>CM018080.1:48240587-49501087 GCA_008658365.1 Alca torda
CACTTGAGTGGTCATAAGAAAGAATTCTTTGCAAATGTCTACAGCAGTATATATCTATAGGAATCCAAATAAAGAACTTATGACTTTAAGTAGTGTTTTGATTGTTGGCACTTAAAAGTCCGTGAAGGTCAAGGGCAGAAGCAGAAAATGTTTGGAGGTTTTTCAGGTGTTCAGTTAATGTTGATATTTTTCTTACATAGCATCATAAAATGCTTGTGTCAGGATACCAGTCACAGATTCTTTCCCTTTTTTAGTCATATGAAGTATTAGCACTATTTAATGTAATATTTCTCCAACAGGAGCACTCAAAACACTTTTCCACTTGGTGAGAGATAGATTAATGACTCTAGCCATTTAGTTTCCCAAAGTTGGCGTTCAGGGCTTTCTCCTTTGCTGTAGCTGTATTTACCATACCCCCCAACAGGGGGGCTTTACAGTTGGACTTTCAGGCAGCTGCAGAGGTGGTCTTTGTCAGCATGTGGATGTCCTCTATCCAATTCTCACGCGTTATCCACATCACACATTGTCACAGTCAACACAGAAGCCAAAATCACAGCAGCCAAAAACTGCCCTCTTTCTGTTGCGGGATTTTATTGTCTGTGACAGGAGCGGTTGGCAGAGCAGTAAGGAAATTGGAAAGTGTCACTGCTCTGTGCAGTGCAGTCTTATTTGACTAAGTAAAATATTTTGGTATTGCAGCACTATCAACCTGAAGATCCATTTTTTTTAAGCCTAAACATAAGTTTTTTTGAAATTTATTAAACAGGAAAATATTCAAGGTGGTACCTTCACCTCACTGTCAAAATATATTATTTTGGTATGATAATAAATAACAAGATTTTTTTTGGCTTATTAGTAATGTCCAGATGATTTAATAATGTCTAAATGATATACATGCAAATTTAATTATCTTAATTAGTCTATGTTATCTTCATTACAGAGATTTATTCAGTACTCACTCCATTATTTTCCCAGTATTCTTCACCATATCAGCTAATGGTTTACTGCATAAAGGGAGGTGTCATTCCTTTTATTTATCTCCCTTATTAGTATAAAAGTCAGACATTTGACATTTATGTACACTTTTTATTTGCTTAGGTGTATTTGCGCTTGGATCAGCCTGTAACGGCTTTGAACCTTTTCAAGCAAGGGTTAGATCGATTTCCTGGAGAAGTGGCTCTTACTTGTGGAATTGCCAGAATCTATGAGGTATGGACTCACTATGCAATTATTACTGTGGCCAAGGTTAGCTGCCTGAGCAAGAAAAAAGAGCCAATGTGACTGTAAGGTTAACGAAAATTAACTATGCTGATTCTCAATGTCACTAATGCAAAACGGGTAACATTAAACAAAGTTACAAAAGTAATGTCAAAAGTAACGTACAAAAGCCTTGCAGGCATATTTGTTTAAATGGTTAATCATACTAGGGAGATTCTATATACCCTTGGAGCAAGTCTGCGTTGTCAAGTGGTCCAGATATTGTCCGTGTAGCTAGGTCGAGTTTATATTATTCATCGTACTAAAACTGCTCAAGTCATCGACAGCCTGCTAGCAGGATTAAACAGTAAAATAGTCTGCTCCTCACTGTTGTCTTTATTAGCGCCATGTTCTTAAGCCAGTGAGAACAGTGGAATGTGAATGTTTCTTAGTTTAGGAGGTAGATATTATTTTAAGTAGGATTAGTTCTAAAGTAGTTTAATTTTAGCTTGGTAACCATGTATTTTGTATTTTAAAAGTGTGTATTATCATGTCAAACAGTGGACTTAATATTGTGTTTCACTGAAAGTTGGTAATGATGCTATTCCAGAACAAATGTTTTAAACAAAGTCATGAATTTATTTTTTTTTTTTGGTATACATTCATACTTGGCATTCTTTCCTGTTCTCATCATTCTCATCTAACCCCTAAGCATTAATCCATTTTCATATTAAATCCTTTTTGTCCTTCAGCAAGGAAGAAAACAGCTGCATAATTTTTGGAGGCTTTTCTTTCTGAATTGTTAAACAGTTTTTAATATGGATATTATTTTGCAGAACCATACATAGCATTGCATAACCCTTTAAGGAATTATTAAAGAGCAGCATATAGTTGACAGAGTCTAGTTTTGCGCTGACACCTGAGCGCAGGATTATAGCTTCATTAGCAAGGATTTGTACTGCAGCACAGTGCTGTTCTCATTACGTAGACTCACAAGTGGAATATATGCATCAGGCATCTTAATCAGAGCTTTTCTTCTCTGACAATACCTTTTGACAGTAGGAAGAGTTGTAGACCTTTTTTTGTCTAGTATTTAGTACTGTTTAGTACTGCTTTAGTACTGTTTCCTTTAATCACAGGAAATACATCTTTTCATAGCTAAATATGCTGCTGAGGTTAAATAAAACCTTATTTTGTAGTCATGTTGAGAGTACAGTGTACCTACAGCACACAGGTAGAAATTATTCCTCTCTAAACACAGAAGTGTGTTTTGATCTTTTGTTTTCTCCTGCTACAGGGCAGAGTTCTCTGGTGACTTGCACTCCTCAGACATTGTTTACAACAATGAGTTCACCCTAATTCATCTTCCAAGTAGCATACATCCAAGCATATATTTTTATATAAAACAGTTCTCTTAACTGGCACGTCCTAGCTAGTACAGGTTTTGCTAATAAATCTGTGATTCCTATTTTCAAAGGCATGTAATAATTCTTCATATGCAATTATATTCTCATTTGTGTTCAGAGCAGCTCATGAGTTGACTTACAAAGCGCTGAAGATAATTGAGGCATTGACTGGGGAAATAAATGTACTGTATGTTACCATTCTGGGAAACCAACTGCACTGCACTCTGCACCACAAGGCATTATGCAAGAAGGAGCAAATGCCTACTGCACAGGCTAAGCTTCTGACCAATCTCTTTTTCTAAAAAATAAAAAATAAATCTCTTTTTGTAGCTATGGCATAGAGTTAATGACAGGTGCAGCTAGCACTGATAAATTAATATGCATTCTTCTCGTGCATGTGTGTGTCGCTTGTGAAGGTGCCAATCGGTGATGTTGCGTTGTACAATCAGAAAACTGTAAGAGCATACGTAATTAATCTCTGTTAAGTACTGTACAGGGCATAGATAAAGCACTCAGTAGATTGACATTTTAATAAGTTTTATGATAAAAATCAGTGAAAAAACCATAGAATTAATCTGATTTTTTTTCCAATTGTATAGGAAATGAACAATATCTCCTTGGCTGCAGAGTACTATAAAGACGTCTTAAAACAAGACAATACTCATGTGGAAGCCATTGCATGCATTGGCAGTAACCATTTTTATTCAGACCAGCCTGAGTTAGCTCTGCGGTTTTATAGGTATCTACACTTGTGGGGAGGGAGGGGGAACTGAACGCGTGGGAGGGTAATATAAAGGGTTTATTTTTGTAATGCGGATAGCAAAAAAAGAACATTAGGAGATTGGCATGGGAGGATGATTGAGCATTTGGACAAATACCAGCATAAAATCAGCATACCAACTTACATATCTTCTCGGCTAGTGATAATTATATCTGCCTTTTAAAACCTTGTCATCATTACATGCGGAGTGTCAAAAAAGATTATCAAAACAGTTATTATTTGATTAATAAACAAGAAATAATCTTTCACAGCATGAGGCAGTTTGAGAACACTAGATCTTACTCTCAACTTCAGTTGCATTCAGAGGGCACGTGGACTTCCTATTTAACCCTTTGAAAAAGAGTAGTCTTTGAAAAACTCCGCCTGAAGTCACAAGCAATTGTGCCCACAAAATCCTTTACTTGAACGTGGGCTGGGGTTCCCCCATGTTTTGCTGAAAGCAATAAAAAGATAGTGTAAGATGATGCTTGCTTTTTATTTCAATACAGTCAGAGTGCAAAGGAGCCTGACTCATGGTCTTAAGTCTAAGAGCAGATTGAGTCAATATAAGTCCATCTCATTTCTGTTGGACCTAAGCTATTTTAGGCTTTAGGTTCAGAAATTCACAGTCAACGCCGCAGGCAGCAGCCCTCTTTTTCCCTGGCCCTCTTAGCGTATGTTTCTCCTATAAATATCAATCAACAGAATTTTTATAAAACAGCTCCATTCTAAAAGACACATTAAACAACATCAATTTGAATCAAAGTCTTAGTTATGCTTCAAATGTGAGATTGATGTAGATTCACATACTAGAGGTACTGATTAGAGCAGTGATGAAGGACAGGAATCAAGCAAAAAATTGAAGTCTGAAGAGTTATAAAAAGTAACTGCAACAAATTACAGCTTGATTGAGGTTGAGGGATTGGAAAGAGAAAATAGAGAAAGTGCGTACAGCTCTGTCTTACAGTAAAGTCAGATCATGTGGCATAGTCAGAAAGACAGAAGTTTACCTCATTTACACAAAGACTGTTTTGCACAGCTTTGATTTTACTGATCAAAAATGCCCTGCACTGCCCTTCATGAAACCTTTACCAAGTGTAAGACCGTAACAGTTGCTTATTACACCCTCTCAGAATAGAGAGAAAGGAGGGGAGAACTTTGTCATTTAGAATAGAACTTTTATTTGAAATTGAATCTAAAAAAATAAATATTTTCTTTCAATGTAGACGGCTCCTGCAGATGGGTGTTTATAACTGCCAGCTTTTTAACAATCTGGGCCTCTGTTGCTTCTATGCCCAGCAATATGATATGACACTATCTTCGTTTGAACGTGCACTGTTTTTGGCTGAAAATGAGGAGGAGACAGCAGATGTGTGGTACAACTTGGGACACGTGGCTGTGGTATGAAAAGTATTAACAACATTTCTGAATAAATGTAATTTTACAAAATCTGGAAAAAGAATAACTAAGGAGTCATTGCCCTGCTTTGAAATATGAAACCCAATAGTATAGAAGATAAAGTGCAGTACAGATTAAAGGTTTATTTGCACTTCAGTAGAGAAGGGGAGGCAAAAGAAAAAAGTTCTGTATATCTTCAAAGAATGTGGCTTACTCCTGCTAAAAGATCCTCCCTCCCCACTGTCTTTAAGTTTCCTTTTTTCTAAAAAAATTGCAGGATGTACCAGGCCTTGAAGGCTTTGGTGCAATACAAACTAATTTGACAAAAAAATTGAATTCAAGATATTTTTCTCTGAGCTGTTATTTGTGTTACATGGAGCATTAGATCGATTTTGTTGTCATAAACAGCATGTAGCAGACACTAAAGCACTATGTGTGTCAGAGTTGAGAAGGCATGTTCTTCTATCTTATAGGCAACTATAGAAATATTGTGTAATTGTGTGATAGTTTGTTAAATTTCTACACTAATTTGCACTCATTGCCCATTTTTGCAGATCTTCTTCCAGAAGTTGTGTTAGATTTCTGTTTACCTGTGTGCTCAGAAGAAGGTTACTGAATAAAGTTCTTGATAGCTTTCTAATATGAGTTGTCTTCAGATGCTGATTATGATTTAACTTAAGTCAGAGAGAAACTAAGATGTTCCGCTTGACTGTACTCCAACTAGGATAAACGCATTAATTTATACTGCCTAAAACATTGACATTTTTGGCTTATATTTGCCAGTATTTGTCACTTTCAGTGTTTAACCTGATGCTGTATGGTCATAACATTAGAGCATTAAAGAGTAGTCACCTGCTCCATACAAAGAAATTAATCTCCCTTAATTTTTATCTTCTAAAAACTGGGCTTATATGTGATTTTTTTTTAATCTGTGTAGAGACAGAGAGGCAAGATGACTTGCCCTTCTGGAGACATCTCTTGTTTTTCTTACCCTACTATAGACAGTAGCAGATAGCGTAGTCTTTAGATGATACATAAGTCATCTGAAAGTTAAATTGGATGAAGTGAGTATCGCTTGGAGCATGGAAGTTTTTGCTGGAGAGAAACAATTCTGTCTGGAGGAATAATAAGAAGCAAATGAGAGGGCCTGGGAAGAAAGCACACATGGTTCTGATCAGCGTGTTTTTATTGTAATTTGTATTCCATGGTAGTACATGTGGGTGAAAAGATACTCCAGACAACAAAACAGATGCGTGTTGTTTCCAATCTTTTCACAAATTAAAATACAATCTTACTTTTAGGGTATAGGAGACCTGAATCTGGCTTACCAGTGTTTCAGACTAACGTTAGTCAACAATAATGACTATGCAGAAGCTTACAACAACTTGGCTGTGCTGGAAATGCGAAAGGGTCACATTGAACAGGTTGGTGTTCAATCTCAGCCTAAGCAGAATGATTCTTTTGGCCCTTTTGTACTTAAGAAACATGTTGTTTTCCTGAGGTGGAAGCATCATAAGAACATCTATCATACTATTACAGGCAGAAAATAGGGATAACTTTTATGCGTATTTCAGTGTAACCTCCACGTTGTTGTGCCGTCTCCCATTAAACTGCTCATTCTTAAGCATATCCAAATGGTTCATCAAAGACAAACAATATTTACAGTGGCTTTCCAGTTGTTGAGATCTTTTTTCTAAATTGATACCCAAAACAAAACCTGTCACTGTGTAATCGTCACTTAAATTACCATTTTGACTATCTGTTCAGTTTATAAGTGTAGATAATAAACTTTTGCATGTATAATTAAAAACAGGGATCATCATGGCAATAAAATTATGCACAGAAGAATAAAAAATGTGAAGATATTTTGCTTATCTTGGATTTTATTGTATTTCACAATGTTCTTTCATAAGTTGCATGTTGCAGGTACAACACTGTTGCATGTACCCAGAGTTGTCAGATTTAGGGCGCTATTAATCTAAGTTCTTGACTCTGCCTTCCCAAACAGTTAACAGATACTTTTGTTTTTAAAAGATCAGGGGTTTTCCCCCGAAGTTCTTCATTTTTCAGTAAAAGCATTCACAAGTTAGTTTTGTATTGGATTCATGGCATGAAAACGCACACTCTGATACGTAGTTTTTCATTGGTTTTTAATGCTACTATTTTGCCAGTCAGAAAAAAAAAAGTTAATTTTATTAAAATTTTTGAGTGTGAAAACTGTCATTTTTACGATAAAATTTGGGTTTTCGGGGATGCTTAAGACAGTGCTGTCAGAGACAACAGATAAATAACAGTGAGATGGGACTTTAAATAATTTTTTTTTAAAAAATAGTATATTCTATTCAGTGTTTAGAACTGAATTGCTTAGTTGAATAAGTCCCAACATGTTTTTTCTGACTCAGCCAAGAGTCTTATTAATTTCAATGCTATTTAACTGTATTATGCCTAAATGTACTATTGGTGTAACTCATACACAGTTGAATATGGCTTTCTTAGTAAGGACCTAGAAAACACAGGATGATTTCTTTTAAGAAAGATGAAAATTGCATTAGATTCTTGTTACCCTCCCTCACAGATTTCACTATTTTTTTTTTTCTTTCTTGACGTAGGCAAGAGCTTTGCTGCAGACTGCTTCATCTTTAGCACCTCATATGTATGAGCCCCATTTCAATTTTGCAATACTCTCAGAGAAGGTAATGCACTGTCCTACTCTTGTGATCTAAGCATTGAGCCTTGGCGGGGCAGTTGGGTTTTTATTGTTATTACTGAGAATTCAAAATAGGTAAGATAAAAATAAGTAAGATAAAAATGAGTGCATAAACTCAACGAAAACTAAACTTATATTTCTGTTTTAGTACCCAGAAGCTTTGTGTGTAAAAGTAGTCATTCAAATGTTTGCTTTTGAGAGTGAGTGAGACCAACTACCTATAAAGCAACTTTGTAATTTTCCAAATGCCCAGAAGATGAGCAGTCCTTAATAATTCCATCTACGGTCTTTACAGTCGTCGGCTTTTTCAGAATGTGAAGTGAAAGAGTATCATATGATTTATCAGTAATTATAAAAAGAATATCGTTTATTCATCCCATGATCTTAGTGATCTCGAAAGGGAAGTCTGTGCTTTAGCTTTACAGCCTTTCAACTTTCTATGTTAATAATTTCTTTCATGCAGAGTGTCTCAGACACTGAATTAACAGTGTGTCCAACATTCCTGTTAATAAGGAGAAACTTGTACAAGTCCTTACATTTTTCACAAGAAAAAATTGCTCCTTTGCTTGTGCCTACACCTTCAAGATCCTGTTATGAGTCTGTGTTGTGTGGGCAGCCCAACTCCTACGAATACTGAAGTACATTGCGTCAAGGAGAGAACACCCATTAATTTGTAAGCGTATCCTCTCCATTGTGAAACATAAGATGGTTTGGAATAATTGCATTCTGTACATACCCATTAAGGAGTAAATCCTAGCCTGCAAATGTCTTGTTACATTTGCTTTTTCACAAAGAACCTGCATAGGTCGTGGGAGAAGACAGATGCCCAGATGAGCCGGCTGTTGATGCAGTGTGATAATTAAATCCTTAGATTCAGTGCAAGGCCATGGTTTACAAAACACAACTTCCCTGGCCAGGACCCTGGTTTCTTCCCCTTCAGAGAATTCTTGCTGCACTGAAGCTATGTGCTGACTGATGCTCAGGCAACAGAGGCCTCCTACTGACACTTCCCATCACTTCTTCCTTTCCACCCAGGGGCTATCACTTTTCCTAGATGTGTTCCCAAACATTTGGGTTCTTTTTTGCTGAACCCACTTTCTGAGATGCTCTCCTTATGTACACTTCCTCCTTGCAAAAAAAAAAAAAAACCACGATGGCTATTTAGGAAAAAATAAACTTCCCTAAGTGGGGAACAATGTGTGGAAACATACTTCTAAAAGCAGCAGAGGAGCAACATCAGCTCTCCAACACTGTTGTGCCTCTTTGTGAAGAAGCAGGAAATCACATGGAGTTGCAGCTTTTACAGAGGCCCGATGGATTGTGTTTTGCCTGTATATGCAACAGCACTTCGAGGGAGTTTTAAAGCAAATAATCCATTATTCCTCCTTACTTCAAGCGCTGGGCATGGTGTAGGTTTTTGTCCGTTCTCCAAGAAGTCAGGTGGAATGGGATATAAAGCTACTGTCTTGAAGGCTCTCCCTCATTAAAATCACATTTCTATCTTTTTCTTCTCATCCCTTGATGTAAGGGGGACGTAAACTTGAGTTTAAAAGCCTCCGTACTGACTGTTTTATTTGTTCACTCTCAGTACCAGCTGTGTTTAAATGTTTTTGAGCGTCAGAAATACAATGCACAGAATATATGATGCAAATATTGCAGTGCTTGGATTTACGGAGTTTGTTTGTGTGTTTCTTACAGGTTGGAGATCTTCAGAGGAGTTACACAGCTGCTCAGAAGTCAGCGGAAGCATTTCCAGGCCACGTTGATACACAAGAGCTCATCAAACAGTTAAAACAGCACTTCGCTATGCTGTGATGAGCATGGGTTTTATTATGTAAAAACAGTGAGCCAGAGCGAACATCCCATGCATCTTTTGAAAGTACTAGCTCAAAGTAGATAAACTATACTTAAGGCATTCCTGTGGCAAAGCCTGTGTTACTTGGAGTAGCAGGAAAGGTTTGAGTCCTAATTAGTTTCAGTCATCTTAAAACATATCACTTATTAAAATGCAGCTAGGACACGTTGCAACTACATGCACAAGAGATTACAGGAAGGGCAGGATACCGCCAGCATGACAGCTTTGAAATTGTTGTCTGGTATATAAGCAAGTAAGCCTCCATATAATATTAATGAACATTTTAAAGGATATTTTTTCTGACTTTTCTGCTGGAAAAAAGTGTTTTTAACTATTCCTGTGTGACAATCTGTCAAGTAACACAGAGTAAGAGTACTTCTGGTCTTCAAACTTGGCTTTTGATCGTATACTTTCTTACTGAATGTTAAGCTTTAAAGCTAAAATACCTAAAAAGAATTTAAAATACATATGTAAAGCAGAAGTTCTTACATTCCTTGTTGTACTGTATGAATTAAATAAATTCCAGTTTGTATGGTTTGCCTCGCTCATTTATGTAAGTTAAAATTACGTCCTTATTGCCATAAAAATTAGAGTCCATGATCTTAACGTATTTTGAAAGACTCCCCAGAACTGGTGCAAAATAGCATAAATACGTGTGTTCCTCTCTACGCTTTTCTCTTGATCTCAAGTGAGGGGAAAAGGATATTTAAAAGCTTTCAGAGTTCAGTACTAATAATTGAGAACAAGGCATTGATTGGGTGGTTACACATAAGCACTGGTGCAAAATAAACATTTGGATCATCCTAACTACAAGAATATTACATACAGCAACAAAGACTTTCTCTCTGCCATGTATCTTTGTGTTCTAATTAAAAGGGATAAATTTGCATGATTTCCCAACTTGACCTTTTTAGAAGACCTTTAAGAAATGTGGGATGTTAAGGCATTCTGAAACGGTGCATCCTGAAACAGGCCTTTAAAATCTTTTCGTGTTGCTCTGGTATATGAAGGGATTATCTTGGTTTAGGGAGCAACCCGAAACGTTCTTATGAATATTACGTCTTCCTTTTTACTATTTGTTGCTTCCCCAGCCTCATCTTTGTAGGACTGTTGTAGCTGGTGAAGGCGGATGCTGGGGAGCTGAGAGAAGTGTAGCCAGAGGCTCCCCGACGGAGCAGCCTGTAGGTGATGGTTAGAAACACCGTCATTATCTGCAGTCACATCGCATTGGGAAATGCAGAAGCATTATTGGCTGAACTGATGCAGCATCCTTAATGGAAATTTTATTTTTTCAACATCGATCTTTATATTATTGGAAATTTGTCACAAACTACTTAAGAGAGAACCTTAGTCATCGGTAATTTTCCTTACCTAAGTAAGATTTTACTTTCTGTTAAAAATGAGGAATTTATAGGGAAGTTCCATCCTTTGATTTACTGTACTTGTGTCTTTCCAGCTGACAGTGCTAAACTTAGGAAGATACCAGAAAAGAAAATGTTTGTCTTAGCAGTTTAAACACAACTGTTGAGAATTTTTGAATGTCATATTATTAACTCGAAGTACTTTTAAAATTGCATAGTAAATAAATAAGATTCTTTCTACATGAACTGGAACAGGAACTAGTAATACAACTTCAGTTTTTAATCCAGTGTAGCAGCTCAACAGTTCCTCATAGGTGCTTGTAAGATCCCACTTACTGTGATCACTGCCCAAGTTAATGATCTGAATAACCCTTTGGCAAACAGGACTCCTTAGAACATAGATCTGACATGATTTTTCTTTTAATATTGGGGGATGTGTGTGGATTGAAAGGGAAAAGGCTTACGTATAGTAAGGAGTCCTTTACACCAGATGCTTGTGCAAATTAATTATAAAAAACCATCCCCTGCACAAACACACAAAGTTCTAAATAAGGATTAAAACCTTTTTAGCTCCCTAATGTGCAGCATCTGCAAGCCATTCCAAATTTATCTTACATGGTATATTTTGATTGCCCCAAAAGGCAGCAGCGATTTGCTTTGTTGACCTTTCATGCCCCAAAGCAAGGGTACAACAGTATTGTTTTCACGACTAGCGCACGTACAAATTAAATCAAACGTGGTAACGAGAACAGCACCGCAGCGACACAACAGATGAGTGAGGAGGCTGTTTGCCGGGGAAGGATCTTTCGATTTTGTTGCATGTTAATTCGGTGAGAGCTCCAGCGAACAGATGAATCGGCAGGCCCTGGGGCAAACCGCCTTCGGTTCATCCAGGACGACGCAGCACAACACGAGGCATCAGAATCCGTAGTCATCTCTGCGGCAGGATCACATCAGGACGGTGTGACCTTAATATTGCAGGCAGCATTTCTGTAACGCAGAAATCATTTGTCTTCTAACCTGTAGCCCAGCTCCAGCTGTGTCCAGCCAGCATTTATAAAGCCCCTTGGGAGCAGAAAATAAAATACAATGAAAAAACAACACAAAAATTTTTTTAATCTACAGGGGAGATCGCGTCCACAGCAATGCTGCCTGGAAGGAAGCTCAAAGCAGATCGCTGGGAAGTTTCTGTGTCCCCGTGGGAGAGGTCTGTACAGTGCATGGCCGTTGCCACCAATCCCAGCCCTCTTGCCAGGGTCCTTCTGGTGGATCGATCCATTTAAAAATTGATAATGAAGGTTATTAACGGATTTTGATTGTTTTGCTAGATGTTATAGCCACAGCACCAGCCACGAAACTGTGGCTGAAATGAGTCAGAATTCACAGATAAGGGTTGTGGATCATTTTGGCTGCAAAGAGCATCCTCGGAGGCTGTTGGACTGGGCAGGAGCAGTTTGCCATTAGGTGCTGGTTTAGTCACTTTAAGACTTTGGATAATGTTCCCATTTTGTTGTTGTTGTTTTTGCTGCTGGTGGTGGGTTTTTTCTTTAATTGCTTCCTATCTTTGTAGGCTTTTGGGGTCATTCATTTTAATGAACCCAGTTTGTGCTTGCCTAATGTTTACCTGACAGAGCAGCAGCAAGTTTTGGTACAAAGAAAACTACAGCATCTTCCATGAAAGATTTTGGTATTTAGTCACTCTCACTGCCATGTGTTTGTCTTCTTTCTGACAAATGATTTCAAGCTCATTCCTGTCCCCCCCTTCACCTGCCCCCAGCCCGTGGGTACTCATTACACCCCACCACCAGCAGCTGAACCATCATGAGGAGTAGGACCTTGGCCATTTTGCCTCCTTTAGGCAATACCTATTTTGCCTCTGTCACCAGAGTTGTCACCGGCATCTGTGATGGTTGTTTTTGACCAAATTGTCCAGTTTTGGGCTCCCCAGTTCAAGAGGGACAGGGAACTGCTGGAGCGAGTCCAGCGAAGGGCAACTAAGATGACTGAAGGATCGGAGCATCTGCCTTAGGAGGAAAGGCTGAGAGAGCTCGGACTCTTTAGCCTGGAGCAGAGAAGGCTGAGGGGAGACCTTATTATGGCATATAAGTATCTAAAGGGTGGGTTGAAGGAGGATGGAGCCAGACTCTTCTCAATGGTTCCCAATGACAGGATGAGGGGCAATGGGCACAAGTTGGAACATAGGAAGTTCCGTTCAAATACATGGAAAAACCTTACGGTGGGGGTGACAGAGCACTGGAACAGGCTGCCCAGGGCGGTTGTGGAGTCTCCTTCTCTGGAGACTTTCAAGACCCGCCTGGATGCAGTCCTGAGTCATGTGCTCTAGGCAATCCTGCTTTAGCAGGGGAGATGGACTAGATGATCTCTAGAGGTCCCTTCCAACTCTGAAGATTCTGTGATTCTGTGAAATACGCCGTTTCACTGCCATGGAAAGCATGAAATGGAGAGCTTAGAAGAACCCTTCGCACCAACCCACTTGTCTAAACTGGGACGTGCCGTTTTACTCCAAACAGCAAGAAGTAGTTACTGTGAAAACTTACAGGCAGGTATCAGCTGTGCCCCTTCAGCCAGGACGGAGCTGGGCAGTCCGAAATGCAGGTCAAAAATCAGTTCAAGTGCAGGGGAAAAGCAGCTGCTTGCCAGGAAACTGAATAAGCTGAATAAAAGCCTTTGTGAGATCCCGCCCTGTTCCTCCCTTACTCCAGAGGAAGTCTCAGAATTGCCATTTCAGCATGTTTCCAGATGAGAAACATTTTCTATTGCGCACGGCAGTATAAAACGTGGGGCACGAAGCCACCGAGGAATCGGACTCAAAGAAAGGATGAGCTTCCATCAAGAGGGCCAGGACAGGAGGCAGCTCACCCAATTTTCTCGGCTTGTTGGAATTTATTTAAGGCCTAGGGCTGCTGCAAAGTTCCAGTTCCCAGCAGATGCCTGTGTGTACACGCATTGTAATTCTGCACCGCCAAGCTCTGCGGGCCGCAGAGTAGTATTTCACTGAAATGCCAGCCATCGCCGGGAATAAGCGAGCAGATGGCGGGTGTAGAATGCAAAATGCCCCTTTCTTTATAAAGAAAAACCAAACTGAGTTTCTCTTTGTGCCTTAGAAGATGAATGAAGTAAAAGCCGAGAAACCCTAATATTCAGGTCATGGGAAGACTTGTATCTCCAGTCACTCTCCCATAGCATTCGAATTCCTGTGCTGATAAGTCAGTCGTGTTACTAATTTCCCTAGTCACATTTTCAGAGTTTAGGAGTGCTCAGGAGCTGCAAATGCTGTAAGCAGGTTAAATCTGGGGGGTTATGTCACCAGAGAAAGCAGTTTTTATTGCAAAACTATCAAGTAAACATACCCTGGATTACCCTGAATAACTGAGTGCTCTGTACGAGTGCTATATTTACCTTCTCCTTTCTGTCGGTTAGTTACAGCGATTGCTTAGCACGCAGCCTTCTCCCTTCTTATGATTAGCTTACAAAAGGGTCATAAAGGTTTAGCTGAAAAAGACTTCCTAGTTAGATCTGTTTAGAATATGTAAAAAAAAAAAAAATCAAATTAATGAGCTTGTAGTAAAAAGCTCTCTTTTGAGGGACGCAACACACGACGCATTATATTTAATTGTGTATGAGAATATATCAGCACATATAATTGACGGGGTTTTACCCATTTTCCCGTTTGCTTTTGGACAGGTATTGCCAGAGAAACCAATTATATTGCTTCGAAGATTAAGTCTTGAAGCCATTAGAAATGAGATGCAAGACGAAACAGCAGGATGCAAACCTCGCTCAGCGCTACAGAAAGGGCAAACTCATTAAGAGCCAGGAAACTTGGTTCCAGCAAGTTCTCCACCCCAGCAATTTCATCTCATTTTCAGCTTGTTCAGTTTATATCGCCATAAAGTAATTGCCAAGGTTTCACATTTTCGCTATTATATTATATTATATTATATTATATTATATTATATTATATTATATTATATTATATTATATTATGTTATGTTATGTTATGTTATGTTATGTTACGTTATGTTATATATTATACTATGATCAGTTCCAGATTTTGTCAAGCCTATATCCTGCAATAATGCCAAGCACCTTTAAAGCCATTGCACATGTTAACTAATTAATCCTTACATACAGTAAATTTACATCGTCCGAGCTAAGGGTCATAAAACCTTCAATCAAGACACTCTGGTCTATTTGTATATGTGATACCACGCAAAAGCTGATTTAGGAGCAAAACCCTAGACTATTTTTATTCCTGTGAATTACCATAAGCCAACAGTTCAGGGTTCAGATAAAACCACCATCTTCTAAAATGTATGGTTGTTGATTTTTTTTTTTTTTTTTATTTGGTAGAATGAAAACAGATGCATGTCCTAGCTTTTAAGGATGTAATTGTTGGTTCTTCCAGAGATAATGGTGTGGGAGGCCCAGTAGAAAAAATTTAAAAGCTTCTGACTTCTGCCTGCAGTCCTGCAATGTCCGAGGGATAGGCTTGAGATGCGGTGTCATCACCAGGCCTTTGTTTGTTATGGTATTAAATGGGAGCTACTCGGATGAACGCAAGATTCAAAATTCAACATAAATCCTGGGAAGGCAGGCTAATAAGCAGAGGACCACAAGCCACGCCAAGGTCATATACCAAAAACCTCTGCAGTTTAATACAGGGGTACCATCACTGTGCAAGACGTCCACAAACAGCCTATATCTTCATATCAAGCAGTAGCTGAAGATAGTGAAGGAAATAACTCTCCAAGAGTTCTTTAGACCCCGGTCTAACCGAACACTGGGAAAGGTGGGTGAAACAGGAGATCCTGTTTTGCAGGGGTATACGTATATTTGCAACATATAGCAAATTAATGGTAAATAAACATAATGTGGCTGTGTATAAATGACTGAGGTAATTTATGCTTTGCAGCCACACCTACGATAATCTTTATGACCTTTATTAGCAGATGTGTATCTATTTATATCGGAGTCATTTTTGAGCAATTACAAGCAAAGCTCAGAAACTCTCAAACCCCTGGCATTATGTAACGAGCCTCATGCTGTCCACCTGAATATATCATCTTTAAAGAAAAAGTTAGATATGCTCAGCAATCTCGGAAAAGGGTTCCAATTCAGCTGAAGGTTCAGATGCTCCAATGCCTTTAAAAACAAAAAAAAAAAACCACCAAACCCACCACCAGAACAGATACCTTTCCTGTTAGATCAAAACTTAAAAAACCCTTGAAACAAAGCCTGTGTAATGACAGAGATTTGATTTTGAAGCCGGGGTGGGGGGAGGGAGGGCTGTTTCTTGGGATAGCCCATGACTCCTGTCACATCATCGCCTATAACTTCATATCATGTTGTGTTGGTGGACCCTACTGTGCTGCAACATAAGCCAACGACACGATGTAAAGTAACCTGCCTTGTGAGCAAAGGCCTTTCTGGCTAAATACCCGTCATTTCTGGGCAAAGAAGATAATTCAGGCACAAATCTCTTGAACACGGAAGACTAAGAGAAAACCTGCAAAGTGTTATTTGGATTGGAAATGATATTCTCATGTTATAGTAAGAGGCACCTCTGGGTCTCTTGGAGATTTTCACCTAGCAACATAGCCGACTTTTCCACAATTAAGTTCTGTTGCAGCACAGTAACATTTATAACCATGTGTAAACAGATAAACATTTCCCACACAAGCCGATTCAAGCATCCTGAGGAAAAACAAACACTCTTGTTACATGGGACTCTAAGATGTACATAATACAAATAAATACTCCTTCCCCCTCTGGAAGTCCCACTTTAGCTCAGGTTTAAAACAGCACAGCAGGTAGTTTAACAGGCCTGGAATAGTTTGTGGTTTACCACAAATCCATTGGTCTTTAAGGGCTCCCCCCAGGGCAGGGGAACGTCGTGCTGCCGCCTCCTGGGAGCGGTGCCCTCCTTGCCTTTGTGCCCATGCACGTTTGATAGTGCTAGGCACAGCCATAACGTTTTCCTGCCCCTTCAGGAGTTCATGTCACCAGACATGCTGAGCACAACAATTTTGCTTTAACAATAGCGAAGGAGCTAGATACAAGAAAGATGAGTGCTTCTTTCGCGCTCTTTTCCCCAGACATTTCCACTGTAGAGAGATGGGGGCTGACCTCTTCTCCCTGGTGACAAGCGATAGGACAAGAGGAAACGGGTTCAAGTTATGTCAGGGGAGGTTTAGATTGGATATTAGGAAACATTTTTTCACTGCAAGGATTATTAAACATTGAAATAGGCTGCCCAGGGAGGTGGTGGATTCACCATCCCTGGAGGTGTTTAAAAAAAGGGTAGATGTGGTACTTAGGGACGTGGTTTAGAAGTGGTTTTTGTCAGGGCAGGTTAATGGTTGGACTTGATGATCTTAAAGGTCCCTTCCAACCTCAGCAATTCTATACCCGCAGCAGGTAGTCAGTGGTGTGCCTCCCAGCAGCTGATCATACCTCAGTCCTGCTTTCAGGGTTTTGCACCAATGTTTTCATCTCTACTTAGGTGACGGAACTGCTTACAGCAGAGGAACTGGAGATACGGTAGCCCCTCATAGCTGCCGAGAAATGAGAGCACACTCAGGCTGAGGGCGTCCCACTGGGCAAGAAGAAACCAACCACCCTGTGGTGTCCCAACCACAGTCAGAGCTGCTCTCTCCTACGTGGATAAGCTTCAGCATGAAGACAGCATCTCCAGTCAGGTTTTGATTAAGCTTTAAGCAACTAAAGATAAGTTTGATGAAAACCTCAACAGACATCCCAGGACGTGGTTTTAAGGCTTGTCTTACCTTTAAAAGAAAGTTGTTGAGAAGATGTGGGTGCCCCAGGGCTCCCAAAGGCTCAGGAGGCTGCTTGCTGCCTCCCTTGGCTGGCATCAGTGAGACAAGGAAAGGGAGCTGCAACCCTTTCCTGGGAGTTACAGCCCGGCTGCGTGGCTGGAGCGGGCTGGCACATGACAGCTGGTGTAAGAAATATCTTTAGTTTCTGGAACAAGACTTGCAAAATTTAAGGTTTCTACTTAAAAGTGAGCTGAGAACAGAACTGTTCTGATCACTGTGAAATCCATCTCTGGATCAGATACTCGATCTGAGCTACCAAGCAGCCGAGGAATCACTGATGTGGTTTCTCCTCTTTTCTTAGTTTTTATGACCTAGTTTCATCTCTTCTCTCAGGTTATGTTCATCCTGCCATGCTGCACTTGCACTCTCCCTGACTTCATCTTCTGTTTCCAGGCAGTTTGGTCTATATGACCCCAACAGCATTCCCTTCCTCCTCCAGCTGCTGACTGTGTAAGCCTCGCTTTTCCCAAAAAAATGTGTTCCTCAGACAACCTTCAGCTCCATCCACTTGAGCTGTCACCAGGTCAGGCCAGCCTGGAATTGGTTCATATTTGCCATTTACTTGAAGACAAACACAGAACTGTCCATTTTGGTTGGGCTTGTCAGCTGGAGCCTTTGGGTTTGTCCTGTGCACACATTTGGAAAGCAAATTAAATTTCATTTAATTGATCATGCTGACTAACAGGAATTTTATCGTTTTCCAGCCTGCTAATCTGTATTTAACCTGATGTCCTTTTTTCCTGTGTTCTGGAGGTTTAGGCGAAGACTGCAACAGTAGACATGAGCAGTATTTACTTTTATCTACTACCTCTACTATCTACTTTTATCCACTGCCTCCTGCTCTAACACACTGGAAACTCCTGAATGTTTTAAATCTGCGCAATTTCTAAAATGTATGGTGACAATAGAGATTGCTTAGAATAATCTTCCCTGAGATGTTCACAGCAGCTCTGTCAGGTCTCCCCTGCTAAGCCTGAGACATGCTATTTGGGGACCTTCCAGACCCATCTCCTCTGCAGTGCGTGGTCGCTGTGCGTTTACAGCACTCTACCACAGTTTTCCACTTTGTGACCCCACCTGTCACAAAGAGAAAAGTGGCCAGCCCACCAGCTTCGGATGGCAGAGGAGGTCCCTGGACAAGCACAAAGCAGTGTATCTGTACCATACAGGGGAGCTTATGTTGCCCAAGGGTATCTTGTGCTCCTATGCACGGGCTTCCACCACCATCATTGGCCCTGCTGTGCTGGACCTGGCACGAAGGGACCCAGGTAAGGTGAAAGGTCTGCACCAGTAACAAGAACTTTGCTTAGTAGCCCTGTGTGGCAGCAGACAGTCGAACACAAGCCAGCTGGCAGCCAGGCAGTGTGTCACACCAACAAGCGGCTAAGAGCCGTGGAGGAAGCGACGCTGGGGAGAACCCATGGCATCACGCTGCAGAGGTCCTGGGGGACAAAGGTCATAAACAGTATCAGAAAGGACTGAGAGAATAAAGGAATAAAAGGATCAGACTGAAAACAGGACATAGGACTGCCAAGTTCACAGATGGTGTCTTGATAACCATGTTAGGTGTTGTCCCCACGAGTCATTTCCACGTTCTATCAAATATTCATTTGACTAAGGGAAGTTGCAGACACACAGATGGGTACTTTGGGCTCCTGCTGGAGCAATGAGGCTTGCTGGAGGCCGCGTGGCAATGAGTTCCTTCTGGCAGGAGGGAATAGGATGGAGAGTGAAAGGGATGGAGCGTGCTTTGAGCAGTTATACATGGGCCATGTTCTCAGCATAGAGTCAGCACAGGGCAGGTGAGAAGAACCTGTGTTGACTAAACTGCTGGATAATGTTGGAGGAAGGTAAAAGAGCAGGCAGATCTGAACAGAAGTCAGCTGCTAACATTACTCCACCAAGTATCTCCTGGATCAGAGAGAGGACCTGAAAGTTTCTTTCTGATTTCAAATATTGAAGAATATGCATTAAATAGCACTGAAGTGGTGCTTATTTAGGTACTTTGATCTGCCAGAAGCGTGGCCCTCAAGAGCATTAATGAGGACGCAGTAAACACAAGAGTCCTTCCAGATCTACCTAAAAACCAGCACCCTCACTTCCCCATCACCTGCACATCCCTCTTAGCTGGCAAAAAGCAGTGGGGAATAGGAAGCCCTGAAGAGATTGTTTAAAACAAATTGTCACAGTGAAGATTCCTGATTTGCCCATGTGCTCCCCCGCTGCGCACACGCTCTGTTTGGCTGCTGCCGTGAGCCCTTTCCCCATCAGCAGCAGCTTCCGCGCTGGCTGTCCCCGGCTCGGGGCAGGGAGGGGGGACGGATGGAGCAGCTGCCCCACCAAGGAGCCCCCACCACCCACACGAGCCCTGGAGACTGGAGCATCAACATGTCGTTCAGCTTTTACAGCCATGGGGGTAGTGTTCTTCACCGAGCATA
This sequence comes from Alca torda, assembly GCA_008658365.1. Lineage (NCBI taxonomy): Eukaryota > Metazoa > Chordata > Aves > Charadriiformes > Alcidae > Alca > Alca torda. The sequence goes on from CM018080.1 coordinate 48,260,570, forward strand.
TTTGTATGTATGATTTAAATAAAAACATAGGTTTTCCCAGGCTTCTTCCGCAAGTGGTGAAGCCACAATGTCCATTCCACTTACTTTCTGTTCGACAGCTCTCATGTCTCCTTGCCTTGTGCCAACCAGGGAGCATGGATTTGTCTGAGCTCGTTAACAGGATGATCGTGGTGAGTGCTTCATGTCGGCTGAGAGGAGCTGGGAGTCTCTGCTCCTGCTGAGGGCAACACATGCTGAAGGTGCTCAGCACTTTTTCTGATACTCTTAGCACCTTCAACCTTAAAATAACTAGCGTCTTTCAGTATCCAACATTTCCTATCATCGCACAGTGGCGCGGCACATTATCTCTATGATTTTGTCCTTTTCCCCTCCTTCCTCTCTAAGCTTGGACTGTCCGAAAGGAACGGGAGGTAAAACATTGGTACAGGGTGCAGTTAAGCGTGGGAGCCTTCAAATGTGCTAACGAGATGTAAAAAAAGGGCTCGGGTGAGCTCGATCCTACAAACACAGCCGCTGCGCTGGGGAACCTTCATCCAAACTGCCTGGTGCTCCTCAAGAGGCAGAGCAAATATGACAGAGGGTCAGGGAGGACACCTGAACCTCCAAGAGCTGTGTGAGGCTCTCCTGACAAGTTACAGTCACGTTTAAGCATATCGGGGAGCGATCGTGTGTTGGGATCATGCAATTTGGGCTGGTCGTTAGAAAGAGACCTGGAAAGGGGAGCCCCTGTGTCCCAGCCCCAGCTGGTGGTCCCAGCTTCAACACATCGTGCTTTTCCATGCCTCCATCTCCACATGTGTAAAATAAGGCTGATGGCGTTGTTGCTGCTATTATTATTATAAATGAATCCATTTTCTGCCAGCTGACCCCCTCTTTCAATGCTTGCACCCGGTGAGCACTGGTTTTTTTGTGTGTGTGAATAGTCCTCCTTAAGCGATGATGAGAGGCAGCGTGCAAGGGGGTGACAGGGCTGAGCTCTTCAAGGGTTTTTGTCTTTAATTTCCCTCAGTAACACTCGCGAGCAGCGGGAGAATAAAGGCCGCGCAGGAAGCGGGAGCGCTGCGGGCGCGCTGGGCTCACAGCGCTTCTCCTCCTCTCGGACAAAGGCAGCGCCTTCCCTCGCCCGCCGTCACCTCCCATTAACGTCAGGAAAGTTCACTCGCTGCAGCTTTTGCGAGGGAAAAGCTAATATGTTCGTGAGGAGGGACAAGAGGCCGCCTGTTTGTCTAAGTAAGACAAATGCTAGCACCGCAAATGGCAAGTCGGGACTCAGAAAATGGCATTTCTTTTTAAATCGTGCAGGAGGTCCTCTCCATTTTATTTATTCACGGGACCTGAATCAACAGCTGCCCAGACAAAGATATTTAGAGAGAGCAAACAAAAAGGAGGCTGTTCACCCTGGGCTCCAGATACAAATAGAGAAGAAAGAAGGAAATGTCAAATCTGCATAAGCTCTGGATGGCTCCCTAATGGGTATGAAAATACCTCTTCTGAATACCGTCTTGTAACTACATGAAAGTTGAGGTAACCTTTTCTTATTTTCAGCAAATATTTCCCTTCTAATCCTAATGTCATTTTTCACTTGGTAAAAATGCAATCGAGTCCCAAACCTGTACATCATTCTGCTGTTCAGAACTTACATCCATTCTGTTTATTCACAAAAACATAAATGTTTTCTTGCTATATCTTTATTACAAAGTACGGAATATATAGCCTGTTGTTCACCCTGGAAATACGTCATGCAGAATGGCAAAATAATTGCTGAAGCTCCTGACAAGTGATTATTAATGATGAATTCTGATAGAGTAAATAAGACTGTTGCTAGAAAATGAGAAGTGAAGGTAAGAAAAAAGCATATTGCCCTAGAGGCAAACTGCACTGCCTCAGGAACTTCTGCTTTCACAGGGATACAAGATTTCTGTCAAGATACAAAATAGTTTTGTGTCAAATAAATTATTCATATGGCCATTACTCGTCACAGATTTCCTCTCTTCGCGATCTTCCACATACACACAGACACAGGATTCAAGTGTTCACCAGATTATTAAGAATATCACAATATTCATTAAATGACGTAGTCCATTTTATGGCCAGTTTTTGTAACATATTCGACCCCTAAGTCAGTAGAAGGCTGCATGATGAGAGCTAGCAAAACATTCCCTGTGGAAAGGGTGGTGCTTTGAGGAAGGAAACCGTCTGTTTAGTGCAGCTGAAACTCACGGTCACAAAACACACAAACCCTCGTGAGAACCAGAGTTCATCCATCAGCAGCTGGAGTCCTGACAGCCTTTCTACCGCTTTCTGCATAGCGAATCACCTGTTTCACCATCTGGATCTCACCTCCTGGAGGAAGCCCTCCGACTCCAGACGGTGGGCGCTCATCACGATCATCCTCTTCCCTGACACTCCCTGGGCCCTTCACACCCCAGCGCTGGAGGCACCTTCCACACCTCTCTTGCCCAATAAAGGCACAACAAACTTCTGGAAGAGCTTAAATAAAAGCGAAATGAGAAGGAAGCAATGATAATTCGCCAGGATCTATATTTTCAGAGATTTGAAACGGAACAAGTTCTTCCTGCCTGTTTCTTTATCAAGAAAGCCCACCACTCTCTGGGGAAGTGTTTGAAACGCAGAAATTCGTTGCCTCTTTGAAACATGACTAGATAATAAACACAATTTTAGGAGGAGATTAAAAAAGATACACATTTAAAGTACAGGACCAAAAATAGCATTTTCTGCCTCCAGGAGATCCCTGCTGCTCCCTGCGCGACACAGTGAGGAGGTGAAGAAGGTACCGGCCGCAGCACACCTTCATCTGGGCAGGGATGGTAATGTCAGGAAATATTTAGATGTGTTGTTTCACAGAAAGATTGCCGTTGCCCGATAAGGAACCCGGTCGCAGGGTACCAGAGGTACAGTGCAATTTGACTCAATTGCCCATGAGAAATAAAATGAGGTTGAAAGCTGGGGAAAAGAAACATCTGCCCTTTGCAAACCCAAGCGGCGCAGGGGAAAGGAGGATAAGTCACGCTCTCTTGGGTTCCTGGGCTCAGATTCTCTAACCATGCCATTTCCCAAAATACTGCTTCCCACAGCACTCTCTGCAATGCACTCCACAAAAGTGGAAGTAATCCGGGCTGCACAGTTGACTTCAGCTCTGATGAAATACGCGGTTGTGTTGTGTGTAACGTTCATGTTATTGTCAGTATGCCAGTAAATGTCATTGCTTTTTTTTTTTCTCGGAATATACCATGTTAGAAAATCATTTGGGGTAGGGGTTTAATTTTCTCACGGGGTTCAGCAGCAGATGAATGCTTTCCTCACTGCACGTCCGCAGATCGGACAAGTCCTGCCCTGCTGCCTCCCATCAGCACGTGGCGGCAGCTTCCAGTCTCGGCGGTTGCGGCTCCCCCATCCATGAGTTAAATCAGCGTTTCTGCATTGTGGCCTTTTCTTCTTTTTTTTTTTTTTTTTTTTCCCCTCTTCTGTGCCTGAAATTACAATTTTTTAGGCTTCAACAACAGTGACAGGAGCCCTCAGCGCCCTGTCACAGCGTTGCACTGTGAGACATCTTTTTGGCAACTCCAGGTTTCGGGATGATGAGTTGAACAGCCCACGGAGTTGGGGATGCTGGGTCAGTGCCTCAGTGCGCAAACCTGGAGACCCTATTGCGGCAGACTCCATCCAAATCCAGGACAGATGGTCCCAGTTCCAGGAACCTAAAACCTGGAAAACCAACCGGGATGCCTGCCCACCTTACTTACCTGGTGGAGTGCCCTTTGGGAGAAACTCCCTGGTGCTATTCAAGGGAGGGTCTACATGGCTTTAAACACTTCACTTCTTGATGTCTCAGCCCTTTGCTGGTAAAAACAACGTGGCACAGCTCCTTCACCTACACCGAGTTGTGAAATTAATTATAAATGGCTTTGAGTTCATTATCTGAGAGGAGCTATGGAAGTGTGACTGTTATTTTTAATAATGAATAAGCAATAATTTATTTATCATTTCTCTCTATTCCTCATCAGGTTCCTGAACCTGACTGCACTTTCCTGCTCTGTCTGCAAGTTCTTTCATGAAAGTTGACAATAAGGTGCAAACTTTTTTGTTGGTTTATTTTTAGATATTTTTTTTTTAGGATAATGAGATACCGTGTCTCAGTCATTAAAGTTCTGTTAAAAAATAAAGTATCAACTTTCAATGGAATAGGATATGAGAAGAAATGAACAGAATCAGACAGCTACTTTGTAAACATAATCTGTTAAATCCAGTAACTAGAATTAGTCTTATTTCTCCACAGTGAGTTTATGCAGTGGTGTAACACATTCATTTCAAGGCCACGGTGTCTGGATGCAGCTAAAAAGACAGTTTAAACATTGGATGCTGTGTACTGCACTGTCTGAAGAATCAACTTGTGTTTCAAAATGACCCAAAAAGACACTAACTGTTTATTTTGATGACACTGAACTGTAGAAAAGGAAAATATTTTTCCAAGTAGAAAAGAAACAAGTAACAATGTGTTCTACCTATAATCTGCATTGCAGGGAAACACGTCTGGAGCGAAGCAGACAAATATTCAGAAGATGAGGCATGAGGCACAGCCCGGATCGAAAATGCTGGTGGACTTTGCCAAGTCAAGCGCAGAAAGTCCTGAGTCAGCCCTACCTCCAAAATCAAGCAACTGTAAATACAAAGCAGTTTGGATCTATGTTAGTCTAGATATTCTGAAGATTTCTGTCTCTTCCGTAACAGCAAGAAACATACTGTGGATTTGGTTTCAGATGAAATCTGAGCCTGTTCTCTCATTAAGGGCAAATGGCAGCCCCAGGGGAAAACCGAGATACCATTGGGCTTGTGGGCACTATGGCTTGCTGTGCCTGGCACAGGAGTAGGAGAGGCTGGTGGCCACCTGGGCTTTAAACCCTGGGTAAGGAGAAGCATGTGTGTCCTTCCTTGGGTTTAGCCTTCCTCGCAAAGACGCACTCACTCAGGGCATTCCTGGAACAAGCGTTGCAGCATGCTTGTGGCTATTACCCTTTCTCCATCCAGGCCACTCAGACAACTTAGGCAACTTAGTTGTCTGAGGCAACTTAGACAACCTCAAGAGTCCCTGTGTCTTTTGACTTCTGTTTCCATGGAGCAACGAGGCCAGCTCTTCATCCTCAGCAATGCTGCAGGTACAGACAGAAAAAAGGGATATTGAGGCATCAACCCTTGGCACCTCCTGAAGGGGCAAACTCACCCCATCTCTGCAGCCTCATCCAGCCCCAGGGGTGCTGGGTGATGGCAAGGGCAAGGGGAGGGAAGGAATAGGCAAAGGTCCCGTTTGTCTCTCCATGGCTTTTGCCTGGCAGCATCTACAACAGCTAAGAAGCAATGGGTTTTAAGGGAAGCGGTGTCAGAGTCCAAGAAAGAAGCAAGTAAAAAAGGTTTCTGTTATTGGAAGACATGTATTCAAACTGATGCTTGCAGGAAGGATATATGTTGGAGAGGAAGAAACCACAAGCTCCATCTCATTACCGGTTTGGTCTACGTCAAGGACTTTGATACAGAGAGCCACCTTATCTACGCTTCAGCCTCCCCACGAATGCACTGGTTAAGCAGGGAGAAGGAACGGGGATAGGAAGATAAAGGGGCACAGCAAAACTTCAGGAGTTTGCTCAAGACGCTGTGAGGAGCGGTTCAAACAAATCACTTATGATTAAACCCAAAAAAACCCAAAACAAAACAAGTAGAGAAATGGCTGTCCAATTTTTATTTCCTAAATGAGACAGGTGTAGCTAAGGAAAGTGGTGGTTGAAGGGTGCTAAAGAAGGAGTTACCTGAGTACGCACAGGCTACCAGTCTCAAAGAACTGGAAAAAATTATTACAGGTGGCTCTAATACATACAGCACACACACACACACACACACACTACACATACATATATAATGTGCATCTACACACACATGAACCACACGCCCTTCCCAGGTTCCCACGAGTTCTAGGACATGTGGCCAGCTCTTGTTAACAGAGACCAGGTAACTGAGCACTGTAGTATAAGTAACCAGCAAAATACTTTCTGTTAGAGAGAAGACTGCCCCCTTCTTTGTTGAATGCTCATTTATCTCCTGCTCAGGTTAATCACTTGGACAACATCAGTGGCAGAGAGAGGTCTCCCATCTTTTCCAGCTCCTAACATTAGCCCACACTGAGACCAGGGCCCTCCAAGCCAGGCTGCCCCCCAGGCAACACCGCAGCTTGTCTCCCACTCCAAGATGTTGCCCACCAGCAGGAGCCCCCCATGCTCCACCCACCGGGGAGGAGGCAAATCAGGCACGTGAGCTGGCGCCGTGACGGAGACCTCACTGCGTCAGGCGTGAGGCACAGACAGCAGAGACTGGGCCAAAGGAGCAAAGCTCATGCCAAAGACGTGGAACATAACATTTCTATACAGAAGTGACCTCAAACTGAGGGATTTATTTCCTTCTAAAGAACCACCCAGTGAAACCCATCTTCTGAATGCTCTCCGAGAAGTCCTGCAAATTACCAATTATCTTCTGCATCTAAACATATCCTCACTACCTGGTTTCCCGTGGAAGAGTGATGGTAGTGCCTTTTTGCCATTTAACCAATCTGCACTGTGGCTACACTCAATGCAACATCTTTTAGAGCACACCATCCATTCCTTAACTATTTTTCACTTAAAAAACATGGACCTTGTAAAAAGGTGGAAGAAATGGTGAAACGTACAGCTAAGAGCTGGAACCGAGAAGGGAAGTTTAGGCTGATATAATGAGGTGTCAGGAGATGAAAAGAAAACTATTGTATTAGAAATAAATTACGTGAAAGGATAACGCTTTTGAAAATGTTTTCTAAGCAAGGCTTTGAAGTTTATAAATGATGTGCTGAAAATACGAAAAGCGAAGCACTGATCAGAGCACTGAAGGCTGCCCTGGAGCTCATTGGAAAGCCACTTCTATTTGTTGACTAGTAGGAAAAAAAGCAACAGACAGTATCCTGTGCACCTTTCGAGTGAGGAGGGATTTTTCTTCTGATGCCTGGAATCAGGGAAGGCATAATTTCTTTCATTAAGTTTCCAGTTTAGACACATGGGCTTGCTGCTTCTGCCTCCTCCCCACTCTCCCCAAAGGACTGCAGCCACCTCTCTCTGTTCCTGTGCTCTTCCTTGCCTTCACCCACAGCAGGGACGCCTTACGCAGCTCTGGGAGCGTTACGCTGTATTACTACAAGGGATGTAGCCTTTCACTGCTGGCTTCTGAGCAGCAACCTAAAGACAAATAACAGAAAAAAACCCCAAAACCCCACACATCAAAGAAGAGGAAAAACAGCCTAGAAAACAAATGTAAGCAAGATGAAAACGGCAGCTGCTGCCTTAAGAGTATTTTTCTCCCACATAAATGTAACCAGAGCTGCAACGCTGTGTTCCCTGGCAGTCTCCAGCCCCTGGTAACTATACCCTGGCGTATAACCCTGCCATTTTATCTGCCAGGGGATGGCAGAGGGCTAAGCAAGGGTCAAAAGTTTATGAGAAGCTGTGGCTGTGCCAACACGTGGAGGGGAGCATGTTTTTGCGGCACACAGGGCACCACATGCACTTGAAAGGTCACAGCAGCCGTCAGGCTGAGCGCCAGTCCGGCTGGGAAAGGGGCTGAGCGGGAGCTGCGCCAGGAAGGAAGGGGAGAGCCGGAGCATGGCGTGAGGAGACACTGGCTGGGGCTTGTGTGGGGAAAGGAGCTGGTGAGAGAGGGGTGGATGCGGAGGAGGGAAATGGAGAGAAAGGGAGGCAATACTGGCAGAGGAGCATCAGGGGCTGGGGCGAGAAGAGACTGGTCTCGCACAGGCAGATGTTGGGTTTGGCAGGGCTGGGCAGGAGACAAAAGGCCTGTTTGGTCTCCCAGGACTCAAATAGGTCAGTAGCACAGAGATCATCCTAACAACAATAATGCTTAAATAATTGCTTTGTGTCTCTAGTTATTCTGGAAAGGAAGAAGGAGAGCGTGATGCAGGCTGCGCGCTGGCTGCTGTGCCGTGAGGAGGGAAGCACTGCTCTCCGCTGCATTTGTGTCCAGAAAGAACCCCCCCCACACACCAAACCGAGTATCTGTTTAAAAGCCAAGAGAAAACCCAGCAGCTGGGCCTCGGCTGGGCGCAGCAACCCACAGGCTGTGACCTCCAGGAGGCATCCCCAGCTGTGCCGCCTGCCACGGCGGCTGCCCATGCTGCTCCAGAAGCCAGGCACTCTCTTTGCACATAAAAACTTGACAACAAAAGCCTTTGGTGCCAGTGACCGCGACGGTGGGATGAAGACAAGATGCATTTGGGAACGCATGCCTCTCTCCTGTAAAGAGAGAGCAGAGAAATACTCAGATTTCTCCCACCCTTGGTTTTTATACTCCCTTACCTCCAAGCAAATGTGGTGCAAGCTAGAACTGCCAGCCCGTGACACTGACTTCACTCTTTCTTTGTGCATTAAGTCTCCGGTATGAGAGACTTAAAGGAGAATCAAAGTCTCCACTATGTTGGAATGAGTTTCAGTCTCATCTTCAGCTTTTTCATTTCCTGTTGTAATAAATAATTCTTCTTACTAATACCAGAGGAGTAATGGAAGGCAGAATCTCCATTATCTGTATCTAAGAGAAGAGAAAAGAGAAGGAAGATTACTGATCGACCTGATTGATCTGAGTATTACTGTTTCATAGCAAGCAGGCTCCATCAGTGCATAATTGCCTTTGCTGTGGAAGAGCCCTTGACTCAGCTGAGACTGGTACTCACTGTGCTAGGTACAGACATCTATTAAGAGACAGTCCTTGTCCCCATGAGTCATCCAAGTGGATAAAACACTTCAAAAAGGCAGGGAACAAGCAGATCCCTGAGCACCAGGATTAGGCAGACCTAATTTCCCAAGGATATTTTTTTCTGCCGTGACTGTTTTTGTATAGAAGGTATAAATTCTTGAGTTTTATCTCTGATTGACATATATAAAGACTTTATCACTTAAATCCTCTGCTAATAGTGCGTGAGATGACCACCCTGTCTCCTTCCCAGTCAACGCACTTACAGTTGGCTTCCTGTACAGAACCACCCATGTTTATGAGAACTGTGAAAACATTGTCTCCTTCAGACCATTACCTCCCTGCCAAATGTCACTGAAGTTGGAAGGCGTACCGAGAGACATACAGACAGACAGCACACTCACGCCAAACCTCATCCCCATGGTAAAACTGCAACAAATTTCATGTAGAACTGAAAACAGGATGGCAGGAAATATCACAAGGTTTCCTTGATTTATTTTTTTTTTTTTTGCTTGCCTGTTTGTTTTCTTGTATACATCCTTCTGTGACTTGATGTTGCATCGCTTGTTTTACTCTTAGTAGAAGCTGCCAAACTTCTGAAAGGCAGGACATCCAGTCTTTATAAAGTCATTATGAAAAAAGCCTTTATAAAGCCTGACATCTTATTGCATAGATATCAAAGTAGTCTTTGCAGATCAGGGCTCCAGAAACAGAAGGCAAGGGTACTGAACTCTTTCAGGTACAAATCACTAAATCTGAAGGAAAAACTTAAAAACCCCCAAACCCTCTTCAGCCCTGAAGGAAACTACCATCCACTGGAAACTGATCTTTTAATCTTTATTTTGTCCAAGTCCAGAAGAAAAAGTGTGGAGCTGCTGGAGGTGCAGAAAATGCAATACCAGACTAAGCCAGAAGCACTGGAAGTTGGCTGATGATAACTAATCGCACGCTTGGTCATTTCTATGGGCTTCCTTTGCCGGAAGGACGTAGGCTGCTCCTGGAAAACAGAACGACTTCCATGATGTATTTTGTAATTTGTTATAAATACGCCATACTAGGCTGTCTAGCATTTAGCAGCATGCACCAGTCACTTACGTACCACGTAGTCTAATGCTTGAAAACAGATTTCAAGTTTGTGTTATCACTAGATATCACTTTTAGGTGCTAGACATTTCAGTTTTGAGATCAAGTTTAGTATTTAAATGATTCTCCAGTACCACAGTGAGGGCCACTGTACAAATGCTTAAAATAACTTCAGGGATCTAGATGAAAGCAGAGAGAAAGAAAGGTCTTTGGTTTAATTATGGTGGCAATTAGCAGACCTGCAGCGTTGGGGCTGGAGTGCAAGGACAGGCTTTAGCACCCGCCGGCAATGCTGCACGGTGTCTCCAATGGCAAACTCAGCTGAGAGGAGAGATGAGCAAAAAAATGTAAGAAGCTTTGAGAAATTAATCATGAAACCCCCGGAGACAGAAGCGTGCGTCTCACACGGCAGAGAAAGCCATCTGGGGTCTTCCACGCTTCAAGCATTCATGGGGAGACTTAAAGTAGAATATAAGATATACCATAATGAGTGCACGGTAAAGTTTCTTGGCCATTATCAAATATCTAAACCCAAAGAACATCTCCTTTCTGATGTTTTTTTCACCGGGAAGGTGCCTTTCTTTTTGTGAGACTATTTTGAGGTTTTTGCATGATCAGAATGATTAAATAACCCTTCCTGTAACTTTGTAATGACCAGAGGTGCAGCCTTTAGTTCACAGATCCCGTGACATTGAAGTCTCGATGACCTTTTGCAAACCTCAGTTTCTCTACCTGTGAAACAGAGCTAAAATATTTGTCTCTCTTTGGAGATTTAAAGTCCTAAAACGGAAAGCACTTGGAGATTTTTCAAGCAAGTCTTGCCACTACGAAATTCAGTAAAATGAAACGAAATAAAAATTAAAATAAAATAAAAAAATAAAGAAAATAAAAGAAAATAAATAAAATAAACCAAATCCTCAGCTTCCTTTTGTCAATGTGTCAAGTTTAAGCATGAAGCATCAAAAGCATTTTACCATACTTAACATAACGATGTGTTTATTAATTTATCCAGGGGGCTAGCTCATGTTCCCGCTGAGGAATACATAATCCTTAGCTATTATTTAGAACCTTTCACCCACGGATGTCAAAATACATTACAAATGTTGCAGCGCCTTCCCTCAGTGCAAAACTTTCATTAACACCAGTGGAAGAAGGATTAAGCCCAACGTGCTTCCTTGAAATGAATATTTATGAAGAAATTACCTTGTTTGTTCCACCTCACTGTCTTTCCATCGTGAGTGTCATAGCACTCACCGTTTACCCGGGGGGCAGTGACTCATCCTTGCTCTGAAGGAGACAGCTCTCGGAGGCCAGCAGTCGTCTTTGTCAGGGGACAGCGAGCGCTGGAGGAGCGACCGACCCTGTTTACGCTGCCCGTCCCCACCGAACGCAGCCTTCGAAGCAAACAAAAGCACAGACGTAAATTAATCGCACAATTGCATTAGTGCCCTCTGAACCAGCGCACTCAGCCAGTCCTCCACTGAACTCTGCTGGACCGAAAAGACCTTCAGCTGGATTATGCTTAACCGAGAGCATCAGCAGCCAGTGCAAAGCGCTACCTGCTCCCTCCCACACACGGGCTCTCCTTAACGTCGCATTGCCACAGAGCTTTTGCTGGGGTGACAGCATCTGCAAACGCTTGGCCATGAAATAGTGTGGGTTACGTATGTCTGCTTTTAGATCAGTATCCGACAGCCAAAAGGCAGCCCAGTGTCCAGCCTGAGAGGACAGGTTAATGCTACCCAGCAGCATCAACCCTTCCCTCCGGAGCATCCCCGCTCTGCAATCACTGCTTCTGCCCAGCAGGTGAAAATACACCTCGTCACCTCACCTCGCACAGAGGATTATCCCCCCGCCCTGCCTTGGCGCCAGGGGGAGGGCGGCTGGCCCTTAGGCACTCTGTTGGGAATTCCCACATGATATTTTTGCTGCCATCTTCCCCATCCTCTGGGTGCAGGACCTGACTGGCTTTAGGTAGATGACCTCTGCTGAGGTGCGCTGGGGCCTGGGAACCACCTCGAAACAGGATTCCTGCCAGACAGCAGGTTGAGGAGAGTCCTCTAGGGCAGAAATGTTGAGAAGAGGCGTCAGAAATCCTGTTTTCATTCCTGAATGCGGGCATTTCTCTGTAACCTGAGACTGGTGCCTCTGTAAGCCTGGTATGCAACACTCCTTGTACCCACTTTGGACTTAAACGTCTGAGCCATGTTTTTCAGAACAGGCAGCAGACTTGCTCTTTTAGAGCACAGACAATACAACATTCATCTTTACAGTCTCTGGGAAAAGTGGATGGTCTCTCCCCATTCTTCCCTCAGCAACACTGTCACTCATTTGAAAGGAAATGACATTTAATGTTATCCAGAACTGAGCACGGCAGTTATCTGTGCTAGCCGTGCCGGACTACGCTTGCATGGTGCGTGGAGGATTAAGTTGAAGAGATTCTGATTTCTAATCAGAGAGCAGACGCAAGATAAGCGTGGGGACGTCCAGACGTGCAATAAGGAAGCTATTTCAGGCATGGGCAGTAGCAGAACACCAAGAACTTCAGTAGCAAGAGCTTAGGGGCTAGTGACTTTGGAGTGTGTAGGGCACAGGCCGTGGTTGTGGGGCTGTGCCCTTGAAGTTGAATTCTGCTGTCATTCTTGAATATCGGCCTCGGGCTGTAGCTCAGCACCGCAAGACTTGAGACGTTCAGCTCGGGGTGTGAAGCATGAGGTTGGCTCTCTGATCCAAACTGAAGGTGCTCCATAGACATATTTGATGGAGCAAGAATTATGTCTAATGACAGATTTTTATTTTTTTTTTTTGCAACAACTCTAGTGTGAAAGGAAGACTAAGCTCTTCAGTCCTCGTGTCATGGGGGTGTCTGGCGTCAGCCACCGAAAAATGAGATTTCATTCAATTCTGAAACTTTCTTTGCACTGCAGATGTTGAAGGTGCGATATAGAAACTGCAACGCAAGGAGATGTTCTATCAGTCCATTTATTCAAATGCTTTCAATCCCCATTTCAGTGTTTAAATCAATATTGACCTAAGAAAGGTGGTTTATTTCAGCGGCAGGTTTATCTATTTAATGGATAAACTGACAACTGGGGCAAGCCAACATAACTCCAGTGAGACCAGCACAGCTGATTCTACTCATGATAGTCAATGTGGCCTTTGAAAGATTTTAAAGCAACCAGTGTAACTGGGCCTCTGGAGCTTGCCAGCTCTTATTAACCTTGATCAGCAGGCAGGCGGGCAGGCAGAACTAAGAGGCCCTCATGATTCAACGTGGCAGAGTCTGACCTCTGTGTTTGCCTCCTGTGTAAACTCATGCAGAACAAATTAATGCTTAAATGCTGCATCTCCACCAGAGCCGTGGAAATCCATAAACAGAGAATTCTCTCCGAGCTGTTCCCAGAGTCCAAAGCCCAGTTTAGGACCACGCACGCCAAAAACTCAAAGAGCCAGAAGCCCTTAGTCTGTAGGAAACCTGAGGTCAACGGGCATTGATTGATTTCACCAGGAAAGCCTGTATGGATCTGGAAGCGAGAGGAATTTCTCGTGCTGCCCACTGCGCTGCGGGCGAGAAGCTGCTCCCCCTCCCCAGGCCAGCACGGGTGCTCGGCTGCAGCCGCAAGGCAGCAGAGATGGGCGGACACGGGGTGCCAGAGGTTTGGCAAAGGGCAGCTGTGGGAGGGAGCAATGAGGAGAGATGGCGAGCGTTGCAGCGAGCCCTGGCTCCTCGCCTCCCGAATCTGCAGGGCCGCAGCCCGCATGGGCGCCGCTGCCGCAGGATGCCCAGAGGAGTCGCTTGAAACGGCTGGTGGCTGGAAATGAGGGCTGGTGGCATTTAAGCGCCATGAATTATTTAGGAGGTGCAGTGAAACAGGCTGCTCTCCACCGAGTGCCGCCGCGGCGGCGGGTGACACCTGAGAGCGTGGGGCCGGGAGCAGGCTGTGACACGAGGGGCAACGCGCAGGGAGCAGCACCAGCCAGGGAACGGGAGTCCTGCAGGCCCTGGCGTCTCTCCAGAGAGAAGTGAAGTAAAATAAAATAAAACGTGACTCTCCCTGGTTCAGTCCTTGACTTGTCCTAAAATAAACGGTTCTCCGAGGCTCCCAAATCATACATTAGAAAAGCCTCCCACCCCCCAACAAAAAAAAACAAGCATGTATTTGTCTCCCTTCAATTCTCCATGGTGCTTTTAACAGTTAAAATCCTGACTATATTTTCACAGCTTTTCTTTTGCAAACAAAAAAATCCCTCTCTAAAATATGAATAAACACAGAACAGCCGGTGCTTTTTAGAAAAGGATTTTGATTTTTTTTATTATTAACGTTTCTCTGCATTGTATTTCATATTATTACCATATTAAATTCCATCCTGTATGATACCGTGGCATTTCATATTTACCTCTAGGGTGTGCCTGCTTATTTTAAATCAACATGCTGTGGTTGAGGTTTTAATGTTAGGCTGGGAGCTAAGGTTTGCTTTGATCAGCTGAGTTTTCTGACTGAGCGTATCAGCGCTCCAGATTGACCTGAAGATTAAGAAAGAATAAGTAATTGTAAGTATATCTGGACCTGTGAAACATTTGCATATTTTTTCATGTTTTATACAGAAATGCATAAAAATGTAATTTTTTTTCAAATTAGCCATTGTTTCTGCCATATACATTTTAATTATCCAAAATATCAGAGATAAGATCTTAGGATGTAAACAGAGAGAGAGACTCTTGTTTCTCCTAAATTGAGAACATTTTCAAAAGCATTTACACAATGGCAATGCCAACGGATCCACACTCGTGTTTGATAACACCAGATCCTGTACAAATAACAAGGTAGAATCAGCTGCTGGAGAGGAAGAAGATTTAAAAAAAGAGGACTTATAAGAAGCAGGAGGACAGGGAGTTGTTTTTGAAACTGTGACCTTCCCACTTTCTAAGATGCCTCACTTTTTCCATCACTACGTGTGCGATTGTAACTCCCGATCAGCTCAGGTTTTGGGGAGAGTAACACCTGCACTGGGAGCCTCTGGAAAGGAAGGAATTCTTGTAGAAAACACACACAATCACAGCTAAAACATAGGACAAGCTGGGTAATTTATTCACCATCTGTGGTACAAATAGAAAAGACTGAAGACCATATCTAAATTTTCTGCCTGAAAATGACCGTGGGCGAGCATTTGGCTCGCGTTTGAATGCAATAAAATGAGCTTTCTTCCTCCTCCTCCTCCTCAGGTAGAAGCCATCAGCAGCTGGTGCCACCAGTTATCGTTTGTGCTGCCCACACGTCTCAATGGGTGACCTCCGTGTTGTCAAGCTGTCCTTCACTTTTCATCACAGGGTGGCATTTCATCCCTCCTGCCTCCTTGCCTGGGGCCTGGGGAGGTGGTGCCGGTGGGCTGGAGGTGGGCAGATCCCGGGCTCTGTGTCACGGTGGGGACTGGCACTGGGGGAAGGAGGAGGGAACGCTGCTCCCATTGCAGCCCACTCACTCCGGCTGAAGGAGAGGGACAAAAAGACAGAAAACCCCCAACCTCGGGGAGTCCTTCCCAGGATAAATGGGAAGGACTTTTTTTTCCCTTGAAGGGAAAGGGACCATCACATGGGTGATGGCGGCAGCTGCAAAGGGTGTGTGATGCAGCTATAGACGAAGGGCAGGCAAAGGCAGCCCCGAGGGCTGAGATGTGTTCCTGCCATCTGCACGGCTGCCGGTCAAGGTGGAGCAGCCTCTTACTCTTGTACAGAGCTTGAGCACACAGGTTTCCCCCCGGGGCTCTCCGAGCTGCCAGAGTGATAACGATGGAGCAATGCCAGCCGCCACTCAGACCTGCAGTGAGCACCTGAGAGCTGAAGGAGACTGACGCGCAAGGCCAAAGGACTGACCGCAGGCAAACCAGCAGGACTTGACCAAAAAATGACCACTGGCATTTAGCTTTGCTCAGTGCATGCTGAGCGTACACGTTCAGGGCAGTTGAAGCATCTGCACAGGGCCAGCAGATATAACATGGGACCTCTGGAAGACCAAGGGGGATCCTCTCAAGCATCACGGCTGGCACTGGATTCCTGACTTTGGGCAATAATTCCCACACTGTCTTCAAACTGTTGTATGATTTCCTGCTCTTCCTTATTCAGATGCCATGTTTTACCCAGACACTCATACTGGATAGACCAAATCCCAACATCTCATATAGGCAAGCATTTGCCAAACCTTTCTATCGCATTTAATTGCAAGCATTACAATGCATCACTCTGCAAAGGGGCCTAATCCTACGAGCACGGACTGCATCGGGAAGGGGTGGTGAGTTCTCAGCAGATCTTTGGCTCAGGCCCAGCACCTGAGTCACTGAGCTGGTATCTCCGTTTGATAATCAGAGTATCCAGTTTCCACAGAGACAGTTGTTAGAAATACTTGTTTATTGATTATTCTCTTATTTACCTGACATTCTCAGCACCTTGTAATTATCTCATGCTCCATTTATTTATTTGATTTCGCTTTGGTTGTGAGTGTAATTAGTAGCAAAGCTGCTAGCAACACCTGAATGTTTCTGCGGATATTGGAAAGAATAAAATACTCCCATTTTCTAAAGAAATGCTGGCTGTGATGTATCTGCTACTACAGATGGCAATATATAACTTGCCAAGAGCACGAGCAACTTTTTTTTTTTTTAATTAGTAATTCTAACATGGGTCAGAGCTGTCATGCCTGACCGACAGATTGCAGCCCATTGCTTTCCATCAGAGGATAAGAGAGGGCTTCTAGCGTTCATAGGGGACACCACTTTATGTCTGCGGGGACACCACTTGATGTCTGTCCAAAACTTTTCTCATCTGGGCTTCAAAGCACCCAATCTGCATGAGCAGTTGGGGGTTCAGATACGCAAGTGGCCTGCATGCAGGGGCAAAAATGGGAGTGGGGTTAGAAAATCTGGTCTCTGATGATTAAGTGAATATTTCAGACCTAATAGCATCTGTATATAAAGTTACACCACAAATGCAAATAACTTCAAAATGAGTTACAGCTTTTTGCATAATAATTACATTTGCATATTGAGGAATAAGGGCACGTTTTCCACTGATAACTTTTCAGCAGCTCCCGTATGATTATTGTGAATTTCCCTGATAGAGGGTGAAGTCAAGTGGAGGCAGCAATCTCAACTGATATTCATTAGAGCACCTTTTCTTAATTAAGCTGTTATTCTAAATGGAATCCAGCTGTTTTTATGGAGACCAGGCAACCGTCACAGAGTGCATTCAACTGCTCCCTTGAGTGTGCACACATGCTCCCGGTTACCTGCTTGGACAAGCAGCTGGGGGGCTGACCCCAGCTGGTTCCTCAGACATGGAGGCTTGTACTGAGGCACTAGTGGGTTCAGCAGAGGCCTTGGGGTCCCTTGTTTCACTAGGTGTGTTTTTAAGCCTGTAGTTTTTGTCCACATATAGCAGCCACCACCTTCTCAGATGTGGTCTGAGTTACACACCATGGTGGACATTGGTGTGTGCTGTTAGCTTCAGAGAGATTCAGCAGCCTTTTTGTGTCCTGAGTTTATCGGTTCTTCAACAGTATCATAAGTCTCCAGCACTTATCAGGTCTTGGGAGGCTTTCACGTTACCTCCCTGTGTGAACCTGCCTCTTTTCAGCAGGTTTTCTGGTAATTATTTTTCCATCCATATGCATGGGCACCCACAGAGACCATTCCCACAAACTCATGCAGAAGCCATCCTAGAACATGGTAAGGAAAGCAAGGGCCAGAAAATGCTAGTTCCTCCCTCTTGTATATACACTGAAGTTGAGAGCCAGACGTCCTCAGCTGGAGGAGATTTGGTTAATCTGGCCTGGGTGGGTACCTAGCTCAGGCAGAAAGCCAAGATACTGCAGTTACAAAGCTCTGGGGCCAGAGCTGACCACCTCGGAGGCTTGGTGGGGTCCATCTACACACCTCCATCTGTCAGATGGCAAAATGGAGACAGCGGGACCAGGTGAAATTCTTAGAGGGTCTGCAAGCTCATTACAATGCATGGGTACCATATGTCCCAAGATGCTTATACAGTGTCTTGTTTGGTTTTGACAAATAAACTAATTTAAATTTGTCAGTGGCTGCAAAGGGCAGCGCTCAGAGTCTCTGAGTGAAAGTTTAATAAAGGAAGTTAATGCCTCACTCTAACCTAGGCTATTGTATATATTATTTCCTTTCCTTCATAGTTGTAGTTGATCTATAGTGTAGCTAGTCATGGTAAGAACCATTCCTGTGTCCATGCCCTAGTGTTTTTACACATGGGGCAAATGAAAGCTGCTGTAATCCAGATGTGTGAGGAAGTACAGATCACATTCCTCCTATAACCTCTGTATTTTCTTGGTTTTGCCTGCCTAAAATCAAAATCCTTCTGTTCTCCTAATTGAAGGAGTGTGTTTTGGCAGGGAATATAAATTGCATTTTTAGGTCTTTGGTTGGACTGTCTTAAAATAACTGTGAGCCTTAGTTCTTTCAAAGACTGGATAGTGTGGATATTTATAGTAAAACTGATTTGATGGGTTAAGACTGAAAAATTAGAATTTATATTACATTTCAAAATATTACTGTACAATTTTGAGATGCTGCCATGGCGACTGCAGCATTGCCCCGCTTTACATGCGCATTCAGTCACTAGGTCTCCCCAGGCTTTCAGAGTAATTCAGTATCCTGGGTTGTTTTTTTCCTTCTTGTTGCAACTTTTCTATCTGGTGGCTCAAATATTTGCAAGACCCTGTCAGGGGAGCAGGGACCTTACTTACTTAGCCATGGCACTACCAGTTTGATCCCAAGTGCTCCTACTGTAGCTGCTTCTAAACGTGGCAAGAAAGAAAGGGGTCTGAACTCACACATTGCCTCTGGCCCCAGTATAGGTCATGGGCACTCAGTTACTTAAACAACACAGATAAAAAGAGCCAGTCCTACTGGTGACCTCGAAGGTTTGAGCTTATCACCTAGAGTTCATTATCTCAAAGAGCTTCCCAAACTTTTTATTTTTGAAAGGTGTCCTCTTAGCACAGTTTTCACAAAATTTATTTCCTGCAATGGTTTAACATTATGGTTTAAGAAGTTAGTGCAGAACCTTCAATATCTGTGGAGACCCACAAGGCTTCTGTTTCTATACTTGCCATTTGAATATGGCTGTGGAGGAATATAACGGCCTGATTCAGTGGGAATGTCCTGGCACACACTGTATGGGGCCTACAGGAAGGATGGGGAGGGACTCTTTACCAGGGAGTGTAATGATAGAACACGGGGTAACGGCCTCAAACTGAAAGAGAGTAGATTTAGATTGGATATCAGGAAGAAATTCTTTACTGTAAGGGTGGTGAGGCACTGGAACAGGTTGCCCGGAGAAGTTGTCAATACCCCATCCCTGGAAGTGTTCAAGGCCAGGCTGGATGGGGCTTTGAGCAGCCTGGTCTAGTGGGAGGTGTCCCTGGCCATGGCAGGGGGGTTGGAACTAGATGATCTCTAAGGTCCCTTCCAACCCAAACCATTCTTGTGATTCTGTGATTCCGTATGTAGTATGCTCAGGCTTCCCTGAAGCACTCCGCTGAGTGTCAGCTATCAACAGACAGCACAACACGAGTTTCTAACGCAATGGCAGTGAAGGTGCCTTGTAAGAAAACCCTTTCCCCAATCTGGCACAGAGAGAAAAGTTTGCTATTAAATGAAAATGCTTCAGAGCACGGGTCACTGGCCTAACTGCAGATAACAGAGAGGATTTAATAACTGCAGCAGTTGCTCCCCAAGCATCCATTGTGCCTCTCTGCGGTGGGGAGAAGCAATGCTGTGTCAGTTGCTCTCAAACTACGTCACATCATGTCATGCAGAACACGTTGATGTGACCTAATGCAGCAGGTAACAGGATCTGTGCCAAGTTACTGAATAGAAGCAGAATATTTTTTTCATGCAGACTATTTTAACACGTTGAATACCGCTGTCATGTTGGGCGTGTTTCTGAATGCTTTTCTGGCCAAATAAAGCATTCATGCTTTGTCTATATGTGTGCTTTTTTTCCAAAAAAGAGAAGCAGCTGGCAATTACTGCCATCGCACTGGAGATTATCACCTGCATTCATAGGGTCAGTTGTCCAAAGGCCAGTTATTTATAGTTTTGTCTGGAACCCCTAGATTAGAACTGTGCCACCAGGAGAGACCTCATGAATCACCACAAGTGAAGCACAAGGCAAACAGAGCTGTAATGAGCGATCACATAATAACCTCTTCTTTCCTCATCCCTAGCCTGTGGATCTGTGGGGGCATGAGATAGGAAACCCAGCACATTCAATTGCATTTTGTGGATGAAAATCGCAAAGGAGCCATCTGCTAAAGCACAGCCATGAGATGGAAGCTCTCGCTGCCTGGCTGCCCCATGCGTGTATGTTGGTTTTGAACTAGGGCTGCAGAACAGGCACTTGTAATAGCCTTGAAAAAGGAAATTGTGAAAATGTGGAATTACATCCTACTTGTACACTAACACTTTCCTCAGTAGTGTTCTGGAGTACAGTTAAATTTTGGAGAGCACGGAGCACCTGGGCTTCCAGCTTTTGGGGATGTTGTTCCACTGCTGAACCACAGCCACACTGACGCGGAACAACTTAATTGCCCTACTGCAATGGGATTTAATAAACCATTTTCAGCAAGCATCCACATAACCTCAGTATCATAAACAAAACCAACACATGAGGAAAAAATTTACTTCTTGCTGGTTTTAGGCAGGAGGAGGAGCACGCTGGGGAGTATTCAGTGTGCAATGTGGTCACATTCCAAATGGAACCACATGCACCCCAACGTGCTCAACAGGCAGTGAGAGCCCAGTCTTTTGCCTTTGACCCACTTTTAACACATACAGAAAAAAACGAGTAGCTCCCGTCCCCAAACACACACAAGAAAAAGCAACTTCTGCTTACACATACTTCATGGAAGTGATGAACTCACTGCTTCCAGCACAGTAACTCCAGGCGCAGGGGCTGGGGGGGGCCTCAACTGCTAAGACATTCTTAGCACTTTAAACAGTTCAGAGACTCAGCGAATTTCACAAGAAATCAACTTGAGAGCAGCTGGGAGGAAATCCTCCCAGAAGACTCTGGCTCAACATCTCTCCTAGCTGACTAGATGCATTAATTTGTTCTGAAACCCCAGGGGCCAGACTGGGAGGGCATCGAAGTGGACGGTGCTGCTTCAGTACTGACCCAACAGCACATGCACTGTGCCTCACCCTGATGCAAATCCCATCAAATCAACTCAAGCAAACTGCATGTCTTTTCAGAGAAGGTATAAGGCCCATCCCACATTCTGAAGATCAGTCACTGTCTTCAGATACTTCCAGAACTAGGCCTATTCACTTAGGCAGAAGAATGATCGGTGAATCACTGGGATACAGCATTACTACTGATAGGTATCAGAAGAATTTGCATCCCAGATATGCCATAGGTAAAAAAATTATCCCTGGTATTTCCTTAAATGCTGTCTTGCAGATGGAGACCACTGATATTTCTTCCCTTGGACTGTGTTGCAAGGTCAGGGAAATCACTAAATGCAGAGAGCTCAGGACGTGACACCTTTCTTGATTTCCTGCTGAAAAGAAAGCTCCAGGGCGCCCAGAGCTCCTGCTCCTGCTGAGCGTTTGCTACTGTTCTCAGAGACTCTAAAAAACTCTTTGTAGCTTTGAATTATTATCATCAGGAGTAAAGCACTGCCTAAAGCTGCAGCTTTATGGGTGCTGGTGATGTACAGAAGTGCTTCCCGCATGCTTCAAGAAATAGATTAAAACTCACCTTCTTTTCTGGGAAAGGTATAAAAAACATTCAATATTTATTGCTGGAACTTCCATCTACATCCATGCTTTTTTCCACTGTCACCAAAGAGATACAAAGAGGCTGTCAAAACATGTGGAAAGCCTTGATCTTTTAGGTGGCAGAGTCAATAGTAAATACAGTTACTTCCTTTCACTATGCCAAAGACACACTAAGGAACCTGACAACAGCTTCAGTCACTGACTTAAAATTGGGACTCTCAAAAATCGTATCATGCCTTGAAAATTCCAATAATACAACTACTGCCTGGCATATGCCTGAGATCATATTTACCGCCAGAAGCGCATTCAAACCATATCTGTTTTCAACATCAGTTGTCTGTAATACACAACAGAAAGACAAATGCAATTACTCAGTGTATTTTTGGTGTCAACTTTTGTAAAGCTCTTTTGTAAACAGTGCCAGTGGAAGCAGGTTTAGCCATGTTCAGCATTGACCTGCAGGCAGGATCATCATTTTCAGATGATCATTTTCTGATTCCTTTACCCACGCTAAATAGCATCATACTTTATCTGGGTTACAAAGGGAAGAGGAGCAGCCCTAGAACTGCCCAACACACAGACATTACCGTGCATGTTTCATATATTCAGGATGAACAAGACATTTTCTCCATGACTTCTAGACACCAAGCAACCTGGTCAACACTTCCTGGTGAAAAAGAAGACCTCTCTGAAATACACATACAAGCTGGTATGGCTTCTTCAGGTTGGCATATCATGTTTACTGTCCTTGCAGAGCAGGGCAAAGCACAGTCCCCACTGCCAATTGCTCCACCCACTAGAGAGCAGCAGGGCTGCAGGACGAGTGCAGCCAGCTACTAGCGCAGCTAACTCCTTGCTGTTTCCTTCTTCCTGGAATAGTTTCCCTTAAAACAGCACAGGCAGGATTCTACATTTGATCATCCTCATGAGACCGTCTTTGAAATAGGAACAATATTTTTCTTAATGTGATTGTATAACATTGTCATGACTTTCATATTTTTGACAGTGAATTAAGCTTAGCTATTAAAGTGGGTGCTGTGTTGACTCTTCTCTCCTCCTTTCCCCAAAGGCAAGAGTGTGCTCAGTACAGAGAGAAGTAGGTACTTGCTGCTCTTCTTACTCTTCGTAAATACAGTGCTCAGAAAGACCCATCTGCTCATGTAGTCTCAGTTTTCTGGCAGAATTCATCCCTTATCACCAGGACTCACATTTAGAAATGTGCATATGAAGTAGAGGCTTACTGGGGCATTAGGATTCTTAGGCAATGCCCATGGCCATGAAAATACTGCCAAAAAGCACTAGCCACCAATTTTCCATGCTGTTTAACTCTCTATCTTGGAACAAGGGTTTAGTCATGAAGACCTAAGTTAATGTCAGTTTTTCCCTGGTTTCTTTCCTTACCTTTTTGACAAGTTGTTTTGATGTCATCTACTCAAACAGCAGTAATGACTGATTTTGAAGAACCTAGACCCATGGCCTAGCTTTCATAATCTTACCAGAGGTTCTGATTTGCTAAAGGAAGATTATGCAGGGGTGATTTCAGGCATACTTTTAAATATTTTAAACATTTTTATGTATGATTCATCCTGCTTGCCTTGGAAAGTTGTGGGGTTTTTTGCCCAAAGGGCACGGTTTTAAGTTTGTTGCATTATTCATCCATAAAGTCAGCTGACACTGCTTCAAGACAGGTAAGTAAAGTATAAGAAGTAACTGGCATATGAACCGTAATGTCTAAGCAGGATCATTTGGTTATGGCGAAGAGCCAAAAATAAGGTATGCAGTAAATAGTATGTCTGAGTGTCCCTCATTTACGAGGACTTGAATGACAGTCTCAGCATGCCTCGTGTTTAAGGAAAAAAGAATATTTTATATGGTTGTCTATTATTAATTTCTTGACCTGGCATTCAGTAACTATCCATAGTTCCAGAGTTCCCTTCCATGACATCTCAGCACGACAAACACAGGAGGAAATGTGATTTTCAAGGTGTGCAGTTCGGATTGTGATGACAAGCACTGAATAAGCGCTTTCTGAGAGCAAAGCTTTGGGCCAGGCACCAGAGAGCACATACCGGCTCATGAAACATAAAATTAGCAGTTTGGGTTTCCCAGCCGGTCTGTTACAATCAGAGTTTGTATTTCTCCTAAATCAAATAACAGCTACATCCACAGCAGGGATTAAGTCAATTCAGACCTTGTTTATTGCCTACAATTTCAAAGAATGAAAATTATACAAGATGATATCAAACTTCCTTTCTCCTCCCTGGTACCTTAGAAAAAGGTGCTCCCTGTAGGAAACATGGGAAAAGCTATCAATCCTGTTTGACAGAGAGGTCAACACTCTTGCTGTTGATAGGCAATCACATGGCAGGATAGTAAATCCTTCAGAATAAGGGGCAGGAACAGCACACAGGATGATTTTGGCAACTGTAAGAGTTTCATGTAGGGTTACCTGACCTGTATCCTCCCTAATTTCTTAATTTGACTCACCCCTACAGTTTCAGGTGTGGTTCCAGTAGGTCTGCTTTCCTTGTCCTTGATATTTCAGAATAATTTCATAAGATGCCCCTACAAAGCTTCTTTTATTTATTTTTTTTTTTTTACCATACCTTTATACCTTCATCAGGGCCCATCCCTCACGGTCTCTATCATGAATAGCACTTCTCCATGTACTGCATCTGCAGCATTGGATTCAGTTGGCTAAACGTCTATAGGCCCTGGGAAACATGCACCATGTCTGCAGTGCAAAAAGGAAGCCAGACAGCATGTCCTAGGAAATGCAAAATGGTATTAGGAATCTAAATCTAGAGAACTGAATCCTACTCACAGACACATAGACACCAATAAGGTATTTGCTGTAAAACTTCCTCTATTTATCTGTGACAGTTAACCTGCACCATCTCTTTGGTAGCAGTTAAAGCTTGAAAAGACAAGAACCCAACGGGGAAGAATTTTTCAGTAATTAGAAATTTAAAGATTAAATGGATCCCCTGACAGTTCTACCTCATTTATTTCCATTTATGCATTTGTCATATCCATATTATGGCAGTTATAGGAACACATCGTTGAATAATGAGAGTGAAATCACCACAGGAACACTCTTCATTATAAAATGCTGAGATTTCCTTTATACCTGTTTTTAAACAAGCAAGATATTTCCTAAATCCGAATGATGGGTTTTGTAGGTTGGTTTGGTTTTTTTTGTTTTTTTTTTCTGTTGGGAGTTGGCTTTTCATTTCTAAAAACAAACAAACAAATAAAGAGAAAAAAGGATTCTGTTAAACACAGCAGAATTATCAGAGAGGACAGAATAAAGCTGAAGGTGGGATCAAGTGGATATGGCGTGAGTCGGTGTGTGAGACAAGCCTGTCTGACGTGCGAGGCTGCTCAAAGACAAGCAATGATACATAGATCCAATGAAGTGTTTGTTGTTTGTTTGTTTGTTTTTTTTAATAACAGGGTAACTTAATATACTTTGGTTTAAGTGATGATAGAGTTGAACAGACATTGACAGGACTAATCTCAAAGTTAACCTTGCATAAATTACCAGAAAATTTGGCCCTTCATCTGGATCTATTAGAATGAAATACTCTCAAGTTCTAATTTTATCTTCAGTCCTATGTAACTGCCATTGATGTCCACTTGTCCGTAGAAAAAGAAATCTTGGCCTCGACATACTCTGCAGTGCAACAACACTTGGCAACGGCATATCTATTGCCAATCATACAGTGAGTGGGAAAATCACCTGCCTGAATGTTGGTTTTTTTTCATGGAAGGTTTCTATACTTCATACGCATTGGATCGGCAGGTGTCCTCTTAATTACAGTATAGTCATACCAAGTCTCCACGGGTGAGAAACCCACCTCGATGGAACCATCTCTGCAGGAACCCTTCTGGAGCAGTGGTGACCTTATCAGCATCTTTTGAGCTGCAGTTTTTATTTGTTTGGAGCAAAATCCAAATGCCAAGCACGTGATTCTTAACATAGGCTCCAGCGCTAGGGCTTGAAGTGCAGATGGCTTGATCTTTCACACCTTCTACTTGCTTTAGTAGGAAATCTGGATAATTAAGAGGAAAGCGTTAAAAAAAGCAGTAGGTGCAATCAGGGGAATCTGTGCTTGGCCTCTAGCCCAGGGTGGTGAGGCTTGATTGCAACTGATGTTGCCTGGAAATCCTGGGGAAGGCTGCTGGCAAATGACCAGGAAGGATCACCCTGAGATGGTGCTAAGACACAGTCAGGGTGCATACCCAGACATGGTGGCTTGGAAACACTCACAAGTCCTTCAACTGAGAAAGAGCAGCAGAATTTCAGCCTCATCTTAAGTTGTTATTTACTCTAGCAAATTTCCGGTGAGCATTTAGTGATGTACAGATTAGGTAACAGATAAGACCCCATGATCCAACCTATTTAGCAGGCTTGCCTTCTCCCCATACATACTGGTCTGGAGTCTTCAGTAAACCTGGGAGGTGAATTTCCATGCCCTAACTTATACCTCCTGTGAGACAGGTCAAGGCTTTAATGCTAGTGGGGCATACCACAAACAGTAATTCTTTAAAGTTGCTGGAATTGCACGTGTTCAAAGCACAAGATTGGAAAGAAGAAGTGCTGGCTTTCTCTTCAGGCTTTAGCAAATGAGCAAGTGGCATGGGCCCCCGGCTCCTCAGTTTCCCTCCTTTCAGAGTAGCTGACAATATCAGCCTACCATGCAGATCTTTTATGAAGATTCAACATTTCCTTTTCATAAAGCAATTTGAAATCCTGTGCTGATGGATACTAACAAGCCCTCATATATAATAATATACTTAATTTTAATTCAGAAGACTTTTTATGCTTTTCCAGAACTCTCATAGCAACATGATTCATTAGAATAGCTAATAAATGGCATGCATTTTTTATTATTCCAAGTTTCTGAAGTACATTTTTTTTCAGTTACATTAAGTTACACAGTGAAATAGTCAATAACTGTTACTGCATCCTCATTTTCAATTTATGATAGGTTTGTAGAGGGATGCAGGGAACAGAAATTCCTCATCATTAAAGACTTTGAAACTAATAAGTCTTAACTACTTTTATCAGTATTCCCTCAACTGCTAGGATGGGCATTCTCAAGTGGCTTCCCAAGAGTGTGCCTTGCCTATGAGATGATTCCTATTAGAGGAGAGTATAAATGTTTCCACACCAGGAAACTTACAGTTCATGGGGTAAGAAACAACTGGTGAACCGGAACTGGCATCACAGTATATATACTTTGCAAATGGTGTTAAAAAATGAAAATGATCAATCAGGGTCAAATTGCCCTAAACTTGGAGAATGAGTCATAAGGAATTGCTTCACTTCTCCTCCAAAGTTATTTAGATATGGGTGGGGGTGTCCAACATCAGAAGGAATCACACCTATAGCTTTGCAAAATTAAGGGACTTTTAAACCACAATCCTCAAAGTATAGATGGACAAATAGCACTTTGCACCCTCACAACTAAAACTCTGCCCTTGCAGGCTTAGCTTTCTGATGACATATTTCAACTTCTAGCAATTTTTCACCTCTGAGGTATAAAGCCCAGGAAGAGCTGGCAGAACCTTCCCTGTGCAGCAGCACAAGCACTGCCAACCTCAGTCCATTTATAAGGGCTCCCCTTCCTCTGCCCTTCCCAAACTGAAACTGAGAAACAGTCTGACAAGCAGAGCTGCTGAGCCCATTTGCCCCCTTTGCTCTTTTCCCAGGTTTGGGGTGTGGAGCAGCAGGGAAGAGGGCTGACAAGCAGAAGTGTGGGCCTGAGCTGCCATGCCTGAGGGCTGGCAAACTGAGGAGAGCTGCAAGAGTAACACGATCATGTCCTTAGTTGAAGGCATTCCTAGAGTCAAGTATATCATTTAGTGGAATGTATAATTTTTGAGAATTTCCCTGAGACCTGGGTTTTGGTTATGGTCATAGGCAACGAATTTTCACTTTCCCTTGCACTGTCCTGAGGATGTTGAAACATCACAGAAAAGTTGTAGTAGCAAAAGTTTCCATCCTGGAGAAGCACAGCAGAGATATATCCCGAGCTCTTGCTTTGTGTCTGTCACTACTGTGACCTGAGGACATGGGGCTCTCAAGATAGCATATCCCATGTCGCGTAAACTGCAGTAGAGCTGGCTACTGCAGTATGGAGAGGGCAATGTCAGCAAGGCAGGGTGGATGGTATGTGATACGAAGACTCTTCCCTATCTCTGCAAATGTCCTGGCAGTCTCACCTTTCTCACCCCCATCCCCAAGGATGCTGGCTGTCATTCAGAGGATTGTTCAAGGTAGCGATTTATCTGATGAGGAGGATTTTTGTTGATGAGAAAAGTTATACTGCAATCCTCTTATAGCTGTTTTACAGAGACTTGAAGGAGCCCAAGGCATAAAGGGAATGTCATGCAACTGAGATAAAAAGAACAAGTCAGAAATAAAATTTAAAAAAAAAAAGAGAAAAAAGCACTAAGACTTTTGACTCTTTATGTCCCCCCGCAATCAAAAGTCCATTAGTACATAGGGGTTCCTTAATTTCTGTTTAGCAGAAAAGACAAATAATGGGTCATTATTCCTTTCTACTATCTTAGAACAGAGGAGACATTTTGATTTCCTTACATATACACCAGTCACCTTCCATACCTAGACAGTACCTGAAATTGAATTAAACAAACTGAATTATTCCTGTAATGGCAGGACAATTAACGCGTGCAGCCAAGATAGCAAGACAGAAAGACAGCTCTCCTTAGAAACCAGTGCTTTTTTGTCAGCCACCTTTCTTTTGAGGAGCTCTAGGGCTCACTGAGGCTTGAAAGACAGTCTGTTGAGAGGAGTGTGTGATAATATCACCACCAAAGAAAGCTCCCCCTGTTCAGAAGTACATCAGGGTTACCCAGAAACAGCAGTTTCCTCTAGCCTCTGGCCTGCACCCTCTGTATTGTTAATACGGCCAAGAGCGATACATGCACCACTTGACAAGTTGGAGAGATTATTTCATTATTTATGCACAGCTACATCCTGTAGACATCAGTATTGCATTTAGATACAGCCTTCTTATGGAATGGCACCTTGAAGATGTACTTACTGCCTTTGATTCATGATACAGATACTTAATTTGAAAAAAAAAAACAACCCAACTCTTTGCATATTCAGTCTGTCTCACTGCCTATTACGCCATGCATTGCCCTGACCTACTTGGCTGGATCAGTCTGGAAGTTTGATCTTGGAGAAATATTTTTACCAAGCTAGCAAAAAAAAGCTGCTGTTGTCTGAAGTCCCCATTAGCTCCTGTGCAGTGCAACAACACCCAGTGAAGATCCGACAGCCTATCATTTGTAGTGGTTTCCCCCACCTCTCATCTTCTGGCACAAGAACTTCACCAGAAAAGATGTCCCATAGTGAATATGAATATTTCCCTTGTTCTTAGTGTGTCTCAGAGTGCGATAATCCTCACAGGAAATAAAGAATTCCCAGCAAAATGAGATATTTTTCCATCTAAAACAGAGACAGCAATAGAAGCAGCTAAGAAATGGCATCTTTGCAATGAAAATAAACTCTCTGTCAAATCAGATAAATAAAGCAGAAGGTGCAAAGCCACTAGTAATATTAAATTTTGTTCAGATTTCTACCTAAACCCAAGACATTTTGCTTATTGCAACTGTAGCTCCACTTACTAGGAAAGGGTCATATTTCATACTCCAAAATCAATACTCTTGATTAGTTATCACTGTGGGAACTGATGAGTTTTGAATATAAATACTAGATATTAATCAACGGGCAGGTATTTTTGATTAAGACTACCGAAGTCAAAGGCCTTTTGGGAAAACTGTATAAACACTGAACATAGATAGACGTGATTGATAATTCCATAGCATACACCTTCTATGCAAATATCATACTTTTCTACTGCAGCATATTAAGGCTCCATGTGGTGGAATCCATACATAGTGGTCTGAGGTCTCTTATTCCTCAAAACATTTCCATATGTTGTTAATTTTTAACTCTAACTGTAGATGAGGGGCAGAAATATTTCAATTTAAGTTTTTTATTATTATTTTTGTAAGTCAAAATTAGGCTGTCACTCACTCGAATCCATCTGGCAATCTGAATGTTTGCGTTCATTACAGGAAGAAGTGATTATGATTTGTTCCAAATAACTGCTGTTTGAATTAACTGAGATCACAGATAAATGCAGATTTCCTCTACTTCATAGGCCTGAGGGGACGTTTAAATACAGAGGCTGTTTTTGGAGATACTTAAGGCGCAGTCCTCTAATGGGTATGTGTCACAAATACTCCCTGCTAATTCAGCATCAACTAAAGGGTGTATCTACACTAGAGTTCAAGCTCAGATCAGGAGGGCACTTGGGAAGTGAACTCCTAGTAATGCTCACTTTGCTGTGCTTTGGGTCACACCAGAAAGCTGTCTTGGCACACACAACCTGGATTCTTTGTAAATTAAACTAAACTGGAAGATCAATAGGTGAACCACTAATGGGAACTCAGTTCTCAAGACCAATCTAGAAACAGACTGGAGTGAAATCCCCTGGAAGGTGCATAGAGTGGACAACTGTTCCACAGCATCAACAGTTTAGTTCTAGACATCCATTCTCATCATGCTGCACTATTTGGTAAGGCAACCATTTTCTAAAATGCTAGGTTACTGTCATTTGAAAAAGTTCTCACGCGAAAAGCACTAGATAAATCTGGTAGCTGATGTGCTTACATACTCCTGTTTCCCCCGCCATGAGCTCGAAGATAAATTGTAGCTATGGAAGTTATCGATAGAAGTTATTATGCTATCATCAAATATATGAGGGAGAATATCTGCTTGGTTACAGGGTTTCAAAATATTTTTCCCTTACGTTTTCCCTTAAAGAATAGCTAGACTATTAAACAGAACATAACATGAAGGCTAGTTTAAAACATAAAGTTCATCTAGGTTACTCCACCAGGCATGTTGTTTGAGTAAAGAACCAGTTCTTGTTTTGAGTAAAGCCTGTTCTAAAAAGGTATACCATATTCTGCCCTGATTCACAGGATGGTAATTATTATGAATAACCTGAAGTATTCAGTGGATGTGCTCCTTGCCATCACATATGAAGCCAGTGGCTAAGCCAGCAGCAGAAGAGAGGAATTTTGATCACAGTGGTTCTTGATTGCTTTAACCATAAATGTTACTTTATAAAGCCACAGGGTAATGACAAAAAAAAAAAAAAACAAAACACCTTCGTGCTTTTAAAATCTTTACTCAAATTATTCAGCAATTAGCGAGGGAAAGCAGAGGACTGATGACATTCAGGCCCAAATCACTCTCTGCCCCATTAGTTTTCTTCCTATACCCTACAGAGTCATCTGAGTATTTAGCAGGATTCACCTTCATCTCCGCTAGCGCTACACCTTAATTAGCCAGATGGTTGCTCTGGCTCCAGTCTTGCAGCGTATATTGCTTGACAGAGTTCCCTGCCTCCGCAGCACAGGCAGTGTGGCATTGGGCCTGAAGCAAGTTGGGTGTAGCGAGAGGGTTCCTCCATTCTCCCACAGGGGAAAATTAATTCTAGTAGGTTTTATCAAAGACTCCTTCCCTGGAAAGTGCTTTGTAACCTAGATGAGGAGCTCCCTGTTCAAAGACACTGCTGTGTCACTATCAATTACCTGTGAAGCACCACCAGAACAGGCAAAAGCACTTAAGGTGCTGAAAGTGGTAGGTTTTATATGATCTCCCATTATCTCATTACAATGAATTAATAAAACTTGAACCAAGCAGGGTGCTATATCAATAAATGGTCTTGATACACTTCTTTTTAAATAGGAATGTGATGGTCCAGGCTACGGGCAGGCTTCAGAAAAGGGATTGCAGCATGATGAGAAATGTTGCCCCCAAATTAGTATCACGTGTACAATGAGTTTTACATTCAGGTATCTGGGCACAATTCCCTTACTACCCAGAACCCAGACTTAGCCCCATTAAACTTCAGGGGCAATTTACCACAGAGTCCAAGAAACGTATTACGGAATTGCTGATTGCTTTCTCTCTCTTTACTTCGGTGTTTCTCTCAGTTTGCCTTCTTGCCCTGCAAAGAGCTTTGATTTAGCTGCAGAAAGACAAGTGGTTACCTTGGAAAAGGTGTGTATGAGGGAGGCTTTGTTCATGCAACGCTAAGTACTGCTGCAGGAGCCAGTGCTGACACCGAGCTACTGCAACCTCTGAGCACTGGGCCTGAAAAACTCAACCTCACACTCCGATGGAGAGACAATTTGTGTCACTTAAACAACCTCATCCTTCACTGCTTCCACCGCAGGGACTGAGACAAGCGTTTCCATGGTGCAGAACAGCACTGCGTGTGCCTCAGTGAAATCAGAAACAAACCCCTCTTCTCTCTGTTGGGTAAGTCCCACTATACAGCTGTAGCTGCTGATCCATTAGAATATTGCCTCAAATCTTCAGAGATTACTTATTAAGCGCATAACTTTTTTTTTTTTTCTGCAGAACAGTTGGTAATATGCATAGGTTTAATACGGAACTGAGTACAACTAATTATATTGTAATTAGTATAACTAATGATGCTGATGGGGAAAGTGACAATGATGAAGAGAAAAAAACGAATGAAAAATGTTTGTATCCATGGAAAACTTTCCTGTTAGCGAACATGATAGGTTCCCAAAATTGGAAGGCAACCAAAGGAAAATATGAGCTTTCTGGGTGGTAGTAGAGAATCCACCATCACCTCTGTTTCCACGAGCTCTTAGCAACAGCTAACAACTATTTCCACAGGGACTAAACAGAAAAAGAAAACTGACCCAAAGGGCCACTGAATCAATGCAACCCATTCTTGGTGTTTCAGAAAAAGGAAATTAAAAACCAAAAAACAGTAGTTTGATCAAGTGAGTGTGAGTAAACATTTTTTCTTCACCATAGCAAATGAACAGTTGCTATTCTGAAAAAATAAAAGCTTATTGTATTTTTGCTCTACTTCTCATAGAGGATGTAAAAAATTATTGCTCTGAATACCTTCAAACCTTATAAAGAGAATTTCTTTACTCTTATGTCCTACCAAGATTATATATTGTACAGAACAAAGACTTTTTATAACTTTCAAATGGTCTACATACTAACATAACCTATTTTGTTATGATCCATTATGCCCAATCAATATTTTGTTAGTTATAATTGGTTTAAAAGGGCAGATATTTTCCTTCTAGTTTGAGCCAAAATTAGCACAAAATAAACTGAAATCAGCAGGTTCCCAAATTTTCATGGTATTCTGGACCAGCAAACTCAGAAAAAATAGACCCTAAAGTAGACACAAATTTTACAAAATAGCCTCAGTGTTCGTAATGTATAAAAAGAAGTTTCAGAATCTTAGCAGCTAACGCGTGTTTGAAACCCCAGATTTGGCTTTTGTAGTTTGACCCAATCTCCTATTTTAATATAAATGAGGTAGGCCTTTTTACTCGCCATGCTGAAGCCAGGGAGCTGGGCCTCGCCTGGAATTGTGAACACAATAGGATTGCGAACGCATGTAGATCTACCCACGCACCTGCTCAGATGCGACACTAGAGAAAGGGCTAGTGACCGGCATCCTTAATGATGCACAAGCTGGGAAGAAAATTCTGGAATGACAGGAACTGGGAAAAAAAAAGGCACATAAAGAATAGCAGAAAGAGCACAGGTAGCACCTTTGACCAAATTCAGTCATTTAATTTTATAAACATTTCTTATGAACTAAAGAATGTAAAAAAGGGAAAAGCAATAAGAAAGCATCTACAAATTTTGAGAGTCCTACCACCAAGATTTGGCAACCTCTTTTCCAAAGCACCCTTCGCTGCTGTGACATACTCAGAAGTGACAGGACACATGCTATAAAAGGACATTCCTATAAGGTGCTTGTCTATTGTCTTGGTACACTTAACATAGCATATCCATATTGTAACATAGTATTTTCCCATAGCCTAATATCAACAGGGAATGTTTTCTACGCAAACATAACTAGAGTTGGACAAGAGTTCAGACACACATTTGTTGTTCCTGCATGAGCTCCTCAAAAAGCCTAAAACAAGGTTGGAGACACCTGCGCAACTCCGTAATGAGCGAGCAACTGGCAGGATGATCCTTCACGGAATCAACTACTATTTGATTCTGGAAACTCATCTGTTGCTTAGACTCTGCCCAAGACTACTTTGACAGCTCTATGTAAAGGCCCAAGTATTGCAGAACATGGCATTTCCAAAGGTTTATAGAGACAGATCACGGAGATTAACAGGAATTCCTTTAGCAAGAAACCTTAGAGGGTAAGGTTGCTGTGCTCCTTAAGTATCAATCTGTTTAAAAAAAAAGAACTAAAGGAACAGAATGGTGCATTAGGCTGACTCACCTCAGAGAACCAGGCTGTAGATGGCTGTGTTTTTCTAGGCCCGTTCTACGTAATATTAGCTTACCAAGCAGTAAATTAGAGTCTTGCCTACATCACACCCATGACATCATCACTGCCTGTGAATCTGTCCCTCTGGGAGATCTTTTTCTCAGAATTGCTAGCAAAGCTACAGCTTTAAGACATTTAGGTCCGTCAGTGTGCAGGGGAGAAATCATTGCACATGAGGACATTTTACTGTGAATCATGCTCGTTGGGTGGGAGAGTCAAGGAAAGATTAAATAAAGGTTTGAGGCATTTTTCTCCACAGTATTGCACCTGGCAACTTTCCAGAGAGAAATAAACCCTGAGATCTAGGAGACAGACTGAAAGCTTCTCAAAGACAAAATGAAAAGCTATATTCAGCTCCATTAAAAAAATTATACCATTTTAGAAGAAACGTAAAATATAAATCTAGTTGGAATGAAGTTAGGGCCTGACTAAAAGCTACATTTCTCTTGTAGATTTTGTGGCTTTGTGTTTCCATCACCATATTTCATCTACAGCATAAACATAGAAAATGCAGCCTTTAATGCCAGGCCTAAAGAAGATTTAAAGTCATTCCCTTTTTGAGCAATGCTTTTCCAGCACTTTAGATATACAGTATTTACAGATGTTAAACACCGTCCATTAGACATACGGTTCCCCAAAGTGTTCTTTTTTTCAGATAGACTAATACTTCAGCTGCCTCGCCAAACCTCCTCTTTTAGGATTTCTAGTTGAAAGATTTCCTTTTTTATCACAATGATGTCACAGATTAGTGAGGGCGGCTACTTCCTTCCCGCCCCCATTATCCAAGATTTTGTTGTATGTGGTTAGTTTCATTTTTCATCCTCTGCTTTCAAAATTAACTCAGCTGTGGATGAAGATATATATCCTATTAGCGCTATCCCTTTGGGGAATGCCTACAACAGCTGCAGCTGCCATTTCATTTCTCCTTAATACCCTTGTGTCCTAGAATACAAATAAAACAAATGTTGGTATCTTGTCCACCGCAAACCCCACATCGTATTATTTTAAACATGCTGTACAGCTACATAAAATGCCTCTGATAAGACATTGTTAGTCACTTGCAAAGAAGCCATTAGAATAACAGTTTGTGCCTCCATAATCCACCCTGGAATAATGAAACTCCACACTGAATACCGACAAATGATCCAAGATCTCATAAGCCTTCTTAACTCTGAACAGTGAAATATTAAAATACTGCAGAAACCATGACAGCTGACAGGTGGAGTCATTAGAAAAATGTATGCAAATCCAGCAGCAAATGACGCTGCATAAAGTAAAGGGGTTTACAGCTAATGACTTGTACTGATGCTCAGTCCCATATTCTGAAAAGAAAATGTCTAACATTTCTATTGATGACAAGTGAAACAGTAATATATTTAAATTCAGATATCTTTTGTCCCGCACTGAACTTAAACTTGGGAGATAGACTTAAAAACCTAATAATAGAGATCTCAGATCTTGCTTATACTTACAGTTTGACATGTCAGCTTATGTATTTAAAATTCAGCTAAGGATAAGAACCCAATATATCATCAGCACTGAATTTCCATCTGCAAGTAAAGGTACTGTTACTGACTAAAACAAGACTGTGTCTTGTTACTGTGCAGTCAAGTTCCAAAGAAAAATAATTTTAGCATCTTTGGCTGATATTGTCTCATATATTTGCTACTTCCCTCCCCTGGTAGTGGTACGATATACCAAAAGAGGAGCTGATGATAACCAGTATATTCACAGGGAACGTAACGGCACACTCAATGAAGTAGTTTAGACACATGACTGCAGGAATGGAGTTCATGATGCTACACTTCCTCTGGTACAAGTGGGGATACAGACTGGGAGCGAAGGCTGGGATTCACAACCAAGCACTCTCAAAGGGAAAGGATGTGGAGGAAGAACAGAAAAGTCCAGCTGAGAGCATAGGTCTTGAACCACAAAACCCATCACGTACAGTACCATGTACCACCCAACCTTTAGCATGATTGTGGCTGCATTTCTATAGCACCTTCAGCCCAAGCGCAATGAATGTTAATGAATTTATCTTTGTAACTATGACGTAAAGGGATGTTATCATCCTCAAATTACAACTAAGGACACCCTGACTAGGAAAATGCTATTCTAAAGTGTGTCCTAAAGTGCACATATTTAGCCTCTGACAAAACCAGGAGTGGGGGGCAGTTGTCTGAATTTCCAGTTTTAAAGCTTCAGCAAATATATTTTGCCTATTCCAAAATACAGCACAGTGGCTTAAAAAGAAGAGAACAGCAGAGGTCTATTCAATTATCATCCTACTAAAAGTGAGTTGTACTCGGATTATATGGTATTTCAGGATCAAAGTAAAACTGATCCAGAAACCTAGCCACTTTTAATTGCTTTGAAATTGTATTTTTAATTATAATACTCTTTCTCCAAGTATATCTGTGTTTTCATTGAACCTGACTTTAAAAGCATACAGGATAGTTTTAGTAGACGAGGATTATAAAGTCAATATTTTGATTAATATAAAGTCCATTCAAAACTGCAAAGTAAGACTCCATTAACATTTCTTTCATCCATTCAGTAACTCGTACCATGCAAACTGACATCATCTGCAGCATCACTAAGAATCTCAAACACAGGCACCTCCTCGCACTCACCAAATCTCTCTGTGCAAATTACCCTATCAGGAGAGTTCATTGTCAATTAAGATACCCAAATGCTAAAAAAAAAAAAAAAATCCATTCCATTGATGGTCTTCTCAAAAAAGAGAACATAATAAAGTTACTGTAATAATCACTTTTCTTCAGGTTGCATGGGAACTTTTATTAGTCATCTCAAACTAACCTGCAAACAGTGGTACCAGAAGCGGTGCTGGTTTCTGCAAGGCCTACACCTGCTCATCAGATAATAAATGCTGTGCATTTCCATGGGTCACCGTCAGCTCTTGGCAATGGCATTTGCTTATGGCTGACCAGGGACATGAAGCTGTAAACAAGGACAGGAAGGCTGGTGACTGAGGGGGGGGGAAGCGAGGACTGGGTGCCATGCTCATGGTAGGGTCCTACAGAATGTGGGAGAAGAGTCAAACTGGATTATTTTGACAGTCTTGCCACTGTGCCTCTGCTATTCTTAAAGCATGAAGCAGCTATGTAATCTCGTGATGACTGTCATCTCTAGCTTCTCCTCATTCATGTCCTTCTTCAGAGCTCTTCCTCCACTATATCTGTTAGCAACTATACACAAAATTCAAATGACCAACTCCTTCACACTGAAAAAGAAGTAAAGAGAAAACGCCATACAGGAGGTATGCAGCCATATTAATGATACTTTGGGGTCTTCCAGGTGTTTTAGTTTTATTTGTGTCTTTTAGAGTATAAGCTGTTGATGACAAAGATAATTATAAGTGAATAACACTCTTTCAGTCATTTCCCAGACTATCTGTGCATCCACGGTGAATTTTGGCCAGATTTCTATGGCTAGATCCACAGCACTGCTGGGAGGGCAAGGCTGGTGATGACAGAAGATTTTCCAGCCATGGAACCAGGCTGTGGGATTCACATTGTAGTCTGGAGAAAGCACCTCAAAGCCCAGTTCCGGGAACTTGTTAATTACTTATGCAAAGTGAAACAGGTCAGCCAGAAGTTTACCTGCACAGAGAGGAGGAAAACCAGAAAACATGGGATTAATGCTGCTGAGAAGGACGGAACTGAATCTGAGTTTGCTGTGTCCTGGGAAAAAATCCTCACCCCACAGTTACGGGCTTAGGGGCTTCTGCCTCCAAGATTGCGACTCTAACTCACCACCTTTTTCAGTCTCACATACCCACAAAGTGTATTTCATTGCAGATCCAATGGCACACCCCATGCAGAAATACAACTCTGATTTCAATGTGAAACACTTCCATTTTAAAATGTCTTTGTCCTCATCAGTATTCAGATGGTCCTATTTGTTTGGTCCATTTTCAAGGGGTTTTGGGGTGATTGAGAAGTAAATAATCACTTGGTCATTCATAATGTAATAAACCTACAAATAAACCAAAAAGATTTCTTAAAGAGGAATTTTGCAAGAGGAATAAATAGGCAGATAAAACAGAACTGTTATCTCCCTATAGCTTTCAGAACATACCAGGCACCTGCAGGTAGAGTGCAGAGAAAAATTTTACCCTTTTCAGTAACTGCTTTGAGCGTTATTCTTTTTAATCTGCTAATGAAGGAGCTGTATTTTTCCTTGGTTTTGCCCAGTTCCTCTGGGCATCATAATGACAGATCAATCTCCCAAAATATAACCTTCAGTTTTACATTAAACGAGGATTTGGCATCATTTCCACTCTTGGTTGTGCTGATAGTATCCATAATCAGCAAAGTGATTTCCAAAGAGAACAGAAGGCAGAGAGCTTGCAATGAGAAACATGCAGAATCCACAGATAAAAACAAGAAACGGATGGGCAATGTATGTGGTAAAATATGCTTGTGTCTCAAGCAATGATGTATCATGTACTTGAGAAATGACATATGGCACTTGCCTACAACCCTGGCTGGCTAAGCGCCCAGTGCAATGTGGATTACACATAATTGCTTCACACCAGTGAAAAGCCCCTTCTGCATAATATAAACATATTCATAGTGACTCCTTACTTATGAGACTGGAGACAGCGACGAGTAAAAATAATCTTAGAGAGGAGCACAGTGGGTTGCAGTACAATTGATGCAACATTTTATGCAATATATTACATTGTCTTATCTACATAGATGATCTTTAAGATCCCTTCCACCTTAAACCATTCTATGACCCTATGATTCTATACATAGCATATCTTGAGACATGTCCAAATATTAACAGTTTCTAATGTCATGCTCTCCATATAAATACGTATTATCAAATAAACAAAATTCCCTTCTATACATTGTGCAGGAGTGATTGATTGTTAAAACATTTCTTATTGGATACAAGATGAGATCCCATAGCACCTGGGCAGGCCCACAGACCAGCCTTCCTCAAATTTTCTGCAGTGTGAAAAGAAAAAAATAACCCAGTACAGCTATCCTATAATTTAAACCAGAGCTGCTGCAGCAAAAAAAGAAAAACCCTGTTGCTCCCTGCTTCTTACTGATTTTTATTTCGCTTTCAAAAGTAACCTATTCAGAGCTACTTAGATGGCTGCAGCCACCTGCCAGCCTTGAGCTCAGATCAGAGGATTCCTGTCCATATCTCCCAAGCTAATTGTGGCCAGGCACAATTGAACTCCATTTTATGCTACGTGCTTTTGTTTAAGATATGCTCATTGTATGTTCTTATGCTTTGAAGATTTCTTTTGATGACTTCGGGGGTCACTGTGGTGCATCAGCAGTAGCAGGATACAAGATCCCAGGTTTGCTTGTTCACTGAAAAACCCCTCCATCATCCCCTCCCAACACCACCGCTTCCTTATTTATAATTACGCTATTTGGTTCTTACTACCAAGTGCTAGAATTATAGAAACATCTCATTTGAAATATGCAGACTTCTTGCTTGTAAAAGATTTGGCTCTGCCCTTGCAGGAATAAAGCTGGTTTATGCTGTAAATAAGGAGTAGGTTGCAATGCCAAATGGCTGCTCATTATCGCTACATGAAACTAGCTATCAAAAAAACCCCAAAAAACAACAAACCCCATGTGCCCCATGACTTCACTCCTAAATGAATTGGGCTCAATTTCCCTGACTCTTCCATTTCCACAGCGCAACATGTGCGATTGTGAGACACACAGCAAGATGGCAGGAGTTGTAGGACAAATGTCTGCCACTTGTCAACAGGAACCAATCGCAGGAAGGTCACTGGATTTTCGTCCAAATTCCTTCAACTGCTTTCATGAACCGTATCTTCTGATTTTCATTATGTATTCACTTGCAGCCTCTGCTGCCTGTCTGCTGCTCCTGGTACACATCTGGGTGTTGTCAGGGTCCATAAATCTGTCTGAGTACTGCCAACTGTTACCCATATGAATTCCAAAACACGACATCATTAGATTTGGATGTATCAGAAAAAGAATCTGATTCTATTTCCAGAAAAGTTTACCTAATTTCTGTTGTGGATATGAAAGGGAACAGGTCACCAGGAGAAGCCAATAATCTTTTTGTAAACATGTGTTTGAGGCCCCTTCTTTTTTTTTTAAGAAAGTCTCAGTTCCTTAGTTCTACCTTATTGTGGCTTTAAAAGAAACAAAGCAATGATTAGCAATTTATATCTTCGATGCGCTGTGTAGCTATGACTGCATTGAGTTCTCACTGCTTTGTTGGGAAGCTGTTAATTTCCTTAATCCCATTCTGCAGGCAGAGAAACTGAGGCACAAAACTGGTCAACTTTATCATGTGTATTGAATTTGTTAAATTTCTCAAGATTTGTTCTTGAGACTTTAGTCCTTGGTTAAATCTTACATTATTTTTTCTTTCAACATCCTCAGAAAAATTGTGAGGTTTCTAAATGTTTCTTGAACTGAAATAATCTCACAAATGCACAAGTGCACCTGCATCTGGTGAATCCATTTCCAATATGTCCATGAGCAGCAGGCACCGAACAAGAGTTGATAAATAAAATTTAATTTAGCTGATGTCTTAAACTACTTTACAAATATGGACACATGAAATGTTCCTCTTTTTAGAGATGGGGAAATTGAGGCACAAAGACATGAAAAAAATTAGACAAACAAGCAGCAAAATGTGGAAGAAAGCCCAGATTTCCTGATTTTCATCCCATTAGTCATTCAATGCTCTAAATCAGAACAGCCAGACTGAATTCTGATCTGGCTCTTAAATGCTCATGCATATGCAGAAGCATGTGAAATTTTCAGGCCTTTTTAATAAATTTGAATAAACAAGTAGCATATAAAAAGCCAGCTTTTATAGTGATACGGCTAATACTGCTCTCTATTACATATCACATTTGAGAATTTCCATCAGTATTATGTCACATGAATAAGCAGTAAGAGAACCATTTTAAGCAATGCACGCTGTGCTGTGAAGCTTTTAAACCATGATTTACCTCTTTCTTCTTCATGGTCCCAAATTAATAATCTCAGTATTGAGAAACGTTGGCAAATGCTTCATCATCTGCATGTATAACATATTGCAGATTCAATGCACACATACATGCAAAACAGAGAACCAGGCCACTTTCCAGATGACAAACTATCAGTTGAATGAAGACTCACGCTAATACAAAAGCTGCACATGCCTTGGATGCTTCCAGATACCTGAGTTCAATAAATATGTTAAGCAGGTCTTTTACAATGCCATTTTATTTTTCCTTTCCCACTGAATGGAGAAAGAACAGATGGTTCAGGCGAGTGACTGCTGCTGATTCTAGCTTCACTTGTCATTGAAAGACCCAGCTAGCTGAACTTTATGCAAGGACTGTGAGAAATGTGGACGTCTGCTGCCTTGTGTGGTGGGCTTATTGGT
The DNA here is from genome assembly GCA_008658365.1 of Alca torda. NCBI lineage: Eukaryota > Metazoa > Chordata > Aves > Charadriiformes > Alcidae > Alca > Alca torda. Next base: position 48,302,068 of record CM018080.1, read on the forward strand.
CCCAGTTTGTATCAGACCAAAGGATGTTTCATGGTTGGTTGCTTCCCTTTTATTAATTCTATGAGCTTCTGCTATTTTGAGCAACAGAACATAATATACACAAAAATATTGAGAGATTTTAATCACAGACACTACAAATGTCCAGCTTTCAAATAGATTAATGACAAACACAAAACCCACTTATTGTATCTTGCACATGGGCACGGCATGTTCTAAAAATCTTGGCCAAATAGTAATAAATATAGGAAATCTAAGAAGGCTTTTTTCAAGCCTGCCAGTTGTTGCAAGTGTATATAAAATTTTATTTCTTTATGGCCAATTAATGTTTACTATGCAAACAGCAGCCGAGTGTAGGCCCTATTCATCCTTTCTAACACTAGATTTGTTTTTATTGCTGTATGAAAAGCATTTACCTGCTGTATTTTTAAATTCTGTTAACATAACACAATTCTGGAACATTGTGACAAATTCTAGGAAAAAGACAAATTGCAGCTGATAATAATATGTGATAAAATGTCACCAAAATTTTTGTCAAAAAAAAAAATGTCAGTTTTGGGAGAAGGAGTCTTCCAAAATCAAATAATGGAATCTGAAGCCATAACAGAAATATCTGGAAATTCATGACTTTCAGTCCAAAGAAGCAAATTAGAAGCAATTTTTTTTTTTTTTTTTAAAGGTGACCTCTTTTATACCCAATTACCATGATACAATAGTCATGCTCATTCAAGATGTGACAGGAAGTCCCTATGCAGAGAGATCTTGGGCCATTACATTTATGTCAACAAGGTTTAGTGTGACTTGGGATAGAGGAGGGAGTGACACACTCAGCGCAAAGCGAGGCAGTCATCTGGAGTACCAGCTTAACTGCGGAACCGTCCAGACCATCTTGGGAAGAGTGAAACGACCTAGGAAATCCACAGTTTCTTCTCCACCTCTGCATCCCTGGAGGTGTTTAAAAAAAGGGTAGATGTGGTACTTAGGTACATGGTTTAGAAGTGGTTTTTGTCAGGGTAGGTTAATGGTTGGACTTGATGATCTTAAAGGTCCCTTCCAACCTCAGCAATTCTATGACTCTATGACCAGAAATATGATATACAGCTTTAAGTGCATGTCAGTCAAATGCAATCTTTTCTTCATTGTCCCTTATGAAAAAAAATTACTTTCCTGCGAGCTCTGAGTAACTCATGACATTGCCGAAGCTCTTGTTTGGACCTATTGTTCCTTGCAGAAAGTCCGAAAGAAGAAAAGCTCTAGCTGGTCCACAAACAGCATCAGCGATATGATCCTGTGTTTAAGCTGTTCATTCCTCACCTTAAGTTTAGTGCCATTTCTAGCTGTGTCTGTGTATGAAATTGTGCTAGATTTACACAAATAAAAAAAAAAAAGTACCTTAAGTGTTTTCACAGAGATGGTAGGATGTTAGATTATGTATGTACGTATATATGCATATAAAAATACCCACCATTGTTTGTGTATAAGCATCACTGAAAATTAGGAGAGAAAATTCAGCCAAATCAGGTGACATTTTTCCCTATGTGTCCTTGTGATTACAGGAATATGACTATTTGAGTAGGAGGTGTCTTCTGCCTACGGAATTTTTTACACTTAGAGCTGAATACCATCAAAATACAGAATCCAATCTAAAATATCATTTCTGTACTTTAGCCCACAAGACTTCGGGGTGTTCAAGACCAAGACTCAGATACGGGAATGTGGATTCACCTCTGTAAGTGGTTCAAACCTGCCTAGTAGGACAGATGGGTTCACAGGTCCCAGCTTTCTGATTTCAGAGAAGCATAAAAATCTCATTAGAAGTTTTGTATGCAGCAAAGCCTCCTCTCTTCTGTCAACTTGACAGCTATCTAGCAGGCATGGGTGGCCTCCTAAATGACCAGACAAAGATCAAGACAGTCAAGAACGCCAGCTGTTTCCTCGCTGACAGCAACAGCCTGTTGTGTCTCATTCCAGGATGCCCCTTGAGCATTAAAAGCTCAAACTTTTGTGGATGGCATAAATTAAGGAAAAACTCAGCACAAATTGAAGAGCAATGAAGTGAACAGTATGTGGAGGAACCAGATGGGCTGGGGTGTCAGCATGTGGATGAATTGAGAGTGAATTTTGAAACGAGCCATTGATACATTTTATGCGTGCAAGTGAAGACTGGGCCCAGCCCTGCAGGACAAACTGTGTTTCCGTCCTACAGGGAGATCTCTCTGCATATAAGGCATGAAAGAGCATTCCCAAACAAGCTTTATGTTGACCTTTCTGGTAAAAAGAAATACCAGGTTGCATTTTGCAATTTATTAACAAAACCCAATCTGGTGTGAGTTGGAAATGGGACTGAAAGGAAGCAGCAGGGTGCAGCAATGGCCAGCAGCTCCCTGTGGTGTGGGATGCTCCAGGGTGGCAAGGAAGGGCCTGGCAGCCCGGGCCCACCCCACCGCCCTAGCCAGGAGCAGGACACCAGAGGGGACCGGGGACAGCCTCAGCCCCTGGGAATCGGGTACCACCCTGGGGAGGGGACGAGGCTGGGCTGGGCTGTGGCACTGTGGGTAGGCCCAGCTCGGCAGGGCCCATGGCTGAGCAGGGCAGGGCTGTGGGGAGCTGGAGACCAGCCCTGCTGCGGCGTCACTAGCTGTGGGGGCTGCCCCAAATTGGGCAGGTTGTAAAGCCTGTTAGTGCCCTGACAAAGACCTGCCCGTCCGTGTCTGCCTGTTGGTAAATCCAGTGGTCAGCGTTGGGCAGCAGGCAATGCGGGGCAGTGTGTGTTTAACTGAGGGGTTCCGACATGAGGACCCTGCCATCTGGGCCGTTCAGGGCTTCGTCCAACCAATTCCTGTGTCAGGCAAACATGCAGTTCAACTTCAAATCATGGCAATGATGAAAGCAACTGAGTTGGGATGTCAAAAAGGCCACTGAAATATCCAAAACAAGATTTAAGGAGCAGATACTAAATATGTAGTTATTATGTAATGTCTATCATATACATTGCTTCCTTCCTCACGGCAAGGAGATTTCCACCTTGCCACTATCCTTGTCCAAGGCCAACACAAACCTACCGTGCTGTAGCTAGTGGATAATTTCAGATTCCTTGACTTCAAAATTTAATGAACTACCTACTCTTTCACAACAATAATTGTTTTCCACATATTGCTTATTCATAAAATATGTATTGCATCCTGACTCTTCACTTCCTATTTACTCTAGTAAATAGATCCTCTGTTCTGCACAGGCAGCCCTGTCACCATGCTTTAAGTCCGGGGACATGTGCAGAAACCTTTGTACAATAATTATGGAAAGTTAGTGGGGTAGAAGGAAATGTTATCAGCCATTATCTCTTGCTCCAGAGGATGTGAGGAGAATATAAATAAATCCAGACACTGCAAATGCTTTTCTGCAAGCTAGGTGATTAAAGTATTTCAGATTCCTACAAGTCTATTTAAAGCAACTTAAATCTTTTTGATGGCCAGTAGTTCGCTACAGCCTAGCTGCTTGCACAGGCTAAGCTTCCCTAACACGCTGCACAAAGTCCACAGGAAAATGGCTTCAACTCCTGATGAATACTAATACAGATGAGATGTTAGGTTACAGATAGGTCTTCATAAAATGTTTTAGGGTACTTTTATTTGCTTTAGAGATACACAAACTCCCTTATTAGGCTTAGTACTGTTTCTTAGGCTCATATACTTCAACCGTCATTCACATTGGTAAGACTTCCACATTCAGAGCAGCAGCAGGTCAGAAGTAAATGTGGGGAACAATTTAACTCTCTCTTTCCCAGTAAAGAAGTACTACCCAGCATTTGCTGACAATATTGAAAATACCAGCTCTATCACAGCTTGATTGGCCAGTATGTGTGCAGGCTATTTGGAAGGCAATGCAGTGCTTTCAGTGTCTGAGTGCCCGAAGCTGCTCACAGCCACTGAGAAGTGAACTCAGCTTACATGCTGCCAAGGAAGAAGAAGCCTAGTGTTAGTAAGGGAGGGGAGAGAAAAGGGAATGGGAGTGGATGGAAGGGAAGAATATTGCTTGCTTGCATCAGTTTAGACAGAAAGAAACTTTATCTAAGAAACCAGTAGAGAAAAAATTAATATCTTGCATTTTACAGTACATTTCTCCCCTGGCTCCCCCCCAGGATATAGTAGAGACTATAACCAGCCTCAAGAAAAATGAAAAATATAAGAGTCACACATCATTTGGGATAAATCTAACGAAAAAATTATTATCTTAAAACCAAAAAACCAGGCACATCATTGCCTAAAGAAGTCTGGTCAGTAATTGGAGTTATGTGGGAGAACGGCTTCTGCATATTGCTTTAGCAGAGGTTGGAGAAGTAGGGGAATTCAAGAGGAGGAACAACAATGGTGTTCAAGAATGCAGCAGAGGAACGAACTGATGAGTTATCACTCTGGGAAAAGCCTAGAAAGTCTAGAAATAAGGTTTTGGGACATAGTACTATTTGAATAACTTGGAACTAAGAGCAAAGACTAATTCAGAGAAACACTGTTTTGTAGATATCTTTTGTAAATAAACATAATTGCATCAAAGATGTCCCATTAGTTGCAAAAATATTGATAATGCTTGAGAGCTTTACACTCCCAAATGATTCCAGTGCACTTTATAAATGCAGAAGTAACTTCATCTAACCAGCATGTTGCTCCCACAGAGATGGAAGGCAACAGCCCATTTAATAGCTCACAGTGCCACTCCACAAGGCAGGGAAAATGACACTGTGATCCATTGAAATAGCAGGAAGTGGAAATAAGCAGGACAGAATTACACAAGCTAGAAATGGGCCCACACATCAAGCTAATGGCTCTGTTCTTAGGGAGGGAAGGGTAGAGTCTTTGTGCTCATCTGGAGCATGCTATTACTGACCTTACCTAGCTTCTATCAGTATTCTGGAGAATTGGTACTACACTGATTAAAGAAAAAAACTACAACATTAGTAAAGTTTTAGCTGTATCCTACATTTTCTTTAAGTATATCTCAATCAAATGCTAAACATACCTGACCTTGTTTACCTAGAGATACCTAACAAGAATCCAGGCCCAACAAGCATACTTCGGTCAACTTAATGCATGTTGAAGAGGGCAGGAAAAGCCAGGTAAACAGTTGTAATTTTGATACAGATAGCGCAGGCTTTTTATACTGATTTCCACAGAGAAAAAAAAATATTATATTCCTTTTTAAAATATGTAAGTAAAGTGTGAAAGACAGAATGCTGGGGAGTAACATTTTTCCACAACAAATGAAAATAACGTTTTAGATGTTATTAACACCTTGAACATATCAAGATGTCAGGCACTATCTGTCCCCACTGGGGGGAAATTTTTCAGCATTTCCTTCATGGGGAGGAATGTTGGGCCTTTTACAGTGAAAAGAATTATTAGACCTTTTTCCCCCAAGTACCTGTTTATGTGTTTGAGAGGATACGTTGCAACAACAGGCAACATAAAAAACCAAAGTGTTTTAAATCAGGATGAGCAAATCCTCCCCTTTCAGTTGCTCAGCATTATTTCCTTGACATTTTTGATTAAAAAACAGGAAAAGCATAGTAGAAAAACCCCTGAATTTCTAACCTATAAACAAATTTTCTTCCTTGTTTTTGCATTTGTGTCAAAAAGAACTTGAGGATGAACTATTTTCCACATTCTTATTTCATGTCTCTTTAAATGCTCTGTCAAAATTATTTTGGCTTGTGCTGCAAAGACAATCTAGAGAACAAATTTTTATTCTACACTCATCATTTTCCTTCCTTTCAACTGCAGTTCTTATCAGCCTGTGTTATACATAAAAAAGAACCAAAAAATTGAAGACATGCTCTGTGGTGAAAAATCTCACACTGCTTTTCAACATGATCAAGGCTAATCAGCTAATAGCAGCTACAAAATAAATTAAAAAAAAACAGCTCTAGGCGTTCTAAAGTGAGGGAAAAACAACCAAGTCAGATAATCATAAGACACTTGATTCTTTTCAAGTAACAAAATCCATTTGAAATCTTTTTTTTTTTCTTTTACTGGAAATCTAGTGATAGCTAAGGAGGTACAGGGTAGATACACAAGTCATGAAGGGTATTTTGGAGGTCAGTTGCTATTTCTTGTTCCCTTCTCTAACCACGTGAGAACAATGAATCCAGCACCAAGTTGAGTGGCAGCAATGACATCAGATTTAAAACTCATTATATGTACTTTTTTAAGTGCAAGTAGACTTCAAAATTTGTAAGCAAGGAAGTAGTACATTTCACTCACAAAATTAAATATCCATATGCTTAATAGGACTGTTGTGGTTTCATCACATACCGCTTGCACAGACTGGGAAACTTTATTTTGAGGAACTCTCTTCATGATGAAAAATATAGATCTATGGAGAACTGACTGGCTCCAGTCAGGAAGAGAAAGAACGCACATTGTTCATATTTTCTGCAGCTGATTTTCAGTAGCCAGTGGAGACCCATAGTCCAATGTTTTTATTAGAAATATTATTATGTGGCATATTCTGCCCATTATATTTAATCTAACCATGTCCAAAACCCTTGCCATCATTTTACTAATCACCTGTCACAGCCCAGGGATATGAGAGTACCATCACAGTTAGTTGAAAGCCTGGATGAGGCTTTGAGCAGCCTGGTCTGGTGGGAGGTGTCCCTGCCCAGGGCAGGGGGGTTGCAACCAGATGATCTTTAAGGTCCCTTCCAACCTGAACCATTCCATGATTCTGTGATTCTGTGAAAGTGCCCAAACACCAGAGAGTAGAAACTGTTTGGAACCAGGGAAGAGCATTTCAGTGTCAGCACAGGGCAGTTTTTGACAGAGGTACATAAATAATGTGACAGCATTTCACTAAACAGTATTAGCAGCCATAGTTAAACTCTCCTAGAAAATAAGCAAGCATAACTACAACCAAAGTCAACAATCCACAAAAGCAGAAACTTATCAAGAGCAGTGAGACCTCATATTACTTAAATCAAGACTGAGCATTACTCATAGAACCAGATGACTCTCATCAGCTTCACCGTAAGCCCTAGATATTGAGCTAAAAAAAACCTTAGGCACAATGTTTCCATTAACTTTCAAAGTTCATGTAAACATCCTTTTCCTTTCCTTCAATACCTTACTCTTTATGCCCACACTTCTTTCATGTTAACCCCCAACTTAGCTTTGCTTCCACGAAGTGTAACCCTGGCAATCAAACAGAATCTTTCAGCACGCAGCCTTGATATTGTCTTAAGCCCTTGCAGTGTAATAACTTTTATATCTCCTGCACCAGCTATATATTTTAACACATAGTAGGGTTGGGGTACAGTATAATAAAAAAAGGCCAAACAATCTGAGGTGGCTCAGAAAAGCAAATACACTTGTCCTGGTGTGAGGACAGTCAGAGAAATGCAAAAGGCTTCGCATTTCCTCCTGTATTTATTTTTCAATTTGATCTTTCAAGCTTTTTCTGATTAGCTACAAGAATTATTTCAGTTGAGATGCCAGCTGTTCTAAGAAACTCAGCTGAGTCCCATCTGGCCTACACTATAAGGCAGTCTGATATTATCAGCTGCTTTGAGCAGTGAGCTAAGACACAGCTGGTTTGAAATTCAGAGCTAAGACACACCAGACCATGAGATGTGGAGAATGTCAGTCTGCCTCAAGTGCATTTGCAAAGCAGGAGGCAAAGCTGAGTGTCTGAATAAAAAACAAATGCCCTCAGAAGTGACAATATCTATCATAACGTAAGTCCTGGAATGTCTTTTTATAATTGCAAGAAGCTATGTACTGATCAATGCATGAATGCAATTTGCTGTGTACCTATCGCCGCATTGGGCTGGCTGAGAACATCCCTCCTCTGCTACTTCTGTATTTTCAGAGACACACGCCACAACACATAAACGCATGTGAGAATTAGCAGAGTTGGACATCATTAACACCTACTGCTCACATCTCAGTCATACAAGTATTTTTGCATGTTAAGAAATGTTCATTCTAACTAATGCTAGCAACATAATACATTCCTTGCGAGGTGCATTGTGCAGTTTGGAAGTATTTTTTTTATCAAACAACTAATTCTCCATGAAACATATATCCTTTGCTTTGTGTCAGTCATAGAGCGTTCCCCTGACAGTCTGAGCTAGCTGTATAAACCGATATACTCAGTCTGACTTTATCAACTCTCCATATGGCTATAACCTTACTTATGTTTGTTACTCTATACTTCCAATGGCATCAGAAGAACTCAGCGTCTGGCTCATGGACTGGGAAGAGCCTGTAAGGAGAACTAACCCATCTGAGCCTGCTCAGGGTGGTCTGCTCTCCATTGCCATAGCTTTCCAGAGTGCCCTGCCCCAGGCCCTCGACACCATCCTGTCCTGACAAGCTGCACAGCACAAGTGCACGTATACATTCCATTTTCTTCTGTCACCTCCAGGACTGAGACAGTGTCAGCAGAGTGAGTCGGTGGCATTCACCTCTCCCGAGCCACCAGAATGAGCCATAGGGTCCGCTCTTCCAAGAAGACTGGATCCAGCTGGATCACATAATTCATTTAGAAGAGCTGAACGCTGTGCCTCAGTGTCTGCTGTGAAATCTGAGAAGACTGATGGACTATTGATGACAGCATAACTCTGCCCTAGCAGGAGAGTGAAGACAGCCTGCCAAACACTACTGATTTGCAAACAATGCTTATCTGCTGTAACCATCAAGGAGAACTGGAAGTGGCAGAGTGGAGAGAAGAAACACCTCGGGGAAATCAGTTTGAAACAAGCTTCTGGAGTTGGCCAAAGGAGTAGGAAGGCTCTAATTTGTGGAAGGCTCTTATTAAAATTAGAAGTTCTCTCAAATAAGAGACAAAATCTTAGAGGTGATGTGGCAGGTTTTGGCCATGGACTGTCTTTAGAGATGTATGTCTCATGCACTATATCTACTAGCAAAATGGTTTGAATTTAAAAGAGCTTTTACAAAGATATGCAAAACTTTTCTAGTCTTTGAAAGATGCATTTATTAATCAGAGTATCTCTGAAGGTGGGGATGGAGGTGGTCTGTGGGATGTCCTCAACCTAGCTGGGGAGACAGCACAGCTCTTGGGGCTGAGGACAAATGGAATGTGGAGCTCCGCATACGCCGAGGAAAGCAAATGAGCAAAGGCTCTGCCATGCCAAATTAAGACACAGAGTCCATTGTGGGTCAGATCCTGTGACTGCTTCATTGCTGTGGTTGAGTTCAGCATTAGAGTGAACCTACAGAATAGGGATCTAACACAGATTATAACAAGTTATAGTTACAGTCTATTCAAATTGAGAAATAAAGAAGAGTAGAACAGATTTCCATAAATAACTCATATGTAAAAATGAGATATACATCTACTGGGCCTGAGCTCTACTGCTTCCAACAAAGTATTTTCTACTATTTTGACAGTTCTCGCTGACTGATTTGTTCTTAGTTGGACTTTTTGTACTAGAGAAAATTCATCACGTGGCTAGAAGCAAAAAACCCTGAGTTGTCCAGGAAAAGGGTACACAGTTCACCTATAAACCAGGCCTGGCAGATTATCAGGGATAACTAGGGCATATAGAAAAGTTTTTACAGTTCTGCCATCTGGTACCACAGTCCTAATGATGTTCATTCCCCATGGAAATGGCCTTAGGGCAGCATGCCTGTTCCTTGACATGGATCTCCCACACAAATTTCTATCCTGCAGAAGGCAAGAAGGGCTTTCTTTGCCAGATCTCTATTGCCAGGAAGTCTTCAATAGCATTGCTGTAATGGAGCATTATCTGATGTTCTTGCCATGTTAGATATATTCAGGCCATTTTTATTTCCTCTTTCTTTTCTCCTGTTCCTGCGGATGTTGTCTATTTTTGAAACACTATTATTAAAATAGCAGTTGGTTGCAAAAAGTTTGATGAAATCTTATTTTAGTCTTATATGCAGTCTGTCAAAATCCACATTCTTCTGAAATGGGACCGATTTGCTTTGATTTCTTTTTTATAGAATAAAACTGTAAAAAAGTTCAGCCAGTGTTGAAATATCCTTTTGACATTTTTTGAATAGAATACAGCAATGTTCTGTGTTGAAACAATAGCAGGTTATCCCTCTGTGAAGGAGAGATAAGGAGTATTGTAAATGCTCAATATCAAGAACATCAAAAGCTTGCTAATGACCTAAAAATCAAAAATTAATTGTTTAAAAATGGAAACACGGATGATCACTGAACATAACTTAAAGTGATTTGCAGATAACATCAGAAAATCTGAGGCATAAAATGAGCTGCAACCAGCAAAGGACATGAAAGGCAGTGAGAAAAGCATTTATAAATACATTCAGGATAAAAGATGGAGAGCATTGCACTGGTCTTAAGGAGGAATGGTGAAAAGTGTATGAAGGAATGTAAAAGGACAAGGCGTTCAGTGCCCGAGCCTTTATAAAAAGAGTAGCTGTGACCAAATTCTTAACACATTTCAGTGGTCTGGAACACTGGCTAGAATTAGGAGAGAACAGAAAGCAAATATTTAGCTGAGACACGTGTGCATGATAACGGAGCCTGCTGAAGTTCACCTTAGAAGATTAAGAAATAATTGAAACAATCTGAACTACTCTGAGGACACACAGAGGACTGACGAGAACAACTACAGTGCTCTTCCGCAGAAAGGAAAAAGAAGAAGCTGGAAATTTGTAGGCTAGTTACCTGCGGTTTAATACCTGGAAAGATATCACAATAAAACGTGAAACAATCTGCGTATAAGCATCTAGAGACATAAACATGATAATAAACAGATAGCTTGTATTTATCAAAATAAAGGGTGTTAAACCAAGCTAACTTCTTTCCAAGTGAATAAGTTGGCTTTTCAGAATAACTCGCCTTTTTGGGTGGAGGAAGGTAGTAGAGGAAATGGATGTTCAGTTTAGTGAAGGTGTTGCAGTCACAGACAACCTTCTCCCCAGGCAAACTCAGGGAATGTGGCCTCTATTATATCACCATAAAATAAGCCTGTCAGCTGCGGAAAAGGCCTGCTCAAAGAATAGTCAATAGTGTTCTCATTCCAGTTTGAAATTGCGCCAGCTGTTGAAATACTGAAATCCTTCACAGTGTGGAGCTTCTGTTCTCAGCACACCTGTAATGGGAAGGGGGGATTTCTAGCCAGCAGCGAGGGCAGCCCTGTGCAGAGGAAGTGTGCCAGACCATACCTGCGCCTGTCACAGGACAAACGGATGGAGCTCGAGGCAGATGGTTAGTCTGGAAGCACTAAAACATCTCTGCGGGAGAGCCGCCGCTAAGCCAGTTCTCTGCCTCTGCAGGGTGACTGGTGCTGCCAGGGCAGAGGGAAGTAGCCACAACTGAGTTCCCGTGACCCTGATCGTCAGTGACTGTCAATGCAGTTAGCAGCTTTATCTCCATCTATAAATGAAAGTATTCCTAGGAAATAGCGGTTAGTATTGCGCTGCACCACTGTGGCATCTGGCTATGAGTTTCTCCTCCCTGGTACCCTTTGTCAGGTGGAAAAAATGTCCCTCTCAAAGTGCATCTCTAACAGTGCCTTGTTCAGCACATCAGTAGAAAGGAAGGAGACAAATACCTGCCTCCTGTCCGTGAGGCACAGCAAATAAATTCAGTCTGGTTGTACCAGCCCATGATGAATGTCTGGTTAACGCTTAGTCCCAGATGGGAAAGGCACAAGCCCATATAAACTCATCCAGCTGGTCATTACTGTTTATAACTTAAAGTATCTACAATTTTATCAAAATATTTACCAATTCACAGATTGTACAATAATATATTTATACTAATTCACAGTGAACGAATTGATACTTTCGGGTCATTATCTACAACTCCTAAATTCTGATATATATGAAATCTCTGTAAAATAGATAATTTGGGAAGAATGATGAAGGGATTTTTTCAGTACACAGCATGCCTTATTTTGCACATGTATGTTTCTTTACAAAGAGATGTACATTTGTTTACAAGGAGTATCAACAAGTTGCTTATTATTATATTCCTAAGTTACTGATCTTCATCAACTGAGATGCATGAACTGAGCAATTAACTGAGCAATTGAGGCATACATGCAGTCCCCTATAGTAACTTTAGCTGACAGGCTGCCATAGTTAATTGGATCACATTGGATTGGATCACATGTGCCTAAGCCCTGTACTACATCTGGATGTAGTCCACTATATTTTTATACATCTTTCCTCAACTTTTCTAGGCTTCTTTATTAATATATAATAATAGTCCTTTACTAATAAAAGCAGTTAAGACTGTTCCTTGTCTTGTCTTTAAATACAGGAGATCAAGTAATACGTTCTATCCTTGCCATGAAGTAAAAATACATCTTTAATAATAAATATTCTGTGACTAAAATGCTTCTTTTTCTATCAGCTTTCCTAAGGGTCATTTTCTTTCAATAAGCAAGGTCAGGGACAACTACTAGACCGTGCAAGACTAATCTCTCTCTCAGGAGGGTTTTAAATTATAACTTACCTTATCCGATTTAAGTTCAAGTACAACCTTATCTATACGTTCTACTTGCGGCCTTTGTGGTGTCACAGAAATGAAGTTATTAGCAAGAGTCACCTAAGGGCACGTCTACAGGGGACACTCAAAAAAAAAGGGGTAAGATTTCATCCAAAGGCAAACAGTACAAAGGCAAAACGCCTGTAATTACCAACCACTTAAGACAAAGGTGTGATGGCAGATGACTGCCCCATGTCAAATAGCAAGTGTTATGACATCTTTAGCTTCTTAGGTTCCCGCTCTCAGCTTCATGAGGGTAGAGAGCAGAGAAGGGACAAATCTTCATCACAAATCCAAACTACAGCCCCTATTCATTACCTTTGAGTCAACAGCAAGGTGTTTTACCGAATTTACTTCTGCATTCCCCATCAAAGTAGTACCACCTATCTTAGCAAAACAACTTTACGTAAAATATCATTTGTTCTGTGGGGCTTGGAGGGGAAGAAGCGTCTAAACAGCAGTCTAAAATTGCCATGCCAAGTTATCATCCAGCCAAAGCCATACTTAACTAGAAAGGAACTGCAGTAGAAGGGGCAGTAGGTCAGCAGAAAGATATTAGAAAACAGTCAAGAGCCCAAGGGGAAAGGAAAAAGAAGCCTCTGATTTTGTCCACTTCCAGCATTGTCAAGAAATCTTCTCTGCTGTCTCCTCCTTTATTCACTGGTAGCAATGACAGAAATGCTAATGTAAAAAGAGTTTGTGAGTGCTTGTACTACAGGTTAAGCTGATAAAGGGCACGAGTAGCTTTTTTTCCACCATGCTGTGTACTGACTGAATGTCAAAGTAATAGAGGGATGCAGCCCCTGAGGCACTACAGAGTTCACTACTGTTGATACCACTGCCGAGACCTCATTAGGGATGACTTGCAGCTCAGAAATTTGCTAGTGCGAATGTCTGGATTCTACAGACTCATCGATCATTCCTCTGTAGCACTTATTTCTCTTTGTCCACCAGCTGCCTCTTGTGACTGACTAAAATTTCAATGAATTCTTTCATCAGGTTTAGGACAAGAGGGCCTCTGGTCTACTCTTTACAACATTGCAAGATCCTGGCATTTGTCAGTTTGCGTGGAGCAAGCTACACTAGAATTTAAGTTTGAAATATAGGCTATGTATGTTAGGAATTTAATTATAATAACCTCAAGGACAGTGTTTTGAATAGTTTTTCTAAACTAATTAGTTGACTGGCTTTTTAAAGCTTAACCATTAACAATTTTATTATCACAGATAATAACTTGGAATGCAGCTAACAATCAGTGTAACTGTATCCTTCACTGATTTTTCAATAGGCAAATCTTATCAAGATAATAGGTCTGATCATCCTTTGCATTAGCTGGCGTGTTGCATTGCTATTGTCCTTTGGAAGCCTCGGGAAAAAGGAAAACCTGGTTTGGGCGAACAAAACATCTCTCAGTATTTGCAAGGTTTCCTTTTCCCTGTTTTCTCACCATCACTCTGCTATCACAAAACTCTTTGATGCTAACTCCAATATATCAGAAACCTTCTCATGCTTCTTTCAGGACAAAAACTACTGGCTAGCATTAGAAAACACAATTTCATGTTGTAGAATCAGAAAAGGGAGGCAAAGAAGTGTTCTGAGGGATTTGGAGGGGTTTTTTTGGACACACCTAAAAATCAGAGAAAGTTGAGAAACAATATTAAGTGAAGGAATGATTGTGCATGGGAAGGTAATGACTTAATTAAGAATCATACAATAACCTTGATGTACTCAGAAAACAACAGTTTACCCGATTGAATAATTTTTATTTGAGATCTTTAGGAATCCAAACAATCTTAGAAGTTGTGAGTAGCTTTGACAAAACCACATCTCAAAGTTCAGGGCACGTGAAAACCAAAGATGAGCACTCTGTCTAGAAGAGAACTTAGTAGCTTTCCACTCTGATGTTACAAGCTAAAAAGCAATAACTTTTAACTTACCCTTAAAAATCAAGTTTGTGCAGAACTTACAGTGTAATTCCTGCTCTTAGTCTTGCGCTTTCAGCATCAATACAGTTCCTTCTATCCATACATTTTTTACATAGAGACTGATGGGCCTGTGGTCACTGAGAGGCAAATGCTGAAGTCCTTCCTTAGCATCTAGCCAACATTTTCTCAGCATGAAGTCAGTGGGAGTTTTGAGGGAGGTATGAGTAAAATGCTGACTGAGGATGCTGCCACAGAGCACAAAGTATAAGTGAATTGACATTGCTTTCATTTGAATGAAAACACTGAACCAGAGGCACGGCGGAATGAAGTAAGCCTCAAATTCTGGTAACTCACTCCCACTGGACTTTAATTTTACCTACTCAGTTACATGACTTTAATTCAATTGCCATTGAATAAGTGATGCTGATGTCCGTTTGATTTAAGCGAACGTGACATAAATTTAAGAGACAAAACAATATGGATGTCACCATAATCTTATTTTAGGATTTTATTTCTGACTTAAACTCTGCAGACCTTGGAGGGCAACTGTATTTACAAGTTTGGGGATTGTTGATAGCAGGAGAATATAGTTGGTGCAGGAAGGTTTATTATAAAGCAGCCTTTGTAAATCGTGTAGCAGAGCACTGAGGATTAAGCAAACTACTCAGCCTGAATCCACATCATCTGCAAATCTGATGTTTATAGAGGTCTCTGTATTACCCAGACCTTTAGCAAACTATTTTTAGTGGCTAATTGTCCAGCTGCATTACATCTTCACCTAGATTTTCTTTCTTAGCCAAAAGGAAATCAAACCCCTGAGGAAGCAGAAGAACCAACCTGAATATTAAATGACATTGGAAATGGTGGAGTAGTGGGACATAAATGTCTTGCAAAAAAAAAAAAAAAAGAAATTGAAAATAATCACAGGAAAATCTATCTATTTTTAGGGGGGGCATTTTTAAAAAAAGACTGAACTTGTCTGTGAGAGTGTTGAAAAAGCATATCTAAGGGCTTTTGTGGTGGGATAAAGCAACAAAGAGATACAAATTAAAGACCAGCTTTTAAAAAGCAGATTAGAACAGTGAGAGATAAACGCAAATGAAGGGTCGAAGCAGCATGAAGCCAAGAGAGCAAGGATGTGTGGAAAGCCCAGAGGAGGATGGAGGAATGGATAAAAGACACACTGGATCAGAGGCTTGAGCTGTTACAGGCAGCATCACTGAGGGCTGGATGAGATACGGGCTCCTGTCAGTGGCGGTTTAGGAGTATTAGGTTTGCCTGAACCACTCTGACATTTCCTCAGATGTGTTTATCAACTCTGTTTGAGGGCAGCTGGCCCCTGGCACTTTGCAGCTCTGAGGGGAGGAGCAAGAATTGATTCTTCATGATTGATGTCGCTGTGCTTGAATGCAATCGCTAATTCCTCTGCACAGCTGCACAGCAAGTGCCCCTCCTCCCTGAAACACAGCTGGAACACAGCCTGTCTGCGCTATATGGGGCTGTATACTGTAGCAGCCCCAGTTTATGAGGGACACCTGTAATGCTTCAGCAGTCTGCTTTTTCATCAGCTGGCTGGAGGGGAATTGGGCAGACATGCTGTTGTGCTAAGCAAACTATGCAGAATGGGGCTGAGAGATGAAAATCACAGTGCAGGCTAGGTACTGATTCTTTCTACCAGGTCCAGACTTGACCCTGTGTTGAGATTTCTTCTCTGCTGCTCAGAACTTGGAATGTGGGCTATTTGTGTTGGCGCTTCAATTATAATAACCTCACAGGCAATGTTTTGAAAAGCTTCACTGAACTAATTGGCTGACTGACATTTTTAAGCTAAACAAGCAGCAGTGGTGTTGCAGCATGTCAGAGGTAGCACACTGTCTCCACTTACATCTCTGTTGCTGTGCTTGCTCACGACTCAGGCTCTTCTTCAAACACCAACTCCTTTATCATCCACAAGGCCTGCATTTTGGCTTTCTCCCTGGCTCAAATCTGGAAAATGAAACCGCTTCATGAG
Organism: Alca torda; assembly: GCA_008658365.1. Lineage (NCBI taxonomy): Eukaryota > Metazoa > Chordata > Aves > Charadriiformes > Alcidae > Alca > Alca torda. Next base: position 48,318,505 of record CM018080.1, read on the forward strand.
CCCAGAAGGACCAGCTCGGGCTCACAGGCTGCACGTTGGACTCAGTGAGCTCAGGCTTCCAAAACCCGGCCATAAGGTACAGTTGGAGCAAAGCAGGAGAGGCTCAGTTTGAGCTGAAAAAGCCAGCCCTTGGTGCTGGACACTAACTCGGATGTCAAGCTCCTGAACTCCAGATTGCTGCATTTTCCCAGGTATTGGTACCTAACAGGGACAAGCTACAGCTCACTCAGGTATTTCACCACTTTCAAGAATCGCATTGACGGCAACACAAAAGTTGTCACAGAACCTTTGAAATATGGTCTGATTTCTGAAAAGAAAAGCAGACATGTTTCCCCTCTGAGTACACAGAGAGGCAGCAGAGACACACTGCTCAGGCCAGCACCCAGCAGAAATGTTTTCAAGGGGCAACCAGGTGATTTCAGAACAGTCATGACAGCACTTTCCAGTTTTGTTCCTGCTGTTCCACTGGTAAGGAGCCTGCAGTTATTAAGCAGTTAATTATAACATCTGAACAAGCTTTTTCCCCCAATAAATACAGCCTGGGCAGTTAAAAAAAAATCTAGTAAACTCAAATGCCCCTTCTTTGCAAGGTGAAGTGACCACTCTGCTGGCACACACACGTCTGATTGCCCTGGAGAAATGCTGTACACGCACTGTGATTGTAACTCTTAACGTTTTACACAGTGTAACGGCTGCTATTATTCATTGAAAGAGGACCCAAATACACCAGCATTTCCATCAGCCTCATGGGAGAATATATCTGCAGAGGCCAGGAAACTCATTAAATATAAGGAAAAATATAAAAGTCATAGGAAAAAAACCCTTCTGTTCAAAACATAAAAGAGGCAGGGAGAGCTTTCTCGTCCCTCTTCTTATTAGCCTGCTGACTGGAAGGGTATGTTACCAAAGGCAGGGCTTTGCACCAGAAAGCAAAACTTTCTGATTCACTAAAAACATTTACAGTTTAACTGAGTAATGATAAAGAGCAGTGAACCAATCTATAATACAAATAACACCCAGAATGATAGCTGGATGCACATGCTGTTTTTTCTTTGCAAATCCAAGATTTTTTTAAAAACTGACATATTAATCTGGTTTTAATCTTCCAATTATCAGTAGTCTTCATGGAAGTCCACTTCTGCAAGTATGGTAGATACTCAACAGAGTCAGTTCCTGGGGATTTTTTTTCATCTAGCTTCTAGAATAAAACAAGTTACAAGTAGTAACTGCAAATACCTTGCTGCAAATTAAACATGCACATCCCAAGTTCTTACACAAGCAATTCTAAAATGGCAAGCTCAAATAAAATGTGATACTCACATTACTCAATGCTTAAGAAGTTATAAATATCTGAGGAATTTCTAATCTACAAGGAAGGTCTCTCATGGATTACACTTCAGTGTCTTAAATTTAAGCTTTCTCATGTTATTTACTTTGTTTTAAAAAACACACAATGTAAATTAAGCATAGAAACTCTACATCCTTGTCTTGAGGAAGCCTCTACAGAAGGATGCGGTCATGTTTAAATTATAGTCTTTTTATTGCACAGTTCAACTCTATGACTTTCAATGCTGTGTTTTATCAATATAAAAAAATATTAGCATGTTGGCAGAGACAGCTCTCTCTACACAGCCGCTACACGCAGTGAGAAATACTCATCCTTGTGGGTTTGTTCTTTATTAATTTTTATTACAAATGGCTTTTGGTATGAGCTGAAGTTCTTGCTGTGGCGATGAGATCAACAGTACGGGTCCTGTGAAGGGAATGAGCAGACATATTCATAGCCTCTCTTCAGGAGGGAACGTATCGTGATCTGAGACTGTTTACATGTACAGGCACCATGGTCATTAGCAAGTCTCACAGATACAGCAGGGGGATTGCAAGCAACAGCATTCTTGTCCAAAAATAGTCTGTAACTTGGTGACCAAAAGGAACAGCTCCTCTGCTCCTCTTAAGAAGGAATGAATGTGCTTTCCTTGTGAGAGGCCTATGCACAGGGTCTGTCTGAGAGGTAATCAGATACACGGGGATGGGCAGTCAGACACATGCAGCGTTAGGTAGTGTTCTGACAGCTCTGTTGTCAGCAGAACAGCCTCTCTGCTTTGAAGAGAGCTTGATGCACTTGATACCAGCCTTATTTTATGGTAAATGTTCTCCATTTACAGATTCCAGATTAATTTATGTTCATATTAAGGTAAGATGGAACTGGATCAATTTAGAGAACCAGTCCCAGAGAAGGTGGCCAGAAAGCTGAATTATCTTTTTATTTTTCCTGATACTTTACGGTGACATTTCTAAATTTTATTTAAGCTTCACCTTGTCCCTAGGACTAGTTCTACTTGCATACTAACTTTTGGTCCCCTGAAAACCAGAAGTATTGTAATAATCTGAAGAGTCCATTGAGTTTAGTGACGTCAGCAGGGGTTTTTTTGTCTATACATAAAATACATAGATTCTAAATGGACGGTGCTTCATCCTTTCTAAACTCAAGCTCTCTTGCTCTTTTTCATCCATTCTCAAGTCATAATAAATTACACACACACAAGATTTTTAAAGGACCCGCCCCTCTAGTGCTGTATGCATTTCATTATATTCAAAACTATTGTTTTGTGCCTAGGTTCTGTACTGCCAGGACCTGGTGTTCCCATCATTAGATTATTAACTGCATGGAAAAAAGTCCATGTTTTATCTCAGGCAACATCTCTTTACTGAAGTGTGCCATCAAACCAACAGGCATCGATACTAAAATGCAAGCAAGGTTAGTATCACATATTGCACAGTTAGTTAGTTAAATATCTTGGGGAGTTGCAGTAAGACATTTCTGTTTGATGTATCTGTTGTCTATTCTTCAAAGATTCCCTGAAAATACAGAAAACATTATTTTTCTTTAAAACACAATAGTCACTCTCCTGGCGAACACTGAAGGATTTAATTAATCTGCACTTTCTCATTACCAGAGGCCCCTGTTCTTTTTAAGCATCCTTTTTCATATGCTAACATCACAGTAAATAACATCCCTACTAGAAGCCAAATGGGCTCATTCGTTGTCCCTCCATCCATAGCTAACTGGCTCAGAAATACGGTCTTTTGCCAAGAATACCAGTAAGCACAGATTTATCTACTGTTACTCCCCTGTGAAGATTGCTTTGCATCATCATTCAAAGTCCTAATGCATCGTTTCCACTTCATCTGGGGATGCATTTGGCCTGCACCTGCTCTTGAACAGTGGTATTTTAATTACTTTCTTTTAAAAGGGAGAGATTTCTTGACGGAGGAGGAGGAAATGGGGCAAGGAGACAGCTCGGTCTGGAGGTCAGGATATACCAGACTGGACTGATATTATAGCTGGTGATTGTGGTGTTCAGACTTCTTTCTACCCACCTTCAAACAGCTCTTGCAAATTTGTTAATGACACCCTACGAAAGGAACTCTACACAAAGTAACAGGACCATTAAACTTGCAAAAATAAGCGATCGGGCATCAAAGTGCGGAACATCCTGGAAGAACGTGACTAGGAGCACGACAGCTTGTCATGCACAAGGAATTTTGTGTTGTTTTAGCAACCAGAAGAACAAGATTAAAAGAGCGATGTCTAACTAAAAATAGTATCTTTAGAAGACGAACACTTCCTTTTTTTTTTTTTGGTTTTACTGTTAACACCTTAGGTTATTATAATTAAACATTTCCACTGTTCATTGAAGACTTTCTTAATGGCTGTATTTGCATCAGGTGAGGAAACAAAATGTCTCAACTTTCACTTTTTGGCTTTACCTCACTGGCACAAGTCCAAAGTCATCAAACTTTAAGTACTTGCAGAAAGTCCAGAAACACAAGCCAGCATTTATTTGGTTCTTTTCTGACTAAACAAATGGAAACATTCTTTATTAAGCTTAGATTTTGAAAGTGAGGTTCTTTGGGTTTTTTTAGAAATTTATGAAGTTTTGGCAGCATCTGTACAATATTAAAACATGTGGAATATTGGAAGAGTTTATATTTCATTTTTCCTCTGTTGGTTAAACCAGTTTCACAGTCATTGACTTTGATTCCCTATTCCCATTGTCAAAAACGATATCACACTGCAGTGAGCTATGCTTATATATGTCAATTTTTGTTACATGTCTGGAAAAAAAAATAGCACACTTGTGAAGAAAACAGCTTCTTCTTGTGTAAGGCCTCCTGCTGTTGAACTGAGGAAGATGGATATAAATTTCCTGGAAAAAAATATAACAAGGTGAAATATCTCTGAGATGAGCTCAGAATGCCTTGCAGTGATGGCAAGGTATCTGTCTTTCCAGACACTGTGGTAATTCTCAGGGGCTCTGCTAGTGATCCAAAACGAAAACACAATTAGTACTCTCCAAGCCCCTCACCACAGTTTGGAGAAACAAACTGTAAAGACTTTTTCTAATGATACCACCAATGACTGTACCACAGAACTTAGAGAAGGTCACCTCAGTTTTTTTTGAGCAAAGATTTGACACGTTTCTCACCTGCAGTAACAACAGTACTAATAAAGCTTCCTTTATAGCAAGAAATGGAGTGCAGATCATAGAATCATAGAATGGTTCGGGTTGGAAGGGACCTTAAAGATCATCTAGTTCCAACCCCCCTGCCATGGGCAGGGACACCTCCCACTAGACCAGGCTGCTCAAAGACCCATCCAGCCTGGCCTTGAACACTTCCAGGGATGGGGTATTGACAACTTCTCTGGGCAACCTGTTCCAGTGCCTCACCACCCTGACAGTAAAGACATCACTTGTAGAGGATGGAGGAAATTTTGGGGTCGCTCCTTGTCTGGGATCAGGGAATACTATATAGATGTCCCATGGGGGATGGAGAAGGCAGGGAAAATCAGCTCAGAGGAGGCCTGGGCACATCTCCTGCTTTCCACTCACACGTGCATGAATGCACTGGGGGCAGGGTAGGTGACACCATTGCTTTTGCCACCGGGCAGCAGCAACAGACAGGTCCCAAGGCATGGAATGGTGTCACCAAGAGTAACTGCCCCAAGCCCTGGGCACAGTGCGGCCACTTTCACCAAGGGGCTGGCATGTCCTGCTGGTCCCAGGCCCTTGTCTTCAGCTGCAGGAGTCCACAGGTTTCTGTGGGGTCAGCTGTAACAGCAAGTCACCCAGCCTGCGATGTATAATGTGACAGCAGAACAATCGGAAAAGACTCTTCTTTCACATCTCCTGTTTTAAAATAGGCCCTGTTTAATTGCAAAGAGATATCTTTGAAAAACGAAAATGAGAAAACTCTCAAAAAATGAGAATGAAAGGCAGCATGCTATAAAGAGACATTGAGGTGCCGGAGCATGTCCAGAGAAAGGCAACAAAGCTGGTGAGGGGTCTGGAGAACAAGTCTCATGAGGAGCAGCCGAGGGAGCTGGGATTGTTTAGCCTGGAGAAGAGGAGGCTGAGGGGAGACCTTATTGCTCTCTACAACTCCCTGAAAGGAGGTTGTGGTGAGGTGGGGGTCTCTTTTTTCAAGTAACAAGTGACAGGAGAAGAGGAAATGGCCTCAAGTTGCACCAGGGAAGGTTTAGATTGGGTGTTAGGAAAAATTTCTTCACTGAAAGGGTTATCAAGCTTTGGAACAGGCTGCCCAGGGAAGTGGCTGAGGCACCATCCCTGGAGGTATTTAAAAGACGTGTAGACGTGGCGCTGAGGGACATGGTTTAGTGGTGGGCTTGGCAATGCTAGGTTAATGGTTGGACTCCATGATCTTAAGGGTCTTTCCAACCCAAACGATCCTATGATTCCATGATGCCATGACTCCATTCCCTGCTGCACACACGGCACTCCTGGCTCCGTGCGGAGGCGGGGGCTGCCGAAGCAGGGGCCGCGGCAGCAGGCCTTGCCCCGGGCGCCGCCAGCGGCACCCCGCCCCGCCAGCGCCGCGGGGGACGGCCAGGCCCAGCACAGCCCCGCCGCGGCGGCGCTGGCGGGATCTCGGGTACCGATTTTCGGAAGCGAAAGTGGGGCTGTGTCCCCACGTCCCTCCTCTCCCCACACCCGCCTCTCCTTTCCGCTTCTCACAACCGGCGCCGCCCGCTCCGGGCTCTGTTTTCAGGTCCTCCGTCCGCCCGGGCGAACCGGCGACCCCGCAGAGCGGCTCCCCCGGGCGGTGAGGGGCGGCGGGCGGCGGCCGATCCCGCTCCGAGGAGCCGGCTCTCCCTCTGGAGGCCGCCGCCGGCATCGGCCGCCACACGCCGCGTAGGGAACGCGGCCGCCGCCGGCCCCGGTGCCCGGCCCGGAGAGCCGCGACGTGGAAGCGCGATCGGTGTCGGTGCTGGCGTCGATGGCTTCGCTCCCGCTGCCGAGCTGCTGTAACGGCTCTCGTAGGGACCGGCCAGCGGTTTAGAAAAGCCTCCGCCGCAGCTCGTATATATAGCTATGACAAACGGGAATAGCTGAATTCCTGTGACATTTCGTGGATGTGGGGGACGCAGCAGCCACCACCGTGTGCATGATGTTCCCTTCCGTGGCTGAAGCGCCATCGTCCCATCCCCTGAACCCAGACGCCCATTACGCTGGGCTGTGCCGGGCCCAGCTGCAGCTGCAGGGATGGTTCCTCCTCCTTGGTTCTGGATGATCCTGCGAGAGAGGAAACAAACTACGCAGCCTTTATCAGCACGGGCGTGACTGCTTCCTAAGGCCACCTGTGGCATCCCAGGGATCTGATGATGCTCGGGGTGGTGATGACAAAACCCAGCTCCCCATCAGCAGAGAAACTGCAGCGACGCTGTGCCCAGTCCCCCCGGAGAGGACAGATCCCTTCCAGGGAAGGCTTTTATCACCTCCGTGAGCCTGACGCAAGGGCTCTGGGAGGGCTACCGAACCATGGAACGGGTTAGGATGTTAGTCAGCTGGGAACACTGAGATTAGCGCAAAGCACTGTTTTTCTGAACGGGACAGGGAGGCGATGCTGCAAACAAGAAGTCATTCCGAGCAAACTCTTACGTGCAAGAATCCCAAACCACAGCAAATTCAAATGCTTTTCTGGGCCTCGTGGCGTAGCACGACTCCTGCTGTAAGGGGGAAATACCCTGTCAGCGCCCTGTCCCTCTCACCACAGCAACAGCAACTCGTGCAGCATCACCACAGCTTTGACCTACTCCCAGCAGAGAAAGGAGGCTGGAGAGAAGCCGTGATAGCAGCTGGGAGGGCATAACACGGGCCGCGGTGCCACACCACAGCCCACGCGTCTTTCTTGACACATCAAGCCGCAGCCTCCAGCAAGTGCCTGCCTGTTCCACAGCTCTGCCGCCGTTTGAGCCCCTTGCAGCATGTGAGCCGCGGGTCCTGTCCTTTCCCCTCGCCAAAGCGTATGTATTATTTTCCCCGCTCGGTGTCAGTAGCGATTGCTGTGGCGTTTGCAGTGCTAGAAACTAAATGCCTCGCTCACGAGATTTCTGAAGAAACACGAATGCGTTATTTTTGAAGTGTGGTGCTCAAGAGGATTTGTGCGGAGGTTTCTAGCTCTTTCTATAACCTAAAGGCAAAAAAAAAAAAAAAAGGCAAAGAATTATTACACCTCCTCTGTCCAGCCTCCAGCACAGAAATAAAACCAACAGCTCGGCCTCCCTGACAAGCTGTGAAGAGTCAGATAATCCTGTCCAGCTTATTCTCCTCTCAGGGGCAATTTATTCCTTTTAAACCCCTTAACAGCATTTTGCCAAAGCTCCCATCAGGGAAATTGTGATGCGAGCTGTACAAATATTTACTCAGCCGTCCCCACGTTGCTTCCCAAAGAGCTTATTGTTCCCCCTGCTCCCCTGTTAATTTGGTGACAAAGATTACTGTTAAACACTCAGATTTTACTGAAAGCATTTGTTTCCAAGACGTTCCCCTTAACAACATGCTCAAGGAGCCCACACACACGCTGTAGTCGGCCAACACCAAAATACTCCAAAATTGGTTGCAGGTGCACTCAGGAGAGCTGACACCTAAAAACAGTCAGAGGCCCCAGCGAGGATCGAACTCGCGACCCCTGGTTTACAAGACCAGTGCTCTAACCACTGAGCTATGGAGCCGCCGCTCGAAACCTTTTCCGGCTGTCCCTAACGGCCCACCATAGCTCTGCCCACTGCCCCCTACTGGGCGCCCCCTTCACGGCCAGGCACACCGCCATCAGCCGCCCGTCCGCCCGCCCGTCCTCCGCCGACCCCGGCGGAGAGGGGCTCCCCCTCGCCCGGCGACCGCCGCCGGGAGGAGGCCGCGGCCCGCCGGCAGCCGCTCCTGGGCGGCGGGAAGCTGGCGGCTACCCCGCCTCGTCCGCGAGCGCCGGGCGGCGGCCGACGGCCCTTCCCGCCGGTCAGCGCCGCGGCTGCGCGGGGAGCGTCCAGGCCGCGGAGGGAGGCGCAGGGGCCTTCGCAAACCGAGAAATAAAACGCACATCCGGTGAAGCCAAAAAAAAAAAAAAAACCCAAACCAAACACAAGAGGAGAAATCAGAAGTCGGCGAATGTTTGAAACACAGACTAATTTTTACAGCTGGGGGGTAAAAACCGTCGTGACAAAGCTGTATAAGATGGTGCCGGGTGTTTTTCCTGAAAAGGTTGTGTTGTCTTGGGAAGTTTGAGAAGCGCTGCTGAAGGACAGAGGTGTTGCCCCAGGGCTCTGGAAGCAGGGGAGGTTCAGGCTGGGTTTTGCGCCAGGGGAGGTTTGGATTGGATATTAGGAACAAATTCTTCACCGAAAGGGTTGCCAAGCATTGGGACAGGTTGCCCAGGGAAGCGCCCAGTCACCATCCCTGGAAGTATTTAAAAGATGCATAGATGTGGTGCTTAGGGACATGGTTTAGTGGTGGGTTTGCCAGTGTTAGGTTGATGGTTGGACTCGATGTGAAAGGTCCTTTCCAACTGTGAGAAACAAGGTCCGAATGAAATAGGCTCAGGCAGAATCCTCTGTGAAGCACATTTTTATTCACTTTCTTGCAAGAGTGGGTGACCTAGCAAGTAGGCACACCTTCAGTTCTTGAAACAGTTTTATTTCCTAATCCCGGCCAAATTTTTCCCTCCCCTGTTTCCCATTGGTTAGATACTCCAGGGTTCACAGTCTGTCCGAGGCGCCTAAAATTCTTCCCGGATGTCTTGTCTCTGTTTACTTCTCTTTATGCTACACTTAAAGGGACTATCTGACTAGTTTATTTCTTTCCTTTTGGGGAAAGAAATTGCTCAATGTCACTAGCCCTGGTTAAATGTTTGACTACGCTTCTAGACACTAACCCAGTATGAATCAGTTTGTCCTTTTGTCTGGGTGATAAGAGGTGTTGTACAAGCCTTTGGTGGAGCCTCTTTGTCTTAGCCATTCCCTTATCATGTCACCACTGATGGAAACGGCTTTTCTCCTCTGCAAAAGCAATACCTGCCTTTCTTACACAACCTAGACAATTCTATAATTCTAAGGACCACTTGGTGCATGATCCCCGCTGGGCAGCACTGAGCATTAACCTCAGCGGTTTCAAGCTTGTTCCCTCACCTGGTACGTGCAAGCCACCTTCACAGAGCTTATGGAGTTCAGAGCTACAAGGGGGATGCTTCAGGTAATGGCTAAAAGATGGAAGGTGGCAATGTTGCAGGACCCATTAAGTGTACCGCAATTAGTGCCAGGTGTCATCACTCCCAATAGCAGACATTAAAGCACATGCGTTGCAAAGCGCTTCGGTTGCTTGGGCCAGACTGAACTTCTTTTTTATTTTTCAACTGCATGCAGATAAAACTATTTAATTTCCAGTTGTATGCCTTTCTGAGAGCAATATTAGGACCCTGTCTTGATCCTGTAGGAATATCTGTTTCTATAGAATTCAGACTTGGATCAGCAGGTGGGAAAGGGACGCAATGGGATAGCTCATAAACCTGGCTTGGCTTAGAGAAGTCTTATAAAGAGTGTTATACAATGGAAATAAACCCCAAAATCCACAGCAGGATCAGGGTGTTCAGTACTCAGGGCGCTAGATGTATAAATATGTGATTTCTGCCCAAAGATTTTTCCTGCCAAAGGATGTTTTCACATTAACCCCTGATAGTTTGTAATAAATGACAGCAGCAAAATTTGAAACTAAACTCTGAAAAATTATTGCTGACTCTTGGAAAACAAAGCTCCTTGGGGGCAGCTAGATAGTAGATACAGTCAACAAAGCAACAGGGGGCAGATCCATTTTCTCCACTGAATGATAGTCATTACATGGCTATGAATTCAAATTATTGTGAAAATATTTAGTAAAGATAAGTGTTTAAATCCAGTAAGAGTTTCCTCTTAATTCAGTATTAACTCTGGAAATAACACGAAAGTCTAAGTTGTATTTCTAAGCATCATGATAAAGATATTCTTGTTAAAATTACAGATTTATCTATTAATCAGACATTATTTACTGTGTTGTTTCTTGCTAGGGACACGTCTCCTCTGACATACTGTATTGATAATAAGCCAGGTTGCAGGCTTTTCAGTCTTCAAAACTATGATGACTGCCAGTGGCAGCATTAATGCTTTTCTAGATGGCATTGAGGGATCTCAGCAGAAAATTTTATAGTAGATGCGTGTGTGCATGTGTATGTCTATGTGCACGTGTGTAATGCAATGGAAGTTTAAGAGAACAGCATTGTAGAAAACAAAAGGCATACAGATTATTCATTATCAAGATAATATTGACATGATTAGTTGTTACACTCTGGAAAACAGAAGAAATCCTATTACCTTGTAAAAGACCTTGCCGTTTTCTCCGGTGTGCCCCTTTTCACACTCAGCCTTTTCATGCGCATCTGTGAACTTGAGAAAGTCAGTGAAAACCACACTGGAGGCTATCACGCAAGTGCATCAATGCACGAGAAATCCAGAACATTTTTAAGCATTATTTAAGAAAACAACACCCAAAAAGCCCAACAAAAAAAAACCCTTTATGAAAACTTGTTACATGTTACCATATTGTTCTCTCAAACCTCTGTTGTGTTCTTCTGCTACTGCACATCACTGCTAAGCCAGAACAACCAGAAAAGATTTCAGGAAGGTTTTTTAAGTCCTGATGGGGCAGTCCTGTCACCCCTAGGGCAAGAGCTGCTCCAGATTCCAGCTTTAGGACAAAGGGACCCTCTTTGAACAAGACTAATTGCATGGGGTTTAGTATTTAAAGCCCTTACACCCTTAAGAAAGACAGTCCTCAAGAACTAATGGGCACTTTGACTGATTAGATTAACTTGGGAAAACCAGACAATTGTGCACTGGAAAAAGGCGATACAGGATGCAGCTGATCCTTTCTTGAAGAGCTGAGACTCACAAAGACAGGATTGTACAAAACCTGTGTGAGAGCTGGCAGCACAGCTGAGGTGGCTGGCACTTCCCTTCTCACTTCCAACAGGGACTGACTGCTGGAGTGGAAGATGTTCACCTTCCCTCACCAAAAGAAACACATCAGCAGTGATACCTGAGGAGAACAAAACTGAAAGTGGCAGCACATGTCAATGGGAGGAGTAAGGTATTTTCTGCATTCTTCAAAGGGAGCATTATCCGAAAAACCCACAATCATAATTAAAAATAAATGCTTGCCTCTCTTATCATCGCCTTAAGGAAGCAAGCATTTGGAAGCCTGGCTTTTTCTCTTCTTGCTATCTTTTTATTCTAGGCTCATTTACAGCAATAAAACAAGATTGCTTTGGTCCTGGAAGACATGTGCTAAAACCCATAGTAGGAATACTGAATCTCGATCGAGCAGTTATTTAGTCCAAAAATGGACTAAAGGTCAGAGGTGTCCAAATTCGAGATAAGAGGATGGATCTGTTTCTCAAAGTGGAGCTAATTGTGCTTTAGAATTTTCATGTGCTGGCACTTTGTTGCTATGTTTACATCACTTTAGGGAATGTACAGATCATCTCGAAAAACCCCTCTGATTACTATGGAAATAAGAGTCAACAAATAAACCAATAAATCATTTGCATTCCTACCACTACTCTCCTGTTCCTCTACACTGCTCTATTTTGCCTCTCCCCCCATCTTTCAAACACATTTTCAGAGCCAAACCAATATCTACTTGGCAACATTCCTTTAAACACATACTCTTATTTCACCTCAATATTACTGAGTATCCCATCTTTTTATAACAGAGGACGATTCTTTGCATATGAAGTCTAAAAATACTTGTCTAACTTAAGCTACCAAAATCTATTATTGCAGTAATCATTTCTTCACTAAGTCTGTACATCAGTGCCTGAGCTGGGAAACCCTCCATTTCTTCAGTGCATTAGTATTGACAAAGCTAGTCCTTCAAATACATTTTTAATAACCTTTTTATATGGTGCAATATGACTGAAAGTTCACTGCATTTATTTTTGTCAGTTCAGAACGGTGGGATTTCATATGAAAGGATTGAAAAGATTTTTCTGTTAGTGCTCTTCATTTTAAGGGCCCCAAAACATTAATGCTGTGAATGTTAATATTCTGGCCTGATAAGTAATCTGGCTCTGCACATACTGCAGTTGGGCTAATGGGAGAAACTAGAAAAGTAGCTTTATGGATCAGGAGCACTGCCAAATTGCAAGGATCTCCTCTACAGTGGATGATTTCTCTTTCTTTTTTGATTTTTTTTAATGCCACTGTACCAGAACAGTGGCATAGGCTGCCTTTCATGTTACCTGAGACATCAAAGGGTGGTACTGAGGACCTGCCTCTTTACTGTTTTCCGCCTTTTTCAGGCACTGACAGTCACGTCTAATGAATGCAACACACTGCAAAAATAGCATCCCTGTGCATGAGCGGCATGCCAGCCTTTATGGTATCGCAGCCGCCAGCTTACAGCTTTCAAGCTCCTAGAAGCTTTGAGCCCAACTCTAGTCACATGTGGCCACATGATAGACATGCTCATGCCTTGGGCTGTGGACTGGTCCTGCTCCTGAGCTCACCAGGTCATGGCATGGGTTTGGACCCCTGACATGAGGCTATGGGTGGGGGCAGCAGTGCCTGATAACTTATTCCTCCATTACATTGCACCCAGCTGCCTCTTCCTCACAGCAAAACCTATTGCACTGGGCAAGCGAGGGGCTAAAGCAGAAGGTTCCTGCTGGAGCCATGATACAAATGCCTGACCAATATGTCTCCTGGCAACGAGAAGGAGACAAAGTCCAAAGGGATGAGTTTGCGGGGTCAGCACGTGAAGCTCCAAAGATCTGCCCCAGCCAGTTGCCTAAATCCCCACCAAAGTAAGGGAAGAACAAGCTCTTAAGTGGTAGGTTGGGTGGTCACATCTCTCAAGCTGTGTGCACTTCAGGAGCCATCAGTGGAGCTGGCATTGACTGGGAATCTTCCTGGCAGTCTGGGCAGACAAGCCAAGGAATAAATTGATTTGCCCTGCACATTTACAACATTGCTTACAGATTCGGTTGCTTGGTCAAGGGTGAGGTCCTTGGAAGAGCACGTGCCTCTTCTGTAAATCACCTTAGGATTTTGACATCATCCAGTGTCTTTCAAGAACATGAAATTCATTTTCCAGCTGTCACTCACAATTAATCTGTCTATTCATGCAGAGGGGTAAAATTTAGTTCTCTCACATTACACAGCTATAAAGATCACCTGTGTGCTCACTGTGCCAAGCGAAGAAGGAATTTCCCAAGAGTGGACCAAGACTGCTTCCTGCAAAGGGACTGACACAGTCTCTTTGTTTCCCATCACAATAAAAGAAGTCCCTTCGCATTTCCCTCTCTTTCATTCTTTCTGTATTCACTTCCATTATTGGTTTATCTTTTCATTAGGAGGGTAGGCCCGGAGGAAGGTTGGCTGGGCAGCTCCGTTGTGTGTATGAAATAATACTGCAGCAAATGAAAACAAAGCCAGTTTCTTTTTTTAATAGGCAAGCTCATAGGAAATGAGTACGCTATGGGACAGAGCTGGGGAAGGGAGGGGAGTTCATATAAGATTCTCCACACTATTTCATACCTATCCAGTTAAGAACAGGCACCAAGGGTCAGCAGGGTCAACAGGTAATTTTCTCTGACACAGAATGCATGCTGCTCATGCCGTTAAACCATGTCAGTCAAGGCACTGACTTGCCAAACTGCGTTAACCGTAGTGCTTTCTCTCCAAGACTTTAAGGTGATGCCTCTTGGAATAATAGCCGCATGAGGTTGTTGGGAAATCTGACTGAGTATTAGCATCTTTGCAAAGGCTCAAATTCCTCAGCCTTCTTGAAGCAGGAGAAAAAAATCTCCCCATGAACAAGCACCCTAATATTCATATAAAATATCATATTAGACATTCAAAAGGGACAAGAATGGGTTATTAAATGAAATACGGCATCTCACCAACAATAGAGTGGGACTAGTTTTCCTTCAAAAGGAAAGAAACAATCAAAACCTTCAATATGATTTCAGACAATCCTGGCTGTAAAATCAATGCAGGGACCTGTCTCATCTATAATTTTTATTTTGCACAGTGCAATAGTATAAGAAGTTGAAGCAGCTCACCCTGCCTTTCCTGTGGAAACATCATTGGGCATTATTGGAAGACCAGGGAAGTACAGCCATCTCTGTGAGAGCCCTGAGAGCAAAGGCCCATTTCAGTTTATATGGAATTTCAATGTAGCCAGTATATTTCATTGCAAGCCGTATCATATGGCCATAAACAGAATGGCAACAGCTGTGAAAAAGTTTAAAAGGAAGTTCTACATGACACTGATTTCAATTTTTAAGGAGATTTAATGTAGCCTTTCAATTCATCCCAAATTCCTGAGTTATTTTCACTATTTAGTGGGGGGCAGGGGTTATCGCATCTTCCACTCCTTCATTAGCTTTCAGCTGAATCCCCCTGAAAGCGATACATCACTCTTCTTTACCTACATTTCATGTTGACATCCTCCTGTGAAAAATGACAGGTGTGATGGGCAGATTTTGCTTGCTTGCGCAAGACTTCTTTTTATAGCTCAATAAAAATTCTTCTTGTTTCCTATCCATACTGCTTTTAGGTGGCTAATTTAGAGTCCTGGGGCTATTGTAGTTGAAACCTAAGAGCTCTGTGTCCCAGTAACGGGCTCTGTACCAATAGCATCATATTGTCCTGCTGAAACATCTCAATTTTCGTTGGGAAAAGAATTCAAGTGTTCACTTAGGCCATTTGTTGAAACTTCAAGCAGTCTCCTGCTCCCGCTTGCTTACTGTCAATAGTAATATGTACCGTAAATTAAGAGTCCACCAATTCACTTCAAACGGGTTGCGAGAGTGATGACTTCAGCATCACCAGGTCGAGCTGCATCTGAACCTCACTCAACCTGATAGTCGATATTTCTACACCCTGTGACCAGGACCCACAGTCCTATATTCACAAGCCACTGAGAGATTTAGAGGCCAGGGCTAAGCAGCACCATCACAGCCTAGCCTCAGTGGTCTGCTCTTAACGCCAACGTGAAATCTGCAGAAGGAAACAGGTAGCAGTTTTCTCTCTGTTCATAGAAAGGAGACGCGTGGCCCCAGCGCTTTCTTAATTACAGTGAAGAGTTTGCAAACTTAATAGTTTTCCAGCTGGACTTTTGTCTAACAGAAATCACAGTTCTGGGTATCTAGTTATGATAGCGAAAAAGAAAGGCTCTATACCAGAAATTAATTGATATTGAAAGATCTGGCTTTTTAATGAAAAAGAGGAGTTTGCAAATAACTAGTCCAGCTTCTAAAGTAGATAGATTTGATTGTCCAAATATGGGTGGAGAGTTTCTTTTCAAATTGGCACCTGCACATGCCAGTATAATTTTCTTATTGTTAATGTACTTTTTAAAAACGTATTGTCATTATACCGTTCGCCTGGTTTCTATCACAGCGGTACTACTGAGCCTTGAAATGTAACTCTTTGGGGACACTTCGCAGCGATATGTTGGTGCATTTCTTATGTTATTATTATTTATTTACACAAATTGCAAAAAGACCTCTGCATTAATATCACGATGACTCCAGTCTTCTGGAAGAAAAGAATACCTGACAAATGCCATCATCACAGCTCCTGGCAGTATCTTCAGTGTGAGTTATTAAGGACTATTCTGTCAAAAAGCCAAGCTTCTTGTTTTGAAAAAAGCCCAAAGAATTCATTTAAAATTACAGAATAAAGTGGCTTGGAGGACCTTTTTAAGCATTGCACAGTAAATAAAATCAGTCTGGTTTTAATATAGTAAATACGATTGGCTGAAAGTCATATTTTAGAATAAATTATAAGAAACTACTTAGATAATGAAAGTAAAGAAAATCTAATTTAATTTTCATCATTTATGCAGTTTGTTTGCTTTTTCATTTAATTCTGCTTGGATAATGAAAACAGACCACTTTTTTTCCCTTGGCAATATAATTTTTCTGGTTGTCAGGCGTTTGCCAAGGCTGCAGTGATTGGGTTTCAGACACCTCAGGGGAAATGGTTAAATCCTGTTTTTAGTGGAGGGGTGAGCAGAGGAGTTCTTGAAGACACGTGTATGTAATTTGGTCAGATCAGAGCCTGCCCATGACCACGTTGGTGACAGTCAGCCAAACAGCACGTGCCAGACCATGCTGTGAAGGTTTGGGTCACACATTCCAACCCTCAAAAATCAGTGCAGGAGCCACCAGAAAATGCACCTGTAAGCCATTCTCTTCCCATGCTCAACCCAGGAGCCAGCACCTGGGTTTGATTTGTTTCCAGGAGCACCTGGATTTTGCTCAGGTTCCAAACTTAAGCTGGACACAGGGAGCTGAACTGCCACTTTGGGTCCCAGCAAGGCAAGATCAATGGGTTCATCTTGGTGACTGGTTCTACCTTGCTTAACACGATGAGCAGAATTTGGCATAAGTGAAGTCACATCTGAAGAACGAGAAAGTCATCCACAGTAAGGAGGAGTTTTTCAAAGGTGTTTTAAGACCTCAGTCCAAACAGTGGGGTGCCACTGTCAGAAGTTAGAAATCTACTTACCTGTGACAATCTGGGCAGTAGTTCTTGGAGTACAGTTAAGTACGTGCCTCTCATTTTTGCAGTTGCTGTTAACTGGAGTATAGTCCAGATCCAAAGATCCCTGTCTTTCACTGAAACGCAGCTACAGACCTTATCTCGCTAATGGGCTTGAAGCTGGATCCAGCATCCCTGGGTTTCAGGAAGGTCTGGATTTGAATTGTCTGTTTTCAGTACAGTCTCATTTCTTTACTGTAAATCCCTGATATCTTATAGTGGGATAAAAATCCAACTCGGTAGAACCCATTTTCAGGTCCTGCAGTTGTTGAGTACAAGGACATCAGGGATTACACCTAGGATGATCTCGGAGTTTACAATCCTTTCTCTGGAAGCTGTTAAGATTTTAACAGAGAGATTTTATTATGGTTTAATATTAAACATCCTCATTTAGCTAAGGCTGTTTGTAGGAAGCTGATTTCTTGCAAATTCTTATACACTAGGGGGTGCAAACATCCTTTTAATGAGTCCAGAAATAAATGGTCTTACCAGCGACAGCAAGGAAAGTGCCTGGTCCTGTACGAAAGCTTGTGTGGAAACTATCTGATTTCGTAAGTCACGTAATTTCGTAAGCTCATACAAATCAATAAATAAGAGTACTGCTTTCAGTAACAGCTCTTGGATGTTTTCTGTATGGAGCAGAGAAGATGCTAACCTAGGAGTTACGTAAGAGAAGTCGGACCGAGCCTACTTTGCTTGCCATTGCCTGCAGCTTTCTCGAGTCCTGTGGTGACTCAGATATTGCCATAAGCTTTGCAGAGGGACCATCTCAACTTTTTACCCCCACATTTTCATACCACTGTGTGACGAGCTAGTTGTCTGACTCAGGGCGCTGCCTGAAGTCCTTATTTCAAAGCACTTATTCTTCTGTTGTTACATTAAGACCTGGCTCTTGCGAGTCATGGTGTGAGGCGCAGTGGGCTAAGCAAGGCAATGTTGTTTCACCTGCATGGGCTCCATCTGACAAAGTGTTGATTTTCGCAGCTTGTGCCAACAAAGCGTTTAAGCATTTACTCAACGGGGAACGGTAGTGGTTCTGCTGAATGTGATGGGATTCCTCACATGCATAAGTGTTAATCATATGTTTACGCACCCATAAAAGCAATGGAGCGGTGTTGGGTACAAGCACAGAATTCCAGCTCCAGCAGTAGCAAGCCTTCAGTCCCTCTGCTTATGCATCGTTACTTACTCATGTGTGCCTGGTAAGGAACAGAGCAGCTGAAGAGATATCGTGCTCTCATGATAATGCATTCTCTTTTTAGGTCACAGAAATCCTTCTGCAGCTACAAAGAAATGCTTATGAATGCAGGATCCTCTTGTGCAACATTTCTTCCTTTGCATTTATTCATTTGCCCATTCCTTATCTCAGTAAGGCATGGTTGGAGCCAGAAAGTCCCTTCTAAATCATGTACACAAATGACTAAAATCTGAACTCATAAATTAAGGTTGGAAAAAAAAAAAATCCCATGGTTTAATGCACTTAGGCTTTTACATCTGTCTTGCCTAGATCCCATTTTTCCAAATGCATAGGGGTTTTGCAGATGTCTTTGGATCTCAGACACAAATACCATCTTGTGATTTATGGAATCATACCCAAATACCAAGCTCTCTGCCTGCAACTTGGTACCATTCATACTATCAGCTTTTATTTATGCAGAGTGTTTCATATGACCTTCTTTTCCCGTGTTACCTTCTGTGCCACTTCATCACTAAAAGAAAACAAGTGGGTTAAAGCAGTTTAATGCATTATGGTTAAATATTTCTTTCTAAGGGAGAGGAGACCATTCAGAACACCATTAAGACAGAATCCCGATTGAATCTGGTGCAGCCATAAACTATCTTAAATGAATGTTAATAGAGAAGGACAATTATTGTTGACTTCAGAACGCAAACAAGAACTTCAGACACTGATTCCTATCAGACCATTAGGGCTGGCTGAATTCTGCACACTGTTTTAACAGTTGCTTAGCAATGGCAAATAAGCTGTTCTGTCTCTTATCACTAGAGGTATAGTTAGAACAATACCTATTATTGAACTGAATAGGTATGAAATTAGTTTATATTGTTCCTCTTTTTTGAGATGGCACTTGGCAGCAAAGTGAGTTGTTTAGGCTGCAGGCAGAAGCAGTGATTTTTTTTTCCTGGAGCTATCTATGGAGATAAAATGAAACTGAGGCTTTGCCGTGGCTGTTTATCTGAAAGCATCATCAAAAAAACTTTGCTTGTGTGTGTTTGTGTGTGCAGGAAGAAAGAGATTCTCCTTCAAATGTCTTCTTTGAGTGAATTTCCAGGGATGTGACAACACTAGTGACTAGAGCCTATTCAAAAAGCAAATACAGCAATACTGCACTGTGATGCCACCTCCTCCCTCCTTCCCCCACGGGCACCTCTGATGAAGTACCTCAGCTCTGATCTGGGGAAACATGCTGGAGATTAAGCCACCAAAGCCAAGATCTAGAAGGACATGTAGGCACTTGTCATTTACTGTTGCAACTCCTGTCTTTTAAGTGTGCGCCTTCCAAAATGGAGTCCACACAGCTGCAGAATTCAACATCTGCAGCAACATCCACACCTAGCGTGCAGGGTACACAGTCACCACTATACGGAATGCTTGGCAGAGCAGGGTGGTTTAATTCCTGGCTCTGAAAGGTCTTAATTACGTCTTTCTAGTTAGGATTTATACTCACAGCTCCTGCCTCCCACAGGAACACCCCAATAACATGGCTGTAGGCTACGTTGAGGTAGATGCTTTACAAGACAAACTGAGCTTAGATAAGGGCTGTACACCCAAGCAAAATTTCAGATTTTAGACCAGCTTGTCATACTCCCAAGTCTGGTGCAATAAAGTATGAATTATTTTAAGTACAGTTGAGCAATTTGAACAGAAAAATTACTGTCCTACTTTGCAATAGACTAGTTTTGTAGCTGGTACTTTGGGGCAGTGAAAGGTTTGGGTTTGAATATCTAAGGCTGAGGAAATAATTTAACTTGCACCTT
Organism: Alca torda; assembly: GCA_008658365.1. NCBI lineage: Eukaryota > Metazoa > Chordata > Aves > Charadriiformes > Alcidae > Alca > Alca torda. The sequence goes on from CM018080.1 coordinate 48,338,438, forward strand.
CGTGGATTCTCTAACAGAAAGAACCAGCAAGTATTGCAGAGATAACATGCCACTGCTTACTCTTTCTCCAGCTACATTGTATAGAAAGCAGCAGCCGCTGCTGTTGGACCCACGTAGCTGATCCCTATAGCTGGTTCTCAGGTCACTTCCCAGGTTTAACCAGGACAGTCTAACAAAGGAATCCCTGTTTCTGAAACCTGACTGTAATGATCTGTATGTGTGATCTTACGTACCCGGCTTCTGAAACTTCTCAGTACTGAAGCACTTCTGTGCACAGGCAGAAGCGGAAATTAGGTATCTTTGAAATGCTGTTCACAGGATGGAGCAAGGTGCTTTGGGTTCCTAGCACTCCATTGGTGACACCTGGCATGGCGACCAGGAAGCAATTGCACCCTCAAGTTATTGGATGCAGGCAGACATACATGGGAAGACAGGGCATGTACTAGATGAATTTAAGCAGCAGCTGAATACAGGCTTTGAATCATGGAGTCACAGAATGGTTGAAGTTTGAAGGGACCTCTTACAATCATCTAGTCCAACCCTTCTGCTCAAGGAGGGTCGCCTGGAGCCAGTTGCCCAGGACTGTGTCTGGTTGGGTTTTAATATCTCCATAAATAGAGACCCATAGCCTCTCTGAGCAACCTGTGCCAGTGTTTGACCATCCTCACAGTAAAAAAAAAAATCTTCTTGTGTTCAGTTTGAATTTCATGTGGTTTAATTTGTGCCCATTGTCTCTTGTCCTATCACTGGGTACCTCTGAGAAGAGGCTGGTTCCCTCGTCGTTGTTCCTTCCCATCACATATTTATATGCATTGGTAAGATCCCACTCCCCTGAGCCTTCTCTTCTCCAGGCTTAACAGTCCCAGCTGTCCCAGCCTCTCATCATATGAAAGGTGCTCTAGTCCCTTAGTCATCTTCACGACTTTTGGCTGGACTCACTCCAGTAAGTCCATGTCTATCTTGTACAAGGTAGCCCAGAACTGGACACAATTCTGATGCAAAACTGAACCCATCATGCAGGCAACTCTGGTTCCTCTCTGGATCTGAGCCTTTGTCTTCACGCTCGTTTGCTTTGTTCAGTCCTCAGCCCTTTGGCAGAGCTTCCAAGAAGCGTGCAAAGCGTAGCAGCAATGTTTTATGGTTTGCACACCTCTCTGTCAGAAGTAGGTTGGAAGCTATCAGATTCATTATGCCAACAAGCACCCACAATCTGAGAATGATTTAGGAAATCCTGCAATGCAAATTGCTCTCATGTTCTGTGAAAGGAGCTTCGTTACCAACCTCACTGCCTTCCAAAAGGTGCCAAATGCTCCCTATTTCATTGATAATCCATGTAACTTTCCAGTGTACTTAATGGAAAAAAAAAATTCATTTTTTTGCTTGAGCTGCTGGATTCTTATAATGCCTGTAGTATTAATCAGTCATTTACACTAATTCAAATTAGCCCAGTTAATATTTTTATTAACAATTTGATTGCAGTAACCAGACACAGCAAGAGCAGTTTAACCTGAGCTTAAAGCTGGAGTCACAGATGAAAGGTTTGATCTCTCCTTCTTACCTGAATTCCTGTCCTGCAGCTAAATAACTACTTTCAGATAACTAAATGAAAAAATTAAATTCTGAAGTAGAAATATAAAATGGAGTGGAACTACAAAATTTCCCATGAAAGGTGTAAAGGACTCCTCATGGGAAAACCACAGCCAGGAAGATGGGCAGGCTGAAAAATGGCTTTGGCTGCCCAGTCACCAAGCAGACAGGTACTAGAGGGAGTGGTCCAGGGGCCAGGCAACAGCGGAGCCATCTCCCCACTTCTTCGGGTGTTGGGGGAGACCTGGAAGCAGGACTGCCTGTTAGGGGTACATGGGGGGATCCCAGGAACATGGAACACGTGGGATGTGAAAGCTAGGCTGGCCAGAAATGAGCTATGGTCTCGGCAGAGGGCAAGAAAGGACAGAGGACCTGTCAGTCAGACCTTCTGGAAACAAGAACATCATAAGCATTTCCACTCCAGCTTGATGCACAAAACCTCAGATGACCCATACACAGTGTCAGTGGCATTAACATGCTTTCCAAACTTCTACAGTGCAGGTTTGCACAACCTGCAGTTGGGAAAATAATGAGAACTGAAATGATCAGGAGAACACTCAACAAAGTATTTCAAAATAAAAGCTATAACAAAGTAGGTAATCAAGATTGTCCCAATCACATTTATATCTATAATAAACTTTTTCCTTTTTTTATTTGTTTGTTTTAAGAGAATGCCACTGCAGAAATTCCAGTGTGCCATGGTGCATTGCAGAAGCCAAGTGAGCTAGCCCAGATTTGATGCTGGTTATAAATATAATTAGAAAAAAAGCCAGTGCCAGCAGTCTGATATTCATGAGAAACTTCATAAGAACAAATCTCTGCTCAGAGAAGGGGAACAAGGTAAAAGCACACAACAGATTTTTTACAGGTGTGCGCAAGGTTATAAATTATAGTTCACTGGTTCTAACACCATGAGTGCAGCATACAGAGACACTTGGGCAGACACAGGCCTTGCCAGGTGGTACTTACAGGCTGCATGTTAGAAATACTGAAATGACCAAAATGGTATGTGAACCCTGGAGCAAACCCTTATTTGCAATTGCCCCGAAACAGCTCTCAGAAGGGCCAGGCAGGTTGGCACGTCTGACTGATGTTAAAGGCCTGCAGAGGGATCCCAGTTTTCTCTCATGGGGAAGCCTGTGTGCACTATAAAATGAGGTGAGGGCTTCCCAGTTGTGAAGAGTGGTGGAGTAGATGGTATCTGTGATGGACTAAAGAAAGAGACAATATTTCAGGGTGTTTTGAACATGACCACAACTAAATATTGGGGGGTTGACCCATCACATAGTCCTGTGTGCAGAATAACACCAAGGAAGTCACCTAAGGCTGCAAATTAATCTGTCCGTAAATGCCAACAAATGCTCCAACTCAACCTCTTGCCTTCTGTTGTGAAAACTCTTCACCAAAACTGTAATCTCACTAATACCCACTCTTGAGGCTTGTGAACTAGATTATGGCTTTAAAATACCAGACTTCCTGGTATCTTTCTCAAATCCTACACCATCTCTGTTGTTGTCTCACATCCCTGAAGAGATTAACAACATTTCCAAGGTTTCAAATATAGATATTTCTTTCCAGAGCTGTCTGCTTTGCCTAGCATGAGCAATGTTGTTTTCATTTAAATAGCTCTACCCACATCACTCTGTTTTTAAAGCTATGACAATTGTTGTCATACTGCAACTGTCTAATGGCAGGATCTAGAATTCTGGGCCTAATAGCTGTCATTGACTGCAACCCAACTGAAAATTCTGATGAGGTTCCCTCACTTACAGCAGCCAAGTCTCTGGCACACAGAAACTATGTGTCTGAAATCCAGTGTAGGATCCTATTTATATTCAACTATATTCAATATAAGAAATAGAATTAAAAAAAAAAAACAAAACAACAACCCGGCATGGAATCCTGCCCACACTGGGACTTTGCACTCCACTTTCCTGGACTGGGATTTCACACTGAGGATTTTGCTGCCTACTTTCACCTCTAAAATTGTCTGATAATGTTTCACATTTTATAATAGCTCTTTATTATTTTTTCAGATGTCAGCTTCTGTTTCTCTTAAACCAAAATTTCTGAAGGAGGAGGAGGGTTTGCATCACCCACCAGTGCAGTGCGAATAGAAATCTCGTGCAATTCTCAACACAGAATCAACTAAGAGTTTGCAATATTTTTGCCATGGAATAGCTCTAGCCTGCAATTCTGTCCTCTGCTTTCCCATCTCTTGCATTATGCTACTGCTGGCTGCTGCAATTTAAGGTTAAAAAAAAAACACAGGAAAAAAGCTGTCTGTATGCAAACTACTGTCAATTCTACAAACGGATCTTTTTTTCCTTTAATGTGTTACATATAGTTCTCTCGGGTGTTAACTAAAACAGCAGCATGAGCTTCCAGTAAGTTTTGTGGGTATTTAAAAGATTTTTTTTAAAAGATGAAAGTGTCTTTTCAAATCAGTCCTGCTATTACGATGCACTGTTAGCAGGAGGCTTTTTCCTTACCTCATTACAAGAGAAATATTACACACAACATACTTTGCAGTTGGAGTTCCTATCGGAAGGCAAAAATGAATACCAAAATTTCCTAACAACTATGCACCACATATACCATGATTAGAAGCTACATTACTGTTTCCCATACTCTGGCATCTAAGCTTGGCCTTATCCAACTTCCCCATCAATCACTGCACACTCCTCTTTGGTATCATGTCATCATATTTCCATAATCATTAATCATGTTACCCAATAAATCCTTGAGCAATTATTTAAGCTGCTCTCGTAACAGCTGTCCACCTCGCATATTGCCACCTTGGCTGCTCATTTACCAGCGTGCCTTTGATCTGGGAACTGTTCAATCAGATCAATAACATGTAAGGAAAATGCAAATGGTTTGAAACAAGAGAAATTCTTTCATGTGGAATATTCACATTTGGAACAAGCCTTTCAACTGTGCACCCGAAGCTTTTCTTTATAGTGATAAAGTTCTTTATAACGATTTAACAAATTACAGCTAGGTAATGTCAAAGTATATTGCATTTAGCAGCAGAGTAAGTGGTGGGTGCAAGGAGGAGCTGGGAGCTCTCAGTCACACATATGCTGGCAAGCCCCCTCTTTCCTGGTGATCCAGGATATGAGACGCCAGACTTTTCCCTGTGGGAGACAGATGTAGTGAGAGACAAAGGCCATTTGCACGTTCGGGTCTGTGGGAAACTGCCTCGTTTATCCCTGTGCCTTCCCAGCGGTCGCAGACATGCCTTCCCCATCCCCTTGCGGGTCCTGGTCCACCCTGCAGACTCTTTCCCATCAAGCTTTCCCGCTCCCTTTCCCACCCTTTCCTGCTCTCCTGTGCATTGCTATCACAGGACCACTGACTTTGGGGAATCAATTTGTGGGTTTGGTTTTGGTGATAGGTTTTGTCATGGGTGAGAGGACCTCTTTGGCTTCAGGCCGATGTACAGCTCCCATCTGTCTGTCAAGAAGATGCATGAGGAATAGGCAAGATTACGAAATACAGTTTACTGTCTGCAGTGACTAAATGCCAAATGCAGATATAAATTGTAGTGCAATTGGAAAGCCGATTAATTAAAAACCCCTAACACCGCAGACAAATGCTCAAGTTTCGAATGCAACTTTTTCAGCATCATCTTACTCTTCCAAGACTGAGGGCAGATTTTCGTCAAGTATTTTTCAGCCTCCTCTAGTGAAGCTTTCTTAAGCATTTTAGTATTTTGAAACAATACTTTTTCTGCAGCCCTGTTTTCTAACAGTACCAAATCTCTTAGTCACAATTTACCATGGTGTTGTATAGATTTCCCCCCTAAAGAAGACAAAAAGGGAGGAAGAAAAAGTAATATACATCTTTATAAATGATTATATTCCATGCTTTCTTTGTTGAAGTGACGGCTGTGTGATAAACGATGCCACATGGCTGTGCAGTTCATCATTTTACCACAAACCTGCACAGCTAACATTTGTACTGCAATACCACCCCCGGGCCTCCAGTGGGGCAGCCCCCCCCATGCTAAATGCCGTACACATATAATGAATGACAGGCCATACCTCAAAGACCTTACGAGCTAGAGACAAGAGATAATCAAAGATATCTCCTTTCTCCAAAGGGGTGAATGGTGCATTTTGTTTCCATGACACTTGTAGCCATAGATGGGCTTGGGGGAGGGGGGGGTGGTGGCAGGAGGAGGACAATTTTTATGATGCCGTAGGTAGCGTGTGAAGAAAGAAGTCTGCCTTCACAAGAGACAGAAAGGATGCGGTGGAGAGCACTGGAGGAATCTGGATATATCCAAAAGGAATCTTCCTGTGGTATATGTGGAGTACAGACTTCTGTGGTGCAGCAGTAGGGTTTTACCGGCCTTCATTCAGGATAACCTATTTGCCTCTTGCCTGTCTTTAGCACTTACCAATAATTTAGTCCCCAGGTTCCTGCTGATAAAAATATGATGTATGTAGAGAGGTACAGGATCGAATACACAACATATGAACAGGTGTTTGAGTACAACTCATTCTTTTAATATAAATAGTTCCTAGGATATGATAATTTATGCAAGAGTTATGAAAATCTATATCTGCGTAACATCTGCATTGACTAGTTCACGTAAAGATATAATACTTGATCTCGATTTCAACATTCTATTTGAAAAGGTTGTCCAAATCTGATGCAATTTGGTACTTTCCTCTTGACAAGGTACATCATATCCTGCTCTGGAAAGAATGGAAGAATTTGGAAGACTGCCAAAAGGTTCTTGTTACATGCATTTTATACATCCAGTTGAAATCCAGGCCACCTTCCATTCAAGGCAATGTGAACACTGTCATTGAGTTCAAAATGGGTAATATAACCTCCAAACAGAATACTAGAGAACGATTAAGCAAGCGACAGAGACAAATAGGTGAGCTGAAAATTGACTGGTATAATTTGACAGTCCTTGGGAGGATATACTTCAGATTTTCTGTTACTCACACCTTGAAGTGTGCTGTGAAAACCATCCTTACTCCAAGGATTTTGCTCTTCAGACATGCACAAGAAATCTGTAGGCCTAAGAAGATGCACACATTACAGCAGCAGGTCATGTCATGAGCTGGCATAATAAATGGTATAGTTCTTTTGGCTTTGGCAGCTTCCATGAAGCTTCAATGACTTCATGTGAGCAATGAGAATTTCTACCACTAAGATCCTGTCCATTGCATGGTCGTGAACGGTACTGGGTACAGTCAAGTTATGAGATCTGATAACAAACGATAACGTGGAATCATGAGCTTCAGCAAGGCCAAGTGCCAGGTCCTGCACTTGGGCCACAACCACCCCATGCATTGCTGCAGGCCTGGGGAAGTGTGGCTGGGGAGCTGCCTGGCAGAAAAGGACCTGGGGGTTCTAGTTGACAAACAGCTGAACATGAGCCAGCAGTGTGCCCAGGCAGCCACGGAAGCCAATGGCATCCTGGCTTGTATTAGAAATAGTGTGACCAGCAGAAGTAGGGAGGTGATTGTCCCCCTGTACTCAGCACTGGTGAGGCCACACCTTGAGTATTGTGTCCAGTTTTGGGCACCTCAATACAAGAGAGATATCGAGGTGCTGGAGCGAGTGCAGAGGAGGGCAACGAAGCTGGTGAAGGGCCTGCGGAATAAATCTTATGAGGAGCGATTGAAGGAGCTGGGACTGTTTAGTTTGAGGAAGAGGAGGCTGAGGGGGGACCTCATCACTCTCTACAACTACTTGAAAGGACATTGTAGAGAGGTTGGTGCTGGTCTCTTCTCACAGGTAATTAGTGATAGAACAAGAGGGAATGGGTTAAAGCTGCAGCAGGGTAGGTTTAGGCTGGACATTAGGAAAAAATTCTTCACAGAAAGAGTGGTCAGACACTGGAACAGGCTGCCCAGGGAGTCACCATCCCTGAATGTGTTTAAGAGTCATTTAGATGTGGTGTTAGGGGATATGGTGTAGGGGAGAACTTTGTAGAGTGGGGTTGATGGTTGGACTCGATGATCCCAAGGGTCTTCTCCAACCTAAATGATTCTATTCTATGAAATTTGGAGAAAGAAGCTGTCTGACCACAACTGGGGAGGCATTTAGGTGTTTAAGCATGGGTGTCTAGTGCCACTTTAAAATCCTTCAGGATTTCACAAGATGATGGCCAATCGGGTGATCTGTATCCTTTTAAAAAGGATGCAGAGGAAGGATGGGTGGTATCTTTTAGCTCACCTGATTGCAATTGCACTCAATAGCTGCTACTAGGATCCCAAAACCCACTGCTGACCTCCCATACAGAAGAAAAAACTGTTTCTAAGTTCTAAGAAGCAGCAGCTCAGCAAAAGCATGCAAACGTGAGTACTGGAAATTATATATAGGAGGAATATTTAAGTTGAAAGAACAAAGATTGGGAGTAGGAGGAAATAAGAGAGGTGGCTTGGGGGAGGAAGGAATAACACGGAGCAGATGTTCCTTTTGTGGTATGTATAATTAATACTAGCACTACAAAATCTGCTTCAGAGAGGGACGTGGCTGGGCACGGACAGGGAGCTGCTGCTGACAGCAGTGGGTAGCAAATGAAGTGTGGTAAGGGGGTACAGGACAAGGAAATGAAGCAGTGTCAGGGAATGAGATATGGCTGGAGAATCAGGAATAAGAGGTTTGAAGTCCATCCCATTTTGTACAGATTGCAGCAGGAGCATGGTGTTTTCTGATTATATGATCCAGTACTCCACAGTTTTGCCTGGTGGACACCAGCCCATGCTCCCGAGAAAAAAAAAACAGCCTTGACTTTCCCCCTGTGTTTATTCCTACAGTTAATATTCACTTGTATCCGTTCTCTTCGTTACTTTCTAGGCAGGTGACAGTAAAATGAAGGTGGCTGACACTCTTTTAAATAGTTTTTAAACCAAGATCTCCTCTTCTAATTTTGTTGGTTTTAAGGGATGGGATTTACATACTGATTTAGACAAAGATGCTTCAATACCATACTACAGGACCTCAGTGATTCTTACAATTGGTTTATAGGCTCACTAAGAAGGAAGGGAACCAAACACGCTAATAACAGCAAGCATCAAGCGCCACAAAATATTACCTGAGACTTGTACCTTAATTCCAACTGTATTATCACTAAGCTCTTTAAAGGCTACTGCAATATCCAAAATGCCATAAAAATCTTTTGACCTTGTTTCGCTTAAAATAGTGAATCCTTTGTACTACCGTGACAGCTGCCTATGAGCTAGAAAATTGTAAGTCAGTTTAGCACAGGGTCATCAGATACAATAATTAACAGTTTTACCAGAGTATGTCAGAGACTAAGAAATAAGAGTGAAATCCTGATCCTAGTGAAACCAATATTCTTCAGGATCTTAACGGGTCAGCTCTTCACTCTCTCTGTTTTGTATCATCTAGATTAATATTTTTTTAATATGATGCATAAATTATATAACTGTATTGGTCTCTTGGCAAAAATATGGAAGTATGTCAAGAGTAAATGTTCCAAAGAACATGCACAACTGTTCTGCAACAAAACCCCTATGATAATGTCCCGTTTGCTATTAAGCAACTGTAAAATATTTTACCCCATGCTTTTTGTTTGTTTTGCAATTCGTTTGGTTTCCAAAACTTATTTGAAACCAATCCCAGGACTTCAGCAATGTACAGATAGTTAGTTGCTGTGACTGGATCTTTTTTAACCTGGTGAGAAGCTTTCAAAGAGCTGGTCCCTACCGGTGATCCCAGTAGTATGGGGCATCACTGTTGATACTCTGTAGTTTGGGAGGATACGGACTAGCGTTTGTACTCCTGGCTCAGATTTTCCCCAGTGGCCCCTCCTCCCAAGTTTTTCTGAGGTGTGACTCGCCCAGATGCTCAGTTTCCACTTGTGGTTCACAGTTGCTATTAAGGAAACGAGATTATAAAAAATGGCTTGCACTGCAGGAAGCTAATGTCTCTTCTTCTGGCATTGCTGGTTCTAAGCAATAAACAAAGGCTGCCACCCAAAACCAGAGAAAAATTAGCAGGGAAGTGAAAGGGTACGGCTATGAGAAAGTAGCCAGAATTTATCCTCCTGGAAATGTCCTAATAACAGTAACTCCCTACTCAGGGATGTATCTCATCCCACCAGGAAAAAAATTAAAGCAGGCAGCAAAGCCCTCGTAGGGCTCAAACGCAAGCAGACAGATGGGGCTGCGGTGCAAATACAGACAAACTGACGAGACATAAAACTGCTGTAGAAATAACTTCCAGCAGCAAAAGCCTACCAGCAGGGAAAGGTCATTTGTAAGGTTTGTTTAGAACAAGGCAAGACTAAACGCCCTGTGCAGTCCCCTGGCTTTCTGAGACAGAAGAGGTTTTTCGCAGGCTGCCGACTCTGCCTCTGGGAAACAGGGGCAAGATATTTCAGAAGTCCTGTCTAAACACATGCAGTGAAGGATGTAGAAAGTAATACAATAATGTGCTGAGTCAAAGGTGGGTCGTAACAGGGAAGTTTAATCATCTTCCTCAGCAATGATTTACATAAATAAGTAATTAAAAGAGATCACGTGTGCTGAGAACTGCAAAAGCAAACTGGCTTCGTTAGCTTATCTCTACCAAGTAAGTGGAAGGGGCTCTACTTCTGTGGTTTTGCTTCATATTCTGCTACCAGTTCTTAGGGAATTAGAATTCCTCTTCTCCAACAGCCGTCTCCTTTGGAAAAGCGTTCCCCTTCCCTCCCCACCGCAGTTTCTGCATGCCCAGGGATGAAACCTCCCCTCATGAACCTGCTTGTGTGGGAGTACTGGTTGGAAAAAAGATGACCTTGCGTGCCTGAACACAAATGACTACCAGGCTTTTCCTCACACCAGTAACCCAGGGAAGCTGTGGCTGTCTCACTGGAGTCGGCAGAAGAAAGCTTTCATGGCCCCTCCGTGACTATGCGTCTGTATTTGTGGGAATGACACACACAAATTTTCAGGGATGCCGGCTCTCACAAGTGCCGAATGTTCGGAGGAGCTGCCCGTGCACCCGAGCCCCTCTCACACAGCACAGCAGGGCAGGGGGGCACCTGAGCACTTCGGCACACGTTGGCGTTCAGTTTGAGGGACAAAGCTGGCATTTGGTTTTGGTATAGTAGCTACTACCTTACACTCATACCTCGCACCATCCTTTTGTGTTGCCGAAGACGTATTTAAATCACGGATAAAACGGGATGTCTGTCTGCTGGGTGCCAGCTCTCAAATAACACTCAGAGCAATCTGTGCTGTGCAGTGTAAATAGCCATGGCCTTAATTTTTTAATCCTTCAAGTGTAGTCTCCATTACACAAGCTATGTAACACGGATCATTATTTTTTCCATTCAGTGCTCAGCCAATTTCGGCTCATTTTTGTTCCTGGAGATCTCTAGTGTGCATCTTATATGTCTGAAATAAATACACCATCTGTAATTGGATCCTAACCAGACAACACTAAACAATCATATTTTTCATTGATACTCAAGATTTATTCATAATATGAGTGGAAGGTTCTTCTGTATGCTTTAGCCAATAATTAATAGAAGGCATAGGACTACTTAGGGTCTCATTCCTCAGGCTCCACTGTCTGTGTGAATTGTAGACGTATTATAAATACATAACAAACCTTACCAAGAAAAATAACTTTAATTTACACTGTAACCCAACTGGAGAAGCTATGCAGAAGCCATGCCAAGAAAATGTTCAGAAAAAATAGCTAGTCAATAATTTCCCATTTATCATTTGCTTAGTCACATTAAAAAAAAAAGTGAAATCTGTAATATCTTTTCCTTTAGTTGAAGTGCTGAACTTTTCTGAAAGGCTGCATTTCTGTTCAGGATGGCAAAGATATTATATTGTTGGTCATTTGCTTTACAGCGGCCTCATGTTTCAGGATATAATTAAAATACGAAAAAAGAAAACCCCAACAATTGCCTGGGCTGAGACATAGAAGATTTGCAACCCGTTCTCACTGACTATTTCTACTTTCGTCATTGACTGATGAAAATGGACCAACCAGCTTCATCCTCTGCTTATTTGCACCAATGGAAAGCTACACCAGTTGCATTCGCAGATTTTTCTAAGCACGCCAGGAGTTGTAAAATAGCCTTTAACCTGTTTTTTCCCCCTTCTCTTTCACAGCCAGCTTCCTGCATTCATTTGAAAAACAAAACAGGAATTATGTTTCTGGCCATTATCATGACATTTCATGAAATTAATATTTTCTATTATACAAGAATAAGAAGACAACATTACATACTGTGCTATTTAATTAGCCATCTAGCAGCTTTACTGACCTGCTGTATTTCTTCTTTCCAGGCTGTTTTATATGTTTTGCACTTGCGTGAATTTTTCTCTTTTTTTTTGCTTTCTGTTTCTTTTGTGTATTAACAGGCTGCGTTACGCAGGAGCCTGCCAACTATCTCTTTGGGCAGTATCGTCCCACCTTCGTGCAGTTCTACAGGAAAAGAAATGGGGCTGGGTTGCATCAAGAATTCATTGTGCTCAGGGAGCCCCTGGTGTTGCTAGACACTCTCTTCTATGGAATAAAAGTCTTTTCATTTCCTTACCTGGACATAGGCTTTGGTTAGTCCTTCCTATATGCTTATTAGCTCAACTGAAAGAAAGAGGGCTAGGGAGACTGGGGAAATAAATACTTGAGAAACAATCCAAGGAAAGCATCTGAGCTGGAGCAGTGCAGAGGGGTGGTGGTTGGCAGAGGGACGGTTAGGACATAATCCATAGAGGATACCTATCTTCAGTCAGAATCCAGTACACAGTCTTCCCATGGAGGAGCACTCGGTGCTAGAGAAAGAGGCTGAGGCTCCCTTCTCCACGCGTGGGCACTGCAGTCAGGGGACCAAACTAACAGTTTCGTGGTGTGTGGCAATTTCTCCTTTCACTCTGCAGACCTGCACTCTTGATACTCTTCCAACAGAAATCCACTCTGCACTGGATGAAAAGGGACCTATTCTTGGACTGCTTGCTGGCTGTGTGGTGTGGTATAGGGGAGGCATCCTTTCCCTCCTGTTCATGTCCTAGACCCCTGTGAGGACCATATTCCAGCAGGGGCCAGCAGAAAAATCTGACATCTCTCCTGACAGGGAGGAAAGACTTTCCCAACACGTGGGCCAGTCATGTCATCACCAAACAAATACGGACGCGTTGGATGGAGCAGAATATGTTACATTTTCTGTTTGGGTCTGGAAACTTGCCAGCATAACTATTTAATTCTGTCTCCCGATGCTTTTATCCCTCCCTTTTAAGTAAGTTTTATTAGAAGGCAGACTAATTTCAAGTGACCTTTCCTCTTGTTTTGTTTGCTTGTTTCCAAGCGTTAGAACTTTTGGATGAAAGAAGATTGCCAAAAGGCAAAAAAAAAAAAAAAAAAGCGATAGATTAGCATGCCGTTTACCCTACAAACAACTTTAAAAAAATCCCTTGTGCAAAGTTAAGAAGAGGGAACCAGACAAGTAGAAAGATGTCAGGATTTTTCTTTGCCTTTTCCCACTGCATAGGCAGAGGAATAAAAGAGGATATTTGTGAAAAGCCACCGTGGACTGAGCCTGCAGTCTGATAAACAACAGTAACCCTTTTCTTGACACTAATTCCTTTATTATATTTTTAGAAGAATTTAAAAGCCACTTATTTTTGAAAACTATGGTTTCAGGAAAAAGTATAATTTTCACATTTTCTCTGATGTGTTGTATGCCCTGCTGTGTTATGACATTTCAAGTTTCATCAAGTCACATTAATTTACATTCTCACATGTTTTCTCAGTGGAACCTGCTCTTTGGGTCAATTTTCATTCATTGCTTGATCACTTTAATGTATTTGTATTACTGAATACTTGGGCCATATTAACTGATCTTGCCGTACCCCATGCTTGCAATTCATTAGCAATCATTTCTCTTCTCTGCACGCAGAAAGGAAAAAAGAAATGAGAGAGAAGATGAGAGAAAGACAAAGGCTTGGAAAGAAACCGAACAGCAATTCAGTACACAGACTGGGATGCGGCCTGCTCTGTCACTTGGGATTTGGTTACATTGGGTAATTTTCTGTGGTGTGACCAACGTAGATTGGTCCATCCAGTAGAAACCCGTATAATAAATGCAGTTAACTGGTTGCAAGCCATCCTTTATTTCGACCTTCTCAACTTTGGTTCGTGTGTTCAAAGCAGTACAAGTAAGTCTGTCAGAGATTTGTATTGGTGTTAGGTAAAGCAATCTTTTGGGTCCCATCAGCGCAGAAACCTGACCAATTTTCCAGGCTGGTGCCAATGCTGATGTGAGGGAGAGCTGGGCACCAAGTCCCATTTGTGGGCTTGTTCTTCACAGCACCATCTTGGTTGCCCGTGCCTCAGTTTGAGCTGGAGAAAGAGGCCCAGATTCCCAAATTTGAGCCTCCTAAATTCAGTTTGTTTGGAGTGGCCAGAACAGCTGACATACAATATCGCCATTCTTCATTTCCTGACATAGTTAAAGGTCAAATTTAAAACATTAAGCGAAGAAAGCATCCAATTTTGTCTACCCTTTCCCTATATTTATTAAATTAATGACTGAATGAACCATGGTGTTTCACCCCCTCTTGCCACCCTCTGCTTGAAAGCAGCACATGAATACAAAATGAGCAATCAGGCACTCAGACAGCTCTGCAGCCTCTCAGTAAACTCCCGTTGCCTCCTCAATATAAGGATGCTTGATCTTCTCTGGTACTCCTCTCGAGCTCTTACTGCATGCCACAATGGAAATCAGGTAAAATGGGTTCTGACGCACTGTGTAGGCAGCTGCTAATCACCCAGTACAGAAACCTGCAGCAAGGGCTGAGTGTTTTTCAGCCATGGTGTAGTCAAACATGGTGAGGGGCGAAAACCTCATGCTTTGGGTGGAAGGGAGCAACCTGCACTTGCACACCTACCCCTCCCACGCCTACCCCTGGCAGTGAAGACATCGCATCAACTCCAGCTGTTGACTAATCTCAAGCTATATAATTACATCTCCTGTCCTAAAAGCAGCTCCACTGGTGGAAGGAGACGAGGCTGGGGGTGGGGAGTTATCCAAGACAAACATTTCTGGCATTTTGGTTGCATTGTCACTGTTTGGAGCGATCAGGCCACACAGTACTTTAGTGACAACTGGATTTCAATCCAAACCTCTTCTCCAACCTCTGATAACTCTGGGGGAACTGGCATGAAGGTCAAACGCTGGAAAACTCTACAGGCAGAGGGGAGACTCTCAAATGTGACCACAGCCACAGAGAGCCCAGCCTGCTCATTGCCATGTCCTCCTGTCCCTCAGTGAGTAGGAGGAGGATGCTAAAGCTTCCTGTAGGGGGTTGAATGGAGCAGCCTGATGTATCAAAGCCTTGGGAAGAGCAGGCCAAGGAAGGCTTATCCCGACCTGTATAGCATCAATGGCAAGTGATCCGGTGCCATGTGCTCAGTAGGAGGGTGATCAGCACAGCCCAGGGAAAGCCGCGCGGATATGACAGCACGGCTGTTAGCCACTGGGCACTGGTGACAGAATGGAATGTAATCTGCGTGTTTATGTTCAGAGATTACAGACAACAACTGGCTCCAAAAGGACATGCTGTGCTGCGATGGAGAACAGAAAAGGATACTTACGTAAAATGGCCTGGCAGCAGCGCGCAGGAGGTACAAGCGGACTCATTTTCTCCTGTGGGCAGCACAGAAAGGGATTACTATTGCCGGGGGGAGGGAGGCAGGAACAGGGAGAGAGACATTAGGAGTCCAGATGTCTACTCTCTATATACAGTTTCCAAGGGCTTTGGAAAGAAAGTAGGAAAAAACCCTCAACGTACTGTGCCACAAAGTCAGACGTATGCGAGGAGTCCACATTTATTCAGGACTGGGGTTGTGTTATGTGTTATGTGACCCTAAGCAAAACTGATCAGCTGGACTGAGTCTCCTCAGTCTTCTCCAGCACCTGTGAACCCGAGAGGCAGATTTTGCAGAGCTAAAAGTCAGTCCCTCCCTTTCACTGGGATGCAGCTGTCTAAATGTCTTGGTCTCTCTTAAGAGATCCCGGAGTATAGGGTGGGAGAACTGTAAGGGAAGCAGGGGCTGGTGCGATCCCCTCATTCCCAGCTTTGGCAGATACCGTCCATATTAAGCCTGCTTCAGAAATCAGTGGCCAGGGAATAATTCAGCCCATCCTGGAATTTAAGTGCAAAAAGGGGAAAGTTTAGGTTGGCCGCAATATGGTCAATCAGAATTTAAATAGCATTGCAAATAGTGTTCAAGCTTAATTAGGGCTGAGAGCAGGACTGCCAAAATGCCAGAGGCTGCCTTACTTTACCCCTTGGAGGAATACGATTCCTAGCACTAGCAGACTAGAAGAAAGAAATAGTTTAGAAGCCCTGATGCCTGCCAAACACCAGGTGCAGCAGTATCAATATCTTATCTAGACCGAGACTGACCTTTTAGCTCCTTTTTGCGTCTTTTCTCATGGGAGGTACCAGTCATCTCTGCTACGATGAAAACAGAAAAGTTGCCATCTGTGTGCGCCCAAAGGTTTATGAACTGAGAGTATAAGAAACAAAACCAAGTGTCACTCTTCTTGCTATCGCTTCCTTGCTCCCTTCTTGAAGCCACTTTCTGTATCCTTAAAGATGCTGTCCTACTGGTTGGGCGGGAGCTCGTCACGGGAAATTGTGCCAAAGTTCCCTATTTTACTCACTGCCAGTTGACAGCAGAACAGAAAAATCATCCCTGGCTAGTCAGCATAGGAAAGTTGCTTTTTAAGTGATGTGCACTGCACAGTATCTGAAGACAGAGATCCATGGAGGACAATAGAAATATAAATTGACAGTACGCTAATAATTGTTGGCATTAACTAATCAGATGGGATTTTAAAGTTCACACTGTGAACATTGATATTTTCTGTGTGATGGGAAGACAGTTTGAACTGATACTTTTTTCTATTAATAAGTGTTTGAAAGGCTGTTAGAAGAAATTATTGGTGTAGTAATCAGAGCTCTCCGTGTGAAATCGCTTCATAGGCTTTGAGTTTCATAAAGCAGGAGACAGTCTGCACTGGAAATAGTGTGAGCCTTTACCTGGCTACCTAATAACACCATGAATGTTGTCTTTGCTTTAAGCCATCTTTAAATTCATTCACCAGTCCATCATTTTCGTGATAATCTCTGGATGACAGGCAGGGCCCTGGGCAAGGCCACTGAAGAAATTTTGGGAGTTACGTGGAGGGGGGGTTTCTGCCGCCCTCCAGCGATGGCCGATAACTCTGCCCTGCTGCCAAGCCCCTCCGCAGACTTCACCGGGCAGTTTCACTGCCAGGATGGGGTTACCCATATAGACTACCCCAGGTCTCTGGCCAGGGGAACAGGAACGAAGGACGCCAGCCCTCTGTGTTTCCGATAAAACCGCTGGATGCCACTGGCTTGTATGCCTGCAGCCCTGAGGGACCCTGCATCAACACTGGAGTGGGAGCAGTTGTGTTTGTTTAAGCAAACACTGTCATGTTTCGCTTCTCACTAATGAAGGTCAAAACGTATCAGATTTAATGGCATCTTTAGAATACAGTGCACATCAGGTTAGACATTTCCCTGTGTTTGCACAGATGTTCAATGCATCAGCGAGGGCGTATGGAAGAGCCCTGCTGGTTCTTACAAATAGAAACATGTTGGTTCGTAAATAGGAGAATGTTCTTAGACTCACAGAATCATTTAGGTTGCAAAAGATACTTAAGACCCATTTAGGTTGGAAAAGACCCTTAAGACCATCGAGTCCAAATGCTAACCTAACACTACCGGGTCTGTTTCTTGAGCGTGCATCGGTTGTGTGATTAGTGCACATAATTTAGCATCAGGTGGCTACACACAATGGCTTCTAGCTCTCGCTTGGACTGGGGAAAACCGTTATTCCCATTTCCCAGGGTGGAGCTGAGACTAACACTGTAACATGTACTGATGTTCAACAATGCTGTGCTAGCTACCGCATGTGGAATCCAAACCAACCTTCCTTTTGCCAAATAATTGTATCTATGGCATAATACACCTACAATGTGATGCAAGAAGGAGTCTGGAAATGAGCATTTGACACTCAGTCCATATCAGAATAGATCTTAAGTCAAGAAAAAAACAACTGTTAACACCTTCTGATACTCCTTCCCAACAGCCTGCTACAGGGGTGAACAGATTCACCCCTGCTTCAAATCAAATCCTTTTGTTTTCTCCTTGTGTTCCCCACTCTCCTTTCTGCCTTTACATTATGATCAATACAGTCTAAGCTCAGGGAATTTTATCAGAGCCACGATTGCAACCTCTAACATTATAATCCATAGGGTTGCTGGGAGCATTAGAACATCCAGGATAAATTAATTCAGTGTAAGTAAAAGCTTTGAAGCTAGGAGCATCACCAGGCTTTTGAAGCTTAAGCCCTGTTTAGATTACTTGATTAAAGTAGGTCCAAAGCTTCACCGATCGATATATTTTGCTTAGGAGCAGTGTTGATACAGAAGCATATTTAATTGGACCTGCAGTACCCCGCCCAGAAGATGGTCCTTTAGAGCAAAATGGGAAAACGTGCGTGGGATTGTTTTTGTGCGTGAGATTACTTGCAGCAGTCGTAGAGAATAGCCTGTGTAAAGGAAAAGGGAGCAGGGAAATGACAAGAAGATTACAGGCTTGGAAAAGAAGTAACTGAATCTTCTATTAGTTTAAAATTGTAAAAAATGACCAAACGTAAACAGACATCCTACAGACGTGCATTACTAAAGGGACAGCCCTCCTCCCAAAATTTTTAAGTTTTGCCACCAGCTTCAGTGGAACAAGGACTGATGGTCTGGTTACCTGGATGGCAGCATCTCTGACAAGATTACCAACTTTGTACTCATGGCCAATATTGACAAAAAGACGATTATTTATACTAAAATTAAGAAAACTTTAGCCTGACCATTAGATCATAGTTGAGAAATACCAAAAATACAATAATCTCATGAATTTTTTTCTCACCTGAGAATAAGAATACGCAACAGGTACAACAGGTAGTGGGGGAGAGAATGGGTTTAGTTAAGCTCCTCTTGCTTCCTTGCTTTACTTCCAGAGTTGGTGTTATCTGGTGGTTATTTACATATAGCATGTAAAAGACAGAGCAGGGCAAAGTAGGGGATCAAGCAAAACCAAAAACCACTCAAAAAAAGAAGTACTTTGCATTCTTCAGCAAAGAGAATAACTGTTTTATGTTGAGTAAAGATGAAGTCAGTGGTGCCGTTGGCCGAACTGTGGGCAGCCTTCTGGTTAAGCCTCTGGTTAAGGGCTGCTGAAGCCTTGGTTATGTGGGGAACAGTTTGACAAGAAGCGTGTGAGGTCCTGGGTCCAGCAGACAACGGACCTTGCCCACTCTCAGCTGCACCGTGAGGACAGGAGGTGACCTCCAGCAACGAGCTGCTCTGGTGGGAGAGCAGCTGTGCATGCAGGAGGTGCGCCTTCAGCGCTGCGGGGAGCGCAAAACCATGGCTTCCATACCGGCACCGGTGATTAGAAACAAGGCTGTCGTTTGTATCCCGATGGAAAACATAATCCATTTAGATTTCTAATTGGACTTGATTAGACATTTAGACAACTTTTTTGCAGTAGCAATTTAAATGAATTAGTTATATTTTCCAGCCTACTGAATAGATTAGGCGAGCGAATCGTGTGCTAGCTTCATGGCACGGCATGTCCCATCTGCAATGCCCGAGAGTCCTGCAGCTCTTTAAGGAGCCCCATGAGGCCTGGCTCCACCTCGGTGACAGCGAGCCGTGAAGGCAAGCTGCTCCCTAAGTGACGGGGACCTCTCCAGCCAGGGCCCGGCCCCACAGTACCTGAGCAAAGTGAGCGGGCCAGACCTGGAGACAGTAGCCAGGTTCTACCAAGAATCCAGAGCTCATCAGGCAACTTTTTGCTTATCAGGCAGCTCCAAAATCAAGCTGGGAAGTCAATCAGCTGGTCAGAGTCAGGTTCAGTGATGATAACCAGGGCTGGATACAGCCCAGCAATTGCTGGGCAGGTCCGCAGGGACAAGGCAGGTCTGGGGTCAAGCTGGGAAGTCTGTCTGCTGGTCAGGATCTGCATCAAGAGGGTCTATGGCCAGGCACAGGCATGGCTGTGGCTGAGCTGGAGGCTGGTGCTGCTGCAGCGTAGCTCAGGCAAACACTGACAGCCCGGGGCTGAGCCAAAATGGGGCTCCTGGACCCATGGGCAGGGGTGTAGGTGGAGACCCCAGATGAGGCCGGTCAGGGCCATGAAGGTCTATTAGTGCCCTGATATTGAATCTGATTGTGCAAGACAAACGTTTGCTTTTGCATTTCAGCAAGAACCTCAGTTTGGAGTTGTTGTTTGCTCATGTTGTGATAGTAAACACTTCACCTGCAGGAAAAGCTCACAAAGAGAATGAAATGAGCGTGCTAGGATACTTTCTTGTCTAAAAAGGATTTTGCTCTGGAGCATCCACCCCTGCACTGAGAACTTTGAGCATAGCACAGGGTGGGCTATCTTAGAGAAGTGCGGGTGTTTGCTTGGAAGACAACGCGGGACAGTGCATCCTTCCTTTGCCATGTTAAGGATCTGTGCAGAAAGCATTTCTGACCATTTGCGCAGGGCTCCCTTGCCCGGCACAGCTGCTGCCTGGCCCCGTTGCCCCACTGGCACAGCACAGAAGGCCCCCACGGAGGCTGAAGTGCAAAGGTTTCTGAAGCATCTCACAGACACTGATGATCCCTATTGCCAGGGTAAGACAGGGAATGCTCCAGGCCCACGGTCCCGCTGGTGTCGAGGCAGCAACGCCACACAGAGGTGTCAGGGCTGGTCCTGAAAGCGTCTTCCTGCTGGCAGCCCGCCCCTGCCTTTGGCAGCCACTTTCAAGCCTCTCATTTTGTCTCAAAAATCTCTGTTTTACAGTAGCATGTCTTCTTTCTAAAATGAAATATGTCTGTCTTTTTATTTTTATGCGCGTCAGACAGTTGTCCTCATGGTGAGCTCTCATGTATTTTGGTGGCATTTACGGTCTGCGTGAATAAACGACTGGAGGCACTCAAAGGGATACAAGCTTTGCCTGCCTTTGGGCAAATCATCTTTTCTTCTGCCGCTGAACCCTGAACCAGAAATTATTCTAATTCTACCTTGCAAACACAGCCAGGCACAAGTTATTACTTGGCTGTTTCAAGATGAATTGCTTAAAAAAAAAAAAAAAAAAAAAAAATCTCCTAACTAACTCTTGGAAATAATTTTTTTTTTTTTTTTTTGCCTGTGCTACTTTACCCTGAAAACAGGCCACGCACTGTCGGCTTGGAAGCCCAGCTACTCATGGCTACTTGGCCATGCCCATTCCTTACTTCCTCACAGTGACTTGTCCTCCAGACCGGGGTCCCCGTGTGATCCCCCCAGTCGCTGCAATCACCCCCGTCGATGGAGATGATATTGCCAGCGTGATGGAGGTGACTGATTTGCTTCCAGTTAGATACAGTGTCGCAGACTATTAATTTTACTGCAGCCTCATTTGAAGGGAGTGGTAAAGCAGCAGGGCAAGCAAACAGCTACCGTCTGCGTGGGAGCACTAAATGCCCGAGCAATTAGGCTTCTTGTTCACCGAATTTAAGCAGTCCCCTGTTTTCACGTTTGTTTACACTCCAGCTTACTAAAGCCAACGCGACGCCTGTGTAAGGTGGGACCTGACTAAGAGGTCAGATGCCGGGTTAAGTCGGAGGGCTCTCTTTGCAAACAGCTGTAAAAACAGAGACGAGAAAAAATGGCGAAAGGTACTTAGCACCCAGATCTCGTGCTTGAGGCAGCCAGCCGGCCGCCACCTCAGGATATGGTTCAGTTGCCCGAAATGAAGCAAAACAGGATAGTGAAGAAGAAGAAAGGAGGATGGAGACGTGACTTTTCAGCAGCAGAGACGTATCCTGACATGGTACCCGGGAATCGGTTGATGATTCTCTTCCAAGTCATTTAACAAGTGGAATAATTTCAAGGCTGTGATTTTGTTCTCACTCCCATCAGCATTCATTAGCCTCCACCCAGCCCACTGGAGGGAACGGCGTTTAGCCTAACTGAGGTTCAGGAAAGCCTTCCAGGCAGTTTTTTTAATATCAATTAACTTTGGTACCTGGGTGAGGAAGTCACACAAGGCAGCTGGGCCCCAGATGGCCAGGAGCAGCCACAGTGCCGGGATGGCGGCCATGGCGGCACAGAGCAGGCAGCCACGATGCTTTGGAGTAGGCAAAATGGTTTAAAAAGTGGTGAGGGAGAAGTCCCTCAGAAACAAAAGGGCTGGCCGAGACAAAGCCCTGTTGGCTTCCTACGTCAGATGCCGAGCACCGACTTCTTCCAGGGCTTCTCCCCCGGTCCTTTCCCTGTGGCTCCTGGATGCCTCAGGCAGCACCAGGAACCTCCCACACAACCACCTTCTCCTCCTGAGCAGCCAGCAGGAGCGTTCCTTTCCCCTCCCTTCCCCCTACCTTGCTTGCAAAGCTCAATACTACAAAATGGCTGACTGACTGCTATTTACAGCCTTTTAGACAATATTTCCCAAATCCATGGGGTTTTTTTGCACGGTGGATCACCAGCTAGATCTCGCTGCAGGCATGTCTCCTCCCCGCCGCCGCGCCAGGAGGAGATAGCAGGTGGTGGCCACCAGGAACAGGAGCCGGGTTTCTCTTCCTGATTGATGATCTGCTTCTTACAATACTGGAATACTCAAAGCCAGTGGTATTTGATTGCACCCCAGGTAGCGTGGCTTCTGTAACTGAGACGGTGAATGAACTAGGTTGGAATAAGCAAGTGTATTAATTAGTATGCTGATAGCAGAATAAAGCTATTTTTAAAATCACTGAACAGTGCTGCTCTCTACTATGATTGCAGAGATTATGTAAGATGATGATTAAAATCAGGTCCCTGCATCACAGAGCGAGCCGTGATTCAGAGGTGGGGAAACAAAACTGCGAAGGAATGACAGGAGACTCTATTCTTTTAAAAGGCTCTCCGCTTGCCTGTCCTAATTCAGGGCAAACCAGCCATGTCATCAACCTCTCCCTTGTCGTTCCAGCTCATCCCACTTTTTCTATTGTATTTTGCCAAGAAGCCATTTGTTTTTTTAAGACCGGGTGTGCACCTATGGAAGTGCCGGCGCAGGAGGAATCTGCTGCGTCATCCCACAATACGCAGCTGAGTTACGGGCTGTCCCTGACGCACAGCTGCTGGCTCCTAAGGTGCAGCCAGAAAAAGTGTGTTCCTCCTATTTGTTGATGTGCTAACATTCCTTAAAAAAAAAAAAAAAAAAAAAAAAAAGAAGGAGAAGAAAAATGTCGGCACTATCTTTGTGTATCGTCTAACTGATTGAAAATAGATAACGAGAAGTTGTGTCTCAGCAGCAGGAAGGTTCTGCGTTTCAGGACCAAGCGACCGGGAAAGATGCCGTTGTTTTCAACGACGGTTATTTGGGAAAAGCCTCTAGAAACTGATTGCCATTAAAGACCCGGAGAGAACATCGCTTACGGTGATAAGCAGAGATTTTAAAATTTTGTGTTTACGGTCTCCATATAAAGCGGCCACCAATCCTAACGCAAATAGAAATATAAACAAAACCTGCAGATTTATAGGCAATCAAAATTATGTCAAGCAGTGTAAGAGTAAAAGCAGAGTGTATGTTTGTTATTAGTTCTGACAGATGTTTGCTGTATTTTCCATGGAGTTTCTCACCGTTGTTAATCATCCGTATTTTACGATGAAGTTTAAAAACTCTTTAATTATCTTATGTGGCTTGCACGTGCCCAGTCAAAGCATCACACCGTGTTAAGCTGAAGGTTTATTCCTTTATAAATATTCCTTTAAGAAGCAGATGTCACAGAAACCCTTGTTATTTCATATCCTGGCATAATACAGGATCTGGAGTACGTAGAATGAAGGCTTTTGTCGTTATTCCCATTCTCTCCTTTCTTTCTAGGCAACTTCACCAGACAGCGCACATAAGCCAGCGGAAGGGACAAACGCAGCCTCTTTTCGGGGCGCCCACAGTAACAGATGTTGTGTAAAGAAAGGAATTTAACATGGAGGCCATACAGACTGAGGTGTTTTGTGCAGACCCATTTTATGCAAGACACCCATTAGGCGCCTGCTCCTGCAAGCAAGCCGGCTGACCCTGGGGACCCGTGGTGTCCCTCGAGCGCCCTGACCAGGTGAGGTCTGTCGTGCTTGCCTGAAGCCTAGAATCGTCTAGGTTGGAAGGGACCTTTAAGATCATCGAGTCCAACCATTAACCTAGCACTGCCAAGACCACCACTAAACCATGTCCCTCAGCACTACATATACATGTCTTTTAAATACCTCCAGGGATGGTGACTCTACACCTTCCCTGGGCAGCCTGTTCCAATGCTTGACAAGCCTTTTGGTGAAGAAATTTTTCCTAATATCCAATCTAAGCCTCTCCTGGTGCAACTTGAGGCTGTTTCCTTTCGTCCTATCGCTTGTCAGTGGGGAGAAGAGACCGACCCCCACCTGACCACAACCTCCTTTCAGGTAGTTGTAGAGAGCAATAAGGTCTCCCCTCAGCCTCCTCTTCTCCAGGCTGAACAACCCCAGTTCCCTCAGCTGCGCCGCATAAGACTTGTGCTCTAGACCCCTCACCAGCTTTGTTGCCCTTCTCTGGACACGCTCTGGCACCTCAATGTCTTTCTTGCAGTGAAGGGCCCAAAACTGAACACAGTTTAGGTCCCCAATGCCTCGCACCTCTGGCTGTGCAGCTGCTGAACTTCAGCGAGGAGCCCGTAGGGATGTCTGAAGGGGGAAGCCTGGGAGCTCTGCAGTCTGGGTGGGAAGCACCCTCTCTGTGCTACCTGGGTTGTTTGGACTTCTGTAGCCAAAACTGCAATGTAAAAGCTCATAGTCCTATACATGCCCTATGTTACACACTTACACAGCCACACACGTACACAACCACATCTATTTTTACACAGTGAGGAGGGGCAGGAGCCCTACCATCACGCTTTATGTGGTGACAACTGAAGGGGAGATACGCAAGGGGCTGGGAGCCCTTGGCAGGGGTGGGCGCCTCAGCCATGAGGGTGGGCTGGTGCTCTCCCTCTGCCCTGTGCTGTCCCAAGGGCTCCGTCCCAGAGCGCTGCCATGGCACCTGCCCCCCGGGTTTCTCAGGGCCAGGGCAGGCCCTGAGCGAGCCAAACACATCCCACCACCACAGCTGAGGGACTGAGGAACTGAGGTGGCTGAAGTGGCCAGGAGGGACCAGATTTCAGCAGGGGGGCAGCAGCACCACCCAGCTGGGAGCCAGCCAGGAGCCACCCTGGGGTGGTCACAGTGGTTCCAGCCAGCTGTGGGCTGAGGTCAACAACAGCAAGGAACCCACTGGGTGCCACCACTGCGGGCAGTCAGAGGAGCAGAGGGTGCTTCTCCTCAGGGGTATTTAATAAACAAACCAGTAAATGGAGGGTTGCTGGAGACACGCTTGAAGTCAAAAGAGGTCTGTGCGCCCCTGAGGGACCACAGCCCGTGGGCCACCCACGCCAGGGCAGGAATGTCCTGGAGTGACTGCAGCCCTTGGGTCGCCCATGCTGGAGCAGGGACACCGCTGAGGGACTGCAGCCCATGGGCCATCCACGTTGGAGCAAGGACACCCCTTAAGAAAGAGCAGCAGAGGAGCCAAGTGTGCCCAAAGCGGCAGGACAACCAGCAAGAGCCAAAGGGCAGCAGAAGGAGCCGGTTCCTAAATCACTTCAGCTGCTCACGCAGCCCACAGCTTGCCAGAGGCATTTTGACAAGCTGAACGTAACCTGTGGTGGAATGAGGGCATTGAGGCTGGAGAGGAGGTAGGACAGGTGTTTGTATACGTGGGTGGGTGGTTGTGTCCTTTCTAAATAACCCAAATGAGTGATCAGAAGTCTATGTTAATGTTAATTGTTATGACAATGAAATAAAACTTGCAACTTGAGACTCCTGCCCATGACAGGCAAATTGCAAGGCTGCACTAGAGGCCTGTGGCACAACTCAGTGTGCCTGATCTAACGGTTTAAGGCCCTCATGTAATGCCCGACGCTGAAACAAGCCCAAGCCCAGCCTCTTGGCAAGCTTGCTGGCTTGCGTATAAAGGCGAAAACATTTTCTGTGGAGTCTGTGGGTCTCCCTGCTCCTCCACACGTCGCTACGGATCCATCCACAGACCGTGCTCTGTGAGACTTCCGTAACTGGTGGCGGGAGGGAGGGGGAATCCATCAGGGGAAGATGGTCCAGAGCACAGTTTTGTGTTTTTTCCTTCTCACCAGTCTCCTCTCATCTCGTCTCCTTGGCCGAATTTTTTTTCTCTCCTCTTTGTTCCATTTCCACAGCAGCAGACGCCGAGGACAGGTTACAAACTGAAACCTTTTCAGGCAATACTCTGAAGTGTCAATTACCTCGTCAGATATCAGGGCTGGGCGTTTTTATGCTCTTTTGTGTCTATCTTGGACATTTGCTGCTTCTGCCCCACTCTCCCCAGGACCTGTTTGCGTCCCTCTCGTCCCTCAGATGCCTACCGCGCCAGGCTCCAATACCAAGCGCTCAGGATGGCGTCGAGGCGCGAGGGGGACACTTCTATAGCTCCAGGTCAGCTGGAGTTCCATCTCCAGCAGCCAGACATTCTCACTACACAGCTGAGAAACCACCCTCCGCTGCTTCAGCAGCATCTCAAACCAGGCGTGGGAAAGATTTGAATTTGCCAGAAGAACCGGGGGAGGGGGGGCTTTTTTTTTTTTTTTCTTCCCAATCGTTTTAAAAGTTTAATCTGTAGATACACGGGGCTGTTCATTGAACACTTTCAAACCACAGTGTTCGGGGAATGATTTTTTTTTTTTTTTGGATAACATTTTACTATTCAGTTTAATTTTGATTGGAGAAAGCTATGAAGCAACTACAATTTTTTTTATGCTCTATTATTCACTCTCTTGAAGAGATGACTTTTGCGCTGTTGTCTTCGCTCTAGACTTAGGATTGCTGGATCTACACAGAGAGGCACGGAACGGGCTAGTTTTTCGCACTGGTGAACAAAGAGCATTACCGATTCCTGCAGAGGCCCAAGGTGACCAGGGGAGACTCCAAGTATTTGCAGAGGAGGATACCTCCTCGGTGGTTACAGATTGAGTCAGTTGAGGCAACCAGCTTTGAAGCTCTCGGCTCTACAGGATTTCCTCCTGCAAACAGTCCCTTCATGCCACAAGGTAAGGGAGTAACGTGGCAGAAGAATGAAGAGTCCCAGTGCTGCAGAAACCGGAATAAAGCCTGGGGAGGGTTGGTGCAAAGAGTAGGAAGCGATGTTTTTCAGGGTGTTATCTATATACACCATTAGACATGTCTTATTACTGAACCTCTTCTGATTGTTGATAATTTCAAAAAAACATGCTATTCCCAGTGAAATAAGCTTTGTTTCCAGGCTGCAAAACTGATGAGAAAGGAAGATCAGGCCCTAACTTAACAGCAATTTAGTATGTCTGGCCATTTGCACATGACAGCAAATTAACACGAGCTGATATCTACTGCAGTGAAGATGCAGGTAACATCCCAGAGGGGCTAGAACTATTTAATAATGAAGGAATTAATTTGTAAAAAAAATCACTGTTGTTCCTCCTGTTCCTCCTTAGTATCTGGGCATATTTTTGAAGCCAATATTCACACAACTACAATTGTTCAATTGATGCAACTCAGTAATTTTTATTGCAACTGGAAGACAATACATCACAGAAACTTTATGGTAGGTTTTGGGAAAGTGTTATTTACAATAATAATTGATGAAATAGTTTGTCTTTGGCAATATGATTACACATCAAGAAAATGTAAAATGCAAGTATGCCTCTAAATCAACATTTTCATATTTCCTAAAGATCAGCTGATTGCACTTGTCTTCGGACTGCTCATTTAGGTAAACACAAATACAACTTAACATCACTGTTCATTCCCCATCACAGTTTGTATTTTGATATTGATGAAATTGGCAGTTTCAGACGCCAAGTACAGGAAAAAAATTGGCTTATCGCTGTACTAAATTAACTTATTGGCCAGTTAAGGTCCTGTGACCCTTAAGCATTGATACTAAATCTCTTGGTCTTTTGATTGCTTTATCACTTTTTTCTGTAAAACAAAATATTTCAGGAATTACAGATCAGAGTATAAAAAAAAATGTACAAGTCCATAATGCTTTTCATACACACACAAATCATTCCCCCCGACATTTTACATCATGGCAGTTTTAAGTAGTGAGTGTGAATGATGCAGGCATGGGACTGGTTATCAGATACAGGTATGACTTTCAATTGTTGTCCCACACACGTACTCGGGAAATGTACAATGCTCTAGTAACTTAAAAACGTACTCAAGTTTAATGTCGTCTGAACGAAAAAAGAAAGTCTTGAGATTTCAGGCCAGAGTGAAAAAAAAAAAAAGAAAAAGATTCCCATTTCTAGACGATCAGCCAGCCCAGAATCCAGCGCGTAACTTTAGCATCCAGTAAAATCCCTTCTAGCACTGAGGGCCAGCACAGGTTGTCATTTATCCCTTAAACCCTCAGGTGATGAGCTCTCGTAACTGCTGGCCTGATCCAAAGCCCAACGAAATCCACTGAAAATAAAAGAAACTGAAACAAAACCCCTTCCACTGCCTGTGAAAGGACGTCACATCAGGTCGAGTTCCCCCTCTTCGCAAAAGGAAATGTGATACAGTAGAAAAACCATTACGTAGCGTCAGATAAATATACCTTGTTTCAATGCTAAACAAAACAAAATCCAAACTCCCAAAACCAGGAAAGGCTACTTATTAGAACAACTCAAAAGTGACCTTTAAATCATTTCTGGTTTTAAATGTACACCAGCAAGATACAGCACCATAGACACATTAGGTTGAGACTTTTTTTGGTCAGTGAAGCTAGTACTTGTTTGCTGAACTGTGGAAGAGTTACAAGGTCATGTACATGAGCAAAGATAAAGCAACCCAGCTGACAAGTCTCTGCTTAATTCAAGAATAACCAGTACTAAAAATAAAAATGCAAAAATAAAAACCCCTAATAAACCACCATCAATTAATACTTTCTAAATAAAAGGGGATTAACAGATGAATTCACAATGTATGCAGATTTATACAGAACACCGAATGTTGTGTGTAAATCCTGATAAACTCCAGCTCAAAACAGAAACACACAAAATGTATAGTTTGACTTACACATCCCATTTCAAAGGAAAAGAGACATCATTACAACTTGGTAACTGTGCTAACTGCAATATAAACCAAACAGAAATTCAAAGTTTGGCAGATAACTAAGAAGAGGGTTATCACTTAGGTTATATAGCAAAGTGTTGATGTATATTACATAGAGTAGTATAAATAATAAAAAAGTATTATTTAAATTAGATCACAGTGCTGCATTATGTGCATAACAGTGTTTGATATATTACTGGAGGGCTGTGAAGAACACTACTAAAACTTAACTAGTCAGACGGTCAACACTGATATTCTGTTACAATCAGGAGGATGTATGGTTCAAATGCTCTTTTGGTGGCAAAGTCAAGAAAACGTTTCAAAGTATTTCCTACAAAATATGCCAATGAGCTTATTCAGGCAGTACTGACATACCTGAAGGAGCTGGGTTTGCATTCTCCATGAAGTGAAGTAAATTGCATTGCATCTGAAATTGGAAATGCGTTCTCTCGATAGTTTTATGCTGAGCCTGGAGCACGGAAGGGTAATGGTTTCAAAAATGCCTAGGGCCAGATTCAAGGAAAAATGGTAATAATAGTGATACGGTAAAGATTTCCAGGAGCACTTGGCTATTTATAGCTCCACTTGACTGCAAAGGAGATAAGACACCTTCAGGTTCTAGAAAACCTCAGATTGCGCCTATCTGCATCTTTAGATGATTTGGGAGCCAAAATCTCGGTGAAAATCAATCACGGCTACCGAGGACACACGGGTCAAAGTTTTGTTTTCGGCATTTTATCCCTGGTGCCATTTGGTGTAGAGTTCAGGATTTCACCCTCAGCTGAAGGTGTCGATGTAACTCTACTTCACTCCAGTGAAGAATGCAGCCCCCAGAGTTTCTCTGTATCTTTTCCAAAGGTAGACAGTAATTCAGTCGAACACTGGGAGCCGATGCACCTCCTTTGGAATTCCCTTCTCCCGTTAAGGTGAGAGAGGAGCCAGAACATGGACCTCAACTGAATTGCCAGTGAGAAGAGAATACAGTCAAAGGCCAGCTCTCTAGTCCTACAGGGCGCACCTCCTCGCTCCCGTGTCAGGCTTTTCAGCTGTAAAACCCTGTGAGCACGGTAGAACTACTGCTGGTTTTGCCAGGAGAAGATCAGAATCAGACTGCTTTCAGAAACAGCTACGGGGTGATACGTTAAAGCTGTTCGAGACCTGCGCTTGACTTTTTAAATGCAGGCAAAAATCTGCATGAAAATGCAGGAGGACATCCAACTGCTTGCAGAACGCAAGCGCGACCGGCAGATTTCACCTCCCTGCAGACGCCGGTGAAATCTGCTTGTGGCATTAGCTCTGGTCTGCGAGAGCTTCTTGCTGCAAAAGGCATATTCCAAAGGAACCCGCCGCCAAGTCCGAGCGACACTTCCAATTCCCGCCTATGCGAAACTCGCCACGGAATGCTTGCTGACCTGCTGGGATTCACCACCTGAGCCCCCACCTGTCCTGGAGAAACGCTAATTTGGCAATACTGATAGAGTGAGGAAAATGGAAAGTTAAGAGATTTGATGCCCTCTCACTCCAAAATGGCTTAGTAAGGAAAGCAAACAAGTAAAACCAAACCACCTCACGTCTGCCAAGTGAGAGAGTTCATAATACAGTGCAATTACCACTCTGTTTTGGCATGATTCAGTCAAAGTAGAGACAACTGGATTGAAAAGCTGGCATATTTTTTTTGGAAAACGAACTGGTCTCCATTCTTATAGAGAACTCTTCTGATGGAATAGAACCAGCTCTGACAAAGCTGCCGTTGTCAGCCAGGCACAAGAATGTATCGAAAGGTGACTCCTAAATATTTTATATGATTCCAAATTATGTACTTCTCATCAGTAGAGTAAGAGTCAGTAAGGACAAGTTGTTTTTGAACTCCAGAAAGAATCTGTTGACGGCGTTAGCCCTCAGCCAAACTGCTGGTTCCTGAACCTAACTTTGTAAACTCCTACTGAGTAATACCTCCTTAGCAGATAAGACTAGGAGCAACGAATTTTACATGAAAACAGATGCTTGCCAACATTTTAGGTTTACCAGCAAGTATATAAAGGAGTTGTTGAAGTCTTAGATCGATTATATATATAAATATATATATATATATAAAGATAACTTGCCTAATTAGATACTTATGCAAAATGACTGTTTTCTAAAGTGAGTAATACTAGTGGTAATTATATATTTAGCCACCAAGAGTCCACATTAATGAACAGTACTTGTCGTTCAGCAGATACTGATCTCATTTGCACTGACGCGCTGCCATCAGTGAAGCTGCTCTGGAATTAAGCGTCGTAGCCGCGGACAGAGTCCGGCCACGGGCACACAACCACATCGCGTTCTCTGGAGGACAGAGATGGCTGAGCCACGGTTTGAGTGTTATTTTCTGCCACTGAATTTGACTTTTCTGTGTTGCTTTTTGATAAACATTAAACCACTCTCGAGCCGGCACAACTATGCATTAATGAGGAAAGGTGGCGGCAAACTGATACTGTAGTATTTTATATTTCAAATGACCCTCCCCAAAGTCCGTAAAAAGAATGAAGGACTAAGTTTTCTTGTGCAGGGGTCTGCGGACTCTGGCTGTAGGGAGCGTGGATCTGGGAAGAAGCCGATCATCCCAGTCCCGTCACACAAGGGAAAAGCAGTGGCTCATTCATCTCTGTGCTACCTCGCCAAGGGACTGGTCCTTCCTGGTTTTTTTTTAATCTTAAGGGCTGCAGGCAGCCAACAAAAATTAGTATCCATGTGCTCCCGACTTAACTAACGCTGGGAATCAACCCAGCAAACTGAGGGGAGCGCAGAGCTGTTCCTTGCTCCATCCTTGGCTCCCTCCTCCCCCACCCGCACAGCTGGCGGTTGTGCTGGGCTCCGGGGGCTGGCAGGCAGCTCCTGGCTCCCAGGACACGCTGGGTGAGATGGCAGGAGAGGCACCGTTTGGCTGTGCTGCCCCCACTGTGACATGACAAAACGCTAATGGAGCACAGGAACAGGTCCAGACCAGCCAGCCCTTCAGTCCTTCCACTTCCTAAATGAGCACACACCACCGGCATCTCCAAATGCCGTTTTTAGTTCGCTCCGCTGAGCGGGAGGTCAAACCCTTCTCTAACTCACTCTTCATAAACTAGATCCATCTTGGTGAAACTGCTGCCTCAAACGGTTAGGGATAAGTATAAACCTATTTTCTTTTTTAATAAACAGACCATTTCATCCTGCTAAGTTGTTGGTACCCGGGATTTTCTTCTTTGCCTCTACGATATTCTAAGTGCAGAATTTTTCATGCCAAATTCATGAATCCAGGTGAGAGAGACTGTCTTACTTATTTCACAGCTTCCCTCTGCTGTAGGGATCTCCAATCTAATAGTCGTCATTACCAGGAGAGTAGCACTTTAGCTGAATCACACTCACTGTAACACTGGTTTTTCTCTGGACACCTCAGTAAGGCTCTTCACTAACTTCGTTTTCTCATGGCAAATTAGCAAAGCTATTTTCTTGTCTACTTATTCCTGAATCAAATCAGAGAGTTTTCCTCAATTAACCTCCCATTATTCTCTTGATTCTGTCATACACACTCACTACTAAATTTGCCCTCAGATTATTGCGTCATGTTACACATGTACAGACGAAGAAAGGACACACTTTTACTTTTTTTTCTTTTTTTTTTCTTTTTTTTTTAAACAGAAGTAGGGAGAGGGGGGCTGAATGTGCAGACAAGGCAGTATAATTCAACCATCCAAGCCCTACCAGAGCATGAAGATTTTATTTTTTAATATTGCAGAGTAAGTTCCCCAACAGTCAGTGTTTGTCCCTGAAGAAGGTTAAACCTTAAACACCTGCTTCAAAAAAACCCCAACAACAACAAAAAAGAACCAAAACAAAAACAAAACAAACAAAAAAAAAAATAAAACCCAAAAAAACAAACTCTAAGCCTAAGGGCTTAAAAATTAGAGGCATAGCCTTTTTCTCTATTTTCTATATTTATATGAAAATAATTCATGCTTCATGCTAAATACATTATTTACCTTACAAGAACTTTGTCATCTTTGAATAAAAAAAATTGTTTGCTTTTTGTATTTCCCCCCCCCGCCCCTCCCAAAAGGAATCCATGCAATGCGGATCAAATTTCTTCTGCTGGCTACGCTGGTTGAATCTGGAAATCTGTTGTCATTTTTGCACAGATGAATCCTGACTGACGGTAACCGCGCACTCATTTCTGAGGGCAGCGCAGGAGCTCTTTTGCCGAACTTCTGAATTTTGCTGTTCACTAATACGCTGTCCTTTTATTTTTAAATACAGAATACTACTAGTGGCAGGTTTTGTAGCTTTGTTTCCCCAGTTAGATCAAGGATTTGATCCACAGAAAAAGATTCGGATGTATTTCCTTCCTTAGTATCTACTGTAATTTCTTAGACTCGATTGCTTTTCACTCAGGCAGTTTAGAAGACATAGCTTTTTTTTCCCTATTACTATTATTTTTTTGCACGCAGTGCCAATCTTCGGGCTTATGGCTTTTTGAACATTCTTTTAATTTAATATAGAAGACAGAATTCAATGATTAACGATGCTACTAACGGTGCACCTCCCTCCCATTTCTTCTCGTTATTTCACTGAAACCCATTGCATACATAGTTCAAATTTCCCCAGACTTAGTTACCAGTCTTCACATTATAAGCCACATATAGTACGTGAAGCACTAAAGGTGCATTACGGCTCGCACAGTTGCCACCAGTGGCTGTCCAAAGACTTCTATGGCACAGCGTATCCAAGTGCCACTAGATGGTTCTTGGTTTGGTGCTGAGAAGTACGTGCCTCCTCTTCCCCCCAGATCTCTTTATTCACATTCACTTCTAACCCAATCGTAAGGCCATTAAAAAAAGATTCTTAAGGGCCAGGCCTGAATGACTACTAAATTACGCACAATTTTACTCCCATCACATTAATGTTGATGTCACTCTGTATTCAACCATGCATTTTTGACAAGCCGGAGAAAGCAATGGCGATTTTGGCTCTTTTTTTTTTTTGTTTGTTAACTTTTTGTCTTCAGGTAATGAAAAGCTTTTGTAAATTAGCTGAGTGTCAGTATGAGTTCTATGGCTTCAATCTCCTTTAAAAATAAAAATCTTAAGGGTCAAAAAAAAAAAGAAAGAAACAAAACAAAAACAAATAGAAAAACAAAAAAGGAAAAAATTGCTGATATTGCCACAAATCATTAGAATTCACCTGACGTGCTGAAACAAAACTTTGTAAGTTCAAACAAATCATTGATTTGTTCTAATTTTTTGTGGTTTCCTTTTGCTCTTTCTGCCCCTTTGCCGTCCGATTGGTGATGTTGTTCAAACAGGATCGGATTCCTGCTAAATGCAGGAGCGATCCTGCTGCTTCTTTCATCTCCTCATCATCACTCTCAGGGGGCTTTTCCGTACGTCTCTTTTTAAGAGGCAGTGTGTCACTTGGTACTTTTTTCGCCTTCATTAAATGTTGCCTTTTCTTGTGCTGGGATGCATACCCACTGTCAGCTAAAGAATCCTTGGTCTCCTTCCGATTTTGCTTTTTGTCCTCCTCTTCTGTTTCACTATGGCTCTCATGGCTCTGGAAGCTAACTTCGCTTCCTTCACTGCTGTCTTGGCTACCTTTAGTTGCAAATTCATACTGGTCGTCAGCAGAGGAAGAGGAAACGGAGTCACTAGCAGGCGATGTGCTCCTGTGGTTGGAAGATTTGGCACTGCTGTAGTTGTGATCCTCCTTCGGGTCACCGCTAACAACTGGAGAGCCGCAGGACTGTTCGCTTTCTGTCCGCATCCGGCAGTTTGTTATTCCATTCCTGTGAAAACAAAACGAAGCAAGTCTTAGAAGCCACAGAGATGTGATCCTGCTTCGGTGCAAAAGATGATAGAAGTAAAGCCAACTGACAGATAATCTACAGTTATGGATATCAAAGTAATGTCCCGGCAGGTCCACTTCAAAGCCTGACTCAAATTGCTTGTGGATTGGACTCCACACATAAAACGAGCCAAAAGACATGCAACAGCATGAAAGGCAGGAGCAATTTAGGGGATGGTCACCAATCAGTGATGTCTGAACAGTCCTGATTTACCTTTCAATAATAGTTTACGCTTAAAAAAAAATTAAAAAGAAAAATCCCCATTATTTGACCTACTGGCTAATAAAGAAACTCTGATGAGTTGCATAAATATCCTCTCCTTTTCATGTAACAAGATACTACCAAAAATGTGGGGAAGAGACAGTAGCCTTTTGGAGTACTTTTTTTGCCTCCTTTTTTTCCAGCTAGGACTCTTTCTGACAGAAGGAGCAACTAAGTACGGCACCCAGGTAGTAGTCCAGTCACACTCCTGACTGTGATCATAGAATCATAGGGTTGGAAGGGACCTCTGGAGATCATCTAGTCCAACCCCCCTGCCAGAGCAGGGTCACCTAGAGCAGGTTACACAGGAATGCGTCCAGGCGGGTTTTGAATGTCTCCAGAGCTGGAGACTCCACCACCTCCCTGGGCAGCCTGTTCCAGTGCTCTGGATTATGAATAATCTTAAAAGCAATATACTCTTAAGATACTAGCTGCCAACAAAACATTAAAACGTGTTTAAAAACGAACAGTAGGAAAAAAAAATATCTGGTTTTGCTCTAGAAGTTGTCATGTTCCCCTTTGGTTATATGGCACTCTGTGCTGTGGGAACTACTGCGACACGATATATTTAAAAACTAACAGTGTCCTCTTCCGCACTGGAAAATGTTAGAGCATTGCCACTGACTTTACAATACGGAATATGATGCTCGCAAGCCTGTTAAATAAGGGACTGACCCTGTGCAGTGCTTAATTCCTGCTGAAAAAAAGGAGAGGAGGGTGCTCATCGTTGAGTAAAGGCATCATCATTGCCACCCGCCAGTTCACCGGCCTTGAACGCCTCCATCATTTAAAACAAGCAAGACCGTTTACACTACCGCATGATAAACTGCTTTAAAATCTAGTCTTGCCAGCTTCATGCTATCACTACAGTGCTTTTGCACACTCACGGCAGTGCTGGATTAAAACCTTTTCTTAAACGCACAGCCTGAAGACAGGTATCTCTTAAGAGGAATGGCACAGTGGCACATCCAGAGTGTTACTGCTCTTCTACTTAAAAAATGGGAAAGTGCTTTAGGTTTCAGGGAATGGACCTCACGTCTGGTTTCTTTACAGAAGAACCAGCTGAATGTTATGCATTTCTGAAAGGTAAGGCTGAAAGGTGGAAAATATAAGAGTGGTATATAATTCCACAGTTCCTATTCAGCTAATGCTCTTGTCTGGAGAGCTTGCTGAAATAAGAAGCAGGCTTTTGTGAACCAGTGACGGGACAACGCTAGATGGTAGCAAATTAATCAGTCATTCCAAATGTTCTTATTTACTGTATTTTCCAAGAAATGTATATAATAGAAGACCCAGTTATTAGCAAAGAAAGCCTCTTGCCAACCTCTTTTGCTCAACAAAATTATTTTCCCCTAGATTTTCGAGTAGCTTTATGATCCATAAATTATATAGAGAACCCAGAAGGAATATACAAAGCTCCTTCAATTATTAATAACTAAATGCAATGTCATTCATGATTGTGCAGCAAGCCAGCTGCATTTACTCTGTGATGGTTTGCCACTGCAGGGGTTGTCATTAGAGGATGCCAAATGCTTAAAAGAAGAAATCACCCATACTAAACTAGTTGTAAGGTGAATTTATAACCAACTCCTTAAGATCAGTCATTACGAGGAAGCATGTGATGCATTTTAAGTGACCGATTCTTCATTTTTTCGGTAAATTTACATTTAAAGATGTTAAAAATTATCATAGATTAGCATAAAATTAAAGTTACTTGATTTTACTAGGCAGCTAATAGTCAGAGCAATGTGGCTCAATAAAAATCACATGCTACTAATTTTCCATTAAAAAACAGCAATAAATTCTTGCTCTAAGGAAACAAACACAGGACAGAATAGGTAGGAACTCAAATGGGATTCCTACTGACTAGGTTATTAGTGAACAAGGCTTCTAACAGATGGGATTTAAATCAAGATGCCCACCTTCATCTTATTAGATCTACTCCTATTTGTTAGGAGAGAGATTATCAATAAAAGGAAAGCTACAGTTCCATGGAGCAGAGCAACCACATGCCAAAAAGACATCCCTGATTTACCCCACTCTTTAGTCTCTAGTGTTTGCTTTTGCATAAAGGGGCTATAATTTGGATTCAAAAGCTCTGTCCATGGGACTTACTCCAGATCCCAATCCTTTCAAAAAAAGCATAAAAACAGAATGAGAGGCCTGGGGATTACAGAAGCAATGTCCTGGGGGAAGGTGTACTACTATGGGGTTAGCATCCCACAGGGAGTGACTGCAAACAGTGATGATGACAAAGAAAAACAGAAGGACAGAAAGGTGAAAAAAAAAAAAAGAAATCACTTAAAAAAAAAAAAGGGAGGAAAGGAAATACCAACACACTTCAGAAGAAAGGCATGGTGGAACTGGTCAGGAAATGGATAGCATTTGCATCTCAGAAAAATCTTTGGTTTTCACTTACATTTTGAAAGATTTCCAACCAGTTCTGCTTGGGGAAATAAAAGAGGAAGAGAAAGCAGGTCAAGGAGAGAATTAGCAAAAGATATCCACAGAAACGAAAATGAATTAGACAGGCAGAGTGTTTCGCAAGATCAAAAGTCACGTACCCTGAAAGTAAATTAATCTGATTTGTATCTTGATATGCAATAGCTCAAACATAAGATAAGAAGAATTACTTACAATTGATATTAGTAGATTAATAAGAGCTGAATAAACTAATATCTAAATCACTCACATTCTGTATGCGCTTCTGAGACATTCTAAAGCTTTATATTGCTCTTATACAGTCACATACTCAGTAAGAAATGGATCTGTGATCTACTTAATTCAATCTAGATCACCAGTGGGCAGAACTCCCTTGGGTTTCAGGGGACAGATTTTGGCCAGCTGAAACTATTTTTGCTCACAGTTCTGGTTGTAGCTCTAACTTTGTTATTGAAACTATAATGGAGTTTTAAAATAAGTGCTTGCTCTGATGTTTGCGTTATTTTTAAATTACAAAGGGGAAGAAAAGGTATTTAAGAACTCTGTGCTTACTGTAACAGTGAGGGGAAATTTATTTCAAGCAATGCCTTAGTTTTTCCCCATTTTTTTTTTTTTCAGAACTTTATTTCAAAATTTCCAGCACCTGATGTATTTTCACATGTTGTTAAAGCAGTGGCTTGCCCTTTCAGGGAAGTCCATGGGACTGTCTCTACAGCTTTTCATCCTACTGACACGGACTATTTTATTTGTTTGAGGGATCTTAACCATAGTTATACATATAAAAATAATATGCACAAGATTCTTCTTCAAATATTTCAATTTGGCTGTAGAGCAATGGCACAACCCTCACGCTCTGCAGAGTTAAGTTTGGACTTTAGAAATCCCGACTCCATTCCCATTGTTAATGGATAGGAGTTCTGCTACTGACATCATCAGGAGCCAGATGGGACTCAGAGCAGCTGGATCTCAAGTCAGTAAGGAAATAACATCCTTTGCGCAATGTTAGCGCCTCTGCCTTGCAAAGGGTTCTTCCTCAGGATGAGACGAAAGGAAGTCTCAGTCATTTTATGCAAGGCAGATATATCTTCCCTAAATTTCTCTACCAGCTTTAAAAGAAGACAGGTAATCACATTCTGTTGGCAAAATGGCAAAAAGTTTTGCTGAAAAATACTCACTTTGCTGAAAAATACACCAGACATGGGTATGTATTCCTTTGATGAACAAAGCAAACCTATGTGGAGTTTAAATATCACCTATCTATCCATCCCTGATCCTCCTGGATGACAGATAGTGTATACCCATAGGTGACAGGTTTGGTATGTAATTGGAAACACCCAATTAGAAGATATGAAGAAAGCAGTATGGGTAAGTTGGGTCTGTGGATTTTGACAGGTTCCAGGTTTGCTAAAAAAAATAACACTCTTTTTACTGTCCAGATAGCGTAATTTCAAAGGGAAATTGAGGATGCTCAGAACTTTAACTACAGGTAGTTTAACTGTTACTTCCTTTACCTAGGCAAAAATAATCATTCACAGATACTGTACGTATATAATTTTACTTATGCTTTGGTATCTATACTTGTTGGCACATTACTTATGTTTGGTTTATTTAATCACTGTTTGAATGGCTGCTTCAAGGGAGGAAAAAATAAGCAAAAATAAAGCCAGCATGAGAAATAAAGTCACCGTAATGAAAGTTAGGCCTGAGGAATAACCTAGTAATTGCCCTATAAATTCAAAGTGAAAATAATCATAAATAACAATCTTCCATCTTTGAATAAAGTTAGGCACAAAACTCATTCTTGTCACACCCCAACGATCAGGAGCTGCACAGGGAACTGTGACATTAATAGCAGAAGAACAGGTATTTTAACATCTACTCATGATGAAGCAGGTAAGGGTTGTTAGTGTCACATTTTGGGGTGGTTTGTTGTTTTTGGGGTTTTTGTTTGCTTTTTTTTTTTTTTTTCAAAATAAAGGAAGAGCAGCAGGCTGTGCCAGTGCGGATGCACTTGTTTTCCCTACGGAACATTTTGTCTTGTAAACTTGAATGGAAAATTTTTTTACTTAGGGAAATTCCCCAGGAAGCTTGCGTTTGCAATTTACAGATAATTGTGAAATTCCTTGAGAAGCTACACGTTTGGTGAGAAAGAAGAACTGAAATTTAAAGAAAAGGAAAAAACCCAAGTAATTTCCCATTAATTTTTATTTTTAACCTCTGATAATTAAAAAAACCAAAAAAGTATTTCTAACAAACACTACCAAAAGTAATTTAACCTATTACCTAGGCATAAGTTGCATATAAAGAAGTTTTGCCTAAGTTTCCAACTACAATAGCTTGGATTCATTCTGGGGAAATATGGGCTAAAAAAGGGAGTTAATCAGTGAACTCTATGCCATCCTCCACCCTGAAATTTCTGATGCATCGACAAACAAAGAATGGCAAATCCAGGCAAAGCATCTTTATTGGGACTGGCTCAGCTTAGCTCTTCCCAAAACCTACAGGTTTTACCCGCTCCTTAAGGTTTCCCACCAAGGCGGCTGCGAATTCTTCTTCCCGCTTTTTCCCTCCATCTCAGGTGCATTTGCTGGCTGGTGTCATGGGATGGGGCTCTCATTTGGCCTTCCCATCACAACAGACCACTGAACCATTAAGCCCCATTGGCCAGGACTAACAGCACCTTAATCTGGCAAAAAAAATGGGGAAGCATGGCCTACACAGTACAAAATGCACTGAAGACCAGAGCTTCATAAACCCTGGATTCCCTGGGACCCCACCTGAACACTGCTCAGCGGCCTCTGTAGCAGTGAACATTTGGGGCAGAGGAAAAAAGAAAAAAAGGCCTAATACATAAAAATTACCCAGGATATTTTGTAAAACATCATTCGCAGAATAACCCGGACCAAATTACAAGGTCCATGTCACACAGCTGGGGAGATTCTCTGTGGAGTGAAATTCCATCAGCCTCACCTCAGTGGATTTGCCCACATCAGGCAGATGAGGCTTAGGCTCAGGAGGCCCTACTGCCCAGCGGCAGGACGTGGACATAGACACAAACCTCTCATGAACTAAGGGTAACCAAAGAAAATTACAAACATCGTGGAATCATAGAATGGTTTGGGTTGGAAGGGACCTTAAAGATCATCTAGTTCCAACCCCGCTGCCATGGGCAGGGACACCTCCCACTAGACCAGGCTGCTCAAAGCCTCATCCAGCCTGGCCTTGAACACTTCCAGGGATGGGGCATCCACAGTCTCCCTGGGAAACCTGTTCCAGTGTCTCACGACCCTCACAGTAAAGAATTTCTTTCTAATATCCAATCTAAATCCAACCTCCTTCAGTTTGAAACCGTTACCCCTCGTCCTATCATTACACTCCCTGATAACGAGTCCTTCCCCATCTCTCCTGTAGGCCATCTTTAGGTACTGGAAGGTTGCTAGAAGGTCTCCCCGGAGCCTTCTCTTCTCCAGGCTGAACAACCCCAACTCTCTCAGCCTGTCCTCACAGCAGAGATGCTCCAGCCCTCATGGTAAAGGCTGTCCGCTGAATGTACTGAAATTGCAGTTAAACAGCTCAAATATTGTATCAGCTTCCAAGCTTGCGCTCTTCCAAAAAGTTGGTGTAACTGGTAACACCTTTCTCACATGGAAGGTGATTATATATGATAGAACTTCTTGCACCTTGCCAAGATGCACGCTGGCAGATGCATTGGCCACTTTCATAGAGACTATGCCGAATAAAGTGGACACAGAAGTCCTCTTAAGTAAACATTTGAAACATATTTTCCAATGGATGCACATAGAAGAGCAAGAGCTCACCTTCAAAGCACAACCAGCTCCTTGTTGCATGTAAGGCACTGCTGGCTTTGCTTCCTTTCACTTAATACCTTTGTAAGTCAGTATTTTCTTTTCTACATATCCAGACTATCACTGCATTTGCTTTTAGAGTCTCTCAGGGAACTGTACGGGAATATGGTCTGCCAAAAATATATATGATGGATCTCATGTTAGAGACATGCTACACGCTGTGCAGCTTTGAAGCGTTATTTTCCCCTGCTGTCTTCGGGTGGGTCTTAGACTTGTCAGCCACAACATGGAAAATATGGATGGTAAACAAGCTAAAAGTGGTGTGAATAAAGTAAATAAAAAGCTACTGTCAAAACGCATCCAATTACGCTCTGCTGTGGAGATTTAACACCAGAGGATGATTTTTCAAAGTAAAAATAGTGTGGGATGCCTTTTCCATTTGTAGATTAGTTTGGAATGAAAGGCCTGTTTGTGCAATTTAAGCCAAATGCACTACAACATAATGATGCTCTCCTCAACTGCTATTCTTTATTCATGGAAAGTGGTGGATTTGTCGTGTTTGTTAAATACTTTTCAGTAGAGTTTTTTCAATCCAAACTACTTAATTCAATTATACTTTATTGTGTATATATATATATATAAAAGTAATTACATGTAATTACATGGGAACACCAACACATCAATACCTTGTGCAGGAACAAAATACGCTAATACATTCAGTCACACTGTTGAAGAAGAATAGCACCATAAACTTTCCAACTAACGGGAGCTAACACATCAGAAATCACAGATTTCAGCATCTTAGTCCAATGCTCTGGTTTTTGGCCTCCTTTCTGAGTAACAGATTAGTCAAAACACTCCACCTAATTACAACTGCAAATTTAACCCAAGACCACATTTTTTGTTACTATGTTTTGACACTACTGGCAATCTGCACAACAGGACAACATGCTGCAAGTTATTTGCATGCAGTTTGGGAGACAACAAAACCAAGGACCATTAAGATCTTGGGGAAATAAACACGAAATGAAATAAACAGCTCAGACAGCAAGAAGTGCCAACAGAAGACCAGCACCTTACAGAAGAACCTGTAACTCCTACATACGGTAACTAAAGAAAACCAGTTAAGAGTTTTAATGTATTATGCAAGGGTTGACTACCAAGAAAACACTAGAGGTCCCCTATATGAATGATGAAAACCACCTTTTTAAGGTAACAGTAAAACGGTAAAACTGGTAACGGAAGTACCCAGTTTTGAGAGGACCAGATGACGTTCTGAGAAGCGTCGTGCATCCAGACCGACCTTCTTCCTACAGAAATTCTGACCCCCCTGAGAGAAACAAGACAAAACTGCCTGCTGAACTTGCTCTATTGCAGAGAGTACTTTAACTTCTCAAAAGCTTTCAAAGCCTCTTCTCGCCCTCCACCCTCTTTTCCAGAATTAGAAGAGAGGATATTGCAGGAGCCCTTAAATACAAGCAGACATAATGCAGACCAGGAATATATTCATAGCAAGCTATTTCTAATACTGCCTAAGGCTGGAGAAGAGAACAAAAAGAATTAGAAATGTCTGCATTAACTAACTAT
The DNA here is from genome assembly GCA_008658365.1 of Alca torda. Lineage (NCBI taxonomy): Eukaryota > Metazoa > Chordata > Aves > Charadriiformes > Alcidae > Alca > Alca torda. The sequence continues at coordinate 48,381,199 of CM018080.1, forward strand.
AAATGTTTTTCTCGGAGACAGAGCAAAAAGAACATAAGCAAGGGAGGGGTAAAATTCATAATTTTCCAGACCTACATTAGCAGGTAGCTGGTAAAGAACCTGTTCTACCTGCTAGGAAAAAACATGAGAAGTAGTCCTCAGAAAATGCATAAAATTTAACTATATACAGCCTTACAGCATAGCAATTTGAGGATGTCTACACAGAAGGAAGTTTTCAAGTGGCCTGGAAGGAAAAACAGTTCTATCTCCTCCTTGAGTCAACCCTGATTATGAAACAGGGTCTAAGCAGGAAATGCAGATCAACTCAAGAGGGAATATTCAGACCACTGTGTCCTCCAGTTAGCTTGGACACCTCATAAAAATTATGTATAATTAATGATCCAGTAGTCCCACAGCTCTGCAGTCTCCACTGGAGCAGAACACAAGTCCTGGCTAAAGCCAGCGGCAAAGCTACTGAAGATGGTTGACCTCCACGGCTAGCAAGGCCAGACTGTGGTGAAGCAAGACGGAGAGGAACTCTGCAGACTTCTGGCAGATGACCCTCAGGGTTGCATCCCTTCAGTGTAGCAAACGTGGAAAACAGCTGAAACAGTTGCCCATCAAAAAAAAAGGATTTTATTCCAATTAGTGTCTTCCCCTCTATACATTTTAAGCATCAAGAGTATATGAATGTCACAGGTTCTCTCTCCTTATTGGATAGAAATTCTGCACCCAAAGGGCTAGACGCTGATCTGGAAAAGGGATAAAAAATAAAGAGGGAATGGGAAAAAAATCCCAAGTAAATAATAACGGAGTAAGTAAAGTAGCTATAAAGATACTTTATTTCACTGCCTTGCAGCCATTTACTGAGATGAGAGGGTGTAACTGGAACGGCCCAGCAAAGCGGGGTCAGTGCTAATTATGAAACCCCACCCAGAATACCCAACTGCCTGAGCTGAAATAGCTTTTGCAGATACTGAGAGTTCTGAAAGAGAAGGGCACTGGCAGCACATTTCACCGAATTAATCTCTGCTGTGACTGACTGAAAATGGAGCTACACCTGAGGCAAACTGTTCTTCCACCAATAAACCATCACTGCTTTAAGTAAAGCGAACCACTGAACCACAGTTCTTACTGCCATCACTAGATGTCTCTTACTGCCCTGCTTTCTGAAAAAGTTGAATATCTTCAAACAACATTTTAACCTTGAATGTTTTGGTATAACCTTGAGTATAGAAACCGTAGTGAAAGAAACCGCCTCACAAAGACCTAATAATTATTAACCTTTTGTTAATAACAAAACCACGGATATACGTTTAGATATCTTTCAGCATGTGCTTTAATATTACTGATATTCTTCTCACTGGTATTTAATCCAGGAAAAGGTCTTTAGGAAAAGGGAGGGAGGAGCAGGAAAAGGCATTTGCACTAAGAAAAACAGGACACTGTAGGAGGTTCTCACCATAAACTGCCTGCAATTTGCTAGTGAAAATAAAACTGCTTTTTACAAACCAGTATGCAACAGACAGATATGCCATGGCTGTATTGAAAAGAACGATAACCCAAGAGTTTTAGGTAGCAGAGTTTTGTTTCATTTAGAACCTCAGAAGTATTAGCAATCAGCAAAGTATCTGTTCACCGGAGCTTACAATACTTTTACATTCTCTGCAAAATACTCATTTATTTCATAAAGATCCCGCAATGAGCCACTCTTACCTCACTGCAACCGCCATGCTTCCTATAGGGTTGATTGGCAATGGCCTGGCTCCAGGAAATATTCCTCTACTCAGAACTCGAGCTCCATTCTGTATCACTCCCGGAGGAACTAAAAAAAACCAAACAAACAAAAAAAGAACATTTTTTCTTTTAAAGGAAAAGTTAGAAAAAGGCAGGAGCAAAATGTGGAACTTAAGCTTTGCGATGAACTAAGAACACGTTAGTGAGACTCGCGTAGTACGCTGCTTACCTCGAACATCTCAGCCTCAATTCTTGCGAATGCCATGCTATTTCCAGTGCTATTTTCATGGCATAAAATTTAACAGCAACCAGTGATAATGTGGCTTATGGAAGCCACTGCCTGACCTAGTTGCTGTAGATCATTCCTTGTACAACCAGATCACTTTTGTTTTGTAATCCGCGTTCTGCTGGGAATGCATGTGCTTGAGAGTCAAAACCAGCTATGAGCACAGATCTAACTATTTTGTCTACAGTAACAAACAACGACCCTTTATAGATAAACAGAATATAAGCACTTCACTGCAAGAACATAGGTTACAGCTTTTTATCATCCCAGCTTACTTTCTGAGCAGCAATCTCTCGGCCTCTGTCTCCTGCAAAATAAAATATCAACTACAAATGTGGATTTACCAGGAAAGGAAAGAGAAAGGGCTCAAAAGGCATTAGCTCCGTACCACTAATTAGCCCCTCTCTCTTGCCACCGCTGACCTCTGTCACCCAGCCTGACAGCAGTCACGCACCTCCAGCACAGGGCCAGGTCACAGCCCAGCCTCCCCCATCCAACACGGCGCCTGGATGCCGCTGACACCGAACCGCACAGGTACCGGCCACTACGGATGAGAGATTTCACTAGGGACTTTTAGCTGGGCTGTATATCAAGAACTGCAGCTCTGGCCCACAAGATTTTAACCTACAACCGAAAACTTCTTTTCTACCCAGGCATGTTCCTGTGTGCTGCTCAGCCTAGGGCAGCCAACCCCCAGCTGAAGGAAGAGCAGAGGGACCACTACCGAGCACCACCAAAGGAGGAGTCCGTCCTTAGCAGCTCCTCAGCACTTTCCTCCTCCACTGTGGAGGAGGAAGGACCACTGAACACAGTTCTTATGCTTGGCTCTTACCAGGGACTTATGCATAATGCCATTCGTCTGCACAGCTATTATGTCCCTTTTTCAGGTTGGAACCGTAACCTACAACAGCCTCAAGCCAAACTTGCTTCTTTCATGTCCACAGCTAGCCAGTTTGCTCACTTTTTATTTAGTATAAGTCATTATTCATACCCTCATAGGGAATGTCCAAAAAGAGAATGAACAATGATCATTACTCTGGATGTACTATTTTTAAACATACAGGTATTATATAAATCCATAGAAGATAAACGCAAACCATATCACTTTAAAACTACAGGGAGACTAGAAGAATCATTCGGCCTAAGAATCAACACATACACTTTACACGCCCAACTTAAAATGCTCACACCTGAAAATTCTGAGGCAAAGAAACACAGGCTCAGAAGTACGTTATTTCTAAGCTGCTGAGGTACATTTCACATTCCTGTCAACACCAAGCCAGATCCACACCTCCCTCCCCACTATCCTGATGCTCACCTTGCTTCCCTCCAGACCACACAGATTAGTTCTGGGAAAATAATCTTCTTTCTCCTGCTGGTGAGAGCACGTCACCCCCCTATCCAAATCCTGTCACCGTGTTACAGCCACCCTTGCTTTTGAGCACCTCTGAGGAATAGGTCATTTATATTTAGGTGCTTAAGTACAGCCTCAAATGGCTAAAATTACAGAACCTACTTTATAACAACTAGGGTCAGCTTTCAATGACCAAAATAATTTAAAAATTGCTTTTTGCTATTTATACTTCACTACTTCGTGCACTTTTTCCGCCAGCACTAGATTATGGGAAATTGATCAAATCTGTTCCACTCTGAGGGCAGTACCAGGCTTTCAGCGCTCTGATGTTTGGGTTAGTAGACAATGTAGAGGAATGTTATCTTGCTAAAAACTCCAAAATCTGAATTTCTTATTAAATTTGTTTCAACACCATGACCTTAAGATGGCCAAAATACCAGTGTCATGAAAGAAAAGCAGTCTGCCCAAGGATATGGCTAAACTAAAATGCACAGATAACAGGCAAATTGAAAGCAACCCATAAACCTGCTAAGTATCAAAGGATCGATATAAAGACATAATTTCCAATGGGCATGGTTTTTCCAACAGGCTGTCAAGAGGGACAGATTCTGTACCACACTACACAGTGCAGCTTCTCTAAATTTACAAAGTCCCATTAAAAGAAACGAACAAGGAGTTTTGAGCAAGAAAGAGCTGGGAATTTTGTCTTTACTCTGATACAAACTATAGAGTTTTATATCGACGTGAAACACTTCTGCATGCACACAGAACCACCTGTCAGTTAGCCGTGGATGTTGCCTACATATATATGCATTTAAAACTTGAAAGCAAACACGCTGAAAGTTCTGCTGCAAAAAGAGAGCAACAGGCTCCTTGATGCCCAAACTCTTCTTTCCATATTTACCTAATTATCCTGGTCTGTTGGCAGAGTTAGCCGATGCTTATCTTACACTTTCTCCTCTCCTACCCTCTTTCTGCCTTACTGACAAGTCCCATTGCTTCTTTGAAAAATCCTGTTCACTTCCCCATCACTTCTCTAAAAATAGTCTCATGTCTTTCCTTCTTTACCTTCTCCGAGTTTCCTTTTTTCCTGCGCTCCTATATATATAAAATATACTGCCAAGTCTCATAGCTTAGACTTTCTACATATTGATATCTCTGCTTGAACCCATGCTCCACCTTCCCCGACTCTTTGCAGGTTTGTAAGTCACGGTGTGCTATTCAGGAACACTCTCTTCGACAGCTTCACATTTAAAAACATCCCCACCTCAACACACACACACACACACACACACACACTCTCCACATCTTCCCTTCAGGAATTAACAACTGTTTTTTTTTTTTAAAAAAAACCAAACAGTAGAAGTTTGCCGTCCTCTGAAAATAGCCCCCAAAAGACAACTTGGTACCTACTCCTGCCTGTGAAATTCGCTTCAATTATGTCTGTCTGTTCAGCACGCCACCACTCATTGAAAGGCTTCAACACTCGTGTCAGAAGAGGCTTCAACTATGATTCTATGATTCTAACTTTTCTCTGAAGTACACCACAGCTTTGTATATTGAAATCACCACTCAGAATTCAATAACTATTTCAGCTCGCAACAGCAGTCTTATTGCTACTTATTTTTATTTTTGTTTCCCAAAACTCTGAATTGTGATGCAGCAGTACCACTACATCACTAGGTGAGTTATGCAGACAGACAAATGGAAAGGTCGTATGGAAGGGATCAACTGAAGGAGGCCACTGGGCAATGCAGTGCATCCTTTCAGTAAGCATCCATAACCATAATGGAAAAAAACCCCAACTTGCTGGTAAATTAATTTCTGTAGCATTCTAAACCTAACGTGAAAAGCAAGATCAAAATAATTCAATGGTAGAAGGTATTAATTTCTAGTTATCCACATAACCGATGTGCCACTGTAAGACTGATCTCTCACGCATCTCTACTTACAGAATTTAAAGCACCAATACTCATCCTTCCCAAAATGACAGTAATTACTTCATTAAAAGAAGTATCTATGCATATAAAATGCTAATACATCGTCCCTGGTATCCATACACTTTCCCTGCCTTTGTGCAGGCTGTATGAAGATGGCTACTTACTATCCAAGGAATTATTTCCACATGTTGGTACTTTTGAAGGGTTGTGGATTATTTACTGGAAAATACATGGTGCTTTTATTCCAAAGATACATTCATGCCTTCCAAGCTTTAATTACATTTCAAAACCATACTTTGAGGTGAGGTATTTATATTTTAGATTGGAGATTCAAGGTGTGGAGGTAAGATAATTTACTCTAAGCCATATCATCAATCAGTGCCAGTCTGGACTAACACCTTACAGTCCAGACTCCTCTTTTCTAATGCTTCTTTAACCACCAGTACAGGCAGGTTACATGGTTCCCAATTCCTAGGCAGAAGTGTGAAATGTAATTTACACCTTTTCCGTGCAAGCGTGGAGAGACGTTTATGTCCGGGAAACTCAGCTCAAGAAAACAATGCAAAAAGATCTGTGCACCTCTTTGATAAAGGATTCCTCTTTCACAGAACATTCCTAGCAAAACGCTAAGAGTCTGAAACAACGAAATCATTATTCACCTCTCAGCTTTCATCACTGCCATGTTTTCAAGGTGGCATTGGATCTCATTCTGCTCTCAAGAAGCTTAAACCCAGAAAATACTTAACACTGGAGTCAAGTTAAACCATGTACAGAGAACCTGCCCCGTATCTGCTGCGTGAATGGGTAAATGATTTTTGGATCTTATGCTGCACCGGTGGAATTCCACAACCTGAGTAGGATCTGCCAGCATATCAAGTCTCCACCAGCTAACTGCGGTGAGAGGCAATTCATCCAACGTCAAAAAAGCAAGACTGAAATTCTCCCAGGGTGAAAATAACCCGTCCTTTGTAGCAAACTTTCACATTACAGTTTAACAGACAATAAAGTGAATGCCATGTAGGAGAACACACCATAATCTGAATCCATCAAAACACTACGCTCAGATAGCGTTAAAAAGGTCCAGCAGAAGCCCTCAAAAATCCAGTGTTGTTTTGTAGCCTGTACTCAGCCTCTGGAAGTGGAAAATAAGCAGAAGGCCACATGATCACTCCACAGCCAGTGCAGGACTGTTTAAATTCAGAGCATGGTCTTGTGCGCACATTAGCTGAGTAGAATATCCTGAACTATGGACTTTTTTCATCACATCCCTAGACAGATTGCATCCATAATCTCTTATTTGCAAGCGTGTGTGCGAGTGAAGCAAACCTCCCCCAAGCAGCTGAGCTAACAACCTCATCCAAGACCTTCACAACAATCAAAACCATGTTAGCCTGGGTCCTTCCCTGAAGATCTGATTGTCTAACACACAATACAGCAATTTGGCAAAATTCAAATGGAAAAGAAGGAGGAAATACTCAATGTATAGAGTCATCAGACACCCCAACAGCTCACTAAATTAGGAAACCAACTTCTTGGTTAAATGTTGGCACGTGGAAGTTAAATGAAGTATCAGCGCTGAGAGCGATTTGCTGTAAATCAAGGAAATGAAAAAGAAAGGGATAACAAACACGTTCTTTATGTCATCTGGGAAACAACCATACGCTCCATTAAACTGTCTAGCTCAAGGTAGCCAATATTTAGGCTAGTGAGGAAGACTGAATAGTATTTATTGAAAATGAACTTTAAAAAAGTGGAATACTAAGAGTATGAAGGTATCCTGTGGGGACACACTGGTTCTCTGCCTCTTCTGTCATCATGTGGCACATGCATTTATCTCAGGGCTCTCTTGCCTGACCCATCTCTTGTAGCAGAGAAGAAATCATAGCCCCATACAGAAATCATTATAGGCAAGAGATACTGACTTTCTGCTAGTATCTGTCAGCTTCAGCTTTTTTATGCCAATCTCTCTTCCAGGACAGTGTTTAGCAGAATACTTCATCTCAGGCTACAAGAACTGAAAATAGGAAATTGCTAATGATGTATAATTGATGGGACATAAGGAGTTGCCAAAAGCAAATGTTATCTGTCAAATCTGTAACTTTATTCACTTCAACTCTCTTATCCCAGACATAAATTTGATGCCATCTGCCTAACTTCTATTTTACTGCTCGAAGACAATTTTACAGCTCTTAAATTCCATAGTCTGTAGTCCTAACAAACTGCAAATCAAGGATGCACCCAACAAGCCATTTACTCTAAACAAAAATTTGAGGTGGGGGGAGAGAAGTCTATCCTGATAATGCTATCACACTCGTAACTTGTCTAAGGACATTTAATAAAAATAGTTCAATCTTCCAAGTTATTTTTTGTGTCAGTAGAAAACCACAACTAACAATTCTAACAAACTAAACCACGCTGCTAAATCAAATTATGAGGAGTAGGGAGAAAGAAGTAGAAAGTATTTCATAAAAGTAAGTTTTCTTTCCAATTCTGTTTCCTCACCTTAATGACTTAATACTGAAACACTGAAATAAAAAAAACAATAAAATCCTCTTTAATAGAAGTTGAGGATGCCATTCCCCCCAAAATCCCACAACTAGAACGGAAAGTTTCAACCTTAGGAAAAGGTCTTGTCCCAGTTCTCACTTTGATACAGAATTGTCAGCAAATACAGCTTTATGAAACATTTTACTGTCAATGTTTTATTATTTTCTGATATAAAAAGTTAGTCTGGAAGCTTAACAAGTTTTAAGAGGTGACTTGTCCACAAGCCGTGAAAACAGAACATTACTGTTATCAAGTTTCATATACAATAAAAACATCCCAAGAAAACAGCATGTTCTATTTCATCCTATTTGGAGGATTTCTGTCCGTTATTAAGGCAATTCTATATCAATTTTTTTTGCCTCGATTCCTGTAAACATATCTGCCACATATACAATCCACCAGCATTAGCTTAAAAAGCAAATTTCATCAGGGTACAATTTTAGAAGTATAAAGGTACAGTATTAGCAGATCTCTTTAGGGAAGTACTTCTCCTGCCATCAAATTTAAAATATATGTATCTATTCTGCGTTTTATATGCTTTGAGACAAAGATTAATAAAACTTTCCAAACCAGAGAGACATTAATCTCAGCCTTGGAAACCTTGCTTTTTAAGAAGCACCCAGCAAAACTCCATGCTTACATCTTCCCAAACATCTTTACCACAGCGCTTCAGTCTCCTGTAAGGAAGCACCCACAAAACCAGTGTTTCAAGGTCTCCTGAAGGCCACCACTTTCCAGCCAACCTGGGTGAGAAGTGGTGGGCAGTACTGAAAACTGGCGATGGACGTTCAGAGCTAAAGACTCTCACTTTCATGGCTTCTACCCAAATCCTTTCTGCAATCACTGTTTATACCTGTTTGCAGTATTAAACTTCAGCTGGAGCAATGTACTTACATTTGTGTGCAATTCCCAAATTATATAGCAAAGGACTACTCATGAATTCGAAGCTATGTATAATATTGCGGAGTCAGGAGCTTCTTGTATAATCACTTCCAGTGATTATACTTCCAGTATAATCACTTTGACCACAGTGTTGTTTCACTAGCAGTAGCAGCAGTACACTCCACATGCTCCACACACTTACTGGTCCTTCCTGAAGAGCAAATGGTTCCAAGTTCAGAATGACCTCACCAGTAAAGTAGGTATTGCTACTTAAAAAGCTTACAGTGACTTGAACCTCAGGAAGTCCAAACACTGCAAAACCACCCGAAACAATCTCCATTTCACTGATGGGAAAACACAATGGTTTGGCAAGACTAAATGACATGCCCAGGACGCAACACTTTTAAGAGCAGGGAATGCTATATACTGGAGCGACAGCTGGTAATATTTACTTTCAAGACATTGGTAAGAATTGAAGTATTGAAAATCTTAACAATTGTACAAAACTAACCCGTGGGCTTCATTGAGTTAGTAGCCATGACTTCTAAATTGAGCTTTATCGCTTGTTCACCATCTCTTTTTCCTCTGTCCTCTCTGTGAATTAGATTCCCATCAGGGAAAACAGGCCCAGAAATTTGATGCAACTTGCCCAAGACGGCCCAGCCAGTACCCAGTCCCCTGCAGGTCAAACTACAGTTTTCGATGCAAGTCACGTATTTTGGAATTAATATTCATGTACTGGCTACTAATAAAATCCAAAGTATTTGTAACTTGTGATAGATGCTACTGAACAAAGCAGATGTTTCAGTTGCTGTTTCTTTTTAAATGTAATCAAACCATACAAAGCTTGATGAAATACAAGGACTTCCATAAACTGAATCAAATAAAGTATTAAAAGTATGTTCCTATATGCCCTTTCTTAGCATATCACAGAATCTTTCATGCTGCATTTTGGCGCCAGCTGGATTGTATGTTTCAGCAGAGTCAGGCAAAGAGCTGGCTACTTTGAACTTCGGCCTTTAGTTACAATCTAGAAATATTTGGTCTCCGAAAATACTGAGAAGTGTAATATTTTAGAAATTGATTTCTGATGTCAACACCCCAACTATAATTACATTATTTCCAACCTTTAGTGACAATGTGAACAATTAGTTTCATGAGACTATAGAATAACCCCCCCCAACACAAAATAGTCCTAATAGCAGTGTTTTACTCTTTTAAATTCTGCCATAATTTTATGCATGAGAACTAAAGCACTGTGTGATTGGGGTAAATGATAAGCACCGTTTGTGCCAGCTCAGACACCATTTCAAGATTTCATATAAAAGCAAAAGCTGATTTTAGAATTCATGTGTGGTTGTTAGCAGTGTTTCACACATGGGTATGGAATTTTAAACGGTCTTTTAAAAACATAAAGCTAATCAATCAATCTGCTACAAAGCAGGAATAGTTTACTCTGGATTTTCTAATGCTGCTGAGATGGGATTCCTTTCTGACGGACTATATTAAAAGAATAAATTTTAATAAGACTTTGAATGATGGCTGTAGCTATCTTCATGCTAAAGATGCTTTTAGCACCCACATTGCCTAGGTGAGCACAGACTGTTATCCTGCTTGAAAGGTAGCTTTTAATCCAAGAAGATGCCTTTAAAGTCATAAGACAACAAATGTAACCGTCCACACAAACATGAATCCAGACTCTGTCACAATCTGCTTTGTGACAGGTATCCATGTTTCACAAAGACAGTTAAATGTTTGCAGGACAAATGTTTGTAGCCAAAGGCCTTAATGGACCAAGGTTTTAAACTTTCTGACTTGTCAACTTGTTACACCGTGAAACGACACTCAGGTTCTGCCTCCATCTGACCATCTTTGCTGTGCAACTAATGGCCCATTCGGAGTCAGACTCTTGGACCCAAAGGGTGTTTTCAGTCAGGTATTAACACCTGCGGCCAAACTGTAAATTATGTCCCTCCCTCTTCAGATCTTGTTTTCAGAAGATGGGGCATTTTGCAGCCCTGATGGCTTGAGCACATGCTTGACACCACAGTCTGATACGATGAACAGAACTCTAAGTCTTCAAGGGATCGAACAGTCCTGGCATGCTTACTGCCCTCATCATTCACAGCTTGATTTGCAGACCACTGTAGTCACTGACAGAGCAGAGAATGAACTGCGAGCTTCTAGACGACGCTCAGCATTGCAATGGAAATTTTATAGCCCAATTGCCTTTTATTTGAAAACTAATTTTAAATGTGATTTTTCATGCAATTTTTTCCTTAATGTGCAGCAGTAATTAATTCGCTTTAAGCTGACTAAGATTTTTCTAACATGGTAGATAAGCGAGACCCAAGTGCAATTCATGGGACGGGCTGATTTAATTCCTCAAGTATCCATTCACACACACACACAAATGTTTCTCCTTTTGTAAGTGAGAGGACCTCTGAGGTTACAATAAAAGCTTCTGCCCTTTCCTTCTGGCACCAGCCAATTCTACCCAATGTTTGGAAGGGTTGATAAACTTCTGAGCAGACTCCGCATTTCAGTTTGAAGGCAGAGAGGAAGGCCTCGTTACGCGCGGACGTCAAGGAGGGAGCAATGTGAGTGCGGAGCCATCTTTCCGCTTTCAGCTCCCTCTCGCTTTTGAGGTCCTGACACAACAGCCCACTGGGAAGGTGACATGGGGGAAGAGATGTGTCAAACTTGTAGAAGGCTAGAATTTCCTTCCTCAGAGAGACCTCTAGAAAGCGAAATAGCAAAAAGCCATTTGACAACCTGCGAGCTATGATCTCTATGAAATGACAGTGCCCAAGTCTCCAAATCACTTCCACGCAAACACCTGCAATGCTGGCAAACATGCGTATATGATAAAAATCTGCAGCGTTTAGTACATGCAGCTTACTATGGATCTCCTCCCTTTCTGGCCTGCAATCCTCTTCTGCTCTCCAGTTCTTCCAGGAGTTCAGATTATTCTGTGTTTTCCCCATCGTTTTGCGTGCACATACTGCTTTATGTCTCCTTCCTTTTTCTCACATACCCTTTTTGCCCCCGCACTCTCATTCTACCCCAACCTCCTTCCCCCTTTTCTCTGTCCCACAAGTCTGGCTTCTTTAAATTTCTGATCCTTTGAAGACCTCTCATTTTATTCTTCCCACTAAGCCCAACGATAACCTCCTCTTCCCGATAAAACCTTTCCGTCTTCCTACCTACACACACCTGGGACTGCTCGCCCTTGTACTGTGCACAGTCCCTGAAGGCTGTTTAGGAGAGGAGGACAAGGACCACTCATCTCTCTTTCCAGAACGGACAGTTTCTTAGTACATCGCACTCTTCTGCAAGAGGAGCTTCTCAAGAGGCACTTCTCTGGCAGGGTCACAAAGCCAGCTGACAATAGCTTTCCTCGGCTGCACGGGAAATGCTTTGATGGTAATTGACTCTCTTCCCCAGGCAGAGTATCAAAGTGTGAATCAAGGCTTCCCCTGGAATTTGGATTTGGTCGCCCGAGCTAGAACAATAGTGGCGATGCTAGACAGGCTTGATAATGGATTCTATTTTAACTTCTGCCTTTATTTTTTAGAGCTGCCTGTCACTTGGCATTACTACTGTGCTTGCTGACCAGCGATATGTTTGTTTTCTTGTACTCCCTGCTTTTGTGCAGCCGTATTCCTCTACGGATTCCTCTAATACCTTCACCGCAAGCTCTGCAGGGCAGGATGATTCCTGCAGTATTTGCACAGCCCAGTACAGCAGGGGCTGAGGCCCCTTCAGTGCTCTGTTAATACACAGCATCAAAAAACCTCGGGTCTGGTCAGAGAACAAGGAGGACAGTACTGGCAGGAAATGAGACCTTTCCTTGCTCCCCGGAGCCTGCCTACTGCCTCGCATCAGACAGAGCAAAAAAGCAAAACGGGCAGGATGTGTGCTAGGAAGGAGTTGAAACAGTGCCCAAGTGAATGGAAAGTATCCAGATGGCTGTGGTAGCTCACACGATGGGAGTCAAATCAAAACAAAATGAAAACAAAACCATATGCCACATACCCTTCGCTCTCTTGCTCTCTTTCCCTCCCTGCCTTTCTCCTGGCTGTTGCCCCAGGTCTTTCTATCAGTAGGGATAATAGTATGTTACTCACTTATGTGTATGCCATGAATAACAATAACTCCTCTTTTACGTTAGAGAGCATGGATTACTATTATTCATGTAACAAAGAATGTAATATGAACCACAAAATTATACTCATGTAAGGGTCAAGGAAGTGTAAGGATCTACACGGGAAGTTGTATTTCTTCATGAAATCCTTCTTTTTATCTGGTACGCTGTATACTTATAAAAGAGAATATTAACTTTACACGTCTATGTTGCTATATGCTATAGAAATATCTACTCACAACCTGCTTGTATCTCAGGGGGAGTATTCAAAAGCATCATGGCAGTGGCAGCATCAATGTCAGGATCTGGAAAAATCAACCAATAAATACATTATTTACAACTGGGCTAATCTTCTTGCCCCCGTTGCTAAACTATAGGTTCAACCAAATCTCTGCAGTGTAAAGGTATACGAGTTCATTATTCAGAGGGCTCGTCGATCACACATTGAATTTACCCCCAAACTTGCACGTGATCCCATTGCTACTATTAAGTACAGCTCAGTGATGAACGTTAACAAACCATACTTGTGTGTGCACGGTACCTTCTCTGACAGCCTCATGATTTTGCTGTTTAATTCTGCGGAGAGTATTTAAGTTTTCATCACAAAGGATCTGCGAAAGCAGGTGCAACATCAACAATTTGTAAGCAACGCACAGGGACGAGCTGCCAGTAGAGCAGAAAAGCGTAAGGAACACCTACACCTGAGCAAGTATGGAGGATGACACTTGGTCGGTTTGATTTGTCGATACGGATTTCAGCAAGGTTTGAGAAAAGTGTTGGAAGCCAAACCGCTACAATTAAGGGGCGGGGGGGAGAAGGAACTAGCATTTCATTGAAGCACCAACTTATTTGCATCCTCACCCATTGTCACTTTAATATAAGCAAAAATCATTGGCTGGCTGCTGTTATTCTTCAATTGGTTGCTGAACCCATCACAAACAGTCAGTTGACAGATGGTAAGTTACAGAGACAGAACAAAATATGATCCTTTTATAACTATATTCACTCGCTTCACACACAGCAGCTCGGCTGCTATGGAAATGCAGGTAGCTATGACAACAGTAAACAACCCCACAACGGCCACTGAATAAGCTGAAAAGAACATCTGCCCCAGCAGAGCGTCCCAGCTGCCCTGGGGCACAACTTGCTAATCGCCCAGTGATGCCGTGCGACAGAGAAAGCCGCCTATGCCATGTCCAAATAAATGAAGTGTGCAATTGGAGCAGACACAAAAACGCACACCCTGCCCGACTGCCGCCGCTGTGCTGCTAAACTGAATGACTAATGAGTATGCATTTGTTGTTTGGGTGGGTTTGTTTTTTTTTTTTCAGCTTGTCAGTATTTATACTAAATTGCATACCAAAAAATTCAATTTACCACTAATAGCTTCATGGCACTTTATTTTGGCTATTATGTCAGAAAATTACTTTTCGCTTTTAAAAAATATATTGTACCTTTACATATTTCAAATCTATTTCCAGCAATGTAATGCGGTATAAAGCCCTGCAATTTTTTAACAACACAAATGACATAGAGAGGATTTCAATATCTGCTTAAGCCAAATAGAAATTCACTTGACCGGTTAAAAATAAGATAGGGATTTTTTTTTATTAGTTTAAGTATATGCTTTTCTGCGAATAGCTGTAAACACACTTCTAATGGCTACTCTATTATTTAATTGCTGAAACAGTAAACAGAGCAACAGTGTACTGGGTGTAAAACTAAAGTTGAAGCAGCAGCAGCCTAAATTAGTATAAAAGGTGCCCACATACTGGCAAGCAGGTGCTTGTCTGTCTCCTGGACAGGTCAGCATATCCTTTTCCTGAAAGACACCAGCAGACGCCTCAGAAAAGCAGCTTTACCAACTTATGTTCATCTTCAATTCTGAAGACACATCAAAAGCAGTATTCCTGCTGCGAGCACCTATGCCGAAAGTGCCACTTCCCACCAGCTTTACTCCCCAGTACGTGCCGTGTGGCAGGACTGGGTCCACACACCGCACAGCCCACACAGCCAGAGTTTGCCTTTAGTCAAACTGAAGGGGGATAGCCTATCTAACATTAAAAAGCAAGACAAAAAGCAGAGAAGCCTCAGAAACAAAGCCAAATCAAACCAGAATTCTTCCATCCCTTTCACACCATAAAATCAGAAGACTGTCAGAAGTTGAATTTACTATATCATAATTCATATAGCCAAATTCAACGTTTCTTTATTGGCTGTTCCTAAATTTTGTTTTCTTGTTTTACTCTAAATAAGGTCCCACTACCCAGTGGGTAACATTGTAGCATAATGTTAATTTCGCTGTTGAAAGAAAGAAAGTATGCAACCAGAAAAACCCACATTTCCTGCTGGCTTTAGGTTTTGTTTGTGTAACAAACTCTGTGCTTTGCGATAAAACTGATGGAACCAG
Organism: Alca torda; assembly: GCA_008658365.1. Lineage (NCBI taxonomy): Eukaryota > Metazoa > Chordata > Aves > Charadriiformes > Alcidae > Alca > Alca torda. The sequence continues at coordinate 48,396,481 of CM018080.1, forward strand.
TTTATCTTGAAAGGTGCATTCTTAGCTTTTGGACCACTAAGTTCTGTAATGACTTCACGACACTAACACCAGCTGTTTACAACACGCAACTGCATCCACAGCAGCTGTTTTCTAAAGGACAACCATGATTCAAGCCTACCCACATCTGCTATGGTGTCTAGAATATCGGTATATTCTTGAAGAGACCAGACAGCTATTCCGCAATGCCTTGGCAGAGGTAGGAGGGCTTGGACACACGCACCCAGGGTGGTGTCAATAGGATCCAGGACAATGTGCATTTGGGTTGTCCCGCAGAGAGAAAAGAACGAGGAGGGCCTGGGTGCCCAAGGAAGACAAGGGCCGAGGGCCAGCAGTCAGAGACCACGCAAAGAGGTGCAGAAGCAATGTCCAAAGGCAAACTGAAAGGCCAATTCATTCTTGAGCAGCGTTTGTGCTCCCAGCTGGGAGGTGTTCTCCTGAGAAGGACGTCAAGAAGAAGAGCCAAGAAGCAGCCTTGAGGAGCAGCACCGAAGGCAGGCGAACAAAGGGCTCCTTTGGCTTGGACTGGCATTTCCTGCTTAGACCCATGGTATCCACCAGTGCCCTCCCGCTGGTGGCCCTTTCCTCACGGTTGGTGTCTCCGTGAAGTCTCTTCCATGCGGATCTTCTCATTTCTAGCAGTTAGGGCTGACCTCACATTGCAGCCCACCAGCCTGGTGACAGGATCGTCTCCCTTCTACCCGCCTGTCTGCATTTGTGAAGCTGTGGATTTCACGCTGAGATCTCTGCCCTACCTGAAGCCTGCGATCAACATAGAGGCTCCTGAAGTTATTAACAGTGGGTGGTTAGTGAAAAATGATTGCAGGAACATCTTTCCCCAGGAAACCAGGTTAAAAATAACTACACACAAAGTTTTGGAACTGAGAAAATTAAGGATTTAAATGAATGCATTCTGGTTTCTTTTTTTTTGCTAATTAAAGTGGGGAATTGACTGCATACACAAACTGTACGTTCATTTTTTGCTAGTGGTAAGTAGAAGATGCCCAGCTTCCCCAGTGACAGAGGAAAGTACTTAACAACAAAGAAGAGGAAGCACTGTGGGTGTTGTACGAAGAAGGAAGAGCACGTCAAAGTCTCAAACAGGCAACACCTGAGAGTGACAAAAACATAGTGACAAAACTTGCCAGCAGCCACAGCTCTCCCTAACAGATGACTGCTGTCTGTACACTCAGTGCTTCGTGCTACAATCTGAAGTTTCAGTCCTTGGTCGCTCCTCCACCAAGTGTCCTTCACAGGCCATCAGAAAGAACCTGGAAGAAACCTAAAGCACTTACACAAACTTCTCAGGCAGGAAGGCATACAGCCCAGCGCGGTTCAAAGCCAAGGAGGGGCAGGCGCCCCACCACAGCCGCAGTACCTCCCCTTGCAGTGGGAGCATACTGTTATTTTTGCCAGCATTGCTTTCAAAGACAAAACTTCTTCTGATGAAGACGATACCGATGAAGGGTAAGTCACAAACCTCACGGCAGGTCTGTTCGCTGCATTTTAAGATTCAAGCCCCTATTCAGCAAAGCGTTCAAAAGCGAACACCAAATTGGTAAACGGCATCTATTTCTTTCACTGAGGGACTGGCCTACAATTTATCACTCTGTGGAATTATGATCCAGTGCATATTGTTTGAGCCAAACTTCACTCCGCGCATTACCTGTGTAGATGAGAATCTGTCCTGCACAGACATGCGAAGTGGCGAAACGGTAGGCATGAAATATTTTGGCATGAGATTACATACAAACATTCAGCAACGCAGAGGACAGCCCTCAGGTAGCAGACTGTTTATTCTAGAATTGACAAAAAATGATTAAAAACAAACAGGGTACCTGAGAAAGCCGGATGTGACAGCTGTCCTTTTATTATGTTTGTGATCTCTGAACCAAGTTAATTTCATACAGAGAGGAAGTGTTTTATAATCACTCCTATTATTTTCATTATTTTGATTTTTTATTTCAAACTTTGATCTGATTTCACTGAATGCTTCAAATCCATTCCCTTCCAACTGAATCATAATAAAAATTAGGATAACACAGTCCCTCTTGATTTTGCTAGAGGGTACTTATTTTAACAGCCACACTATAAGGTTTTAAAGAAAATAGCAGTTGAAGCAGTTCAAAGCAACCATGGCCTGAATTTTCCAGCACAGATGCCTAGAGAGAGGCACTGAAGATGCATATTTAGGTACTACTAAAATGTTACTGCCAACTGACGTAAAAAATATAGTTAGTAAATAAACTGCACCATCTGTACACTACAACCATTGCCATCTTATCTCATCAGGAAGGAATTTATAAGATCTTCTTTTAATTTAAAGTTACTACATCTAAAATAGAACTATTTTTGTAAAGAATTTCACTTCACCATTCAGTATGCTAGCTTTCGGCTCCTTCTAATTCTGCCTCAGCATCCTCCACTGCTTTTTTCCATTCAAACACTCTACTCCAGTTGGAATGCATAAAACGTACTGCCACTGTGCTCAGAAGATAAAAGTCCAGTTTATTCCTTTTCTGCAAGATCAGTCTTTTTACTCCCTGCCTCAATTCCTAGCACAACCCATTCCTACATGGGTTTTTTTTGTGATTTGATTCTCTGATATTTTTCAATTTTCAGCAGCAGGAAAACGTTGGAAAAGCAACACCCTGTCTTCCACCTTTTACCTTCAGGCTTATTCAACTGCAACAGAGCAACTAGCAGCTTGCCCCTATTTAACTTGTCTGTTAATAGATGTGCCTTTTCCCTTCCCACATCATGACGGTTACCCTTGGCATGAGTCAGGTTAGGTCAAAGACATAGAGAATAATTAGTAGAGTGAAGGCTTTTTTTCCCTGTTTGGTTCTTTTTTTTCTTTTCTATTTTTAATTTATTTTGCCTGATGACAGAATAAGAACATAGCTGTTAAAATAAAACTGCAACGTGCAAGATAGAAAGAAATACCTGAAGAGAACTGTAAGTACTGTAACTCTGTCAGATTCCTTGGTGTAGGACTCCACTAAGTCCACTTCTGAAATATTTAAATAAGGTCGAGAAGAGCTCTTAATAAACAGAATACTTGTGGAAGCGTATGGTAAACCAGTAATAGGATTCAGAACCAAGATCTTGGGAAGAAAACAAGAAATTATATTCATACCTCAACAACAGTGCACGAAAGACCAAGAGTGAGAACTCTGGAAGCTATATAATAAAGGCCAGGAGGAAGCAATTTCACTAGCAATACAAAACTGGTCTGGCAGTCACAGTGGTTCTCCCACTCCTTTGAAAGGATCTAGTATGAGACACAGAAGAAGAAAGGTACGGGTCTAAATGAACCAATAATTTTTCCTGGTTTTTAAGTTCAATTCTGGCACTGCCAAGTAAGGTACAGCACAAATTATTCTGAGACGTCTAATTTTAAAAAACACAGAACATCCGTAAGAGAAACCTTCTTCCTGCTCCTCTATTTTGTTAAATTTGTACCGTCATGAGGCGACACATACAATTTCCATTCTCTAACAATACTGTTTTATCAGCTGAAAAACTGTATGAACAGTTACAACATATATTCTTGTTAAAGGCTTTAATAAAAAGCATGGTAGGAGAAAGAGTTACAGAAGGTCTTGCACATGCACAAACTCAAAGAGGTTCATTTATCATTTGGAAAGCTGTATGAAACCAAAACATATCATCCTAACTTTTCATCTCAGTAGTAAAGATTAAGATCAATTAACTGCTAAAAGAAAGACTCACAACGCTGACATATATTTTACCAGTCCAAGATAAAAATATTTTAAGAGACAGCTGACTAAAGAGAGATGAGATATACATCTTATAGATAAAAATGGTGTATTATAATACATTCTCTACTTAAAAACAGGGAGGAGATGTTTGCTTTGGTTTTGTTCCTTTATTTTTAAAATACTTTTTCATTTTGGTACACATTAGTGTGTGTGTTAAGCTCAGTTAAGCTTAATTTTCAGTGCTGAAGGATGTGAAAATAAAATTTACCCATCACAAAGGCAACAGTAAAGTCTTTTTTGACTCCATCCAGCCTGTGCAGCTTGTAGTACTGAACAGAAAACATCAGCTGGAGAAAGCACTAGCCAGCGAGCCTAGCACAGAAGGAGAGAGAAAAAAATTTCTGTTCCATCATGTACTTACCTAATTTGTGATCAGGAATTTCAACCATCTTCTTAACTGACTGCTGCAGCCTCAGCTTCTACAGTGGAAGACGGGATTATGAGGGCCATAACTCCTTGCAGCCTTACAAGTTGCACACATATTTTTATTTGACCAAAGGATACACATACACACAAACACACATGCTCTTTGTCCCTGGTTACGAAGATGTGTGTTATCTCTAACTGGGACACCAAGGTCATCATTGCTCAAGCTTTCATAATGGTCCCTGCCACTAACAACAGCTTCTTCTTCCAGCAAAGTGGGAGGATGGCTGGCAGGAGGAAGCCCTCTACAAAACTCTGACCACTTAAGACCAAATAAACCATACCCTACTGTTCCATACAAGTGTTTGTTGTAAGCGCTCATTTCCTTCTCGTGCTATTTCAAGATACATTGGTGTCCACCAGACCTTGAGAACCGAGTATGTCTTCCAGTCCAGCAAGTGCAGGACATGCTGACTGGAAAAGAGCCAACGCATCTCACATAGCCCGAGTGACCCTTAGGGAAATGTTCACAGTCCCCCCGGCTCTCAGCCACTAGTTCTGCAGGAAACGGTGCCTTTTGGGTACTTTCACTGCAAGATGAGTCTTCAGGAGGGCTTCACCCAAACATCCCAACTACTGGAACCACCATGGCACAACCCACAGCATGAACACAGCAAGGGAAGGAGAACACAAATCCCACACTGGTTTCAGGATCCAGAAAGCAAAGCACAAAATGTTAGATAAACATGAAAACGATAGTGAGAAAGGTATTTCAGGGAACTGAAGGAAAAAAATGCTACTAATGATGAGAAAAGGGGTCAGGCATGTGACACTGCCAGTGAAAGGGCTGTCTATAGACTAACTAGGGAGTCAAATGCAGTCTAAAACCGAAAACAAGAGCAGAAAAGCTGAATGAAAAACCCAGCAGCTAAAATAGCTCTGTGCTAATAACGCAGGCAGACTGACATAATAAAAGAGGAACTCAAGGCACTTGTGTTATTACAGGAAAATTCACAAACAGGGTGGAACGGCAATTATTATTGAAACAGGTGTCAAAAGGTCTGTGCTTTTCAAGGAAAACAAATACGGGTTTTATACAGTAGGATACTGCCATGCAGTAATGAAACAGCAGACTTTGGAAATGGAAGAAAACAGAAAATATCTGGAAATGTTGTGGAAAGATGGTCAAAGAAGACTTCTAAGTGAGAGACACTGGGTCTGCTCTTGACTTCTTGCACCAGATATCGATCTGGGTAGAGGTCTGCACCATTAAAGAAACCGGAATTATATCAACACGGGAGACTAACTTCACAGTTCAGATTGGAGAACAAATGCTATTAACCACGGTAAGGCCAGTTATTCCTGGACGTGACAGCTGACAAGTTTCTTTATCCATGTTGCTGAATGAACAAGAATAGATTCTTTTCTGCTCTTTATCTTAAGTAATGAGGATGACTTTGGAGCAGGGGACCACAAAGAGATTCAGTTTAGATTAAGTGGAAAGGATAACAGCAAGCCTAATTTTGCTTAAGATCTATGATTTCCAAAGAGCAAGTTTTGATTAATTAAATGGTTCCTCTGGAACCTCTGGGAAACAGACTGGGCTGAGGAACTCTGGACCTCAGCCTGGGGGAGGCTGCAGTTCCTGCAAGTTACTGCGTGGAGAGCTCGCTCCAACGGGTATCCCAAGAAAAGTAGGAAAGATTCATTGTTTGAAAAAAAAGAGAAAAAAAAGCTAAAAACCCAAGCTGGACAACTGAACCAATATGGAAACGAACTTTAGGAGAGAAAACAGAGAGCTTGGCTTGCTCATTTAAGCAAAACAAAGTCAGAAAAGATGTAAGACTCTATTGATACAATGAGGTGACCATGGGATGCAGGAGGGAAAAGCAAGGAAGAAGAACTATTAAGTCTGAAGACAGTTTCATTAAAGCAACATTGGCTGAAGACAGACTGGTAACCAGAACATTTCTAGACAAAAGATTAATGGTATTTTGGGAAAACTCTTCTAACAGGAGCAGGAACGAAGTCAAAAGTTTGAATGCGAGTTTTCAGAAGTATTTACGCAGTGTTGCTGCTCACAACGTGACCCAGGGAAAGGGACTCTCCAAAAGGTGCCTTCCAAACTGTGCTTCTCCAGGGCAGGTAAGCCCTCTGCAGAACTCTATGACAGAGAGGGAAAGAGCACAAAAACACAGTGTCCCCTCCTCTGAAGGGAGATGCTCTCCCTTCTCTGAAGGGGAGAGAGGTTAAAGAGAGCATGTGTCATTCATTTTAGTGCCCAGCCCAGCACAAACCATGACAGTCATGCCAGTGGAAGCCTATTTGCACAGAGGCTCATCTAGATAAACCTGCAGAAGCACTGGGATGATGTCTGACACTCCAGGACCAGACCTCGCACCACTTCATGACAAAGCTGACCTGCAAAAAGCTTACGGGCAGTGCTAGGGATGCCGAGGACCCATGCCTATCAACTTCCAGCAGGTGATGTGCTCTGAGCTGCTGAACTCAGGCGGGACGCCTGAAGCTTGGTGGCTATGTGCACTTGCAGGAGAGTAGCGCAGAGCTGAAGCTGCATACCTGAGAATCAGCACAGCATGGAGTGGCAATGTAAGCCCACCGCTGTCATATGCAGCCGGCCTGAGCTCTGTGGCAGCAGCCTTAAGCATGTAAGCAAGACTCCTGGTATAAAGAAGAGGAGTTGGCCAGAGGCTACTTCAGTAGCACTCGAACCATGGGACTATGAAGGAAAGCCAGCAAGCAAGCCACCTGGCTTGCAAGTGGTCTCACCTCTCCCATTGCGCTCCCATGTCTGCATATAACTTCTGTTCAGGCTCTTGCCTTCTCTCTTCTGCTTTGCTCTGCAGGACAGGGGAGCAGGTCCAGGCAGGAAGGTGCAGAGAGGTGCCAGCAGGCAGCGCCTCGTATGTGGGGGACTGGGAGAACCAGAGGGGAAGGACAGTGGCCCACAGTTTAGGGAGGTCTGTGCACAGGGGCTTCTTCATGAACATAGGAAAGGCTGGGAAAATTGGCTGCAAACCAAACAGTTCCCACTCTGGTGTACGCTGTGCAACCCTGGGTTTCAAGGCGTGGATGTAGGCAGGACAGTTAGAATTGACACAAGAAGTATCTCAAAAAAAACAGTATAAGCATGACCAACTAGCAGGTACACAGACATGCAGTCTGCCAGGGCTCAGCTCCATACCAGAGCCATGACAGCCAGCCCAGGCTTGCCCTCCAGTTCTGGATTAGGTGTTTTTTCCCCAGGAGGGACAGTGGATAAATGGAGGAGTGTTAGTGCTAATTCTTGAGTAAAGTCACACCTGAGAGAACAGATCACACTTTGTTTGTAGAGTTATGCCCAAGACAGGCAGGCATAATATAAATAAAGAAAAAAATCAAAGTCTGTACCACTTCCCTTCTTCGTAAGATTGAGACCAACTAACAGACACTACTATGAATCAATCAATAAACAAATAAATCAAATTACTAGTTTTGAAAACCTATTATTAAACACATTGGAAAACCCTGCTGGGGCAACCGCTTCTCCCTTGCCAATCTTTTGCAAGCGTATCCCCATTAAAGTACAACTGAACTATACAAAAACTTACCCCAACACACAGAAGCAGACTAAAGCCTATTTTCCATCAGAGCACTTGACAATTGTTATTTTGCATTGCTGTGAGCCGGCCCCAGCCTGTACATGGAGACGTTTAAGACTCGCCCAGGTCTGTGGATGACGGCTGAGCGCTCTCCACAGGGAATGATGTTCAACATGGCTGGAACAAGCTGCTCTTCTGCTTCTCAGAAGGAAATCAATGGAGGAGGGAAGACAGCGCCAGCAACTCTGCCATCATCTGACAAAACTGGTTCCACTCTTCCTGCAATATTCCTTCTTTAATTTGCAAATAAAGGAAATGACAGAATAGCAGGAATCTAGAGCCTTTTGACTTTTTTTGCTGGAGAGCTTCCCAAGTGAGCTGAGGGATGAGACACAGGCCAACAATAAGGCAGTGCAGGAAGTAATGTCATCTTTGAAGGATTATTATCATGAAATAGGAAAACAAAGATAAAGCCTTTGAAGATCTTGATATTCCCACTGCAGATGTCTACAAGATAACCAATGGAGTAGCAGAATTACTTTCTAATTACAACAATCAATATTCTGAGACCATATAGGTCTTTTTTAGTGAAAGCTCTTGCTGAAAGCAACACAGTGAACATAAATGCCTGAACACTGAAGAGACTTTAAAAGTGAAATTAGTCAGCCTTAGATTGGGGCTTTAACTTAGCTTAAATAGCATACATAATAATAGGATTTATTTAAAACAACTGCAACAGTTTGTTTAGACTAAACATTACATCCCAGTTATTAGGGTTTTTTTTGTTTCTTACTTCAATACTTCATAGAAGAGATCTTGTAGAAGAAATGTTGCAAATCTGAAAAAACCTATCAAACTTGCTTTCGCTTACATTTTTCTTGACTTCAGTTGCATATGCATCTCAGACCTTCCAGTAAACACTTTGCTAATGCAAAGTCTTAGTACCATCTGCACTATATAGCAGCAAACGTGTAAGTTAAATATTCGCTTTGCTGGAATTTTTTACTTCAGCGGAACTACGAAATGCCATGAACTGAAATGTGGTGAGAGAGTAATTCACTTGAGTCTCTAGAGAGTGAGCACTAAGGCAAGACTTTGCAGCTAAGTTGCACTTACAGGCCCCTTGGATGCTTCTATGGTGCCAAACTGCTATCATGTAGCTCCTTTCTATCCAAAACAGTTGAAATAACCTTTTACTTAATATTATCTGTTACATTTCAATTAAAGAAAAAAGAGGGGGCATGGGATTCTACTTCTGCCAACCTCTGACTTGCTATGAATGATCCTGTTCAAACCCCTTGGACTCTGAATCGCCACTAGCTGAGAGGTGAGGTTATCGGAGGAGTAAGGAATGGGCAAAATACAACTGCAATTCCTTTGCAAACTCTTTCAGATCCTCAGCTGAAAGGTGCAAAGTGTATTAACTTCGCAAAACAGCGTGGGTCAGCTAAGGGGCTCTCGTTCAGTTCTCTTTCTGTGGTGAACAAAATGACCACGTGCACAGGCTGGGCCTAAAAGAAGTTGCTGGACATTTAAAAAAAAAAAAAAAAAAAAAGAAATGAAGCTTTATCCAGATAGTAGTGAGAGCTGTGGCTGTAATCCAGGAAAGCACTTATATGTGTATACAAGCCAGAGAATGAGCAGTGCCCGTGGAAGAGGATCAGAGTTACCGGCATCCTGCAGGGCTCAGCCCCAGGCTGGAACAGCTGGGCAGCTCAACCGTAGCTCAGGACAGCTCTGTAAAAATTAGTGCTTTCATTAACAAGAATTACAAGTGTGTTTTGCGCCATCCTCACGGGCGTTCGGCAAGGCCAAGAGGGAAACCACCTTTTAAATGGTGCTACATCTCGATTCCCCAACACAGCTCCCCATCCCGGGCGGCCGGGTCCCTGCCGGGGAGGAATGGCCGTGGCTTCGGCCAAGCGGGCAGCACGACGAAAGCTGCCGCGAAGAAAAGAGAGGGCTTGCTTGTATTAAGTATGACGTCTTCTTGTCAATTTTGTGTTTACAACCAAACAGAAAAAACAGCCCACATTTCTTTTTGTGCTCCAAAAATTGTAACAAACTCTAGTGAGAGCTGGTTTACTGATTTTAACCACAAGTTTCTGTAATCCTTGTCAGCGAAGCTCTCCGGTCTTTCAGAGAGCTCTGCTTCATGTACGTACAGGCAAGCGGTTCATACTAGCGCTGCCAGCTCAAATTCAATTTACTAGCATGATCTGTGCATCAGATCTGTGTGTCTGTGAGAGCAAAGGACCGGCTGTCTGGGGAAACAAATCTTAATAATGTTTGGTAATCAGATCGATTACAACAAAACAGAACAGAGAGAACACTCATATACTCATCTTGCCCCACTCCCCATCTCTGCCTCTCCGGGCACTGATCTTTAACGATCGCCTGCCCTCTCACGGGAAAGCCAAACAGACAGCTACCCACCACCCTTCACAGCCCTAAGATGAAGAGTTTCTAAGCACCCCAGCGCCTCTTGAAGATCTCCCTCCCCACTCTAAACCTCCCTGCTTCTCTTCTTCCTGCCTCCAGCAGGGGGTAGAAAAATCTCAAAGTAGAAGGGTGGCGGGCCTCCAGAAAAGCAAATGCGAAAAGGAAAAAAAAAAGCTCCTTTTTATTTTTTTTCTTTTAATGCCATCATTTATAGGCAAACAGCTGTCTTGCGCGCAGTCAGGAATAGAACTGAACACCTTATAGGGATGCTTTCCCCTCCCCTAGCACATACCTGATGCCCCAATTTAGAAACAATTATTCATAAATCTGGTGCAACATTTCATCCAGTACAACAAAAATGCTAATGGCATGTATTATAGTCTTTGTAGAGCCTTTGTTATAAAAGCCACAAATATTCTTCCTGTGGGAACACAGCAACGAAAATATTTCTATTTTATGCTAAATTGTCAGTGAAATTCCAGTGAAGTTAGAGACCTGGTAGTTACAGGACTTCTTAGTGCAGGAAACCAAGTATTGGATTGTACAATGTTAATACAGTTACAGAAAACAGTGTAAAGCCTTAAAATGGCTGGAGATAAGTCGCATGACCCACCTGTTTCAGAGGAGACTAACAGTGGTAACTGTGCCTGATTAAAAATCGATGTTGCTGGACAGGGCCTGGAATATATAAAGCTCAAACTCTTAATGCCGGGAAAGCACTGAGCTACATCTTCCTTTACCAGGGATGAATGTAAGCAGCTCCCTTCCTTTTAATTTCAAGGCAAAGTATCTGGAAACATGTTTGATGATGGTTTTCATGTCATTACTGCACGTTTTAACAGAAATGTGAGGATGTGTTTGCAATGTTACAAAGAGCTTATTTATAAAGTTAGCTTTAGAAGTGGAAAAACTTCCTTCTCTACTCCTCTCATGTCAGCCAGCAACATCAAATCTGATCTGGCCCTCAATCATGATAATGCAGCACAGCTTGCTTAGGCTTTTTACTGATGGGACTGCTTTGAGATTGCTAGAAAGGATGCTGATGAGTATTAACTATGATGTCTGTCATTTTGTATCTCTGGGTAATCCTACAGCTCTATCATTATGATAGCAGAGTGCCTCTCAAGAGTTTAAACACAGAAATTCTCTCTTTTCATTCCAAACTTTCAGACTAAGTAGTTTGACGAAGGGTATATGTGTATATCAAAGAAAAAGAGACACACATGCATGTACAAGGCACTGAAGAAAGAGTGTAAAAGGTAGAAAAATGAATTTGGCAGCTGTGACAATACTCTGGCTGAGCACGTATCCTACATGAACTCCACCTTTCATGGTCCTCAAAGATAAGGCTACACTGGAATGTAATTACCGAAGGAGGTCACAGCTTTTCAAGGGGGGAAAAACTGCAGGAAATCTCTTGGAAAGCTGTGACTATTTGGACAACTCGGTTGGCTTTCCAGGCTAGAAACTAAACAGATACATTCAGAAGAGCCTCTTCACATCAGAAAAGAATTTTTTTTTTTTTAAATCAGTTGAAAGGTTCTGTCAGAGCAGCAAATCCGTTTTTACTGGTAAGTCATGTAAGAGTATATATTCCACCCAGTCCAAGAGAGAGGATGCAACTCCACTGTTACAGATGGATGGAGCTCTCGCTGGCCCAGCAAAATGGGCTGGTAAACTGAAAGACACCAAGAGCAGAGGCAGAAGCAACAGTCTGCCACAGAAAGGAAATTGCCTTGTCCTGTCCCATCTTCTCCACCACCACACATTTTTGTCATTTGCTCACAGAAATCCAGACTTGCTAAAACAGACCAAAGCCCTGGCTGGAAAGAGCTCCGAGCTCGCCTCCCATGTTGTCTGATGCCGGCATCTTCATGAGATGACATTCACAAATCTTCTATCACCACAGTGCCATCAGCCGACAAAATCTAGAGGAAGCTCCTCCCTGACCTCGCACAGATGTTTAGTCTTCTCCAAATTTGCTCGTTTGCACATGTTCTGATTAAACCAACCCTTACTTCGAATGTGGCTAGGGAAAAGCAGCTGACTACGATCACCTCTGACTTTCACAAGCTAGAAAAACAGTCTTCCTTTCAGATACTCTAAACGTACCCACAGCTACTGCCATTAGTGACTGTCCCCTCTTTACCCCACAGAATGCAACTGAAAACACATTTCTGATCAAAACCTTTCATAACATTTAAACATCATTCCCTTCCAATTTTCAATTCTTTCTATTTTCCTGTCACTCTTTGGCATACATCAGTCCTTCCAGTAGGCTTTTCCCCTGCAGACAAGCACGTGGTGGCCATCACTGTGGTACCAGAGCTCCTCACCACCAGACGACCCTCACACCCTGCTGAAGGACAGAACCACAATGGGATTGTGCCCAGGACCCCCAGCAAGGCCGGCATGGGGCTGGGGCCCCGAGTTTTCACGAGGCTGGAAACAAAACCCCTCTGGGGCAGACAGCCACAACTGAACACTGAAATACAATGCGTTAATAAGTAGGTCAGCTTGTTCCTATAAAAGCAACGGGTTTAATGCTGACTGTGCCTGCCAGCGGGAGTAGGAAGCAACCGCAGTTTCCCTCATTTCCCACATTCAGCCCCTTCGAAGCTACCACACTCCTCCTCTGCCGCTGCAGGGCAGGGCTGGTGGGGTGCCCCAGCCCCACCGTACCTTGGCCCGCAGCAACTCCGCCTTTGCAGGGCTGAAACCTTGCACCAGAAAGCAAATTCCAACAAAACAAACACTTATCACTAGGCAATTGAAATGCAGTTGGTAGCAACAAACAAACCGTCTGCAACTAGGATCTAGGGCTCTGTTCTTGCCAACAGGTTCAACAGGTTTTGAATATTAAGTCACCCCGAGCTTTACTAGTGCTGAAAAGGGAAACATGGCAAAGACCTTGTCACTTGGGGTTTCACTGCTGTCCTTGCTTTAGTGCAGTTTCCCCCCTCCCTTTCTCTCCCTTCAGCAAGTATTTTGGCCCTCTTTAGTCAAGAAGAACATTTCCCTCCTGCCCAACTAAAACCCTCAGCGTCCCAACCTGCTGCACGCCTGACGCAGGGCTGAGGCAGGCACCGGTGGGAAGGGAGGTGCGGGGGCAGGACCCTGCCCACAGGGGACCGGGAGCACTTTTTGGTTCACACCGAGTTTTTCATTGCACAACGAAGCGGGTGTTGGAGTGAAACACGGAGCTGAGGCAGCGCGTTGGCGCAGCAGCTGCCCTCTCTTCTGGACCACTGCAGGCCACCAACACCGTCACACAATCATAGAGTTGTCTGAGTTGGAAGGGACCTTTAAGATCATTGAGTCCAACCATCAACCTAACACCGCCAAAGCCACCACTAAACCATGTCCCTAAGCACCATGTCTACTCATCTTTTAAATACCTCCAGGGATGGCGATTCCACCACTTCCCTGCACGATCCCGCCATAAAAACCTGGGGCTGAACCTTACCAGCACGGCTTCTTCACCTTACCACAGCCAACACAGAAGGCTCTCCTGAACAGAAGGATCACTGCTTGCAAAGGACACAGTTTATTTTAATAAAGGCTCTGATATACTCTTGTCATTTTCTTTAAATATAACAGCAGTCAATGGCATTTGCTAAATATAGCGCAAAAGGCAAGAGAGTTCATTGAAATGTTTCTTCTCCTCTCAATGAAGCAGCTCACTATGATGCCTCTGCAAATGGATCTCCATGAATCAGCCCAACATGGCATCGTGTGGACTGCAGGACCGCAACACGATGCCCAAATACCATCTGCTCCTCCCATGAGCTGGTCTTGAAAGCCTTTAGCTTTTGTAAACAAGTGCTGGTCCATTTTATTTTGAGATGCTGCGCAACGTAGCAGAACACACTTACTAGCTGACTATAATCAAAAGCTTTATAGTCTGCTAAACTTGTTTTAAATAATGCATAAATACCAAAAAAGACACACTGTACGCTGCATCAATTTTCATGCAAACTCATTTCTCTGTTGCATTTTCTGTTTATAGCAGCACGCTTTAAACCACAGAATAAACAGTATTATTTTCCGTTCCATTTTAGCTCTAGTCCAGAAACATTACACTACACTTAATTACTGTTTTGGTAGAGTCCACCTACGCAGACAGGCTGTGTTTGCATGAATCAACTGGTATCTCTGGATTCAGAGCACAGAAGAGGTTAAAAAAAATGAGGGCACTTATGTCAGCCCCTCCTTCCTCTCCCCTGCATTTCATCACACTGAAAGGGTTTAAAAGTAAAAAATTCCTTCCACATCATATAATCCTGGCATCTGCTGTGCAGCAAATCAAGCTCACTCATTCTGCTGTGTTATTCCCAAAAGTAACTGTACAGATTCGGGTCTAGAACTCCATTTTCCACTCCCTGAAGTTTCCAAATACCTGCTTTTCCTATTTAGGCACATCAGAAAAAGCAGTAAACACAGCTAGTAAATACAAAGCAATCTCCTCTGTCTAAGTGCAATTTTGATTGCATTACTTAAGAAATATAATTTCACGAGGCTTTTTACTACCTTACTTTATGATACACATGGTGTGGTATCAACCTACCAAACCTTCTTCTGCTGCCCCTTTAGTCAGCAGCCCGCAGCTCACCCGTGACATGCAGTTCAAATATGAAGCCATTACCAAGATTAAGCCACAGAAGGAATCCAGTCTAGAGAGCAAGAAGGTCGCTGTGGTCATGTTTATTATTTAATAACAGTGGGAATAATTCATATCACAGCAACAATTCTCTACAACTACATTTATCAATTTCAAACTAAAGCACATCAGACCTCCAGGCAGTGACAGGAGGCCGAAGGCTCAGTCCATCTGGACTCTCCCTGTTAAGCCCTGGGCCCATATTCCATGGCTGGACTCTCGGAGCAACATGTATGGGAATGATCCTTCTTCACCTATACATCTGTCCAGCAAGCCTGTGCCAGCAAATCCCTGGGAGTAGCACGGCCTCAAATTCACATCCTATTTCCATGCAGACACTGTGGTTTCATGTAAGGTGTTTCATCCTCCCTCCTAAATGAAGGAGGTTTAATTTTTCTCCTTTGCATGGGCTGCCCGGCTGGTGTACTCACTCTGCAACCTTTTTGAGGCAAAGGCTGTCTCTAGCTACATGTGTCTTAGTTGACAATAACTGCTGTAGCTGTCCTGAAGTCTAGAATTTCTCGGATTTTTTTAATGGGATTGAATAAGAAACCTAACATCTTCACTAACACCTTTCTCAGATATATCTTCTTTATAAAACAGGGCAGCATCTCGCTAAGCTAACATAATCATTAATATTCTTCTCTAACGTGCTTTCCTTCGCACCCATGCTATTTGTTAATATGATTTTCAATACATATTGAAGCTGCAATGAAACAGAAACAGGAAGAGAAAGAAGAGATGACAATAAAATGTAAAACCTTATTCCAAGAACCTTCCCATTCCTACAGACCTCACAGATGAGGCATTTTACTTTCAGCTTGCTTTTTCCTACATGCCTTTATCCCGCAGCCTCAACAATTGATGAACTACTAACCGGGTTTGCAAATCCTTACAACAGGGCCAAGGCTTCTGCCTTTTTGTTTGGCTAATCTTTTCACATCTATTTGCCTTGCTGCCACGACAACTGAACAGCAAATAAGTGATTTGGGTTCATTCAATAGATTCCAAATTGGGAGCCTGCCTATTTTGTTTGCTTTAGGGCAAAAGGAGGAAGCAAACAGCAGCTTTGTAAGTGAAGTTGCCGATATTCTTCTCTCAATTATGGCTGTGAAAAGATATAGAAATGCAAAGTACTCTTTACAAACAGAGTCACTTCATGCTGATCCAACTTGTTTCAATTTACTTTAATTTGATTCCGCCTCTAGAAGTGGTTTAACTTTGATACCTACTACGCTTTTTTTTAATTTAGACGGATTGTTTTCAACTCAGCAGGACAAACTAATGTTAGTAAATTTCCTTTAGCTGTGAGTGTTTGCTTAAAAGGGGGCCGGGGGCTTGCAACCAAAAAACCCTGAGGCTATAACCAGCTCTCAGGGTGCCCAATGCCAACTTCTCATTTCTAGCATCTTACCAATTCCCAGTGCTGACACTGTTTAATACTTTGAAGACTTTTTCCACTGAGGTGGAAAAGAAGAAGCTACTTTAAAAGGTCTAAAAAAAAAAACCCCACAAAAGCATTTTTTAATAATTGCTTGCGAAGGATGCAATGCCGCGTCTGAAACAGGTACTGCTCTGAAGCACAACTTTACTGTTCCATGACTTTATGGCAGTCATTTGAAGACTTCTTACCCAACTCAAAAATATTATGAAAAAGAACCCACTGGAATCAACATATTCTTTAATAAAATAAATGCATTTTGAAACTTTCAAAGTTCATTCAGCTTCTTCCCAGCCTGGCCCTGGCAACTAGACAAGTACAACACACATCATGGCAAGAGGCCAGAATAATCTCACAGCTCGGAATCCCATTTCTTTAAAAGTCCACCCAATTGCATGAATGAGAATCAGCATTTCTTACACGGATTTTAAAACCCAAACAATTCCTGCATCTTCACTGAAAGGGAACGAACTCTCACAAAATTCTGCAAGGAGCAGAGACCAAGAGCAAGGGACACAGAGAGGCTTAACTCACATGGCTCCTCCAGCACAGCAGGGGCATCTCCCCTTTCAGCTACTCCGTAAGCACCACAGGCATCAGCAGAGAACTGTAGATTCAGCAACATCACGCTGGGATGTAAAATCCCCGGGGCCACTAACACACAACCATCAGAAAGTCCCTAATGGAACCTTACTACTCCAGTCCTTATTTAATACGTGCTTGAAAACAGTCAGGGCACAGTTAAAATAATAAAAAAAAGTAACTGGCATTATTGTTGGGGGAGAGGACGGAAGAATGGAAGAAGGGGAGAGAAGGAAAACCAAATTTCTTACCTGGTAACCCCACCTGAAGACGTATGAGAAAAGAATAAAAAAGATGCCACCTCAGAGGCCCAAGAAATTCTGGGCAACTGGTCAGGCAAACACAAAAATTTACAAGCGACACAAGATTCACGGACTTGGAGGGAGACGAAGTTTGCTCCTTTGTAAGCTGAAAGTGAAAAGTCAACCAAAAAGACATGAACGGACCTCCACAAAGTTGACTCAACTCTAGTTTCTGGTGTTGATTACAGCCCTGTAGAGACAGCCCCCCCCTGCCCCCCCGCGCTTCCCACACGAAGGTTCTCGCATTACACAAACACTACAAATGATTAAAAATTACATGAAATTTTACAAAATTACATGGTATGCTTCTGCTTCTGTTGCCAGCCCCGAAGTGTTTAGCGCACTGTTATGCTATCAAGTTTTGTACTCTGTGCCAGTCACTCCCCAAGGTGTTTATGTGAAGCACTCAGGCAAAATGAACAGAACATCTGTATTCTATTTGCTAATGAGCAATCATCATTTCTACAATTCTCCAGCCAGGGATTTTGCTGTTTGGAATACTAATGCCATTTAAAAAAATTAAAAGGAAAAAAAAAATGTTCTGCTCATTAGTACTACAGTTACTAAAATACTTTTTGCACTATTTACAGAGCAACCAGGCTTCTATTTCCACTGCTTTCCAGTGTTTTTACAAAATTAGAGCTTTCAGAAATAAAAACTTTGATGATATATACTTAATGAATTAGCATCATTTGCAATGCAGCTCTTGCTTTAATTACATTTTACCCACACAGAGGCAAGGATTTAAAATAAACTATTATAAAAGCTTTTCAAACATACCCTACGGAAGATGCCCTTCATTGCTTACTTTTTATATTGTGACAGTACCCGCAGCAGGCTAGATGAGGTTAAAAAAAAGAGTTACAAAAATACAGGTCATAGTCTACAAATTTAATTATATAAACTTCTTATGTGTGCAGAGAGAGTGAGGAATACAACAGTTTTGAAACTTGGGATGTGTTTTTTTCTGCAGACAGAAAGAGCTATCAGTTTCCATTCTAACCAATGGATATTTACATCACGTGAGGACCAGGATTATTCTGACGGAAAGGCCACATCGTGAAAACAGCAACATGCAAAGGAGCGCTCCCCGGCTGCCTCTCCTCACTGCAGCGCTTGGGCATCTCGGATGTGAACCTCCCTCACCATCCTGTGCATCAGAAATCATTCTGCTAAAGTCAGTGAAGTTGAAGAGCAGCAAAGGAGATCAGAACGGGATGTTAAAGTTGACAAACTCAATTAAAGTGGCTTATATAAGAACCGTCTTTATACTTGCTCATGGCATACAGAAATGTAACTTAACAAGCAAGAGAAAGACGACTAAATACAGGATTTGATTGATCTATCTAAGAAAGTCCGATGTGGTCCTTGCGCTCTCGCGTGGGAGCGGGTGAGGGGAAAGCATCCTTGCTAGGCAGAAGGAACACAGTACACCAGAAATGGCTGTCTGCCCACATGAGAACAGAGATGTATTTCAATATGCTGTAATGCCCTTGCAGTCTAAAAAAAACCCACCCTCATCCTATGATCCACAATCGCACCAGGTAGGGTCGGTACATTTCAATCACTGATGAGATACTCAAAGGCAGCTCCGCTCCCAAAAGGATGAGGAGTCTCTGCCGCTGTAGCCATTTCCCAGCAAAGACATTGCGATGGAGCGTTTTTCGTCCCTGGCTGGGGAGGCTTTCTATTGCCATGGCAACCAGCAGCAGTCCACACACATCTCAGAGGACCGCATCCCGCATCCGTCACCTGGGCAGGACAGGAAACGCCGTGCCATACTTCAAAGCCACCTTCCTTAAAGACAAAACAAATCAACAGAGAACAGAGCGAGAGGCCCTGACTCTCGTGGGTACCAGATGAAATAATCTGCTCATCACAAACCTCTCCCTCGCCCCACATGCTCGTCTGTGGATTGTGCTTTAAATCACTCCCAGGGAGGTGTTTTGTTTGACTGAAATACCCAGCTGGCCTCATTTTGGCCAGCCAGAGAGGAGGCAGCCTTTGTTTGTTCAGCATTTACCTCTCTCCTTTCAAGCAGTCACCAGTCAACTTGGAAATACGCGTTTCTCTCTCCTCACAGAGTTTCCAGCCAGACCCAGCCTGTGCAGAGGACCTGCCCGCTTCAGAAAGCAGAAGGCCCCTGAAGCCCCCCAGATCTCAGCTGAGTGCGAGGCAGACCAAAACCAGGGCCAGGTGATAACACAGGAGCAAATAATTGTTTCTCGTGCCACGACAGGGTAACTTGCACCCGTCCCCTTCCGCCCTCAGGAGTGCAGGCTGCTCCACCCAAGCCAAGGAAAAACGCACTACCAGGACTACGATTTGGTTGAAGCTTTCTACATCTGTTTAAGGAAATAACACAAACCTATTTGAATACACAGATGACCACAAACCGTAACTCTCTTTCACTTCCCCAGAACTAATTATACACATGTCACCAGAGTGTCATACATCTCTCTCTTTCCACCTAGAGAACACATTTTTCACTGCTGCAGTCTAACACCTCATATGCTGAACTGTACTCTGCATGCAAGAGTTTAGGGAAAAAAAACCCTAGTCCTTCAAGTGATGTGTGTACTTTCATAAACTTGCCTAGAAATAACACAGAGCTACAGCGGTTATTATTTAACAATATATCCAATGGGGAAAAATAAACCACACACCTTATATAAATATCGATAAAACCCTTTCTTCTTACTGTGTTAGTAGCAGCCTACAACCACACCAACAGCAAATACAAAGGAACACTGTGTACTGAAACAGCCATCGTGCCTTTACTGTGAAAGTAAAGCATGAAACCGTGTTTAAAGGCACACGAAGTTAAAACCTGACCCATGCTAAAAAAAGTTATGGTTTACTTGATGGTACAGAATTTGTGACCTCACAGTTTGAGTAAAGCTGCAAAATTATCTATAGCCGGACAGAGGATTCTTTTAAAGGGAAATACAAGAGTAAACACCCAAAAGAACCTGGAAAACCTCAGAAACTGTTGAAGGAAACAGCTGAACTGACCACGTATAAATGCCTGCAACAAACAAAATATCGGGGAAACACTAGACTGAAAGACCAAAAAATAAAACTGTTTACACAAATACAGAGTGCCCTTCATTTGCACATCAGGATTCCCCTCCTCACTGTGAATAAAATGGATACCCAGGGGCAAAATTAGTTGTTTTGATCATGCAATGCCTATGCAATTTTGCTAGAATATACTAGTGAAGAAATACGTCAATTCTGTTTCAAAATGTGTTAGAATCACAAATATTGATGTGTTTCCTCAACTTCAAGAACAGAGAAACCAAAACTAGCATTGGAAGTTGAACGGCTCACACTTATTAAAAAAGCAATGAATTAGAACTGAACAAAAAAGCCCAAACAAACACGAAGAAGTACAGTCAGGCCTCCTCTCAAATCTCCAAACCTCCTCTTTCCCCCAGCATGCTGTATTGTGCCACGTACCGGAGACACATTACAAACAGAACAGGCTGCAATACTGAACCAACATCGAGAAACCACCTCTTAAAACTAAGTTTTAAACGAAGCACTTCCATGAAAATAGAAAAATAGAAGGACACCAAGAAAATCTGATGGAATTCAGCATAGTACAAGTAAGTCTGATAAAATTTTCGGTTTCTGTTTTAAGTCAAAGAGCCAGATCTAGCGGATGTTCTCACAGTCAGTCTGCTAATGAGGAAGTTTGATGTTTTGAGCATAAAAAAGATAGTATATTCAAATTTTAAGCGTGGGAATAAAGTCACCTACCTTCAAAGTACTTGTGACCAGCAGAAGTCAAGGGAGTTGAATCTTAATTTCTTCTCACACGTTAATGAAGTAATGGCCACTCTTGTCATTACTAGTTTAAGCAGTGCAAGATTGTAATTAGGAGAGAAAATTAATACGCTAGTCCCAAAAGGAGAGGCATACAAAGAGCATCAAGCAGCAGGACTGCAGGAAACATCTGATAACCACAACATAAAATGGAGACATTTGTTTATTGACAGTTGCAAAGTAGGCTGAACATTTTATTTACTGTTATCTCATTTTCAGTATTACACAGATCATTTGAAAGAGGGCAACAGGGATGTAAGTTTAACAAGCATGAAGCACGTCCGTGCGCATATGTTTATGCTAACAACCACGGGGAACTTCAGCTCTTTACCTTCTGCCTTTCCCCCGTGTGGGGCTACGACAGCAGAACAACCTCAGTGCATGCCAAGCACACAGCACAGCCTCTCCTCCCGATGTCCTCAGGCAGCTGCTGAACCAGGCTCACTGCTGGCAGCCAGGAACGTTCCCCCTTTGGCAGCAGCGCTGCCCACTCTAGGC
Organism: Alca torda; assembly: GCA_008658365.1. Taxonomy (NCBI): domain Eukaryota; kingdom Metazoa; phylum Chordata; class Aves; order Charadriiformes; family Alcidae; genus Alca; species Alca torda. The sequence goes on from CM018080.1 coordinate 48,418,008, forward strand.
AGAGTTTGCAGCTCTCCGGCTTCTTCCCTCCCCACCCCTCCGAAGCGAGGGTTCAGCTCTTTCTCCTGGTCAAACCTTGGCTCCCAGTACAGAGAACTGGCAGCAAACACTTCTGCCAGCAGAAAGACAAGAGCCACACATTCCACGTTCTACAGTCAAACTTTTCAGGTTGGGATAACACACTGGTAGGACATCTACTGCTACAGATATAAAAGCTTGAAAAAAGAAGTCCCCAGAATGTCCAACCCTCCCACATTGTCTGGATCCCTTTTAAGAAGGGGCATTGAACCAAGTTGTTGTGTTCAAACTAGGGAAAGAACAACCAACCCGACTTTAAATGATCAGGGTTGTGATAAGAGACATAGTGACAAAATCAGAAGGCCAAGTCAACTTGAGTGCCATGCAAGCGATGGAGGATGTCTCTTACCCCTTCCCATAAGACAGTATGCATGACTGCACAGACCCAAAGACAGGCAGACGCAGACACCCCCAGTCCTCCCAATCCAGCCTCTCTCCAAGCAGCTCTGCACCAGGTGAGCCTCGTTCTTCAAGTGCACAGCGTTAGACAATGCCATTTCCCAAGAGCTACTCACGGAAACGATTCTCGCTCCACAATTAGCACCCACGTGAGTAGGGAAAATCAGACCTATGGCTCTTGCCCAGTTCCAGCCCTCCTGTACTGAGTCCAGGACAACAATTTTGTAACACGCTGCAGTATCCCGTACAGCTGTGTCAAAATGGCGTAACACTGATCGCCTGTGACAGAAGGCATTTGTACTAAGAGATTTCTGAAGGCAGTACAGTATTTCTTTGTGTGAAGTAGCTGAGAAATAATACTCTCAACCCCCTCCAACCTTCTTTTCCTTTGTGCACTGCCAAGCAAAACGGGCCCAAAAACATGCTCTCTTTATTCTTTAACTGATGGAAATTACATTAGAGAGAAGCCCAGCACAAAGGAAGTTTTGGCAAGGAATGTGCCTTTTATGTTACGTTCCATAAAACACTCAAAAGATGTATCGACTGATATTTACAAAAAGATGCTCTTCATCCATCTATACACGGTGGCTGCTGCAACACTGACTTGATCTGCACTTCAAACTGGCAATGTAAAACAAAACATTTTTAAACATATTTGATATAAGCCATTTTTTAAGAAACAAAGACTTGGAAAAAAAAAACCGCAAACCCTATTCCTTTATGCCTGTGTTTTAAATTAATTATAGCAAAGAAATGTCAACTTACAATGTATTTCTGAGTATTACTGAAAATCCACAGTAAAAACCATAAGCAACTGGTTACAAATGTATATGGAGTCTTTCTTCCTAAATAAAAACCACCATAACTAATGGCATAGGCAATCCTTGTAACCTCCTTTTCTAAGCCTTAGAGTCGGATCTATTCCCCCTGCTCATTTGGTCCTTTGCCACTGGCAGCACTGATTTTCTGCCCTCCTTGGTGACTACTGGGACTTGAAATCCAGAAAGCCTTTTGGTTTCAAATTTGTGCTCCATTTTCAGCAATAGCAACAGTGGTCTGGAGTAGTTTTTGTTGCGAGACAGCGAAGAGCCAACAAACCACAAACACAGGCAAGGAGTGCAGCACTGTGCCAGAAGAAACAGTCCTTCCCGGGAAAATCCTTAGATTAGACACGATCTAATCTACAGCTATGGAGTTTTGCTTATTGCTGATACTATTGCTGTGCTCTCAAATGCTTTAATAGTGGCAGTTCTTCCCCAAAAGGCAGCCTTATCCGCACAACTACGAAGCGGTTCAGCAGTAACAACGCTAAGAAATTTTCCGGTGTTAGTAAGGATAAATAATACACTAACACACTCGCCAATGCCAACTTCTTGCCCAGGTATAGTCGGCATATGCTGGTGGGGTCCCCCTGTGGTGGTGCTCACCTACCACCACGTGTCCCAGTGCAGCGGGATCCTGCCCCACCGCTGGCCAGGGACACGTCCACATCACCTTCGGATGAAACCAGGGGTGAGCAGAGCACAGCAGGGCCGGGGCACGAACCTGGCGTGCACCGTCTAGCGCTTCCGAGGAACCGGATCACAGCCACTTCTCAGCCGGCACCCAGGCTTGGGGACGCAGTGCTGCCGCAGAGGAACACCGAGGGAGTCACAGAATCACAGAATGGTAGGGGTTGGAAGGGACCTCTGGAGATCATCTAGTCCAACGCCCCTGCCAGAGCAGGGTCACCTAGAGCAGGTTGCACAGGAATGCATCCAGGCAGGTTTTGAATGTCTCCAGAGATAGAGACACCACGTGCCCAGTTTGTATTTGGTGACGCCTCTGAAAACATACTCTAGTTAGTAAATGCAACTGTGCCAGCAAAAACACTTTTTGGTGGTACAGTTTACCTGCAAGGAGAATTTACCCATAAAACCACATTAACAAACCCTCAGCAACACAAAATTCGCCCAAGCCCAGAGCTCAGGAGGTACAGCTACAGTTCTGCCTTTCTTGTAGACCAAAATACAGCAAAAGCCATCATGGAAGAAAAAGTGCTCTGAATTATTTCCAAATAAGTACTTTTAAATATAGTAATTGCAGTGACACTTTAAAAAGTTACTCATATTTCAAAATATCGCCGCTTTGCATATGAAATAATTCTTACTGCACTTGCAAGAGTCAGAAGCTTAAAGATCTGGAAGGTCTTTAAAGAAATGAGTTTTCAAAACAGCACAGAAACTTGATTTTCTTTATTTCTTTCGGCAAATTGAATCAGTACCATAACTTGCTCTCCCTAACTTTCGTAAATCACTCTATCCCCTGAACACAAGAAAACCAGCCCAATGTTTGGGAAGAGTTTTACGTTACAAATAAAATAAACATTTTAAAATATAGAAAATGAACTGAAGTAATGACTCATCACCCATTGCGTCTCCCTGAATTTACTTCACAAATTCTATTACTTCAGGTTCTGTCTGTCATTTCTGGAAGGCAGGGAAATGCCTGCTTCAAAGATACAACTAAATAAAAGCCGTGTGGGGCTGGTTCTCCTCCACCTGTACTCGTGTTGCCCCCAGTAACGTGGCTGGCCGTCAGACACACCTGCACGGACGAGAGAACTGCATACAAAGGAAATATTTTCAGTTGATTAGTAGTTCAAAAGGCCCCTTAGAGAACATGACAGTACTGCTGCAACCTCTTCAGAGTTTCAGGCTGTTTACTCTCGAATAGCCGTGCCCCAGCTGTAAACGGTACAACTTTCAGGGCGCTGCAGAAAGGTCCATGAGTCACTCGCAGGAAAAGTTGGATAGAAATCTCGCCTCTTCAGTGTCTTCCAAAACCACAATAAACCCTGAACTTTTTATAATTAAAGTTATGTTACATTCAGTAAATGAGGTTTATGTAATTAAACACTCATCAATACTGTGGGCAAAGGAAAGCCACTGAGAAAGTCAAAGCTGCCAGCCGAAGCCTTGCTTACGAACGTTGTGCTGCCACAGCATTTGCCTTGTGCAAAAGCCCAGCAGAAATTCAGGCGATGCCCCAGTCGCTTCCCTACCGCATCTCTTCAACATTAAACTGTTACAGCAAGACCATTTCATTTTCAATTGCTTGCCTCCTCCCCCATTTATCACTCAGCACACCTCTCTGTGTTAATTGCTTTTTAAACATTGCTCACACTTAAAATTCAGACTCAGCCTATACCGTTTACTTCCCAATATAACTTGATGTTCAGAGTAAAGCACGTAATTACTGTACAAAAAGTTGTACAAATATAATTAAAAATAAGGCAGAAACTTCTCCCCCCTCTTGCAATTCATTTTACAACATACATGCCCTAATTAAGCTTAAAGCCCCCAATTTGTGCTAATATTTTGGAATGAGCTCTTTTCTGCCTGTTCAAACTATGGCTACATGAAAGGGACCTGTCAGCACTAACTCCCACAGTAAAGTCTCAGCCTTTACAGGAAAGTTTTCTTTACATTTCCTTCACGGAGAGCACGCGCAGCCTGAAATCCTTTGGTGAAAGCTCCTCAACAGATTTCCAGGGGCCGAACAACTGGTTCTTCATGTGACACAGCTGAACATCACTGCTGGCATTTCTGTCACCTACAGATTAGCCCACCGGCGATCACACTGCACTGTGTGTACCAGACGCACAGGTTGGCACCGGGACTCCACACGTGGGCAACTAAGAAGTGGCTTTAGTACTAGTATTCATAAACTGTGTACATGGAAGCTTTTATTCTGCTGTACCAGTTGATATACCGCTCCCTTAAGCTCCCTTATAAAAGAAAGAAAACAATTAAAACCTATATTTAGACAAGGCAACACTGGAACACTGTTCTCTGCATCAACACTAGGAAATATGCACAGTGCAAATCTTGTGCAAACATTTTGTCTTTATTCATGTGTCTGTGTGAAATCAGGACTTCCTCAAAAACTTTGCAAATCAACACTAAAAGGTTAGGGTGGGGAAATGTCAGATTTTCCACCTAAAAAGAAATGGTAACAATTTTCCCAAGACTACGCTTACCAACACCCCGCATGGCTTGCTGTGAACACTCCCTTATACCACTGGCTCAAGTAAGAGGAACCTGTTTGTTTTTATTCCGCTAATGGCCACAGGAGAAAATGACTGTGGGAATTATCATCAATCCTGGAGGAGCATTATCGTGAATTTGTTTGCCCTCTCAGGAAATGTAAATCTTTATCCATACCTCTGGACAACAAGAAGCTCAATTCTTCACTGCCAAGTTTGGGGTTAATTATTCTTGGAAAACAAAGATTTTTAGGAAGAACTGAAGTTGTAATATGTCCTGCTGTTAGTTCAACAGGATAATACCGACTTAGTTTTTAATTGATCTCCCATGTAGTGCTTTGGGTCACTGCTGATTTTTTTTTTATCTAGCAGCTCAGGTACTAACTCTTCCTTCTCTACAACACTTGCATCCGTTTCCACCATCTCCCTTCTAGGACAGGAGATCCATGCCTTGGAAAGTATAAATATGAAAAGCCCGTTCCTCTTTCTTGATTCAGTCAGTGGCTGCTGCAGAAATGGGAGGCAATTCAAAAGTTTCAGGCATTTTCAGAGTGCGAGCCTACTTCTCGCTTCAGAGCAACAACTTGAAAGTTGAAGTGGCTGCCGCCTTACAGGGCAGATTCAGATGCGCAATTGATAGGTGGCCCCAAACTCGTAGTTGGTACCTTATCTGAAGCTTTTGATGGGAGATCTTGCTAGCTACCCTCCACCAGCCACAGCAGAGCTTCTGACCAAACTTAATCACAAATGACCTGCAAAATCACCTTCTTATAATGCTGGTATAATGACATGTGCCTTCCTCTACAATTAGATGTTTTAGTTGGAAGTGGTAGAAGAGAGAGAGCAGGAAAAAAAGGAAAAGCACGGCTAGGAAACCATGATCAAAAACAGCTAGAGTGGATCAGCAGTTTCCTCCTGCTGTTGATCCTGAACAAACTGGTCAGTGGCTCACGGAGTGGACACATAGCACCCCCCCAAAATAAACAACCAAGCTGTCCTAAAACACTGCCAATAATATGCATACAGCATCAATGCAGCAAAATTCTCTGTCAGGGAAGAGAAACTCAAGCTTGCAACAGATGCTGCAATTAAAATGAGAAGAGCTGCAAAGCTACTCTTCACTCCAGAAGTAAATTGCTGAACTGTAATTAATGTTCAGTTTATTAAATAAGCATCAGGCTTTTACGTCATAATTCTCCTAAAATCCTCAGCTGTTACATAACACGTAAGACTGAATTTACACAGGCTGCTTTGATTCTGAAACATCAGCGTTCATTTATCCATCAGGGGCCCAGCAGGACAGAGTTTACCATTCCTTTTAAAGTCAAATACAATGTTATTTTACTTGCTCTTCAAGATTAGCTCAGTGTTTGCACTTTCGTGTGTCAGGCCGGTTTTAAAGACTCACTTTCAGAAGTCCCTGGAACACACTGCATTTATCACACCAACAAAGCCACAGGAAAGGTCTTTTTGTTTTTCTCTCTGTTTGCCTTTTTTCCCTCCCTTTGTAAAAGTACAGTACTTTCTGGCATTCTTTTCTTTTCACAATCACTTTTAACAGACCAACGCTGCAACAAAGCCAACCCGTTTCATCACATTTACAGAGTCCTCATTGTGAGGAGAGACTATAGATTTGTCAGTGAAACGCTGAAGTTATTATCCTCTGCTAATAAAACTCACTGTAACACAGTGCAATGCAAATAGTTAATCCTAGCTAGTTTGCAGAACGCAGTAAAACCAAGCACGTTCTTGGTGGCGACATCGTTACACTTTCTCGGGTACTACCAGACATCTCAGCTTCAGTACTAACAGAGAGGAAAAAAAATCTGCGAGTTATGCTTGAAAACCCCCTAATCCATAGTGGAGCAAAGAATCACAGGTTTTACAGCCCTTTCCACTAACTGCTGAGAACGCGAGCAGAGAACAAAATACCACCCTGTCAGCTTTGAGAGAGCCGTTATGCTCCGCTACCCATCAATGCAGAGAATGATTAAGTCTTGATTCCTGGTGCCAAAGACTTCAGATAAAGAAGCAAACCATTCATTTCCAGCCATGATCGCACTTAGCAAAGCAAGTGCGAGGGAACCAACAGTAAAGCACGCTCGGCTACCGAAGTTTATTGTGAATCGCTTGGAAGTAAGATTTCTTTCTAGGATGATGTCGAAAAATCCATTACGCGGAGGCACCGGCAGATATTTATTTATCTGAGGTTAGCATGGCTTCATGAAGAAGCAAGGAATACTTAGTTTGGATGACAAATCATTCCACAAACATTATTAATCCTCCAAGCGGTAAATATTTCAGGTTTCAAGAGCCAATTAGAAAGGTCAGCATTTATCTTTTTGTCTGTTTCTAGCCTTAATAACTTTTGCACTCGGCCTGTAGATTAATCATTGAAGAGAAAGATACAGAGGTTTATAAATAGGAAAAATAACCTAGGCATAATAAGAGAGGGTCCAGACTGGGCAAAAATTATCTCTACCTGTTCTGGTTTTGATGACTATAGCCTACCTTAATCCAAAATCTAATTATTTGGATTAGATTAGGACAGTGGATTTTCCCGAAACGCCCAGGCAAACCACACGCAATTTCATATTTGGGGCACAGGGTTGCATTTCATTTCCAAATCCCTTTTAATTCCATGCAGGCATTTGTAGCTTCTTTTTCCCATGACAGGAAATATTTGTCCCTCTGCAAAAGTTTAAAAAACAAAATCCCCATCTCTAAACCCAGCAGAAGACTGTTATTTGGCTTTAATTGTTATTCATTTGCTACACCTGAGGTCATTGCAATTATGAAGAATCCGAGAAATTCTACAGCTTTTCAAGCAAGAAATATTTTGCAGGGGGACTGGTTTGTTGTTTTTGTGAGGTAGTATGTGTCTGTGTTCCATAAAAAGGCAAAGTAGCAAATAAAATACCAGCAGTACCCACCTCCGCCAGTGCATGAGATCATTCCACCCGAGACGCAAAATATGGCATGTTGCGCAGAAGCAAGGATGCATACAAATCAGAGTCATGAATGCACAATAAGACAGCAAAGAAAACAAAACTGACAAGATAATGAAAAACATGCCTCCCATGTAAACATTTTCTGATTACTAAATGGGAACCTTGTTTATACACTTAGAATAAATACACAATCAGACCCACCTATAACAGGTTTAACTCATCCTAACTGGTTCCTGGGTAAGTCTGTTCAAGTAGCCTTCGTGAAGAAGAACCATTAAGAAATAAGTAAAACTTCTTAACTGCTATTGAAAATTTTCTTTTAAAATTGATGACTCCTTTCCATGTTCTTGAACTGGACTCCTCCATCTCACACCGTTAGTCTCTACCGCTTTGACAAACATGTCTTTATCCCTTCCCTGAGAGAATGAGAATATCCAAAATGCATTATTAAGAACAAAATAAAAACAGTTCCCCTCAAACTATCAACATACATAAAACCGTGTTGCTTAAAGACGGCATTTAATTTGGACTGTTTGCTTCAGTACAGTTCTTAGAGGCTGCACTGAGCAGGCATGTACAATTTACTTCCAAAACATCCCCTTAGGAAAAGATCCTCCGAAAGATTTCCTGAATGCTAGTTTGTACACTATGTGTTTTAATTAACGTACAGAATAGAAATTACCATTCAGATAAGATAATGATCCCCAGCCACCCCACCCTTGGATTCTGAAATTCTGCCAGATTTCTCAGCCCCTCATCTGCCCCTATTTCTCACAATCCTCAGGCCTTGGTTAGCTTTAATTCAGCTGCAGCTGGAGAGTTTCTCCAAGGCAGTCTCTTCAATTCCAAAGTGCGTGAACCGGTTAATTGGAGTGCTCTGCGATTCGAGTACTTTAGATAGAGAAAATACTGCAGGAAACGACGGGCCTCACTTGCTTATGTCACCGCTCCAACAGCTGTAGGGACAGAGTGAGCCGCACACGTACGTGCAGCCCCAGCTGCCAGCACAGACACCCGAGCGACCCTGAGACACCTGAGAAACCCTCAGTCTCCTGGCCGGAATTTCAGCGAGTTCACAAGGAAAAATTCAGGAACCCACAGCGGAAGGTGTCACCGGGGTTTGTCACGGGGAAGCTAGCCCAGATCTTACACAGCAGCCATGCCTGCAGTGAAGAGTCATACAGATTATTGGAGATAAAAAGATACTTTCTCTGGCCATGGAAGTACTAATGGGATTTACAACCACTTCACACAGATAATCTGTTATTCCCCGGTTGCCACTCCTCGGATACGATGTGCACTTTCTCACTTGGCCAAGCGCAGAAGGTCTTTCATCCTCTTTACCACCTGCCTACTTCTGGTCTTCTGTGAAGCAGTCTCTCCGTAAATGTCCATTACTGACAAAGGAAACCTATGGCAAATTTCCTATCCAACTGAGAGACCACGCAATTATTCATTCAGGCTTCAAAACTCAGTGTCCAAAACTTACTGGCAGATACTTAACAATTCTGGGGCAGGCTTCTAGACTATGGGGGGAGTCTCTCTCAAGGTGGATTTTAAAAAAGTATGCAGGAATCAAGGAGGGATCAGGGATCCTGTGGCTCCTGCCACACCTGATGGGCACAGGCTTGCCCTGAAGAAGTTACTCAAACTCTCCATTTAAACCAGGGGTACTGGTGCTCACCCAAACCCACTAAAAAGTGTGCTGTGTGATTTAATTAGATGATAACTCTTTAAAGTATTTTGAAGATGAGAAGTGCTGTACGTGGCAACTGCTCAGAGTTATTATCACAATCCAAGTAACGTATCATTCTTGAAAATATTCCGCAATTTTTGAGGACAAAAAAAATATCTAAGGGGTCCTATTTAGACATGTTATATTTAGACGCTGGCTATCGCAGAGCAAAGCTCTGTCATTTTGTTTTTCTGCAAAGTGCCACGACACCTACAGAAAAGTACTGCCTGAATAAACTTAAGTATCATATACTATACTCCTATTAGAGTGACCAGATTACGAAGTCCTAAAAAATGCAAGTGGTTTTCCTTGATAACAGAAACTGACCCAGCATTTCAATTTCAGTGAAGGAAATAATAATGACACCAGCAGGTGTAATGGCCAGAGTCAAGGGGAATAAACCCCTGACTAAACAACTAAGTAACACAATAATCTCTTTTGTTAAATGGACACCTTAGTCTCTACCTGAGTAGATTCAAACTTTTAGAATGGGTGCTCGAGTTCCTTTTTTTATTATTTTTTGAGCACCTCAGATAATACAATAAAACTCATTCCATCTCATACAGAATTGGCATGCAGCATGCAAAAGCACGGCAGAACCAGCAGTCTAGATCTTCTTACATATACAAATAACTAAGCTAAATAAAAGTCACAAAGGTGGCAGAACCAAAAAACCCCAAACCCAACTCCATCCACCAAAAGGTGAAGCACTTAAAAAGCTAGGAAACACTACATTTTGGTAGATTTGCAGTAGCCCCCCCACATCTCAGTTCCCTCAGTTAATGCACTGAATAAAGCAGGAGACTAATGGGGGAAAAAAAAAAAAAGCTTAAGCAATTACATAATAAGAGGATCTGTATCCTAAAGTACACACAACAGGAGAGCTGAATTAAAATTGCACGGAAAGATATAAGCTTTTTTTCCCCCCCCAGCCTATACTCTACTTACAGTAGAGAAATCACTACCAATAGCTAATTAACGTAACTGACAGTCAGCTTTGTCAGTAGAATACATTATGGCAGAATAGCAGCCTGGCAGGGTTCAGCAAGTGTAGAAGAAATACGACCTGTGAAACCACCACCACAAAGCAGCGCAGCGAAAGCTGGGACAAATCTTTGTGTTGGTATAACAGGAACAGCATGTCAAAATCTTCCCGAACTTCAGCATTTGTCTTGAGTTCATGAGAATTAGCTGCAGTGTGAGTCATTTAGGAAACTTAGTACTTGATGTAAAACTGTTCCTTGCCAGCTCACGGAATCCAAACAGAGAAAAATGCACATGCAGATTCTCAGACAGGTGAGTCAGATGCAATAGGGCATTTCTAAAGACATATTTAATACTAACCACAGTTTATCCCAATTAGTCCTCATCACCTGGCGTCTCCTTTCACAGGTCTGAAGGTTGCTTTTCAAATCGCCTCTTTTCAAAATGGTAGCCACTCACACAGGCACCTAACGGAGAGACTGGTTCCTTTCACAGAGGCCACTTCGCTCTGCCCTGTGCACGGGCCTCCTGGCACTGGCCAGATGAGGACCACCACCTTCCCCAAGAAGACCGACCGCAGCTCCTCGCCATCTAACCCATGGCCAGTCTCCCAGCCAAAGGCAACCATCGTTTTCCAACCAGTGAGGACAACGGGAAACCCTCATTTATTATTTTGCATGCAGTTTGTATACCTGGAGCTTCTTATCACATCAGCTTTTTTTTGCATCAGAACGACCGAACGTCACGCCTGCAGGGAAGAACAACTACACGCTTCAGCTTGTTGGCTTCCTATGTAAATTCAACAGCGTTTTGCTTCCTGATTTTTGGTTAATAAATACTGAAGAAACAACCTAAATGAAGAATCCAGGCAAGCTGAGGTGTTGAAAAAGACACCCGTAATAGGACAGTGCCCCACGTGCGTTGGGTGCCGCACTTGAACACAACAGGCAGTCCCAAACAGCAGTGCAGGTGGCTGTTTTAACTAGCACAGACATACGAGCGGAGGCTCACGATGATAATTACAGTTGCCACGCAGTGAATTCACACAATTCACATCCTTTGATAAGAACATCCCAATTTTCATCAAGTTATTTGTGAAAGTAATGTACGTAAAATCAACTGAGATGTGTGCAAAGCATGGCGGATGGGGTTACACGCGTTTACAGACACGGTTGCTCACGTGAGTTACGAGTACAAAAAGAAACCACGGCTGGTCACTTTCCAACCCGAGTTCTCCAAGGCGGCAGACAGGCAGCACAACTGCTGAAGCTCGCAGCTCCTCTCCCCTCTCGGGAGCCTTGGCCAGCCACTGCAACGCTTGGGTGTGCCCCAAATTGCAGGTTATGGGCTGTTCCAAGAAGCAGTTTTAAGATTCTTCGCCTATTGTCTCCCGTCTATAAAGCTGTCCGTCCTCCTGCCAGGCTTACAGAGCACGCTCCCCTACGATATTATCTGGAAAAGAATTTCAGCTTATAAAACAGGTTTACTAGCTGAATAAAACATCTAGAGGAACTGTACACTTTAGGATCTGTTTTCACATAACAGATCTGTTCTAAGGTACATTTTTTTCTTTATTATTGTTTTAAACTAATCTTCAGTGGAAAAGATTATTATTCCACTCAAAGTACTGCCACAATATCTCTATTTTTCAGATAAACTCAAAAAACCCAAGAGATGCCTTTAGTTAGACTGGTGTTTCCCTATCATTATCTTAAGCTATTTTACTCAATCTGTGGATTGCTAAACAGCCGTTCAGTGGTCCTGTGTACTAGCAAATCTCATCTGGACCTTTACATTTCATTTTCCTCCTCTTGCAAAGTAAATATTTAAGATTTGTTGTTGCAGTTAATCACAGACAAAGTAAAATATCAGTGAAAAACTTAGCAATGTTTGTCTTGACATCTTTGCTCACTGTCCTCCCAAGAGGAGAAACAAAGGGCTACCTGGAAGAATTTAATGTGTCACTCTTCAAGAAAAACATCTACGTGTAGACAGAGGGGGCATCTCTAAAGATAGCAGTCGAATCATGAAATGTTTACAAAACAAATCCTGACGCCACTGACCTATATGCAATTGCAAGTCTGGCAAGAGAGTAACTGCTGATCCTAGCAACAAAATTTCAGGAGGATTCATTTCAGAAATCTTCCAGTGAATTTGGATCCTGTTCTTCAGAAGTAATTGGAGCTCTGCTAGCCCCATCGTGACTGAACAGACAAGCCAGGGAGTCATGACCTTGCAGTACCGTGTGCTCACTGGGTTCCATCCCCATCCAGTTCTGCCCTGTCTCATTTCTGCCTCCGAGCATTAAGCTGTTCAACAGATGGAATAGAGAAATTAAGGGTTTGCTGGGTATTTAAAGTATCAATTGGAGTAGACCGTACAGAGTTGCTTCTCCTGCCTTTCTGTATGAAACTGCACGCTGAGCACTCGTGTCTTACAGAGGTTCCTCGTCAGTGACTAATGCTGTCCAAAGCACTAAGAACAAGCGTCACTGCTGCACTCCATCCTGTCAAACCCTTACGCGGGCACCAGTTCACATGTCTCAGGCTTCATCTTTCTTACAAATACTGCAGCAGCTTCATTTGCACAGGAAGGGCAGAAACAGATGTATTTGTGCAAGATACTGTAACACATTTAAAGAAGTAGCCAAGTTACAGAAACACTAAAAAGAACTATCTCGGAAAGTCAGACAGCAAAATTAAACACACAGAACACGTCAGAGATTGACTACGACCGAATGAAATAAATAAATTTCTCTAATTTCATAATCAATCATGCACCTTGCCCAGCATTTGCTGTTTTATGCTTTTAAGCCACTAACTCATTTCTACAAGTTTGAAAATGTAGACCTAGTTATTCTTGTGGTTTATCACCGTGACCAAAGCAAATTGTGATATTCTTAAAAACAAAAACCCCTCCTCTCTCATTGGCCACTATAGCAAAATTTCCAAGAGACAGATCCAGAAGTATTCCCTAACCACTCTAGATATCATACAGTAAATAAGGTGTCTTTTACTTAAGACACATATAGAAACCTATCTTTGGTAATAGTCTAGACTAAGTTGTTATTGACATAATGACATCCAGGGGAATTGGGCAGGAGGCAAAACAAACTCACAGTAGTGTAAGTTTAAACTAATTTATTTCAAAAAAGCATACAAACCAACTCTACAATACACTTATTTTTTTAACTCCAAATTGCCTTAAGCATTAGCAATGTCAACCGCAGCAATCAAAAGTGGAGCTGCCTGAAGGGGAGAGGGGAGAAAAAAATCATTAAGGGAACAGTTTCAGATCTGCTCCAAAGGACTAAAAGGGAGAAGTGACAGAAGCACAATATACTAGAGAGAAGAAAATGTTCTATAGAGAAAAAATTGGGGAAAAAGGGAGAGATATAACACATGGTGGTGGGAAGGGCAGTATTTGTCACAAAAAAAAATAGTACAACTTAGTATTTTGCTGTACTGGTATCTCAAGCCTAGCATTGGGATGACACAGAAAACATTTCCAAACAGGAATGGAAATATCCAAGTTTCCCAGAAAAACATTAGAATATATTTACAGGTAATTTTTTCTCCATGGATGGGTTTCAGAGTTTACGAGAACAGGGCAGATGCACCGTATCTCTAGCACAAAAAGGGATGCTTTTCTACATAACTGTGTATTTCTTTGCGCATCTTCAATATATTAGATAACTGCACATATCTATCTTTAAATGGATTTGTTTAAGTATATACATGGGCACAGACATATTTATACCCAGACAGCTGGTCAGGTGGTCTGACCTTAGCTATTTTATTTTTTCATCTCCAGGAGAAACAACTTATTGTTCTTATTTCTCAGGAGAAACAGCTTAATTAATATAGTAGTATGAGAACCTGAGTGCTAAAACTCAACACGTGGTTCACAAAGCAGCATATCCTATTTTATTATAAAGAAAAGCAGCATGTATTCACTCAAAACAACTAAATTATGTTTAAGAGCTGCAAAGCAAAGCATGGAGGTACTGCAGAAATATGAAAAACGAAAGATACGCAGGAAATGTTCTTAGTATCTTCATTCAATTTGTGCATATATGTAAAAATCAGGACTGGAATTTCCCATCACTCTGTGAACAATTTTAATTTCAATTTCACCATATCCTTCTCATGCACTGGAAAGCAGTATGACAAGCTAGGCATAGAAATAAATATTGTCAGAGAGAGAGAGAATTTATTACCTGTATTGTATGCAATTGCAACCACTGTGAGACTTTGACCTATAAAGAGAAAGGAAACTAAAAGAAATAACATGTAAGATGAAGCCAAGGATCCTATAATGGTATTTCTAAATTGACAGAGGTTGTCCTAAAATAATTTAAAGAAAAGTCACGCTTTCTTTGATGATTTGTGGCCATTATTAAACGCACTACAAAGGATAAATTCTTTTACCAGCCTGAAAGTCTTACAGACACTTCCCAAAGATTACCTTTGTAGGAAAATGAGAGTTTATCCCATTCTGCTGATTAGAGAGAACTGTTTTGTAAAAGCGCATCCTTCAGGATCCAGATGCAATTCACCTTTCCCTTACAAAGGGGAAGGAATGCAAGGAAGATGTATGCAGTAGGCTTGTGTTCACAGCCTACTGCCTTGGCAGGTGTACTTCAAGTAGCTTGAAACCAGTAGCATAAAGAACTACATACCCTAGAAGGAGCCCTAGCTTTGATTTGGGGGTTTCTGAACACACTGTACTTCTACTGATAAAGAAAGAAAAATCCTGCCTCCTTCCCTCTTAAAGTGCCAATTCAGTTTCGAGTCAGTTATAAATTGCAGGAAAATCAAGTGATGCATTCACAGTTGTAAGAACAAACTTGGTCATCCCAGAGCTCTACATACTCTCAAGCATACAACCGAAGAATTTCTAGTGGTAAGTTTTATTCCAATATCTGAAACCAACAGATCTTTTTCACATTTACCTTAATTAACACACAAAAGTGAAACGTGCAGATCACTGACCACCCTTCCAATTTAAGATAGCCTTTACTTTTCTCAACTGTTGAAATAAAATTGAGCTCTCTTAGTAATACGCCATTTCTATTAATCTGCCATTTCTTCTAGATGTTTAAGAAATGCCTTTTATAGAACCAAAAACTTACCAGTCTTTAACCAGCAGCACAGGGATCTGCTCTGACCAGCAGGAAGAAATTCTTATCATGTTAGAGAGGAAAAATTATTGCCAATGTTAACCATGAACAACATCAACTCAGACAGCACACAAAAAACACAAGACATGAACATCGCTTGGACTCGATCACCATCACTGTTTTTCCCGTAACTTCCTTCTGTTTACTTGTTATGATGCTTTGGTTTCCCCAGGGATCCAAAAATATGTAACTGCCCATCACACAAGCAGGTCATCATAGCAAGAGAGCATCTTAAAAATTCCCAGAGCTTCTGTTTTAATTCTCTCAATATAGGTCTGTCTCAAGAAACCTGACACACAGTCAAGGAACAGCCCAACTTGACAACAGCTTTCCCTTGCTCATAGCAGTCTACACATCACCAAAACTACTCACAGCAACATAATTGCAATATTATTCTTATTTTAGTAATTTCCATCTAAAGCACAGGCTTATGCCTCTCTCGTAGCTGTGCTCTCAAACAGACTCTGCAATTATGAAAGCCAAGATTACTTCTAATATCAGCCACCTTCACATTTTAGGAATGCCAAACATCACAGGCTCTCAGCATGGAGCATATGCTCCAGATCATCAGCCCAGAGATTTTGATAGCAATAATCACAATAATTTCACAGTTACGGAAAATAAATCTTTACATACTCTACCATTTTCCAAGTTACCGTACAAATTTTACTGTTAGTTTCTACCCATGGCTTGTTCAGAGAACTGTTGCTGTAAAATGGGATCTAACTGGTAGTACGTGACATCCCTGTCACAGGCCACTGAAATTTCCTACTCTAAGCCCTAGCCTAGCCAGAGGCAGCCTGGCCCCAAATTCCACCTACAGAAAAGGTATGACACTGACTGCTGCCAGACTTGTCTCTGTATCTGCAGTGATCACATCCAAGACTTCCCAGCTACCTGAGAAGCCTCCTAAGAGATGCTCTCACCATGCCACCAGGCATCCAGAAACCCTGGGCAGAGGCAAAGAACCCCCATGCTCTGAGCAGATTATAGCTCCTCGTTGGGAAAGGGAAACATTGGAGGAATCTTGGATGTATGGCAGTCCTGGTAAAGGAGAAAGCCACTGGACAGGCACTTGCCATTTCTCTTGCTGTATCTAGTCTACATCTTTCTTCACCCAGCTGAAACCCAAGGGCAGCACGGTTTTCCACATATAAGTAAGTGCCATATGCATGTTTTGTGGGGGAAAGGAACGCGTCTCTGGCCAAAAGCGCCTGTACTCATGCCTAACGAAGGGCGAGTCACAGAACATACTTTTCCTAAAAAAGCCGAGATCAGCTACTGGTGATTTACAAGAAGTAGATTCCAGTGTTCAAACTGCAAAGTCACAAGCACATCACCTGCAGGACCAACCTGAAGAGAAGCTAAGAATGTATCTGAAGCCATTTAGCAGCATCCCTGGAGCAATGCCACCTGGAGGTTACCTCGGCACTGACCTCTCTCTGGACAAGGACTATCCACCCCTCGCCTCCTCCACGCTTTAAGTAGCCTCCCCTTCCTTTCCTACACTACACTAGTTATTGGGGCAGTCAGGGCAGCACTACGGGGACCTGCAGCAGCAGCAGCGGTTATTTCCCTCTTCAGTGTGTATTGCAAAGTGCTGTTTTACTGCCACCGCTCACACGGCAGTTGACACTGAAGGTAAAACAGGCAGGTACACACAGACATATCCTCTCCTCTGCCCAAGGTTAGCACTGCGGTAGAACTTGCCTTGCAGCACTCACCCACACCCTCCAGTCGTCAAGGAAAATAAATAAAGCCAGTAAACTTCATCTTGAGTCACTCAGAAGCAATAATTTCAAAGTCACGACGCCGGACTGTTACAAAATAAGCGAAGTTATCTGTAAAGATAGCAAAGACACCTATGCAGATCTAAAACACAGGTGACTGAGTTCAAACACAGTAGGAATTTAACTTATCTTCATGTACTCTGCAACGTGATCTACCATTAGCAAACAAGACCCGTCTGCCGCAGTTCGGTTTTCTTCCTTCTCAACTTTAGGGGCCAAAGGTAGCTCAGATGTTTTGGTCACGGGGAATAGAAACAGCCAGCGGTCACATTTCCTTACTAATGGCTCTAACATCAATGTTGTCAGGACCACACTTCAGGCACTTAACAAATTACAGCTTTTTGCCATTGTCTTACACACTCAACTAGTAAAATAGGAATAAAAAGACTACCTACATACTGCACAGCTAATGCATAGCACCCTATATACAAATGTCCTCCACAGAACACAGAGCTAAAAATGTCACACCAAAGTGACCATTTCTGTATGAATCGCTGCAAAATGCTCTCACTGGGATTTTTTATTGAATGCAGGGTGTTAAGGCTGTTTTAAAATCCTCTCACAAACACGAGCCCTTACCAGCACCCTCAGTACCCCAGCAGCCCTACTAGGGTTTTACCCACTTCCCCAGACAAAGGAGAGCTCTGCTGTGTAAATTACTCCCTTAGGGACACGCTGCACAACCCCTCTGACTTAATTTTACTTCTCCAGTAATACCACTGCAAACACGCTGAATGCTAACAATAAATAAATTATTCAAATATTTGGTCTCTATGGAAGCACCACATGAATCATCTTCCTGAAAAGAAACTTCTGAAGAGATTGTCAGGTACCCTTCCTGTGGGGGAGAAAAAAAAATGCTAAAAACAAAAAAAGAAAAGCTAATTTAAATAATGATGCAATGTGAATGAAAAGTGACTTATTGTAAGAAAAAGAGGTAGCAGCTTTGCTGTTAATTCAATAGGTTGACCAAAGCCTAGTCTCCGGCAAACACAGAGCATGACTGTCACCACAGTTTCAAAGAGGCTGGAACTGGAGGTTGCAGAAGCAAAATTTGAAGAGAAAACAGGTGAAGTCAAAATGTTTGGTGTTCTTCTGATGAAGATAACTAAACTGGACACTCAAAACCCCAGATCTCCACAGAAACCAGTCATTTATGGAGTTAAAGAGTTAATTTCCAAGTGTACCTCTGAGAGTAAGGATCTTAATTGAAACTTCAGTGAGGACCCAAAACCTAAAACACTTTCCTGCAAAAGCTAACAAACAGCACTGTTGCTTTTTACAGTTAGGTTCCCCCTGTTTAAGGTTCTCCCATTACTGGAGCATCAGAATATGATACAGAGCCATGATTTTACAGACTGTCAGTTCTGGGCAGCAAGAAGCACTATTGTTATCCTAATATCATAGAGCAGAAAACCAAGGAACTACAACCCCAAAGCAAAAAAAGTATTTAGATTCCTGGGGAACGTGAGATGCCCAAATACACATTAAGAAACTAATATTTAGTTGGATTTGGGCATAAGGGTCTTGCCCAACGCTGTGTTATCCATCACAGCACCTAATCCTAAGGCTGGACTGCCTTGCATCATTTTTGGGCTTTCTTCTTAGATTCACCATTACATTTAAGTATTATATAATATTAAATTATCTGTAGAATATGTGCTACCTTGCCATGTTGGTTTTTCCTTGCACCTCTAGGTAGTAGAAGAAAACAGTGCATTTTTCTCTGAGTTTGGTTTTCTTCTGAGGTGTAAGACATGCAATTCTGAAAGTTAAATGCATGCAAGTCTTACCGAATCCTCTCATCTTTCAGCTCTCCCCTGCTCCTCCTCTCCTCGCCCCCATTAGCACCAGCAGGTACCACTACTTCATGTCCTAGGACAGGCTGCACCTCTCCCCCTCGTGCCCAGGTCTTACACCTTGTCCTGCTCATACAGTGGAAAGAGCAGATGAACTGAATTTCCACCAGAAGAAAGCAGCCCGCTGTGTCTGCGAGGGCCCTCAGGTGTTTGTTGGTGGGTGCTGACAAACACATCCAATTTTTTCACATTATTAGAGAGAAAATGTGTGTGGCCGCATGCACGCAGGAGTCTTCTCTTGGTGAACTTGTTGTCAACTTCCATCTTGAAGGTAACGAGGACAACTCCTCCCAAACCTCTCCAGAGAAAAGACTGAGTAGCTGGTATGGGCAGTACTTGTCCAAGGAAATCAGTCCCTACTGTTGTTATATTTTTATCCTAATGTAATATTAACGTAAAAACTGAGGCTGGATGTCTTCATTTATAAGAGAAGACAATTCCAATTTCGCCTTCACAAGGGAAACCAGCTACAGTTGCCCCCTTTCTGCCTCCTTCCCGCTGGCTTATTTCCACTACAGCAAGTGCTTCTATTAATAACTAACACTTGGAAATGTGAAGTCCCAAATCTGCTGTCTCATTTCGTACAATTACTCAAAGGATAATGGATTAAATGAAGTGTTTGGTCATTTCAAGGATTCTCATGCTTATTGGAGAAGAAAAAGATCTCTGTACAAATGTGTGCATGTGTTCATAAACGAGCCGGTTCCCCATCTTCTTCTGTAGGACTTCTCAGGTCTGGTCTGTCTGTATTTTGTACAAAATAAACTTTCAGAATTAGGGACATAATTTTCTTGCTCTCTCAAATAAAGTACCATTCTCATCCAAGAATAAAGTGATCCGTGTGCTTTGGCAATTTCCTTGAAGTTTCATGTTATGCTCAGATATCAGATGTTAGTCCATTAAAACATGAAAGCCACCATCTTACATTGAGGGCATCAAGGGCTGGTATCTTGCCTGCATCAGCAGCGCGCAGAGTTACCATTTCTACTCTGCAATGAACTCCGGAGTCACTGTCTCACGCTGGTTTTGGTGATACCTGACCCTGTGAAGACAGTATCTTCCAACTCCTTCCTGCCAGAGCTCCTCACAGGTGGTGCCAGCTACAGCCATGGCAGCTAGACCAAGGCAGGTCACGCATAGGCTGCTGGAAGCATCAGTCAGAGATGAAAGTGTCTCATACAATGCTTTCCCAGAGCAGAAGAGGCCAGGCCAGCCCCATGTAAGCATCCTATTGCTTGCTCTGTTCTGGAGCATGAGGATGCCTGTTCCCTGCAGCCGATGGTAGAGAAAGAACAAAGCAGCTTATGAGCTCTGGGGAAGACAATCCCTCTTTTCGCAGGCTCCCTCAGCCAAGTGGGACCAGAGGCCACACACGACTCCTCACTCCTCCCCTCCTGTGTTCTGTGAATGGGAAGAGATTTTTGCCAATCTTTTTTTCCATTCTAATTAAAAGAGAATCGTGGCTTCAAAGGAAAGCCATGCAGTCTGACGTCACTTCACTGACTGCTGCAATCCTGTTTGGAGGTGTGAGTTTAGGTCTACAGGATCTCTGGAGCAAGAGCTTTGATTTAACATCCACAGGCAGTAGATTTAAACTGTACTGACCATCATAAGGACCTTGCTCACACAAGAAAGCAGACAGCATGGCAACGATCATAGCTGTACCTTCACTTGGTTGGGATCTTCTGGAAGCAGCAATCCAAGGTGGACCATCTAGTCACAGTGATGAGGGCCATCTCTGTTTTCAGCTCCAACAGCAACAGGGCCTGGATGACACAGGTTCACTTTCCTTCCCTGGATGATGAAGAATCCCTAACTGTGTTACCACGAGGAACTGCTTCTTCCAGGCTTTGACTAGAAACTCAGGAAGCTTACCCAAGAATGGCATGAAGCCTGGCAGATGTGTACTTGCGTAAACCAGAGAAAAGGCACTGCTTTATGTCAGCTGCTGCCCAGTCATGGGGCTCCTGCATCTTCTGGGGCAACTCCCGCAGTTCTTGCACTCCTGTTTCAATCCCCACTGCAGCAGCAACAGCAGACGCAGATCACTCTTTTCACTGTACAGTGCTCTGTTTTGGTGCCAGCTGTAATTACACCCACAAGCACCTTCTATATACGCTTCCTTGCAACTCAGGACAAAATAAATTTGATACGAGAAGACATAGTAATATGTTGCATTTAGTTCAATTAAGCGTGAGGACAAATAAGACAAAAAGGGAGGGGTAAGTTTGGTGTTTTTCTTCCTCAAAACAAAGGTTGTATCTTTAAGAAACAGAACCAAACCCCTCCACAGTCCAGTTACATCTTACAGGTGGCACTCAGCAGCTGGAATTTACATGACTGCTGCTAAAAGTTAACTTGAAGATGTATTTTTAATTTATTCAGGGAGAATGCTAAATATATTGAACGCTAAATAGTTTTATTATTATCATTGATCTGCGAGCAGCTGCATCCTCAAGGTTATAACATGAGATTAATACCCAAGACCAGAGCAGAGCCAACAAAACTAACCTTATTTGAACACGATGCATTAGTTTCAAGGGCTTGAAGTTAATGTGATTATGTCCCCACCTATCTCACCCAGCACAAGTTCCTGAAGAGTTTAGCATATGCCTAAATCTTTTCCACCGTAAAGACTTTTTCCTGCCATACATTTTATTAAATAAAAATGGATGTGTTATGACAGCTGAGAACATTAAAAACAGTGGGAACAAAGGCTCTCCATACAGCAGGTTTAAAAAAATTAAGCCATGATTTGCAACAAAAACTCAGTATGTACAAGTTACAAAAACCGACAGAAAAAGTAAAGCAGTATGAGCAAAAACCTGTTTTATCTGGAAATCCTGAAGGCCAGACGCAGTGATATCCACGGATGTATAAGTAAGTCTTGAGAGAAAGTATCAGAGTCTGGTATGGCTGAAGGTCCTACCTAGATTAAGCTCTGCATGGGACTTCGTGAGAAGACCAAGGAGCACAAGATATAAGGAGCAATCCTCACCTAGTAGAAGGAGCGCGTCATTTCAAACAGCACCTGAGCAGGTCACTTACTCAAAAAGTAAATTTACTGTTCATTTGTTTTGATTAGAGAGTTAATGCTAGAACTACAGTACCATGATCCTCAAAAAAATGAGGGAGCCACCTAGTATTTAATAAAATCATAGGCAAAAAGAAAACGATGAATAGGTATTTTGTTCAAAATTCTTCAACGAAGTACAAGCAAAGACAGCCAGAAAGGAACAGAGAGTTAATCCTGCTCATGTCAAAGACATTAAGGACACAGAATAGCTACAATGAATTTTAGCTTTCCTTTCTCTTCCTTTGCTATTTTGAGGTACACAGATAACTGTTTTCTCAGTCACGTTCTCTGGAGAGATATGTTAAATGCTTTACAATGGTTAAGACTACTTTGCCAAATAGTTCAAGTATAAAATAAATGGAAACCAGGAGCATCCGTAAGTCTTTCTTGGCTAAAAAAGTACTACTTACATTGAGGATTTTTTTTCTCTTCATTCCCCAGACCAGAAAAAGAGAGTTTTCCTTAACAACTCAGAAGAAATGAGGTGTGACAAGTGCACGAGTATCACATTTACTAAAATTTCGGAATTATTCTGTATTATTGTCGATAACATGCACTGAACATTCTTTTCAAATGTAGCAAAACATTTATCAAGTAAAAATAATTTAAAATCCCCTTGTTACCTAAACTTTTGCCAATCAAAAGGCAGTACTACAACTTGAAACCAGTAATTGAGTCAATTTTTCATTCTCCCGTTTGCATTAAGTTGGGTATAAGCACTGGAAAATGAGACTTAAGATGGTCACGTAAGGTAGGACTCAACAAACGTCTCCACCCTCTCATCTCACACCTCCTTGCACCTGCTACCATTCCCCTACACAGGTCTTCTGGAAAAAAGACCGTCAGAAGCAGCAAAGAGGGGGATGCGCTATTTCCAGGCAACTTGCTGAAGCCTGTACATGAAAGAGCTCATTGTAGGGAAAAATGAAAGACAGAAAGAAAGGCTTGGTTGAGTTATTTTCTTGTTTTAAAATTAAAACCAGGAAGTGTTAGAAGATGACTTTACTGAGGTTTTTCTTCACACTCTCTCATCCTTCCAACCTCCGTTGTATCATGCATACATGAGTTCAAACTGGCTGCGTTTTCCACTTGAAATGGCAACGCAGAACGCCAACTCAGTTAAAGGTCTGTTAGGCTTTGTTAGTTGCTTGAAAAGGCAGTCATCTCTCTCTTCTTCTCTATTTCTTTAATATGCTGAAAAGTTTTGGGCTTTTAGGTTTTTTTTCCCCAATTTGGAAGGCAGAGGAGGGCAGAGAAGAGGGTGGAGAACAGTGTACTCTTCTTTATTGGGAGAAGGCTTTAAGAAACAACTGAGATAGGGAGGGCTACAAATCAGTTATTAATTCCTGGATATCTTGCATCAGACAAAACACACAGACTTGACAGAGTAGTTTGCATTTTATGAAGTCAAATTACAAAGACTGCATATGTGTAGGTACACATTTGAAATTGGAATTGGTGAACAACTGAAAACAAATGAAGCATAACCATTCACAATTGTTTCTTTTTATCCTTAGAAATAAATATTAAAAAATCTAGTTCTTTCCATTAGGAAGGACTGCAAAGGTAGCAGATCCATCCTATCAAGACTAAAGCCAAAAGCTGCCAAACTGTACAATTTATACCATATCCTAGGGTTACGTAGTAATCTGAATACTTTGATGTATTTTAAATTTGAACAAATCTCAGCATGGATATTAGATAACAGAATAATGCAAATTCTTAGATATGTGCAAGGAATCAGTTGAAAAATATTCTCAGGTAAACTACAGATGTTGTATTACTTTGGGGTGTTGACGGCGTGCAGTACTGCCTGCCAATTATTTGCTTTGTGAGCCTCACTGTGAGTAAGGCTCCATCCTAGGTGATCCGGATAAATGTTCCAGAGAACATTATACAGCATTTTCTGCCAGAAAGAAGGCCAGAAAACTCTTGGCACCATGAGAATGAACACAAAACTGAGACACTTCATGGACAAATACTTGCAAAGACCGTAAAATCATCCTAAATGGTGTAAGTTACTTTTGTACCATAGATAAATGCATGCAGCCTGGGGAAACAGCCTTCTGTGCTCGCAAGACACTTCCATTAAGAGAGACAGTAGTTCCATGTACTCAATGGCAGAAATATAAACACACTTAGCAGTGAAAAATGATTTTTAAAAGTCTGATAAGATAGACTGAAAATTCTCACCTATCAAAGCTGCAGCCAAATAGCTTCTGTTCATATAGTCTATCCAATGGAAAAAAGATATTTAAAATTCCGCTACGAATATAAGCACCCTTAAACACGGTAGGTTTTTTTAGACAAATGCTCTGCCGCTGTTCTCCCCACTACAGCACTGCTACCTACCTTCAGGTACATTTTGCTATCCGCAAAATTTAGGAGTAAAAGAAAGGATCTCTCTCAAAGAAAACCCTTACTTCATCCACAGAGCTAAAAGCAGTGTTCCTGGAACATTTCCTTCTGGGCACTCTTTATAGACATAAAGGGGAAAAAAAAAAGCCACCCTTTGCCATATTTTACAGTAAGCAAGTTAATAATCTGAGGAAAGAAAAAAAGCAGCAATTTTCATAGACTACACTCACTGTATGTAGTAAATCGTCATTTTCAAGGCACCAGATGCGCAATAAAGGAGACAGGTTAAAGGAAACAAAAAACATTTGGTTACTTGTTGCCCAGTAAATATTACAAAAGCTGTGCAATTTGCAAGAGGTATTTATTAAGTAGAACAGTTACTCCAAGATGTAGTGTCCATCACCTACCTTGTAGAAGGGCTCCATTTCTCTTGAAAAAGGTGCTTCCTGGCCAAATGGGTGGACCTGATGTGCTAAAGGTAATAAGAAACAAGTGTAAAGAAAATATCATTTACATTAAACAATTATAAGTTACTATTTGCATGAATTCTGTTTTGTTTTTAAAGCTAATGTAAAATCATGGCATTTTTGCCTTCAAGCAAGGGTCTAAAATTTCATGTTAAAAATAGGTCAATTTGATTCAAAATTCACATTCTCTTCACAAGGAAAAACCTCCTCAGCAAAGCACACGCCCACACTCTCTTAGAGGAAGAGAGAAAAAAGCAGTTTGGAAGAAATAATTAAAAAAGCTTAAACAGATCAATGTCAAAAGTATTTACTGAATTCTCAGTACAGCAAAATATATGCCTTTTCCCAAAGCCATCTGCTAAAAACCCAAATGCTTTATGGCTTTTACTCTGCCGTAACAACGTGCCACCCCACCTATCTCATCAACCCGGAAAAGCCTTGGTCAGACGCTGGGTAGCTTCTGTGCTTCTGCCAGAGCACTTCGCCCACCAAACCCCCCCTCAGGCAGAGGTCAGCCCACCACACCAGAAATCACACTGCTCAACCAGCAGTCCCACAAGCACCAGCATTAAACTTGGTCTTTGCCATGTGTGCTTGCTTGGTGGCCATGGCAGCTCCAGTGGAGACATGCCAGCGCCCGCCTGCCCCAAAGCCCTTCTGTGAACTCGGGCTACCACCAGTTCCCTGTTGGCTTCGCCTCCTGCTCGCGCAGAGGCTTCCCATAGGTAACGGCCACTGAAGGGCCCTTCTTGTGACAAGCGTGGCTGAAGGTGAAGAATGGACTCAAACGCATGGAAGGCAGGAGGAAGAAGAGGAGGGAACATCAGTATGATTGAGGTGTTGGTTGATGAGAAGATCAACATGAGCCGGCAATGTGTGCTTGCAGCCCAGAAAGCCAATATATCCTGGGCTGCATCAAAAGAAGCGTGGCCAGCAGGGTGAGGGGGGTGATTCCACCCCTCTACTCCACCAGACCTGTTAAAGCGAGTCCAGAGGAGGACCATGAAGATGATCAGAGGGCTGGAGCACCTCTCCTATCAAGACAGTCAGAGGGTTGGGGTTGTTTAGCCTGGAGAAGAGAAGGCTCCAGGGAAATCTTATAGCAGCCTTCCAGTATCTGAAGGGGGCCTACAGGAAAGCTGGAGAGGGACTTTTTACAAGGGCATATAGTTATAGGACAAGGGGTAATGGCTTCAAACTGGGAAAAGGTAGATTTACGTTAGATATCGGGAAGTAATTTTTCACTCTGAGTGTAGTGAGACACTGGAACAGGCTGCCCAGAGAAGCTGTGGATGCCCCATCCCTGGAAGTGTTCAAGGCCAGGCTGGATGGGGCTTTGAGCAACCTGGTCTAGTTGGGAGGTCTCCCTGCCCATGGCAGGGAGGTGGAAACTAGATGACCTTTCAGGTCGCTTCCAACCTAAACCATTCTATGACTCTGTGATCCCCTAAACCTTGCTTCTGTTGTTGCCTTGGAGCAGCCCCATGGTGCTACGGGCAATAGGACTGTGGAGCATCCACTACAACAACCTGTGCTGCCGGCAAGCTGGAAAAGAGGCGAGGCTGTGAGGAAGCACCTGATGGCCACCCATGCCCCTCCTCTCCGGCAAAGGCACCGGAGCACTGACCCCACCACACCACAACAGTTCTCCTTCCTGTGGCAGCTGCCCCGCAGCCATGTCTGTTGGCAGAAGGACCAAAGTCGGCAGAAGTACCTTTCGCAGACATGAAAGGTAACCTTGCTCTTTTCTTAACAGTGCAGATGACTGTTGGCCAGACGTGGCCCTCCTTCCAGCACGGCACAGCTTGCCCTCTCCCCCAGGGAGATCCACAGGCAGTGCCAGCCCAGAGCCAGAGTCCCACCACCGCTGCTCTTGCTATGTGGGTTGTCCTCGACCGGAGAGGCACCACCTGCAGGAGTTCTCCAATCGCATCCTAGGGCTGCGGCACAGCAAGTATTTTAAAAGCACAGTACCTAGGGAAAGTAACTAAAAACATGGGTAAGATTTGTTGCAGCGTTCCCAAGGCAGGTGGAAGAGACAGGTTGGCAGGGGGTCGGAATGACGTGTAGTCATGAAACAGGTTTCAAAATCCTCTAAAGCTTGAAGACAATCCTAGGTATTTTAATACACTAAGCTTTTATTGAAATTAGTATCATGAAACTATGCTATCAATATAAAAATAGTTGCCCTATGCCCAAATTCAAGCACAAATTAAAAGCAAAGGACTAAATGCCCTTCGGTAAGATTACTGTAAGGCACTCCGCCTTTTTAAGGTAATCCACCTTCCTCTCTGGATGCAAAATGTGAACTGAGCAACACACGCCGCTTCTGTTCAAAGTTACTTTTGTCTCCTCTTGAGTTGACTACCGCTACACGAAATGCAATGAAATGGAAAACAGATGTTGTCTATTACATCGACGGCATTAGCAAAGTTCTGATAAAATGCCATATATAAAAACCACGCTGCTTTCACAATTATTCTGCGGAGACTCTTGTGCTAACGTATAAAAAGTTCACTGTGTTAAATACGGACTGTGAAAGGATCCAAAGCAACTGCATGAGTAATAAAAGCCTTCGATACTCCTGAACAAAGAGGGGAGTTGAAAGAGAGAGATGAAAATGACCAAAAAAGAAGTTAAGTAGGTCTACATTCGTAAGTGCTGGAGTGCGCTGGGGCATGCGCTCAGCTGAATACACACACTCACTTCATAGGGCTTAATGTAACCAATTGTTTGCGCTCCTTATAGCAAGCGCCAGCTCTTCAAGTGTAGCTCCTCAACTCACATGAAGGTCAAGAGCTGTTGAGGGTATTCACACTCCTGTAGGACAAGCCCACAGTTCTACCGTGCGTCGGAGTCCAGGATAATCTCTGGGACAGGACACATCAAGCTACAAGTGGAAAGCTGTAGCATAGTCTTCATGCTGTACAAATTTGCCACAGAAATCAGAAATCACAGTATGGCAACTATACGCCTCTCAAAAGCCCAAGAAAAAAAATATGGTGAAATTCTGAAATGAAGCCATAGAAAAAATTTACTCTCAGGCTGCTGTATGCCCATACGTGGGTGGAAGAGGGTTAAAGAAAGGAGAGGGAAAAGCATATATATTTGAATAGACAAAATGTCTCCACTAGAGAAACAAAGCCATAGTGATTTATCTTATTTTCCAACTTGAAAAAAGGCCCAAGGCTCTCATAAAAAACTCCATCTGATTCAGCACAAACCCACATGAACTGAGAAAATTAACTGCGCCTTCCCAGGGACGGAAGTTAAAGAATTCAAGTATGTAAATAATATACCGCAGCGACCGGTCAAGCCTTTCAAACAACAAACTTCTGTGTTTGCAGGGCTTTGCTGAAATTTAGCTATGCCTCTTCTGCATTGGATAAATTCTCTTTCTGTTCCCAAACTTTTGCACGTGAAGTCTCAGATGGTATTAATCATTAAAACATATTTTAAGCTGAGAAATGACAGAGTTAAACTATCTCTCACTTTTAAGTGTTCAAAATCTGCTTTCTCCCTGTTCCAGATTAAGAAACCACTTAAAGAAGTTCATTCTTCTAAAGACCATCTATAACAAAGAAACATTTGGTCCATCCCAGGCATTTTTTCAAACCAATTGCTTCTTCAGTGTAGTCTGTAACCTACTGGAGAAGAGTGGCTTGTTGTCCGGTATAAGTAACTGTATTCTGTATTTAGGCAAAATAAAAATGAAAAATCTGATTTTAGAAATTTCTCTTTTGTTATCAATATATGCTGTGAAATTCCTATTTATGCAATTAGCATTATTGATGGCAGAGTTTTTCCCAAAACTTACCAACTAAACACACTGACTAAAATAATATTTAATTTCTAATAAATCCCCACACAGCTACTAAAAGAAAAGCAGTAACTAGTTTGAACTTTTAGATCAGTGCAAGAAACTTGTGGCCTAATACATTTTTGTTACGCACAGGTTTGGGCCAACTTAACTCCCAGCAGCAAATGAGCAGAGGGCATTTGGGGAAGAGAGGAGAGGGGAGATGGACTCGGATCAATCACAAAGAACTGAGATTTCAAACTAATGCCTTGAAATAACAAGAATTAGTATAGTTTATGGATAAGATGACATGTGAAACACCAACAGTTACCTGTCAAGGACCATTGGTTTGATTTGCAGAAAATACTATCATTTCAAGCGTACCCTTAGCCAAAGGGGTGTCCAGGCTGCAACAGTATTTGCAGCAAACGCATAAAACAGAGTCCAAGGGTGCAAGTTCACATCCATCCAGTGCAGGATCCACCTCTCCCTGAAGCACAGTCATTGTCACTGCGGCATCTGTGTACCACCACAGGGAGCAAATGAAGTATTCACACGCTTGCTGAAAACCAGCAGCTAAGAGAACTGAGGACTGACGGCGTTTAACCCGTGAGCATCTGCTTGCGTGAAACGAGATACCTGGAACCAGGAGCCACCCCTGATCAAACCCAGCCTTTCCTGGGGATTCGCTATTGATTTTTAACGCCAAGTGGGACTTGATTTCCACTCAAGGCAAGCGATGAACTGTTTTTCCTCTGATGACACAACCAGTAGGAAACTTCGTTGTGCCGCAGGGCCCCAGGCAATGGGAAGCCGCCTGACGGAGGGCTAGCAGGGATTTTTCTGAGGGGAGGCTTTTCCATAGGAAAATGTTTCTTTGCTGAAATCTAAAACATTCCATGGGAATGTGTTGATTTGGACACCACTTATTCTGGAAACCGGGCCGACATGAAGGCTGGCTGGCCGGCCAGCCAACGAGGGTTGGTGGCAGCCAGCCAGCCCAACCAGAAGCTCCCAGGGCATACAGAAGCAATAATGCACGTGAGCCCTCCCCGATTAATTATTTCTACCAAAACGTACGCCACACATTTATAAAAATCTTTAAAAGGTGCCTAGGCTTCAAGAGACTTAAAAACGGAAATATAAATCCTTTGTCTTCTGGAATTCACATTAGAGCAAGGAGACTGCAGTTCTTAAAGCCAAGCGCTAAAAAAAACGGCCAGGGTATGAATTTTCTCTCACAGTTGCAGTATTTCACAACTATGCCAAAAACTCTCACAGGCTTCTTTGTCACAGAGGCCTGATTAATAGATTTAAAAAACCCAAACAACTAAAAATTCAAAACAAATTCAATCATGTGGGACTACACGCCACAATTAATGGATGATGAAAACACAGCAGAAAAGCAATAAATATAGGCCAATGACTGTGTTACCAAATATGTCCAGAGGGCGATGGTAAGGCAGGAGGACACAGAAAGGGGGGAAAACAAACAAAGAACCAACAACTCCCCTCTCCCCCCCAAACGCACACTTCAAAGGCCACTGAAGCATGGGGCTATTAGCTCAAAGAAGGAAGGCTCAGAGAGGAGGCAGGGAAGATGCTCCACACACACCTTGGCCCACCACGGCCATAGAGGTGGTGGGTTCAGCTACTGGGGCATAGCTGGTGCCAAAGCAGACCCTGGCTCTCAGGAAAGCTTGGAGTACAGGGTAGGACAGCCCGGTAAGGGGTAGAAAGATGAAACAGTGTCAGCTGTAAGCTAACAAAATTTGCACGCAATATACCCAACACAGAGCCTGCAGTAAGCAAACAGCTGCTAGACCACAAACAGGCCGCAGTGACACAAGAGGATCCCCTCTCCAGCTTTACCAGTGGCAAAAATCACAGGCACAAGCAAAGATGACTGACTGAAGCGCCTCTACATGCAGCTCAGCCCATGGACTTTGCAAAAAGGTGTGAAGAAATACAACTCTTCCTCTCCCGACAAGCGCAGTTAGTTCCCAGTAATCCAGAACAAGTGGATGGGAGAGCACCCAGTTCACTGCAATCACCACCCTTCCCCCAGGGTCAACAGCAGTTATCAGGACAGAAATATATTTGAAAATTCCCAGCAGCAGAAGCTGCAGGTGCCAGATGAAGGGAACAAAGGTATTGCTGTACCCGCACTGTAAGTACTCCATTATCAACCATCCACAGTGCAAAATACTTCAGTGCAAGTCTCACCTACACCTCCGACAAACAGTGAACTAAAGGAAATGTCAAGGACACCAAACCTAGAAACAACAAACCATTTTGTCAACGAGTGACCAACGGAGCATCTTGCAGGTAAAGAAACACACCTCTGACAGTTTTGAAAAGCAACTAAACCACAATTATTCTCATGTTCAAGTTGCTGAGATAACAATAGCTGAAGGTGCCTTTATCTGGCTGGAGCCCATGAAACCCTGTATCTAGCGGCAGCAGGGAATGATGCTCTTGACAAGTACATTCAGCTCCCGATGCAAGCTGGACTCGGACTGTTACCATACCATATATAAATGCATGTCCAACTAAGTTGGAAGATCATAATTTTTACCATTCCTGGAGAATTAAATTTAGGATGGGGTGGTAACTGGGAAAAAAGCTTAAGAAGTATACTTTTGCAGGAATACGGCATCCCTTGATGCTGGAAGATGAATAGTAGTTCCTTACGGCAGTCACCCTGTGTAAGGCATGAGAAATATTCATGACTACGGCAACGAGCTGCCCTCTTGGCTCCCACGCCGCACAAACGCAGTCTGCAGAGCGGCTGTCGGACAGCACGGGAGGAGGTTGCTCGGTCCAAACCACACCGCCACAAGCTTGCAGAGTGAGCATGGGACAGACGGCATCTCATTCTGGTTGAGGACTCCTCTAAGGCTTGTCAGCTCTTCCCTGCTTGCACTGGAGAGCTCGGATGCTTCTATTGGCACATCAGCTCCGTTTTCTACCCTCAACTTTAATGCCATTACTGGACAGAGGCTAACAAGACTACTGCACTGCAAAAAATGTTAATGCTCTACACCTGGGTACATATCCACAGTTGTATTAGAGACTATCACTCCTAATATAAATTTTAAGCAATACAGAAGCATTTAGATACCGACGCACCTCTAACACACGCGTTATGTTAACAAGGAAAAAAAAAAATTATAATCCCTGCCAGCAGCTTGCTGCCAGTTAATATCACAATTAGTGATCACCTAGCAACAGGCAAGCAAGCTTCCTCTCCAATCAAAGGGAAAAAACCTCTACTAACCTGGGCTAATGACAATACATAAAAAAATATATGGAAGGTACATGTTAAGGTATTTCCTGATTTTAATGAAAACTGATTACTTTAGAGATTTTAAATATATAAATCCATTACTCCATCTTCTTGAATTTTCGATAACTGACAAAACACTATTCTTAAAGAGATTTATGAATTCACGATACTAATTTTTAATTTATGAAGGCTGATCTAATATTCTGGTAATGCTTCTCTTTCCTCTGCAATTCCCTCTTTTATTGTCTCTCGGTATCTCTCACTTACTGTGACATGTGGGATTGAGACTAAGCTCCTAGATGGAGTCTTTCCCAGTTTCTCTAGGGTGTCTAACACATTTTCGAGCGAATAATAAAATTTTGATCTCTTGCGCACTCTAAATGAGTTTTCTATATGACATGACTGCCAGTGGGATTACATCTAAATTTTTATTAAAGACAAAAGAAAAGTTGCTCAGGAAAGCTATTCACAAATGGAACACCTGAAAATAAAATGTAATGTTACTTTTTGAAGGATGAGTGGGAAGTTGGCCAAACTTTACGTTCTCCAAATAGCCAAAGCCATTCCTTTGCCACTGTCTCCACTTAAAATAAGTAATTAAGCAAGAAAAGAGAGAGAGAGAAATAATAAAAAAAAGGATAAGAAAAAGCTTCTCAAATTTCCAGAATTAGGGATAAAAAGGGTAATTCTTAATTTCAAGAAAAACATGGTCATGTGTCTTTCAGATCCCATCAATGACTCTGCTGCGGTGCTCAAAAGCAGCTCTCACTGCTGATGTGATATATGAAGCCTTCTTGTCCCCCTGGTGAGACTCTGTAGCCTTCAGCCAGAATTTTGGTCTTTGCCAAGAGCCGAATATGTATTTATGGACAACAATGGAGGATTTGTTCTTTAAATAAATAAAAAAATCATAATTTCTATAGAGAGTTGTTGTTTTAGGAGAGATGGCTATTTGAGGTACGCCAGCCACAGTGCAAAATGCAAATTTCTCACTAATCTGTGTTTAAATATTTCAACACATTTGTTGTGAACACATTAGAATTCTAGGCTGAATACTGAAATAGGAAGAAGTCCAGATATATTTGAAAATGCATGGTGAGACAACTGTCCTATGTTACTTTTAATTAAAAAAGATTTGTCTCCATTGGGAATTGGGAGATGCCGGCTATCAGCCTCCAATTCTAATTCTGCCTTTACCACTGAATCACACAGTGACTTCAGGCAAGTCACCGCGTCCTTTCTGTCTCATTATTTCTCTTCTTTCGTGTTAAAACCAGGAATAAGTTCTTGCAACATAGCCTAAGTATCTCTGGGAGGAATAAAGAATTGTTAAGTAACAACACAATAGGTGAGGGAATAGTCTTCTGAAGTGCGTGCAGTTAAAGAAGGAACAACACAGCTCACTTCTAGAGCACAGGTCGTTATTCGTCCCTGCTTTCCTGATTTTGAAGTAAGGAAAAACACCGCAGGTTACTCCAGTGATGTAGTGCTGTGTTTCTCCTTATTTCACACTGCTATTAAATGGTTCCTAGACTATCTATCACTGGATGAAAAATCGGTGGTCCTCAGGCCGGGGAAACTGAATTCAGAGTTATCTAAACTTGCTCATGTGCTGCAGAGCGTGCCTGTGCCAGCTCATGCAGGCACCGCAGGTCAGTCCCCCGAAGCCCAAATGAACAGAAGATCCTCTTTCAGACAGCCATTGGCCTCTCAGACCACAGAGGTCCGTGGCCTCTTTTGGGCCATAGCAGCACCAAACGCTGACCTGGCCAGTGGGGAGAAGGTTGATTCTCTTCTATTCTACAAAATCAGAAATGCAGCATTACAGTTTTCTGACGATACGCCTTCATTTGCTGCAAAACAAGTGAGGGAGAAGAGGAGGTTCATTTCCGTTTTGGTTTTACTGGATTAGAATTGCACTGGAAGAAAAAAAAAAGTCTTTGATCTCAGATTCCAGAAAATGAGTCCTAGCAATTGCCAATATCTAGGTTGACCTTCCTTTTAAACTTGATGTAAAGAGTCTGGTTTGATAGTTAATGCTACAGCAGACAAGGCTCTAGAGAACTTGCTCTGGAGAACCGCAACCTGCTCTAAGTGACCCTGCTTTGGCAGGGGGGTTGGACTAGATGATCTCCAGAGGTCCCTTCCAACCCCTACCATTCTGTGATTCTGTGAACTTCCACACTGATCACCTGAGCGATTGAACCGCAGTGAAACTGCAGAGCTGCCACCCAGGCACAACACTGTAAAAGCTCTACTAAAAGAAGCATTTGTCCCTAATTGAAACTGATTAAATTTTTAAAAAGCCCAAGGTCACCCAATTGACTTCTGTTATTCTAGTCCTGAATTCTCCGTTTATTATTTTTGCAGAACTTCAAACAGCATTGCTGGTAGACCTGCCTGGATTTCATAAATACTTTCTACATGAGGATCCCACTCACATTTCTAAACCCGGCTTAACCATGGCCAGTCAGTCAATCGGACTTGAGATTAACAATATGCACATCTCTGCTAGAACAGCTTGGCACCCACTAGTGCGAATATACTGCTTGTTAATTTTAAAGACACCAATGTACCTTGAACATGTAGAAAGAGTTACAAACACGTGCATATGCGAAAAGGCAAATCTGATCTCCAATGAAACAGAAATAGATGTTAAAAAGGAAGGAGAGACCTTTAAATCCGTCCCCCCCCCATGCTTCATGTCGCTTGCTGAAATTCCTGTTTATCCAGTATGGTGTGATTCCCCATTTCACCAATTTAAGTATTAAGGAAACTCAAAACTAAGCATGACCCGCAGGCTGCTGCCAGGATGAACTCCCCCTCCACCACTTGCTCAAAGCCAAGGCGCTTACCAGCTGAAATTTTCCATACTTGGTCTTTCTCATTAATCTTGAATGAATGTGGTTCAGATGATTCAGAACTAATCTGGCTTCTGGAATTACAGCAGCAGAGGACAAAACGAATGTTTAACCTCTCCCCTGGAACATTTAACCTCTCCCAGATGCTGAGGGTATTTTTCCCTGGGAAGCTTAATGTGCTTATAGGCTCTGCAGCACTGCTGCAGAGGAGCGTGCAGAGATTTGCAGCCATGGGCCCATACACCAAAGTGTTTGATGCACATGTCAGAAAGTTACGTAAAAGCAGAAAGCATGACGATGACAATAATAACAAGGAAACAAGCAATCAAGTACTCATGTATTTGGAAAGCCCCAATTACATTTTTTGATTCATCTCAATTCTACCTCTTCAGGCATATCTACTACACGAGTCCTGCATTCGACGGTCACACTCCTACACCCCAGAAGATCAGTGCTGGAGGATCCCACTGCACAGCGTGCGAGGTGCTCAGAAGATGAATGACAGTTTGTGGGTGCTTCTGTCACCAACACAGAAGTTTGATGCATAAATACCAAGTTATCCTTAGAGGTACATTTTTAGAAATAAACTGCTAAGGCATAAAAAAATTTAGTAGCAAAATTTGTCAGCTTTCACTCATTCACATTCCTGTGATTACTCAGTTTGAAGCACTCAGAGCTGTATTTTAGGGATGGGGGAGGGACAGACCAACACTCACATGAAATTACAGCACCTAACACCAGGCTGTTTCACCTCGCAGTCTGGATCTACAGATGTAACAAAAGAGGGAAGAGAATATAGTATTTTTTTGCATTCAGAAGCATTGTAGAGACACCACCTGGATCAGTGCTCCCACCCACAGAGCTACAGAGATACCATTTCCATTCACAGAAAGGAAAACGTACACACAGAGATAACAACGTACCTCCAAAATACCCAGTAAACCGTGGCAGACCAGGACCAGCCCCCGGATGCCCCAACTCCAGACCCCCGCTGACAACCCACACTGCTATTGTGTGAGGGCTCCTCATCACTGACTGACATTAGTTGCACCTACCAGAGTTTAGTCTTTTTCCTAAAGAGCTCCTAAATGCATCAGGTTGGATGCAGAGAAAATTAAAAGCAGAACTATAATATGCCCTGTAATATGTACTGTAAATTTAAAGCAAACGGCACAAGTTTGATTAAATTGTATCTTATCAGCCCAATCCAGCCAGGAGAAGATAGAAATTTTCTATTTATACCAGAAAAGTCCTTGACTCAACAAAGCCTCAAATTCAAGGGGCAGAGAAGATGCGACTTCACAGGTATTTACACTGCAGAAGCTGCCTAAGTCTCTTCCCTCTTTACAGCCTCTGTGAAAATAAAGAAACCCCAGTGAACTGTGGCTGGGAACTGTATGTGATCTGTTCTTCTCTGGTGTCCAGAACACTGAGCACTCCTAGTTATTTTTACAGTAGCAATAACCACAGCACCCAACTCCCAGTATCTTTTATTTAACATTTTCAAATCAGAGCTATGAAATAATGAATTTCACATGTTCTGCAATTCTAACTGTAAACAAACACTCAGAGGACTTCATTTTGACTCATTTTTAAATTATCTTTAGCCACTTTCATCTTAGCGGAAAAATAAACCTCTCACCTGTAATGGGAAATAAAATTCAGTGTGCATCTTTATCCCTAATCCTTACCTCTCCAAACAGCTGTTCAGCCTGTTGAGAATACTAACATTAGACTTAATAATATTTTAATAATTTTCTCAAGTTACACAACATTACCTGCATGAGTGAAGGAACTCAATAAGGAAAAGAAAAGATGACCTTCACATAAGTTATCACAAGATACCTTTAAGCCAGCAATTCTTCATGTAACGAATGAAGCCGGATGTCTAATGAGAAGGCGGCTACTTTTCCAGAAATCTGTCTTACAA
Source organism: Alca torda (assembly GCA_008658365.1). Classification (NCBI taxonomy): domain Eukaryota; kingdom Metazoa; phylum Chordata; class Aves; order Charadriiformes; family Alcidae; genus Alca; species Alca torda. Next base: position 48,454,793 of record CM018080.1, read on the forward strand.
CACTGTCATTTCAAAAAATCTTGGCTTCCTCGGTGGAATCTGCGATCTGGTCTACGTTTCCCTCCATTTGCTGCTTCTCCTCAGCTGTTTGTGCAGAAATTGGACGTGACTCAGTAAGACAGGGCTTAAACACTGCTCTTCACTCTGGGATTCTCAGCAGAAACCAGAGATGCAGAAATAAAGGCTTTATGAGGAAAGGTGAAGGTGGGCAGGCAATTGCTTTTGTGATGAGATAGTGGTTTCTACATCTCTGCTTTCATTACTAAAAGTTGCAAATATCTAAGTTTACTGTTTCCACATGGTATATCTAAACAGCAGTTTGGTAACAACCTTGTGCCAAAACACAAAGCCTAGAAAGAGAGTCTAGGCCATTCACTCTCTTTTGATAAAGCTCAAGAAAGTTAAAGAATAAAACCAAATATGAAAGTCCATCAATCCCTTGTGCCCCTCGCTGAACATCTCTGGTTTAACAGCCAGTGGGGGAGACCACAAGCTCCCTCCTGAATGAACCAAGAGGTTCTGGGAGATCCATCTGCTGGTGGGCAACCCCAAAAACAGAGGTATTTCACTAACGAAGAGCACGATCTTTGCAGGCACCAAAAGGAGCTGCTAAGGATGGGCACGGCTATCCATCAGATACTGTGTATTTCTCCTTCCAGTTGAATCAGTGTCTGCCATGCAGTCGCAAAAAATCCTCACTGGTATTAACTAGCAAAAATATGTTCATGAGTGTATGTGCACTCTCACTCTCTGTCTGTAATTAATCCCTGGAGTAAAGCAGTTCCTTGGATCATCTCAAACATAGAAAATCAATGAGTTAGATTACAGGAAACAATTAATTATGGTTCACTGGTGTTTAGAAAGAGACACTGACACCCTGACATCCCCAGATAGCATTTGTGCCCTCTAAAGCAGCAAATCACAGAAAGCAACAAACTACGCTTTTCAAACATAAGATGACCTCAAGCTTGCTCATTCTAGTGAAATGATACTAATCAGTCACAAAATGAATGGGACATAACCTTTTAAACATTAAAGAGGCAATTAATTTATAGCACATCCGTTTACTACAACCAATTAAGCAGAAATATTTTCTTCACGTGTTAATGTAACTTCTGACAAATCATGGGGCGGGGAAAATGAAACAAATGACTTGGCCAAACCACTCCAGTTAGTTCTCATGTTAATGGTTTCATTGCTATTCAGGTTTCTTTTTTTCAGTGTCATCTACAGTGCGTCACTGAATTTTCCCACCAACACACAAAGGACTGAAAATAAATAGGCATAAACTGGAAAGCAGCAAGCCCGGCCATTGGCAGCATTGAACCACCCAGAGAGCTGCGTCTGCTGGGTGCAGCAAAGACCACCTGCAGCTCTCAGTTCAACTGAAACATGCTCAACCACCTTTTTAAGAAATCCCTGGGCCTACATTTTACATCACAGAGAAACATGACTTGAAGTGAAGCAGGACTTGGATGGTATCAGCAGAAAATGCTGTCATCTCAGTGCACTCTTTACCCTTTTCAAACAATTTTTGCTGACCCACAAAGAGGACTTGCCATTCTGTCTTCATTGCTTACCCCTGCGTAAACTGTCTCCTCCCCCACATTATCCCCTTTGCTGAATCCCTTTTGGGTTTTATTATTGTCTTTATCTTACTTCAGAAAGTTTATGGCTATTTTGTAGAGCCCTTAGCATCTCAGCACGGGACAACTTCATAACTAAAGCTTTATTAAGCTCTTTAGACAAGTCCCATGGACAGGACGAGAGCTTGCATCTCCTCACCAGTCTCCCTTCTCCCTGTTTGTGTGGAAACTCTACTGGTGGGTTCACCTCTTGGTCTCTCATTCCCTCTTGGGGGGACTCTAGAGTAGGTTGTGAAGTCTAGAAAGCAGCAGATCAGATTTACTAGATTGTATGAGAGCAGCATAATGGAATAAAGAACAAAATGGACAAAAATGTAGCTTTGGATGGGAATTAAAACATGTTTATAAACAAGTCCAAAGAGAACAGCTCAGCTCCAAGAACGAAGAGCACAATGTCCTATTTTAATGTTTTTGTTTAGAAAAAAAAGGTCCCCCCTATTAACAGAGGTTGTCTCAAAGAGTATATTCCCCATACAACCCAATCTTGCCCATTATTCATGTTACAGTAGCCTGGATGGCAAGATGATGCCCGTCAACCTCGGAGTGCCATACTGGAAGACAACTATAAGCATTTGCCTATGAAAGCAGGTTTAACAAGGGCTCGTGTGAAATGCATCAGTAAGGGAAATCAAGAGCATGCCAGAACTCACTACTCCATGTCAAGAAACTCCCCTGAACTTGTCGGCATAGCAAACTGAAAGCGGGGCTTTTGAGCCTGACTAAGCAGGTGTTTCACACTGAGAAGTTCCACTGAAAAAGAAAAGGAAAGAAAGAAAGAAAGAAAGAAAAGCTGGTAACGGATACATTCGTGACCCCCCCACACGTTCTGAGTCTACGCCACCCCAAGAGAAACAGCTTCCCTCTTGGGAAGGGCAGAAAAAGAGCCACCGTTTCATGCAGTCTTGCAGTTGTGAATATACTAAACTGAAATATTTCCTATTAAATCCACAATGTCTGCAATTCTCCCTTTTGCAATTCTTTTTCTGGAGGGAGAGTGGGGGGGAAAAGCCCTCTTTTTCTGCTGTCTCCAAGCAAGCTCCAGTCTTCAGCCCCAGACTATTACATGAGTGCGTATCATGGTCTCTTCAATAGGGCGGCAAGACTTAGTGCCTGCTTCCCTCCCGGAGGAAGGGAACGATGTACACCACTTTGGCACTGACAGGAGATGGAGCTTTTAATTGAACCAGGAACTGCCTGATTTGCATCTCTGAGCAGGCCAACAAACAAAAAAATGTCTCTGAAACTCGTCTGTAGGATGCGTGGTGAAAGGGTGACTCCGGTGCCGGTCTCATAGTAACCAGCAGAAAAAGTTTCCTCAAATTAAAAAAGGGAGTTCAATCTGCCTCCTTTCCTTGGCTTCCATTTTAAAGAATACAAATAAGCTTCCTGAAAAACAACAGGCCTTTTGATGAGGCAATAGCTTTCCTCCGTGTTTTTGTTTGTTTGTTGAAAACACTTTGATTTCGCAGGAAGCACTAACAAATGCAACTGGGGATCAACTTAAAGAACCTTAAAAAGCAACAGGACACACATCTCCCACTTCACCCACTAAACTGGATTGTCTCACTGGCTCGAGCAAAACTGCTGAATTATTTCCCTAACAAAAGAAAGGCGCTTTTAGGTCCTATAATCTCATTTCAAATCCTTTTACCCACTCCCTACTCTTTTTGGCCTTGAAATTGCAATCCTCTTTCAGGACTAATCTCAGGACTAATTGGTGCCAGCACTCCTGGTTTCTCTCCCTGTTTCTTCCCCCTCCCTCTCGCATTGTTCAGGTGGTGAAAAGGACGGCGGGCCAGGGCTCAGCGCCCCTATAATGAGCCTGTTCCTACAGAGTAACTGTTAATAATTAGCAGGAAGCATTTTGTCTTTAAATTGCACAGCGGGAGCAGCAAGATTTCGCAGGGCCAAAGAATGGCTTCACTGTTGCTCAAGGAGCTCCACGGGTTTGTGGGCCGTCTGTGGGCCAGGCGTTGTGCCGGCCGTTGTGCCCTGGGCCCAGCCCCACCAGACGGGAACGCCAGGCGGCACAGGCAGCCACAGCATTTTCCGGAGCTCGGCCGGCAGCGGGAAGGAGGAGGGAAGCGAGGGAGAGCCCCGCACACCTCACCTCCGGCACTGTCAGGGAACGCGTTGACGTGACAGGACCAAGTTGGTGCGGTGAAAGGACAGCCTTTGTTTAAGAAGTATTCCAGAATACAATTCCCTGAAGAATAACAAGCAAAGAGGAGATTTAAGAAAGCCTGCTACTTTTCAGCTAATGACTGCATTTGCAGGTAGTGCCAAAAAGGAACAATGACTTCTCTTACCGAGGGACTATCAGTGTTGACCATTTCCCAGCCAGACTTGGAAGCAAAATCAGTTTTTCTGTAATTGGAAACTTCAATCTAGCCAGTGCATTAAAACAAAACCACAAAAAAAGCTATTTCCAATGGACGCTTTTTTCCAGCAAACCTAAGGCTAACCTTGAGCAAAATAAGCCAAAAGCTTACTTTTTAATTCAGGCAAAATAAGCCCAAGGCTTCAAAAGTTTTTCAAGCTGGTAGGACTGCATCACCAGGAGTCCACATAAAGTTTTGAGACTTGGATATTGTACAGTGTCTTTGACTGTCCTGAAGCTGAAGGACAACACAAGAAAATCCATCTGATGAGGAATACATTGCTTCCGTTGTACCCCCAAGGAGTGCTCTGGAGTCTAAATGCAATTGCGACTACATCCACACCCTCATTCACTACTGCACGCCCTTCGGCATCTGCAAGCAGGTATGCCATGAAGAATACGTTAGCATTAAAAAAGGAAAAAGATACAGCTGCCTCACTCTCCTGAGAGATCAACTCTTCTTGTGGAGCATCAATAAGAGCCAGACTGTCAGGTGCCTGCAGAAGCCAGCACACAAGACACAAGGTCTCACTAGGTTTAGGGAATCTACTGCTACTGCAAAGAGGCAACACCAAAGGTTTCTGCGTAAAAAGACATACACTCTCTGGCACACTCAGCCAGCATCTGACTATCACTGGAGAAAAAAACACAGTCTGTTACTGCAAGTACCATCTAGAAATGGTGCAGGTACGCAACAGCCACACAGTAAGAACTTGTCATTTATCTCTGGTCACAGAAATTGATAGCAAGTTTGAACACAGAGGTAAAATTACTGATGATTTTTCTTCGTTTGCATGAAGCCTGAGATCAGGCGGTGCCTCGGTGGCTTTTGAATTAGGATAGGTAATAAGTATGCTTAGCTCTGTGCATACTACCGTCCTCGGAATGTTAGGTTCCCCCACCACACTAAAGCCACCCAAGACGTGACACCTCGCTGAGGGACTTGTGTTACAGAACATCAGCTGGAACATGTGCATTTAAATTCTCCATCTCTTGAAAATGCAGTTTGCAAACCTTGTGCTCAGGATCCATCGCTTATTTCTGTTTGCCTTTGCGTCAGAAATTTCAGACAGAGGACTCTCCTCAGGTCATCCAATTCAGCTTTCTGCCAACAGAAAACTTCCTACAGTCAATTTTCTAAGATTTTATTGAGTCTGCTTTTCGGCACTCTACCAGATGGATTTCAAACCACTTCCTTTAAGAGATTAATTCAGCCTAATAAGTTCATTATTTGCGCCTGGTCAGTGACCAAGGAAAGATAAGCCAGAGTCTGTGTACTTGTTTCCTCCTCACATGCTATTAAAATGGAAAGTTTTCCATCCAAGTGTCAAAGTCTGTTCACAACAGCAATACAACAGAGCCAGAGAGACGTCCCCATGAAAACCGAGCCCCTGCGTTCACAGAGGGATTCTATTAACTTGTTTACAGCATCAAAACAACCTCCCTTTTCTACCTTGCAGTTTGAAAACTGGAAATCAGAAGACAGCAAGAGAAGATCAGTTCCTGTCATCAGTCTCCTCTCCCCAGGTCGGAATCCCCAGGTAGCATTTTCCGCTTCGGTGTGGTTCAAACTCCTGTGCCAGCCCAGGCTGCTCTACTGCTATTTCATTAGAGCCCAGGCTGAGAGATGCAGCAGGCTGCTGAACTGTGCCATGCCAATTACTCTGTCTCACCAAGCTCGTGAATATCATGAGGAATCATGAAGTTGAGGTACAGCACCGCTTTCCCCAATTGTTGTTTTACCCAGTACTGGAAAACTTTTTATAGCACATAAGTGACTTGAGAACATAGGTTTGCGAGTCAGGAAACCTTTAAAGCTGGTTTGTAGCACTCACCTACCAGAATACACCTGGGTCAACACTAAGCACAATGACGCCTCCACGTTCTGCACAGAAACTGCTTTGGGAGTCGTAGCATAATTTTACTAGCACAGCACTGTGTCATCTAACTACCCTCAGTGAGATTATGGTTCAATGACATTTCCTATGGTAGGAAAGCTTTAAGAAAGCCCTCATCCCTCCTTGAAGTGCCAGTCCCTTAAAATAATAAATCAACAGGATCTCATTTACAGTGCAGCTACTCAAATGTCTTCACTAGTACAACTGAGAGGACAGTGTGCTATTCTACTAGAGCAGCAACATCTTAACATGGCTTTGCAAAGGAAAAACAAAGAAAACACATAAAGAAGGAAAAAAAACACAAAACCAAACGAAATCCCAAAACCAACCCTCTGCTGAACAATCAGAAGATGCTGCTCCCAGGGTCCTCAGGCAGCTGGCTGAGAACCAGTCTGGAGAATGCTGCATGCCACTGTCTCCCCTGCTATGGTTATAAGCCCAAGTATGCTTTTGTTGTCTTAGGCTAGCCAAAGGGCAAATTCAGTAGCAAATCCAAACAGCTTGTGAAAAGTTTCCTCCGTTAGTTTGGGGGGTTTTAACTGATCAGATGGCAACTGCTAGCTGGGTTTTTAACTCTAGTGTCTGAGAGTACCGCCTACAGAATGCTAGCCACTCTTCTCAGGGAGATCTCGTACCCACCATAATAAACAGAGGATTGTCAATGGGAAGAAAAATAGGCAAAAATAAACTTCCCCCCACCCCCCAGTGCCCACAACACAAACTGAACTCTTAAAGCTCTTGTTTCATTTCATTACAAAATACAGAGCTCATTGATACAACTTCCCCTGTTTCAAAGCAGGGATTGGATGGTAATATCCCCAGGGAGACAGAAAAAGACCAGTTCTAGCAGCTCCAGCACAAATTTCCATTCTCTTTTCCCCCCAAATCTGAGCAAGTCTATTTCTACATTTGAAGGCAAAAGCAGCAAAACATACTTAATAACCAAAAGATCTGCATCGCTTTAGCTATATAGCTGACTGTGGCTCTTAAATTATCATGGAATAAATGTGTTTGTATAAAGTCTTCCTTTTACATTATGTTATACTTCCAAGTAGCAAAATAAAAGCTGGCTGCTCCAGGAGCTTTGTTTGTTATTAATTCCCTTAAGTTTAGAAAATTATTTCATTCTGATTAATTGTTTTATTTTTTTAACCTCATGAGAAAAATGGTTGTCTTTATCTTTCATATGCAAAACAGCTAACAAGAGAACAATTTTTCATATAGAGAAGGATCTCCAATTAATAGAGATCTTAAATACTTGGGGAGCTGTTAAGAGTTTTGACGTTGATCAGATAGCTGCCCGGAAAAAAAGCCTTTTCAGGAAAATTACATAATTAAAAGTAACCCTGTTCCCTTTTGTTTACATTTTTTTTCTCCATCTGATAATCTGGATTAAACATAAAAAATAATGACACCCAAATAACCCCAAATTGGCTGAATTTACATCTCTTTTTCATATACTTTTTACTGGAACCTGCATCCTGCACTGCCACCAGTTATGAATTCCCAATGCCACATGGACATTTTAAAGCATCACTATATTGTTAATAACTCAGTCTTCAGCATCTGCATTCCTATGCAATCAATTTTTCCAAATTTCACATATTCTGTCTTAAAAAACAACACCGCCACAGTCACACAAGACTAAAACCCAGAATTATATACATTTCTAAACAAAAAAAGACTCTGTTCCGAGCATCCTAGTTCTTCAAACTAACCTTAGTTAGTTTTCCATCAAGCCTGTAATCACTGTTTGAACAGAATTTCTTTTGGAAGGATATATAATGGAATCCTGATAAAAATAGTTACAGAAAAAAGCAGTGAGAGGCGTAGAGCTCTGCAATATTTATATTATCCAGGCAGACAACATAGAGAACCCATCAGTGAGGTCAAAAACTGCAGTACAGAGAACAACTGGCAACAGCAGTCAGTATACAGGGCCATAAGCAAAAAATGCAAAAAACCACCAGCTGTATAAGCTGGACACCGACTACTACCTTTGAAAAGGGCAGAACAGTATACTACAGTTATTCCACTTTCATAAATAAAGTCCGTGTAGTACTGATTCTAATACCAAAAATATGTCATACAAGCTAATGAAAAGAAAATTTAACAAGTGCACGCATGCTGCAGCAAGCCAAGAAACAAATACATTTACATTTGTATTAGCAAAACCCATTGGCTGTGCGATCTTGGATGTTTTAAGAGCAGAGCAATGAAAAATTACTATACATAACCGAAGTATACGCATGAGCCCACAGAGCGAGTTCTGGCAATTAACAGGAAGAGATTGCCAACAAAGCAGAAATGAGTCAGGATGAAAAGAAAGGAAAGATCTTTTATAAAACTCTGATCCACATTCGTATCTGAGATGGCCAATCTCTTTAGCCATTCCCCTTTCATCTTCAAACACGGAGGTGGAAACCATGCTCCTTTGTAAACAGGTACAGGGGTGTACGTGACAACCCAACCAACTTCACCCTTCCCAGTGCTCCTCTTCTGGTATCCGCAAGTTACTCATCAACAAAATGAACTCCTGTAATGTGTTTGCTAGTCAAACTGCTTACACAAACCCACTTCAGACTATTTGTCTCAAGCAATTCCCCTATCGCTGTTGCTGTGAGTATTTACTCTTTTGTAATGGAAATAGGTCACCTGCGCTAGAACAGTACATTTTGTTTCTAAGCACAAAAGAGAGCAGCTTCCCTGGCAGCCAGGCTGCCTTTTGACATAAAAACTTCACTGTATAGACATATACCTGTGCACTGAGACCCCCAGAGGTTTGCACATTTATCACTAGAACAACATACAGTCATAGGGGAAAAAAAAAAAAAAGCCTCAGACTCAAAACAGGGAATCTTATCAAATGTATAACATCATCAAAACCACCAAAATGGATGAAACTAACAGCCTGTTTGGTCCAGTTTTTCCACAACGCAATGCCAGAGATGGAAGTTTCACACAAAGTGGAAGAGCGGCATAGCACGGTAAATCTGTGCTTGCTGCTACAGCCCATGTGGACCTGAAATATCAGAGAAAATGACTTAAAACTAAAAATCCCACAAGGTCTAGTATCCTCTTCCAGATGCATCTGACTAGCTCTGGACATGGTAGTTAAACAAAATTCCACCTTTTGGGGGACTATTGTGTAATCCTTAGCCTCAGCATCTTCCTGTGGTAGCAAGTTCCACTAACTAATTTACGCACTGCTTAAACATTCCTCCCCGCTTTTTTAACCAGTACAAAAAAAAAAGGCAGAAAAACCCACCAAACCAAAAAAGAGGCAAATGCTGCATTTTACAAACAGTTTCATAATATGCCACCGATGAGCACCCCACACATACACACTGCCTTCAGGGCCACCTGGAACGGAAAGCAAGCCAACGAGTTTCTTGGAATCTATCTAAAACACAGCCTCTTAATTCTGGTTTATGTTTAGATGTACCAAAATTGCTTGACAAGATTTTCTTTAAACAACCGTGGGGTTCCCAAAATTACGTCAAAGCATCTGTGAAAAAATACAGTACAAATAATCAAATATAGCCTTCAGAGTTTCGTCATGGTTTTACTGAAAAAAAAACAACCAGGAAGTGCAAGTCCTGAGCGCTTCTGTTTCACAAGGGGAAAGGGGAAGGAACATTTTATCAGGCCACTGTAGCATAAAGCACATCGGACAAGAGAAGAGCCGTAGCTCTCACCTCCTGTCTTTTTACTTTGGGACAAACAGGTGAACGCGTGGGGTAGGCAGGCTCTTCCCAGCCGTACAGGGCTTTGCTGAGGATGGAAATATCTCTACTAAAGACCTCCCACCTCCTCCAAGAACCAGTTTTTCAGATAAGTACTTCATTCCGATGAAACAAGTAGCTTGATTTTTCCAATCAAAATTCAAAACCCAAGTGTAAAAAAGTTTCAGTTTTGTTCTAAAACTACATACACACATGCTTTTTGTTCTACAACTTCAAAATGAGACATTTTAACACTGTTTAAGCCCTTTCAGTTTTTATTCCTCTGAGCCACGTAAGTTCCTGTGAAAGGAAACAGCTCCAGCAGAATAGTTTTATTCATACAAAACCCAGTTCCATCAAAATGGGAGGAATATCACTTTTACATGGTAGGATCATACAATCAGAGGACGGACTCACACACATTAAAAACTGGATACAACAGAAATCCAGGTATCAAGGTGATGAAGAGAGTTATAAAAGCCACACGAAACAGTCACTAATCATGACCTGCATGTGGCAACTCCAGCCCTGAGCTGAGGTTTCGTGACATCAGAAGTGAAGTCATAACTGGCAATAATGATGAAAAAAATCATGATTCAAGCATTCAAATATTAACAAAGAAAGTGATCCCAAAACTTACTCTCTTCAAACAAACAAATTAAAAAACTTGTCTTCTCCAGAAAGCATACCAAACTATACTTAGATACTATACTACCAGCATAATACAGTATATACACATATCTATATGCTGGGATACCACAAGTATCCCAGAAAATTGTGTTGGCTAATAAAGATTCAAAAAGACTAACCTGTTGAAACTTGTTTTGAGCTTTTTATCTGAGGATAAATACTTACTAAATAAATAGGTTTCATGGGGAACTCCTTTCACTTTAAGATTTAGGGCCACTGGCCCTGCAGTATGATAGTGGAGAAGCTCTACAGGCTTAGGATACCTGTGCTTTTTTAAAAATCTTTTGGAGAAAGACTGATACTTAGAGAAATAGTGGGTCAGATACACAGGCAGGGATTACCTGTGGACACCTAACAAGAGTATGAAATGCAACTGCGCTTTTAACTATATGTATAAAGTAGTTGGAAACACTCCTGCGATAAGCCTCACTTAGTACACAGGTGCCCCCTATGACTGTGAGATAAAGAAGCCAGAGAGGATTTTCTTCAGGACAAAGACCAGCTGGTCTGTGAGGTCTGAAGGTCAGTCCACCCTCCCCTGAGGCTCTAGATCTCCCAATCTGCTGTCAGCTGGCTCAGAGCCCAGGGTGAGGGTGCATCACCTAGTTCAGTTTTTTTACCTCTGATGGGTAACCCAAGGCCAGATGGGCTACCTTGATCACCTAGACCTCACCTTGTCAGGATTTTCCACAGTCACACCATAAGCATCAATGAATCAGGATCCTCTTATGTTCTGCTTCTCACTAGCGTTGTGCAGAGAAAAGAGGAACTGATTCTCACTGGCCACGCTCATCCCCCTCAACATTTCTCTGTGGAAAACCAGTTTTTTTATGGTGCAGTTGTCACCTTCTGTTACAACCTAGGGAGAAGCCAGATCATTTGCAGCCAGTTCCTCCAGCTCTTGGACTCGAGTGGACTGTTCCAACATGATGAGAGACTGGCAAGCAAGTCTGCCTGGCATCTTCCCTTAGACAAGCCCATTGAACCCATAAGCAGAACTGACATTCTCAGAAGGATATTACATACGGAACAAATTGGTTACACAAATACTGGGAGTTTCACATACACTGCAACAGCTCCATGACACTTTAAACACATTCTCTATTCCCCATTCAAATGTTAAGTAAAAGGATGAAAGGTCCATGCGGGTTTTTGTTTAAGACAAAGCTGCAATTCTTGGAAATAGTCAACACACCTTATTTTGAGTCTAAACAAATATTAAATAAATAATGAAGAGTTAAACTGCAGAATGCTTAAAATCACAAGAGTCGTCATTACAGAAAAGCCACCCCTTCCCTACTATTTGAAAGATTCTGAAGTTACCATAACTTTTTTTTTACTCATGGAAAGCTTATTACTACTAATATGACAGTAGAAATTTTCCTAAGAATGTCAGTCTTACAACAGAACTGCAAATAAGGTGACTTTCCCTGTAAATCTGTCTTACTAAAGCAACCAAAAGAAAGAAGTCCAATAACTAACAGAGAATTGAAGAAAATCTAAAAGAAAAGGAAAAAAAAAGAATAATTAAAAAGAAATTTTAAAATTTAACTTGAGTTCTGGAAATAAAAATCCCTTTTCTGAATCCAGCAGCAGTAAGATGTGAGACATCATGATACTATTTCTGGTTTCCCACGGTTCATGAGTCTATGTTTTCAAATGTAGAAGTCAGATGACTTCCACTGCTGCAATATTGTATGATTAACGAACGTGATGCTCATGTCAGCCACTGCTCATCATACAAACAGCTGTTGCCAGGTCCTAATTTTCAACTGCTAAAATGTCAGTGAATGGTCATCGAATTGCCTTACACCGGCTTCCCCATCCACGCAACTGCTGCAGCTGCAATAGCAATGCAATGGCTATTAGAGATGGACTGAACACTGCCAAGTAACCGAAGGAGAGGTGTGCCCCATGCTCTCTGCTGTTTGCTATACCATATGGCCCATGCACTGCACAATGCATACCCTAACTGTGCAGGAGCACACCCTGGGGGCAGCGAAGAAGAGGGATGGGGTGCTGCAGAAGACCATCTCAGAAGCACGGCACCCACGTGCTTCCAAGTTTCTGCAGTCAACAATTCACAGCTCTGTCAATGAGGATACCGTAACAATTTTCATAGGGAAATACCCACAGCTAGAGAGGGACTTACAAACAAACTAACAAAATTTTCAAAACACATCCCTAGACTTTCCTTTTCCCATGAACTGAAGTGGAAATATTGATGGTACCATTCCAAGCTATCTTTGGAATAAAGTCCTATTTATCTACAGAAGGCACGGGGGTGGGGGGTGGGGGAAGCCCAAAAAGCCAAGTAGCTGGGAAGACTGTTCAACAAATGGGGCTATGAATAATAACCATGTTAAGCAAGGAGCTGGTGTTTGCCCAGCATCTAGAGAAATACGGCAGGCTAAGGATGCTACCAAATATCTGCAAACACGCAGCCAAAACAGAGACTCAACCAAACCTTTACTTATTTGGCAAATGAGAAACAAGACATCTGTACTATTTTGGGGGTATGGATGAGAAAGAATTGAAAACATCTCATCTGAGAAGGCTCAGAAGCATTTATCCAATTTCAAAAGGAACGAAGATGTGATTAGAGGGTCATTTGTATTTCCACCAGCCGTTCCTGCTGAGCACAAGGGCGCTGCAGAAAGGATTCACAGAACTGTTCTGTGAAAGAGGACAGACTCGGACTTTCTGCTCTTCTTTTTCTGTCCAGGGTCTGCTGCCACCTTTCCCAATTTATCCCCCTCCCCTCCACCTCCCTCACACTATAAGGTACAAGAAAATTCCCTTTAAAAGGTTAAGAGATGATCTGTTTTGTTTTCTGAAACTATGCTCAACGGAGTACTTCCCATATCACAGAAGTCTACTGGCTAGACTAGCTGATAAGAATATCTTAGAAAACAAGTCCTGGATTGGCAAATCCTCAAATATTTATGCACTGATAGCATTACAGACATCCACTCAAGCAAAAGCTCTTTTTTCTTTGCTATTCCTCCCTGGCATCAAGCAGAACCAACGTTCTTTAACTTGCAAGAAAACAGAAATAAAACAGCATAATCCCAAAGTATAGATGCTCTTCAAATCAAGACATGTTATAGTGTCAGAGGGTGCAATTTGGAACAACTTGCATTCCCTGTGATCTCTAAACTACAAAACCTGCAAAACAAAATTCCCCAAAGACCCTCTCTGCCTTAACACCATACCAAGAGAAGAAAACTACTTCTGACTCTATCCAGGAAGTAAAATATCCAGATCAATCTTGATAAAGGGGTTGTGACATGCACAGAACTTAACAGTAGACTGCTCTACGGTCAGCTTCATTTCCTATCGAAAGCAAAAACAATAAGGCAGAATTAAATCATTTTTTTCACACTGCAAAGGACAATGAATTAATTTCTTTCTGAAGTCCCTTCTTGCAGGAAGACACCCTGCAGTGTCTTTCAATGCTTCAAAGATTTCAAAGTTTTCAGTGAATGGGAAAAGGTTGTTTCACCAGCTTCACTTAACGGCCAGAGAAGATCATTTCTAATCTCAACATACAAAGTGTACGGATAAAAAGAGTGCTTATTCATTGTCCAAAATGATAACCTACAATGTATTAACTTTGATGCAGGTTTAGCTTCAATAAACAACTGCAAAAGGGTGAAGCTTGTGACAGTAAAGCCAAAACCCGCAATTTTTTTAAGTTGTTCCAGTAACAGCAGTTTCCCAAGCAGCCCATCTGCAACAGCTGTCCTCGGCAGGGAACACTTGGCTGTTTCGCATCCCTCTAACAGCCTCCAAGTTCCCCATCCTGAAGCAGCCTGTATGCAAACTGCACACCGACAGTGACAGCGTGCAGCAGTGACTTCTAGAAGAGTTTTTGCAGCAGCATTGCGTGGAGGGACCGGGGGCACGGGGCACGGCCAGGGCCCCGCGCAGGCGCTGCCTGGGGAACTCCCCCAGCATGGCCACCCCTTGCCCTCCTCATGGCGTGACCGGAGGACTTGTACTGGCAAGATGGAAGCAGAAAGCTAGGATTAAGAGCTGTAAGACTGTCTGTTTTCAGTCTCAAAATAGGTAAATGCAATTTTTTTTAAAGTTCAAATCCAAATGTAAGCGCACCCAGGCCACTCTCCTGCCATTTACCACGTGGCTTGCAGCGATGGCAGGTCCTGGCGGCTAACCCTTTCCTCCTGAAATCCAAGTTTCACAAATTTTTCATTGAGTCTCTATTAATAAATTTCAAAAGTTAGTCAGGGGTTCATAATCACAAAGCCCCCTTTTCTTAATCTCTACCTTGGGATAAACAATAAGGAAAAATACTTTTATCAGAAGCAGGTATGAAAAGACGAGACACTGGAGAAGTGATGAAGGTTTAAGGAGCTCATAGCATTTTTAGGGAAGCCAGCAGCAGCAGGAAATAGTGATGAGACACTAAATTCGATAAAACAGAAGCCACTCCAAATTCTTCAAATCCCAGGCTAGTAAAGTTTCATAAAACTGGTCACACGCGTACCCGCAGGCCCTCTGTGATCCACTGGCCTGCCCACTTCAACACGGGGAGGGGAAACGGAAACCAGGTCATGAAGCCACGCGCATTTAAATGCAATGCTGTTCTGCAAAGTGACTCTACACAAGAAGCAGAAGTGGTTTTTCTGGGTCTCAGTCCTTCCTGAAGCAGAACACATCAACTGAGCTCACCAAAGGAGATGTTCCAATGGGAAGGAGCAAACCAACAAGGAACCCAACCAAGCCTTTATGAACAGTCAGGTCAGGGCAACACAAGAAAGAAACCACTCTGGTTTCTCTCTTGGGCATGTTCACAATTTCGTCAGTTACATGGCAGCTTAGGACAGATGTGTCAATGTTTGCCACTGGTTTAAGAAACTACAGTTAGAAAAATACATTGGAAAAATGAAAAGTAGCGCAATACTACTCCACAAGTCTGTAAAGGGATCTAGCCAATACCCCTAGGTTGTCACTCAAATCTTCAAATATTTTTTATCCGTCTCTGAAACTAATAATTTCTGTTACTTTACGTCACATTTCCTGATAGTTTTCAGCACTAGAAGGAGTAATACAATTAAAAACTAGCCCTGTGTAATACATACACAGAAAAGAATAATCCATTTCAAGATATCCTCGAAGCACTATTAGAAGATAAAAATCCCACCCACAGTTCAGTTAGAGTCAGATAACTGGGAATAAAACATATAGATGAAATACCAGGGCACTGACTTAGAAAGTTACTTAACCAAGTTTGCGTCTATAAATATATTTCAAGGTTGCTATTGTCAAAAGATTTGTAAATATTTAAAAAGAAACATATTGGACTAAAACACCAATTTTTCCACACCAAGGAGAGAGCTTTTGCTTTGTAACACTGTGTATAGGTATTAGTTCACCCTTGAAATTCATTGAAAATGACATGATATATACTTCAATTAGAAGAACCAGAGAAAAATCCAAGGGCAAGGGTTTTTTTTGTTTGTTTGGCATAAGTATTGTTTTTTAAGAATACACATCCAATCCAATTAAAATTAAATATTTCACATTACTATATTATTCTTCTTCTTACAGCTTACAGATCATCTTCACCCTGAATTGCAGTAGCAATTCAGAAAACGGTAGTCTGAGTTCCTTCTTATGTTCAGACACTGTCAGGTTGCTCTTTTCCCCTGAAACTATGGTCTTCTATACATGGAGCCCAATGCAATCCAAACTTCCTGCTTTGAGTCATATGCCTAATCTCAAACGATACTAGTCCAACACTGACTCAGCCATGCAAATGTGTGGGTTCACATCATAAAACTCCTCATAAGAGGTCCTCCCTGTTATGTTTACGCAGGATGCTCTAGTGAAGTTGTAAAGCTACGTTATCTGATATAATTAACTCTGCTCAGAAAAGAAGAATTTGTCTGTTCAGTGATATCTTGCTTGGGATATTTTTACAATACATTCCTCCACTCTGTGCTCAATTCACCCCTAAGCTGCTTACACGGATACCAAACAGAACATGTGATTCATTTGTGTATCCTTTTTCTTTTAAAACGCCTGATAAGGACAAGCAATAGGTCAATTTGCCCCCATTGAATCGCACCGACTGATCCTTATAAACCTTGTTAATTCCTCCAATTAATCCCGTTCCTAGAGGCAGGAGTAATATTGATGAATTATCTGGTTCCAGATATATTTCATTAATATCAGGTGACATAGTTTCTCTCTTAGTTGTGGGCTTCAGTTATGTAAGACGGATGGACAGCACAACCTCTGCCACCCAAGGATTTTTTCCTAGACATATTATCTTCGCCATCAGAAAAATTTCCCTCGGAATTTGTTACTATGACGATGTATTGCTCTGGAGATCCGAGGATGGCGGAGTGGATTTACATTTTCCACCCGCTAGCAAAGTCTTTGTACACATGCAAAACCAATCACTTACATACGGGATTACTGTTTTTCCAAATGCACAGGGAATGTTCAACTTCTTGTGAATATATCAGAAATATATTTGAAAAAAAATTATTTCTCCATGTAACTGCTAATGACAAATCAAATTAATTCAACAGTCACTGATGGCCTAGACTAGCCTCGTGTTGATGTTTTGCCAATCATTAGTAGATGAATAAATAAATATTTTAGAAGACCATGGGAAGATTAAGTTTTATTTGACAGCAGAACCGCTGAAAGATAGCCAGCTAAAAATAACAGCAAGACCACAATTTCTTCATGCAAAATCCGGTCTCTTTCGGGCCTCTATTTATGAGGCATTTGCTCCTGCAGCCAGACAAGCCCTTTGTTTTCGGATGCAGTGATTACATGGAAGACTCGAAAGCGCTTGGCAGCACAAGCAGCGTAGCAGCAGCTCTGACATCCCAAGGTTTCCAGGGAGAGGAAGTTTCCCTTTCAGTTTTGGGAGCCACCCGTGGGAGCCACCCTCCCTCTCCCTCGCTCAGAAGAGAGTTTTGCCGTTTGCCCAGCTACACCTGGGCATGGCCGAGAGCGGGCAGTCTTTCAAAACGCTTTCTTACATCCCGTGCCATTTGGCACATGCCGGTACACCTCTCCCACACATGAGAGCAGAGGCTGTGAGGTTGAGGTTCTGGCTACCCACCTCACCAGAAGAAGCCAGCATGACTTTTTGCCCGAGGTCTGGTCGATGCATCCAGGAGGGGCAAGCAGCGTGGCCGTAGAGCAAGCAGGGGCAGCTGGCCCAGGCAGGCTCCCCGATGGCCAGCACCCAGCCGGGGGTGTCCCCACGGGCTCGCCCCTGCAAGGACGGCTCGAGCCAGCGCCGCTGCATCGCTTCCTTCAGCCCGACCTGGAAATGCCGCCTGTGAGCTCCTGTGGCAATGTCTGCCAGTGAACGGCACAGCCATGCTGGCAAACCCAGCCCAGGCAGGCAACAGCCACTTCAAGCGTAAAACAAATTAAATCGGAGATCCTCCTGCTTTCCACTGCATTTGCTGGATTTTTTTTTGCTTGCGGGGATTAGAAGGGATCAAAATCCCTCCATTTCTGTGTCAGATGTGCATTACACTTTCACTTGATATGAGAATCTCTGAATAAATCTGTATGGGCATGATTAAAATACTCTTAAAAAAGGCAACAGAAATGGTAAAGCGAGGCTCTGGAAACCAGCCTTGTGCAAAGACCTAAATTACAATTTTAATGCCATTATTCAAATTATTTGTTTCTGTCCTTCTGCGAAGCACAGCAGCAGTGGGATGGCTGGGAGCAGGGGAAAAGTAAAAGCGGGGAAAAAAAAAAAAAAGGTGGTAGCATGGAAAATATTTTCCTGGGGCTCCTCGTGACACACAGGACGGAGTGACCTGCGCTGCGCAGGGAGACCTCGGTCCCCCTTTCCTTTCCTCCCCCCTCACCCCCCCCGGTTCCGGCTCACCCCCCTCAGCCGCCCATTCCAAAACAGGGGGGAAAAAAAACCCCAAAACACCCCAGCGCCGGCGATTCCGACCTCGCGGGACACGAAACCCGGCGGAGGATCCGCGTTTTCAGCAGAGGTTTCGGAGCGGCGGCCGTGTCGCCGGGCAGGATTACCCGTTACCACGGCAACGGCGCGCGGCGGGGCCGTGACGCAACGGCCCCCGGCTGGGCTACGCGTTGCCAGGGAGACGCCCGCGTTGCTATGGCGACCATCACGCTCATCGGGCGGCGAGGGCGGGCGGCGGCGGCGGCGGCCTCTCCCGCGGGGCCCGGCCCGGCCTCGCCCCCCGGTCCTCCCCGCCAGCCGCCGCCACGCTAAAAAAAAAATAATCCAAAAAATACCCCCACCCCATAATCCAACCACCCCCCCACCAGCCATCACAGTCACGTCTTGGTCCCGGTGACGCTGCTGACCCCTACTACGGCCGGTTAACGACACCGTCCTGGTTTTGCGGGGCGCGGCGCGGCGCGGCACGGCGCAGGCCGCCACCGGCAACTGCCCAGCGCTGCCACATTCGGAAAAAGTGAAGAAAACAATCTCCCTGTCAGCAGCGAGAACAAGGCTGTGTCAAAAGCCAGCGCTTGCCGCCCCACCGGGCGGATGGCAGCCGTAGGTTCTGTCTCTCCCTTTGCTAATGTTAGCCATAACCAACGGCCAGACCAAAAATAAACGAAAAACAAAACCCGCCCCATGCCCGTTCCACTGAAGCAGGGCAGAAAAATGGCTGCGGCCCTGCCCCATGCCCCTCTGGGATCGCTGCAGGGCCAGCAGAGGCTGTCGGAGTGGCGGACACCGCAGAGCTCCTCCGCTTGCTTATATGCATATTTTAATTTCAGGAATTGTTTTGCGGCTGAGGCGGGAGCAGGACGGGCAGCTCCGCCGGGGCAGGGGCTGGGCGGGCAAAGCGTCCCACAGGCCCAGCCAGGCCTGGCCGCAGCTCCCGGGCTCTCTTCGTTAGCGCGTTTCCAAACTGCATCGCTTAATTGCATTTAACCTCTTACCCAAGATTCACAGGCAACACTGGATGAAAACATTTAGAGTTGTAAAATGCATCTAGTTCTTACCTTTGATATGCCTGAGGAGATGTGGGAGGTGTATTGAACACATGCGAATATGGGTGATAGGGTGTCTTTTTCAAAGCCTGAATAAGATTTTGTCTATATTCTGGGTCTATACACCACAAGGACCCCTTTCCAATACTCTGCAAAGAAAAAAGAATTAAAAAAAAAAAATCAAATATTTGATCTAACGGCATAGCCTTATTTATTTAGCAGCATTTGTCAGGAAAAGCAGCAGGTTTGGGTTTTTTGTCTGACAGAAGTGAACTTCAGGTTTTCTTGCCAGAGATTATTGCTCCATTAATAACGTATTGTAACAATATGATTTAAAACACACTTCTGTGGGGGAAAAAGTAAGAATGAATGTTTGGTTGTCCCCGTCCCCCCCCTTGTTACTAGGTAATATGATTTAATAATATCTGGCAATTTTCCCATCACCCCATATTGGAAAAATAAGAAGCTACAGTTACTGTTAAATGGAAACTTCGAAGAAAAGTAGATTATTTCTGAAAGTGATTTTCTTCTCCTTTTGCTGTTATACTAACAAGAAAGAGGGCTAAAAAGGAGTGGTTTAAACAGCCTAGCAACTGTTTTAAAAATAAAAGGACTTAATCCTTCAACCACATGACATCAGTGCCATTATACTACAAGAAGAAATTAATCATCTTTTCTCCCCTAAGGGGAAAAAATACCCAAAACAACAAAAAAAAAAGCCCACAGTACAATCAGAGTTTAAACCATTTAAGGGTGTTGTGAAATCGTGATCTGTTAAAACAACAGTGTAATTACCCTTTCTGGACACACGGAGCAACTCAAGCAGTCAATCTGTAACACGAAGACAAGACTAAAATTCAGTATTTATTCTGCAGTTATGAGCAGTGCAATTTCAGCCCTTGTCTCAATCCCACCAGAGGTCAGGGTGCAGATATTTTGAATTGTTTTGTGTGAGTTCTCAAACAAACAGGAAAACAACTTTCCCTCAGCTCCACTATGAAAGCATACAAAATGATAGCTCAGGAGCAGCCTTGATAGCTTGAGCATATGTAAAAACAAACACCAGTCCTAACTATTGACTGAGCTCCACTGGCAGGCTTTCAAGGCATTATGATAAGACTTTTGGTAAATCTTGATGTCTTCTGGAACAGGCAGGGGAAGCTGCGCTACTGCCTTGAGCCGCTCTTCAACCCAGGGCCATCCCTCTTCTCAACTCCAACTTCTATCAGCAAAGCAAAGTTTCACGTGTCAGAGAATAAACACTCACACGCACAAAAAAAAAAATCACACCAAAAGTGGGATATTATTTTCTAAAGCCACAAGGAAGACCAAAACCAGACACTTTTGAAAACTTGTCATCTTTGTGGAGCCCTGCCCTACCAACTCCACAGCTCTCCTCTGCCTCACAGACGGCTTCAGGATACACAGTGCAATGTGCAAAGTGCTTACAGACCTCTTTCCGAGCTTACAGACAGCAGATCTGCACTAAATTCTCCTCCCCAAAAATAGAAAAATTAAAAAGAAAAATGTTCCCCAGCATCACTGGATGGCTGCATGGTAGCATCTAGGAAATTCACAGCACCACGTGAGACTTGGCTTCGAAGAAAAAGAGAAGGGCTGGCACAACCTGCAGAAGCTGCAGCCGCTTTCTCTCAGAAACAACCACATCTGCTGGAGGGGATGAAGATGGCACCATCTTCTGCAAGCTACTCTGGTGGAACAGGAAACATGGATCAAGCCTCTTCAGGATGGCAGGGTTCAAGCCTGTCTCTCCCCTTGCTTCCCAAGGGCACCCTACCAGGAGGCCACTGAACAGTCTAAGGGGAGACATCCTCCAGCTCTCAAGGTGAAGCAGGGCCCTTGCATGGCCAAAAAGCCCAAGATTCAAGGGGTCTGAGAGAATGCAAAAGGAAGACTACTGTGCTTTCATCTCGGTAAAGCACTACAGCAGATGACTGAAAGATCCACTGCTGGTGTCAGTGGTGGAAGCTGTGCGCCACACATCTCAAGCCAGTTTGTAAAAAGGAGGTTGTTATGTTTAGCCCTCTTTTAAATATGGGACAATGAGCCAGAGACTTGACATGGCAAGTCTAGTAAGTGACTTTTTAGGCAAAGGACAAAGTCAAAAATAGAATCCAAACTTCTCAAATTCCATTTCCATGCTCCATCCAAGAGCCAGCGCAAGAAGAACATAAAATTTCCTTTTAAGCAAGCAACATGCAAAACTAGGAACATTTTTCAGGAGAAAACCTTTGCTGGATTCCTTACTTCTTACAGCATGGGATAAGCTTAAAAAAAAAAAGCTACACTTAAATACCATCTACCTTATTTGTACTTGCTGAAGCACAACATATTCTTTCCAAACTTCTCTGTTTTTTAATTTACTTCCAAGACAGACTTTTCATCTACCTGGAAGAGATTACGCCCCAAAACCCACCGTAGTTAGTTCAAGTTGAGGGCCCTATAAGATGAAGTCACTACTGAAGAGTAACTTCAAAACCTTCGTTACTGTTAAGCTAAATTTGTTTGGCTTGTCCCTATCCTTGCAAAAGCCAAAAATAATCTCACTGAAAAACAGAAACTCTCCCACAGAAAAAGTATTGATAAGAATTACACTCCTTGTTATAAGAAACACTAGGAAGGCAGATTTTCTGTATTTTCACTGCAACCGAGCTGACTTTCAATTTATCAGCAAAAACAAATGCAATTTAAGGCAAAGCTCTCCAACCAGGCAAAGTTCCTTTTTAAAGATAGTTACTTTTGTTTTTCCACAATCACATGAAAGAGCAGAAATAAAAAGAAAACTGAAGTGTCATATGGTTAAGAATCCTTCTTGACTGTTGGAGGTGCAAAGAGCTTTGTTAACTGCATGTTTAGATGTGTCATTAGTCTTCCCATACACAGAACAATCACGGGAAAGGAAATCATTGGAACTCAGACCCATCGGTTAGTAATTAATTTCCATCTTATGACACTCGGCGTGCTGCTTCACTACCTCCTCCAAGCCAAAAGTCAATAGTGGCTCCAATCAAAAAACAGCAAGGAAGAGGGGAAAAAAAACCCCCTGGATTATATTTGTCTCCCAGGCAACAAGTGACTGAGGAGTGGATAAAAGCCCCCTGATCATCTCGGCACTGGAGTGCTCTCAGACCTCCCGACACGCCGCCTCCTCCCAGGGCCAGGCACAGCCACCTCACTCCTGCAACTCACAGGTTACTGCTTCTGCATCCGAGTTTAAGGTTATTAAAAACAAGGGGAGTGTTACTATGAGTCCCCTTTCCCTTGTCCAAGAGTAGACAACAGTTGCAGGTAAGCTATTTCAGAGGTACTCATGGGGAGAGAAAGCAACACGTAGTAGTTCTCCTGTAAAAGTTAATGACTTAATACTTTTTCTTTAAAAAAATTCCTGATTATCTTTCTATTGTGAAAATGTTAGGGCTTTTTCTGTCACTTAATATACACGTAGATTGTATCAGGACACTGTACTAAATCCCAACTTATTAATTCATTTGCTCTATCTCATATCTGAAATATACAAATCTGACACGCCCCCCAACAATTAAAACCAGTGCATTGCCATGAAAAGGTACATTATACACTTAGTGTCCATTTGGTTTTTTCTCCCAATGAACTGCATATAAAAATTTTAATATCCTACTTTATACAGCCTGCTAGGATCCAAAGAAAAATGTTTGTCATCTTTCAGTAGAGTTGAAAAAAAGTTTGAAATTTAAAAATAAAAGAACTAAAATGCTGCTTGTCAGCTCTTTCAGTTGTTATAGTTGGGGATAACAGCATTATCCACTATTAAAACTCTTCATTATGAAGACTTTGCTTCCATCTACGTTGCAACTAACTGCCTGGCCTTACATATCACCTATCATCGGCCCAAAGCTCAGTTAAAAAAAATTGTGCATTGAGCTCCTTCCAAGATCCATGACTGGGAAAAAATACATAGCCTGTCTGTATAAAAATTCTGGCAAATGTTTATTTGTGGCATTTTGTTCCCTGGTTATTTAAGCACAGACTTGAAATGTGTTAGGAACGCAACTTTTTTTCTGGGGTTGTTCTTTTCATTGCCATACAAACAGTCTGCCCAAAATAAAGTTTTGGGAAGAGAGCAGATACAGGAACCACAAAACATGTGGGCTCAGAGGGCCAGTGGCAATTTCAAACTCTACCTTCTGAAACTCTGGTTACACGTTCTCTTTCAATCCGCAGGGGACTGCGCTGAAACCAGGGAGGAGCAGCTCCAGGTGCCCACAACTCTCGCAGCAGCATCACCAGCAAGAGGGAACATTCCCCATAAGGGATGTAGTGGGATGGAGTGGTCTGAGCTGCTGCTTCCCTGGTCCTTGCTGCACTTTTCTTCTCCCTGCATGTGCCTGGCCTTTCTTCCACAAGCCCATTTCAGTGATTCTCCTCAAAGAAAACTATTTTGCTGGCACAATTTTATGTCATTTAAACTCATTAAGCTGGCTCACATGAAGGGTCTGATGAGCACCCAGCATTGCTGCGAAGCAGGGGATGGATGCAGGGAGCCAGGGAGGGGAACGGGAGCTCTCGCGTTCTGCAGCAGGGGCTGTGGTGACACCCCGATGCATCTCTTGGAACAGCACACCGAGAAAGGACAAACAGGACCCTGGCTCGGCACAAAGCAGCTTGGAAAAGGAAGGAGAAAATCCGTGCACCAGAGAGCAGGCATACAGGAGAGCTGGGGTGGGCCGGCAGTGAGGGAAAGACCAGAAGTGCCATGCAGCTGAGCCCAGAGACACCGAGATGCTGGGCAGGGACACATGGCCGCCAGGGGAAGCCGGGCAGGCTGGGAGGAGAGGAACAGAAACCAGAGACCCATAAGTGCGTGAGCGACCACACAGCTCTGCACAGCCACCCAGGCTATGCCAGCAAGCTGAGAATTATTAAACTGAACTCTTTGAGTTAAGGACCTTGCTACTTTAAACAAGAGAACAAAAGCAAAACCAAGCCAACAACTCCCCACTGAGAAGATCTGTCCTTTTTCTTCTCCACTATCAAACCAGGAGGGGATGAGTGGCCATGGCTAGACTCTTCTGAACCCGAACTGTCAGCGATACGAACTAGGCATATGGCCCAGGCTGAAATGGTGTAGATGTACACTGTCTTTGAGAAGTATGACATGTTGGTGAAACAAGCATGCTTGAGGAACTGTAAGAACACGCAGAAATTTCCTAGTACTCGAAGAAAAGGGCATTTCCAACTAGCATCTGCTATCAAATCTTGAAATCACACCACTGTGACTTATCAGTCCCTGCCTAGCTCAGTGTAAGTTGTTGCAGTCGTTAACACAGGACCTATGAATAACACTAATGACACTTTCTGCAGTGATGAGGAACCTTATGGTGCCAGTATTCACCATTACTGATCTAAAGGTTTGCTCTCAGCATGGATGAAACCTACTATTGTTACAGCAAATGACCTCTTTGCTAGTAATAGTGAAGAGATTACTGGGTATCAAAGGTTCTTACTCTAATGAAATATTTATCCTGAGCTCCTTGCGCCCAGATACCCTGCAACAACAGGCTTGAAGCAACTCGTCACCCGGATTTGCCAACAAGTTCATCCACAGGAATGCTGTGCAGCTTCTACAGGTGTTCAAGTATGCCATGTGAGCACAGAAGCATTTCTCTAGGATTAAGCTTTATCAAACTGGTTTCTGAAATGCAAATTTCAAGAAAAGAATCGGATGTCACCACAGAATTTACAACTGCTTGAGTAGCAGTTGTCAGGACCAGAATCTGAAAAAATTAATTGTTTTAGACCAGAATAGATTTCTGTGCATAAGGTATGAGAGAGAACAACTTTTCTCAACTTTTATGTCTGCACCACATCTAATGTGGTGGCATGAAGTCGTCAGCCCCCTCTTCATAGATGCCACATCTCTGGAACCACTGCTGGTTGCTCACACCTGCACATGAAACCTCTGGGGCTGGCGAGAGCACGCTGCCCAGGGCTGTCAGGCAGCAAGAACCCCCACAAGCTCCCAGGAGAACAGGCACAATGGAAATGTCTACCCAAGAAAAGAGCAACGTATTTCACTCACCACCTGACACTGCAAAACACAGAACAATTATGGAAACCTTGACTAAAACAGGTTTCTGGCTGGTTCCCGGGGACAGCAAACTAACAAGAAGAATTCCTCCTAAAGACAAATACTCCTCACCTTGTGAAAAATTCTATTTCATAAGAAAAGTGAGGGATTTTTGTGAGAAGATGGACAGGCAGGAAGAAGGGAAGCAAAATACTTTCCAACTGGCACCTGATGACACCCTGCCTTCAGCTTTGAAACTCATGAAGAGGACTCCAAAATCCACCTCAGGAGACAATGACTTGCTTAAATAACTTTCTTGCACTATGTGGAGACACCTGCCAAGTGTCTTAAAGACCATCCTGCAACAGAACACAGATTACACATCCTTCACCAAACACACCGCTACTCTTGAACGTTTGCAAGCGCTGTGCAGGCACTATGAGAAACAAGTGGCTCATGATTACAAAATTCACCGAGACTAGAAAACGCAAGTCCACTGTGACCACTGAGGCCGTGTTGAATCAGCACTGCAACAGCAAGGGCAGGGAGGCTTTTCAATACCCAAAGAGAACTCGTGCAACCAGGAACACAACTCAACGGCCAGCTCTGTGCTATTCACTTGCAGACAGCAATGCCGGGAAGAGCACACCTAACTTCTTTAGTTCAGCTACACATCCCTCATGTTAGTACTGCCCTCCTCTAAATGAAGCTGCTAAAATAGGACCAACTCAGAATTGTAGTTCTTTTATTTACATGAGGCAGAATTAGCATACTAGTATCAAAAATGGGGAAAGATACTATATAAAAAATTTTAAACTATTTAGCTGGCAAATGCTCAGGAAGATTTGAGATTAAGATGCTGAAGTCAGTCTGCTGGTCTGTTTAAAATTTTGTTGGTTATCTTTACTCATCGGTATTTCAAGTTATCAAGACAGACATAATATTGCTTTCTCTGCTCGCCTACATTGGCTCTCCATTTTTAAATAGTTTTATGAGTGGTCACAGATAATAGTAAACTTTTATCCTCTTTAACAGCTATGTACCTTGCAGATGAGGCTGGTGGGTTCTTTCATTACTCCTTGTTTATACGAATGAAGTAATTTGCAGAAAGACACAAATAGAGCATTTAAATCATCTGAGGTCAGCTGGTTTAAAAAAAAAATAATACAACTGCTAAGGAATTCTTAAAGAAAGAAAAACAAAGCCACTGCCAACGATTACTATTATTATAAAACACATTCCTTAGATCCACTGTAATCTCACATAAAAATTACAAATAACTGTTCATGCAGTTTAAGGGTAGATTTTCTTCATTCTCTTCCAACACTTCTAGCGCAGACCAGTGAAATTCTGTATAGCCAGTTTTAAAGAATTGCACTATAGACCTTAACAGCAATTTTAATGACAGTAACAACTGCATGGTGAGCATTTCATTTTCAGAAATCCTCACTCAAAATCCCCTTACCTTAAAAACTTCCCCTGCCCTTCCCAGGAAAGTTTGGCAGTGTTATGTGACAGCTTGACACCGAGAGAAAACTAAAGTAGTGCTTGCACGGAGCATAACAAAACCCTCACACCCACTTCTCCTGCATGTTTTCAACTTTTTTTTTCAGTAAACTAGCAGTCACAGCTCAGCTCAAGCACAAAGCTGACAAAGAGCTCTGACTAGCTAAAACACAATTACATGCCCATAAATAAATGCTCATTAAATGCATGAAATTAAAGCTTTGATGGGAATGCTTGCTGGAGTATGGTGTTCAACCCAAGTGAACCAGTATCATCAAGAAATCACCAGCTTTTCTCAAGAAAACAAAAGGTTGGGGCTTTTTAAATCTTATTTTGCTCCAAGTAAAAACATCCATTAGTTCAAATCACACAAGTCCAAGTCTCTGCTTTCATGCTCATCTCTCGCTATTTTAGCTCACTTGCTCAATGAGCAGACACCAGACACCAACTCAGCCATCAACCTTTTAAACCACTGGTTTGCCCTTAGGAAAAGTGGCAGGCCGGTGGTGCCGGGACATTAACCATCTCCATGCCTCTGGTGTCCTTCCAGTTACCAAATGGGCACTGTCTTTCTGACTGGAGAGGTTGGGTGGGTAAGTAAGTTCACTGAGAAGTATGATTATAGTGGAAAAGGACTACTTAGCCTCAAAATAAAATAAAACAAAACCCCTCAAACCAAAAGGGAAGCCAAGCATGCGAATAAACAATGCTACAGGAATAAAGAGGCCCGACCAGCACCGTGAAGTAACAGCTGGTGAAAAGACAAGACTGCGTATTCCACGGTCAAAAAAACCACCAACCTATTTCACAGGCAAGATGCAGCGCAAGATCCTGCAAGACAAGGAAGTGCTACCAAAATGCATACCATCCAGGTCTTTCAGTGTTAAAGGAGTTCAAGTCTCACCAGCACAAAACATAGAAGTTTTCTTTGTACCTTTGGACTTGTACATGCTATCAGAGTGGAGAGCCCTGAAGGGACTTCAGCAGTGTCTTTAGAGGCTGACCCCCAAATAAACCCAAAAAGAGCACCCCATAAGTACAGCCACAGGCACGGGTCCTATGGCCTTGTCTACCTGCCACAAGCAGAGCAAAGAAACGGGGTAACATCTCACGGCAATGGCTGTGAGAGGCCACAGGAGTGCACAGACAGTTTGGGTTTTACACAAATGAAGGCAATCATGGGCTTTTAAGCAATTTTTCACCTTGGCACTCCCCCTCACAACTATAGAGAAGTCAGAAATGTCTTCTAGCGCATGACCTAGACACCCAGCAAGTCTAAGCTGCCACCAAAGGCTACCAAGCCAAGGCATGCCACCAGAGTCCAGGCTCCTGATCCCACAAAGGGCACTTCAGTGCTGGGTCTGGAATGATTCTCTATCGTTATTTCAGTCACGGTGACCCACTGCCAGGTGACACCATGGGCACAGCTGGTCCACTGCTCCTCCAGCACACCAGCACAGGTCTGGAGAACAAGTCTTATGAGGAGCGGCTGAGGGAGCTGGGATTGTTTAGCCTGGAGAAAAGGAGGCTGAGGGGAGACCTTATCGCTCTCTACAGCTACCTGAAAGGAGGTTGTAGCGAGGTGGGGGTCAGTCCCTTCTCCCAAATAACAGAGGACGGGACAAGAGGAAACGGCCTTAAGTTGCACTAGGGGAGGTTTAGACTGGATATTAGGTAAAATTTTTACACTGAAAGGGTTATTAAGCATTGGAATAGGCTGCCCAGGGAAGTGGTTGAGGCACCATCCCTGGAGGTATTTAAAAGACGGGCAGACATAGCACTCAGAGATATGGTTTAGTGATGGGTTTTGTCAGAGTTAGGTTGATGGTTGGACTAGATTATCTGAAAGGTCCCTACCAACCTAGGCGATTCTATGATTCCGTGATTCTATGTACGTCCATTCATACAGGTAAGCATGCACAATACTATTACCTACAGCCTGCAGCGGATCTGCTATACCACATTAGCTTCCCACTGCTCTCATCACAAAATGACTCCTCCAACAGGCTCAGGAGGTGTTGCGTTATGTCACCCAACTCCAGGAATCATATTTAGCCTGTTAAATATCTCCTTGCTGAGTTTATATGCAAACCACCCCATAAAGCTATTAGGCTGCCATATGGAAATCCTGCAAGCAACTGAAGAAAGCGGTGTCATTAACTGCTCTCAAACAATGTCTGGCTCCTATATAAAGTAGTAGTACGTTGTTTCATGCTAGTGCCTAGCAACCCCAGACGTTCCCCAAAGCCTCCCCAGGCAAGGCGAAGTCCGGGCGCTGAAGAAGAGAGGCTGTGACACTGCTAGGGAGGAACAAAGTGCAAGATCAAACAGAAGCAGGGAGACTGGGCTGGGAAGGCAGGAGAGCCCAGAAGACAAGCCTGTCAGCATGACAGGCCGTCACGGGGCATACTTGAGGGAGATTAGGTAGCAAGTAGCATTAATAATGCCGTTTCAGCCTATAGAATTCCTGTGCATACACGGAAAGTGCAATTATCCCTACTCTATTGAAAAGAAAATTGAGGAGACACAGAAACAAAAGGATAAAAAAAATAGTTAAGTGCTCAAGGTCACCCAGAAAGTCAATGGCAAAAGAAAAACGAAAAAAATCCCAGAAACTCCAGACCGATAGCCCATTTAATGGGATGTGCTAATTTCATGTCAGAGGGGCACTCATTTAAACACCCACTGGTCATCTGATACTCTTAATGTTATCTAGATTTTAAAACCAGAAAAAAAAATACAAATTGCCTTTTCTTACAAATATATAGTTACACCGTGTGTGAAAACCTAGTGACAAATTTAAAACACAACCCTTCACCCCACAGATATTAAAAAAATTATTCAACACTTATATCTGTGCTAAAGGTTTGCAGGTCATTTTTTGCCTACTAGTGTATTAATGATGAAATAAGCCAGTAAGTGAATTTCCAGGGGAAAGGGTTAACTGCTAGTAGAGGCGGGTGGGGGGGAGTAGGCTGCACTAAATCCATTAGCAGTGACAAATAAAAATAGAAACAAGGAAGACTTGACAAAAGCTAATGGATTTGTACCGTTTTCCCCTATAACTGTTTATTTAACATAGGGGTTTTCCTTGCTTAGTATTTAATATTGGTTCACACTACGAATTGAGGGGGAAAAATAGGCATTTTGATAAATGGTTTTGAGAGGCAGCCTTGATGTGGGGGTTTCCAAGGGTCCCTGGGTCCTTTAGGGAAACAAAGCTGTGCTCTGTCCTGAGCCTGGCTCCACAGCCTCAACAGATCCCGGTCACCTGCAGCAGGCACACGCTGAAGAAAAACTGTCCCCCTGCAACAGAGACCTCTGTGTCACCACACATCTATCAACACACAAATTATTTCTGCCACTTTCATACACATACTCTACTCTGCTTGTGTCCCATTTCTACACCAAGTTCAGAGATACTGATTTTTTTACTACCATTTCTCTTTCCCCCTCCTCGTTCTCATGGCTGAATGGAACACCAGAAAGCTAAACAAAACACCCCCACCACGTTACAAACACCCTCCAAAACGAGCCAACTTCTTGACTGCATTTGAAGCCTTCACCTCACTTACACGGTACAAATCAGCACAAACTCGCCAGGGCAGGGCCTGGATTCAGGAGCTTCAACAGCCCAAATGTTACAAACCTCATGGAGACTCCAAAAAACCTGGGACTTCACCACGACTCGGTACCTTTGCAAGCAGCCTACACCAATCCTCCCTCCCCAACACCAGGCACTGTCACAAGGCTCTGGAGAAACAGCTCCTAAATTAGTAAGATCAATGGCTCTGCAATGAAGGCCAACCAGGGCAGGACCAGTTTAGCTCCAGGAGCAAACCAGCCTCCTGCAGGGAGGTCAAAACCCAGCCGTCCCTGCAAGCGCACTCCCTCTTAGACACCTGGCACCCTGGTGGGACCAGAACGGCAGTGCCTGCGGGAGAGGGCTTTCCTCGCCTGGTGGGATTTGCCATCTTGTTTTTGTTGTAATACAAAACAAGCAAGAAATGCCACCTGAGAGCCACACCACAGAGACTTACACGTGGCCAGACGGGGAACAGCAAGCCCCCACCGGGCCCGGGTGCAGAGGAAGAGCACCACCACCTTTGGCACTAATCTCCTCCTGCATGTTCTGGAGAGCCGGCCATAGAACCCTTCCCGGGTGAGGCAGAAACACACCTCGATTGCACCAAAGCCTTCCAGTGCAGGGAGGGTCTGACCTCAATACTGCAAGGGAATTACATATCCAGCGGAGATGGGGAGCAGGCTGCTAGGCTACCTGTCTGCTTCCACCAACTACCATGTCCCAGGTCAGTACAAAGCACCCTCTTCCCATCCTAGCTGTCACTTGGGTCTCCTCCAGCAGCTGCCCCACAGCCCACCTGCGCAGAAGTGCACAAAGGCTCTTCCTGCTCCATCTGGCGAGATGCCCCAGCCCACCGGTGGCAGGAGACAGCCAGGGCTACGACGTTACAGCAAGCACAAACAGGAGGCACCATGGCATGTGGGTTTAGCACAGCGTGTCCTCCCACTCATGCCACCCCGGCAGCACGCCCAGTCCCCTGGCCCTCCCTGCAGGTGTGTGGCCCCTGCCCCCGCCATGCCACAGCTGGAGAGCCTCTGCCCAGCCCCAGGGGATGAGCACCCTACCACAAAGGTCGGGGAGAGACAAGCAGGTGAGAAACTGTCCTTCTCAGTAGAAGGATGTGGTGGCAGGGTGAGAAAGCAAGCTAGTTGCCGGGTCTCATCCAAGTCATCCCTGAGGTGGAGTAAGTTAAAAGGAACAACACGGGAACTCCTCGTTGTGGGAGCAATTAATTCGGATATGCTCACATTTCCTCCCATTTTTACTTTAAGTCCGCTGTAGAAGCACAAGCTTGTAAAAACGGTAAGATAAACTTTCTCAGCCTTCAAAGTTTTATTCACAGTTAAGATTCATTAAAACTGCAGTAAGACTCCCTTTATTATTTTTCTCCACACAGCATCTCAAAAATAAATTGGACAGTTATTGGGGTTTTGTCCCTTGGGTTTTTTAGGTGCCTGAATTTTTACAAGCATGGCTACATGGGCTGCAACTGGTAAAACACTAAAAGGAGCAGATGCAACAAAGCTTGGCACGAGGAACTTCTGCAGCATGAGCCACTCAATCAAGCATATTTTAGAGTGGATAATTAATACTGCATTTCAGCTTCCCTGAGCACCTCCACTAGTAAAACAGATTTGAAAGTGTGCAGATAGATAGTTTACTAAACATGGCAAAGTGATTACATTAGAGAAATAAGACATAGAGTCACCGGTGTGCATGGATTTAAAGCAAAAAAAAAAAAGAATATTTAAAGCTAGATTTTTTCCCAAGGAAGCCAGCAAGTCCCTGATCAAAACCTACAGCTTGGCAAGAATAGGATTCACAGGTTTATTCATGTTATTTCCCGGGCAGACTAGTTCTGCATTAGCAGGGCATTAATCAAAGTCTAAACACTTATAGATCCTGACTCAATATAGATTCTTCCTCCGTTTAAAGTCCACCTCATTTTTCCAGATGCGGTTCGAAATCCCACAGTGATTTTGCTATTTCATACAAAAAGCAAAGGAAAAGCGGGTTTCCTCAAATTCACAGAAGAGAATCGAAAGGCACGTGACGGAGGCAGCAGCAGAGAGCCAGCCTGCAAACTCACTGAAACAAACCCAACAGAAATAGAAACGTCACTCTTCAGGGCGCTCTTTCAGCTAAGCTGGTAGCAAACAGGATGTGAGCATCAGTCGCTGTGTGCAGAAAAGAGGTTATTCAGAATAGCAAGTTCAGGCACAGACCGGGTTCTTTTACTCGGTAAGGAAAGAGTGGGAGGAAGGGGGCGGCGGGGAGAAAGCCTTCAAGCCACACAGCGCAGCCCTGCCTGCTTGGGTTTTCCCTCGTCTCTTTTTAACTGAATTATCTCACAAGCAGTCCTTTTCAAGTGCAATGTTCACAGGCAGCCCCCATGAAATAGGGCTGCACGGGAAATGTGAGCGTGCTTCAAGTGTGCCGAGAGGAGGAGGAGGAGAAAGGACAGGTTCCTCGGGAAAATGAGACTGTGGACAACCTCAGCAGCACCAGCAGCCCCGAGAAAAAGGACTGGGGCACTTGCCGAAAGACACCATCATCCACAGAAACGAGGGATTACTGCTTGGCTTGAACATGAGAACAAGAAGAAAAAATAGTTTGGACCAGGGGAGGGGAAGAAGAAGAGACAACACTAATAGAGTCTAGAAACCTCTGGAAAAGAGAAAAGCTGTATCAACTTCTACATTGGGCTAACTCACCATCTTCACCCTCCCGTTCCTCGGTGTTTACTAGCAAGCTATTACTCATTCAGATCATTGTATACCAAAAGGCTGCTGATCAATATTGCACAGAGGTGATTAGTGCTCAGTGATTAAACATCAGTGTATGAATTTATCTGACTTAATATGCCTGAAGTGGAAGGAAACAGGGAGAAACAATTTCTGAGCAGACTCCTGTAATGAAAATTGACAACTTGCCCAACATCAGATGTTGATGTTGTGAAGAGTTCAGAAGCTGTAAGATGATGTATGGTATTCTCAGAAGGATGGAAAATTGTTTTCCTCCAAATTATTCATGATCAAATATGCCTTTG
This sequence comes from Alca torda, assembly GCA_008658365.1. Classification (NCBI taxonomy): domain Eukaryota; kingdom Metazoa; phylum Chordata; class Aves; order Charadriiformes; family Alcidae; genus Alca; species Alca torda. The sequence continues at coordinate 48,488,331 of CM018080.1, forward strand.
AACAGATCTACCATCTAAAGGAAAAGAAAATCTCATTTAAGGATGCCAAAGCAAGGCTATTTTGATGACATAGGTATCATGCAAACAGGCCTGCTGTGACCTGAGTCACTGCTCCAGGTCTCCTGTGATCTTTTTCTCTATCGGTTTCACACAGGAAGCCTTCATATTTGACACACCAAAAATAGCAGATGGTTTACAAATTAAAATCTTGCTTCAAAAAAGGTTGCAACTTTTTTCTTTTCCAAAATGCAAATGCACTTTCAGCACCGTGCAACGATGATTTAAAGCCCTTGCCCCTGCCACATGTTCCTCAGACAGACATTTATGAACGGTTCCATTTCCAGATGATGCAAGTAAGAAAAGAGAGAACTAAGAGGGGGAAAAAACCACAAAAATAGCAATCAGAAATGAATACCTGAATGTGAAAAACAACCAAAAATAATGTACAAACTCCATGACAAAGAAAAATGCGTAGCTAGAAAACGAGGCCCACACTGCTGAAGGCCCTATCCAAAAGCTGAGCAAAAAGGAAGGGGCACCTCATAATTGACTCCATCCATCCTACTGATGATGAAAAACTTTGACAGCAGCGATCTTACCCTTTCAGAGCTCCATAACATACCAAACCCTGCTGAAAACCAGTAACCAGCCCTTGAGCACGCCGGTGGTGTGAAAAATCAACCATTGCTTGCCCCACAACGAGCTCTGAAGTGCCAGCCTGTGGAAAAGGGCTGGCATCCTTCAAAGGGTCCTTCTTCTCTTCACAGTCACACCCAGTGACCACAAATGCTGACATCTGCACTGTACAGAAGAAGATTTCTGTAATTGCTGTGTTTTCCTTGCAAAAAACTCTCCAGGGCAATACTGAACACGCCACCAACAAGAGTTTGAGAGAAACTTGACAGATTACAACTTTATCCTGACCTCCAGAATCTGGTTTTAATATTGCCGATTCATAGCATTTTTAGCATGTTGGGATTCTAGGTGTTTCTATTAGAAAGTCATGAGATGGGGCAAAATCATGGGGGGAGGGGGACAAAAAAACAAACCAAAATGTTTCCAGCTGTCTTCACTTCTGTAAAAGAGCCCATAAAAGATCTTAAAGGCTCTAAAATAAGGCACACACCCCCTCCCCCATTATTTTAAATGACATGATTTTTAAGCCCATTTCATAACTTCTAAGGCCCCCCTTCTCTATATAAATAGCCCCCCACACCACCCTTATCATATCCATATATTATTACACACAGATACACCTAGATGCTAACATTACTTGGTCTAACTTAAAAGCCATGCAACACAAACACAGAGAATTTATTTGGGCAATTACAGAATTCCCTCCCTTTCCAAACAAAAGCGTGTCTCTCTACGCAGTGTAAGAAGGCTGAGGCTACACATGGCCTGGATTGAAAAGCCATTTAAACCAGCTCTGGAATCGTTTTATTGTTTAACCTGATGCCAAACAACACAAATCGACAGATAGTCAAAAGAGGAAAAAAAACCCCAACAGCTTACTGATGAAGCAAATTCTCCTTTTTAATGCATGTCTAAATTAAAGATTCAGAGTGCAAATCCAACAAGTTTGTGGACGTTGTTTTACAAATTGTGAAGGAAATAAATGAAAGTTGATGTGGCACACAAGTGGATAATTCTACCGTAATTAAGACACGGACTCTTGTCCCGTCAGCTCAAGCCCAGGCAAACACATTTTTGGCATACTAGACACTGGAGGGTGAGTGGGACTCAAGTGCTGATGAAGGAGCAGATGGTAATTAGCAAAAGTGGTTAGATCATAAGCATGTTTACTTTGAAACTAAAATAATGCAAGCATTCTAGCTGGGGGGACACACACACGCATTTTCCTATTTTCTTCCTAGTCAGCAGAAAAATAGGATGAAAAAGCAACATCTTTCCCACAATTTCAATACTACAAATTAAAATCAAAGGTTTCTAAATGAAAATTCTATATTTTTTTTTCCTCAAACAAGAATGACAGAACAGCTCGACTCTTAATGGAAAGGGTCGTAATTCCATTTCTGCTTTTCCAAATTCAAAATTACTCAGCTCTAAAAGCCAACAGCAAATGACACATCAAAGCAGACTTGCTAAGCCAAGAACAAGGAACTTTATTCCTCCGAACTAAAGCAGAGCTGCCCAAAAGGCAGTGAAGTTTTACAGGTGTTTTAGCAAAACCTGAAGGAACAAAAAATTAGTCAAAGTGGAGGAGTTTTACTAAATTTTAAGCGCTGGTTTGTTTTGAAAAAAGCAAGAGAGACGGTTCAGGTTATTAATTTAGAGTGATCTGTTTAGACTAACTGGTAACCAGTTGTGGCAACAGAACACGTCTGTCCTAAGGAAATTTTGCAGAAACGTACACCTATGACAGCATCTTGTTTTCCTAATGCAGAGGTGCGAGTAGATAGAAAGCTTTGTGTGACAACCCAAATCCATACTACTTTTTGCTCCCATTTTACCTTAAAAATGTCTGGATGATCCAAAAAACAATATGACTATGTAATGCTTTTTATATATAAAACAGATTTTTATATACACGCACACACATAATACAGAGAGATACAAGAATGAATGAATTTAAGCAGAAAAGGAGGTACAGCCTGAACAATAAAATCCCATTTGTCTCAATGGCTGGAAGCTAGCACCATGCCGAGTCTTCCGTGCAATTTGTCTCTATGACAGCTTCTTTCCTCTTTCTCTGCCGTGCAGCCAGAAGTCTAGAAAGTATTAGAACTTGATACAAGATTGTGAACAACAAATCTAACCTCTTTTTACAACAAGGTTTGTATATTTAACTCTGAGCACTGAGGGGGGAAACGTTCATTTGTAAAGAAGGGGGGGTAAAAGAGAGAAAACCCAAATAAATTAGCGCGACGAGGTAATTATGTAACAATAAATGCATTACGTTAATTGCCAAAACAGGAAAAAATATTTTGGACAAGCTCATCTGACTGCTTCAAAACAAACCATGCAATGCTGAACAGACAAATGCCAGCATCTGTCTGATTTCCAGCCATCTCGGCCACATCCTGACCCTCCAACTTCCCATCTCTCCCAACTAAAGCCTGAAAACCTGCATTTCCTATGCACACCATGCATTTCTTCCTTCCTACCTTAGCTATGCCGGAAAGCCAAGGAATTACTTACACTATTCATCTACAGCTCCTTAGTCCTAAAGTACTTCAGGAAGGGTGGAATTATGTAAGAATCGTATCATTATTTCCACTTAAGTTTATAAATAAATATAATCTCTGAAGGGGATTCCTGCAGAACTAAATACCTTTTGACCCAGGAGCTCTGTGCCATTTTCTCTCCAAGTCTAAGTGTAATTGCAGCTCCATCTGAGCCAGCAGCATGCAATTCTTAAAGCCGTCAACATTCCTCACCAAAAGCCTTGGAAGTGCTCTCAGGAGCAGTGAGGACCTGTGGAACTGCAGTGCTTCTGTGTTATTCTAGCGCTGGAGAAGGCTGCAAGCAGGCTGCCAGTGCAAGGCAGTGATACTAAGGAGAATCTTGCAAATACAGCTTCTCCTGCATGGCAAGCACTTTATTCCTAAAGATGAACCACGCAAGAACTATTTAGTTCTCCCCAACAATTTGAAGAAAACAGATCTAATTGCAAAACTGTTACATTTATTACGTTCTGTCTCACTTAACCTAAACAGTGGTTGCCCCCTTCCCCCTAATCTAAAACCAGAACATTTCATGAACGATTTCTCTATTTTTACTGGAACATGCATAACGTAAGGAGAGAGGAAAAGAGAAAAAAACATGTAAATGAAAGCTTGAGATAAGGTATCTGAGTACCTAACCCTAATCTTGCATTAACCCCTGCAGCCCTTGCAAGTTGCACTGTAGGCATTTATTTTTTTTCAACTTTAAACTCAGGAAAACATTTACAATAGTTGCCTCATCTCAATGAGTACCCTCCCACAGTAGGCAGCCACAGGATCTCATAAATATAGCTCTGGAGCAGCGCCTAATTTTCTGCTCATAGCTTGAATGAGTGATAATTCAGCATTCAACTAGATTCTCTTATGCAAAATCCCATCAATAAGTTTCTGCTCCGTGTACTGCCATAGACACTTTTCCATGCCACTGAGACTTCCCCGTACAGAAGCCCATTCATTCCTCTGCTTACCAACAGTCATCTTTCAGCGAGTTACACCGGCGCTGCAAAATCCTGATAGTACTCACCTAGTGGTAAATTGCTACCGTTCACTGATGCAACAAAATATAGCAATTCCGCATGCCATAGATAGTGTTTTGGTATCTTAAGTCACCGGCTAAGGGCAGCAATTTGGTTTCTTTTCTACTGTAGCAAGGAAAAACCCACTTGCATTTAAGATCCTTGGAATGAGTCCTCTCACAAATTCCTACGTTAGTTCCCAGGACAAAGTTTCCGTAACACCCAGAGCGGAATTTGAAGAACATAACTAAGGAATTAAAATATACTGTCTCCAAAATTACTATTATGGATAACTGGTAGGATCCAGAAGCATCATTTTTGGCCACAAGTGCTATCTTCCAGCCCTCAGCCACAATTCTGCTGTTGTTTACTCAAGAGTAAATCAAAAGCAGCTCCTCGGAAGTCAGGAGTCCAAACTGGTGGAAGAACAGAAGAAAACAAATAATGTTCCAGGCTAAGAAGGGCCAATCGTGACCTACCAGAAATTCAGGAGGAAAAATAACTATGCCAGAGTAGGAAGGTTACTCCCCTTCTTCCTCCCTACTGTTGGTTATCTTACATGACCTCTCTCACTGATGAGTCTGACACCATTTACAGCTACAAGAAATTTAGGACTTTGTAGAAGCCAGTTGAGTTGCCAGCAAGTAGATAAATCTTGTCGGCATACAGACTGTTATAAATGTGTTTATTCTCCAGAAAAGATAACCACAGTTTTACTGCTATTGCAATAATCTGCACTAAATGACCTGACACGGCAGCGATGCGGGTGCAGTATCTCAACTACTGGGCAACTCAGCAGCTCCAGCCACTTGATCAGTAACATCTGAAGGCAGGCTAAGAGGAATCGTGGACACGATGACATGGCAGAGCCACAGCATTCTGTGCTCCCTCGTGTAATTAAAGGTGAGAATTGCTGTGAACTTCAGTCACGGACACTGATTTTGCTCAAAGGGAAAACATCTCAGGAAGGTCTCACTGAAAGCAGCATCATGGAGGAAGGTGCTCCTTGCCCTCATCTACAAGGCCAGTTAGTCCCAGGCCAGCTGAACAGACGGTGTCCCAGCAGCTATGCACAGGGCCACTGTCCAACAGCAACATTTCTGCTCTTTCACTAGAGCCGCCTTTGTCTCCACAATTAAAGAAAAAGTATGGTATAACTTCTGTGCCTAAAATCTTCCAAACCAGAGAAAACGCATAGGAATTAAGTCAGAAAAACTAAGATACAAGACTGATACAAGCATTCAAGCAGACGTACAGGATCGCTTTTACCTTTAAAGACGCCAAAGCACAAGCATCAGGGACCAGGGACTCACAAGTACACCTGAAGGACTGTCTGTGTTTCTCTGCTGCTTGTCAATTAAGCACTGCCAGACAATCAATTCTGGCACCTCCTCTCTCGCCCAGCCCACCTGTAGTAATTTCCCAGTTCTGGTGCAGCGCGGGTGCCCTGCTTTTGGCCAGCTCCGAGACACCGGAGCAGGTGGGGAATGGTTGAGAGAGGGACTGAAACTAACTGGGAATTGGACTGAATGACAGATGTTAGGAAGCAAAATTAAACAGTTTTTTCCTTGAGACCAAAATTTAAATACTCAGTCATAAGAAGACAGTTGCTACTACTGAAGAATGCAAAATCTCATTGTTTTTAAACTACTTAGTAACAAACTGACTTAAACCAGTTGTTCCACAAAACCAGCAAGATTCATACGTGTCTCATTAAAGCAAACTTTCTTCAGTATCTTCCTTTGCCTAGAAGACAGGAAAATTGACTTATACTGGTTCAAAATACCAGATTATGAATCAAAAGATAAAAGCAAATACTTAGAGATGGAAATCTTTATTAGCTTACGAAACACATATAAGCATGCAGCAGTCTTTCCCTAGATGCTTACCGAGCAAAACTTAACCAGAGGCAGCCACGTGGGGTTTTTTTAAGCAAATCTGTGTTCACAAGACTAACTGCAGCATAACATATGGCCTTGTTATAGCTACGTACAGTGCTTGCACCATGACTTCATCTAGCAATGGTCTGCCCGGTCTTGAAATGACAGAAGTCAATTACTTTTACAGGCTAAGCCACCACTGACCAACACACAAATACCAACAAACTAAATTAAACATAGAGTCACACCCGGTCCCTTTTTCATAAGGATTCTAGCTTGCGTTACCCTAGACCAGTCATTTGTTTTAACTAGATTTATGATGAAGATACAGCAATTAGCTGAAAATAACACAGAAGGTTATGAGCAGCCTGGAGACTCCTTCTCAGACCCCACCGGGCCAGTCATCCAAATGACTTTACCAGGAACATGGAGCTGCCACAAGAATGAGACAAGGTTTCAGCTGCCTGGATCAGCGAGTGGGACGCAGCAACCACCTGAAACCACAGTAAGGAAAAGAAGCTTCTCCAGCAACTCAATGGCTACTTCAGGCTGCCTGAAGAGTATTTTCAACTCCTCAATTATTTTCAACTGCTCAATTACGATCAAGTCTTTTAAACGCTTTTTCACAAGGTCTTCACCCAGGAAAAGCCACGCAGCACAATTTGCTGTGCTCTTTCAGCCAATGTAAAACACTTCACTTCCCTTCTAGGAAAGGAAGGAGGAAGTCTAAGGGACACGTATTTTGTAATTAAAATAGATTCTTTGATGTTTTGTTGAAGAACTGAAGTGCAAGACAGAGGAGCGCACACTTGGCCGGACCAGCAAGCCCAGTTCATCTGATGTTCAGACACAACCGGAGTAAGTGCAGCCGCCATCGCGGGCCTGGTGCGGAGGGGCACGTCTTGCCTACCGCCACAGGAGTTTCGCAGTCATCCCCCGCGGGCCAGCATTCATTAATGGACACATAAAGCGCTCCTGTGTACATACATTCTCCAGCCCCATCACCAGGGAGGCCTCCTGTGGCCCCAGGATCCCTGCTTCCTTTGCCGGCAGTGACAATGGCAGTTTGTTGGCTCTCTGACTACTAGGAAGAAACCTAGCTGGTGATGTGGACGTAAAGACAGAAGCATGGAAAAGCCTGACGACTGATTTTATGGACATCCTTCCCTTTTCCATAATAGCTTTTCAGAGTACCCACAGCACAGCTCCACTCAAAACCACCCCTACTGCCAATATGAAAACCTTTGGACAACAGAAAGAAACAAACCTTGTGAAGCTGAGAAAACACAGATGCACGTGTGCACACACAACATCCCTGTGCAGTCTTCTTAGAACCATTTTACCCATGTCACATGGGCCCAACCCAGCACCGAGCACATACCTGACTGAACATACAAGCAGCCCGTGATTTAAGCACAGTCTGTGCCCTCAAAGGCATCTCCTGACCCTTCCCTTCCCCACCTTCTTCTGCTGCCGCCGGGTCAGCTCTGAGCCGGCTGAAAGCCGCAGGCTCGGTTTCATGCCCGATTAAACAGAGCTGAGCCTACAGCCTGTGCTGACACCGGTGCTCCTCTGACCACAGTGACCATGAGCTAAGCAGGGAGCTGAAAATGAATCCAACCAAATTCGCTCACTGAAAAAATAACTCAAACAAAAATAAACACAAATAGTTTACAGCCCGCTCACTGCATGGTGACACACGTGCCAGTATGAGCTCAAGAGGGGCTGGCAATACAGTCCCAGATCCTTCAATCCCCCAGCAAAGGGACCAGGCAGACAGGTTGGGCAGGGACCATGCCTGATGGTGGCAGCCCAGACTTTGATCACCTTAAATCACCTGTAAAACACAGGCCACTTGAAAAACAAATAGCTCGGCTCACAGAGGACCTGTCTCCAGCAGAAGAAAGCCTCCTATTGTATTTAAACTTCTTTTCTCATTTCACCCTGGCCTTTCCCTTGTGGTAGGGACTACATCCATTACCCCGCCAAACCATCCTGCACCAACTCTCCCTGCAGCTGCCAGCCTCTACCAGGCCTTTCTTCCATCAGGAATGGCTTGCTTCCTCAGCAATCCCAACCGGAGAGCCTTCCCCAGCCTCCCATCATCTCTACTCCCTTCGTCATCTTGGCACAACGGTTTGTTGGACTGCACTGTGACCTGACTCAAGGAATTAAGCTGAAAAGCAACTCAAGAATTAAAAAAAAGACAGAAACATAAAAATCTAGATGGATCAGATCCCTGACCAGATCTGTGGTTTGTCACAGGAACGCAAAAGTTCACGTGCCAGGAAAGTGTCGGAGCAAACAGCCAGGAACAAGGAAGGTGTGAGCATGGCTGAAAAACAGACTTATCAACCCCACCACAGCCCAAGCCCAACAGGTAAAGAGCAGCTCGCTCCTGCTTTCCTGTCCAGGCTCTTTCAGTGCTGCTTAATATGCTTCGTATCGTCTCTGCTGTGGGTAAGGAGCACAGACATGGCCAGTTACTCCAGTTTATTTAACCTAAGTAGCCAGTCCACTCTGGTAGGTCAACCGCCTGTCAATGTGCAACTAACACCCCAGTTACCCAGCAGGGCACCTGCCCATGGGCTATCTTAACCAAGAACAAGATAACGTAAATACCTTAGATATAAGGTTCAGAGGACTCTCCAGATATTGTGAGCTCTTCATCATTATTTGAAAAGGAACTGATTATGCTTTGTACAGCTCTAAACTAGTTAATACAGGCAGACTCCACTGCAAAGAGTAAGCTCTGATGTAAAGTCGATCAGCTGGAAGCCAGTGAAACGGAAGCATGTTATTTCCACGCACAGCTTTAGGAAATCTATTATTTAAGTATTCGGTATAATTTCTTGGGTTTGCACTTCAAAAACAAAACTGAAAGGGCTTGAGAAAAGCGCTCCAGAAATCATCTGATATCTGGAAACCCCATATTACAGTACAGTTCTAGAGAATTTAATGATTGGTCTGGAACGAGATGACCTTTATTTCTCTAAATACCAACTTGAGGAGAAAATTTCTGATACTAGAGAGTAGATATACTGGGGTGTAACAAAATGGATTTCGAGTTAAACTAGATGAATTCCAGTTTCAAAACACAACACCTCCTTTTAACAATTTGGGAAATTAATAGTTGGACCAGCTTATTTAGGACATTATTTTATTAATGGAGTCAACATCATCTGAAGTCTTTTAACATAGATGTGAGGGGTTGTTTTGTTGTTTGGGTTGGTTTGTTTGTGGGGTTTTTTTTACACTTCAGCTCCACCAGATGTTATAAATACAGTGAAATTATGATGCTTGTGTTATTTGGGTCAGTCTAGGTGATAACAATATTAAAAACGTAAGAGATCATTCCTATCCCCAGAGTGCCACTGAGCTTTCACACTCCTTGAAATATTCTCGAATCATAGCGTTAAAAGAGGGAGGACAGGGTCCCTGGTCCCTCACCTTTGTGTGTATGCAGATTGGATTAGAAGATTCTAAGGAGGAACAGGCAGGCTTCCTTTTCCTCTCATTCCAGCCAGTGCTTATATTTCTGCAGGGTTTTACCTGTCAAAAGCCCAGACATTATCACATCAGAGGACAGACGTTGGCAGGAGGGATTCCAGAAAAGTCTCCTACGTCCAAAGGGTCCCCCACGGCTCCTGTCAGGTGCCCTAGCAGAGTGCTTACGAGAGGCAGTGCATTAGACGAGGACAAGTTGGACGCCGGCTCTCACAGAGCCCAAGGACCACTCGAGAGTCCTCAGATCTCAGAGCCTGCTCCAGACGAAGGAGGAGCCTGGCTGGATCTCCATGACCCAGTTATGGACCACGTACTTCTAAGAATAACTTCCACATCAAGCAAGGAGAATTTTCTTCTCCGGTCCCCATAAACATATCCTTTACCCTCATTACATTTTTATTAAGACGTCCCTCAGCACGAGTGCCAAACAAACCTTTAAGAGACTTGAATTTCTTCAGCATTCACACAGCCAGGAGCATGCGTGCGTTCCCCTATCTCAGACAACGCAGAGCAGACACAAAGAGGAACCCTCGATCGGATGGATGCCTGAAGAAGCACAGACCGGGCAAAAGATGGCAGAATAGCGGAAAGGAGCACGGGACGAGAGCCCCAGCTCCTGTAACCATGGGCTGTTCTCTGAGACAAAAAAAAATTGCAGAGAAGCCAACGGGGTCAAACATCCTCTCCCCTCATCCACTCATTTGATAATAACGATCGAGAAAGTTTGCATTCATAAAAGACACAGACGTATCACATGCCCTGAAAATACAATCCTACCAGCCTTTGTTCAAAGCAGGAATCCCTACATGAATAAAATAAATCCTGGGGGGGGAACGGACGGAATAGGGCTTATAACAAATTTTTTCAACAGACCCTTAGCGAGAGCAGCACTAGTGGGCACAGCTATAATTACAGCAAACCTACATAATGCGTCTGAACTAGCTTAGCCCTTTCCCTGCAAGCAGAGAAGCTGCCACATCAGTAACTCCGTTGCTAGGGCAACTGCTTACTTTCCATATCAACTGCAAACTCGTTGCTATGGAGACACATATACAAGAAAAATTCCTCTCTACAGCCAAGGACCAGATGGTAGGGAAGTCAGGGAAGTCATGGGCTAAAGGGCTGTACTAAATGGGACACACACTAGAGGACATTTAGATCTGTATGTTCACAATAGGATTAATCTGAACGACTGAATTCACAGGTCCAGCAGTATAAACAAAGCAGGGAACTCCTCGTCCACTCCCCATCATGTGATGCTTCACACTCTGGCCAACTATTATTAAACTGCTGAGCTCAATGCAAAGAGGTTTGTACAATCAAGGGCTCAGCATTTTCCCTTCTTCAGCCCGGCTCTCTGTCTCGATCCAGGAGATCAGCCTCATCGCAAAGTTACATGAATAGTCACTCTGTCGGCTTGCCAGGTAAGCCTGATGGCATTGCAGCTGAAGTGAAATAGCAGCAGTGCATAAACAAATCTGAGGAGAAAAATGTCTTTTCCCGGCATTCCACACCAGACCTAAAAGCACCAGAACAGGACAAACCGAAAACTCAAGTGATGCAGCCTGTACGTGTCTTTTTTTTTTTCTTTTTTTTTATTTTTTTCCCCCCTGTTACAAGGATCTCCCACCAGTAAACGCAAGCATTCACATGCAGGCAGAAAAAGCTGCCTCCTTTAAATACATATTTAGCCCCATGAATACAAATTAGTGGAACCCAAGATTGAGAAAACTACTATGCAGAGGGAATTCAAAAAAAGAATTAAGTGTTCAGCAGAACTTTTTTTAGAAAAACGATTACTGAAAGGCTACACAAACAAACACTGGAAAGCACAACTATGAGAGGAAAAGCTTCTAGCTTTTCACAATGTGTCAATGCACATCAACCGGCAAATGCCTGCAATTCCCAGCACTGATTAACTCCTCCCCCCGTACTGTACATGTTTCAGAGCCCATCTTGTTAGCATTTTCTAACACGCTATTTCCTAAATGCCTCCCCCCCCCCCCACGTGAAAACAGTAAGACAGACAGACTCCAAATCTGTGATTTGCAGAATCTGGCTGCAAAGGAGAAGAAGTGTTATGAAACAATTCCTTATAGAGGAGAGTCCCCCCCCTTACCCTGCCCCCAGCCCAAAACCAGAGAAGCTTTTAGATAGACACCTTCCTTCTGAACAGCAGAGATGCCTGCTGCAAGGGACTCCAATCAACCCCAAGTGTGTGTGCACACACACACATAGGTATTTTCAAAGCCAGCAGTTGATGTTTACTGCTTTCCAAGTCCACAATTAGCTGTCAAGCACCTGATTCAGCAACTCTGACCCGACTGCTAATTCTGCTCTCGGGACTGTCTCTGCCACCTCCCTTGGCCAGGACATGAGAAAAACCCAGCAGGGGACTTAAGCGACCTGCCTTGGTGCATTTTATGTTTGAGATTCTCATCTCATTCACCTTAATGCTGGCTATCTGCAGTTATTAGCATCTCGAGGAGATGGAAGAAATTCTTTCTCATAACCCGGGATTTTCCCGGAATGAATAAAACCCCACCTCGTTATTCATATAGGCAAGGCCTCCCACCACACCTTGTTGTCTAGCTCTGTAACCATGGCTCTAATCACGGATTCGAGACGTAGGTGACTAGTCATGCATTGTGCTCCGCCACTTCCCCGTGGAGAAGCAGCTCGTCGCGGTATTGTTCATAGGAGCTCAGCAGACCGTCGGATATTTGACAGATAGACATGAAGACAAGTTCCTCATAGGAAGGAAGCTGTAATCTAAATAGTCAACTTGTAAACAGAGGAAGAGGGACAGAACAAAACACAAACTGGCAACGTTAAACACATACCTTGCCAGTTACAATATTTGGGGCTCTTTTAAAATGTATTGTGTGGAGGTTTCTTATGGCCTGGGACAGGATCATAAAAGTCTGGTGTGGCACTCATTATTATGGTCTCGCTTCCAAACAAGAATTTAAGACTCTGTTTTACACAAAACAAGATCCAGTTCAGGAACAGGTTTTTTAATCTCACACACAATCTTTCACAGCAACTAATTTATAAAAATACCAGTGTACAGTGTGTGATCAGCAGCATGTGGACAGTGGATTCTGGGGAACAACATTTAAAAAAAAGGAGTAAAAAAAAAAAAGAAGATAAAAGTGTCAATCGTTTAAAAAAGGAAAGCTTCAGAGAAAAGAAAGTTAAGGAATCCAAAATGAAAAGTTGATAGTTTAGGATAATGTATGACTCTTCCTCTAGAGCTACTTGAGCTCCTATTCCTCGGCATTTAAAGTTAAATCACACACAAAATAGGGAGAACAGCACCACCAACAGAAGTCTAGTTTCAGGGTAACCAGTTAGAAGACAATCACGGCATTTACTTCACTGAAATACAAAAGTTGAGTGTGTCTATTGTTTCTGCCAGGAGAAAGGGTCCACTTTCTGATCTTCAGCCAATTTCAGAGACAGACAGTGATGCGATTTTACCTGCTATTTATTCCACTAACCTGAGAGAAGACCTGTGAAATCGATCTGCAAGCTGATATTTTTATCAGTATACTCGTACTTTGCCAAAGATCCATCCAAACCATCGCTCCTGGAGACTGTCCCCTTCGGAAACCGATACCGGCTCCCAGGCGGACTGAGGTGGTGGAAGGCTCTGCAAAGGACTGCCTCCACCGCTCAGCTGTCTTCCCCATTCCCTCACACACAGCCCCTTCCTGCAGACGCCGCTGAGGATTCAGCGATGAAACCAGGCAACAACAACAGAGATCTGAAAGCAAAAATGCACACCCCAGGCTTCTGCCACCGCACCAGTCCCAGGAGCTACATGAGCCCAGGGAGAGAATGACTGACATTTCGGTGAATGGTAACTTCTACCTTTGCTGCCAGACCTGTCTCCTTCTCTTTGAAGGGTTTCTCTAAAACCGGCTTGAAATGGAACAAAGCTTCATCACCAAAATTCAGAACTACTTCAGCTTGTTTAAAAGAAAGAAGTTTTCTCAGATTACAACACAGACTAGGGAAAAAGCGATGGACTCTGACATAAGGCATACCCTTTCACTATACATTTCTATAAGCCAAGAACAGCAAGCAGCCTATTTATAACATGATTACATTCATCTAGTATAGCTGGAAACCATTACCACAGCATGATAACTAAAAACAATATTTAACCACTATGCATGAAGACACCAGCTGGGGGGAAAAGAAAAAACACACACACACCCCGTGAGTACTTTCTTACAGATGTCTAGACAATGAATTTAATAAAATCACAATGAGCCATGCTAAAGAAATGTTTGCTCTCTGAATTTAATGAACTACGTTAGCAGGGACAGCGTTGCATATCCTGCATTTCCCTGTTACAGACACGTTCTGGAATTAGCAGGTGAGTATTTTCAGAGCCAGATAGGTTTCCATAGTTCCAAACTTACCTGACTTCTGTCTTTGTCCACTTTCTTAAAACACTTATTCAAGGACAGATTATGTCTCACAGAATTTTTCCATCCAGTGGGTGCGTTTGCAAAATACGGAAAGTGTTCCAAGATCCAGTTGTATATATCCTTTACGGGCAGTCTTTTGGTTGGCGAGTCCTCAATGGCCATAAATATGAGGCAGCTAAAGGAATAAGGAGGTTTGCAGTTGGGGTTCTGCTTGGCATCATAGGGCATGTCAGAGTGGGCAGGAGATGGCGGCGTGTCATCACCAATGTCCTGAACGGGGCTAACGCTCCTTAACACCGAGTCCCCAAAGCTTTTCAGCAAGTTCTTGCTCTCGTGTAACCAGTTCAAATTAGTTAGTTCTTCATCTTCCATGGCCCCTTTATCTAATCTGATGGCAGGCAAAGAGAAATCTAGGTCCTCGTCATCGTGAAGTGCCTTTGATATATCACTATCTTGGTAACGTTGGCTCAATCCGCTGGGAACGCTAATTCCTGAGCCCTCTGGCTTCTTACTGGGAGGCATGACTGGACCCATTTAGACAGCAGCTCCTGGCAGACAGAATCCAAAGGAAGGGGAGAAAGAAACAGAGAGAAAAGTAAGCTCATGAAAACATACTGCGTAACGTTTTGACAGCTTTTCCCTAACTGGTCACTGGGTCTTTTACCATCTGTATTAAAAATGACAGATCCACATAAACACTCATCCACAACTGTTGAGTAAAATAATCTAAAGTCAGGAGAAGGAAGAAATTTCAGTTGATGGAATAAAACCATAATCCCGATACACCTCGATTCTGCATGTACGTGAAGCCCCACACAGGAAATCCCAAAGACATGTCTCTCTGATGATGAATATGCGTATCAAATCATCAAATACTCCGATTGCATCGCTTTAATAAGCATGTAAACTAAAAAAATAAAAAAAAAAGAGAGAGAGAGACTTAAGGCCAGTTGCTTCAGATTAAGTTCAGCTGTTTCACTTCTGAGGACAATACAACAACACCATGATTAAAGTCACTCTGGCTACAGGCTGCAGCAGACAACCACCCAATCTGACTACAGTCGCAGTTGCAACCAAACTCAGAAATGACAGCAGAACTTCAAAACCAGGCAGGGTGGGAGAAGGGAGGAGGGAAAGCAAAGCACAGTAGTTTTGGGAGCAGGGCCAAGACACGGGGAAACAAGCGCCAGAGGAATAGAGCACTTTAAAAATGTATGTAAACAGAGAAGATTTTAACATAAGCCGGACTGTATTGCCAACATGGTAAAAAAAAGAGTGAGAAAGACCACTGTGATGTTCAACAGTGGCCCGGGAGAGGTGGGATGAGCTGCCGAGGGTACTGTAGCAGCAGGTCTTGGGGGGCAAAGGGGGGGAATATCTGCGAGCGGTAATATTCAGGAGGACACAAGCCCTTCAGAAGCTGGGTGAAGTTGGGCACCAGCCCAACTCAAAAGCAGCAGGCAGGAGCCCAACAATTCTACTTCAGAAGCAGGAGACAGGCTCCCTTAGCTCCTCCATACAGGAAAACTGCTGGGATCTAGGTCTGGAGATGCGAACAGCAGTGAAATAAAAATTGGAAAAAGTTAATAACGGATTTAAAAATGATGAAACTTCCTGCACAAATGTTGAGCAAGGTCATGATTCCCTCTATCTAAAACGTATCCTCAGCAGTTCCCTGAAGTCATGCAGTCACACAGTCGATAGTGTAAACGAAGGGAAAAAATCCTACTGGTAACAACAGAATGAACCACCTATCCACAGGAAAAAAATAGCAAAACAGCCACTCTGGGAATGAGAAACAATGGACTTTATTTTATCTGTTACAAAAGGGCAAAAATGAAACAGGAAAGTTCCTCAGGTCTTTCTATAAACACTTTAGACCAAAGCAGCCTGTATTAAACAAGAAACATACAGAACTTTCATGCACAGAAGCCCGTTAACAGACACCGTCACCCACCAAGCTCAGTGAACGTGTGCGGTTTTACACGAGGATCTAGAAGAGGAAAAAAAAATCCCAAGGCAGAGGTAAACACCGGGAGGCCACTCAGGCAGGTCCCACTTCCAGCACATCCCGCAGGAAAACGCCGGCACCGCCGGCGGGGTGGCCGGGAGCACCCGCGTCCCCTACCCACGCCACACACCCAACTTTGACTCCAAATGGAAGTTACGTCCCATGAGCTTCTAAACAGGAAAATTATATGATGGCTGACAGTAAAGTAATTTAATTGCACTGTTGCTATGACAACACGCTGCTCTCTTTCTGTTTAATTTGCTTATTTGCCAGTATCCTCCCAAAGGGATGTATCGTACCATCCCCCCCTCCCCATTTCTTTCTTTTTTCCCCTCTCCAGGCCGCGATCCCCACAGCTGCCTGGGGGGGACCGGGTGGTCGCGGCCCCCCGCAGCCCTGCTCGGGCCGGCCACCGCCGGCCGCGGGGAGGCCCGGCGGAGCCCAGTTCCCAGCGGGACGGGAGTGAGGGGTACCCGGGGCTACCCCCCACACCCCGCGCCGGCGGGGCCCGGCCGTGGCTGCGCCTCGTGTGTGGGGATGGGGGGGGGGGGGGGGGTTGTTAACGAGGCCCGTGGCGGCTGCCGCGACGCCCCGCCGCCAGACAAAGGAGCGCCGGTCACATGAGAGCCCGCAGTTGGGCGAACATTTTTAATCCGTTGCCAGTTGCGGGTGCCCCACCGGACACCGACACAGCCGCTCCCCGACGGGCCTCCACGCCCGCTGCCCGCCCGCCTCACAGCGGCCCGGCCCCGGGGCGGAGGAGGGGGGGGGCGCAGCGGGGCAACCCCCCCTGCGCCGCGCTCCCACCGTACTTATCGCACGGGGGGGGGGAAAGGCGGGGGACGGGCGCCCATTGGCCGCCGCCGCAGCCAATCAATGCGGTTGCTAGGAGACCGGGGCTGCTCCGGCGGGGCGGGCGCGGGCGGCCGGCGGGCGCATACCTCCAATGCCGGCCAGATGTCACCGGCCCTCGCCGGCCCCGCCGCGCCGCCCCGACCAGGCAACTTCGCCCCGCGCCCGCACCGCCGCCCCCCGCACCGCACCGCGCCTCTTACACCCTCTTTTATAAATACATATAGCCCCGCGCCGGTGTGTATTCCAAAGTCCTCGCCCCAGCAGCTCCCGGAAGCCCCCGGCGGGACCACCTCGGGCCGGAGGCGGTCGACCGGGGCTCGGCCCCCGCGGCGGGGCCGGCCGGGCTCGGCGGGGAGAGGGCGGCGCGCACCGGCCGCGGCCGCGCACCAACTCCTGGCCAAGTTGTGGCGCGGGGCCGGGGAGAGCCGAGCCCGGCCGGGCCGGGTCGGGCGGGCCCGGCAGTGCTTGCGCAATCCCCGCCAACAACAACAACTCACCTGGCGGAGGGGGTGAGGGGGGACGGGACGGGGGTTTCACCGCGGTCCCTTCATGGCTGCGGCGCAAACTTTCATCTGACGGAGGCGGGCATCGCGCGTCCCCCGCCTCAGCCCGAGCCCCGAGGGTGCCGCGGGGGTCCCGGCGCAGGGGGCACCGCCGCCAGCATGGGGCCCGCCCGCGCTCCCGACGGGCAGCGGTCCGCCGCGCCGCGAAGCCCGAGAGCGAGAAATTGTTTCCACTGCAAACAAAAAAAGGCGACACATGACCAGGGAGGGAGGGGAGAGAGGGAAAACGTGGGCTGGGCCAGCCGAGACGGGAGAAGCCGCGGAAGGGAGGGAGGGAGGCAGGGCCGCCGGCGGTGGGGGAGGGCGGCGGGGCGGGCGGCGCTCCTCACGGCAGGCCCGGGGACCCCGGCCCGCCGCCGCCGCCCGCTGGGACGTCTCCTCCCGCCGGCCCCCGCCCGGGAGGGCGCCGCCGCGGGCCTAAGCGGCGTCGGGGTCGCGACGGGCCGGCGGCGTCGGCCCCGGGGCGGGCGGGTGCTGGAGGCGGGGAGGGAGGCGGGCAGCGCCCGGGGAAGAAGGCTCCGGTGCGGAGGGAAGGGACGGCGCTGCCGGCCCGGCCGCTTGTGCGAGTCTCTGCCCCTGCCCGCGGCGCGGCGGGCGGCGGTGACAGGAGGCCCGGCCGCACCGGCCCCCGCTGAACTGCCACGAACTACGGGGTGGCCGCTGAAGGCACCACCCGCAGCCCAAAGACTAACGCAGCGGAGCCCCGGGGGAGCAGGGGGGACATCTCTCAACAGCAGGCTCCCGCCTGCGCATCCCCCGGCAGCGGGCAAGCAAGTCCCAGGGGGGCAAAACCCCCCACAAAGCCCACTACCCACACAGGACTCGGAGAGGCCCTCAGCCAGCTTCAAACCCATCCATCCTCCTCATCGGAGCGGGAGCCGGGCCCTGCGGAGACGGGCAGGGCAGGGGAGAGCCAGCACAGCCATGGGGACAGGCAAGGGCAGGGGACAGGGAATGGCAGGGGTCTCTGCTGCCGACTCGGTGTGTCGTGAAACCACAGCCTCTGCTGAGGGTCCATCTCCACCTTCTGTAGGCAAAGAACCAAGCCACAGAAACCTGCGATAACTGCCAAGGGAAAAACACCCAGTTTATTTCTTTAGTCTGAAGAAATTTGCTTTAAAATAAGGCCTGATTTAATTAGGAAGAATGGTGCGTTTTCTCCCCTGCTACCGTACCTTGATATAACTAGTATTAACTCGAGTTAAAAAAACCTTACGGCAGTTAATTGGAGGGAACTGACTTGATTTAAAAACAAAAAAGAAGCTGCCCAGCTGAGACAACACTAGTTTAAGGTACAGTCTCCCGTATGCAACACGCTTGATCTCAGGCAGCTTCAGTGATGCGCAGCACGGAATTAAGGTATGGCTGTCCACCTGCAAAACGAGTACATTAACTTGTTTCGTAGCTGATCCACAAAAATCAAGGATTTTCCACTCTGGGTAAACAAGGCTTACAGATTTAGCACACATTCAAAATTAATTTTCCTTTCAGTATAGAAGAGGTCTGCTGCAGAAACGTATAAACAACATAAAATGAGTTGGAAATACAGGTATACTGGCAGATACTTTCCAATGCAGCCCTGGATGCAGAAATTATCCCTAAGCCAAGAAGAAAAGCATTTTAGACATTTTATTTAGAAAAGTTAGGACAGCTGTCTCAAGACCTTGCAGGAATTCTGTGCTGGCCCACACAGTCAATATTATTCCACTTGGCCAGGATCACCACTGTATCCTACTGCGTATCTGTGTCCGTACTTAGTAATTTCCCAAGGCAAGGGTTAACCTCTTTTAATCTCTCAGACACTTGCGAAATTCACATTTTTAGACAAGAGTGGCAACTGCCTGATTCTCAAAAGTGCAGGGCTGAGAAGCGTTTCGTTGATTCTCTCGAACTAGAAATTCCTGTCATAACTCGCTAAGACCTTTTTTTGCCGATAGCTTTCCCTCCCCTCCCCACTGAACTGCTATTTCACATTCTTGCATATTTTCAAGAAGACACGCCAGCAGCTGGATTGAAGAATGGGACGAATACCTATCAGGCAGCAGAGTATCATCGTTACTCACTGGTAACCAGCCCTGCCCTGTGACTCCACCAGCCCTAACACTCCAACAGTCAGCAGACCATTAGTTTACACAGCTCTTATCTCATGGCCGTTTGCTTTGAAACCCAAACTAAATTACCAAGTCATAACTCCACCCACCTGAATTTACTCCAAATGCTTCAGACGTTTTTCCAAGTGAATCAACATGTCTCTCTATCAGCAAGCAAGGAGATTTATCGCATTTATCATCACTTGTGAAAGTCAAGTGTCTTAGAATAGAACACCAAGAAGAATTCAGCTAATGAGAAGTATGTCTGAAGTGAGAAGGGGGAAGCCTCGTGAGATGCAGGGTAGTATGCAAAGAATATTACACCTTGAATATATTATGTATGCATCCTATTCAGGTACACAGATCATTAACTGCTGGCTTAGAGAGTACAGCAGCATCAGAACATCCAACTTGTGGCCACCAAGTAACTCACTGTGATCTTAGGCAAGCCACCAAATTTATCAGGGTGTCGATTTCCCCATTTCTAAGGCAGGAATAATACAAACTCATTTAGCAAAAGATCTGCGACACTGACAGATTAAGACTGTTTGTACATCAAGACCAAAGTATTTGGTCATACGAAAGGCTGATTAGAAGTACCAACAGTGCAGAGCTGCACTTTAGCCTTGTGGGCTAATATACAACAGTCTAATCTTTCCACTCAGATGCCAGAATACCAACTGCAGATGTCGCAGCATCTTACTTAATGAGGATTTCCAGCCATCTCCCTCTACTCCTTCATCTCTTATCCTCCCCTAGATTGGAATCCCTGATAACCTCCCACAAGCCATAGTTGCAAAAGGAGCACAGCAAGGGTCACGGGCTCTTTATCAATCCTCCAAAGCTCATCTTCCCCCCCCACTCCATCTCCATCTCTGCTGGGAGCATCTTCCTTTGCTAGTATTATGACCATGCCACATGACCTTGCTAAATATTTCTACTTTCTGTCCTCTGACTTCACCAGTCTCACCATTCAGCAGACCTGTACTTCTTATCCTCACCTTTAAGCCCCCGTTCCTAACCTGATCTCCAATTATAATGTCCTCATTGACTGGCATCCTTGTCAATGTTTATTCTCTCTACATCAGAGTCAGATTTTTTCCCTGAGGTCTGCTGCAAGTTTCCCAAATAATCTTGCTCATTAGGATTTATAATTTGACGTGCAGCTGTGCCCCAAAACCTCCCAACTCTGAAAGGGTTCTGATGTACAAGGAGGTGGACGGGGCTGCTGCCCCTTGTGATCAGACCCTCAAAGGGGGACATCTCTGGCTCTGACACCACGCACCGGCCATCTCATTTTGTGCCCATTCCTCCCCCATGCAGAATGACTGCCGCCCCCCACGAGGCAATGGATTTAATCTCGTACAGAGCAGAAGCATATTGGACACTTTCAGGCACTATGAAAACCTACATTGTGAATACAATATGTGTTTGCTTGTTTCCTCTTTCACAGTTCCTGTTCCCAGCATTCTTCTCCAGAACATTCCATACAGAACCTGCAGTATCCACACTTCTCTATTTTTAGCCACGCCAGACCAGCCTGGTTTTGTTGTTTGCACTATGCCCACTTTTGGGTCAGAGAAACGGCCGTATCTGAATTCCCACCTGAACAGCCAGAGTCTCCGCCTCATCCAGAGGTAACACAGCTAACGGGCTGGCAAACAGTGCCTCGTCCTGTGGAAAAAAAAAAAAAAAAGCAGCTCTTGCCTGGCAGCTGCTCCGAGAACAGTCGCACCTTGCCCTCCTGCCCCACGGCTTTTACAAGCGCGCGCTCCCCTTTCTTCTCCCACCCCAAGCACGAGCTAAAGATCTAAGCTGCAAACGCAATGAAGGCCCAGCTTACTGATAGGAGATCCATCTTTTGCTCATTCACTTGAGACCACGGCATCAGATTTACAGAGTATTTTCCCAACCTTTCATTTAATTGTTCTATCAAGTTCTCCTCTGGCCCAGCTGGCAAAACCCAACAGAAACAGAACTGAATCAGTGAGACAAGGAGCACCGACACGAAGCTCTGTCAGAAATGCACACAAACCAAAGTATCTACAGCTTTTCTGTTCCACGGGCTAAAATATAATGAATTTCTTACAATAAAATCCAGAGTCTTTATGAAATAGTTCCTTTATAAAATAATGCATGCACATTTACAATGTTACTGTAGTAACACTTGCTTGCAGCTTCTAAGAAAATGAGTGTACTTAGCGCTAAAATTACATGCAGCTGACAAGCCACCAGCAAGTGTGTTTCTGTACATGAGTGCGGTGGGAGGAGAGTATCATGCATGCTAGTTTGTTCTACATACATTTATTAAAACAGGTCCATATGAGAGACGCTTTCCCAGTGTAATTATGCCAACATACCAGCACGCCAAGCACCAACCTAGTTTATACTGGGAAAGGGAAGCTTCTGCCAGTGCAGCTTATTTTAGTGGCCCATCCAGTGGGAAGCTAAACGTTGCTGGGATAAACGTACCTTTACTGGAATCTGCTGCTACGATGGCTACATTGGTGTGAAATCTCACCTAACCTAACACAGCTGGCACATGAATTGCCATACAAGCCAGTATTTCTCGTACTGTTGCAGTGTTTGACGAGGCTGAAAAAAGAAAGAACTGTTTTCTGGGGTTTGGTGCCTGGACTCTGCTATCTGTTGTACAGGTATAATGCCGCAAAACGTGGCCTGGAGTTATCTCAACATTAGTATTCACCATTTGGCAGCTGAAGTCAAACTTACGAGTAATCAGCAGAACCAGAAATCAACTGTATTTTTGTTCTCAAAAGCGAGGCAGAGGACAAGCAGCAGCCAACACTGCAAACAAGTAAAGATCACAAGTTTGGGGGAAAACTGTAGTGGAGAACCAAGTTCTTTTTATAAAGTTGCCAAACTGTATTGCCAAATTGAATTTCTAAAACTAAGACAAAATTCTTTCTGGACACAACCTCGAGTCCTGCCTCAGCTTTCCTGAATACTAGCTGTTCATTTCATCAAAGCCTTCAGGAGCTTGTCCTTTATTTGTGTACCTATGCCGGCAAAACCAAGTGGCAACAGGACCTCACAGGGATCACATCTCATCAACTGAGGATGTCGGGAACTGACACTAAACACAATTTGCTATCGCTAGAGCTGTGAGATAGTAGATGATTATTCTCCTCTGACCATTTGCTTGCGCCAGGTGGATTTCCTAGCCACGATTATACCGAGTCCCAGCTTGATTTCCATCTCTTTGTAGCACAGGATATTTCAGGGTGCTTTCCTCTGCTCGCCACTCGGCACTACTCTTCCTGTACGTTTCTTGAACACTGTTCCCGGAGGAAATCCTGTGAGATGTGGGTCCAGATTCCCAGACTGCGGCAAGGCAGAGACAGCGACGAGAGGCTGTGTGAGGTGACGCAGTGACGAAGCACAAACACGGCTGACCTACAGCTGTGTCTGCAAAGGGATGCTGAGAGGATGCAGGTTTTGGGAAACAAGCAAAGTGTCATAAAATGATTAAGCAGACTTCTATCCTTGGTGTGTTTTTAGTACTACATCCCAGCCGACCAAACGCATTGGGGAGCAATGAATGGAAAGCAATGAAAAATTGCAGTGGAAGGACTAAAAAGAGTTAGTAGCATCGCAGAAAGCTTCTGCGGTGTCCTGTGCTCCCCTCCACAGCCAGAGGCGAGGTGGGCTCCGCGGCTGAACCAGAAAGCAGCTTCCAGGCAGAGCAGGTAAGAGAAATTTGGGAGGAAGGAGGAAATCTGGCACAGAAATAAAGCACAACTGAATTAGCCGCATCCCAGCAGCAACTTCTGCTGCCAGCTATGGCCAGAGAGTCGTCCCCCCTGGCCCTGGCTGCCACATTCACGTCCTGTGAGGTGGGTTTCCCTGCGAGTGGCTTTTGTGACAAAAGTTCGTTATGATTACGGGCTGACTTAGCCACCGGGGAATTAATTTATGCCAGGTCTCTTGGCACTGCTACAGTCTTTTTGGCAACACGTAACTTCAGTTAACAGCTGCAGTCACCTGGGGGGTACGGTGCGTCTGACACCTCACAGATTCTTTGCAGGCAAATTTCTCATTCCACAGGTTTCTCACAAGGATGCCACAAGGATGGAGCGGGCCTTGGCAGCCAAAGCACTACGAAATAATCTTGGGAATTTTCTTTTTTCTTTAAATCTGCGGTCCTGTAAACATTGATACCTATGCCTCCTTCTAAGGTTCAGCTAGTTGCAGCACAGTTGAGGACTTCCATAAGCATTTCAAGAACAAAAAAAATGCTATGGATGTAGCAAAATTTTGAAGCACGTTTGAGGAGAAAAGTCACTTCTATTGCTTATATGCAGGGAGAGAGTTTTACTACTTATTCCACATCACTTGTCACATAATCTTCAGTATTTTTTTCCACAATGGAAAAAAGAAATACAACATGAAGACAACAAAATATTAAAACAAGCATCACATATAACCCCCCCCCAAAAAAAAAAAAAGAAAGCTATCACTGGAGAAACCCCTGCAGGTTACTGAACTGGCACTGGGCAGCAGAGGGGGGGTTTCAGTAGAAGACAAAGGCCAGCCGAGGCTGGAAGGGGACGGGTTGTCCTGCCACAAGCCAGCCAGCCACCGAGCTCTCCTTTTGCCATGCAGTTGAACAGAAGGCCCATGTAATGACAACCGCAGAACTCATTTAAGCTCTCAAAAGGTGACTAATGAGCTCATTCATGCTGCCTATAAATTATTCACTACAACACTGGCCCCACTCAAAGACAAACGGCAAAGTAAACTTTAAATACAGGGATGCGGAGCCTCCTGGGTTGTCGGCTTCTGCCTGTAAAACTTTTTGCAATCAGACAGACACTTAGCTTGCTTCTGCCCCCTTGTTAAACTCGCTCGGATGTTTAGGCCACCTTTTTTACTACCTCTAGTAGAGTTAAAGCAGCTGCAGTTGCTACGTATTTATTTCTCTGTTGCTAAACCTTTTACATCAGTAGTTGCAGGTAATCATGGAGTGCTATAAACAGCTTTAAATTACATTCTTCAGAAATTAAAGTCTGACCTCAAAATGAAGGCCAGGTCTAAAGATGTAAGAAGACAACGGCACGTGCATGTTTGATGAGAAGCAGCCCACCTCCAGCACCTGCGCTTATTGACACTTCTGTGAACATCTCTGATTTGTCCGAAAATGAAAACAGAGGACTTTGAAAAAACACACTTTTTTTCAGGTGCTGGACCAAACAAGCTTCTTATATGTTTAGAAACAGCCCATTTCCAAGAATACTTTTGTTATCCTGTTTAGCGTGAAATATGAGAGAGGTCACAGTTCAATGCTGGCGGCACGAGCGGTGGTGTTTGCTGCTGGGGGGGCTGGAACAGGCACTGGCTCTCTTCAAACGTCTCTTTGGAAGATAAATTGCTCGCCATATTTACAAGTTAACTTTAGTAACTTGTTGCATGTTGAACTAGCGACGACAAAGTCACATTAAAGACACTGTCTTGCATGACATGTGTCTGATCCTCAGTGGAAAAACGTTACTCGCACCTCTGGTTACACAACCCAACTCCAAAGGTCGGAAACAACTAGATAAAAGGGAAAGACAGGAATTACATAGCTAAAGTCCAGTCACCGTGTACGGTATAAAACAAGGTAAAGTGTGGGAGACATAAGGCGACATCATAGTGATAGCTAAACACAAGAAAAAAAAGGGGCTAGCAAAGGAAGTTTGCAAATGAAATAATCATTGCAATTTTCACTAATCACTCTCTTTCTTCCACCTTGGAAACACTGTAACTAAGCAGAGTAAGAACTTGTGCACTACTTGAAGAAAAGGACTTTACCACCTACTGACAACCATGTGATTAGTCTTCATTTCTTCACATCCACGATTCCGAATTTACCAGAGAGGGACCCTGTTGCCCTGTTAGTGCTGCTCTTTAAAATGATGATTAAAAAAACCCCCTAAATCCCCCGACAAACACAAGGCAGCAAGGGAGCAGCCTATACCGCATAGCATGCAAGTCTTAACTTATCACAAGCTCTTCACCTGACGAGATTCCTGAGCCTCTCGTAGCTGAAGGGTGTTGGCAAAGGGTTGCTTTGAAACCCCGTCACACGCCGGACCCCACTAACCTGTCTGGCGAGCGGAGTTCACCTCCCAGTTCAGCGGTGGGAAACCCAGGCGCTTCCTGCAGCCGGGCTCCCCACACCCTGCTCCTCATTTCCCTAATGAGGCCCAGCAGTGATGTCAGTTTTGCCCCAAGGCATGAT
This sequence comes from Alca torda, assembly GCA_008658365.1. Classification (NCBI taxonomy): domain Eukaryota; kingdom Metazoa; phylum Chordata; class Aves; order Charadriiformes; family Alcidae; genus Alca; species Alca torda. The sequence goes on from CM018080.1 coordinate 48,514,127, forward strand.
TTGGTCCAAATAAAAACAACCTACACTTGGCTACAAAATCAGAGGAATGCCAGATCTGGGGGAGGTCGAGCAAACAAACTGACGGTACAGCTTTTAACTGCCTGCAACAAAGCCAACACTTGGCTGCAATTGCCAATGAAGGTCTTGTCTGGTCAATGCCACTCCTCTCGTTGAGGGTGTCTGTCCTGTCCTGTCCTGGGCTGGGCTGGGTTGGCCACTAAACCAATGACAGATGCTCTCTTTTAACCCCTCTCCCTTCCCCAAAAGAGAAGGGAGAGAAAATAAGGGAGAGACTTATGGGTTGAAAATAAAACTAAAATTACTTCAGTGAAATATTAATCATAAAAAGAAAAGATAATAATATCAATAAGAAAATAATGAAATATATACAATATATACAAAACCAATATCGAGCTCCCAGGATGACAATCGCATACTGGGAAAGTTCCAAACTGGACTCAGCGATGGACGGGAACTGGATTACAGATCTGGAGTCAGGAACGCCCGGATGGGGATCAAAGGCAGATGAACAGACGGAGTCCTCCTTGGATGCCAGCCATTGAAGAAAGAGCCTGACCCCTTTGATCCCTCAGCTTTTATACTGAGCACGATGCAGACGGGACGGAACGCCCCTTTGGTCGGTTTTGGGTCACCTGTCCTGTCCGCTCCTCCTCACAGGTGCGACCCCTCTGCGCTCTTCTGCCTCCGACCCTCCAACGGGGCACGTAGCAAAGTGAGCTAACTTCGGTTGTTATAGCAATAAGCATCAGCAGGAGCCTCTCTGCGTACCATCCCTTGGTATTAACTACAAACATCAGGCGTTATCACTCTTGAAGCAGACACTGTATAAAAAAAATATGCCACTAATTTCAGAAAGTGCAGTTAGTTAGAAAAGATTTAACTGAAAAGTAAAATTACTGAAAAGAAAACTGGTTCTGTTCTGCCTCAAACCAGGACAGTGCCCTGCATGGCTCTGACCTAAGAGGTCACCTCGGCCGTCCTGAGACACCAGTCCCAGCAAACTCAGGTGAGACTCCCGTGCCATGGGTAGGGTGCACAGCCAGCACCGGCACCCCGGGTCCTCCTCACCACCACTCTGGGGGCAGCTGGTGCCACAAGGTGAAGGCAGCTGGATCGTGCCGGGTACCAGGGCAAACTCAGCCCAACCCAAAGCCATGTGCAGCTGATACCTCTACTGGTAAACTACTCCTGCAACTCGTTCCTCTCAGCTCTGCAAACCACATAATCTCATGCCTCTCAAGACCCCAGCGTGTGCTCACCTGTCAGGAAGGTTGGGCTCCTCTGTGCTTTGGTCATATCATTACAACAAAGTGTAGATACTTCTTACCAGAAATCAGCAAATTCAGATGTTCACAAAGCAAAAAATTCACATATTCAACTCAAAGGAAGGTAGTCAGTGGAAGAGCACAGCTTTGCAGAGTGAGAAAGCACTGGCCAAATGAGGCCAGAGAATACATATATCACCTTCACTTTTACTTATTTCTGTCTATTGTCACAACTTCTGCAATAGTGGGGAAGGCAAAACTAATGGGCTTGAACAAGCACTGCCATCAGTAACTTATTACTTGCTCTTCTGCCAGAGTGCTGGTCTGACACGCTCCTTGTCCACAGCCATGGTTGACTCTGGATTCTCATCACACCCGTCAGATTTAGGGAGCCAGAGACATGCTGCACTCACGTGTGAAGTGTGGGACTGCAACCGGGCCTAGAGATGCTCTCTGTCTGGAGACTCCCCACAAATCCAGCACGGGGAGGGTCCCTGGCACACGAGCTGCTCTGGGAAGGTAATCCTGGCACATGCTCCCTAGCTATGGACCAAGATTCCTGTGGTATAAGGGACTGAGCAAGCGAAGGAAGAGCAACTGTCTCTGCGTCAAAATGCTTAACAGCAAAGTTCAAAGTTGTCACAGGCAGAGTTGTATAAGGCAAATTTGGCCACTTAGGTGCGCACCACTGGATTTGGAGAAAGATTGCATACTTTTACTGGATTTTGTTGATGGCTCTCCTAACACACCTGTACATGCTGACTTGGTGTCCACAAACCCATCTGGACTTATACAACGGCCCCTGTCAAGCAGCTGATCTCCGGGAGTGAGCAAGCACAGGTGTATGAGCACAAGTCTCTTCAAGACCGGGGTTTTAGTTGTCAAGTAGCCAAAGGGGGTCCTTGCTGAAGTTAACGGGTTCCACTTGAGCAGCGTTTCTTCTTTCATAGGTCAGGCAGATGGAATGAGACCTTGAAAGTGGCCAGATGGAAATTTCTGCCTGTGCTTGCCTTACTGAGTGGGGAGTGTGATACTGGTGCCTGCAGAGTCCTTAGGGAGGTGGGCTGAACCTGCTCTCGGGTACCCCAGTGCACTGTGGCTCTCATGCACCATTTGATTGCACCCTTGGATTTACACCAGCGCTAGCTACATCAGCATCCAACCCTCTACCTTTATTTCTCCCTCTATGTCCCTGTCACATAACTCCATTTCACCTTTACTGTAAGAGCTGAAGATGCCAGTCAGACCAAAGCTCCTCTCGCCTACGCCCTGGCTCCAGCCACGTCCTAAGGAAGAGCAGGGCAAATGCACAGTGATGCTCTGCAGCATTCTCCTGTACTTCCAGAGACCTGCTGCTTAAAAGCTTCAGCTAAAGATGCGATCAGATGCTGTGCTATGCTATAAACCCAAAGATACTTTTTCTTCTATCAACTTGACCAAAAAAGGTTCATGTAAGCTTTAGCATCAAAACCAGCCTGTAGCAAGGAGTTCCATCTTTTAACTATTGACTGTGTGAAAAAAGCTCTTCCTTTGCTTTAAACCTGCCACCTGATAGCTTTACTTGAAACCCCTATTTCTTGTATTATGATACTTATTGTCTATCTAGGACACGTGACTCATGTCTATGCAGACTTCTCTTGATTTTGTTGTGCCTTTCTACTGTTCAGAAAGTGCTACTAATAGACTTCATTCTGTATTTCATTCTTTGAAGTAACTACAGGTATACATAAACAATAAAACATAATACAAAACAATAAAGCATAATATATAAACATACCTATCAATGAACTTCTAATCATACAGTCATAATTATCAATATTGTGTCTACCCAGGTAGGAGAAAAGGGTGTTCTTTTTCAATACAATGGTCCTAACAACATGCTTTCGCTTGTAGTTTCACTCTGTAGTTTTCCCTTTATAATCTCACTTGAAGTACCTGGAGCTTTTCCAAGCACTTAATATGTCCATACAAAATGTGGAAGCAGATCATTCCAGCTGACAATATCTTTATCCATGGAAAGAAGAGCAGCTGGAGGATGCTGCCTCACACAGATCCAATCTGTAATGGACCAGGCCCTGTGCAGGTTCAGTCCGTTAAAGAAGCTGCAGCTTCAGTTACCAAACTCCTCAGGGGTGCTCCAGCGCAAGTCGCAGCCTCCAGCTTACACCTGGCGCCTGCCTAAGACAGCAGGAGCATGGCCAAGGTGGAAATGGCCTGGGAGATGAGGAAGGACCGTGGAACATGGTGGGAAGGGCTATGGGGAAGGGACAGAGAGAGCAAGTGCTTTCAAAGAGTGGCGCGGGGACAGGTTGAGTCCAGGGTGGTGACATGGGAAGCGACAGCCTTGCAGCACCTTGCACTCAAGTTTCAGCTCTGGCCCCACGTGAAAAGGGTAATTCCCCCTCCAACAACCCGCACTCACCGTTATACATGACTTCCTTGTGCTTGGATGGATGCAATAATAATAACAACTGATAAATAAGGGTGAACGTACATGCAGGAACTTAATATCTGCTCAAAGTATCCTGAATTCTTCACCTGTGCTTCCAGGTCCTGGGAGCACTTCCCAACTGTGCCACGCGGAGTGCGGGGCAGGAGACCTGTCCATTTTGAGGCAAAGACCAGCAGTGTTTTGCGGCTCAGCTGGCAGGATGTTTTTGAAAGCAGCTCAGTTCAGTCAACAATCTCCCCCTAGAGTCCGAGTACATCACCTCAAAAATATGTCTCGGCTCTTCTGGCACGGAGCCTGGGAACCCAAATTTGTTTCTGATCCAGGTCCTCCAGCTGGCAGCGTAACAAATTGCTGTCCTGCCACCAGGATGGATAAAGTCATTTTTCACTCATTATGTTATTCAAAAATAGAGCAGGAGCTTTATTTGAAACAAGAAAGCAATACACTGTGCTTCAGGAAATTAACAGGGCAAAAAAGCTCTTCTGCTTTATAAACCACAAGGGCAAGAGACTGAGTTAGAAAAATGTGAGTTAATATCCCAAGGATCTTGACCAGAAAAAACATACTCTGGTTACAAATTCTACTGCTCCCGGTCTTGCAGCTAAGCCTAACGTTAGTTACATCCACATCAGGAAGCCTGGCTTTTCCTGCGGATCACTAATATTTTTCCCTGCAGTCTACAGAACAGCTTCAGGCAAAACAGTACAGATCCACACCAGCTGCTGGATGGGATAACCTCCGTCTGTTTTCCTCCACAAGCATGGGATATAGGTGAAGCGTGCTGCAGCGAGTGATTCCTCTGCTGTTCCGATTGCACCTTCCTCGGGTGAGAGGCATCACACTTCCCTCTTTCCGGGGTGCAAACCTGCAGCTGCTCCCACCATGAGAGGCAGCCCTGAGAAGCAGCACCTTGAGCACGAACCCTGTTTATCTAACCGAGTGTGAGAACTCCGCCGGACTTCTGTCAGAGGCCTGTGACAGCAATAACAACAGTCCCCATAAAGCCAAGTTCTTACTTCACAGCCAGACGAAGAAGAGTGGGCATGTGTATCTTGTGCCACCCGACGGCAACGTGGCTACGGCTGTCGTCCACAATCTCCCGAGGAGACCCTGCTCTCCCCTAGGCATGTCTCCCTCGCCGTGGTGAGGGAAGGACCGGCCACACAAGCCGCTCACCCCGACCCGCTGGCCTTTGCCTGCAGGATCCTTCCATCCTCGCGCCGCCTGTCAACCGCCCGAACCGCCCTCCCGGAAAAGTGATTTATTGTCAGCTTTTATTACTGACTGGGTCATTTTTCCTATTAACCTAAATCAATATACTCATACAGTAAACATCCCAAAACTCTAGTCAATATAGAGAATTCATAAGGTATTACGGATTTATAGATATTTACAGCTTTGATTAGAGATCCGCAGATGGATGGTGCCATGGAGGCATAGCCAATAGATTAGACTTCCAAGTACTGATGGTAACTTGTAAGAAAAGCACTGGGAAGATTTAAGAGCCCAAGTCTCGCTGATTTTTAATTGACTTTCAGTGAAGTTAGTATTGCTAAAGCCTTCGGGTACTTTCAAAAGCATTACCTTAAAGCCCTGCCTAAAGGTTTGCCTGTCTCTGCCCACCGAGAGGGGAGGGCAGTTATAGTGGGATATCCATCTTACAAGATGCTTGTCTTGCCAAGGGGCAACACCCTGCACAGAAATGAGCATGATCATTAGTTTATTTGTCCCTCATCCATCACACAAACCAGTATGGCTGCCGTTAGTCCTCCCACGTCCCACTCTGGTGGGAGACAGCAACACAGACCACCAAATTGGCGTCTCCCTCTCCTCTGATAACTCTGCTTTTAATTTCTAACTCGGATGGACGAGACGGTAACACACCCTGTTATACAATTTCTTCTGTGAATTATTTCAGGACTGCGCATTGCAAGTGTTGGCCTAGGTCCTCCTCCTAGGAGGTACCGACCCCCAGAAGGGACGTGCCCAGCTCTGCGCAGACCGAGACAGCACACTCAGCAGGATGGAGGACCGAGCCAGTCCAGAGGATGAAAGCACTGCCAAATCATGTCTCTGCAGAGTCCATTTCCTGTATGCTCGGAGTGTCTCTTCTCCATAACTATTAGCCAGCCTCCACTCTTGGGAGCACCCATGAGCAATCATCTGGATTTGGAAGCTAGCTGAAACAAAAGGGAATCGCAACGTCCCCCCCGTGTGCTGAACTCTAAGGATGTTATGTGCCACCCCCTGCACCGTACGGTGTAGGGACAGCTAAACTACGGCACGTCTGGTATGCAATGTCCCCACGCCAGCACAAAGAGAAACTCACGGTCCAGGCGGCTGAACTTCTTCAGGAGAGCTCCTCTGGAGTTCCCTGGGATACCTGCACACAGCGCTAGGGTAACACTTTACAGAGCACCACACAGGCATGCCCCTGGAGACAACGACTGGTTTGCTCAGGCTTCTTAAAGAATCTTTTTTAACAAGCAAAAGTCACATTCAAAATATTAATTTTTAGTTAAATAAAGGAAAATGTACCAATAAATGAAAACTTGTCTTTTTGTCCTGGGCTTCTACAGTGCAGAAGAGGCATTCTCTGCCCAGAAGCCTCTGCAAGACTGTTATACTGTATTTATTCTATTTAAATAGGTCACCTGACAGGGGAAAATACCTACGCAAAATTTCAGTGATGCCAACAGATTTCTGATCATGCATCTGGCAATAGCTATAGATTTCCACGGATTCATCCCTCCCAGCACAGAAGTCGTTGTTAACTCGTCTGATGTTAACTCAGATGCTTATGGAAAAATCTCGCATACATTAATACAAAATGTAGCAACTTCCTGCCATGCTTTTAGATCATCCTCGAGAAAAACAAAATAGCACATCCCTGTTAGAGAGTTCTGAAAGTGGATCAAAAATCCTATGTAAGGAGAGATTTCTGTATTTAGCTCCAATTAATTTGAGTTCAGTACAGATATGCCGGAGCCAAAAATAGACCCCTGGACTGTTTGACTCCCGTTTTCTGTTCTAGCCACTCCACCATGCCTTGACAATGAGAGGTACTTTACATAAGCATTGGTTTCTCTCCGTATTGCGTATTTTCAGTTGCCCTTTCAAATGCACTCCACTTGGAGTGGGCTGCCACGTATACGTATTCTTTGCATCAAAGAGTTCAGTTTGACACTTCGCGGAACTACCTCCTTACAATACAACCCTTGTGACGTATAAGCTAATTACTAGGAACTAAATATATGGGGTTTATGAGAATACATCCATCAGAGTTCATTACCCTGCTGACCGCCGCCTGCTGAGCATAGTATCAGGTACAGGAACAGCATCTAGAAACAACTGCTTCAAAGTACAAAAATAGGAATGGGACTTCAGCAAGAGGTAAGGTCAGGGCAAAAATCCATACGAGAAACAACCCAGTATTGCTGCCACCAGTCCTGTGCAGGCCGGGTCTCACCATTAAGTGTGTCAATGTAAAGACTTTAAAAACAAAAACAACCCCCAACTTCACTTGGAAGCCAGCCTGAGGGCCCAGGATGGGCAGGTCTTTTCAAATTGGCAGCAAATCCTGCACTCTTTGTTCTTGGAAAGGTTTTATTTACATTATTGCGATTCTGGGTAAGGATTGCAAGATATAGCTCTGAGATCAGACCTCTAATCCTGCCTCTCTGTTTACTGCATTGATTGTGCTCTTTTAGACTCTGATCTCGCCATTCCTGCTTAGCGCAGGCTCCCCTCTGTTGGGGATGGGGAATTAAAACGGGATTCAACTGAAAAGCTGAGGCAGAGCAGGGAATGATGAAAACACATCATCTGCCACGAGCAGCCCTCACCACGGTTAAATTTAGAATGTAGGCTCCTCAAGCAGAGAGATGATCCTCTTTCCCTGTGGGGCACCAGTCACACAGTGCTACATAAATATTAAAATAATAATTGATGATTAATTAATAATGGCTTCCTTTTCCTCATGACCATCTCTCAGCTGCCATAAGAAATATTCATTTCCTTTCTTCTAGATGCAGATACAAACAATCATTCACAAACTTATCTCCTCAGAGAAAATTCCCTTTCCTGCTCCTTTTCACTAAAATATTATTTTCTGCAGCCTTGGACGTGAGATTCTGGACCATTCGCAGGCACTCTGCTTAAGAAATAAACACTAATTAAAAAAGCCTCAGAAGCCACAATAACCAAAATAAACATCAAGAAGTCAAAGCTGAGGTACAGGAAAAAAAAAAGAAAAAAACCAAAAAAAACCAAAAAACCAACAGATCTACTCATTCCCTCTTGCTCTGTAACCACGTCCTCTATGAAGAGAAAAGTCTTTCAGAAAAACCACTTCAGATGCTGTGAGAGGTATCTAGGGACACCCGTGTTTCTCTGGTGACGGTAGAGATGGACGCTTGACTCTGATCTTACAGCTACCTTGTACCAGTGTATTGTTCTCGCTTTTGATTTACACCAAATCTGGTTTCTGTAGAGTTAGAAAACCTCCGGAAATTCAGCAACCACCAGTTCCTTTTGCTCATCGTCTTGCTCTGCCCATCTCTTCCTAAGTCAGGGCAGCCCTACCGCGCCCCCACCTACCAGCCTCACTGCGGCCTCACTAACTCTTGCTAGTTACTGAGCCACCACATGGTCTTCAAGCAGAGCTTCTAGCTACTAGCCTCTCTTGTAACCCTCCTAATTAAAAAAAAAAACAACCAAACACAAAAACAAAACCAAAAATCCCATGTTCCCCATCTGCCATATTCTCCCAGCATTCAGCCCTCAAGCTCCAAAGTTGGCTTCTGCTGCCTGAGTTCACTTCTCTTCGACTTAGCCTGCTTCCTAAATGTCAGATCCTACCAAAGCCTTTCCTTACCAATGACACTACTACTTCTCTTCATTCTCACCCTTTTTTCTGTTGGTTTTTGTTGTTTTTTTTTTTCCCCAAACAATCAGCGTTTGCCTTTCCCAGCTGCTCAGCTCTGCAGGTGTCAACCACCTAGAAATCACTGACCAAGCCTTAAATCACAAACTAAGCCTTAAAATCCAATTTAGCTTTCAAGATAATTATTAAGATAATTACGCTTTTTAAATAAAATTATGTTTCCTTGTGGAAAAACATTAACATCATCCAGGACATCAACATTTGTCTAGGAAATTTCTTCATGGTATTTTTACTGATAATGAATGCCATCTCTTAATAATCCCCCAGGTCCTCTTTAGAGACGATTATTATAAAAACAGATCTTCCTAATGAAGATAGAGTTACTGATTCCAGAAGTTTTAAATCACTAATCAGGATGGCTGTGAGACTCCATGCAGCAATTAGTTTTAAAACCAGTTTTAAGATGAAGTTGGATCGCTTTTTGAAAGGGATGCTACAGCCCACAAATCGGTGAACCCTGAGGGGCCCCGTCTTTCTTACAGCTCTGCAGCGGCAGCTTACTGGGACCTGACCAGGTCATATGCAGCACGTGCATTGGCATGGATGTGTTAAGTAACCACAGAAGGACTAAAAGCACATGAGAAGACTGTAGGAATCATAGAATGGTTTGGGTTGGAAGGGACCTTAAAGATCATCTAGTTCCAACCCCACTGCCATGGGCAGGGACACCTCCCACTAGACCAGGCTGCTCAAAGCCCCATCCAGCCTGGCCTTGAACACTGCCAGGGATGGGGCATCCACAGCTTCTCTGGGCAACCTGTTCCAGTGTCTCACCATCCTCACAGTAAAGAATTTCTTCCTAATATCTCATCTAAATCTCCCCTCTTTCAGTTTAAAACCATTATCCCTTGTCCTATCACTCCACTCCCTGATAAAGAGTCCCTACACATCTCTCCTGTAGGCCCCCTTTAAGTACTAAAAGGCTGCTATAAGGTCTCCTTGGAGCCTTCTCTTCTCCAGGCTGAACAACCCCAACTCTCTCAGCCTGTCTTCATAGGAGAGGTGTTCCAGCCCCCTGATCATCTCCATGGTCCTCTTCTGGACCTGCTCCAACAGGTCCATGTCCTTCTTATGTTGGGTGCCCTAGAGCTGGACACAGTACTCCAGGTGGGGTCTCACCAGAGTGGAGTACAGGGGTAGAATCACCTCCCTCCACCTGCTGGCCACACTTCTTTTGATGCAGCCCAGGAGGCGGTTTGCTTTCTGGGCTGCAAGCGCACATTGCCGGCTCATGTTGAGCTTCTCATCAACCGACATCCCCAAGTCCTTCTCCTCAGGGAGGCTCTCAACCCAGGAGAAATTAAAACAACCCAAGACCCATGTGCAGGAAGTTGGCACGGGGAACCCCAGGAGCCTAACGGGGATGCGCGGGCAGTGTGCCCTGCAAAGTGCTCAGCACGAACTGAGATGGCTGTAAACGTGAGAGACACTGGGCTTCAGCTGGTTTGTCCCGTACATGCTGAATGGCAGCCTGGACGCAAGAAACTCCCTCTGTAAAAGACACACCCCATGAAACATTTTTAAAGCCTGTAGCGAAAGGATGGCACCTGCCTCCAGGAACATAATCTCACCGCAATGGATGACGTTCACCACTATGCTAAAAACGTGTTTTAAAAATTCTTGGTCAAACGAGCGAGGGCCCAGTACCTCAGCCTGGGTCCTGCAGCTCCTGCAGCCCTCTGTTCAGGCAGAAGGCTCCTGCGTCCTTACAGGAGGAGGGCCGCAACAAATGAGTGCAATTAAAGCATGGATAATGCATCTGAACATGTGCATTCCTCATTTATTTAACAAGCACAGTTTAGCTTTAATTATTTATGATAACACTTCAGAAGAAACTAGTAAACACACTGCAGTAGACTCCACAAAAGTAAGGAAGCCCTTGCTGCGGGAGACTGCTCCATGGCCTCCTGCTCTGAAGCCTCTGCTGGGACAGGGACTCAAACCTCACCTAGTGAAGGAATTATGAGGTGCAAGAAATAGGGCAGGTGAAGAATTTGAGGTTGTATTTGACTTTGAAAGAAAACCCAAAGTCTAGAGAGGAAAACAATGAGCAACATTATAAATAAAGCTTTCCATCAAGGTGGCGTGTTGGCGTGGCACTTCTCTGGCCAACCCCTCCTGCAGCTCCCAGAGCTTTTTGTGTCTGTCTCCCTCCTCGTTAGCAAAGCCTCTGTCCCCGTCATGTGTAGCATCATTGGAAGTTTCAGTGGCAAACGAAAGGCCATTGCAACGGGAGGGAGAGGGTGCCCATACCGAGGGCCACTTCTCAGTTGCACTGCTGCCTGCCAGTGGCCACAGAACATGCTGCTGTCTCTCAGCCTGGATGAGTGCACCCAGTGGTATAAAACACGGCGGTTTGAGGCTGAAAATACTCCCAAGTCATGGTGCTAATTCCCTGCCTTCCTGAGACAATCACAGTGTGTGAAGAATCTGTGTTGTCTACTGAAATCCAAAAATACCTGCTAATAAAGGTCATCCCCCGGAGCACTGCCAGGCAACTTTAGGACACTTGAACCATTAGCGTGTTCCATCGGTTCACACGGATCTTTGGTGAGTGGGTGAACAGCGCATCTGCAGGAACCGACACCCAACCCAAAACCATACCGATGCCCAGACGTACAGAAAGACCAGGCAGCTCCTTCCAGACAGCTGTGCGTGAATGCAGAGATGTCCAAGTCTCAGGTCAACCTGGGATTGTTATTCACCAGGGAAACCTGAAACTAAGTTTAGCACTTATCTGGAATCAATTCTTTCGCCCTCGCTCTATAAAAGTCAGGCCTCTTCCTTAATGAAAAAGGTGCTATGCACTCTAGCTTTGCCTTTTCTATATTTCGACTTAAGGTATCGCTGGCTGTGCTTAATAGTTTCGCTCCTGCAGAGCAACCTTCTGAAAAGGTCAAAACAAAACACTAGGAGCCAAATTCATCGCTGGTACAACTCCATTGACTTCAGCAGCATTACACCTGGGATAGATCCAGCTGTAACTGTTTCCATTAAGGTAAGTGGAAAAGAAGTGTACTTGCTGTCTTAACTTTACTTTTCAATTGATCTGTTCTGTTCTACTCTGCGTGTTCCATTGCAATCAATAGGAATATATCTATTAGAGAAAGTTACAGCACAAAACATCTAAATAGCTTTTAAAAAACTTGGCTTCTCAGTTTATAATGAATGTCAGGGAGATGAGAAAGTAGCAGGGATTCAGTGTGCACTCAAGTGCTTTATCTTTCGGAAGAGGATAGATGTAAGCAGCTACCGTAAATATTTTTATGTATAAGCTACATCATAGCCAACAGAGATCTTCCTGAAAGATCTGCTCGTGATAGCAGACATGAGCTGCCAGCCCCGAACAACAATGTCAAATATAGCTTAGATGTTACAGGGATGGGCACCGTAAAGGCTTATAAGCAGTTAGATTAGGGGGAAATAAACCTAGCCTCTCTGGGATTATGTTCACGTTCATCATGTTCTGCTCTGCACCACATCAGCCATGCTGACAGACTCCTTCTTCTAGGCAGAGGTAAGATTATGGGAATCTTTTTTGTATTTCAAGTGCTTGTTTTCCTTTCAATGCTTCTTGCTTCAACTCTTCCTTATATGTCATAATGGCATTCTACCACTATAGCAGTGCCCATTGCTCTGGCTGAAACACCACCCAAAGCACCACTAACTGAGCCATTTTTAATGAGTGATCTTGGAAAAATACCACAAATCAGTCTTCTGGATCAGCTTTAGTCACTGAGGATGTCAGGAAATGAGATGACATTACCAGGCTAGACAGCTCCTACCATTAAACTGTAGTCATGTGGCTCTTTTAATTTGACATTTAGAATTTCATTTAAACCTTTGCCTCAGAACTACAGAAATATCTATTAATGCCTGCCATTATTCCAGATTTTAATTTTTACTACATTTCAGTGTCATGCACCATTGCACTGGAAGCTTCAGAAAGACGTTGCAGGCTGTGCCTAGCACTGTATAGCACCTCCCAAACTGGGACGTGGGACGCGTGATGGGCGAGACCAAGAGAGGGAGCAAGCGAAACCAAACTGCAGTTGCATTGCTCCTGTGCACATATGCTATTTACTGGTTTTAGACGTGGGATTTGGATTTTTAGACAGTTTACCGATGGAAAGACTCATCTATTGCTGGAATGCTACTATGCTCACTGACAGCCACTGCACACTCTCTTTCGCTTAGGCCTATAAAAACTCTCCAAGGGGGTCTTAGTGCGCAGAAGGACCAGGCACTAGAGTATATCCAATCCTACCTCTTCCACAGTATAAAGACCCTCCATCCCATACTGGTGACTTACACGCGCTCTCACTGACTCCGTTGTGCAATTCAGAAGGATTGTACTAACCCTAACTGTCACACAGATCCATCTCAGTCAGCGCCAGTGACCAGGTCTCAGGTCCTAATGGCCATCATTTAAAGGTTGCTTTTAATGCACAATCCGTCAAGGAAAAAGCAATCATTTTAAGGAATACTATTGTATTGATTTAGTTTGCATCACTGGGATGTCTTGGCATAATGGATGAAGTATTCATGACCAGCGTGCTATGCTATTCCCTGTGAAAACATTCTTAAGACGTAAATCATGAGGCAAGAAGGATTTGGGAAAGGGGCTTTTTCTGCTCTTCATATTTGCTTGCTCTTCTTTTAAACTGAGTATCATTCACTTTAATGTACATGTTCTGAATAGCTATGCAACTGAGAGTAATTCAATTTTCCCACCACAATCAACAAAATGTTCTTCCCTTGATCACTCCACTTTGTACATTACTTTGTGGGCACTTCAAGTGTCAAATTTGGTCTTCCCTGCAATACCCAAATGCTTCTAACACAATTTACAGCCTACTCGGAGAGTACCTTCTTGGAAATAATGTTAATCAGGATAATTTTTCCTCTTACTTTAAAGAGCTCTTGATTGGGTGCTTTCAATCAGCTGTTAGCCAGAGTTACCTCAGGATTTTTCAAGTTCTTATGGTGAAATGGGACAATGCCATTTAGCAGTCAGAGAGCATGTTTAATGGATCGCTCTAATCTCAAGGAGGGCCTATGAAACTCTAATTTGTCAGGTTTCATTACATTCAATAATGACTGTAATTTTACTGAAGCGTTCCACTCACTAGAAAATTATGTACCATAGTTTTGCACCCCATTTTGTCTAACTCTGTGTTCAGAAAAATTGAAGGCATCTCGTTCTCCATGGTTACTACTCAGAAGGGGCCTGCGAAAGAGGGGTTAAGAGTTCACTGTCAAATGTATTTATCTCAAAAGCAGGTATAATTCTTTTGCAAACAGCTAAGTGTCAGTGCAAAGCCAAGCTGATTCAGGGTAATAAAAGCACTTCTGCAAAGCTTTTAGGTGACACGATATCCCTCACAAGCTTTCTCCACCCCTGCTTCTACTTTATCATCCAATACCATCATTACCTTGACCAATCTGCACATTATTTCCTTTCCAAATGGATCGATTTCCAAACAGCTCGTCTGCTAATGCTCAGCACAGGTTTGGGTGATTCTCCTATTGTTTCAATTATTTCTTTGAGGAAAATTCGATCCTGTTAAGCAAACAAAGCTTTTATCTCCGCTGAAGACACCTGACCTACAGTTGCCACTGATAGATCAAGAACTTCTAAAACCCTCCTTGCAGTTGTAGCACCCTCAAGTGACAGAGGTGTTCCAGTTTAGTTCATTACACAGACGGTATTAGCTATACTCCAGCACATTAAATAGGTGAGCTATTAAAATTAACTGCACATTTCTGAAGGAAGATGCGCTGTCTCAGTAAATGACTTGGCAATCTCCTGGTTTTGATCTGCTGTGGCAAAGGAATGGCTTCTCAAAGGGCAAAGCGAAAGGTGCATATGGCTTCACCCCAGTTTCCAGGGGCTGCTGTCTGTTTTGGAGGGCAAACCAGCACTGATCAACATTGAAAGTGAACCTGTTGTGCTTTGTCAGATGTCTTCGGAGATTTGGCCTGGCAGTCCATAAGTAATGCAGAGTGTGCAGACGAGAAAGCCCCAGGCAGAAGAGTGGTCACAAAGGAATTAATAGAGCAAAATAGATGATCTTCCAGTTGCTGCTTGTGTGGCGAGTCTGCTGTGCATTTACACCTCTTCACCCTGAGCTCACAGAGCCTCCGCGCTTTATCAGCAGAGACCGTGGAGCGTCTCTGTCCGCAGCCGTTCAAAATCCTCTTTATAAGGCACTATATACTGAACAGGTGCTAAGTAATTTGATTATAAATTAGTGAAATTTTAAACTCTACAATCATCTCCCAGGACCATTGTGTGTCAAATTTTGTCAGCTGCACTAAGGAACAGTGTTTACCAAGATCTGCCTTTTATACAGTCCGACGTAGCATCGCTGGAAATAAACACCAGTTTGGTTAGAGATTCTCACTTGTAGGTTCATCATGCCAGCATTTATATGATTTTCCGAACCTCACTCAGATACACATGAAGGGTCCAAAATGGGCCCATGGTCTCACGTAAGCATGAGACCGAAGAGTTATTTTCTGTTTATTATTGCCTTTAATATGCCAGTCTGGTGCCGGACAGGACATTTTGTCACCACCAGTGAAGTCCTGAGCAGCAGCTTTCCTACACTAGGCACTTGGTGCTAGTCCAGAATAAACCGGGAGGCACTTAACTCTGCAAAAATGTCATCTGAACCGTAATCAGATGACAGAGCACTATTTTACTTGAATCTAGGATTCCCACAGGCGCAATTTTGCACATGCGGACTTCTCAGCTCTCGTACAATAGCCAGGTGTGCGTTTCTTCACATGGTGCTCACCTGAATTTACTTTACAAGTGCCTTACGTCCTCAAGAGAGTAGCTGCTGGGGACTAGGAAGTCAGCTCTCTTCAAAGCCAGGGATCCAAAGGTCCCTTAAACTTGTAAATGACTGGAGCTGAATACAATCTTCGTGGCTTAGGCCATCACCAGGTATCTAGAAGATGCCTTAGTACGCCAAAGCAAATACAGTAAATAACCCTATTATTTCTACATGCCATTTTCATTCCTGATTTGAAAAAAGCTTTTCAAGTGAAACATGCTTTGCGTTACCTGAGTGCAGAAACAGCTCTCTGTCCTGCAGTGTTTTGTTAAAATGCTTCAAATGGCCATTGGTCTTCTGTGCCTGGGGCTGACGCACACTCGCTCATACCAGCAACTCCTAGGCTTAAGCTCTCAGTGACGAAAAAACCAATTTACTGTTCACTGCTTTACCATGAACATAGCAAGAATCTGAACACTTTTGAAATATCCCTCTTGATCACATTTGTGACTTGGGCACTTGGGAAATTCAAGCCACTCTGAATGATGTCATTTTATTGGGAGAACATCAGAAGTAGCAGGATGTCTTATATTGACATATTGGTTCCACTTTGTTAGACATACGGGATCAAAGTCATCCCTGGCGGAACTCCATAACCTTCAACAGACGGGATAAATTTGGCCCCATATGCCCATAGCAGCTGGGGACTACAATTGCTTTCCTTTTTTTCCGTACATATTTTGAGTTGACGGAGCCTGATTTTCTGCTTGTAAAGCAACTTGAGATTTTTGCATATGCGCGCTGTGAGGCAAACAATTAGTATTATCATACATGGCCCTGGTATGATTGTTATGGTCATCTGTGGCACATATCTAAATTTTAAATTAAATGCATGCTATAAATAGGCTAGGAAGAATCAAGCTGAAGATTATTTTATCAGACACTCAGCAATCTGTTCAACTGGCTTTCCTGCTTACTAAACATGGCATCAGACTCCATTTTGAATGGACAATTATGTTTTCTTTATGTAGCGTCTCCTATCATCTATTGTATTCATATAGAGAGAAGCAGCTCGTAAATACCATTTCACATTCCAAACAATTTGCTATAGGCAACTACATCATTGCTTTGTTCAAATAACTTTACATAAATCATTATTAGAATGTTTTATCTTAGCAACTTTATTTTGCTCCCAGAGGACAAATTAAATGCATGCTTAAAGCAGAATATTTCAGAGGAAGTTATTCCTGAACTGTTTATGAGACAGGAATAGACATTTCCATCTAATTTTTCACTCGTAATGTAATTTCTGTAGTTTTCTCTGTACATTTAAAAACCACAAGTCTAATTTGCAGGGGTTTCCCTGGAAGTGCGCAGTAGAATAGATGACTGTGCCGCAATCTGTTCATCCATCAGCTGGGGCTTCCTTTGACTCACTCTGCATTCTGCTCCAAACACTTCATGGGAAAGGCCAAGAACAAGAGTAAGTCCCACTTGCTGCTTGACATGATTATATTACGAGCAAACTGTTGTTGTTAACCAGAATTTGCAAATAAAGTCATTGGAAGATAAATCTATTTCTAGTAAATATTTCTGTGTTTGGATTAATTGAACAGAGCTCGTCCTCGCTAGCTCAGATTTACAGCCCGGCATCCGCCCATGCATCTCGTAACGAAACGTGTTGTTCTCGTTCTCATCAGTATTATTCAATTACAAACGCATACATCCTAATTGTGCTTGACTCACGGACCGCGACAAGTGACTCAGAGAAGAAAACCAGAGGGCACAGTCACCTGGTAACTGTCCCTCAAGCCCAGCCTGAAGACACGGTGGACTCAACCCACGGCTGTCCATGCCCTGTGACGGGCTCATGTCCGCTTGCCAGTGCCACTGGCAGGATCTGAAGGACAACCAGTGCCGGCAGCTCCCAGCTCTGCAAACGTCCCGTCCCGCACTCCTCCACCCTGCGCCCCAGGGCCAGCCTGCAGGATCCATCCCCAGCAGAGCTCCCCGCCCAGGCACCGATTTCGAGAGTCCTGGCAGGCCCATGCAGGGCCAAGGAGGTTGATGTGGAGACACCAGCTCTACGTGCTGGGCTGCAGGCTCCCTGTGAAAGCCCGGCTGTAGTTCTCCAGCAATGCTTGCCGGTGTGCCACAGGATCCAGCCCCTCTGTGCCATGGCTGTTACGTACTGCAGACCTGCCCAAGGACAAGCCGAGCTACTCTTTCAGTATGCTCTCAAACTAAAATAGAAGCTTTTAAACACAAGGCATGTTAAACAAAACTTGATCTTTGATTTATCTCTGTGTCCAACACTGCTCCCACCTGCCCACTCCTCAACTTCTTTGTGACCGTTCGCAGAGTTGCTTTATTCCCTCAACTCCCTTCTAGGGAAGAGCGACCCCAGAGCAAGTGTTAAGAGCCGAAGGAAAAACCTCAGGAAATAAGGAAACCAGAACAAGAACTTTTATTACTCTGCACTGCTATCATAGATCACCTTTGTGCAGGTAAGGCACCTCTCCTGGCCTAGCCAGTGCAGCCACCGTTTTTTGCACCATCTCCACAGCTGTCCCAGTTTCTTTTGAAATGAAACCCAGGTACGTGGATGGGAAAGAAAACTACAGTCCAGATGATCCACAGAGAGCTCCAAACAAGCACTGTGGATACAGCCACAATCTTGCTAAGTATTATAATGCAGAAGCCTTGATGACAACTTCTGCATGACCCTTTCTTCCTCCAGAAATGTGGCGCACCACGTGTCTGCTGTTACACTTACTCCACTTGCATGTCCTGTTGTAGGCATCGCCGGTATGTCTCAGCTGCCAGCCCATCAGCTATGCATCGGTTTAAACGGACATGAAAAATGCAGCAGAAGCAGAGACACAGCTGAGAAGCCTGTATCAGGATTCAGTGCAAATACCACCTGCCCTATGGTGTTTCATCTCAGTCTTGGCCTCAGAGATAAGCTGGAGTTGTGCAATCTGAAGCTACATCTGGGTCAAGCCAAGGGTGTGGGACAGGTTCAGGCCAGAGGATGCCCATTTCCAGGCCCTCACAACTTCATGCTAGCACAGATAACTCTCTGCTATTTGGGATAAAGGGTGGGGGGGTGACTGCAGATAGTGGAAAAACCTCTTGCAGGTCCTTGCCTTTCCCCGGCCCGAGCATTCCTGCCCTCAGAAGCCAGCACAATTTCACGCAGAGCAGAAGGACCAAATCAAATCATAGAATCATAGAATCTTCATGGTTGGAAAGGACCTTTGAGATCATGAAGTCCAACCATACACACACAAAAAAAACCCTGAAATCTCTGTCAGTAGAGCATGCCCTGAAGTGCCAAATCGAGATGTTTCTTAAATACCTCTAGGGATGGTGACTCAACCACCTCCCTGGGCAGGCTGTTCCAGTGCCTGACCACTCTCTCAGTAAAGTAATTCTTCCTAATACCTAACCTAAACCTCCCCTGCCGCAACTTCAGCCCATTTCCTCTGGTCCTGTCATTATTCACTTGGGAGAAGAGGCCAACACCCACCTCTCTACAACCTCCTTCCAGGTAGTTGTAGAGGGCAATGAGGTCTCCCCTCAGCCTCCTCTTCCCCAAACTAAACATGCCAAGCTCCCTCAGCCTCTCCTCATATGCCTTATACTCTCTTTGCTTATACTTAATGTAAGTATACTGCATATCTTTACAGGTCTGGCCAGATCTGTTCTCCAACTAGCATATCACAGAAAATTGCTTCACATGTAGAGGCTTTGCATCCCACCAGTCATGGTCATACCATGTGAATAGCAGGTAACTGAGTGCTGGGAACCCAGTGAAGCTTCAGTAATACATCCATGGAAGACGGCAATAATTTATCATCTCTGCAGCAGTTTAATCCCAGATGCACCATTTGCTAATTTATTTCCATATGTACCTGGCAGACAGATTAATCAGCCATCTCTCTCTGAAACCTAAATTGCACTTTATCCCTTTAGTAAGCAAGAGAAAACAAATGTACACAGCAAAATAAGAGTCCCTTACAGAGGAGCTCCATCAGCCTTTAAAGCTTGTGGTTTCCTTTTTTAGTTTAACAATGGCTTTTCAAAAATGCAACACCCAAATCTGCTTTCACATCAGTGCATTCCTCCATCCACTGATGTCTCTTTGCTAATGCCTGTGAAAGCGAAGGCAGAGATACGGAGGGGACGTCCCTTCTACTTCTGGAGTCAGCTGGAGAGAGCAAGACGGTCCAAGGAGAGGGGCAGCAGCCCTGCACCTGGGGCCAGGGCCACCGCCGGCAGCAACTCCTCTGAGCCGAGGAGGCTGTTCCTCTCTGACGGGGTTTGCAGAGTTGCAAAATTGGGATGATAATAATATTTTATAAAACATTTCGAGCTCTACTGAACTAATTACTATTATTAGTGATAATGCACTTCCGATGCACTTAGCCCTTCTTCTGGAAAACTCTGCAAAGGGGCCGCACTTGCCGGAGCTGAGCAGCTGTTAGCACTTCAGCGATGTTATTGGTAATAAATACGGTGTCAATTCTGTGGCTGGTGCCCTTTAAGGATCTGTTTGCCATCCACTCTTTATTTTGATTATAAGACATTATCTGCATTTAACATAATTAGTCATATTATATCATTTGCCAATCTAAGCGTAGTCACTTGACAAGGCGGGATGGAGCTGAATGAAAGCACAGCACGGGCTGAAGCCCAAGGAGATGAAGTGAGTGGGAGCTGGTGCAGACCCGGAGGGGACGTGGGCTCAGGCGTCCCCCGGCCACAGGCTTTTTGGATGAAGGGTGTCACCTGCATAGCCACCACGCTGTGGCTGTTCCCTGTGTCAGAGCCCGAATGGGCATAGGGAAAACATCGTCACTAAGCCATGGAAGAGTAATAAAATGATTGCTGAAAAGGAAATGATTTATGAGCTTCAGTATCCTCATAACAGTTACAATAATCAAAATATATAAATATTTGGATATGCTACTGACAGATGGCATATACTGGAATAATCATACAGAATATGTCAGTTTTCAGAATCGGCTTATTCCAGAGTTGGCATGTTTCAGGGCTTTCTGCTACTAAAATAAGCACCTGGTATTTGATCCTCCAAAAATGTATTTTCACAAACACATGGGTGTCTTTTGATAGAAAAGCTTCTGGGTTTGTCACTGTGCAGATACTCTACCCAAATAACAGCATACTGCCACCGGCTTCCTTTGCTTCGCTCGCGTGTCGGTTGGAAAGGCAGCGGTGACCCTTCTCTTTAGAGCTGGGGCTGTCAGGAGGGAGGGACTGAGCCTTGCCGAGCTGTAGCAGCAGTCTGGGTTTGATTCGCATGTTGCCTGCGAGACAAACTTGCCCCAGGAATAACAATCTGACTTTTTTTGCCTCTGTTCCTCTGTTGGCAAGTATGAGAAAATCAGGGCTTTTGGAAAGCTCTGGCTGGAAATAATTAATGTTCATTAATAATGATTAAAACAATTACAGTGGACAAATACATCTACCTGTGTTGGGCATCAATGCAGCGGACACAGCCCTCCCAGGTAGTAACTCCTCTCCACGAACACCAGTATTTCAGAAAAGCTGTTTAAAATGTGCCACGTAACAAGCCATTTTAGCAGACAGTAGCTGGTGGTAAACAGACAAATTTAAAAGATTAATAGGCATTCATTTATTATGTTACACTCTTTTCAATTTTCCCAGACAATCAAATTGGTAAATTAGAGCCATAATTTTCCACCAATTAATACCAGATGTGACACATTTTGACATTAAGAGAGTAAATATAAAAGAACTGTCAAATACTTCATACCCCTAATATAACACCGTCTAAATGGAAAACCTAAAATCCTCGTGCCTTAGACCTGTTCAGAAACACAGACACAAGGGATGCTGATGTTTCCAACGGCTGCACGCTCACCTCTCGACAGTCGCTAGCACCTTTCCCAAATGCACGTTGACTGAAAAGCCCAAACCCTGAAGCAGTATTTATACCCGTAATCCAGTATAGGACATAACATAAAGGGAGATGGCAATAAAAAGTAACAGAAAATGCCACAGACAAACCAGGCTCATTCTTCAGCGCAGTACAGGAATACGATAGTTACCAAAACTTTTAGAAAAGAAAATCTTGATCTTAGAATCCAAAAATCTTGATTTGACTGCATTTCTGGTGCTTCTCCTTTACAACAGTCTCTACACTAGGCCATTGCAGCCTCAGTTATGGGATGGTCTGCAGCACGCCACGATCCCAGAGTCAGCCAGACTCTGTGTTAACACAGCTGACCAGCGCGACCACGTCGAGGGGACCTGCCTGGCACGAGGGCACCGGGGACAGAGGGACAGACCTGCTCCCTGCAGCCATCCCGGCACTGCTCCAGTGCCGCTCTGATATCCAGAGAGGAGAGACATGGAGTTGTGGGAGCAACTAAGGCTCATCTGCTTTTAACCCTGCATCAGCTACAGTTTTGGGGAGGAGGGAACATACCATACAGCAGCTCCTTTTACATCAATTATAGCCATACCCCCTTTTTCCATATAGTCCTAGGAGTGTGGATTGTTGATACAGGCTGAAGGTGACTTTGCAAAGAAGGAAATATCCCCTTCACACACCGCATGCCCCTGCCCAGGCCCTCAAGCAAATCTCCTTATGAATTTTCCCCATTTGTGCTGGGGAGCTGAGCTGGGATATCACAGTAGCCGTCCCTCCGTCAGTTGACTGCCACAACCTCCAGTATCACTTCCCAAACTCACCAGGCAGCAACTGCTGCAGAGTTCAGGTTTCACCACAACGTACAATGAAGGGAGCGAAACCAGTAGGATGCCTGGAAAACGAGAGGCTTTTTTCCATCAGTGGTTGCTTTGCAACCTGGGGCAGCAGGCAAAGCTCCACCATAACTCATCCCACTGGCAAAGTCATTGAAGTAAAATGTGTCCGGGCGGAAATCACTCTCCCTGTTCTATCTCACCATGTTCACAATGAATGGGCTTCTCATGAACAACCACATGCCGTGTTTTGCCAGTACAGACCGGTATCTGACACATTTCCTAGTGGCTAGACTTAACTGGCCAAATCTGGTACTCAACTGACTTCAGAAGAAGTTTTTTTTTTTTCCTGATTAGAAGCCATGGGCTTTGCATGCCTTTTGACCCAAATTATCTGGCTCCATCAGGCTCCAACATCTGCAGGGACATTCAGACACAAGAAGAAAAAAGCTGGACTGGAAAGGGGCTCAGCCACATTTGCAGTGACATTACCAGGAATCTGCAGAAGGGTCCCCGTGGGGTTCTGGATCCGAAGCAGACAGTGCAAAGCTACAGTCAGCTGGGCCAGGGGAAGACCAACCCTACTGGCCCATTCGTAATGGGATAACACACTGCCTGAGTCTCCAGAGCAACTACAAAGCCTGCCCCAGCCTCTGCCCAGACACTTTCCTGGAAAGATGTGAGAATAGGGCTCGAAGCAGAATTGGAGCCCAGGCAGAAATCTCCCCCTTCCAGTCTTTTCCCATAAACGGGCAGCGGGGGGCAGAGGGGAATGGACTTTAAATGGTTTTGCAAGAGGAACCCCGATGAAAGCAAATCAGCTACAACTGAGAAAATCCAATCTACTTAACTGTCCTGCACAGAACTAATTTTGCCCGGTACAGCTGTGACCTTCACAAACATCAGGTCAGTAGCAGCCTTACTATCTCCAAATGAAGGTGGAAGATAGTTGTCCCTTAGCAGGCCCCCACAATGTCAGAGAGAAAAGAGCTCTTTTATAAAGCACGGTCTCCAGATCAAGAGGAATGTTACTGGAAGATCACACTGCAAATCTAATCCCCTATCCCTAATGCTCAACAATCTGATACATGAACCCGCCTTTCATCAAAGAGGCTGGCAACTGCAGTATTAGGCAATTTGAGCAATGGCTACAGAATGAGGTTGCCAGCTGTATCGGCCAGCTCAGGCGCAGATGGGTGGCCACACCAGCACCTCCCGGTGAGGAGTCCTTTCACAGGTGTTCATCCAGCCACGTGTTGCAGCACCTGAGCAATCAGTTTTAGAAAGGGTCTTAACGCTTTCCATAGCGCTGGTCCAAACTGTCTCCTGACCATCTTGTCTCCGGGTATTTGCAGAATGCCCATCAAAGTGGTACCTGACTGCTTTCAGTCTTTAATGTTCAAACTGATTTTCGGCAATCTCATTCTCACTTCCCAGAAAGGGGTGGGCAGCACAGGCCAACTACAGAAAAAAGAGCCCTTAACCTTGGCTACCCGAAAGCCAGGCACGTACAAAAGGTAGTTGTCCAGGTCCCACCTGCACGAGGCAGAGGAGGTCAAAGGAGCAAAGGGGCCAAGTGCCTTATGACAGAATACGCTGGATAGTTAGTGCTGCTCAACTGGTGATGTGTCACCAACAAACATTACTGGTGTTACTCCTCACTTTCCAGTAAGCACAGTGCTGTGGGGCAGGCGGAGGAGGCTATAAGGCTTGTATTTCTAAGCTCAACATCTAGAAAAAACAGATCTTACTTTCATAGTCTTAAATCAGGAACAACCTTACCACAAGCTCATATATAAACGCTCCTTCGAAATCACAACCATGAGCTACAATAAGTTGTTTAAAAGTACTCAGCATGTAGCCTAAAAATGTGTTTTACATCTATGCCTTCCTTGTAGAAGTGATCTCAGAGTGCACAGAAACTACCCATGTCACAGACTACTGTTTTTTTTTACCAGTGAAAACATTGTGAACCACATTTAAAGTATCTGCAAATAGTTATGAGTAAACCTCTTGTCAGTAGGTGTATGTTTGCTGTACAAGGAACCCACAACATCACCAGGAAAAAATTTTTAAGTGGTCCACAATGGAAAGAGGTGTAAAACCACTGCTGGAGATGTCTCTCTAATTGGCTAAGGGACAGAGATTGCCACCTAGCTCTGCAGCAGACAATTCATTTGGATGTTGAAAAAATAGTTTGGCCAAAGGGGAAATATGACAAAAAATGTTTCATCTTAATTTTACTCATTCAGTTCCTATCACTTCCACAGAAATAAACAGTTACAAGCACCCCGCACGCATGGCACGTGTAAACACAGTGCACAGCACTACCCACCACCACTACTGCTAGAATAGCTGAGGACTTTTGGTATCTGTTTTATTGCACATCATTCTTATCACATGATTTGTTACCATGCGCTGTTTTTGCAGGAGCCTGCATTCCCGCTCTCTGAAGACGAGTCCCAGGCTGTCGTCTTGAGAGAGCGGGACATCTTCAAAACATGGATCTCCTTGCTTTGCAGAGAGATGCATCTCAACTGACGGCTGGAAGTGAAAACTAAGCACAGTAAGATTAAAAATTGCAATAATTTACCAATGGAACAAACTAGGGAAACAGTGGTCTACATCTTGTCCTGTCTGACATGCCAGTATACAAACCCAAACAGCATCTAAGAGAAGACGGTTACTGTGTGCGCTGCTCATCTGCATTATACAGGGTGTGATGCTACCTAGCATATTGAGACCTTCTCCACTTAAAATCTGGGACTCCACAAGTCCTCGTCCACATACACGACTGAGCAACTGCTGTGCTCGTTTTATGATACACGAGCAATGTGAACCATTCTGGGCTTTTTCCAAATCAGCAAACATTTTTTTTCTTCCTCTAGCAGTCTCCAATCTGGACTTCCTCTGGCTTTGTTGGAGGAGTTCTTGGTGACTCACATGTGGATTGGGAGCTTTCTCAGCCCACAGCTGAAGGCAAGGGTGTTAAATATTTAATAGAGAGACAGCTTTTCTCCCAAATGTTTTGTATAAATAGCTGCTAAGAGAAACCAAAATACAAAAGGGTTTTAGCTGCTGGAATAAAAATATCTTTTTCCCTTTCGAACAACCCGGCTGCCCTCACCTGGGTTCCCTCCCTGGTGCTCACAGCTGTCGCCAGCTGCCACCACCGACCCATGCCTGCACCCAGGAGGGCACCACGCTTCCGCCAGGCTCCTGCAGCCATACCCATCCCGCAGCCGGCCTCGGCTTCAGTCGGGTTTGACGAGCACAGCAGTCTAAAAGCTGGTCTGGCCTTAGGAGCTCGGAGCTCTCAGCTGGTGCTAACAGTTGTCAAACAGCAGAGATGATAAGAGTGGTAGGGTGTTTTGGGAATTATTTGTAAAATACCCTGTTCCTGTTGCCACGTAGCAGGGCAGGGGAGACATGTATCCTCACCTGGTCTCACGTTTGTCTGATTGCTTTTTAACAACAGGAAAGCAGTGAACATTCAAGAATTTCTGCTTTTTAATGTCCAATACAATGTTGTTATTAAGCAAATAACTGGACCTTCCTAGGTCCATGGTTCCCAATGCCTTATTATCTCCTGACTTTATTTTGTACAACTATTCTGTGACTATGTTCTTTATTTCCTTGCAGTAATTTCTGTGCAGTTAAAACACAAAGTTGGAATGCAAAACAAAGTGAAAGAAAGGATCAAATCTTGGGACAGTGAATTACAGACTCTGGTATCTGCCTACAGACGTAGCAGGATTAAATCCTTATCTAAGCAAACAGGGTTTATTTAGGTATTCTGTTATCTCTGTGGAAGTATTAGAACGGCACATACCATTGTAATGCCAAACCCCCCATCGCAGCACCTGCCCCCTACAGGGGTGGTAAGGTGTATACACGCTGGGCCACGATTTGGCCGCCACTCAGCTGAAAAGCTGAAATGCCCTTTCACTGTGGCCATCCTCTAGCTCCACACTCCACTAATGACTTGGGAGTATACCCTGAGGCTGTAACACCGCCATCCTCTGTGTTACGCATCTGGCAGACGATGATCTCCAAGACCCTCAGCTTTTCAAAATAATCCTGAAGAAGGTTTGCGCCAAGCCATCCATAGCACCAACTTCTACCTCACCAGCTTATGTGAAATGTGGACGTGAAAACCGATGAAATTCAACTTGCGCAGCGATGACCTTCTTAGCAGGCAACCCAGGGCTTCGGGGTGGGCTGTCACCAGCAATATGCTGTTACAGAGGTTAGCTTTGGCGTTCATCCTCTGCAAGGCGAGAGGCAAGGCTCATCTGCTTTGGTGAACCTTGTTCCAAGCCAGTGGCATCACTGGGATGCAATCACTGCATTGTTTTCAAGCTGTCGACATCTGTCGGGATTAGCAAATTTCACTTTCTGTCATTTAAGTGAAATGGGATTCCATAAATAATTATGTAAATAATGCTAAGAATAATAAAGAGAATTAGTTGAAACAGCATGGCAGCAATTAGCCACAGGTGTTGCAGGGACTGGGCAAGCATCACAGCAGTATGCTGCTAACAGATGCGGCCCGAGCCCTGCCGACCACGGGATGAGGGTGAACCGGAGGCAAAGGCGGCCCAGCCATACTTGGTACAATGCAGGAGGGGACCTGGATCTAAAATAACACTTGCTGCTGGAACTCAGATTTTAGGATTCAAACTTCACGCCAACTTTAGCAAAAAAAACCAGCCAAAATTTGAAGAAACCAACTTGAAAGCTTGTTACTGATACAAACTGAACAGAGGAATAACGACTAACTCGGAAACATCAAGTAGAGGTCAATGTCTGCCTCTCTACTTCACATAAATACACAGTCCTTTCTACTCACTTCAATGGCCACTTCAAAAGAAGCAAGCTCTTTGAGATATTTCACTAGACTAAAATCACCAATTCTGATTTTGCTTATGCCTTTCTTCTACTGCCTGCAGTCTCCCTGTCCTGTTTTATTACAGGATGTAACTGCAAGCAGAACGGGACCAACCTTTCCTGTCCCATGGTGAGCAACAGATGGGACCAAAGCCCCGGGACTGAGCGGGTCAGCAGAGATGGTCAGCAGTGCCTAAAAACAGGCTGCTTGCCTGTCAGTAACCAGCAGACAGTAGCAGACTGCAGTTATAATCACGGGAGCAGTTAACATGCCACATATATAAGAAATTCCTTATTTTTGATGACCTGTGAGTATGAATGGTTCACCTTCCTATAACCTCTCAGAAGACTAAAATAACAGATTTTTTTTTTTTCAAAAAAAAAAAAATCACTAGTTTTTGTCCACTTGACTCAGAGAAGGAGACTTTGCTTGTACTGTCTTCAAATATTAATAGTGAACTGCCAAGGCACATTTCTTATTGTGATGCACTTGTATCGCTCCAAGTAATTCCCACTGGCATTAATGAGAATCACTTACATAAATCTCCTTGCAGCAGGTTAAGAACCTCATCCCATAATCACGATCGTGGCTTTAAAGAGGGCGATACACAATTTCTGTCTCTCCCCGTTAGAGGACAGTTCCTACGTTCAAGTTCTCTGTACATCCCCAGTGTAGCCAAGCTACGCTAGTCACACGCCGTTAGGGTATCATCCCAGCTCTCCGTCTCTCATGGAGCCAAACTGCGTTTGCTTTCCTAAGGAAAGTATTGTCATTGTCTGGATGCAACACGTTGTCTGAGCCATTGGTGGTTCTGCTTTGGGATCTTAAATTCCTGCTGCAAGGAAGAGCACAAAATGCTTATTTTCATTTGCTGTAACATCTCATTATAGGGGTTCCCATTACTATCATTTCATGCCCCCTTTTCCCTGCCAGAAGAGCTTAGAGGGCTTTTAGGGTGAAGGAGAACCTTCCATCTCACAGCGACCACCTTATCTCATAGAGCTCATCTGAGAGCAATTCAAAGAGCAGAGACGACCTCCAGTACCAGCAGATGAATTACCGGATCTCGGGGGCTTGTGGGAGCTGCTGGCTCCTTCTCCGCCCAGAGACCTTCCTCAATCCGTCCTAGGAAGCCTCTTTGACGGCAAGTTTTCCCCAGCGCCACTCGGCTGCTGCAGCTCGGGTCTGCCGAGCAACGCCGCCTGTCTAATTCTGAAACAACTCTATTCTTGCACTGCAACAATGCCAG
The DNA here is from genome assembly GCA_008658365.1 of Alca torda. Lineage (NCBI taxonomy): Eukaryota > Metazoa > Chordata > Aves > Charadriiformes > Alcidae > Alca > Alca torda. The sequence continues at coordinate 48,542,491 of CM018080.1, forward strand.
CTCATCTGAGTCCAATTAAACCCCCAAAGAACGATTCATAGCAAACTGAACCGTATTTACTTTCAGTTCATTATCACACTTGCAACTTGTAATTTTGGAAATTTTGGAAAATTTATATTCTGAGTGCAGCAGCAGGCTACAGGCTGCACACCTCTCGCTGTATTGAGACATGCCTGACGGAGATGTCTTTCTCTTTTCTTTTTTTTTTTTCCCCTCCCCTCTCCTCAGGGGGGAATTAAGGCACCAGAGAACTTTAAAAGCTTTGATCTATTCATGGTATCCACAATACGAAATCCTAGGTAACACACAAACCAGAGGAAACTCCATCTTTAACCTGCTGGCCCAGGCCGAGGATAAAGGTTTGCTCTGGGCAAGGGCAAGACAAGTAGGTTCTTCAGTATTTTTTGTTTAATATCCTTTTAACGTGAGCCTGGGCTGATGCACAAATGAGCACGACTGCTCAAAGGAGCCACACTTCTTTTTTAGGGCCTTGTTCTGGCAAAACTCCCACTGAACTCAGCAGGGGTTTGGCAGAGTGGGAACCGAGGAGCATCCCAGGACCCAGACCTGTGGGACGGGTATGTGAGCACAGGGCAGCGTTTAATTAAATACGTCCAATTTCTACAACATGCGAATATTTGTAATCTTCACGAATGGCAAAACAATACAATTAAAACCAAAATGCTCAGCGCGGAGACAAGACAAAACTGGTGCTGAGATGCCAGATTGCATCATTATAAATTCTTAAAGCTCGTGGTACCTTAAGTGCGTTTAAAGGATCATAACTATTACAGCCCGATTACCAGTGGGACCCCAGAGCAGGTGCACTCATCTAAACAGAAGCCTCAGAGAAAGCAATTCAAATTGAAATTGCTACAGGATTTTCAAAGTGTGAAAGGGACTTGTTGAGAGTAATTAAAGGCTCCAGGACGCAAAATAAAAAGGACATACTCTATCTGAACATGCTGGAAAGAAAGCACCATCTCCAGGTATGCAAACTGAAGGTAGGAGGTGAGCTCCCCAGCAGCCAAGCGGACCCATGGAAGGTGCCAAGGCAAAGAAACCCATGGGATAGGCAGGGGAATCTGTCTGCATGAACCCTGCTTGATACCACGTAGTTATCATGATGCCATTAGTGTGACAATTACTGGCTAATGAGCACACTGGTCTCCAGATAAACAAGGTAACCACCATGGGCTGGCATGGCTGAGGGAAGACCTTGGCAGGCAAAGGAGGGCGGTGGCTCGTAGGAAGATCGCAGCCATGGATTTAGGGTGAGACACTTTGGTGGTATCAGATGGAAGCACCAGGGGGTTTCCAAGATGCAGTGACCAGCAGCAGAACAAAACATGCAGCAATGCTGTGTCACACACTAGACTGGAGCAAAAAAACCAAAAACCAAAGAAACCCCCCCCCACGCAGACAGAAAACAGAATACAACAAAGAAACTACTGGCAGTAGAAAGGGAGAGGTTTCCCAGGACATGCTACAGGTGCAGGCAGGATCCAGACAACCCTGAGCCCAGCCCAGGAGATGCTCCTGGTAGAAGAGCAAGATGAGAAACACGGGAGGACCTGTTGCTATTTGGGTTACAATACTTTTAATTTTTCTTCTGTTAAAGAAGTACTGCGGTGGGGTGGTCTCAGGCTCTGGTTACCTCTAAAGGAAAAAAAAAACAACACATGCAAACCATAAGACTCGCAGCTCCAGGGTTACTCTGAGGAGATTCTGCTTGAACTCTAGAGAGCGCAGCAGGCAGGGAAGGGCTGCCAGGAGCAGAGAAGCAGCAAGGTAAGATCCATCAGGACTCTGGGGCATTGCACACCAAACGTACCTCTGCTTTGGGTCACATCACAGGGACCAGGGCCTTGGTCCCCTCCCCTGGTAGCCACAGCTACGAAAGCAAGCTGAGCAAAATGCAGGAGAAACCAGCGTCTCCCACATTTTCCTCCTTTTCAAGAGCCTGTGACACGCCAGCTCAGGGATTTTCACAGTCCACAAGGACGTCTGGGCACTCCAGCTTAATCCCAAAAGTCAAAAAGAAACTTAAACATTGGAATAAATAAAGAGCAGTGCTACCCTGCAGAGGTTATTAAAGCATTAATTTCAACAGATAGATGGTGAGGAGAGAGATGGGCTATGTACAGAAGAGTGGAGCCAGGAGCCTGGATGTGAATTTTTGGCCCTGACATTTCCACACACTGAAAATCCTCCTCTCCGCAATGGAGGAGAAAATAAAAAAAAAATATTTAAAAAGAACACACAAAGAAAGCCCCACACCCAAAACCCACCTTGCACCTTCCATTTGTAGGAGTAACGTGGGGTTAGAAAAGCGCTGCCGTTGAAGAGCGTGAGCCTGTGGTTTGACACAGGCCGATAAATAGCGTCTTTCGGAGGAGGTGCTGTAGCGGCAGCTTGTCTCCTACTGTCCGAACCCATACAAGAGCCCCCGTTGTGTTTTGGGGCTCCAGCAGCCCCTCGTGGTGCCACGCTCCAGGGCAGAGCACCAGGGCCCAAGGTGCTAGGCAGGAGGGCGCAGCGAGCCCAGTATCATCTCTTTCTTCTACAGCTTGGTTTAGATTATATGGCACCTGACTAGGACAATACACAGAAGTGAGGAAAAGTTATGGGCACGTGCCCAGATCTCTGACTGCCATAAATTTATAATTTTACTGTAGTAATATATCTGTCATAACAGTGATTTGCCTGTGGCTATTCCACCTTGTGCCACGATCCCATCAGATCTCAAAACCCGAAGGAGGCGGCGCAGGGCGAGAGCAGGAGGTGCCTGGGCATGTGTCCCGCCACCAGTGCTTGCCCCCCCCCCTCCATCAGCCCCAACCCTGCACCCCAAAACCAGGTCGGCGGGGTGGCATGGATGAGGATGCACTGCCTGAGTGATGCCCTTCGCCCGAGCCAGCTGCTTTATGTGCCACCTTGCCTGACCCGCACCCCGGCTTGCCATCACCACAGGTCCAGGTACTCCCACGCCAGTGCTCTTCCTTGCTCTCCCTGGTCCCCCCTCGTGCTACAGCCCCCCCCCCCCCGGCCCTCAGAATACAGGGCCAGTGCTTGTGCCAGCCCAAGAGCAGCAGGGAGTCAAAATCGAGTTTTGCCAACGCTGCTGAAATAACCGGATTCATCTCTGGGCATATGGCGGTATCTTCAGGGAGAGAGGAAGCCGCTGCTGCCTCCTTGCCAAATTCCTAGTATTTATGGAGTATTTACATGTTGTGCATCTCGTGTTTCTCTTCTCGCTGTGGCAGGATGACGCAGCCTGGCTGGTGGGGGCCGAGGATATCCTGCCCACAGCCCCCACCACGCTAAATACAGACAGGCAATTTTAGCTATCTATCTCAACCTGCTATGGGCTTCTCCCAGATTTAAGCAGATTAGCCTACAAAAATAATGAGCCGCTTTTAAATGCATCCATAAAACATCACAGCCTCCAGGAAGAACTCAGGAGGGGAAGGGACTCACCCGAGCCCACCACAGAGGTGGGTTCCTCATCCCTGTTTAGAGGTTGCTCTGAAGGACCATGAAGGACAGAAGCACAGCTATGTCTTTTTAACATGGAAAAGACATTTTCCAAGAGGTGCCAGCTTCACTTTTTAAGTGAGAGGGGAAAACCAGAAAAAGGGGAAAAGCTAACAGCTAAACAACCTCTGTCACTGGAGAGCCCCCAGTACTGGAGGACTTCTGCCGGAAGGATGATACAGACAAGAATCTCAGCTTCCACAAAAAAAGGATCACCCTTGCTCTCAGAAATGAACTGGAAAAACTAAAAACCCAAAACTGAGTAAACAAAGCAGCTGATTGCCCAAGCATAGAGGCTGGGGAATCAGTGGAGATTTCTTACAGATCCTAACTTTGATTTGGGCTTCACTAGAACGTCTCACCCAGCCATCCCATGCAGTGGTCCATGCCCCAGCAGGGAGGGGCTATGCAGGCAGGGGGACAGACCGCAGGAGCCAAGGCTGCTGCTGACCAGGAGAGGGGTTCAGCTTTACCAACACGACTTCCTTCAAAATGATGTTCACATACAGAAGTTGGTTATATTGTAAAACGACTCTGCCTTCCCAACTTGCAGCGCTGTGTTTAAACACAAACATTGAAAACGACACATGTCCTGAAATGCTCAAAACCTCAAGTGAGGTGCAAGCCGTTTGCGGCATCATCAGATGAAGAATCACAACCACAGGTCGCTCCATGGGAAGACAAAGGGTCTTGCAAATGGAGCTCAGAGGCACCTCCTTGAGCCGGTGCTCGCTCTGTGAGCTGCCACCAGCCACAGACTCCACCTGCCCAGCAGTCCAGCCCCAGGACCCAAACCCCTTTCAGACATGAAGACATTACAGCTTAGGCATATTCTAGACAAAATGAACACTGCTGTGTTGATGTAACTATTGGCAAGCACAACTACGTTACTTTAAATTGGGAGAAAGAAAAAAAAAAAACAAATCACTTGCATGTCCAAACTGAAGCCAAGAACAATTTTGCCAATATATCCAGAAAAAGCATAGTCTTACGTTTCCCAAATACTTCCAGAAGATATCATGGAAGGGTAGGATCTCCATAAAAGTGTGGCAACAGCAAAAAATATACCACAACTATAAAAAAAAAAAATATGTATCTTCTCAACAGTACATTTTTGAAAGGAAGCCAGCTGGAATACAGACAGGTGATGTATTGAACAGGTTACAAACAAATACATGTTCTAACAAAAACGTCTGCAACTTTTTCCACTGAGTGTTTAAAAAAAAAGATATTCACAGGAATAATTACAATGTTCTCTGAACACTTAACAAAGAGACGGCTGCGTTTCAAAAAATGCACTTGCCAAAGATTGCATATAATTCTGTGTGCCAGTATGCTATATCAGAGCAAGAACTGCCTACTTTTTCATATATATACACTCATAATATATATATTAATTTATAAATACATATACTTTATACATATATACACACATAAAATACATATATCTAGAAACAAGTCTTTAAAGTTAAGAAGTTGAATTTTACCGTGTCAGAAATAAAGCAAATTACAGATCAAATTCAAAAATGATAAATATGCCTGACACAAGGATGGGAAAAAGAGTCTCTAGTATTATTGCTCCAGGTTTGGGGTTTTTTTTGCATTAAAATCCGTGCATGCTCTCTGGTACCAGTTTGGTTTAAGCTTTTACTAACTGTTTTCTCAATTAGCATTTCACTCTTGCTATGACAATCTGAAAACCAAGTTTCAGGACTGGCTGACAAAGGCAATGAGAAGTTAGTGAGGAACGAAGTCTCCCAAGCTCCTTTCAGCTGGGCAGTGGCTGGGATGAACAAGCCCTCACGCTCCATCAGGTAAAGGTAGACCATGAAGCCTCAGTATTCACTGGGGAGCTGGTAATTTTTTTTCCAAACATGTTTTTCCTCATCTACGCTTCACAGTAATCCTCAGCTTCCCAAAGGGAATCAAATGTTATTCCTAGGTGTCTTCGTGACCTCCTCCTAGATGTCTTCATGAACTAACTACCCTTTCCAAGCCATGACAGACCCATGCTTGCCCAGGTCTCCCCTGTCCCCTCACTCCTCTGCAGGCTTACTTGAGGGGGAGATACAGCAGCTTTAGCCTCCAGTCAGCCTCAGCATCAAGTAGCCATCATCCACGCAGATATAACCCTCTCTCATCTAGATCATGGCACAGCTACCCTACTCCCCTCCCCGTTAGCTTTCTCTACCCCATCAGGATGGTGGAGATTTCAGACTTGCACTGATTAGCAAGGATGAACGGCTACCACAGGAGACTCGGGTGAAATGCAAAACTTCCCTACCTGGGTTTCATTCCAACATCCTTTAGTCAACAGAAATAGCCTAGAAACTGCTAAATTATAACGTGGGTACGACAGACTTCTCTGGAGCAGGGAAAACGAATTGAGGAATCCCTCTTTCTCCTCCTTGCAGCAGCTCTCTGTGGATGTTCACGGGAATTTGCAAAGGATTCAGACAGCAGCATTCACCAGCACGATCAGCTCTGCCAATTATTCCTATACCTATCTATTAAATTTAAGAGACCTCTGAGGCTGACCCTGACACAGACTGGGAGCTGAAATTAATTCAGCAAGCTGGAAAAGTTTTTAGGAAACTCTTGCCACAGAGTGCTGGCTTGGACCTTCCCTGGAGAGGGCCTGTGGACTCCACCAGCAAGACCCAAATACTAGCAGACCTGTGTATTCTCCACAATTAGCAGCATTAATGGATAGACTATTCGTTTAATTCAGTTTTTTGTTCCACAAATAAAGTCTTCTGTCTGTTTTTTATTTGGTTTTATAAATTAACCTCTTTCTTTTCTCATTAAGTAAACAATGAATGAAGGATTACTCTGTGGGAAAGATGCAAGTGCAAAGGGCAGCCGTTTTGTACTGCTGCAGCAATTTCTTTTCATGCTTCCAAATAACTCTTGCTCTAGAAGGCAGAAAATCATTGACGTCTAATCATTTATTTAGTACGATACACTGTTTTCTTTTAGCTTAGGGAAACTTGTGGCTGGAAAGCTACGCTAAAAGTTGGTCTGTTTATGAATGGCCCCTGGTCCTTCCAACAGCGATGGAGAAACTGTTTGCCTGCATCAGACATTAAGCGCGGGGCAGTACAGGGAAGGAAGGACCATGGTCTGATGCACTTTGTTATTTGGACCTGAAGTTCCCATCAGTCTCATCACGGGCATTTCTATCTTCACTGTACCTCTGGTGCAAGGTAGTTACACAGCTGGGGATCCCAGAGGCTTGGCTGAGCCATAGAGGACTCTGAGGTGGACCTCTCTGGGGGGCACGTTGCTGCTGGTTTGTCTGCCCCAAGGGTCACCCCATTTGGTCTGACTGAACCCCACTTTCCTTCTATGGGTTTTAAAACAGCCATGTGCTGGGATTCTGCTGAGAAAAGCTAAACTTTACAGCAATAGAGCCAATTTTTTTTTCTTTCATTTCTCCCCTCTTAAAGCGTATCAGCAGGTTGCCAGAAATGACCATTCACCTCTGCTCAACGCCTGTGGGACAACCTTAGAGCCCTGGGTGCAGAGACATTGGCAACTGGAGCAAGTCCTGTCGAGGGCCACTAAGAAGGTCAGGGGGATGAAGGACAGGACGTACATGGAGAGGTTGAGGGAGCAGGGCTTCTTCAGCCTACATACAACAAGGGTCTGGGAGAGCTTATCACTGTCTACAACTACCTAATGGGAGGGTGTACAGAGGCTGAGCCAGATTTCCCTTGGAGGTCTACAGGAAGAGGGCAAGAGACAACAGACACAAGCTGAACGTGGAAAGTTCCAGTTGGATCTTGAACACAAAAACACCCAAAACCTATATAGAGGGTAGTCAAGTGTTTGAGCAGATCACCCAGAGTGGCTGTGAAATCTCCATCTGGGAGCAACTGCCTTGTGTTGGCCCTGAGAAGGCTGTTGGGCCAGATGACTCCCAGAAGTCCCTTCCAGTCTAAATTATGACTCTCTAATTCTGTGATACTATGAGATGTTCAGGTTTTGAAAATAAGGAAGGCCCTGGCACTACAGGCACAAGCAGATCTGTCTCAGTTAAAGCCAAAAGTAGTAGCAGAAGAGTTGTTACCTCCTCTGCCTTTTCAAAATCTCTATCGTAACAAACCTGAAGACACTTTTGGAATCTTATCCCTGGCCACTGCTGAAGGCCCTTGTCACTTGTATGGCCCTCTTCATAATGCGGTACTTACACCCCTATTGCCAATGGGGCGTACTACATGGCACCTGGGTACACAACTTCTCTCTTGGCCTCACCAGAAGGAAAAGCCTTGGTGTGCCAAAGAGTGCACATGTGTGCAGCTGTGCTGTGCAAGTAACTGTGGATGCAAGGACCTCTTGCAGTTAAGAAGAGCCTCTATTACACGCTAAGCCACTAATGTAATATAGCCATGGCATGGGTATGCGATACCTCCATGTTTTCATCTCACTGCTGCTGCTGTAGCCTACTTTAAGTTTGGAGGTGCTAACAGAGAGTCACAAGCCAGTCCCACCAGGATGGACCCTGCCCCATATTATAAGGCTAAACTCTACTGCTAAGTCTGGTTCCTGTGTTTCTGCGATCCACGTGACCCATCTTCAAATATCTCCAATGGACAAAGGTTAATGAGAAAACATGCTCGAAATCCCACAGATACACAACCACACACAGAAATTTAACCAGTCCCAAATCCACATTTTTCTTAGGTCTTTCACAGCACTGCAGATGAAGAGTTGTTTCACGTCAGCAGCCTCCTCAGGGAGGCTCCTGAAGCAGCATCACTGCTGAGCCATGGACCACCACTGCTATCATACGGAGCCTGAGGGATCCTACAGGCAAACAGCCTCTTCCCTAGGGAAGTCCCATTTTTCCAGAGAGGCCAGCAGACTCAAAGGGTTCTCATAAATCTCCTGCTTTCCAGGCTGGGCAACAGCTCTGTGCTGCACTCCTTTTCAGATGCACAAAAACTTTCTTGTTTAATTAAATTTAAAGGGATTTTGGAATTTTGTTTCAATAGGGGCAATTAACCGAGTGACCAAGAGCGCTGTATCTTACTGCCCTCATTCTAACTTCATCAATCTTTGTGCCACCCACAAATTTTATCAGAAATAATTTTATATTTACTTCCATATCACCGCCAAAAATGATGAATAGCATGGGGGCTCTGACTGATCCCTGCAGAGTTACATTAAAAATGTTCCCATTCAGTGATGATTCCCTATTGACAACTACTTTTTGAGATCTGTCAGTTACCCGGTTCTTAATACATTTAACATGTGCTTCAGTGAAAGTATATAGTACTAATATTTTAATCATAATGTCATGTGGAATAAAATCAAACGCCTTACAGAAGTTTAAGTACATTATATCTACACAGTTATCTTATCCCCCAAACTTGCAATCTTATCAGATAAATCAGGTTTGTTTGACAAGACACATTCTCCAAAAAAGAATGTTGAATGGCATTAATTATATTCCCTACCTTTAATTCTCTAAATCCTCTATCAGTTCCTCTATTCTTTTGCCCGGGATTGATGGCAGGCTAAGCTGCCTGCAGTTACCTGGCATCTTCCTCTTGTGCACGTTCACTCATTGTGAATTTCCAAGAGGTGCAAGAAATGAACAGAAGCAGACCAAAGATGTTCTGCATCAACTTCTTTTAGGATTTTTGACTACAATTCCTCCGGCCCCAGTCATCAAAAAATGTTTAAAGGCTACCTCACTTCGCCGTATCGTACAGACTGAACTGCCGATGCTGTGGATACGACACATAGCCCTACTCAGCCTTCACTACATGGAGCGGGATTGGTCCACTGACAAAGACCAACCAGCCAAAGATCTGAGAAGGCAACGATGAGTTTGGTGGGAAAAGGACAGCACTCTGAGGAGTATGCTCACACTGAGCAGGTCCCTTCATTTTAAGGTATGACCTCCCTTGCTCCCTACCCTGTCTCCATCAGTCAACCCAACGTGTAGTCAGGCTTGCATTTCACACTGAGACTAACCATCCCACAGCAAAGTTTATGACTGGCAAAATACTATCAACTTTGGGTAGGAACCTCCACCTCATTCTAGTAGACTATGACCCTGCTGAAGCTATTCATGCTTTACCACCTCTCAACTACCAATAGCCATGCGATCCACCCAGGCATGAAGCCTTCAGTGCTATGGAGACTGCTGCTACTTGTATAAAATGCCTGGGCGCACCTCCAGCAATGCAAGACATGGCTGTCCTTTAATCGTTGTACCACCCGACTATATCAAATCCAGACCAGTGTCTTTTCCTGTTCAGCAAGTCCCCCATGGCACAGGTCCAAGCTGTCTACAGTATCTTCAACAGTGCACAACTGAGGGCTGTGGTCAGCAGTTTGGGTGTTCAAGCACAGTAGAGCTTTCTATTGCATGGGGAAAGCAGTGCAGGAAACAGTACTTTCGTGGGAGCTGGGCTGAGGCTGTGGCAAACCTCCCGGGAATTAAGGGAATCTTATCTAATGATACATAAAATAATACACAAAATTCACCTACCACAAAAGATCTAGTATTGCATTCCAAAAAGGGACCAGCCACATCAATGCATTTTGCTGAAATGTGGAGAGTGGAGGTGGTGGATAGCTAGGACACATACCAGACAGGGAGCTTTATAATATCATCTGCCTGATGTGCATCCAGAAGGGAACACTGAGCCAGTGTGTTTGCTTCAGTCAGTGTTGTGAAAATGGAAGAAAATTAGGCATTTAAATAAAATTCTTCTAGCAGGAGGTACAGCAGCAGTTCAGCAAGAAGCATTAAACACGCATATTCCGCTTCACCCATTAACTATTTTTAATTTTTAAGCAAGTTATTACAGCTACTATAATATTATAAATATTATATTACTCATTCAAAAAGATTAAATAGTCTCAAATAAGAGAAGATATTCTTGTTGCTGCTTTAGTAGCTCTTTGTGATCGGCTAACCTGGCTTCTCTACCCTTCCTCCATGCTTCTCTAGGACATCATCCTTGGTGGCACTGGGTGACCTCAATTCCTCCTCATCCTAAAGGAAAGTGGCAGCATCCAGCATCAAGCAGGATCAAGCTCTAGACATATCCCAGTTAAGTGAAACCATACTGTAGGCCTGTTTTGCCCTACATTGCACCTATGATCTGTATCACTTAATCTAGGATGCTGCGAAGTGCTGACCTCTGCCTACAGCTGTGCTGGTCATCTGAGCTCCAGAAGAGTGACCGAGCGGCATTCATGGAGGCAATCACCTGGCCCGGGTCAGAAGCACTCCTTGGGCTGAGCTGATCTGCACCCCGAGCACCCGCTTCTCTCTGCCGGCTACAGAGGGGTGCCATCTGTCTGTGGCACGAAGGGCATCCACACCATGTTGGTCAGGTGAGTCCCACCGCACAGGACAACCGGCAGGGCTGGAACACTTCCTCTGTCTGTAATCCAACAGTTAACCTGTGCATACCACAGGGTATTTTCTTATAATGTAAACCCTTTAAGGTGGAAAACAGTCCTTTTTGGTTTGTGTTTATACAGCACTGGGTAACAGCAGGATCATAGGTCAGAACCAGGTTCATCAGGAGTCCTCACAATGCAAATTAATGACGTACTCATTAGGGCCAGCACTGGTAAGGGTAAGCAGGCTCCCCTGCGCAGACCCCAACTGACACTCTTTTCAGTAGGCAGCTTACAGCACATTCCCATCTGACTCCTCAGTGAGGGGAAAAAAAATATTTTGCTCTAACCATGGGAAGGAAAGTCTTTCTTTGACCTTTCCCTGAAATGGGAACCTGTGAGCAGCAAACCACTATCTCTGTCAAAAGGAGCAGGACCCATCCCCGCTGGACTCGGCTAAAGAGAGGAACAGACACCAATCTCATAATAAAGAATGAATATGGCAAGAGTTGTGCTCGGGCTGGGACAGGAGCAAGATCACTTGTTCTCTGATCACCCTTTCTATTGTAAGAAATGTTTCTCACTAATCACCCATGACTCATTCCATTAAAACTGTAATATGTAGCCTTTTTGCTGCTACCCAGTCTCCCACCTGGGAAATATGATGTTAGTTTTTCATCATCCTTATTCGTTTCCCAACAAATAAGCACACCTGCATTCTGAAAACATTCCTCCTTTTGAATTTCAGGCATCTGATGCTCTGCTTCCAGGTACTTCTCTCTGCCACCCTGTGTACAGCCATTTTAGAAACAGCACAGGTAAAAACAATGGCGTTGTCATTGAACAAAGCTCCACTATGCAGGTGATGGAACTTATCAATCTAGAGTTGAAGGACTTCAACAAAACGAATAGGAAAGAATTCGTGTAAAGTGGAAGAACGAGGAGACAGAACAGCAGCTTTTCAATCAGGAGCCACACACCTTATGCTTTAAGAAATAACAAGTTCAATAGGCAGTTGATAAATAGCTTGCCAACAGAAAGTGCATTTGAAACGGCACGTAAGTGCCACAGATTTAAGCGCAGAGTAAGCAGGAACCACGCTGAACCATTCCACATGTGGCTCACTGCTGCTGCGTGTTCTCCCCGCCTGCTAATACAAGTATCATCCCTCGCAGGCAGTCCCTGCTCCCCTAAGGCCAAGGGCACATGGATGGAGTCACCCCAGGACAGGGATGCAAGGAGGAGCAGTGATCAAAGAACCTGATCCGACGGCACCGGAGCCAACGTAGCCCTCACAGTCTTCCCTGGGCTCCCAGGTCCTGCTGGCTCAGCGACACCGCCCACACGGGTTCAGATCCAGCAAAGCACACATTCAAGTTTCAGCCTGTCCAGAGGTTCATTAGCTTCAATGGGACTATTAAAAGATTTAAAGTCAAGTACATTCGCAACTGCTTTCCTGAATCAAACCCTAAGTAAAGAGCTCGTCAACATAAATAAAGGTGCCAGAGCCAGATCATGAGATATCTGCCGTTGCACAGGTAAGATTTTCTGTGAGCTTTTCAGCATGATTTATCTCCAACCATTGTAAATGTGCATGAATCTTAAATTCATCCTAGAGCACAAGATTGGCACATCTTCTAAAGAAATCCAAATAGTGAATAAATGCATCCTAAAATAATTAAATATTCCATAAATTTAAAGAGACGCTGTCAGGTTCTATTTGGCTTCAAAACGTTGGCATTACACAACACTCTCCACCAGAAACAGCTCTTTGAATTCTCCAGAGGCTTCTCAGGTGGCATCCTGATGGTGCTGGACAACCACGGGATGGGCCAGCACAGCCAAAGTGGAGCTCGGACCTGCCCCTGCCCTGCCTGAGCCCAATTCATGAACTAAAGAAACCACCAAAGAGCCACCACCAAGGGTCAGTGACACGTAGGGCATTTGCTGAGCTCCTGCAGCCCGCGGTTCTATTTGTTATGACAGTTAAGAGCCTTTCTAAAAAGGAAGAGGAAACGATGCTGGCAATGCGGCTTTAAGAGCCCGAGGGAGGGGAAGAGCAACGCCAGCAATGTGAACGAGCTCGCAGCGCCTGCTCCCAAACCGACATGATGAAGTCAACTGAATTAACCGTTTTACCGAGAGTGGCGTGAAATGCATTTTATCCAGCCCCGGCACAAGAGCCAACTATTGAGAGACTCGGCATCCCCAGCCAGCTGAGCCCGCGCCCGTCCCCTGCGTGCGTGGGGGATGCGGTACCGGGAATATATTGTGGCTCAGCTAAAAGCGGAGCGGGTGGCAGGACATCCATCTTCCTCTGGGAAGGTTGCTGGGCAACTGGCAAGCTTTCGGCTGGGCCTTGACGTCTGTGCGCACACGCGCGCCTCCTCCATCACTTGCAACTAACTTGATTTTGATGGATTAACATAAGATGAAAATCTACTGCGCTTCTCTCTCTCCCCCTGACACACAGGGATCATTAAGATACAAAGGAAAATACGATAAAATGTCGACATATAATGCGTGCAGAAGACCGTGCAAAGGAAAACGCAGGCACTAATGAGATTAACGCTCTGAAGTGATCCCTTATTCTATGGCAGAGAAAAATATTTAGATGGTAAAATCTCATAATAATAATAATAATCATCAAGCAAAACACAGATACACGCTCAAATTGTGATTCTCTGGCATCCTTGACTTTTGCGTCCTCCAGAAATGCCATCTATTTTTTCACTGCTCCTTGTCAGATGATGTTTTAAGACTATTTCCCTTCACCTGCTGGAGTCGCACCACTGGGACACAGAAGTTCCCTCTAATCCCATCCAGCCAGGCATTTATACCACTCTTATTAGCTTGGTATCCCAGTACCCTACTGAGCTGCATTATCATTAATTGTTTTTCAAGTGTCAGCTACAGGCTCAGCTTTACACAGTACAAAGCAAAGATAAGATCCCTGCCCCGAGGAGTTTTACATGCTAAACAGATGGTTAATGACAGCGGCATAATGACAGCCTTTGGACTGGCAGGGGATAACATTTATGGAACGGGGAATAAATTAACGGGGATTCATGACAAACTGCACTTGCTTTTCCTGAAGAACTCTGAAAATCTGGTGGTGAGTGTTTTTCAGGATACCCTGGAAGTGTGTAGTGAGCTTCTGACCCAGAAAACAGGATCTCATTTTTTTTGCAAACTAAAAGCTTTATTCTAACTGAAATTTTTTACTGAAAAAGTGAACAACCTTCTTCCACCAAACACACACAGGATGTTTTTGTCAGAAAGGGGGAGAATTTTAACTAAACCAAAAATATTTAGTGCAAAAAAAAAAAATCAAAAAAACCCGACATAAAATGTTTTAGTTACCCCTGAGTTTAAAAAAGTTCTTTAAAAAATAGATGAAAAGGCAAAATGGAAACCGACCAAAGAGCTGAATGGGAATCGGAGATTAAGGAGGCAGACCGTGCCAGCAGGGTGAATGCTGTGCCAAGGATACAGTAATGCACAAGGCTTCGGGCAGGTACAAATACGGAGCTGGGCAGAATCTGGTAACTTCAAGGACAAGAAACTCCAATCTGCAAGGCAGGCGAAGGAAGCTGCTGAGGATAACCACACCGTGCGTGCATTATTTATTTCTCCAAGACAGGCATCAGGTGCAGCGCAAGTGGCCCCAGGCAGCAGCAGGGACATTACTGCTGGGTCTGGGCTGGTGGGGACCATGAAGACTCACCAGCAGGGCTGGGGCCACCAGGAGGGACAGGGCTGTAAGGATGCCAGGTGGCATTTCCCACCGCCTGGTTGACAGCAGCGTATTGGGCTCAACAAACTAATTCTAATTGACTGGGGCCTTTCTCATGCTCTGCACATGTGGCTGTGGCAGGGCTCAAAACAGTACTTCTGTTCTCCTGGCCAGCACACTTTATTCGTTTCGATAGACATATGAGGACTATTGGCTCTCGTTAGCCAAGAGACCACAAATCTGCAGAGCCTGACTTCTGAAGTACCCCATGTGCAGCTGATGCACATGGGTGGGAAAACCATAGAATGTGTTGGGTTGGAAGGGACCTTTAAAGGCCATCTAGTCCAACCCCCCTGCAGTAAGCAGGGACATCTTCAACTAGATCAGGTTGCTCAGAACCTCATCCAGCCTGGCCTTGAATGTCTCCAGGGATGGGGCCTCCACCACCTCTCTGGGCAACCTGTGCCAGTGTCTCCCCACCCTCATTGTAAAGAACTTCTTCCTAATGTCTAATCTAAACCTGCCCTGCTCTAGTTTAAAACCATTGCCCCTCGTCCTACCGCTACATAACCTTGCAAACAGCCCCTCCCCAGCTTTCTTGTAGGCCCCCTTCAGGTACTGGAAGGCCACTATAAGGTCTCCCCGGACAAGCAAGATCAGAGATTATTTGAATTCTTCTAATGCGACAGATTTTAGCCTCTTGTGCTTTATTGCTATCAATACTGGCATTAGTATCTTCGGTGCCAGAAAGCTGTTCATAATTTGGGTAACACATAACATTAAGTACAGGGTATTTCAGTATGATCTCTGGAAGTCAATTCTTGATTCTACAATACAACCATTTAAAAATATTTTTTCTACTCCATTTTGCAGTCTAATGTACAAAACAGTATTTTTTTTTTCTCTCTCAGTCTTATTGTGACCTTCTGGTATTGCGGAGGCTGCCTGGGAGAGCTCTTCCCCATGCACCAGCCCTTTGCTACATTCTAAAGACACATTTCCAGTTTCTTACTCGACAATGACTCACTCTGAATTCCCTTGTGGACTTCACAGATCTGTAGATAAGTCGCTGAAGTAGGAACTACGACTGCAGAAAGGCTCCTCTCGAGTGGTGGAAAATGCAGGTGCAGCCAGCTTTCAGTTACGCTGCCCCAGTTCTAGCCCTCCAAGTAACATTTTCAAAAGCGGTTAAAACGCAAGGTCCTTTTTCCATTCCAACTCAAGCATTTAAGATCTTATAGCTCATTGAAAGCCACAGAAACTCAGTCATTCGTGTCATTTCTAAACAGTCCTGTATTATTATTTCTATGTGGGCAGCTAGAAGCTTGCACATGTAAGATAGGTAAAATACCTGCAAAAACCAAAGTCACAGAAAACAAAACAAATTCTTGGCAATTAATACAAAAAAATATATAACGAACGAGCATTTAAGTAAGAAGAAAACAGAACCTTATTCACATTTAGATGAAAACCCTTACACCTTCCAGTAACTACAATGTAAATTCAACTTAGAACAGCTCTGAGACAATGTAAAAATGAATTTGTGAACAGAATAATTGATAAGACTCTTGGGTCCTTACTTCTGTGTGCTCACATAATGGCAATTAAAGCTAAGCACCTTTGAACAGCCTCTAAACAAGCACATGGAAATCTAGGAGAACCTCTGAGTGGGGATTATGCATTAACCTAATGTTCATAATCATACTCAGAAAGTTTGCTCTTTCAAAGCTTGAAAGAGAAATGTTAATATTCTCAGACAAACAAAAAACCTTAAGCTATTGCAAAAGGCAACTTCTGAATTAAGCATATAATAGGTAATAAAACTTCAAAGAATTCATTCACATGCTGCAATTAAAATAGCCTTCTCATTTCTAAGGAAACTTTTTTCCTCCAAGTGAATAGATAAACTCAGGTGAGCATCAGATTATTATTTATTTTAGGAATAAACATTCTCTTTCATCTGTGCTGCCATGAAAAAGAGCACAGTGTCATAGACCAAAGTGGCAATCAAACCCAGTTCCACCTCGTCTAATCTTGTTCTTTAGCAGTTCACAGTATCAATCCCTTTCTCAGAAAGCTTCAAGTATGAACAGTTAATGCAAAGGAACGAGTGGCTGTACATGAGAGAGTAACAAGACGATCGTATGAAAAAATCCCGCAGCCTCCTCAATTTCCAGTCAATTAACTGGAAATCTTCCATATTTTGGAAGAGAAGAGGATGTCTGTCTACAGTGTGATGATAGATATGAGCCACAGATTGGAGCAGACTCCAACAATTTCTCCTTAGCTTGCCTAGGAGAGGGAAAAAAAAAAAAAAAAACCAAAACATCCCTGTGGAAAGTGAAACTTGCAGCTACGGCTTTTCAACGAATTACCAAAAAAAAGCGAGCAGCAGGCAACTCACTGCCGGATTGGACAAAACACCTAGAACTCCTACTCTCATCACGACAACTGAGGATTTCATGGTCCCCGGCACTGTAACCGAAGTCAATGCACGGCCACGGACCCAGCCAGGTGAAGTCACCCTGTTTGACTGCAGCGCCCAAGCTGCAGCGGCAGAGGACGGATCCTTGCGTGGGCATCCTCCGTGAATGCCTCTACCCTAACAGTAGGAACAACGGCGGCACGAGGGCAGGTCTCGAGCACCAAGCTGGTATCGTATTGGCCTGCAAAAAACCTGCAGTGGATGTTCCTTTAAACAATAC
Organism: Alca torda; assembly: GCA_008658365.1. Lineage (NCBI taxonomy): Eukaryota > Metazoa > Chordata > Aves > Charadriiformes > Alcidae > Alca > Alca torda. The sequence continues at coordinate 48,559,837 of CM018080.1, forward strand.
ACGAAGAAAACATAGTAGGGCAGAGGAATGAGTGGAAATTTTGTAATGAAATGAAACCACATAAAATAGAAACTGCATGGTATTTACGGCAGGAAGTCACCTACATCAGCCTAAAGGACTTATTTAAGAGTGGTCCTAGTAACTGCTGAACTAGCTTGAAGTCTGTCGTGGTTTAAACCCCCCCCCCACGCACCAGCTCTCTCACCCCACCCTTTCCCCCACAAGGGAAAAAAGGACGGGAAAGGAAAAAAAAAAACCAACCTCATGGGTGGAGGTAAAAACAGTTTAATAGAACAGGATCAGAAAAGGAAAATAACACTAACAATAACAATAATAACGATGAAAGACACTCTCACCGCCCGGTGAATTGGCACTGTCCCCAAGCAGCGATCATGGATTCCTGCCTCCTGGCTAACCCTCATTTATATACAGAGCATCACACCTATGGTATGGAATATTTCATTGGCCATTCCATCGTTCTATCTATTCTTCTATGGGAAGCTAAAAAAAAAGTCCTTGAATAATGTAAACATCACTTAGCAACAACTAAAAACAATAGGTATTATTGACATTCCTTTCACAGCAATCCCTAGAAAGAAAAATTAACTCTTTCCCAGCTGAAATCAGGACAAAGTCTTCCTCCCAAACTACACAATGTAGGCACTCCTTACTTCCATTCAGCATGGTTTCAAAAACTGGCTCTTCTGTAGCACAGAACTAAAGAAAAAAAATAAATCCCAAGCAGCACATCAAAAATTACTTCAGCTTATTTGGTGCCTTTAATTTTCATAGAGTAAAAAGAAACTTATTTCCAAATCACTTTGCACTTAGTAATCTCTCAGTATGATAACATCCATTTATCCTCAGACAAGTTCAACTTTATCCCTTGTAGCCTGTCCAAAAATATAACAAAATCAAGATGCTCTTGTTTTTTTAAAGGCTGAAATCTGAGCGTGACCGTTTCCCTTCCTTCATTAGCAGAAGAATGCATGTGTGGGACATAGGATGAAAACATAATAATGCCTAGATTTGGGGCGAAACAAAAAACAAAACCAGGACAACAGGAGCAATCAAGGGAACAAAAATTAAGAGAACTACGTTGCTGTGGCCTGCCAGAGCCTCTTTCAGAGTATCAAACAGAGGTGACAAGGTCAACCTACTGCAGACAATGTCAGGACCCTCAAAGTCATTGAGATCCTTCATTAGGACCGACTTTACCCTGGTCTCTGATAATTAACACCTTTTCTGCAGATGGCCTAAACAGAGGTTAAAGTTGCTACTCTATCTCCTAAATGCTACTTCAGCCAGGACAAAAATCACACAAAATCTGAAAGCAAAGCCTGCTATGGCCAGGCACACCAGCCTCAACAGTTTCCAAATGTGCTCCTTCCCACTTCTGCTGAGGAGAGCAATGGTTTGCAAGGGATCTTAGCTGCTTACCTGGACACACACGGATTTGTGCTCCAGCTTTACCTACTCACTTCTGGAAATCCCCACTTTGTCCCAGATCTGAAGCGGCACCAGCTGCAAAGCCAGAGCACGCTGTGTGCCTCACCAGCAGGGACCTGCCTCCAGCTGAGGGCAGCTTCCCAAGGGAAGGGCCAGCCTTGCAGTGACAACACTTCACAGATACCCAGCACATCTGGATTTTGCTTCAGGTGTGCCACAGGCTGCTAGGCGGCAGTCCGGCCACCTGGAGCTTCATGGTCCCCATCTGCTGGATAAAGGCAATTGCTTCAGGGGACATAAGAAATCCTGTAGATGTCAGAATAAAAAGCAACACCCTAATATTTTTCTTTTCCTATTGGCAACTACATCAACGTCCTTCACACGAAAACAAAAAACCCCAAATCCCGCACGTTACAGCTTTGTTAAAGGACCATGTTTAAAACCTGAGGAATCTGCTAAGTTTAAAGACACACAGCAAAAACATCAGGTGTAAACGCAGAAAGCGAATCACGATGTCAGTAGATACACTATGTCAACAGATACACACCAGCTGAGGAACCGATATAAGCATATGTTTAAATCTCAGAAGAGAGAGACCTAGACCAAAACAGAACTGGAGGAGAAGCTGTTCCCTCTCTGAAATGGCACTGTGTAGGAAGAAAATGCTTTTTGCTCTGTTAAAACATCTCAACATTCTTCCTTCTTGTTTTATTTATACTTTCAAAACAAGACTTCCATACAGAAGGGTGCAAGCAGAACTTAATGTACTAAAACACAAACAATTTTCACCTCAGGAGCAGCCGCAGATCAATATGTGTACGGTGGCACTGAGCTTGCAAAACTTGCTCAAACTCCCGGCTACAGCTACCAGCAGTTTGCCAGAGAAAGGCTACTGAAGCCTTTTATAGCAATTCGAGCTACAAAAGGATGCCCCTCTATACACAATCATCGCAGCCTGGCATATCAAAGCACTCCGTAAGTCTTGGTCCTCAGCATCGTTATTTTTTTTAGCAATTATTGTTCTGATGAGTAACTCTTGGGCGGTGTCCAAGAATAAGGGGAATTTCTGCCACAGGATGCCTGGAGTGTTCCTCCTCTACAAAACGAGGCAATAAAGTCAGCGTGTGAACGCGGACTGAAATAACGCAACCCGCCTCCATCCCAGTTGTGCCCAAAGAGGTCACAGGGTGAAAAAGCAGCCCGGTTACTCGAGAGCTCTCCGGGAACCACCTCTTGGGTTCCTCAGGCTTCGTGGTGCACTATGTAGGAGACCTAACAGCTCCTGTTACAGGTACCTGAGCAGTGGCCGGCTTTCACCGAACCAGCCATCTAAGCACAGGAAAAGGACTTGGTCCCGAAACACCGAGCCCCAGCTTTGGTGTGGCGACTGGTGAAATTCAAGGGCATCTGTCTACACAGCTGCAAACACTAGTAACTAGATACTAACTCAGCACTAACCAGGAGCTAAAAAAAATCATCTCATCATGGTCTACACTGACAACTAAACCACTGTTTGGCCCTGGATTAATAAATATAATACCTGACAACAGCAATTGGAGATTAATGGCCTGTAACTGCTTGGCTACCTTGCACTCTATAGGGTCAAGTACATTAATGTCAGCAGAGAAATAGTTTGTCACAACCTGGTGCTACTACTACAAGAACCCAATGAACTGGGAGATATGAGGGCTCAGAGCCACTTTCTGTCACTAAGGTTTAGTGGTGACCAGTTCTCATGAGAGAGGGTCCCCATGCAGAGGGCCTTTAGCTCCCCCACAGAAGCATCATGGAGGGACATCCCAGCAAGGGCACGTCACACGTGCCACCCTGGAGGACTGCGACTGAGGTGGGAGCTTCGGGGCAGAAAGGGCAGCAGATGTAAGTGAAAACAGGTCACTCTGCCTCCAGTCAGGGCGGGGATGGAGGCAGCCTGAGACTCAGACAACCGCAGGCAGCCCTCTGACCCCATCTGTTCTTTGCTGGGCACATCTTCATACAGGAGAGAAATAAGGGCCAAAATTTTCTCTTGCTCTTGGTCAGTGCATTTAATTCCAAAAACTTCACCGCTCTAACATTTGCAGAAATATGCCTTTTGCTCTGCTTTCCAAATCCAGGGTGTTTCCAGGGGCTCAGGACCAGACTCCCGAGCAGTGGCCAGGCTCGCTGGAGCACCCGTGCTCACCTCCAAATAACTGATGTGCTGGGGCTACACAGATGAAACAGGGCAACCCTAAAGCAGTAACTCCTAAAATCGGCATCCCTACACATATGTCCATACATAAACCCCAACTCTGCCTGAATCAGGGTTAGCTCATTATTCAGCCGCTTTATCTTGGGGGAAAAAGAAACAACAGATAATCTGGAGATTAAACTGGAACCACTCTTTCTGAGAAATTGCTTTCTGGAATGCGTAGTGAAGGGAAAAAAAAAGAAGTATGTAACTTATACAGCTCCCAGGGGAAAAATGAATATCCCAGTTGCCCTTAAAAGAGTCCAGCAAGAGTGGCGAGTAAAACTGTAAGCACATGATGCTGAGCCTCTTTCGAACCCCTTCAGATGAACATTTTCCCTACGTCTTTCAGGTAGCAGAAATCACGTTTGTGAGACCGCTGTTCACGGGCAACTTCTGCATACAGGACAGGAGTATATTAATACAACAAAAGGTTGTATTACCCTACGCTACGTCTTCAAACAACAGAACAGTTTGAAATAATTTGCAAAACCTTTCTCTTAACTCCTCTGTTCCTCGGTTTAAGTGTGGAAGGAAGGGCCAGAAGGAGGGGAGAGGGAAGGACGACCCCGTGGTGCCTCGCAGGGCTGGCACCATAATACCCACAACACCGACCACCAGTTGCTCTGATAGGATGGGAGCAGGAGCCACATCAGCCAGGACGTCCTTTCACACTCAGCATGTGCTTGGGAAGTGTATTTTGGCCACAGAGGTGATACAGCTTTCAGAGACACTTCCAGCACTTGGGGAGGGGATGCTCAGCAGCCTGCCGACCCATCTCAAGCTCCAGGGCTTCCCACGGGGCCAGCAGCAGCCACAACTCTCCTGCAGTGACCCAAGTCCCCTCCCCTCCTCGCTAGCTCCAGCCACATCCCTTAAAGAGGATCTGGAAGGAGCTCCAGACGTGTGCTGTAGGTATCAGCCCCTAAAACACTGCTGTGGAGCACGCTGGAGCAAATATATGGTAGAGTGCATCAAAGGAAGAAACAGGTGGTGAAAAGTCACAGCCTATAAATGCGTCTTTTGACAATTTTTACTTTTCAGTCTGCTCAGACAACAGTGCTTTAATAAAACACAGTCAAGAGAGCCAGCTTCAGCCTGCGTCTAAGAGCAGTGGACCTCTGGCCATGAGTGGGCATAGGGTAAACGAGGGGTTCTGTTCCCAACACCACCCCTTTCCCCCTTCTGAACCCTCACCCAACTTGACATACCTCCCCATCGCAGCAAGCTCTTTGGGGCAGAAAGCCTTTTATCTGCGTGTCCGCAGGATGCACAAGGCAGCCAGCCCCTGAGCCTCATGGTGTTTCAATACCATCAACGCCACAGCAAGGTCCACCACGGCTGTTTGACTCCCAAGTGCAAAATCAGCTCTGTCTAGCCAGAGAAGAGGAAAGAGACCAAAACCAAAACCCTGAGCGCATTAGTCACTGTTAACTATTCTTTCCAGAAACATAATATTGAAGGGATTTCACATATTTCCTGGCAGGGAGATTTCGTGGTGGCTTTTAAAAATGGATGATTAGTAAGATATAAATCCCCATAGCTAAGATGGGCAAGAAATCCTTTCACACACATATATATACAGATTAAAACTTGAGTATTTTACCTTTCCCCAAAAAAGCAATTGCTGCTGTCAAGTACACCCTTCTATTACAGCCACATGCTCTTTTTAAGAATAGCTAATCAGAAAAACATACTGAGGTATTTAATCAGTTGGGGTTTTTTTTTCTTTAATGACCTAATGTTTTGGTGTGCAACTGCTGCCAACTCACACTGGGTGGAAATTTAGTACTGTCGGCATTTAATTATTATTTTAACACAGATTTCTCTACCTTCCTACAGTGAAGAAATAGCTAGAAAAAAAATACAACAATGAGCAGCTTTTTAAGCCATTAGATGACATGCTTGCTATTTAGCCATAAAGACACAGAGAAGCTCACTCTGCCATCCCCTCTTAGGGCAGACGCTCCCCAGTTTGCACTTCTGCAGCCAACCAGAGGGACAGTGTCCGAGGGACAGCCAGGAGGGATCACAAACACCTTGCCCTGGAAGCTCGCCAGGCTGTGACACAGCTCATCGAAATATGTGCCAAAGAACTGAAACGCGGAGCACCTGGTTTGCGTTGTACCTTGGGCCATAAACAACGAAAGGATTGGTTCATTTTGTCAGCTTAAAACCTGTTTTCCTAATTTTTCCCATTGCTGTCTGAAACAAACTCAATTCTGCAACTTGTAACAGGCTACAGGGGAAACGTGTGTTGATCTGCTGCAGATTGCAAGACAGGTTTGATTCACGCAGTGAGGGGGGGACCCCCAAAACCCAGGTTGTATGCTTTCAGAAGAAATCCAGAGCTGTGCTACTCACGGTGAACTCCCAGCACCGTGCAAGTGTTGCACGTTGTGTTGCTCTGGAGCCAGGACAGTGCGTGGAGACGGCTCTCCCCACACTCATAGCCAGTCTGGTGAGAGCTTGCTCCTTGCTTTCTCCGAAAAAGCAAGATTTAAGCTTCAGTCCTCGCAAAAAGCAATGGAGAAATGAGACTGCAGCAAAGCAGGGCTCGTGACACCATGTGTTAAATGGCGCAAAGCAGGAAGGGCTGTGAGGATGCACATGGATAACTTTATCTTCCAGAGCGGATGGAGTAGTCAGCCACACGCTTATTAAAACAAGTATGAGTCTGTGATAGCAATCTAAGATAACACTAAGAGGTTTGTCACCCAAGGAAAAAAAAATTATGCTATTGCTGGACCTGTGTCCATAGAAACCACATTTAGCCTTAATAGAGAATCCCACTATGCAGGTGACTCCTCACTTGAGAAACACCAGCTCCCTATTTGGTATACGCTGACCTTTGCATACAGTCACACGCACATTTAAAAGAGAAATATGTATATTTAAACAGACACAAATGGAGGTTAGGAACAGCGAGGTGACAAATTTTATTTCTCTGACGGCAAGGTAGGGCTCTCTTGCCAGTTGGCAGGAACGAAGCATTGCTCTCCTTTACCTGAAAAAAGAGGTTGGGGATGTGGCGTTTACTATCCAGATGGTCACTATAAAGGAACGTACCTGCGATAAATAAAGAGGCAGCTATTTCATCTGCTTAATATTCACTCATCCCACAGTGCACTTTTCAAGTCACATTCCTGGAGCGAAGGGCACGTGTTTAAGAAGCCACATACAATTCCAGTTTTGCAGAGTAAAAAAGAGGGAAATAGCTTTGGTCACCGGGAGTATTTGAATGTCACTTTGTTAGGCTGTGCATTGCATTTGACAGAGCTAGCAAAGGAAATGAGAAGTGATAACTGATAGTGCCGTGATTAGATCAGCCACCTTGGGAAAGGTGCTGAAGCAGAGATATTTCACTAAAATAAGGAGAATCCTGGGAATAGATTTCTGGCAAGTGATCGCAAAGGAGATATGGCCAGAATTAGAAATGGATTTTGCAGGCAGATAAAACGTAATAGATAGAAGGCAGCTCAAAATGATATATAGTGAGGGCCTACAGAGTGACTATAAAGTTTGTTCGCAGTTATTTAACATATAGAGATCCTAGAAAGACTTAACTTCAAAATACACTTGCTGTGTTATTAACTTTAATGTGCAGAGATAAAACAATGTTGCATTAAAGCTCTCTAGTAAAAAAGGAAGCTGCCTTCTCCCCAGCTATCCACCTCCGACTTCAGTGGAGTTGCATCACTTTATTCCACAAGATAGAAGTGGAACAGGAATCCCTTCTTGGGCTTCTGACTGACAAAGATATATGAAAATGTATGTTTCATTATTTTATCTTGCAGGAAGTTGCTTTGATAATGAAGGATAACTATTGGCAGTGGTAATTAATGCATTGTAATAAACTTATGACATGCATTTCTGTAATCTAACCATGTTTTCTTCTGCAGCTCACAGACAAAGCAGGTCTTTAGGCTGCTACTTAGGCATTTTAGGGGAAGCAGGTTAGCTTTATTGCCTATTAAAAAAGGCTTCGATCATCCTGTTGCCCACATCTATCTGTCTGTCTCCTCCTTAATAGGTTTAGCCAATTAAATTTAAATTTAAAGACAACTAGTTTCTTGCATTTCTGTAAAGCACAGCGGGAAAGAAAGAGACCTGATGAGTACGCTAACTCAGGGAAAGGCTGCTACCTGGGTTCAGTCATTAAACATCAGAGTTTATCACCACAAGACTAAGACGTTGACAACCCATCTTCCCTCGCACCTGTAACCACAAGACTTTGAGATCAGTCTGTGGGCTTAAGGGTCTGCAAGTCAGAAAAGGCCAATACACTGCGCCCAGGGGGCTGAGTTTGGCCCTCTGCTCCTCATTTCATTGGCTGGTGAAGCGTTGAATTTTGCACAAACAAATAATATATTGTGTGTTGTTCATAACAAGATATAGATTTCACGGTTACAGCAATATAAATCTATGTCGCAGCATATCTGTGTATAAAGACGTCTTCTCATCGGCTGGCTCCAAAGAGCCGTATGTGCATCACTCACACTGCCAGAGTGGGAATTCTCACATAAATCACCTTTGGTACCAATGGAGAACGCACTTGAGAGAGCAAGGATGTCTGGAGAAGAGCCAAATATTAACGCTGTTTACCTACCACTGGAATACAAACTAATAATAACCATTATCACCATCACTATATCAATGGCGGCAACGGAGCATCTAATTCTGCATCCATAAAATCAGATGCAACCACCACTGCATCCCATGGGAGCTCCTCCTGAATACAGGAAGGTGGACTTCAAACGTCAACCATCTATGTCATCAAATACCGAGCTATTTGCTCAGGCAAAATTGTCATTGAAACAAGCTAAGACAATCACAGTCAATAGATTTTGGCATGAAAAGGGACAAGCTTCAATTTTTGCCATCATTCATGCCCACGTTGGCACCAGAAGGAACAACTGACTAGATTTTCCAAAGTGCCATGCCGCTTGCTTCAGCACTTGTAGAAGTCAAGGTGTTTCCTTGCCTACAGATGTTGCACCTGGGCTGAACCTCTTGTCCCTTGAGTCTGGGAACAAAAAGCTTCATTCCCAGCACTAGTACCTGGGAATGCACCATCTCCATCAGAACAAAGCTCTGCTTTTGAAATAAAACAAGCGCTTCTCAACAGCCCATGAGCTGAATCCTGCTGCTTGACTTTGTCATCGCTGTTTTGAATGAGTGAGAGGTGGGAGGGCAGTTTCTGTCTACATTAATATTTATGTGGTTCCCTGCCCATTCATTCATGTGCTGAAACTGTTTTTGACAGTAAGAAATCCACTGAACATAAGCAGGCCTGTAGCAGCTGCTCAAGAAATGCCAATAATACTGTGCACAATTCTATACCCTCCAAATTTCCCCTATGTTCATATATTATTAGCAGGTGACAGGAACTTAAATAAAGCGTGTGAAATATAAAAGCAGGACAAATAATTATATTGGTGTAGAGACTTCTATACTGGAGTAATTTTTGCTCCAAATACCTTATTTAGGCTGTAGGTTTTCAGAGCCAGAAAAAAAATAAATCTTTTTTCCACACCATGTCTACAACAGAGCAGGGTGCTTGGGATCCCTGCTGCTCTGTGATCCCAGCTCTTACCCCCAACACAATTAGCAGTAGCTAATAGTAGTAAGCAAGACTGAACACAAACTCAGAATGAAAATTACTAAGAGAAAAAAAAAATCCTGCTCCAGATTTCAAAGCAATTCCTGAACTGCCCACGTCACACCGTGAACAGGCACCCTCATTTGAAGACAGAGCACTTCACACAAAAAAGCATGGTTTGAATAAACCAAGTGCAGCCCACACAGGGAGTGGGCAGAGTCCACCAGCTTGAGACATAACCCTCTCAGGGATAAAGGGCAACTGGGCAAGACTGATACTATTCTTATCACCAACACAGCAAAGGCTGTTTCATGAAGCCCCTCAATGACAGATAACACTGCTTTTCTGGTAAAGAAGCCTTTGCTACTAGCACTGTGAAATTATCCCCTCAATAAGGGATTCGAGGGCTATATAATTGTGCCTGGCCCCTTCCTCATCAGCAGCACCTCTTCAACACTTTTGTACAACCCTCCAAACTGATGGCACAAGCCTGATCCTACAGTCACGGTCTTTAATTGCCATCAGTGATTTCTGAGGGCACGGAGCCTCATTACCAGCCCATGAGGAACCAAAGCAAGGCCACCACCTGAGCTCACGCCGGTCCTCAGCATCCCGGTGGCTGCATGGGACCAAGAGCAGGCACAAGCCCCTGCGGGTAACTGCTGCTTTCTGGAGATCCTCCACCTGAGTGACCCATGATGAAAGGCTTCGCATCCCATAACCGTGCCTCTGAGCCCTTGTCCTGGTTTGGGCTGGGCTGGCCACCACACAAACAACAGCTGCTCTCTCTAACCCCTCTCCCTTCCCAAAAAGAGAAGGGAGAGAAAATAAGGGAGAGAGACTTACGGGTTGAAAAAGAAAACTAAAACTACTTTGATGAAATACTACTAATAAAAAGATTATAATATCGGTAAGAAAATAATGAAATATATACAATACATACAAAACTGTATCAAGCTCACAGGATTATGATCACACACTGGGAAAGTCCCAGACTGGACTCTGCGACGGATGGGAACTGGATTCCAGATCTGGAGCCAGGAACACCCGGATTGGGATCAAAGGCAGACGAACAGACGGAGTCCTCCTTGGATGCCAGCCATTGAAGAAAGAGCCTGACCCCTTTGATCCCTCAGCTTTTATACTGAGCACGATGCAGACGGGACGGAACACCCCTTTGGTCGGTTTCGGGTCACCTGTCCTGTCCGCTCCTCCTCACAGGTGCGACCCCTCTGCGCTCTTCTGCCTCCGACCCTCAACGTGGCACGTAGCAAAGTGAGCTGACCGTGGCTGTTACATCAGCAGGAGCCTCTCCACATACCATTCCTTGGCATTAATTATAAGCATCAGGTCTTATCACTCTGGAAGCAGACATTGTCTGAAAAAAATACGCCGCTAATTTCAGAGATTGCAGTTAGTTAGAAGAGACTTAACTGGAAAGTAAAATTACCGAAAATTGGTCCCACTCTACCTCAAACCAGGCCAGCCCTCCAACATCTCTCCTTCTTTTCCCCAGGAGTCATCTCTCAACTATTTTAGCTTCAAGATGCTCAGCTTTTTTCCCCTTAAACTGCCGCAATCGCAGCAACACGTGATTTTGATACAACTAGAAAAGAAAGAAATCGTTCCACTTGGAAAGCCAAAACATTTTCTGTTTCTAAAGACACTGACTTCCCGGCCCAGGCTGGCTGCTTCTGAGGAGCTGGACAGGGAGACCGGAGTCACAAAAAGGGAACGGGAATGTCCCCACCCTTCAGAAATGGCTTACAAAAACCAAAAGGATTTTTAAATCACACTTTACTTTTCACTTTTGACACCGTTCTTTTTAATTTTTCTTGTCTTGGTACAATTAAGTCAGGCTCTTTTCTAGTCAGGCTGTTTCCAGTCTTTGCAGCAGGCCCCAGGACTGTAAATGGGTTGCAGCTGTTCCAGTAACAAGACCTGCTTGCGAACAAGGGTGACCATCCCAGCGCACATCCCGAATTTCCGCATTTTTCCTCATTTTTTCCCACATTTTTCCTCATTTTTTTTCCCAGCCTGCGACTTCTTCCTCCTTGCACAATGTGACTCCCGTGGCGAAACAACATCCACCGCGAGACCTCCCGCTCGGTCAGAAGACGAGCAGAAGCTGCGAAATTTTCCTCAGACCTTCTTCACCCCTCCCCATCCCTGCTCCCTCCAGCCTCCGGCAGACCTGGGGGGAACCCATCGCTGCCTCCCCCGCCCCGCCGAGCCCAGGGGTGGTTCAACACCGACCACTCGCCCCGCACGGGGCCTAATAACCGGGGTAGGGCCACCACAGCGACAATGCCGGTATGTTTAATCAAAACACTGTGACTTCCCGGTACTCCTTTGAATTTCCTGAGGGATAACCTGACTGCAACGCCTGCCCTGGGACCCCGACTGCTTTGGGCACAGGGCCCAGCTGGAGGCCCCTGGGGTAAAGTGGGGCTGACATGGCCGGTTCACCCCCCAGAAGAGCGAGGCGCGGAGCAGCCACAGCAGCACCGTCTATTAGTGATGCTGCCATAACCATTCCCAGGACATTACGGTCTGCTGCACCACTACATGAGACTACTTTGCAACATAAGACGGGGAAAAAAAATAAAAATCAGACATACCAGTTAAGATGTAGTTTATTTATAGCTCAGCTTTTCAAAGTTTACTAATTGTAGTAGAGATTATTCACGGTTCATGCCTCTAAAGAAGTCAATGTTATTCCCTTTCTCTTCTCAACCCTAAATAATATTTGATAAGTTTGTTCCGTTCCTCCTCCTAGATCGCCCTGGCTTCTGGCCCTTCTCGTCCTGGTCTAGGGATTGCTCTCTACCTCCACCTCCTCTCCCCTGGATCCTGCTGTTCCTTGGCTCGTTTTCATTTTTCCCCTGGTTCCCGCTGTGGCCTTTGTCTGGGTTTCCCCCCGCTCCCCGCCCCCCCCAGCCCCCGCTCCTTGCCCTATGCATGATCTTATTCACTCACGCACCAATTGCTGCCGTGCCAATGAGAAATGTACTTTTCCATCACCGACTCCCCTCTCCAGCCAAGCCCATCGCTCAGCCTGCCTTGCTGACATCTCTTGGCTGGGCGTCTTGTCATCAAATCAAACTCAATATAGCTGCAATGGACCTTTTGATCTTTCCTAACAAACCCCGTCACTTGCCCAGCCTCTATCACTTCTGAACAAACTTCTACCCTCCCTGTTGCTCAGACCTATGACCTCCTCCAGTTCCCCCATCCTTCACATCTCCACTCTTCTTGTAATACCACTGGGCAGACCACCAGCTGGTGTAAATCAGTGTAATTCCACTAACTCCAATGGCATTATAGCAATTTACAAGAGATGAGTTTCTGTCCTGGTGCCTCTAAAAGCAAATATATTCTATTTGACAAGTAAAAACCATCAGCCAGGTCCCTTAATATCTCCTGTATTTATTACTGGGATCTCTTGTCCTCCGGTCTCCCAACAGCCACACTCTTTTCAATACAAGTAACCTCCTGAAATTCCCACCTGCTGCTCACAACCCAGAAGCTTCCTTTCCACCCTCAAGCCTCCTGTACCTACCCACTCTCCATTCCTCAGCCATGCTTGGCTTCTTATGCCTTCTGAATATGCCTGACGTAATTTGGTGTGCTAACAGCATTTAATTAGCAGTAATAAATCATGCACTAATTCAGAGGTTTATTTGATGCTAAAAAAAAAAAAAAAAAAGTTGCCACAGAAGTTCAACACCCAATGTCAGATTAGGACACAAGTAAAAAGTACCTGTTTAACAGAACATGGGCACACACCTGCAAATTTATGTACTTAATCACCAAGATTACATGAAGCGTTACGTGTTCATTGTGCCATCCTAACACCAAGCACTGTGCTGTCCCAGGGAAGTTTCTTAACCACTTTAATATCAGTATAAATCCTGGCTTGAACCAAACACACTGCAGTGTAAAATGACACAAACAATACCACAATAACACCCTGTGTCTTCACGCTCCCTACACCACACCATTAAGTCTTGTAATGGTGTGGGGCTTGGCGATTAGCGGCTCCAACCTAACCATCACTGCTACCTTTGTATAAGTGTTTCCATTTTGTAAAAAAAAAAAAAAACAAAAACCACCACCAAACAAAAAAGAAACAAACAAGAAACCTTGCATGTTTTGTTCAGTTTACCATCTACTGGAAAAAGAGAAAAGCTCTTTCCAAAATGCAGAACAGCAGCTGCGCTTTGGGTTTTCCACACCTGGAGGGATGTGAGAGTGTGGGGGCAAGATCAGGCCCTTCATGAGAGTACTAAGGACTTCACCATATGCACAATGCCAGAATGATAAAATGTTAATGAAGTGAAAGTGTATTAGTGAATTATTAAAATTTCGCTCCTCTCTGCAAAGCACAGAGTGAGGAAAAACTCAGTGAAGATAATTATAAAAATAGGATCAAAACATTTGGATCCCTTCTCCACCTCCAACAAAAAAAGCTTTACAAAATCTGGTGTTGAAATTAACATATTAATTGGGTAGCTTCTACAAATGATCTACTGTAAAACCCAGATCAAAACAAGTTGGAGCTGGGGGTAAAATGAGACTGAATCCAGTTAAATCTGGATGGGTCAGACCTTCAGCTTCCTCCCATCTCTAACAACCTCTCTTAACCCCTCTGAAGCCTCTGCTCCTTTCCACAGCAAGCCCAGCCAGCAATTAAATTGGCAGTGAGAAGATCTTACTGAGGGGAGTAACACCGAGCGCGGCTCTGCAAGGACAGGTCAGGCCGGGGAGTTCGCATCTGCTTGATGTGCCAAAAGCTGACTTTATCTGGGGAAAAGGTTGGCCTTTCTACAAATCCCGAGAGGAAAAAAAACAACCAAAAAGCCGCTCGGTACTGGGGAGCCGCAGAGCTGCCAGGGGCTGGAGATGGGAGGTAGGGTCACAGGAGACACGAGGCCACCGCTCGGTTCAGCGGGGGGGGGCGCAGGGTCTGGCAAAGCGCGACACTTAAAAAGAGCAATTTCCAATAAAGCTGACACTCTGTGAAACGCTTTCCAGAATCAAACTTGGATTGCCTTGTACGTAAAGCCCCCTCTGTTAGGAAGTCTCGCATATTTTCCTTGCAACAAAAATATGCGTGCCCAGACATCATGAGTGGGCTGTATCAGCAAACAGGTGGCAGATAAGTGCTTTGTAATTAGGCTCCCACCGGGGAACCTCACACTCGGCCTCAGCAAACGGAGTTTACAGTCAGGGTCCCACCACAACCCCGCACGTGGGAGGTGGGCAAAGGGAGAAGCCTGTGTGGGCCAAAACCATCCCACTCCTTAAATAGCACCTATTTTTATTTGGGTTTAACCGATTTTCAGTAAAAGGTAAAAATACACAGTGTTGGAAACTTTATTATACTGGCTAGCATTGATATAATTTCCTGCTAATGCTGGAAAAAAAAACTACAGTATCAAACGGCTAGACAGATCTTTCCATTCAGTGGCACCTACCAACCCTGACCACCGGTCACAGCCCTGCCATCTGTCGGTCTGTCCCGCAGTCAGTGCCGACACAGAGAAAGACCATTTCCAGCAAAGAGACTCTTAGACTACAGACAGAGAAATAAAAGGAAAGAGCAACAAAATACCATCCGGTGTTAACAGGCAGACGTTTCACCTCCAGCAGACTTAGCCTGTCCAGTTTCCGCAGACATTACAGGATAGATGAGTTTTAGGGGGAGTTTTGAAAGAGTGTAAGGAGTTACCTGTTCCTCCCCGAAGAGAGGTGGGGAAAAACTGACCACCGCCAAACAAGTGGCCACCAGCGCCGGGATTAACGCGAGGGTGGTCCTACACGACTTGAACCACCTGGAAGTCGTGTGTCCAGCCGTGGTGAGTTTTAGCTGTTCCGCAGACCCCTCTCACCAGCCATCTCCAGAGCGGGGCTATCCCATCCCTGAGGGGGACAGCCGGGGCGCAGGGAGCCTCGCTCCTTCATGGGCTACGTGGGCAGTCAAGGTGCACACCTTAGGCTAGACAACCAGCATCAGTCCAGACCAAGCAGAAGTCCCAAGACTGCTAAAGGCACCTGAAGTGTTACAGCGAAGTTAAGGAGGGTGTGGGTTGTACTGATGCTCAGCAACTGAACTTCGAACTGAACCTTAAATGGAGTAGGATTTCCAAAACCCAGGAGGGAGTCGCTTCCCAAAAACTGCCTTGCCTTCCATAGCTTCAAGCTGGTTTCCCAGAATCAGCTGATCGCTTCTGAAAAAACACGGCCGTAATTTTTACAGTTAAACAAAATGCTGTTTTGTTGAGGTCCTTTCTTTTTTTTTCTCATTATTCTTGTTACAGTTTTATTTTGGCTCAGCCGTGAGATCAGCTAACAAGCCAAATGCGGTTTCATTAGAAATATTTCAAAATCGTGGCCAAAGTCGTGCAGCGCTGTGTTACGTCTGAAGTCACGAACTGGCAAATTCCAGCATCAGCCAGGACAGTCCCGTTCAGCCCAGCTTAGGCTTCTGGACAGCCCCGGCAGCTCCTTCTGCCAGGAATGGCTCCTAACACCAAGATATCTCCTATGCCAAAAATCACTATTTGAAGCCACTCGGCATGCCAGGCAGCTTCTTACAAGTTTATGTACCTTTTCCACGTTTCCTCCTCAAAACCCTCTGCGAAAGTTCAGCTTAACACCATAAATACTCCGTCGTGAGCGGACATCGGAGAAATAACGTTTATTTCCCTGAACCTCCCTGCTTACTAGAACACAACGACCTAAACCCCAGCCCTCACCTTTCTTCTGGACCCTCCTCCAAAGCTGTGTCTAATCTTACAAGCCTCCAAGCTGGCATCCCAGCCACGCCAGGCTGGACGGGGACCAGTAAGCGACTGGCATTTTCTGGAAGGGCTGCCTATATTCTCACCCCCGACCCCACATCCCGAATAAATACGCGCTGCATTGGCGCACTAGCACGAGCGCACTGGGGAAAGGCAGACACATTTTCAAAGTTTTATTCCATTAGCAATCGCTAATTAAGGGGCAATTAATTTGACTCCCAGCTCTGCTCCCGATTTTGCCTTGCAACTTTGGGCAGTCCATGTGAAATGCTATGTTTCAGACTCCTATGCTCATAAAACTTCTGTGGATGTTAAAAAATGAATTTCTCTAAAGTGATTTATGATCCCTGATGAAAGGCAGTTCAGAAGTGTAAGGACTGCTCCTATTAGTAAAATAACTGCTGCATTTTTTGATCTTTCATGCTAAGGGGGGGAAGGGGGAAAAAAAAGCCTATCTGAGTATCATTAATGAGGCTCAAAAGGTATAAATTGCAAATTGGATACTTTTGAAAATATGGCCCAGAGAGGCTGGTGGGGTGGTTTTTTTACAACAGCAAAAAATGGGAGGACAACACAAACATTTAACTTCTCGCATTTCCCTGGGGAATGTGTGACATCATAAAACTTTTACCAACTAAAATCACTAGAGATAAACAGAGTAGCGCTCACACAGAGGACAATGAAGGGTAAATCTAGAAAATACCCAATCCAGCTCATTTCCTTCACTGCGTAAAAACAAGTAACTGACACACTTCCTGCCGGCAAACCTTCCTGCAGATAAGGGTGCTCCCGACAACAGGAAATTCGCTTCTAGAAGCAAGCACACTTTCGCTATCAAGCCAAACTTTCTCTATTTGAACTCCACAGCAATTAAAAGCAGCACCTGGCTAATCAGACGTGAGCTGGATTAAACACGCAACCGCCCAGGTCCCAGCAGAAGGAGGGAGGTCCCAGCTCCTGCACCCTGGTGCCATCCCAAGGGGAACTCCTGGAGCAGAAGCAGGCATTGCTCCCGCCGGCTCTGCCATCCCTTTAGGCTGCTCTGCCCACAGCCAGATTTTAAAGCCAAGCCTTGGGGTTTTTGGATGGGGAGATCCAAAGGCGTGGGTGGAAAGGGGGCTGAGCACCTTCGCCTCAGCGCCCTGCAGGATTTACCTCCCGATCCACCAGACCCGCTCCGGTTTTCTTAAGAAATAACAATGCAAAAAGTGAAATACGCAAGCAAAGAGGCAAGAGACGTCAGACTGGTCATTTAAGGTTTCAAAGCAATGATTTATACAGTGGGTGAAGCACTCAAGTGCTTTTTCTCAGCTTGGTCACTGCAAAATGAAAATTAAAGGGAGCAACAAAATAAAATGTTTCGGAGAAGACGCAGTGAATTCTTAAAGACCTCTCTGTAACAAACATCTGAAATCAATGGCTGCTGCTCAAGAAAATTAGCAGAAGCCCTAAAACATTTCTTGTGAGTTTGCTGTGAAATACTTCTCTCCTGCTCCAAAAGCAAAATAGCTCTCTCCTTTCACACACAATAAACTTTCAATAGTGCAGCAAACTAAAACTTCAATTTACCACAATAATAGTCTGATTTTCTCATGCTGCATTCATCAGTAATGAAGTATATTTTATTCTTGTATCTCTGCTTTTGTCCTCAAATAGCACGCTATTACCAAATGGTGATATTTTTATTTTTTTTTTATTAAAAGCAATTGCACAGGGTTTCCCTGTAGCCATTTGACTCCTTTTTTTTTTTTGTTTCTCTTTGCAGGTGAGGCAGAGTTGTGAAATGGCCTTAATATTCAAGCCCACATCATTACATTTTAATATAACTTTGAAACAAGGAGGAAAGGAGGGAGATCTAATCAATCCCAGCTTTCTCTCCCAGGTCCATAGCTTCCCATGAAAAGAAATGTGGCCTGGTCATCTGATTTTAAAAAAAAAAAAAAAAAAAAGTCATCCCTTACTACTAATTTTTTTTAAAAAAATCCTTAATCATGTCGCTTTGAGCCTTCTTCCTCGGGCCCCCCAGCAGCAGCCTCTCGCGGGCTGGGGCAGGATGCCCACCATACCTCCAATCCGGAGGGCATCCCGGTGGGAGCAGGGCAGGCGGGCTGCGTCTCCCCAGCTCCTCCTTGGGTGGAAAGTGTGGGACACCATCCGGAGGGGGAAAAGAGGGGAGGCGGCAGCGCAGGGTTTTATTGTAAAATGACCTTGATTTGACAGGCACGTTCTCAGGTTTCAACAGATGCTGTGGGAAAGGCAACAGCAGCCAAGGCGGTCTGCAGGCATTTCTGATGATATGCAGACTTTTTTTTTTTTCTTTTTTTTTTTTTTTTTTAAATAAATGGGAGGGGGGGTAGTCTTCTCAGTTTCCATGACAACAGTGTCTCCACTTGTCTGTTATTAGATACCATCCGCTTCCTGTGTCTAAATTTTTAAACCAATCAGAAAAGTGTTTATAGATTTTTACAGCTCCTGGGACAGTCCCTCTCCTCCAAGAGAGCTACTTTAATGACACGTAACGCTTAGGCAGCCAAGGGCTGCAAGGCCTTATATTTTCGGCTGCAAAGTGATCACGGTTTACGCTGTTTGCCGGCTGATACGTGGGGCCACGCTGGAGAAAACCGGGGTTTCGCTGCCCGATTTATGGTGCCCGCAACAGTCACTGCCACGTCGGTGTTTTTTTGTTTGTTTGTTTGTTTGTAATACCACACAAACTCATTTTCATCGTTTGCTCATTTTTCTTTCCGATGCACCCCACGGAACAGCCGGAGCCCTCCCTGCGTGAAAAACGGTGGCGCGAGGGACGCCGTTATCCCACCGGAGTAACGGTCTGCCCTGACGTAAGCGGCCCCGCGGCACGACGTCGCCTGCCGCAATTAAAGTTTCAGCAAACTGGGCTGCGAAGAGCGGCCGCGCCGTAGCCGCGCGAACGGATTTTCACGGGCGCGTTTTTTGGTAACATAAATAAGAACCGAGCGCCGCGCGGCCGGCAGGTTAACGAGGAAATCCTTCTCCGGCGTGCGGCGACACATGCGCGTACTGCCGGGAGATTAATCCACCGTAACTCCAGGCAAGTTCGGAGCGAAGCACAGCGAGCAAAAGCTGGGGCTGACGTGAGAACCAGAAGAGCCCTTTCCCGGCGGCTCCGACAGCCCGGCCCTGCCGGGGGATGCCCTTCACCCGGGCGCAGGCACAGACGGAGCCCGTGAGGCACCGAGCGGCTTCTACTCGGGCACGGGTCTCAGAGCCGCCGGCACAGCCCCGGTCGGGGCTGCAGCCGCCGCCTCCCTGCCTCCCTCCCTCTCGGCCGGGCCGCCCCGCGGTGCCGGCGGGGCGGCGCTGCCGGGGCACAGCCCGCCCGGGATGCGACCCGCCGGCCGCCCCGCACACCTCCCCCGCTGGCCCCGGGTCGCCCTTCCCCACCACCGGGCTGCCGCCCCCCCAGCGCGGCGGGACGGGGGCGGGCAGCGCCGGGCAGCCCCAACTCTCACTCCCCGCCGCGGCCCAGCGGCCCCAAAAGTTTGGCCGGGGCTCCCTGCCCCGGGAGGGACGGGGGGGGGACACGACCGGCACCCACCCACCCGCACCGCCCTCCGATGACACCGCGAAACGCCGCCGCCGCCGTTACCTCCTCGCCGCGGCCCGCGTCTCCCGCCGCCGCCGCGGGGGTGGGTGCTCCCCGCGGCCGGCCCCGCTCCGCGCCCCGCGGCGGGAGCAGCCGCAGCCCGCCCCGCCGCCCCGCCCCCCCCGCCCCGCCGCGCCCCGCCGGGCCCTAGCGCCGCCCTGCCCCGCCTCGCCCCGCCCCGCCCCGCCTCGCCGCCCCCCGCGCCTGGCGGCGAGTGCCGGGGCCGGGCCTCCGCCAAGGAAACCTGGGGGTGCCGCCACTCCCCAGGGGGTGTTTTCCTGCGGGGCCATGCGGCCGCGGCCGCCCTGGGGCTGGGGGAAGGCGGCGGGTGGCCCGTCCCACCACGCTTTGCTTTTCCTTTCCCCGCTGCCTCCCCCCGCCGCGCGCCCGCCCTGCCGCCTCCTGGTGCGGGCAGGCGGCACTGCCCTCGTCCCGCTGCCCCGGGGCCGGGGCCGGGGCCGGGGCCGGGGCCGGGGCCGGGGGGGGCAGCACTCCCTGGAGAATGCCTGCACGCCTCGGCCGCCAGCCTTGGCCATCGCGTTGCGGGCGACCTTCGTGTCACTGGAGCCGGACTTCTACGTGTTGAAGACTGAAACATGCAGAAATAAAACTGCTGGTTTTGTTAGCATCTTACCCGCCGGGAGCTCCAGCCGGGGCATGGCACCTCGTTGTCCTGTATTCTTTACAGTTGAATACAGAAAACTCCCCCACGCCGGGAGAGCTTGCAGTAGCGCGGGTGCACCCTGCCGCCTCCTCCTCCTCCTCGCTCCTCTACCCCTCTGCAGCCCTCATACCAGCCTCCTCTCGCTGCCCCCCATGAAAGCAGGGGAGAGGGAGCTTTGGGCTGAACTGGGACCCATCCCTGAGTGCAAGTGTTGGCAGGGTCTCAGAGGGAGCGGGTGCCATCAGCGCTGCCACACGCCCGGGGAACTGTCAAGCCTCTAAAGGGCATTTAATTATTCATTGTAAATTTACCTTTCTCCAACCAACCCTTATATAGTGACAACTCAAGGTACGTGCGATTGCCATAGTGATTATAGGAGAAGCCTAGCTTTACCCCTTTAGATTTATTTTGCCATAATGTGGGAATGACTGGTTCGGGATGGGATGGGATGAGATATTTTTTTTTCCCCCAAGGGATACACCCTTTCCTTGACACTGAGTCTGGTCAGAGGGCAGAACGAGAGCTGTGTCCTGCCAAACCTGTTTCCTGCCTATCCAAACTCTGCCACTCAACAGCACAGGGCTCCCAACCCCAGACCCAACGTGCTTGCGTGTGGGAGTGACACAAAGAAACCCAGGTTCTGCACCAGCATATTGCAACCTTCGAAGGTCAACAATATACAAAAAGTAGCAACGCTGAATTTTGATGATGATTGGGAAAAAAAGAAAGTGTTTTTCTGTAGCTGTATCAAACGCAGCTTTACTGGTAGAAGGGCATGGAAACATGGTTTCTCTGCCCATTTTTCTTGCTGTCTCAGGATGTATTTTGAAAAGCCAGCACGGGTTGAAGTAGCAGCTCGGTCCTTTCATTCGTGAAAATTGCTGGCATGAAACTTCTCCCTGCCCCCACCTGGATCCTAGCTGTATCCCTGGGCACTGCTCAGCTGTGCAGATGGCCAGAACCTCCTGTTGATTCCCTGACACTTGCCTCTTCAATGGATGGATGGGCTCGGCTTATTCCAAACTGAATATAAAACCCTGGAGTTTTCTGAGCAAAGTTACAGTTTTCCTTTTATAGGTGGTTTTGGTGACATGGGGACAGAGGCATTCCCATTCCACAGGATCCCTGCGTAAGACACACAGGTCCCTTGTTCTGCTCGGTGGAAAGTTTGCTACCGGCTGCTCTGCAATATGCCTAGGACTGCAACAGGAGAGCGCAGCCCTGCTCACTGAACGCCGAACACTGACAAAAAAATTGGAAGGTGCAGAATAAACCCAACCCCACGGTCCTTTTCCAGGCTTGTTACCTAGTTCAGATGGGTAGCCATTGGCATGGCGGCCACTGGAGATGCTCTTGACGTAGAAATGCCTGATTTAGTTTTGACGAAAACAACCCAAGAACAAACAGCTAAGCATTTGGGCTCAGCTATCAATGTGGTTAGAGCTGGGGACCCTGGGCACCATGATAATAACAAGACGTATGTTACTTGTTTTTAAAAATGCGAATATCTATTTGCAACATTGCCACGCGTGTAAATCCCGCAGATGCCAACAGGAGTGTCCACAAAGGGCAAAATCTTGGCCGCATTGAAGGAACCCCCAAATGGCATAATCATCATAAGCACTGCAGGTGCCAATTACCCTTTGCGGGGCTACTCCATACCAACGTTATAAAGGAGGCATTTTTTCCTGTGCTTACCCATTAACTTTAAGCCAGGCAATTTTCCTAATGAAATCAGTAGTAGTGGGTTTTTTGTCCCTTGATCAGGTCGTCTGAATTACTCTGTGCCTGTATCTATGCTAACCACAGCAGCTTCAAACCTCAGCCTAAGTTCCTGCAAAATTTAGCCACAAGTACGTGCATTTCCCTTCTTCTGTTGTTTGCTCCCAGTGATGCAAGCTTCATTATTCTTTCATTTCTTCCTCCTTCCTCCCACTCATGTATTTGAGACTTTCTTACGTGCTTTGTAGCTCTACTTCCCACCTCCTCTTCATTTAGATCCTTCCTAAAGAAATGAGTGGTTTAGAAGACCCACATTTGCAAGGGAAAAATATTAATAGTGCAAACTTTTCTCGGAGATGCATTTTTCCTATGTCTCCAAGTGCATCTTGTCTCTCCGTTTCAATCTTAGCACTGTTAACTCTCCCATGCTGCTTTGTTATCTGTGTCTGCCGGATGAAATTAATGGAGATGAAATTCTTACCTCTCTCCAAACGGGGGAGAATTTATGATTTATGCTGTAGAACGTTTTCCCGTGTCCGCGTCAGTCCATTTTGTCTCAAGTTTTTCATTACACCTTGTTTTCTCGGAGAGTCTGTAAATCCGGGCTCTCCAGCTGGCAGCTCCTGGGTTATTTCTGGCCTCTTGGCCCAAGAGCTTACAGCCCCCAGAGCAGCCCTGGGGCACAGGCGGTTCTTCTCCTACCTCAAGAAAAAATGTCCCTGCCGCCTCCCCCCTGCTGCCGGCACAATGTGGTGCTTGCTCCAGGGACAGACAGACGAGAGGCACTTTGCCACAGGGATGCGTCTTGGGAAGGGCTCCAGTCCCACGGGGGAGGCAGCTCCAAAGGAGCTTGACTTCATCTACAAAGTAGCTGTAGGTCCTGCTATCAGACCCCTCCGTCTCTTCAAGGACTTGCTGTAGCACCATGTGATTATTTACCACGGAGGAGCTGTAGCTGTGCTGTTTACCCTTTTTGTTTCTTGAAGATGTTTAGTCTCTTCATTTGAGCACAAAGATAAAAATGCCAGTGCTTTAATCCAGATCACATGTTTTCAAGGTCAGGAAGATGTCAGTGACTTTTTTTCTACTTATCCATTTGCCATTCGTATCTGACAATGCAAAGCCAGAATGCAACTTAAAAAATATTCATATAAATTTCCAGATATGCTTAATATACCTAGTGCCTCAGTTTTTTGTGTGCCTGACTTGAGTTATACTTAAAATTTTCATAGGACAAATACTCACCTATGCATTTCTAGGCCAATTTACTATCAACTCTCAGCTGTACAGGGCACACAGCCCAGACCCTGTACCAAAACATGCCTGTTTCCAGGGCTGTACCCCTGACCGCTCCACCGCGTAAGGCTGAGCCTCAGAGAAAGTAGTGAAATACGGGGGGATTATGGTAATAACATTCCCTCTTTCGTGCTTATGAATCAAGTCCCACTCGCATTCCCCATGGACAGCCAGGCAGACCTTTTATGGTCACACAGGGGTACTTAATTATGCACATATATGTGTTCTTGTACTGCTTTCATAATAGTGTAAGAGTCACTTGAGCAATAGATTTGATTTTATGAACCAAAAGGATAAAACTCAGGTTCTCTGGTGGACAATGAAACTGGATTTTTTCCACTTTTCATTATTTTATTTTTGTTAATAACACCCTTAAACTTTGAATTATCCTGCAAGTATTAGGGCTCATTAACTTTGTTTCGGCTTGTACTTTCTGTTAATGGGATGATTTTTTGTAACAAATATTAATCACTTGAATGCTAAGGCTTAAATGTTTAATAAAAGTCATTAGTAGAATTACGTGTGAGGACTTATAAGAAAGATGATGGTGTTGTTATGGTTACTGCTGTGTCTCTGGCTGTCAGTGGTCTTTCTGGCTCACCCTCTGCTTATGTCAGGCCTTGAGCTTTTATCTTTCCGTGGATGGGATAATCTGATTCTCACCCGCTTAGAGCAAGCTCCAGCCTCATACCCCGTGCATTCTCCACGCTCACACACGTACATGAGAACAGAGACCTTCAGCCTTCCCAATGTTTTTAAACCAGAAGAGCCATTTAACCATTGAAATAAAGCAAGTTGGTTAAAACATATTTCACATCCACTTTATCTTGTAGTCTTGCCAACATCTACTAAATTAAACATCTACAGATCTGGGCACTTTCGACCCCTGTTGGAGTCCTGCTTTCAAAAACCTCTGTTTAAGTGGTTCTCTCTAAATTCTCTGGGGTCTTTCATGTCTTGCTTTCCAGGCGCCCACATTCCTCCCAGGGAAATCTCTCCAGCGAGCCTAGCGGGGGCCCAGCCAAAACATCACATTGAAGGGCGCTTGCTTTGTTTCCCAAGTGTTTCCTCAAAAATGTATGCCTGGATCCATCTTCTCTCTCCTGGGTACACATCTTGACAATCCAGCTATTGAAGTAGCTCAATGTATGCACACAGTAAACATGTCAACACATCACATTCATAAATTATTACAGGCAATGCCAAATCTGCCACAAAGATTTTTCGACTTGAAGCTGTAGAAGTGGATCTTCAATGGCAGAAATGCTGAAAAACTGAAAGCGAAAAATAAGAAGGTGCTTATCTGTTAACCTCATGCAACTAGGATCCAAGGCAGCATATGCTTTTTTGCCAATGGAAAAAAGACTGGTGACTATTCAGAGGCAGAATTTAGAACAATGTAAAACTACCAGAAAACATTTATGAAGCTGTTCTGCTACTGCTGAACTTAGTCCCGCCTTTCTGTCTGAAGGGATCATTGGTAGTCTCTGATGTTTCATAAAACCAGTTTTTCATTTATTTTCCATTCTTTGATTAAACCTCCTGTAATTCACACGGTAGTTACAGGTGTTACTTCAGTTGCAACCATGCCAGTAAGATTCAGTCAGTTTTTCTGGCTATTCTAGGTCTAGCCTGAGGCAAAGGGATGCCCACTTTGCCTCCTCGTTCACATCAGCATCTGCTCCACAGGCCTTTTCCCCCTCTCCCTCGTTCTCCCATTTCTCCACTGGAGACATTCAAGGCCAGGCTTGATGAGGCTCTGAGCAATCTGATCTAGTTGAAGATGTCCCCACTTACTGCGGGGGGGGGGGTTGGACTAGATGACTTTTAAAGGGCCCTTCCAATCCAACACATTCTATGATTCTGTGATTCCACGATTCACATCCTTCTCATGCTGCCCTTACAAGCTGCCCTCTCACTGTGTGGCCGAGCACAGGCATATGCGTGTCCTGCATCTCACTTGCTGGGTTTAAGGATTTTGCTCCCTGGTTTAGCTCTGCTCCCTCTCTGAAGTGATGCCGCTGAGCCACCATCACGCTCTGTGCGACAGCACAGCAAAAGGTCACTTTTTCAGGCAGCTTGAGCAAATCTACTTCATTTAGCATAGAAATGGATTAAAAATGTAGAGCATCCCAGTTCACTGTGGCTGAGGAGCAGTCAGAAAGTGCTATGACACTGCTGCAAGTGGCTTCTGCAGCTGCCCCAACAGATCTCCCGGAGCTCTTTGCCAGTTCAGCAAATCCAGCCGCCCCATCCCCAAATCCGCCACAGAGGCTTTGGGCTGCCAGGATGACTTGGATAGAGCGGCACGTGCATAAAGTCAAAAGAGTGGAAATCAGACCATTAATCTCTTAATCTCTGTTACTTTGGTATTTGTCAAAACTTGGGGCTGCACCTTGTGTGACGGCTGTGCCTGGCAGCTTCCCGAAGCTTGGCTTGGGTGTGTGATGGCAATTTAACTCTAGTGGTGCCCAGAGCTGTGGAGGAGCAGCTCTGGGTCTGCTCTGGTGCTGTGCTAACTTGCTCTGCGTTGCTGAGGCGAAGCGCTCATCCTGCAAGCCCGCATTGTGAAATTCCTCTGTAACTTCTTCTGGCTTTGCATTTCCCAGTTAGGTAGATCTGTCTCCTTCCAGCAATGTTTTTCGCAAGGCTCCCAATAGATACAGATACACTGGCCTCCATCAGGGCACTCACCAATCAGCCATTTTAATTACAGCAGATATTTTTTCTGGCATCTTAGTTATTTCATTGGCTTTCAAGTTCTGAGATGAATAGCATCCAATTCATTGAGTCTCTTTTTTTTTTTTTCTTCTGATACTGTCTTCTTTCATGTGTGTAAAACATAAATGAACAGGAGAGAGATTTTTACTACCATCCTATTAGTCCAATATGCCAACTACATGTTCTTAGGCATTTAAAAAAACCCTGATACCTGTATCAAAATGAAGTGAAAATAAGCAAGGAAAGCTCACAGGGATTAGCCCCCATACACGATACAAGCAGTAGGACTGCAGTGTTGTATGGCAAGAGGACAAGAGGCTGTTCTGCCTTGAGAGGGATGGAGAACCCTGGGCAGAGATTTCCTCATAATCTCCCTCTTTCTCACTTGCCAAAATTCGTGCTCTGTTCTAATAATCTCACCTGGACTGATATTAATAACATGGCTTTGCTGGATCACATTAAATTGTTCGTATATTTGGATTAATTTAACATAAGCTTTACTGAGAGAGTGTTTCCTTCTGCAGGGAGAGAGCTTTCTGTTTCTAATAAGCACAACCACTGTATTATTCTATGGTCACCTCCTTGTCCCTGAGAAAACAAAACCTCCACGTTTTATTGGGATGAATCAAAGACAGTGATCAAGTTATCTTGTAAACTAGCTTTATGCACGTCTCATTAAATAACGTAAGCCATAATAATGCAGTTAATCAAAACCCAGAACTTTTTCTGCCAATTTTTTGCTTTTCTTGCTCAAATGTTTATGCTGCAAGGGTAGCCCATCTGGTTTAGATTGTAGGATGGAAATCACAAGATTTACCCACCATCCCCTGACTTGTAATTCTGGAAAAGACTGGAAGTAGTTTGGCAACATAAAATGTTTTCCTGCCTCCTGTAGAAATAAATCTCCAACTTCAGAGTATATTGAAGCAGACAACGGCGTAATTTTGAGACATAGACCCAAGCTACAAAATGGGCAGCCAAATCCAGACTCAAATTTCTAGTAAATCAGTGGCTGGAGCTCACGTTGAGGTTTGGGCTATTATAAATTAAGTAGGGATTAGCTGTGCAATCTACATTCAAGCCCAAATTTGGACACCGCACGCCATGAGGTTCAGCAACACCTGGATGTCTGGGTCCAGTCTGAGTCTCCAGGCATTTCCCCCTAGGATCGAGGTGTTAATAGTCTGGTTCCTTCAACAGTCTGCTGAACACTAATGCAAATGAATGCTGTGTCTGCGGCTATTGCAGAATTATCCGTTGCGGGTATTTGCGTGGTGATTGTCTCAGCACCGTTATTGTACCACCTCTCAACATTCATGCAATCCGAGAAACATTATTGTCTCCATTTTACAGGTGAGGCATGAAGGCGCAGTAAGACTCAGTCACACCTGGAGTCTTGATACATCCGGGAGTTGAGTCCTCAATGAGTGAGCGCTGCAACAACGGAGTCAGCTGTTCCCCAGCTGAACTCGCTGTGACACGTTGCTACAGATACCCGATACCTAAATAGCACTTTCCATGCTGTGTTCCCAAAGCCCTTTACAAAGGTAGCTGGATAGCCTTCTTCCCAATTTGCAGGTGGAATAATGGAAAACACAAGCAAATCCCTACCAAAGGGTCTTACCTACTCATGAAAACCTCAGTCAAGAGAAAGTCCAGGTATATGAAATGATTTGAGATATCTGGGTGGGACATTTAACAAATTTTAAGGCATGATTAAATACAGTTGCTGTTTGTTCATAAACTGTTACAGGATGCTGTGTCTGATCAGAGTGGAAACTCAGAAATCCCTGTGTGTCCTTGTTTGGCTGGCAGCAGGAGGGGTAGGACGTGCCAGGGTGACAAAGCGCTGAGTGCTGGCCCGTTTCGGCCACTCTGGATATATCCAGCCACGTGGAACCGATAAGGGCTTTGAAGCTATCATCTGGCTGATTTGTATAGAGCATGGAAGAAGTTGTCACTTAGCCTCTTTCAGGTAACTGATGTGGCCACTAGTTTTCATTACTGAGTGACCGTCAAGATAAAGAGAGATTTATTGCTTTTAAGGCAACGAGGAAAGTGACGCGTTCTTCATGTGCCAAAGCAGACATGGATGGTTCTTTCAGTAACACTGGGGTTTTTATTAAGGGGCAGGACTGAAATGGAGCCGGAGATCTGAGCTGCCACCTGTTTTAAGAGACAGCATTTCCAGAGGTGGGAGCATCGCAGCTTGTATCTTTTTCTACAGTGGGCCAGCTTGGAACATGGTGGGCCAGTTTTTTCTCTTGTCTTCCATTAACATGTATCTGGAATGATGCCACCAAGGCCACACAGTTCTTCCACACTACAGAGACAGCTGTGTCCCTGTACTGGGGGAAGGAGCGCAGCCCTGGGGCTGGTGGGAAGGGACGGTGTGGCTGGTGGTGGCTCTGCTGCTGTGTGGCCGCACGCAGAGAGTGTGGGCTGGGGTGGCAGAGGGATGGAGGGGTCCTGACTCCGGTGCATTCACCCCTCTGCATCTGGGCCCAAACACTGGGAATAATAAAATTTGTCAAACCCTGCAGAGTACAACTCTCAAGAGCAAGTGGGACCATTGTTTAGACTAGACAAGAAAACACTATGATAAAATATTTGAAATAACAGAAATAACAGGAAAATATGAATGCTGGTGGAGATGGGGAAGTCACAACCTGTGGATTCCAACCAGCAGGTGCTGGCACTTATTTACCCATGAAATTTTGGTTCTGTATTCTATTCTGTCACTACTGGAAAATGAGGTTTTGACCCTCAGACTTGGGAGGCCCAGACTCTGCTACAGACTCTCTGAGACCTTGGGGTGGATGTCTGGCCTCTTGCTGGTTCCATCCCTCTTCTGTGAAATGGGGATAACGGTTCTTCCCTGCTTCACAGAGCTGCTGCGCAGATAAACATGTTAGCAAGTGTGAAGCCCTCAGCTACCGAAGCGATGACGGCCACTTAAGTGTGGTAAATAGAGCAGAAAATACAGTGTTGTGTGAGGATGCCGGTTAGCCCGCATTGCTGCGGAGTTCAGCAAAAACCCGCTGCTCACTGGCTCTGATGTACAGCATGGGTCACCACCTTCTTCAATACCAGGATTATAACCTCAGGTCACCAGAAACTCAACGGCTACCCCAGAACATCTGATGCCTGGCATCAGATTGCCTCCAAAAGGATTTACCCCCAAACCCCTCCTTCAGCATGGTTTGGGTTTTGCAAGGGCAGGTGTGGAGGTTGCAGTCAGCGCCTTCCAAACCTGCTGTACCATGGGGCATCTCCCGCGCCTGCTGAGAAACACTTGTGGAGCTAACTTCAGAATTTTAATTTACAGTATTTATTCAGAATACCTCTTTTTCTGGTTTTGTGGGAACTATAACTGGGAATTTCCTGACTTTGATGCAGACAAAAATCTCTACAGAGGGTAACACGGTCCAGCGAGGATCAGGGCAGGGCTGTGAAGTTGGTGCCAGCGGCAGGCACGGTCGGGGGTTTGGTGTAAATTGAGGGGACTGCTGTGTGCCTGCTGAAGCTGGAATTGGACTTGATGATGTCTCAACAAAGATGCACATGATATTTTGCCCAGCAAGCATGCTTTCCAGCCATGCAGTCCTCCACCGCTGGGCATTGCTTCCCCTCTTGCTCCTCCTGAAGAAACACCATGTCGCAGGGGCTCATCCTCGCTGGGAGGATGGACTGCAGCAAGATCTTTTGCTCATGACCATTACCGAAGATGGAAGAAACACCACTGGGCAAAACCATCCAGCTATATTTTCCTGGAAATGTCTATTTCTGGAAAATGCAACGTGTTGAATAACAGTGTAACTCTGTTACTGAAATATGAGGAACTTAGCCTAATGACCCTTCTGAAATATGCCTCTTAGCTAGTGCAGGCTGGGCTGCTTCAGGCAAAAAATCAGAAATGCAGCAAAAGTCTTATTCTTCAGAAAGACATTTTCTGATCCCCAGGGCTAGGTCATTTCTAGCAGGGGTAGTTCCGGAGCGGGTGCAGGTCAGACTCAGGGAGAGGCCCCCAGCTGCCCAGCTCTGGAGGTGCTGCTCGTGCCATGGTGAGTAACAGCTCTTCACCACGTGCATGCTGCATGTCACTCCCCTAACAAAGACATCACTGCGACAAATACTGCTCCTGCACTGAGTTACACACAGGTGCGAGATACGCGCAGTGCTGCTGTGGATTTAATTCACTTACTGTGAATTAAAATGTCTGAGCATGGCTATGGATATACTGGCATTGCACTTGCCAGTGGGAGAAACTGAACAAATTGCTCAAGAATACACAGAGATGGGAAGGAGTGAAGAGTTTGGGTCTCTACACTTCTCACTCAACTTCCTTCTCTGGCCAGCATTACGGATCCGCAAACACACCTCCTCAGGCTTCCCTGTCCGAGAAGTGTCCTCTGTACAGAATTAGCTGTTTAAAATATTCAGATATGCCTCCCACCTTTTTTTCACTTTTCCTCTGATCCTAGAAATACAGATAACGTCCCACAGCAGTCAGACTTATCAGCCAGGAGTGCTTGGGTGAGCTGTGAGAAGCGGCACATTCCTTAGTTGTTAGAAAGATCTCCTAATGCTTGCATAGCATTGTGCTGAGGTGTGTAAAGACACAACACATGTGTTATGGCTCATTAGGGGAAACGCACCAAAAAGAGCAGTTACATACAGACGCTACATCTAAAGCCATTTGCTGTGGGATTGTTAAACAAAAATTAAGAGGGAGATTTACTCACGGAGAGCAGGGCTTTGCTTTGAAAACAGGCTTGCTGACTTCAGTCTAAACAATTTGGGACCAAGGTCTTATTTCTCTGCGGGAGGGACCTCAGGCTCCTGCCCTAAAGATTCATGGATTACAGAAAGGCAACACAGCAGAGGAAAGCAATACACTGACGCGACACGCCGCCAGCTCCCTGCCAGCCATTTCAGCCAGCAGCTCAAGCAAGCCTGTTGTCACCCCGGTCCCAGCCCGGCTTGTGGGTCTGAGCTGGGTATTTTGGGGCCTGTCCCCAGCTGAGAAGGTTGGTCCCTGCCCGAGGTTCTGCCAGGAGAAATGCTCAGGCTTCGCCCCGGCTCAGGCTGCCAAAGCCATGTGGCACCAGCAGCAAAGGTGGCCGCAGTTCACCTGGCTGCAGTACCATGTCCCTGAGACCTGGCAAGGGGAGGTGGTATCAGAAAAAGATGGTGGCACTTGCAGAGGAGTGGGAAAACAGCTGGGACCTGGGATGTGACGTCGATCTCATTTCCTCCCTGCTCCAGGTCCTGCCTGGGTAATGAAACGAACAGGACACAGGAACATCAAAGAAATCTGAACGATGCCACCCGTCACCTCCCAGAGATACTAAAGGCAATCCGGAAGAAAAACCATTACCTCCTGGGAGGTTAAATCAGCAAGCCATTACTAAAAAAGATAAAGGGAGACAACTTTCCTCAGGAAGCAGCAAGCACAGGGTCCTCAGAGGGATCAAGCAATCAAAAAGACTCTTTTGCCTTTGTTTCTTCAAGTGAGGAATGAACCAGATGCATATGAAATATTTTAAAAAAACCAAATGGGTGCATTACTTAGTATGCTGCGTTACTGCATAGTGAAAAAACAGCATTGTAATGAATTATATGCTTTAATGAGAAATAGGGTTGTCTCTCGTCACCCGTTTCCCCACAGAAGTGATTGGCGTGCTCAGATCTGGGTTTATTCCTTCAATTTTACACTGGCATTTGCCCTCACAACTACAGCAGTGCCTTTCGTGGCTCCTTCTCCCTGAAACCAAAACTCCTGGAAGCTGAAGGAAGGTCCATGTTGCAGCCACATGAAGATGTGGCTTCATTGCTTCAACTGGAAATCATAACAAAGATTATTTTACCCCTTCTTTGAAGAATCTTAAAATGATAAGCGGTACATCTGGCCTCATTTCTGCCCATGTTTTGTCCTGAGAGACTTAAAAATGTAGTTCGGAGGCCATCAGGCTGGATAGTGCCCTCCCTAGAAAGCACATTTCAAGGCCTTTTGCTCAGCCAGGGAGTCATGGTTGGCTCAGTTTTCTCAGATTCGCTAAGCAAATGGAAGTGTTTCCCACTGAGGCTGGAAGGATGGGGCATGTATGTAGGAGAAGCAAGGGCCATTGCAGTCATGCTGGGACCTTCATGTACTGCAGATACACACACAAGGATCTGAGAAGCAACAACCTTAAACTTCAAAATTTCAAACTGGAGGTCGCATACTTATAAAGCGAAATAAAATATTTTGAATTTCCACTACTGCCCACTGTGATAAGAACTTATATCGAAGTGTCTGTGGTATTTCTGGAATGCAGGATAGCTGCATATTTGCAAATCAATGGGTGAAAGACTCTACATTTGTAATGATATGAGAGATCACAGGAGCCGTGATGGAATCACTCTGACCAGTATCTGTTCTGTCACTCAGCTGCTAGCAATAATAAATGATGGGTCTAATTCAACAACATTCACATCTAGCTTTTATCTATATAGAAGTCTGAAAAAGTAATCTTCCATTGCCCTGCAATGAAACTGGCTATATTTTTTTGATGAACTGTGCTCTAAAAATGTGTCTGTACTTGTTATCACCATGCCTTGGTTATGAAAGCCTAATGCCAAAAAAATGAACTTGCTTACTACATTATCAGGACATGCTTGGGTTTTTTTCTGCTTTCACCATCTGCTTGCTTTCATATGCTTTCCATTACTGAGACAGCGTATTACACTGCTAGCAGAATTAGGAGGAATAATTTAGCTCCCAAAACAAACGTGATAGTAAATACAATGGGCAACATTCTGCTCTCCCTTTAGTCTGTGCAATCCACTGAAGTCTGTTCTGTGATACCTAACTGGGTCAAATTATTTTCTTAATCCCAAGGGTCCAGCTCCAATTGACTTCAGTGAGGAAATCTGGGTGTAGATGAAGGAGGAATGCAGCTCACATTATGCCGAACATCTGATTTAATGGAATAAGGGGTTTTCTTCATTGCAGCGGTATGCTACACTTTCGAGCTATGTACTGAAGTAGGTGTAATCTATTTAAGATTTATCCAACATATATCATGCATGGAAACTGCAAGGAAAGGTTTTCCTAGGCTGCTGTGCCCCTTGGGTGAGGGCAGCCAGGAACACCAGCTTCACAGAGCAGCAGCGAGCAAGAGGCCCTTTGAGAAGCCTGTTGTAAAGGGGTGGCCAAGGAGGGGCTGTGCTCTGCATGCGGACTGGTGGGAAGAGAGGCATCCCAGCACAGCGGTCACCAGCTATCAGGGACTGCAGCTGCTTCACCCTCTTATGAAGAAGACCTGGACCCAAGAGGCTCTGCTGACTGGCATGCCTTGGGAACCTCTGTTTGGTGCTAGACAGACAGCTGTACTTGGGGTTAGCTTGTAAAGGAGAACTGTGGCTAGACTGACAGCCTGTTTGTGTTGTGTGAGTGCAGAATTTTTGTGCTGATGCAGTAAGGAGGTGACTCTGTGGAGCAGCCTGTGGAAAGGGAGAGCCAGCCATATCTGGTGGTACATGAGAGAGGGAGGTACATGAGAGAGGTACAGGAGAGAGGGAGGCTGTACACCAGCATGGCCACACCACTCCATAGTGACTGCTAGGAAAGCACCAGCTGCATTATTTGGGGAGTGTAACCCGGCGGCAAAGGCAGCGCAGGCAGCTGGTGCGGGGGGGTAGCAGCATCACCCACTCGTGCTCAGCCCACTTCAGTGATGAGTACTGGCCTTTGGGGTTATACCTTCAGGCAGGGAAGGGCTGGTGCCAGAAAAAAGACTTGTTGGGGCTACCACTCCACCAGTAGGGTCATTACTTGTATCATGAATTAATGTGAGTTCTTTTGAGAGCATAACCTCATCAAACAAAAGTTTTTCAGGGATCACAAACAAGAGTGCAGGCTTCGTATTAACAAAATATAAAAAACCAGAATACCTTTATACTCTATAACATGAAAAATACAAGCAATCTGTAATGACTCGGCCATTCCTATTTTTCTTACAGACAAAGAAAAATATGGTTCTGCTGTGTATTCTCTTATTCTGATGGGGACTCATGCACTCAGATTCTATGAATGCTCTTCAGCATCAAGATGATGTTGTACCCCTTATTCTCAATCACTTCCACTAGTATCTCTGCAAGGAGATGATTAGTCTGAATAAAAAGAAAGTAGCAAAGCGAAGAGGTTCACTCCATTGCATAGGAAGAGGAACGCAGCAGAAGGACTTGGAGGTGAAGCTGAGCATCTTCTCTTTATTGTATAATTACAGAGAACAGAGAAGCACCACTTGTCACTGGCTTATGCACTCACCCTTCTGCCACGTTTACTAAAGCTTGTTTTCAGGTTTCACCGTAAAAGAAAATGAATGGAACCAGGTTTATCTCTGAAATGAATTGAGCACATGGCTGCTGATTCTTTTCACCCATATAGCACCATTTTGAACGTTCTGAATTAAATCACTGCTTAACAAAATAAATCGTAGTATATAAACATTAATTAATATTCATAGTAAGTGAACTTCCTCCCAGATTTACTTCTGGTGAATAGATCTTGGCTCTAGTCCTTGAACACCAGCACTGAAAGAGCAGAGCTGAAGCTGTTATAAATTATTGTTTGTGATGGCAGTGTCATAGACTAGAAGTCTATCAATGTGAATCATCGTAAATCAGGAAGGACCTTACACAAAATGTGCTGCTGCAATAAACAACAGGCTTCCGCAACTGAAAAGCACGATTGACATCAAGTTCTTGATTCAATAAAACATTACTATCTTCATGACACACGAGCTTCTCTTTCACAATATGGCCCCGCACTGTTTCGCATTAGGATGTTAGAAATGTTACTTCCTTGAGCTGTTCGACCTGGTCTCCCCCATCTGGAGGATCTGCAGGCAAACGGAACTTAATAGGAAATTCAGGATATTGATACATATAGTGTTATTGTTTTAGCAGGTTGACTTTGACTTCATAACATGAGGAAAACAATTTATCTGGAATATATATGGCTAATAGCTCTAGGAAACTTGGTTATCTAATGTAGCACCTAGCTTACTTGCAGAAACTGTAATGGATTCTTCTCTGTGACATGGTAAATCATAAAG
This sequence comes from Alca torda, assembly GCA_008658365.1. Lineage (NCBI taxonomy): Eukaryota > Metazoa > Chordata > Aves > Charadriiformes > Alcidae > Alca > Alca torda. The sequence goes on from CM018080.1 coordinate 48,595,056, forward strand.
ATTGCATAAACAGGTAGATCTGAAGATGAGAAACACTGTTGAGGCTCTACCTGGCAACAGACACCCAGTGGAAGTCAAATGACCGTTTCAACTGCCAACACGATATAAATCTTTTGTGACTGGGTTGCTTGGTTGTGGTTACTTGCAAATGAATTTGATTATTAGAAAAGGGGAGATAATGATCAGGAAATATTTGAGCTCAGCAAGTTGTGTATACTTCCCTGTTGACTTCAAAATGTGTCTAAACATATACAAATCAAAACAAGTTAGTGGCATCGGTACCTTCGTTATTCAATCCACTTCAGTTCATCTTATGAACTGCAAATTAGTTCTTCACATATTTGTCATGATTAGGTTAAGTTTATGAGTGACTCATTATAAATGGATACTGGAGTACACAATAAAGGATGAGGAAAACCCAAGGAAGTTGGTGTCTCTGGTGTGCCTCAGGCAGGGATGATATGTGGTGAACGTGCTAAGAGTACTCCTTTCCTCCAGAGGGGCGGTGAACATTAGCATAGTATTTGTACAGCTCAGATATTCCCAATAAAGACCCTGAAATACCTGTTCCTCATACAAGGCAAACAGGTTTCCAAGGCAAGAATTTACTGCCTTTTTTTTTTCCTTAAAAACATGGAAACCAAGCTTTAAAAAGAGAGAGTGAGAGAGCAAGAAAGAGAGAAAAAATAGTTAGCATTGTTATTTTTGTTGGGATCTCACAGTAATCTCCAGACTAACTAAAACTCTGCGTGATTCAGCACACAGATGAAAGTATATGCCCCTATTCCCTGTCAGCCTAAGGCAGAAGATAAGGTTAAGAAAACTTAGAGAAAGGGCTACTTAGTCTTTACTAGTGCAGATTAAAGGACTTGAAAAGCCTAAGGAAAACTCTATTCTAAAAATGGCTCGATTTCCTTGTGTTTCACAAATCCTTTGAAGGTACATGCTGTTCAGGAAAGATGGAAATAGATATTATCATGGCAGATTAACATTGTAGTGCCATGATACGGTAGTTCATAAAGGAAAGAGAAAAGGCAGCATGGATGGGAGGCAATCTGTTCAGGCTAAAATGAGTCTGAGGGAGGACAGTAAAGGCTGGTTCTACTGCAGCTCTAACAGCCCCCAGGAACAGCATCAGGAAAGGTTATTCTCTATAATGCTCTCACAAAAATATCACGTCCCATGCCTTGATTGCAGAACAAACACTGCCGGCAATATTACGGCCTAAGTACTCGTGGATCAGGAGACTCAGATTTCTTCACCAAAGAGCTACTGAATCAATATGCAGAGCAGCAGTTAAGACCTGGTTTTGGTGAGCAAGAGCTAATCATAGACAAGAATTTTGCAGTGAGGGGGCATGGGCTGGCTCAGTTAAAATTAAATCAAAGGATAAACAAAAATAGACCTGTTACTATTTATTGAACTAACTACCAGGAAATAACTAGTGAAAATAAGTTGACCAAATAACTCAAGGACTTCAATTTAGGAAGGGCTTGACATTTAGATCAAAGAAACCTTCAAGTAAGTTGGGTGAGGGGAAAGTAACAACTTCTAGTGAGATGCTTCAGATCTAACAGGATGAATAATCACTTCAAAATGGCTGTTACTCATAGGGAGATCAGACATCCTGGGTTGCCAGAGCTGTCCTGAAATGCAGAGATTGTCCTATATATATATCTCCTGGCAAAAATCTCTGAGACACTACTGAGTTCTGGATTTTCTCTGTGCTCCCCACTCCAGGCAGCGAGAACGACCCCATTCTCAATGCCATCGCAATGGAAAGACGGGGACAACTTCAGCCCCTCGCCAGGTCACACACCCCAACACGAGGGACATGCTCTTGCCACAAAACCCCACGTCCCTTTTAAAAGAAAGAATAGTTAATCACTCTAAGTAATCAAAGCACTTACAAGACATGGAAAAAGAGACATCACCAATGAAAACTGACTTGGAGATCGGGGAGTGTAGAAATACAGTGGAAACTGCTGCAAGTAAAACATCACAAAGGAAATTAAAATAACAAATGGCTTCTCAATAAATAAATAAATAAATAAATAAAAGGAGAACAGAGAAAAAATGGAACTTCTCTGACATGGAAATGATGTGAAGATTAAAGGTGATTAAAGTATGGTTCCAAATCTAAATGAGTACTTTACTTTGTGGTTTTTTTGGTTTTTTTTTTTTTGTTTGTTTGTTTTTTTTTTTGTTTTTTTTTTTTTTTTTTGTAATTACAGCTATACTGAATTTAATGGAAGAAAGCTGGATGAACAATGGGAAGGAAGGTCCTTGCCTGGAAGGGTAAGGCAGTGTGTTCAGGCAGGGAAGGAGGGAACAAGAGGAGGTGATGTCCCTCTCTGGTTCTGAGCGATGCAGCACAGTAATCAGGACACCAAATGACACCATCAAGGGGCACCAGCTCCCTAGAGAATGGCACTGGTAGCACCTACAGAAAGAAAATGAAAAGTAATCTGGGCAAGTACACGTCCTTTTGCCTGAAATCAGTTCTGTGAAACTTGTTAGGACAATTTCTGAATAAAATAAAAGTTGAGGATGTGAAAGTAAATGGGGTAAAAGGTGACCTGAGCTTACCGAATAATATATTCTTCTGGAGAAAAAAAAGAAAAAAATATAAGTATCTAGACTTTGGCAAAGAATTTGCAGTAGTGTTACGTGGGAAATTACCATTTAAATTAGCATGTGCAACGCACTGCACAACCATGCCGCAGGTAGGGATCTGGCCAGTGAGACAGGACCACAGGCTTTACTGAAGAAAGAAGGACTGTGCTGAGAGGTTCCTCCACAGGGAATCACTGAAAGTGATGCCCACGGACTGCTCTTGTAAAATAAATTCATCAGAGGCATTTAAAAAAAGGAAGTTATAGTAATATATAATATTTAAATATATATTCTATTAATAAAATATTATGATGTCACAAATTTAGGAAGTATTGCCAGTGCAGCAAAGGGTCAGAATATCACGCAGAAAAACCTAGATGACTTTGAAAAACAGAACAGGCTGAATTTATCTGGAAAAGCAAAGGCTGGTAACAAAACTGTGGTGGTAAGATGGAAAGCTGAAAATTAATTAAAGAAGATAAAAATCACAGGGTACTCAGCTGCAGGGTGAGTACTTCTAAAAGATGATGGCATGCACTCCTAGACTGTGAATGAACTCAGAAATGCCATTTCTCACCCTTGGAGAAGCTTCGGTGCCATTGCAGCCACTGAGGAGGGCCCCTGTGGATCTCCACACTGTTCGGGTAGCGGGTGACACACAAAGAGGAATTCATACCGGAACAGATGGAGAAGGACTTCTGCCAGAATCAAAGGTCTGCCTGTCCTGCACAGGGGGTCCAGAGGAGCGGGCGCTGCTCTGCTCAGAGAAAGTCAAGGCAGGGAGGAGTGAACATAGTAAGGAAGTGAAATACAAAGGAGTGAGAACTCCTCATAGATGGTTTGGGTTAGAAGGGACCTTAAAGATCATCCTTTTCCAACCCCCCTGCAACCCCACTAGACTAGGTTATATTAAAGTAAATCAGTCATGCACGGGGCAAGGCTGGAGGCGAAGCCATCCAGACTCAGCAGGGCCGCAGGACTGGGAGCGGGGAAAAGTCCTTCAGAACAGGGCTCACTGCCACCGGTCTCACCGAGCCCGAGCAGACCTCGTGTCCCACAGGGTAGGCACGCAGGGCCACGGCAGGGTAGCAGCCCCCTCCGACAGTGTGTGGGTGCAGGTGCAGTGACGCTGGGAGGTGGGTGGCATGTGGCACAGAGGCAGCGGTGCCTGAGCCAGAGCTCACAAGCTCCGCAGAGCCCACGCTGGATTCCTGCAAAGAGGCAGAACTGCCTCTGCAGCACCTGCCCCACTGTGGACCCTGGGCAGAGTGGAAATCCCAACTTCCCGCTCCGCTACGCCAGATAATGAAGTTTGGCATATTTATAATTTATTTCGCTAACTGTGCATACTTCCAGGTATACACTGTCCTGTGGTTTGAATAACAGACTGGCAGCTGAACAAGGCATTTTGCTTCTGTTGACTGGGGGTTACATCGTCGGGTACTCCAAACCAGCAAAGATACATTAGCTTGCCCTGGCTAGAGTTCTAGCCAAAAATATCTAACGGAGGAGAGAAAATACATGAAAAACCCACAGGTATTAAGCAGGCATTTGTGTTGTAGCTAGCACTGGTGCCCTGAGGGCTCTGGTTCACTGAGGGGTCCTGGTGTGGGGAAGGGGGTAGCACTTGCCAAAGGAAATGCTTTTTGGAGTGTTAGTTTCCTTCCTGCTTCATGGTGCTCCGAGGCTCAAATCCCCAAATTTTCACGACTGCCCCAAGAAACTGCTGCGCGAGGCACGGATGAGTCCCTCTAGCATTGCCAAGTCTATCTGAATACATGGGAACTGAAGCCATCAAGGCAGGTGAAACTATCCTGGCTTCTGTTTCTGCGCTACTTCAGCAGGACCTGAAATACTTACATTTTAAGGAGAGTCTATAAATCTAGCTGTACACACATACACATGCATTCATTTAATTTCACTGTTATGAGTAGCTATATAAAAGACCACGAAAATAATTTGCCAGATTCCTACCCCCTCTTTAGCTAGGTTGTAACAGCTGGTATATGGATTTTTATTTTGGACCTAATACAGTAATTGCAACTTTAATAGTGCATTATCCTTTTGCTCCTGATGGACCTACCTAAGAGTGTCATCCTAAAATTAACTGTATAGGTATACAGAGATGGATGCTTAACCTAACAACCACATCATTTCTGATCTCTAAGAAAATCTCAGTGTGGGATGAATAGCACGACTCTAATAAAGTGATTGTAAAACGTCTTTTTTTCCAAGGGCTGCAATTTATAAAGTTTTACCACCACATCCTTAACACGAGAAGGCTGGCAGTCAGGAGGAAACACACAAAATAGCCTGGCTCATGGACAGCTCTTCACCTCTCCCCCTGGGGTGAGATGTCCTCAGCAGCAGGGATGGGAAAGCAGTGTCTCTAAGAAAGCCCCACGACATGCCATCCTGGGGCTGGATGGGATGGTGAGGAGGCAAATCTCCTGGGCTAGGAAATGGTGAAACAACTTAGGAAAATCTTAACCAATAACACAGGATTGCAGTTTTCTCTCTCGTGGCTTTTTTCTTTAGTAACAGCTTTCACTGTTGCAAACCTACATTTTTGGCCCTTGTTTTACCTATGTAAAATAGACATATGCCTTTCTTATCCAACTTTATCCAGTCACAAGACCAACAGTGAGTGCACTGGCAGCAATGATCCCATCCTCACTGGGATGGAGGAGAGGTATGTTTAGGATGTATCGGGCTGCTCTCTCCATATAGCCCAGCCTCTGCTGGGTTAGGGGTTTCTAGGCGTCTGGAGAAACATCTCTCAAGTTGCAAGATCCTGGCTTCAGGTTATCAACTATGTGGACATTTGTGACTTATATATTAAGATTAACCTGGCTAACGTGAAAAGAAATGCCTTTGTGTCAAAGAGCTGTAAGAAACAAGACAGCAAGGTTTAAAAGAATATCCCATGTTGATTACTAAGGATGCAACTGGCACCAATTGAGCTATAAATGCTGAGGAGTGTGTTCCCATGAAGACCAGTTGGCTACTCTGCGATAAGGTTCCATCAGAGATGGTTTTCCAGCAGAAGTCTTGTATGTTGGTAACAGCAAGATGAGAGCGAGGCTATACCACAACTCTTTGCCATCGTCCTCCTTTTCCCTCAACAGGAAAGGGGATTATAACTTCAAAATGGGGAAACAGAGGGGACCAATCTTGCTTTACATCCCTGGAGCAAGGACTGAGCACGATTTGAGGTCAAGGTATTACAGTAATTTCTCAACTCTTAGAGAGGATGAAAGGACTAACCAAAAGGGAGTTTGTCATTGCTAGAAAATAGGAAGCCAAGAGACTTGATGAGGGCTCAAGGGTTGACGTCTCTTGTCCCTGCCTCCCTGGGTACAGAGAGAAGAAAGCTCTTAAGTGGGTGTGAAAGCACATGGGAAATGCATGTGTGCATACATGAGCAACCCAAGAGAATGAGTGTGAGGGACTGGAAATAGATTGGTTTAAAAGAAAATCACCCTCCCTTTTCATAAGGTCTTACACTGAGTTTTGTTATATTTACTTCCTGCAGCACATACTGACAAACACAGAGAGAGGAGTGTTCGTCAGCCTCTTTGGCAAGCACTGGGGAAGTGGAAGAAGTACCTGAAACTTGGAGGTCACTCCCCTCTTGCAAAGATCCCCTTTACTTTTTCCAAAGTACCAAATTCTCTGGTCACCAAACACCACTTTTCATGAAACACCATCCCCTGTCTCTTACAGTGACAGCTTTTTTTTTCCTTCCCCCTTTTTACATTTCACTTGTCAAAATGTGCCATTGATTTCATTTGGAAATCAATATTGGTCAAATTTCAGCCACTCACCAGTGTAACACTCCTTGGCCAGGTTCAGGATATTGGTAACACATGACGTACTTCTGCGTATTTGTGTCTCACTATTCAGTTTGTTTTGTGTTTCTGCAAAGGGATACTTACTTGTTTTTCACTCTCAATTAGAATTATGTTATTTACTTTCTGAAGGACCAAAAGTTAAGATGTGATAACATAATTTGATCTCATACTGACTTGTGTATGACCTTTGGTCCTTCTGTTAAATATCCCGAACTCCCTTTTTTCTACAGTTTATCATGACTCACCCATTACAATAAGTTTGCTTCACTTGGTGGAGTCTTGAGTGTGTTAATTTTGGAATGAATTTTTGAGTACAGCTGTGGTATCACCACTAGTGCTGCTCTGTTTTAGCAATCCTAAATTAGGAAGATACCAGAGAAGATATTTCTTAACAGAGGTAAGTCTCCCTCACTGCTACACTTGATACAATGAAAAAGGGAAGAGGTGAAAACAGGACTGTAAAGCATTGAAAAGTTTTCTGGGCCACTGGGATATGCTGTCCTTTTTTGACACGTGGGTCCATGCCCATCCTGGGCCCCCAGTAAACACTGACACACCCAAACGGCAGAGATCTCTCACTGAGTAACCTTAAAAACATATGAGGTAATTCTGCTTGTTGGTTCAGCACTGGTGAGGTCACATCTCCAGTATGGTGCAGGGAGGACCTGGAACAACAAGTGACATACAAGATGGGAGGAAAAAGAAGAGATCAGCTGTCTAGAAATCACAGTCTGCAAGTACAGGCTGAATGAACCAGGGCTGTTTAAACTAAAGGGAAGACTGAGCAGGGACATGACAGCATCCTTTAAGTACAACCAGGCTGTTGCACAGAGAAAGGAAATAAAGTAATTTCCATGCCTGTGATGGATTGGACAGGAAGTAATTGCGGAGCAGTAACGGACGAGAATGTAATTGCAACAGTGACAATTTGAGAGATTCAGGTTAGATATTAGGAAAACCATAAATAGGATAGAGATGCACTAGAAGAGATTCACTGAGGCAGCAGTGGCATCACCATTAAAGGAGGTCTTTAACAACAGGCTAAACCAAACATCCTTCAGGGTGCGTAGTCTGACTTTCAGTCAAGCAGAAAACCGATGCCTTGCAGCCACGCGTAGCTCTGTTCCATAAGCCATGTCCACCACAGCAGCTTCCACGCAGTTCCCCACAATCACCATTCTCTGTCTTAGTTCTGGTAACTACAGAGCAAACAGCTCTCCACATGTAATTCACCCTCTAAAGGTGGGCAGCATGGGGTTTATCGACTGAAGGATGTGGCAACGTAGATGTCAAACCTTCTGGTACACCATGCAGAGACCTGTGATGTCCAAGCATCAACTGGCTCATATCAGCATGCATACTATTACACATGCCTTCCCCAAACCATGTTATTTATACGAACCATTGCATTCTGCTTCATTTTATGCAAGCAGGGAGAACCGCAAAAGGGAGAGAGTTGAAACGGAGCACAGCCACGAGCTTGAACAGCACAAGACACCAGAGAAAGTGCAGCCTTTAGTATCCTGGCAGGCTCCTAAACGTTATCTCATTTCAGCCATACACAGATGGCCCTTATCTATGCTAAGGAGAAGCACGTTTTCTTTCTATCACAGCAGCAAGATGCTCCAAGGCTGTTGCTTCACCCCTGGTATCATGGCTCTGGAAGAAGCTGCAAGAAAGGCAGGACAGAGCTGCAGCTTCTGTAGAGCTACCACAACTGCTCAGTTTCTCTGTGTATGTCTATCATGGATCTATTTCTGCATTTCCCTGAGGTGCGAAGATGAAACTTCAGGGCTATAACCTGGCTCCAGCAGTGTAAAGGCCAGCACTGTCTTGCTGGGATTTTGACTGTGCAACACCCCTGTAGGCTCTGTGCCCCAGTTCCCCAGGCTATGGCTTGCAGCCCGCTGGGTAACAAGCATTAGCTGTGACTGGCTGTGTTACACTGCGGTGGATAGAAGTAGTCCAGCTTCATTCTGAATCCCAGTTTCTACATCACTCTGGAGAGTCTCATTGAACTGCCACTTGCCGGGGGAGTATAGGAGAGTGCTTTTTAGTAAGAAGATCTTAATTTCTGCTGTGGCTGATGCCAGCAGTAGCCACAGCTTGAGGCATGGTGACAACTGTGAAGTTCTTTGTTGGCCCTTGACTTGTAACAATGAATACGTAACTCCCTCAGGCTTTGTGAGGATTAATTAGCTAATGTTTGTGAAGCTTTGAAGATAAAAAACACCCTGTAAGTGTTAAAGGATTGCTGTCCTGATGTGTCATCAGGTTATCAAGGAGTTAGTTCTTGCTCTGCAAGGCACAGTTACTTCAGATGATCCTACACAGCAAGCTATTTTTTTCCCCACCTGTGCTAAACTTAAAACTTGATAGGGGAATTATTTCAGTGAAAGATGCAAGAGTCTTATTTCCATCCCAGGCTCCCCCCACTGACATGGGCTATGTCCCCACTGCCCCAGGGCTATGTCATGAGCTGGGGTCCCGAAAGGTTTATTTAAGCTTTCCAATACACTTTACTGCAGAAGAAATCATGCTGCCGGGATGCCAAGAAGAGCAGGTGCAGCACACCTAGCCCTGCCTTCCTCTTCCGCAGCGACAACATGCTGTATTGGTCCAAACATACACCTCCGTGGAGCAGCTTCTGGGGAATCAGGATGCAATTAGAACAGCTTTGAACCTCAGTTTGTGGCTGACTGCTCAGTTTTGCCATCCGTAATACACCAGTAATTTGCTTTCAGTTGTCCCTAGTATCTCTCCTCCAACAGTGACAGGAAACAAGAGAGACTGTCAGGTTTGGAAACCAATTCACCTATAAAGACACAGACAAATTTCAGAGAATGATAGGAGTACCTATCTGTATTACCCCTTCCTGGCCACATATAATCACAAAACGTTTGTAACACACAAGCTGCAGCTCAGATGCCAGCGGTTTGCCACACCAGGGCTGGACACAATTCACTGCTTCTGTAATCTCACCTGGCTCACCTCTGAGCTGAAATCCTTCTCTTAAAAAGTAAATTAATCCTCATCCAACCCTGGATGCTTATAGTTGGTTGTAACTCCAAAACAACTGTCAGCTCCAAAGCATATTAGAAACTGGAAACAACTTCTGATGAAAGCAAAAGGAAACAAAAAAAGAAAACTTTTCTAAGCTGTCTGGGAGAAGAAAGCCAATTCCTTGACTGGCAGTGCAATGGGGGGCTTTCAAGTACTCCGCTCAGCCTTAACATTCAGGGGGCCAGGTTTTGCGAAGCTAAGCAGGATCTGAAAGCAGGCATCAGGTAGTATATTTAGTGGTATCTCTTGGTACTCAATTTCTATCAATCAGTGTCATTGTAAATCACAAAACTACGTTCCAGCCCTGACTTTAAGCACTTAAATCCCTTAGTTTTCCTTGGTCACTCTGAACCAAAATTGATTATTAGATTTTAAAATAGCAGAAAACAAAACTTATGGAGCATTTTTTTTTTTTTAAATACCCTCTGCTGTAGTTGGATGAGTCAGTATTTTCTAAGGCAGAAGGTGGCTCATTAGGGTATAACAATCATTCCAGTTTGACATGGTTAGAGAACCTTAGAAAAGCTCTACAGCTCCCATCCTCTGGAAAGAAGGATGGGCCTTTGAAAATTCAAAATAATTAATTCTTTCTCAGCCTCCCTGCATATAAGATTTAATATGTGACATAGGCAAATGCATTTCATCACTCAAACAGAAGTCCACAAGCATGTTGGCAAAGATATGATACATTACAAATACTATAATTCACAAAATATTGTGAAACTTGGATCTAAAACAAACCCGGAAGTTCTGAAAGTTTCCCGATTTGTGTGTTTATCACACCAAATCTGCTGTTTTATGGAAAGCTGAAGGTGCTAGACTCAACGTATCGCATGTCCAAAGCCAGAAGTGGCAGCATCACCTGAAATGGCTGCTGGAAAGAAGGTTTCCTACAGCACATGCATACACTCATGCTGGAGGACTTCAAAGACTTGTGAAACACAACTGTTTAAGAATTAGATGAGGCTGCTTTCTGATTTTTCAGCTGATTTTCTTGCTTAGCCTAGAGAACAGATATATCTGGTTTTTTAAGAGATCTCTTCAGAGCAGTTACTCCTAATTTTTTTTTGCAGGCAAATAATTCTCTAGTCTTCTTTGGAAAAGAAGCTAATATGTAACCATAAGGTTTCATAACTTCTCTTGACCTTCTAGTTCTGGACGAACAAGCCATGCTACAGTGATACTAATTGAAAACTGGAGGCTCCAGCAATTTTTATAAAACTTAAAAAAATTTAAAAGCTTCCTGCTATTAATAATCAGCTATACAAACATCTTCACTATACAAAAAAAGGGAATAGCAGTAGCTGCAGAAACAGAGGTAGACAGATGACCACTCACTCTGGCTTATTGTTTATCTCACAGAGGGACTACCATGTGCTCTCTCAGCCAAAATGGCCCAGATAAGGCAAATCTGCATTTTGTAACCATAACTGACTGAGACGCAAAGCTAGAAATCCCAGCAGGGCTGTTTCAGCTACAGGAACATTCCTCTTGCAGATTCTGTTTTTTTATCCCTATGCCATTCACATCTTTTCAGCTCCAAAATGCTCCCTATTTTTAGTGCACAATTTGAATTAAAAATTAAACAAAATGGGAAATAGCAGACTGGAAATCACTGTCCCAGAGTGCTGTATGCTAATTGCAGACACACTACATGTCTTGGCCCCATTCTCTTTCCACTGAGTTGAATGCAAGTTTAACAGATCTTCCCTCCTTGCTCCTGTACTTGTCTGTTGTCCTTGTTTTGGTCAGTGTATATTGGGTTCTTCCCTTTACTTTTGTCTTCTCTTAGTTTCCTATTATTTCCTTTCTCATAACACACTTGCTCTTGGGCTAATTCCTAATGCACTTGCACCGATGGAGCTCCTATTGACTAAAATGCTGAAGAGCAGCTAGGGGCAGGAGAGGGACAGTGACTTTATACAGATGAAAAATGTAAGTGGCACAAATAAAAAGTAAATCTGAAGCATAAAGCTTTTACCCGTCCAGAACTGCTTAGAACTTAATAGAAAATAAAGTCCTTGTAAGAGGGCATGAGGATACAATCACTGTCTGTTACTCGATCTTATTTATAAAGCACAGTCGTGTTGCCTAGTGATGCACAGGTGAATAAAAGGGGAAGAGTTTAAATGATGAAAATGCAGAGTAACTTCCTGGAGCAAGCAGTTATTCCATCAATATAAATGCCTTCAAAATTGAGTCCCTATTCTAAGGGATTAATAGTATTACAGTCTGCTCCAGAGACCTCTGAAATCAGCAGAGATCTTTCAGTCTTTTTTATCTGGCTTTTGATTAGCCTCTTCGCATAGACTAAAAACATGACAACGTGCAATAGAGCTGAGAAACAAGGAACAGGGAAGGAAAGGTTTGCCAGAATATTACAGACAACTCTCATTAATTCAAGAGAATTATGATGTCAAGTCCCAAATAGCTGCAAAATGTTTGAACTAATATGTTCTTTCTAATCCATACTTTAAAGTGGAATCATTATGCAAGTGTCACCTGAGAGATCTTCACTGCTTAAATTTGCTACATTAGCCTTAAAGTTACTGTGTTATTAGAATCCAAGATTACCAAGGTTAATCTGCAGATAGCTGTGGCCAGAAACACCGCAGGTTACACCTCTCCTGGCTATAAAAATCATTGAAGTTCAGACTCAAGTTCATCGGACCACAGGGTCCAAGCCCATCGCAGCCACACTGCTTGCCTCTGGCAGCTGCTGCATACGGTGTTTTGGCAGGCTGGCTCCCACCTCCCAAACCTCTTGTCTCTGCGTGCAGGGACCTTTGAGGACATGCAGCCAGTATGTGTCATGCCCTGAATCTCCAGCATGGCCTCTGACAAGCGTTCTGTCCACTTTGGCCTCTCAGTACGCATATGGCCCTTCCCATTCAAACGGGCACCCTGGTACCCAACTGAGAAGTCAGCTCAGAGCAGTTTTTCTGAATAAGGTTCAGAGTCCATACCATTCCTGTATGTCAGGACCCTATTATTGCCCTAAACAACACAGCTACCCTCAACTTGGCAAAATCTAGCATGGAGAGAAGCAGCCCATCACAATTGCAAAAGATGCACTTGAAAGTTTGGGATGCATCAGTCCCCCCAGCGTTTACAATTACAAATACATAGTGCTTTCATTTAATATGGCTTTCTGAACTACATTAGCAGAAGCATTCACATATCAGCAAGCTGTTGCAGTCTGCCCAGAGAAGCCTAGTGCTATATGCATATTAAAAAAAAAAAAAAATATTCTGCTTTGCCCCAGTCCAAAGCACACGGGGAACATCCAGGCCACTTCACATACTCTAACACAACCAAGACACTATGGTGGCAGTACCTTCTGGCCTCTTTGCCGCAAGCCAGCACGCGTTCTTGCTGCAGGTAGCATCATGAAGAGGATCAGCGTACCAGACTGCCCAGCTTATCATACCAGAGATACTCACAGTCACCACAACCAGAGCTCAGTCCTGAGTGCCCTACTAAAGGGGCAGTATATTAGCCGGATCTCTTACACATTCAACACCTCACAAACAGGGCAGGTGTTTCTAGTTGTATCTGAAGGCACATTTGGAAGGTGTGGGTCAACCCAGCTGGGTGCTGCTGGCACCTGTATCACTCTTAGGGCTGGGGCTTGCGCACTGACTAGCTTCTCCACACCAGCACAGGTTCAGCTGCTTGCAAACATACTGCAATGAACAACAAAGCATGCTAAAATGACAAATGCAAGTGAGGTGTGGGGAAAGGGTGGACTCCAAGCTGATAAGAAATTGTTAAAGGTAGCCAGAGAGACCGTTCATCTGCTTAGCCTTTTAAGACAAAGTATTTTGTCCATAAATTCCTGCTGGGTTTGGTAACAGTGTATGAAGATCTCTTTCACTGCACTTAGCACGTGCACTTCACTGCAGTTAGCACCTGCACATCACTGCGTACACAATGTGTATGGAATGACCTACTTTGCACACTCAGTGGTTAATTTCCAAACCTGAGTATCTTGGTCACATGAAAAAGTCAAGTTGTAACAACCTGCACAAGGTATTCGGGCCATGTGCTGAGGCCACAGCCCATCTGTCAAGCCTGCTATACATGAACTTCTCTGTGAACTCAGGGCTAGGCCCTTTACTTGAAGAAGTAGCATAAAAGAATATTGCACACAAATAACTCTTTCAATTTTGACAAAGAAATTAAACCGTGACGAGGGTTCACAGAAAGAAAAGAGGGTTAGAGGCTGTTGAAGGAGGGGAATCACCAGAGCTCCTCCCCTAAAGCTGGGGAGTTATTGCCAAGTTCCCTTAACACAAATGTCACACAAAGTGCAGTAATGGTGTGACAAGGTCACTCTTTATACACAAGCTAAGTAAAAAACTCTTCAGGACACTTGAGTGCCAAGGCAGCCTCTGTGCTGTGGGCATGAGTTCTTTGCAGTGAGCTCTGCCATCTGGTCTCTGGGTTATTGGGGTGGTTCTTCACAACCCTCTCTGGCCTCCTACATGCCCAGGTTTCTTTGAGTGGAAAGAAGTATGTGAGGGAGGAGGAGGTGTTGGATCTGCAGCTTGTACCTGGGCATGGGGCTCACATGGTCCTCAGAGCAGACACAGGCATAGTTCAGCAGACCAGCCTCAGGAGTGGAGGGTACACAAGATGCTGACATCTTGCCTCAGGCTATTTCTAGAGCCGCAGAAACATCAGAATGAGTTGAACAGAAACAGTTTAATCCACGACTGTATAGACTGGTGTTTGATATGCAAAACTTGATCTATATTGCTTAACAGACGTGTTCCATGATCACTCTAAAACTGCTCCTTACAAAATCACCCATGCTTGAAGCACTTCAGAAACACTAGCACAGCATCCAGGGAGGGGAGGTGTTGCTGGGCCTATTTTAACAGCGCAGCATGTGGAGGTACACAAAGGAGATTAATCCTGTCGCAGAAGGGAGTTCAGTCTTGTGTTTACCTATAGATAATATTTTGGGCCATATCAGAGCAGAAAAAAATCATCATTTGCCCAGGGAACTAAATAAAGAAGGAAGTTGCTATACAGATGATTAATGGAGAGACAGGATCGCCCATCAAGGACCAGTGCATGTGTACCACAAGGCAGGGCTGCACAGCTGTTTCAGTCTGTTCAGCCCCAAAAATGCAGGCGCAGCTTCTGCAGGGTGTCCAGGTCATGCTTCACATACTCAGCATCACTGCCATCACTGTCAGGCCATGCCTTGGGGTATCTCTTCCTCGCACCTCTCCCTGCGGTGCACATCCATGAGCAGGTTTAGAAAGAGGAGCTCATGGCAGGTCTTTCCTGTCCCCCCACAGAGCAGGGACCCACAGGCACTGGCATGTGACCCATGGTGCTGCTGGCCAAGGGATGAAATGCACTCAGCGTATCAAATCTCAATTTCATCCCCACGGCAAAGACAGGCACAAGAACAAGGGAAGGCAAAAGCACAGGACAGTAGGGCCTTAATTAGTGCTGCTCACCCACGACACCTTCTGGGGCGCTGGCTGAACTTTACTGCTGAGCTGTCAAAGGTGTATAAGTACCGAATTCACTTCTGGGTATTTAGGTTAAACTGGTCTGGTCTGATTTTCGTAAGTGGAAAGTATCTAGGACTCACACTGCAACTCAACACATGGGACCATTTTAAATAAAAAGATAGATTCTGTGTTTCTGCGCTTTTCAAGATATTCACTCACTCTCCACCTTTTGTTTTATGCTTGAGACGTCATTTGAATAATAAGCGAATGTATCAGCCGTTTCCCCATTCTTTAATGCATTTTGGATGGTACTCTTTCCTATTCTTGTAAAAGCAATATTAAAGGCACAAATTTGGCATACGATTGAGGTAAAAGATGTTTTACAGAATCAGAGATCAACAGGCATGTTTTTAAGGGCTTTCTTTTGTAATCCTTTCTACTGAAATGTGTTTAAACACAAATAAGTATGTCCAGACAGTATTTTCTAGTTGAACACAGAAATATTATTGTATTGAAACACCAAAGCCTAGAAGTAACATTGACAGAAAACAGATACAAAGAGAAGTGCCATGTTGCTAAATGCGAAAATGTAAAAAGTAAACAAACTGGCTAAGTAAAAGGGAATTAAGATCTGACCTCAGTTTTCTAAGCTGCAGTGTTACAAGAAACAGAGAATAGAAGCTCTTAAATGTGTTATCCAATATGATCGTTTCTCGTAGCACAGAAATACACAGATGCCTCTATTTTAGAATTCATTAGGTTGAAATTCAGTACTCCAGCCCTCTACTCCACAGCAGCAATCCATTTTTTGTCTTTTTTTAATACATACTCTTCTTTCTGGTTTAGTACCAATTTATTTTCTTTTTTTATTTTCATTGCATAAACTTTAAGGAATTGCTTCTTTTGATGTGTTTTATGTCTAATTGTTGGGTTTTTTTCAAATGCAAAATCCACGTTATAGTACCTCTGAAGAATACATACTTGCATGAGCAATGACCACATGGCAGGAATGTGCACTTTCATCAGTCTGACTGGGGGCATGGGCACAAATCACTCAGATGAGTCAATTGTCCACATTCAGTTTCTCCAAAAAATTATTGTTTGAGGTGCTTTAGCCAAGAATTGTAAAAGCCTTCCTGATAATGCCAGAAAAATAACTGAGAGAAATAACGTAGCAGATGCAAGTAGTTTGCCTGCATCAAGTAAATATTCATCTGCGTGTCTGCAGGTGAAATTACCCACATGGCTTTTCGGGAGGGTAGAGGGAATCACATCTATTCACTAGCTGGCAGTCAATTCAGAAATAAGAAGTATGCCTGCTGGGCTCTCCTAACGCACCTTAGCAGAGGTGTAATAAAGTGTTATGTGAGCAGATGTTGTTACTGACTGACCTGGAGCACAAGTGCTAGTGAGTTTTAAGGGGAGCTGAGCTTGTATGTGCTGGAGGAACTTCAGAAATTCCCACCTATATTTTCTCAGTTGTGCCTAAATCTTATAATTTGCCCCTGGAACTGAATCAAACCACGGAGAGCAATTTGGGCTCATTGTGGTAATGGACAAATTGACGTTGCCTGAGGACAGCAAATGCTCCAACTGCCCAGAAATTTAGGCAGCATCTCACACTTGCTGTGAGAAGCTGAAGTGTGGATTTTTAAGCCGTAGAGCTTGGCAAACTTTGAAGAGGCTTGAAAATTAGATTGATTGAGCATCATACACAAGACCATTATTCTTATAAAACTCTTTCACTGCTCCCAATAAAAAGATTGTTGTAAGCACAGAAATGTAAAGTGCTTTGACAAGAAAAAGCAACAGCAAGAAATAGACATTGGCTGACTTCTGTAAACCTGAGAAGAATTAATCTTTTGAAAACAGGAGTCAGATTCTCAGCCGTGGTATAAAAAAGGCTCAATTCCACTGTCTTCAACATAATTGTGCTGTCAGAGCCATCTACCACTGTGTCATACTCACAAGACACTCCTGAACTATTATCACAGATTCCTCCTTTTTCTAGCATGGGCAAGGAGACTGCAGGGCTGGATATGGTGGGAAGAGAAGTACAAAACAGAGTTGGAGAAGAAAAGAAAACCTACGGGGAAAGAAAGAAGTGCAATGAAGGAGTCCAGGCAACTGCAGTGTTAGCCACTGTCCAGATGCGATTGCTTTGAGTACACTGGGTTGTCATGAATTTCGGGGGAGCCACACTGAAAGGTCAGACCAGCTTTCTCCAAGGCATCATGAGTGGGAAGCCACTCTTCCCAGAAACTCATCTAACACTCTACTGTCAGAGTACACAGAAGGGGGAGCCAGATAAGCAGAAGACAAGTTCTCAGTCTAGAGGGGACCAGAGATTGCAAGGAAGAGAGACGGATGGAACATTGCTCGTTTCATGAAGACTAGCAGGGAAACCAGGCTTAGTTCATACAAGTAGTGAGATTTCAGGAATGAATTAGAGGAAAAGAGCTTGGCCCAGTGGGGTTCAAGGACTGTCTGCACAAGGGCCAAAGCAGGGATGTAGCACCAGGAAGAAGGGCACAAAAGGGGCCCCAGTGGGCTTGTGTGGCAGCAGAGGGCACCAGGAGTGGCTGCAGCCACTGTGGCAGGGGCCTTCCCGGTGTTCAGATGTCCCCTGCTCTGAACGGACTTTCTTCCCCCTGTCCTTGCTGCCCTTCTCTCCAGCCGGTCCCCTCCCTATCACCAGCTGTCCATATTCAAAGCCTCGCCACAGTGCCCACCTTCCTCTCATCCCCGTAATTCTACGGCAGCCCTGCCTTTCCCTTTGCTGCCCCTTCTCCTATGCTTCCCAGCCGCCCTCACCTAACCATGTGCATTAAGGGGGAGATGCCAGTGGGCCTGCAGTATCTGCAGTGCCTGGGGCACCCGCATTGACCATGCCATGGGCCTGCCCTGTCAGTTTTGACCACAGGCTTCTTAGGAGCGGGCACTATCATCAGCTGGAGTCCCAGGACATTAGTGTAGCGACCCATGTTTTGTATAGAGGGGCAGCACCTGGAAAATGAGTTGTGGGTGCAAGGGGAGAGGCTTTTTCATGTCTCCATGGGAGGAGGAAGAGGAGAAGGCGGCCATGAGGCTTGCCACAAGCCTGAAATGGGCAGCAGAGAATTTGTTAGAGAGGGACTGCAATGTGCCTGTTGTTGTCAGACCAAGGAAAGCACGGGAGCTGTGGTTCGGAGCAAACCGGTGCTCTCGCTGGCTGCTGAGGATCCATTAGATGACCTGGCGCGGTTGTTCAGCCAAGGAGGACTAGGGGCTGCAGCTTGTCGGCCATCTGTGCCTGCCAGGCTCCAGCCAAAACAGCTCTCCACAGGAACCCACACTGATGCTCGCTCTCATTTTGGCAGGCGAGGAAGGGGAGACAAGGGAGGAGTGGTAATAAGCTCTGTCTTAAGGAGGATTATTAGTGTCAACGAATTTCTGTTTTCCTGTAAGAGCTGTGACTGATTGCACCAAACTCCACTTGCAGACAAAATCTGAAGTGCTGAAGAGTACAGTATAAAAAATGCATGTGTTATGCAGAGCCATACTTGTCTTATCGCTCTCCTACCTGCGGCACATCCTGCGTGCCACTGACTTCATTTAAGCTATATTAGATTGAGGACTTATTTTAAAGAAACACCCACTATCTAACTGAGAAGCATCAATTCATATGGATACCTACACTCAGCATCAAATATTGAACCCCCCGTCTACAGAATTCAATGCCTGAGTAAAGGCAAATTTGGATCCAAATAAAAGCCTCTTGCATATTTATCTGAGTCTAACAATTCTCCATGAAATATTAATGTGCCTGTCTAACTATCTACCAGTGCATTAAAACTTCACACTAGCTTTCCTAACACATATGGCGGGACTTTAGGAGCAGCAACTTGCGAGTAGCTCTCAGTGCAGCGAGGCATCAAGTGCCTGAGCATTTTTACTCCCTAAGTGTAATATCCTACACTTCACCCAGCCTACGTATGGTTATTTACTTACTCCCTTCTCTCTGCCTTAAGCATCTGAGACAAAAATAAAAGTGGAGAAAGGGGACTGGGTGAAGGGTATCCAGCATCCCTCTGTCTCTTTGCTATGAAACTCTGCATGTGCTGTGGGTTGTATTTTTGACAAGCCTTCAGATACAGGGGATTTCTCCTGGCATATTCCCATGCTGTGAGCAGTGGACTCTGATCACAGGCACCTCACTTCCCTCATTCAAGGAAACCTTCTGGCCACTTCAGTGGGAATTTGAGGAAACGCCTCAGGCTTCCCCAGCTGCAGGCTGCCGTGCCATAGCCATGTGGAGCTGCTCATAGCCATATTTGCTATGTCTGAGTCAGACCAGATGACGTAGTCAGGAGATCATTTTGAATCTGTAGATAATTTTGAAATGAAATTGCATTGAATGAAGCATTAACTTCATCAAAAAGCCAAATTATGCTGGAGTTATCAAACATCACTCAACTATGAACAAAACTCTGTTATTCCTTCTCTGTGCTTATTTGCTCTTTTCATGTCCTCTGCATTAATTTCCCTTGGGTTTCCTACCCCTAAGTACTGTCTGATGAGGACAGTCTTGCATTTGGCCCCTGTTACACGATTCTCCAACTGCCTGGTGACAACAGACATAATTAGCCCGAACAGGAGGGAACAGCAAAAGATAATCCTGCGAAATGACAGCTGCAGACATCCCGTTTTAAAGTCTTCAGTGTGTGCTAATGACTGTTTTCAACACATGCCAGTGAAACACAGTACAAACATGACTGTGGGGTGGGCACGCACGAGAGCTGAAGAAAGTAGTGCAAAATCTTCTACCAAATGATTAATGGGCAAAGAATCATTATAGATAATTCCTTGCTGACATATATGAGCAGACAGATCTTGGTCCATTTCTGCCCTCAATTACATGGTGCAGTGACCAGGCAATTTAAGGGAGATGGCACCTATGTTAGTGATGGCACCCTGGATCCTCCATATATTATAATTACAGGAGGCAGGGAAAGTTTTCAAATATGCCTAAGAACAGCTTACACTTAGTTCTGTGAACGAAGCATATTAAGCATGCTGATATTTCTTTATTGTTCTAGTTTTATATCTAACAGTTATATCTAATAAAATCAACCTAATAATCATGCTGTTATTACTAATAAAGCAAATGCAAAGCACTTAGCATTTTGTCAGAGAACCATGTAATTTTTTTTTGACTTTCACATTCCTTGGAGCACTTACCTTAGTCTAGTGAATCATGTCTTTCATCTCCTCAGACTTTCAGAGGATGTATCAGATTAGAAGAAGCTGTAACTTATCTTTACTGTAAAACCATTGAAGTGACTTGGGCTTCTTTAGAGATCAGTTTGTTGAGCTACCTGTACGAGCCTTAAGAAAGGAAACAGACTTCTGGAACTAAAAATGTTCTGCATCTTGGATACACTTACACATAGGTGTTTAAAAATATTTATCTTCATTGTCAGGTAGGACAATATAAGTAACTGTTAAGTTAAATCTGTTGATAATGTTTTCTGCTTACTATCATCGTTAATAATAAAATGTCAAACTAATTTTAAAAGTCAAAACTATGTGGAGGGACAAGATGTGCTGGATTTAATGTGGACAACAAGCAAAGAACAAGTCAGACTATTTTGGAGGCAGCTCAAGTAAGAAGTCTTTCTATGGGATGAGGAAAAGGGAATTTGTTACTTGAGATGACAGTACTTTTATGTTTGTTATGTATAATGACCTACAAGATTTACCATGAGGCTTGCACAGTCTTTAAGTATTAATTTCCTTGCTTTTAAGTCTTGTTTTGTAAATGCTGTGCTAGGTAATTATCTGTAGTCATTTCACAAATGTGGCTTTTGTAAAGGTGTCTATTTTCTACGTTTTCTGGTCCTTCAGATGTTTTTTCCAGGTTTTACTTCTCTGATAGATAGCTAGACAAAATAATAAAATAAATGGAGTCACCAAGGTCACCAGATAATTAAAAAAGAGCGAAGGTAGCTGTGGCTGGAACTGGATATTGATGTCCCATTGTAATTATACCTGGAAAGCATCGGAGAGCAAAAGTGCACTGTCTGCAGACAATGTGAGCTGTCAATACACTTGCAGAGGCGTGGGGCACCGCGCTGCTGCGTACCATGCTGGCTGCCAGCAGCACCCCAGCCAGGGTCTCCACTTTGCTCGCGGACAGAGTGGGCAGCAAGGACACACAGTGCTGTGCAACTCACACTCTGCTTTGCCCTCAGCTCTGCTGCGGAGTTGTGCTCCCAGTTCTCAAATAAAGGCAATTCCCTTTCCATTGTACTATTTCTCACCTTGAATACTGTGTGATTTATTATCAAAAGCCTGTCTATCTATTGGCGTCTCTAAAGCATGTATCTTCATGTTGTGATGCCTTGGCATTAGACATGGAGTAAAATCATAACAGCAAGAATGCTGTGGCCAGCTTGTAATGATGGCAAATATTTTCATTTCTGCTACTATTTGTATAGGTAGTTTTGAAACAAACAATGCATACTTACTCAGCTTCCTATGAAAAGGTTTGATACTTTTTTTTCCATTTCCATTTATCTGTTTCCCCTGAGTTTCTTCCTTCTGCACTTGAATTTCCTTCCATCCTTCTTTCACATTGCCCTTAAAAGAGAGGAGAACAAAAAAGTCAGAACTTTTAAAAAGAACATTTCCAAAAGGTTTTCTAAATAAACTACTGTGCTGGCTAAAAGAATGTGAATTGCGTCTGCTGTTGCTTAATTCACAGGGAAAACTTATCTCTTTTAATTTGTAGAAAAGCATAGGATTGGATGAGGCTAAATAGGTACGGGAGCTGTTTTGCTATTTGAGCTTCTGTTGTCTAAGGCTTAGCTCCCTCAGCCCATAAACAGACCTGTTTTTACTATGTTACTATTTCTGGTGACAAGATCAAATAAATACCCAAATACAATTGGGTCTATTTAAAGCAATGATTAGCAGATAGACACTCTTATACTTAAACTCCGATCTAAACCTGAGAAAACTACGGGTTTTCATCCTGAGACAAGTGAGACACAAGACCCCCTGTTTGAGGGACAGCACTCAGGTCAGAAAGGAGACTGGGACACAATGATGCAAAAGAGGCAATTCACTGAAATTATAGAAGTCTTATTAGAAAAAAGCTTAAATTATTTAAATTTTTTGCAATAAGTTCCTGTTCTCATGCAGATTACTTCTCAAAAATTTGAAGTATCATTCCTTCTATTTGTATACTTTCTATAGACCTTAACTGGAATCAGTTTGCCCCTTAGAATCAGGATTAGATCCATCCTTTTACTGTGTGATTTAATAATCCCCCAAAACTTGCTGGGGTTCTTAAAAGGCCTTTATTAATCTTCAGCAGATAAATAAGTACCATGTAAATAACAGCTTACGTTGGTATTTACAATTGAGTAACAACCAAAACTGTCAGCCATCTTCCTTTCCAAGAAAAAAAAAATATTCATCAGTGAGATCAATGGGTAAAAAGAGGAAACTTGTAATTTACCCTGAATTCAACAGGAGCGAAAAAGGATTCTTAACGAATCACTGCATATCTTTATACACGTTGGTAGAAAAGTTTGCTGGGGAGCCCCCTCAGCCTGGGGGCACCAGATCGGGCCACAGGGAGGACCCTGGGGGAGATGAGGGGGGCCGGCAGCAGGGAGCAGACCCAGAGCTGTGGGCACCCAGGGAACAGCAGGTTTCCCCAGGAAACCGGGAGAGCTTCATGGGCTTGCTCAGCCTAAAAAGCCACTGAAAATCATGGGATGGGAAAGCCAGGGATGTAGCCTGCGGGGAGATGGGGGAGGAGGGAGGTTGATTTCCAAACCTTGTGCTCTGTTTTGGGCCAGAAAGCCGAGTTTATCTATTGAAAAAGGTTATCCTGGCCTAGTTTAATATTATAGCATATGAATATGACAAAGCTCTAAGGGCAGGACAGTGCTGGTGTCTTTTCACATGCTCACTTTGAAGAAAGAGGGGGATGTGCCTGGCTCAGGGTTGCATCACGGGTAAGCACTAGTTCCCAAGGTGCTGCTCTGCATGGAGAGGAGAGACTCAGGCTTCTGGTGGAGTAAGAACAGAAATGCAAAGCAGAGACAACTGCATAAAATTTACTTTTCTTTTTTTTTTTTCTTTATCCTTCACATCGTTACATTCTTAATGCACGCAGCATTCAGAAACCATTCCGTTTTTAATAGAGGGAAATTTCAGATTCTCAGCCGTTGATGTAAACCAAGGACAGGTCTCTGTCTTTGAGCAAGCATTATTCTTTTTTTTTTTTATCATGACAGATGGTAAAGGATTTCCAGGGATCCAGAGATCAGCTCAGTCTATCAAAATTCTGCCCTGCGAATGAGATAACGCACCACGTGCCACTTCCCAGAGCCCAACAGCTAGATACGCTTGTAATTGGCAGCATCTTGGCAAGTTCTGCTTTATGTCTTAAGCAGAAAGGGGGTAGAAGAAAGTTTCTGAATGGCAGGTGCCAAGCTCTGCTTTCAGAAAGTCAGGGGCACAGGGGAGAGCAGTCTGTGGGTTTCCATCGGCTCAGCAGCGCAGCAAACAAGAGCATCATCGCATCCCCCCCACTTCCATCCCATTCCAGGGAGCATTCGAGCGCTATCAAGGCAGTCAGACATCTATCTCCTTCACTAAGCACCTCACTTCAAACAGCAAAATTTTCAAGATGTTGAGCAGCCACAGCTCCCACTGAGATCATTGAGGGTTGTAGCAACTTAGCATGTGCGAAAGATTGGGGGATTTTAATTCCCACATTTAAATATCAACTTTGGTGTCTAACTTCAGGTGTCCAACACTTTCAATAGGAGCCAAAGCAAATAAGCATGTCTGCTCCTGACTAATACTTTTTGGAAAGCTGAGCACATCAGAAAATAATCCTGGGAATTAAGGCTTCTTTCAGTGAAATTTTTTTCACATAAAGATTACCGGAACAAAGCAATATTTTTTTTTCTTATTTAAGTATTTCTTAATGCATTTACTCACACAAAATAACAGTCATTTCTAATATAGGACCATGTGTCCAGAGCAAATAATAGAGCGGAATGGAGTTTTCTCCAGCACGTCTTTTCATATCCTCACTTCTGCTTCTGATTAGGTTGGAAGCACAGTGCTGTGATGGAGTAATGAACATCTACCCAGTAATTTATGTGACAGGAAATTGAACAACCAGCTCCTCGGCCATTATTTCTGTGAATTTCCCAAGCTGTAAATGCATCAAACAGTAACAGAAAAACATAAATTCTGTTAAGAAAAAGGTCTCCTTTTTCTAGGTTTGTCTACAGGCTTTATGGGAAAACCCCCCCAAAATTAACCTGTTGACAGAAAACCTGTAAGACCAAATGTTTACTCATTTGATAATGCATCACCATCGTGCCCTAAATTGTCTGCAAATGTTAATGATGTTAGATTCCTCATAATATGGGATCCTAAAATCTAAAAAACAGATGTTGATTTCAGAAAAAAGCCACACATCTGCCACCCAAACCTCAGACCTTTTATAACATGTTTTAAATTGGGACTCCAAACTGCTGGACACCCAAAACAGCTCGGTATTTTTACCCAAATGTTATCCGGTGGACTTGGAAATGGAGAAAGGGGAGGTTCCCTGTGAGGAGCATTACTCTGACAAGTCCACAACCAGACGCTAAAGCACCATCTTCCAGATGTGCTACAAATATAGGACTTGATTTTACTTATCCAAAATTAATACCACTAAGAGTTTATAGAACTAGTTTTGAAAACCTGGAAAGACTAACTTTGTGAACCTGCCAGCCATAAATTTATGATCTGATAAAATATATTTGAACACGGAAAACTCCGCTGTTCCTTTGTAACCAAACCTTCAGTGAAGTTTAACGCTTAGGTGTGTTTCAATTCTCTGAAATATACTCCATCAAAACCCTCAGCAGCAGCAAAGAGCAAGGTACCTGTGTCCATTGAGTAATACAAGGATAAAATTCAATTCTATTTTTTCACTTTGACTGCCAATTTTATGGCACTTCATTTAAGCCTGAATCTCCAAAGAATCAATTCAAATTAGCTTTATAATTTTCCCCAAAGAATCTGCTTTAAAATAAATTGAATTGGAACATAAGACTTAGTAAATGAGCACAAAATTCAACTGAACTTCTCTGAAGAAAAATCTCTTTTAATCAGAAGACAAATAAAGCTCAGGTGCAATAATATATGACAGCTCTAAAAATAGTTTGTCCTTGCTGGTGGTTTAACATCGGACAAACCATACTTCATCTAGTTGCGATGTCTAAGAGTTTTGTGCCACGTTACTGGCAATAAGAGTTGTTATATAAGATTGTGTTTTAAGGCAGACTTAAGAATCCTTTTTCTTTTTTTTTCTCAAGAACTGTCATTTCATCAAATCTTGTTGATGCTGTGGCAGAGCACCAGTGCTTTTTGACTTGTTTTTGTACAGTTGTGGTTCAGAGTACGATTTATTCAGTTTTCTGTCACTGACAGTGGCATTATTTGTTACAACTTTGGATATTTTCCAGTGCAGGTGTTAAAGTTTATCCTCCCTAAGCAGCAAATAGGAAGTCGGGGGACTGCATACCTGTGATCAGCTATCTTGACCACTGACAATGGACACAGGCTCCCAGGGACAGAGCAAGGAGGTGGGATAGTTGCAGCAGTCATCTGCCAATTCAGTTCAGCCTTATCCCCGAGGAGAAGGAGAAGGATATGTCTTGCACCAGGCTGGAAATGAAGGCACTAAAGCATAGCCAGCAGCCAGTGGAGTTGTCAGAGAAAAGCCAAGGATGCTCACCTAAGGTGATATTAACAGATTTTAACCAATGACGCAGTGTTCAGCAGAGCACTGAACCCAGATGTCAACAGTCCTTCTGAGTCCCATCCCACCATTAATTTTCACTGTCTCCTTGGCAGTTCATTTAGCTTCCCTTTACAGTTCTGAACAGCAAATGCTGAGAAGGTGCTAAGTTTAATTATCATATCACATATACATAAAAATCACTTTGCATTCTACTTATACGCAGCTACGTTCAAGGTGGAAGGCTGAAATTGAGACAATATTAATTCCAGCCACAGCTTCCAGCTGCCCCAGTGTCAGGTGTCCCCAGTAATTCACCTAAAGGATGGTCAGCAGTTGGGGATGCTCTCCTGTGGACTCCTGCGGCTCTTGCCCTGTTGTAGTCTTCAGAAAGTTCACCTGAAATTGAGCAAGGGAGGTATCTCCTGTTCCCTCATCACGGTGGCAGAAATCTGGATCTCAGCTTGCACAGCTCTAACCACAAGTATGTTAATAAAATGTTCAAAGGGAAAACATCATGCCTTCACTTTGATGCCACACATTTACAGAGGTAGCGAGTAGTCACTTATGTTGTCACCTTCCTTTTTCTGTAACATTTCCTACCACCATCCATTGCAAAATCTGGCCATTCATTACATAAGGAAGATGGCATCTACATCCAACGTGCTGCCGAGTCTTGGTGTCTTGGGAGGAGGGAATGGCAGCATTACCTCAGGAGTACTTAAAACGTGAAGATGGGGACTTGATTTTTTCTGCCCCAGAGGAGCCTGGCATTGTTTTGGGCAGCACAGTGGGACTGTGTGGCTGCTCAGGGCTGCACATGGTGACCTGGTGCAGGAGACTGTCTGCATCCAGGAGATGAACAGACCCTTGGGGCTGTCCCCATGGCAATAAAACAAAAATACTCCAGCAATTTACATGACTCCGCTTTGTATCAGGACAAATCATACAACACCTCCAATGTAGCTCTTCTACATTTCTTCTGAACTTAAAAGAAACCACCTCACAAGCTGTTGAGGCAGCATGGGCTGGTGGCTCCCCGAGGGCCATGGGGGCTCCCTGGGGTGGCAGGGCAGGGCCTGGCGTCCCGGGCCCATCCCAGGGAGGCAGGGCGGGCTGGGGGGGACCCGCGGCAGCCCCAGCCCCGGGCATCGGGCGCTTCCCTGAGGACAAGGACGGGACAGGTTGGGATGTGGGCCTGCGGGCGAGCCCAAATTGGTGGGGCCCATGGCCAGGCAGGGCTGTGTGGAGCTGGAGACCGGCCCCGCTGTGGCGTTGCTGAGGGCCCGGGGGGCTGACATGGGGTCCTGGCCCGTGGGCAGGGTTGGGGAGGCCCTGGGGAGGCTGGCAGGGGCAGTCAGGCCTGTCAGTGTCCTCAGGGCCCTGGCACAAATTCTACAAACTCTTGTGTTGTACCCTCTATGTACACAGACAGATACAGAGGGGCAAAAGCCCCTCTGCCATATCTGACAACCTTCAGTAATATTCTTTCTGGCTTCTATTGGAAAAATATATTGCTAATATCCATATGGGCAATGAGACACCCAAGATGCCCAACAGAGAAAAACGCCAGGAGTACAAACACTCCATAGATACAGTCAGAGAAGTCTTCATTCAGGACACTTCATTATTCACTTAATTATTCATTTTGCTTATTTACAGAAGAGATATTACACATAATACGGTGTAAATCCCTAGCATCCTTAAACGCCAGATGCTGGTTTTTCTCTCCAGTCCCAAAAGGAAAAACCAAAGCATCACTGTGAGAATTAACAAAAAAGTCCAATTAAATTCCTTGCCAGAATGTTAATTTCCCAAAGATAAAAGCAGCAAATGAATAATACGCTTCTAGTCACCTCCCTTATCACTTTTGTGCACGTTTGAAACGACAATAATCTGTGTTTAAAACGGACGTTATCAGGTAGACAAGCAAATTTTAAAACTGACTTAAAAAAACCAAATATATAATGCCTTACTCTTTTCTCATCTTAAATACAGGTGATAGGGAAGAATTGCTAAGGGCATCACTCTGTTGAATGACAAGTTATGCACAAATGTTGGTATGGAGGCATGGAAGATAGGAAGTCTTCACGCAGAATACAGAGGACCACAGCAGGGGCTGGAAGGATCTCAGAGATTGTTCTTTCATCTTCTTGCCCCATAACAGAATGGACTATACCTAAGCTTTTCTTGGCAGGTATATGTTCAGCCTGTTCTTAGAGCGTCCCTGTTAATGGGCATTTGACAACAGCTCCAGGCAATAGATCCCTGCCAGTCACTCCCTGATCATTAAAGAGTTTTTCTTGCTTTAAAGTAAATCTCACTTGCTACAGTTTAATCCCATTACTTTTTGTACTATGAATGGACGTGAAGAAAAGGATTCTTTTTTTTTTTTTATATCTGCAAGTCTTTTGTGCATTTGAATAATGTTACCGTGTTCTTGCTCAGTTTTTACTTCTTCCTGGGATTTTTCCCAGTTGCTGCAACACCACCCCCTCTTTTGGGGGGACAAGGGTGGTGCCGTACACACTTGTGTCAAAGGGAGTTTTTCCATTTACTGCAGCAGAAGCTGGCCTGAGCCCCAGCCACCTTTGAACCCTGCTCTTGCCTGCTGTTTCCCTGGTGCCAGGGAAGGCCTAGCAGTGTGTGATAAAATGGGCTGAAGGCTTCACGCTGCCACTCCATGGTCACAGTAAAAATGAAATTTTTCAAGCCCAAAACAATCAGGTATCTTTCAGACATATTTTCATTCCATTTAGAAAAATGACTATTAAATGCACATTTCTTAAAATGTTTTGACAAGGCATTGCTCTTTTTTTATATCAGGGTCCTACAAAATCATGCAGGCTCATATTAAACACACTTCTGTTTCATGTGTGGGACCAAATCAGCGCTTTCATTATCAATGAGCAACACATCTTAAGTTGCAACCAGACGGCACTTGAGCAATTATGCACATATATTATCTGGCACAGGGAGGGGAAACATCAAACATAGCTTGCCAAACTACTGTTGCCCATGTGATTTTTATGATAATACTAGAGACTATTTCACAGAGGTGAAATATTTAGGTTTTCTGTTGATTGATTCAGGAAGGGGCATTAACGGGTTTTGCAAAACAGGCAAAAAATGCAGTATTCACATAGCTGGAGATAAGTAAAATTGGTTAGAAAACAGTGGGATAAGGACATTATCTCAGCAGAAAGAAAGATGAACTGTGTATGTACCCTGTTCTTAGAGGCAGAGACCCTTCTAGAGAAGTCAGTGGAGTACTTTGTCTACTGGGATCCTGTGCAAGGACAGATGCTGCTACAGTAAACATTCCTGAAATAGCGATCAAGAGTATTTAAAGGAAAGAAAAGATTTTATACTGGATTACATACATACAGTTCCAGCATGGAGGATTTCAGTGTCATAAAAATACAAAGTTTAAGATAACCCTAGCGCTATAGTGCAGGTAAGTGAGCATCACAGATATTTTGTAATATACAGTAACAGTGTAACTATAGAGTTAGATTAACTGCTCTGCTCTGAGAAGTGACTATAATTATTGTTTCTTGTTTATTGGCCACCAATGATTATTGAATCAAATCTAAGTTATAAGTAAAAAGATGCTTCATGTAGTTGCAAATCTTCCAATAAAACCTCTAACAGAACTGACCTGTACTTAGATTACTGTTTTCTTGCGCTATCATCAGAATTCAAGGTTGTGCAGAAAACATAAAATCTTCACTGACACCTCTGATTCCACTGACTATGTATAGGATATTGACAAATGTCCAAGGGTATTTCTCTGCTGTGGTGCACAAAATAGACACATCTACTGTTAGCAATAGATGAACTAGCTCAGATATTGAAAGCAGCTTAGTTTCAGCTACTTTTCACTGACATTATCTTTATGTCCTGTGTCAAGCCCTAAGGTATTCAGCAACGTGTTGTACGTACCTTCAGTGAGGCATGCCACTAATTTGCACAGACACTTTTGAAAATCTCATTTTTACCTCGACTGGTGCCACTTCACTGCAGTCCTGCCAGTGCTGGATTTGCATCAGGTGAAGTGGATTACAAATCAGCAGCTACAATGAATCTTGCTATTACATTGATGCCTACGGAACAAAAATATATCAAACAAAAACGTTTTAAGTTAATATAATTGCTTTTGTATGAAAACCTCTTTCACTTCATTTGTTTTTCACTTTCTGTTTTTTTTTATCTTCCTCAGAACTTTAAGTGCCCTTCTAGTGTAATTTTCCAAGGTTTTCTTAGTTCTCCTGATATGCTCTGCTCAGCCTGACGTGACACTGACAGACTTCGTCTAGGTTTTTTGTGGACCCTTTTCACTTCCATTCTCGTAAAGAGTGTCCTTAGTAAGTCTCTATCAGCATTTCTGCGATACAATCAGCAGGACTGTTTAAAGACAGCAACATATTTAAACCTTCTCTCTGTGTGTAACAACTTTATCAACACAAGTCTATATTTTGTTTAAACTGGTGTAAACTAAATTCATGCTGTTGAAAAGTAAATAGAAAAGAAAGCAGAAAGGAATTTTAAGTCATTCGTGTTACAGCGTGAAGATTCAGACTACCTCTGGAAAACACCGAAATACAATCTGTTTAACATTTGTCTTGGCTTCAGATTCTCCTTCAGAAGAATATTTTGGGTAGAATTCTGAGGTATATATGCTTAAAGGCTCCTTGTATTAATTGAGATTTTATCTCCTGGAAATCTCCACTTTTTCTTGTAATAACACGATGTCATGTCCATAACCATTGTGTAACAGAAGGAGTGAAGAAAAGCTCTAAAGTGAGAGATGGAAGATAGGTACTTCAATTATCGCCATCCACTTGAGAAGATGTAATATTTCCTGGAATCTGAGATGTTCTGTACAAGCTCCCAGGGAAACCCACAACTTTAAACGTATGCAAAGTTACATAAAAAATATCCACACCTATGATCTCCATTTGTTCGTTTTATACAATTTTAGGATTATAAATGGATGTTCGAAAGAGTATTAACTACTCATTCTAACATTCCTTTGCAGTGTGAGAACGGCATAAAACGACCTAAATATAAATAAGAACTGCAGATAGCGCATGAGATACTACAATACCCAGTCAATAAGTCACAGAATGATACTATACTTATGTCAATCAACACATTTTTAAAAATCAGATCTTGTTAAATAAACTTGATATGGTTTCCCTATGAAATTACAAGTCTGGCATGTTAACGTTCTGATATGACAGCCTCTGGGAGGCATTTGACTCAGTGTTATACAACATTTGGATTTTGAAATTACCGAAAAAACGAATGCAGCATACACTAAAGGGATTCAAGTGTCAACTTCCCCCTCCCTCCATTTATGAGTTTATGAGGAATCTTTTCTGAATTATTTTCCAGAAGACTTGTTTTGTGATCTTTCTTTATTAATATGTTATTCTTTAATGTTTGCATTAGTTTGTAGATTAATGAAGACTTGTAAATAATGAAGTGGGCAGGTCATTTTTTACCACATTCAAACACTTGCTGCAATAAACAAACCACATTGGGCACATCTTTGTGAAATACGGGAATATGTCATCAAGAAAAAATACTTTTTTTTTTCTTTTCAGCCCAACTAGATAAAGGTTTTGAAGTCAAATATAACTGAAGGATTTTTCGGCCTCTTCTGTGTGCAAGTCCATCTTTGGATCTTTCTATCTTTGATACCAAGGTCCCTGCTAAGAGCTATAGCTTTGCTGAAAGCACTATACAAGTCATTTAAAAGAAAGTAGGCGTAAGGGAGAGCAAAGCTGCCACCGAAGAATTTCCTCTGTTGTCAGAAGGCTGTGGAGCACTATTAATTAGCAGTTAAAATCTTATCTCATTTGTATGCTTCCTAGAAAAAAGGAGCATGCTGTAAAAGAACAGTGAATGACATATCTATATAAAAGATCATAAATATACTTCAACAGCCTTTGACTATTTACATTTTCTTCTGACAGAGTCTAGGCTTTGCTTTTTCAGCGATGATTGGAAGGGTCCAAGCAATTTCAAGTTTAGCTTAGCCTGTGGTTAGCAGTCCCTGTAAAAGTAAATGCATTTTTTTTCCCCTCAGTCTTTAAGACTTGCAGTGTGCCCTGCAACTTTCTTAATCCATTGACTATGGATGCTGGGGCAGTATGAGGCGACTGAATTGCAGGTAGCATCCAAGCTTGTGTGCTCTTTCAACATTGCATTTCCCATGGGCACAGTTGGAGACTGGCTATTGAACTAGATAGACCACGAACCTGACCCCACAGTGCATTTCTTAAGTTCTTATGATTTCAGTAGGACAAAGGTGCCTGAACTTCTTTATGTCCCTTGGCCTGTGTACACCATTTCTAAATTTTTTGTTCTGTACTATAGTTAGAGAACAGAGAACTGCAATGATGAATCACTGCAATGGAGAACTGGTACACATCAGAGAGCTACAAATATTTTCTTTATGATCCTACAGTTCTTTTTGCCATGACTGGCTCTCAACTATAGATCCAACATGATTTCTCACCCTTGACTTACAGTCCTCAGTTCCATATGTCTAAGAATTGGTCTTTTCCTGATCTAAATTTCGATATATTGTACCAGCTTGTAGATTGTTGCTCCTAATCACAATTAGGAGCAAAATATTATAATCATTGCAACAACATAAAGGTAGTTTCTGACCAGTCTTTGTCAAAGGTACCTAATAAGTTTCAGTATTAAATGATCTTTTAATAAATCTGGATGACTCACTTTTCCTAAGCTCCAGTAAATGTAGGTGATTTGCTAAGTTTAGAAATCCTCAGCTGTTCTCCTGGATTGCTGTGAACAGGGAAAATCTCTCTAAGAAGTGGTCTCTGGCTGATCATAATTCATCCAGGTTGTGGCACTGCATAAAGATTTGAATGCTACTTGCCTCATAAGGCAGATCAAGCACAGGGGAGCATTGCAGGGGGTTCTCGGGAGATACCGAGGAGCAGAAAGCAGAGCACAGGACCCAAACCTTGCTTCTGGACAGCATTTCACCTGATACTGCCCTGCAGCGTATAAATGCACCAGTGGTCAAGTGCCAGTCTGAGGATCTACCTCATGTTCTCAGTGAACTGCAGGAGTGAGGTTGTCTGTTATGTATTGTTGATTTTTAAAATTCTTCTTTTTCCTATTTATTCATATGAAGTGTCTAATTTTAAAAATTCAGGCTGATTCCTGCAGGATTTTCAAGGCTATGTATGTAGTTAGTGTATCAGCTATTAGATTCCAGTAGAAGCTAGCACATAGCTGCCTCAATTGTTTTGCAGATTGCTAGAGCCACCTTCCTATTTATTTAGGTGCTTAAATATTGCAAATAATCTGACATCTAATTTTTATTTCTTATTTATGATATATATAAGTATTTTTATTTATGATAAAAAAGTTAAAAAAATGTATGAAAGAAGACCATAGCAAAAAAAAAAGAGAAATCTAACTGCTTCCTAACATTATTTCTGAACTAACTGTACTTCCATTTCACTACCGAATCTTCAAATTATTATTATTATGAAAGCTATAGAACATAAAATGGGAAACATTATTATGCCGCTATATAAAGCCACAGTTATTTCCACAACTTCAGTACTGAGTACAGTTCTGATCGTCTCAAAAAGACTGCAGTAGGACTGACAAAAAAAAACCCACGGAGAACGGAGCAAGTGTGGCTCAAGAAAGAATCGCTTCTTTAGTACAGGACATAATAGAAGGGAGTGGTAAACCTCTGGCTGCTGGACACACAGGGCGTGCTAGGGAAGCATCACACTTCTACACCCCTACTGCTATATGGCTAATCATCACCACTGCCGAATGTCAGACTGAACGTTGGAAGATGTGGATCTTAGGTCTGTCCTGTACAACAGTTACAATTTTTTGGCATTTAGCTTACGTTTCAGGACTCTGCTTTTCATCTTTTATGTGATGCAATTCTGTCTCTCTCCAGACAAGGCTTTTGAGCTCCACCATCTGCACTATTCTGCAGTTGTCCCTATAGGTCTGACTTCAGGGCAGTATTAAAATCTCCAGTAAAATCTGTTCATTTCACAAAGCTAACTGAAAAAAAAAACCCAAACAATAAACCCCCCAAAACATTTACTTAAACATATTATTTCAGATCCAGAGCCTATTAGAAAAAAGAAAGCTTAAAACGTTGCTAATATATTTACTAGTTTATCAGGCAGTGACCTATTTTCCAAATGGGGACTTGGAAAATTTGGGATATTTGGGATCCTTCTTCAGGGCTATTCTCTTTGGGCACAGCATATCAGTCCTGATACAGGGCTTCCCTCTTCCAAAACAAGGCTCTCAAATGTCAGGATTTCATGTTCTTCATCTTCTGAGGCCTTTTGAGACAGTTAGATGCATCTGTGTACTGCCTCCCCAACAGAGCGGGTAAGTAGAACTTCAAATAACTTGTTATTTGTACTCTTTTATCACTAGAATTTCATATTACTAACTCGCAAGATTGCCCTTAGCCAGGAGTAGAAATGCTAACAAATGTATGACACTTATAAAATTAGTACAATGTTTGACTATGACATGATTCCATAGCATCTGTTACATCTCAATATGTCACTGAATATTTCACAATTATTTAACATCTATCACAGCTTTCTTCTCCAAGAAATATTAAGTATTTCAAAGTTCTTTCTGTTCTAGCATAAATGTTCTGCAGCTACGAGGATTTTCCCAGTAGACCTATCTCAGGTCTTTTAGCGCAGCAACTCATCCTAAGATGTACTATTGTAGGTGTCTTATTTTTCATAGCTAGTTTGTAAGCCATCTTTATCTACATTCTTCAACATTTTCTTGTATTTAGTAAAGTCAATGGTAAAAGAAGGAAAATTTTCACCTTACATGTTAAATTTATTTAAATTAGAATGAATCTAACAGAATTATATATCTAAATGCAAACCTGACTGGAGTGCACATAGAAGTACTTCTCCTTGGTGTCAGCGAGAGATTTCATCTAACTAAGGCTGCGATTTTCACCATAGCATTGGTATTAAAGCATTTTTAAACACCAGACTTCCTGGCTAACTCTGCATTAGCAAATACTTCAGTGCAAGAGCAGTTTAGTATTATGTTGCCATTGGTTCTGATTCACTCTATGAAACATTCTCAGCACACATTTTGTTCAAAGTTGTCTGAAGAGAAGCTATGCCACAGAACTGTTGCTTTCTTGTCCACAGGATCCTCCACCTTAGGGAAATCTATGCCATCCTTTTGTCTGTCTCATGCAGAAAACCGTAGCATGTCACTGCCCTGTCTCCTTACAGTCTCAAACTGAAAAATAGCATTATTTCTGTTCCTGCTCATTCCTGGCTGACACCATGATGCTGGTTGCCAAACTCAGCCCCCAATCTAAGTTTGATCAACATCCAAAGGTCCTATTGAAGGGACTAATGAAGGACTGGAGCCATGGAAACAAATCCAAGAGGACACTGTGATGGCAGTGACACTGGCTTTTCTTTCAAATGAAAGACCAGACATGGAGAATGCGATACCTTGCTGCTGTGACTCTTTTGCTGATGGTCAGCCGGACCGCTTGATATATGCTGGAGGACTTGGAGAACTTCATGGTGGTGCAAGCTAGTTGTCATTCAGACTCCTGTCTCCATTAGGTATCGAAGCATGTTTCATGTGGGCCCAGAGTGATCTAGTTTACTTTCCTCCAAAATGAATCTTGATGAACCATAATGACTCTGAAAACTGAACCAATACAGAGAAAGTGGGGAAGATCAGCAGACTCACTTCATCACCACACTATGTTTTGAGACAAAATGTTAGAATCATAGAATCATAACAGTTAATGCATGTGCAACCTCTGGGCTCTTTCAAAATTCATCACTAATTTTTTATTTATTGCAAATAAGAGGCTCAGATATGGATCTTTAAAGAACTATGATTAAAAACTACACTTGTTATTCCTGTTTCTTATGGGCAATGGTGCAATGTATTTTCCCAAATCACTATTGGCAGTCACTACAGAAAAACTTATACAAACAGGTCTGACTGTTTTACATTTGGGCAGCCTTCCCAAAGAACAGTGTTAAGGAATCAAAGCAGGGATGCAGCTGTAATTCCTACTAATTTTAAGACTGCATTTCATTGCCAGAGAAGTGTAAAGCTGGTACGTTATAGTAAATGAGAGTCATGCCAAAGCTTTTCTTTGAACTGTGACATTTTGTGTGTCAGCTAGTTACTGGGTTTGACTTGTCAGCCACCACCCACCCAGCTGATTAAAGATAGAAGACATGGTAACACTGCCACAAACCCAATGTACTATCTTTACACTAAGTTATATTTTGGGAACCTTTATAGGGACATAATGCTATGATGTGCTGCACTTACTTATTTTTGAATTCTTCTGGTTACTGAATAAATGGATGAAATACTCATTATTTGTTACACCGGGGGAAAAAGAAAGTAAACAAAATATTTCAATGAGGACAATCTTGATATTTGGCTTAATTGTCTGAATTCTTTTTCAGTCAAAGCTCTCCCAGATTTCAGTATAGTACACTATGCAGGCTACCAGGAACGTCATGTTGCCCAAAGATCATAGTTTAAAAACTGCTCATTCAATTGATAAAATAATAGAATTTTTTTCTGATTCTATATATAATAACTGGCAGGTCCCAACCCCCCTGGCATGGGAAGGAACATCTTTCACTAGGTTGCTCCAAGCCCTGTTCAATCTGACCCTGAACACTTCCAATGAACTTCTCTGAGCAACTTGTCCAGTCTAAATCTACCCTCTTTCAGTTTAGAACTATTGCCCCTTGTGCTGTCACTATAGACCTTGGTACAATGTCTAAATCACCCAAATCCTTCAAAAGCAAATTACAGATTACTAGAGTTCAACTGCTATATTGAATTACAGAAGCCTCAGGGGAATAAACCAAATATATATCCAACAAATATATATCCAAACAATATCCATTTGCAAATAATCTAAACAAATGATTCCTCACTTGAAAACTTGAGAAAAGAAAATATAATTTTTATGGATATTTTAAACAAGAAAATCCCACTTGTTAAGTAACTGAGGTGTCAGAAAACAACAAAAAGTCTACATAATAAGAAAGCAAATGTGCTCATAAACTTAGAAAAGATAGTATAATATTCTGGTACATAAATACTGAAGATCCACCTCTGTGCTGTTCCATAGGGTACATGAATAATTATTTGCTAAAGAGCTACAGCTCTTCAGCTACTGCAACTCTTTTTTTTTTTTCAGTGCTGGACGTTCAGCCACATTTCCATTGCCAGGCTTCTGCCAAAGATGGTAGCTATCAAACAAAAGAAAACTTATCTGGGCTTATATCAATGATGTCCTTACATGCTTGGAAATGTTTCAGATAAGAGTGTAACCTGCTAATGAGTGCATAGTTCCATTTTACGTCACTCTAGAGTTGACATGAATTGTCAGAGTTGCAACTTGTAAGCTAAGGCTGATCATAGCTCTGAGCTCTGCTGGTCCTTTCCTGTTGACCTTTCACGTTGAGCTGTTACATCAGCAACAGAAAACATAGAAAAATGAAGAGCATGTGGACTCTTTCATCCAATAGCTGGGTAGCTGTTGCTTTTACTGTTTCCCAAACCATTACTGAGAATAGGCCACTGCCTAACCCACCTAACAAATGTCATTCCTGATTTTATCAATTTGATAGTTGAAGTGTTTCTGCAGTTTGCTAGCCAAACCCAGATAAGCACTAGCTAGTAATTAATTTTTTTTCAACTATTCAGTAGGAAGAGTGTCACCAGGGCCTACTCAGTTCCACTCAGCTGTGGTCGTCTGCAGTTTCTTTCTGTCAGTCCCCACAGGAGGAGAAACAAGAATGCTTATGATCCTTTAATACAGTTCTGGTCTACTCTAAAAAAAATTTCCAACATGGTAAAACAATTTCATTGGCCTCTCCTGGAATTAATGTTCTCAGTAATTCAAGTTTGTAGCAACTTTTCAAGTCCTTGAGAAAATGAGGATTGAGAGCATATGGAAATAAAGGAGATAGAGAGTACTGTCCTCTCTAGAGTTCCTCGTCATATATACAAGACATATTTCTTTAAATGAAAAGCGTACAAAGACCTTTTTGTCTCTTATAATATTTAAGGGAAGACTATACTTACACAATATAGCAGATACATTGTTAGATATTTAGACAACAAAGCACAGCTGGGCTAGAAATATAAACAAGAGGCCATAGACTTTTTAACCGATAAATTAAAGCTAGTACTACAAATAAGAATTCCAGCAGTTGGAAACTTCTAGGATCAGCTGCTCCTTATGAACGAAATAATTATTTTTTTAAATAATTAAAATAATATTTAATAATAAAATAAAATATCATAATAAAATAACGCTGCATGGATTCAGTGTTTAGGAAGGGTACAGGGTCTGGGCAACATAAAAACTGAAGTCTACTGACCAAAAAAATACAATGCAAGTAATATCACAGCAAACCATCACACATTTTTTCATGAATGTGTCTAGGCCTGTAGCGACTATCCCTGTGGGATAATAATTCAATCTCCTGCATCTCAGAAGAGGCTGTGATGATATTGCTAATTAACATCCACGGTGATGATTCTCTTATGAAAATATTCATCTCTTGGGAAATGGCATTTCTGAGGCAAAACCTCCAATCTATTAGCATGTCTTGCCATCACCTTTCAAAGGTAACACCAGTTCGCTCCCACTGATTAGCACATAAAGCATGCTATTTGAGATACGGCTCATTTCATCTAATGGATATCTTATATATAGAAGTTCTTATATATAGAATCAGATATATCTGCTGATACATTCAGTGTCTCAAACTTACTCCCATTATTTATATACTATCTGCCCTGGAATTAAAGAAAATAAGATTTCACTTCACATGTAGTAGTGAGATACACACATGTAATGGGAACAGAAAACATAGATGTCATTTTACAAATTCTTCAGCTGTAAGTTGGAATGCCTCCCTAAAATGTAAAAGAAATTGGAGACTCTCTTGACTGAAGAGTAGAACTGATAGTCTCTTCCACTTCCATTATTATTTGCTATTTATTTACAGCAATATTAAGTGTGTGCTAGCCTGTAAGCTCACTTGAAGAGGAGATTGCTACTGGACAGTTTAACAAGAAATCTCTAATCCAAGCAACGTAACAACTGGCAGGTAAACAGAAATGAACCAATAGAGTGGACCATATGATCAGAGACAATGCCCATAATAAAATCTCTATTTTCTATTACTATTAATATGAACACACAAAGGCAGTAGGAAAGAAGCGATAACAGATAAAATAAATTGAATAAGAAAGATTTATCTCACTATAGCACAGCTTGGATGGATGTATATAAAGTTACAGCAGGCAAGAACATCTCCCAGTTACTGGATAAGAGAGAGAGAGAAGGGATGACAGCTTTGTAGACAATGACAGATTCTACCTTATACTTCCCATCAACTCTTGGAAAGTTCTCTGATCTAGCTAAAGTACATATATCCAAATTCTTCCTAAAAGTCGGCTGAAGGTTTGAATACACTCTATTTTCAGCCTGCCAGACTGAGGTCCATGATGTACACTTTAAAGCTTTATTCTTATCTCCATTTAAAAAATTGTTTCAAAAAAAAAAGCTTAGTATTTATGCTTCCTTTACTTCCTTACATACACAGTTCTTGATAATTGTTCAGAATTAAATCATGTAGCTAATTAACCAAGACATGCTAAATTAAAAATAATGTGTAATATATAAAAAAGAACAATATATGAAAGTGAAACAATAAAGGAAATTTATTGTTTCAAATATACTACCAATTTGAAAAAAAAACAGGCATTATCTGCCATAAATTTAATCACTTTCTATACATGTGAGATATTTTGGTCTGTTAACAAAGGGCTGTTGAAAAAGTGAACAAATAAATTTCACAGTAACTGGAAATAAGAATTGCTTCTTTTTCATCTATTAAGTCAAGAAGTACACAATTGGAGTTCCTAACTAGGGTGACTGGGAATCAATTGAGATTTCAAATATTTTATTTTAAGTATTCTACACACACGGTCACATGTAAATTAATACACCCAACTTGTCAACAGTAAAGCTTCAAAGGCTGTTCTTCAGAGCTACACTTACAGTCAAAGTTCTTAAAATACTGGCTGAAACAAATGAAGTTTCATTGATTTTTAAATATCTTGAGATCTGAAGTTTTCACTCTGTCTTTCCACCAGAGAATATTCTGTAGGCAAAGTACACTGGTGATACTTCATCTTGTCCATACTTCATTGCAGATTCAAACTCTTTGAAGCTGATGCGGCCATCAGAATCCTGATCGACTTCTCTGTAAAAGAAAAGAGATTTGGTATTTAAAACCCAAAAGACATTATGTAAAACAGACATTATACTTCATTGTAGATATCCAACACCAATATTGTTTTTGAAGAGCTTCAGTCCTAAAATTCGAATTCCATACAAAGAATTAATGAACTAAAAAAGGCTTTTTGTGTAGTACATCTCATACGAGGATCTCAAAGTTCTTTAAAAAGAAGGACAAGTACCAATATGTGTATTCAACAGGAGCTAAAAGTTAATAGCAATATGACTTGTGCAAATACAGCACATTTAGCACAAATTTAGTTCTTACACCTCATCCCTAATTCTCCAAATTCAGTCACCTGTGACAGACATCTTCAAAGTTCCATGACACAACATGCAACCCAAAACACCACAAACTTATATTTAAAATTTCCTGAATTGCCCATGCTGCAAACAGATTGATTTGAAACAAAGATTATGTTAACAGAGGACTTACTCCTTGCAGTTGTAAGAAAAAAGTGCTAATTTGTATGTTAGTATATGCTAAAGTGGATATTCCAATACTGTTAATATTTGTTTCCACGATATAAACTGATAGAAGATGGCAATTCAATTAATGCCATTAACACACAGGGCTAGGTTTTATCAAATGCACTTTGCAAAATTATTTGATGCAATTATAAATTAGGCTGACAAAATAGTATTCTATAAAGTATTTGTCTTAGTTCTGCCTAGCTTTCTAACTAAAAATACAACATATACAAAAGTTAAAATTAAATAATTCAAAAACTGATTCATTGTTGGATCTCAACATTCACTCATCATCTCGGAAAATATTTGATTGGTTTATACCAATGTGCAGTCCATAATTTTATTAATAATCCGGAATAAAATTTATGATTGTTACTGATAAAATTTAGAGATGACACAAAGACTGGTAGGATTGTAGTGCTTCAAACTTTGCCATCACCATCAGTGTTCAATGGTAGTATTCCTACCATCTTGCCGCATGCAAAATGGGATGCATCTTCTACACAGATAAAACTGAAAATTTTAAAATAATCCATTCTGTTTAGCAGAGACACCTCTTATTATCCTTTGAATGCCTTGGAAATTTCAGAGAATCTATACCCTGAAGAACCAGTAAAGTAATTCAGTTTTCAAGAAAGCCTTACACAAAGGGATAGGATGTCCTGTTTGACACTTATTCTAAACGCACTCTTCAGAAAAGCCTGGTAAAGGTAAAAGAAAATAATTTATTTACAACAGCTTCAAATACAGAAACACAGTTACAAAGGTTACAAAGACTGCTAAAAGAAAACAGAAAACTGCTTACATCTGCCTATCCCTACCTTAGTTGCAAGCAGCTTCTCTAGTTTATCCAGCTTTCAAGACATCAATGACTATGAAATCATGGGACCAAAGAAAGATTTCTTCTGAAAAAAATACTACATCTTTAAGTTTGCCTTCACAGAAGAGGATCTTGATTTGGAATATGTGCTTCCCCTTTCCCTGAAGAAGCACTATTTAGATTAAAACGTGATTATTC
Source organism: Alca torda (assembly GCA_008658365.1). Taxonomy (NCBI): domain Eukaryota; kingdom Metazoa; phylum Chordata; class Aves; order Charadriiformes; family Alcidae; genus Alca; species Alca torda. Next base: position 48,636,745 of record CM018080.1, read on the forward strand.
TCCCCTTCAATAAAAATTATTAATCTTCATCTTTTTCAAGAATCACTTAGATTACCAACTTCCCACCTCTTTGGAACTTTGAGCGTCATGTGGTAAGATTCCTCTTATCTCTTGGCAATAAAGTCTATACTAGTGCTTAACTGTGCTCCAAATGAACTACCAACCTCTTGTGAAGTAGACTTAATCAGTTCAGTCCTCATCATGCAATGATGAACCTTACATGGCCATAAACATACGAAAGGACACCCTGTCATTATGGAAATATTTAAATGAAATATTAATTCCTTCAGCTCATTGTTGGCTCGAGATTAAGACTACAACATGATGATATTCTATTGCTTCTCAGGTAAGGACAAGTTTAAGAGGATGATCACCCTTAATCAAGTCTTTAGGGACAAAACGATAGCTGGAGATGGACCAGTCACTCGGTTCCTTGGTGAGAGGGACCCTTTCAAACAGTGCATGTTATAATACAAAGAAATGCAAACTTATTCACCAGTGCAGGATGAATGCAGGTCATAATTACAAAATGGAGATGCTGTCCTGGAAAGCAGTGACTGAAAAGGACTGAGGAGTCATAGAAAGTAATCAAATGAAGATTATCTCTTACTGTGATGCTTTACATAAGAAGGTCAATGTGATCCTTGAATGTATAAGCAGGATAAAACAAATACAAGACTGACTATATTTCTGAATACAGTGTTAGGAAAATTATGAAAGAAATAGTATGTCTACATTCTGGTGCCCACACATCAAAAAGGATACTGAGGAACTTAAAAGAATTGAGAAAATAACTAATTATAAGAGTTCTGGAAAATATGCCTTGTAACTATACATTAAAATACTCTGTTCAAAAAAAGATTGGAGAACTGATCCAAACAAATCAAGACCATACGTATCTATCTACAGAAAATACTGTGGATAGTAAATATCTCTGTAAGCTTACAAGGAAAGAGATGATGATTGGCACAAGTTGAAGCCAAAGCTAGAAAAACATATAACTTAAATAAGGTGGCATGTTTGTTTGTTTGTTCAAGTGACGTTGATGAGCTATAGAGGTAACTTACCCAGGGACATGGGAAGTGATACTTCCTTGGTTTCCCCTCCCTTGGTGTATTCTCTGTACATTCAGGAGTTTCCTAAAGCGCACATATGTGTCTGCATGTAATTATTCGTGATGTATATTTATTGCATGGATTTTTCTAACAGCTTTTTGAACCAACGTGAAGCCCGTGGCTTGAACACCTGCTCTATGATTAAGTGCTGCCTCTTATTGGTTTTGAAACTGCAAGTCATTTGGTACTCCCTATAATGTAAGAACCCTTCTCAGTTACTGTATGTATCAAAGGGTGCATAAAAGGGATCTTTTTTTTAAAGACCAACCATTGAAGCATTTTCTAACAAAAAGCTTATTTTAATGACAGTAATTATTATTATAACCTGTGCTATTTGCAAGTAAATTAACTCATTCAAAGTAAATGCACAGATTTGAATACCTGAGAGAATGTATAATAATCAAATAACAAAATATTTTAAAAAAATATTTAATATTCTGATGTATTCTTAGAAGTTAATTCTGGAAGATCACTTCATGAATGTTTTAGAAGTTAGTTCTGACAACGTGGCCAAACTGAAGTTAATGGAAGCTTTGCCATTAATTTTCAGGAGGCAAGGATTTCACCCAAAATATCTGAGTTATGGGCATAAATCACACCTTTAATGTTTATACTCACTACGTGTGCCTGTTTGGAAGCTGCTCCTGAAAAATGGCCATCAACTTTACGTGGTGTTTGTTCAACGCCCTGAAAGCCTCTAAATGACCCTTTGAATTAAGGATCACTTTCTGAACAACCTTTCTGCAGAGACTAGCAAGATACATTGGGGGATAAATAAATGACAAATAAACTGGTAAGTAGTTAGCTGCTGTAATCTGAAGAAATACTACATTTATTTAAATGTTATAGATTTTTTGGAACCTTGCCAAAAGTAATCTGAAAGCAAGAATGGCCTTGGAGTGTTAAATTTTCATTTTCATCTAGCTGAAGCGAATGATATATTCATCCTTGTGATTATGAAAATACTATGTCACAGCATATTGATCTTTATTTCACAGGTCAGTGTTCATTTAACACTGTTAGTAAAATATATATAGGTATTTCAAGGTATGTAGTGCCTCGGGTAGATTGTCTGATCTTTCACTGAAAATTGAGTAATAATCAGCATCACAAGTTACTGACTGTGAGATATAAATTATTCTCTTATACAATTAGGTAATTGAAGACTCCCAAAATCACGTAAGTGTATTTTCATAGGAAACTGGATTAGATAAATGGCACTTTCCTTCTGACAGGAATATTTTAACCGTAAGTCTGAGTAGAGTAAATGAATTACCTAAAAGACTAACGTTTAATATAAGTTGCCTCTTGAAGTTTCATGTTTATTAATTCACTGAAATGAGTACCTACCAGAAAACCATCCACATGCAAATACAGCCTAGCCTTTTATTTTATAAATAGCTGTATATATTAATCAGTCACTTAAGCTTTTTCCCAACTAACCCCAAAACAATTTACATATGGTTGGACCTTGTAGTTCCTGAGATAAAAACAAAGATGGAATTTGTCCATAATATTTCTTCTTTTTGTATGGAAAGATTCTCACACAAGCACTACCTCTTAAAGTAGGCACACAATCTGAAATACATTGTATCTATCTGATTTATACTTTTTTTTTTTCATTAATCCACCATATCTGTCCAAAGCATGCAAAAATATAGATCAAAGATTTTAATGCTACCCAGTATTTCTCTACATAATTCGGTATCTGTCATAAGTGGTAAATCAGAGAATTAAGCAATCATTTCTATTACTTAAAAAAAAAGGAGTAGTGAATGCACCGTGGAGCCAGCAGAGACTGCCACTGAGTTGGCTTTCAACTAGTTAGCTCAGCAGGACAAGCCCCAAAAGTTGAATAAGAGCCAGGATAAATTAAGCTCTGCTCAGATCTCTGATGCCACGGCCATATATCAGATATATGCAAGAGAAGAAGGTGGCTTAAAACTAGCTTAAATTTCTCTACTGTGTAAACATCCTTAGAGATCATTAATCATACTGCTAAAGATGGATGGTCCTCACTTTGACTTTGAAAGAACTGAAGGTAACGCTTGGGAAGGAACTTTTCATTTAATCTATTTTATACAGGCAGAAGTTTTCATAGAGATCAGTGAGGAGAAAACACCAGATGTAGCACATAAATGAAATACAGGAAAAGAAATATAACATATGGGATATGCCACTGAGAATGAAAACTTCAAGGTTCCTTCTCACAGCATTCCACATGAACACGGATTCACTTTGGTTACCGCTCAAAAAAACCCCCGAACCAGTATTTCTTTCTCTATACCTATACCTATATCACTTTTATGGCTACTTGACTTGCCAAATAATTTATTGTCTAATGTATGACTTAAAAACACTAATGACAGATTTAAGTTTGGGTAAAACAGCATTAACAGTTACCGTAACTAAATATAAAAAGACTACTTTCTGTTTACAAATAAACATAAGTTAAAAATTCGAGTAATTTTAAATACTTGTTTCCAAAGACTTGTGTTTTCCAGCTAACTGAGGTATTATAAGAAACAAGTTACAGGGGTCCAGACTTTCCATACACAGTTGCAATTTATCAAACGCCTACATGTGTAGGCATAATACATGGCCTTTTATGCATTGCTATATAGCAACCGTTTTCTCAGAGCAGATGAAGATGTAATGAGATATACCACATGTATAAGTAACTTATTTCTGTAATAGTCCATGAACTAGAGTGATTTTCTTAATTGTCCATATTTTTTTGTCCACAATGAAAGACTTAGCAATATTATATATATATAATATACTAGTCCTCCTGAATTAGAGACAAAAGCATGCCGGGCACACCAGGCTGGGTCTTCAAATCACGATTTCTCTGCAATTTACGTTTCCCAAATAGCAGTGGTTTTCCCCTATTTATTGTAGTGATACAAATGAGATTAAGCATTCATACATACTTCTATCTTAAGTCTCCAAAATGTATACATATCAAGTTCCCTGCTATTTCATTATTTAGGTGCATACTGTGAGTAAAGAGAAGTTGTGCATTTTCTTTAAATTATTTCAGAGTAGTGCTAAGGAGTGCAGTTTCCTGAACTACCATGCTAGATTGAATCTGAACCACTGTTAAGTACTGTGAGCCATTCAGCAGTACTGCCTTGCAACTCTCACAATACATTTATTGTCACATTGAATATTTTCTTCATTTCAAATGCTGTATCTTGCTTAGACACCAGAGGCCAGCAGGATTGCTCGCTATGAATGATTTAGGCCTGGAGTCCTTTTTGCGAGTATTTCTGGGCATGGTTCTTTTATGCTTAAGTTCCTGGCAACATTCAGGTCTAAGAATGTCTGCCTTTTACCTTCACTCTTCTGACAATCCAAAGCCCATTTTCTATTAAAATAACTTTTCTCATTGTTATTATTTATGGAAATCTAATACAAACACCATGGGGAGCCAGCCTATGCAGGAAACCCATGGTGACCTCTTAAGGAGAAGGCACCTAAGAACCCCACTGCCTTTGTCACTAATATCAAATGATGTTAAATTTTGATCTGAGTAGTATTTTCAAAGAAGCAGAAGTACTGAAAAAATGCAACTTACCTTGTGATCCAGGGATCATCCTTTAGTGCTCCTCTACTATTTCTGACACTATGTTTCCTTTGCCTCAGTCAGAAAATTTGGACTCAATTTCCAAGGGAACCACATTTCCCATTAGAACTTCATCATCCATTGCATGCGCCCCAGTGATAAAGTATTCCAAATTATGTTTGTCTACTGTATGCAAATTCTATTTAACCCTATTACTGACATACTTTTCTTCCACATCCATTTGCTCTGTAGAGAGACTTATTACAATGTTCTCCCAACCCTCCTTGATGCACTGAGCTTCAAAGTAATATGGGTGAACGATACTCGGCTCTCATCCTGTTGGCCCTTGTTTTAACTTATTCCTTGCAACTTGAACAATGTCAAAAGATCTGCAGGGTAACATGTTGCCTGCCCGCCATAAGCCAGAGCAGGCTGCTTTACTGTCCTTTTCCTCAGATTAAATGTTAAGAACACGAGGCTCAGAATTTTTTTTTTTGTCTTCACTAATAATCTGAGAACTTCAATCCTGACTTCTTTCTTTGGGAGTTACAATACAAATAATAATTAAAACCCCTTAAAAAGAAGACAGTTTACAAATACAGGTCTATTAAACATGTTTTCCTACTATTTGGTCACAGTTTTATAAATTAATATTGACTCCAGTAGGCAACTAGCATATGCTAGAAAAATAAGTCATATTAACTGGAAAAACCCTTTCTTTTTATCCCCCATCCAAACTGCTTATGGGAACAGCAATGAAAAGAACAGAACACTTTCTTAGACTTTCCAAAGTACCAGCCTATGAAACAGACAGATTCATGTAAGTATTCTGTATGATTAAAAAGTAATTCCAGAGAGTAAGCAGAAATATCACTTGAACATGCATTAAACTATACAATGACCATACAGATCTGCGCATCTACAACAGGTGAAATATTTCATTTCACAGTTTGAATTGCTCTGAGTAAGAAACTCACTACTTGACAATTATTCAGAAAAAAACTACAACCACCAAATAACCTGAAAACAATTGCTAGAAACTGCAGAAATTGATCACATGTATATAATCTCAGCAGTTTAAGTTTTCACATCCAGAGTTTAAAATTGACAATATCTTTTAGATCCAAATTTTATTGCTATTAGATTTATTTCATATTTTTAAATAAACCATCAGGAAATAATTTAAATCAGAGCCAAGACTTTCACTGCATTTAGAACAAAAGCTGTCATACTTATTGAGCAGTGAGAGTAAAAATTACACTTCATGGAAGGAGTACCTGCTGAGGACAAAATGACCCACCAACTGAAGATTGAAGAATGACAGCTTCTTCAACAAGCTGCCTTTGCTTCTGATTAACCAGCTGGTTCTTTCTACTCACCCTGCTTGCTTCCTTGTTGACGGGATTCCTGCAGAGCTCCACAGATGTTTTCTTACTAATGTGCATATTAATTTCACTTCTTTAAAAAACCAAGTGTTGAGAAAAGCCATTCTGATCTTTAGTAGGCACAGAAGAGTTATGAAGATACCCCTGGTTTTTTTTCCTGAAACAGGATGTGCTATTGGAGTACCAGCAGTCAGAAGTTTCAGTTAGGTAGGAGAGCTTAAGGAAGCATTTAAATTGTCATAGAATTCTATTACTATGAAAGTAGAAGTGCACTTCACTTTACTTCAATGCTGTTCAGATTTTTTTAAATTCTTTTTAAAAGTAGAGAACAAATGAATTACTGAGAGGAGAACTGCAACAACAATATACTACCTTCAGTTGTTTCTTCTCTTTCTGAGTGTGCTGCCTGACTACTGCTCTCAATAACTGTAATATACTTCCTTCTTGATGCCCAGTTTCCTACCTGCAATATGATGTATGCTTTCCCCAATTTTATTCTCTCTGAACAATGAAGATAGTCTTGGACACCCTAGTCCTGCCAAATTTTGTCCCTTCTTTCTTAACTGGTTCTGTTTTCTGAAGTCTTTATTATTCATGTTGATCCCGTTGGGCTAGTAGTGGTACTTGGGTAGAGTAACTCTACAGTTTATTTCTCTGAATGCTTCTCAGTGAGCAAACTACCTCTGACCTTCTCTTCTCACATCTTCTCACTCTATTTCACTTAGGAAAAATATTTTACTCTTTGAATATAAACAATCCTTGCTTATGTCAATCTTTTCTACTGCTTGTTCTTAAGCTTCTACCCCTTAGATCTACTGAAATCTACAAGGATCTCCACGTTTTATAAGTGGATTAAGAAATCTCTTTCAGAGCTCAAGGAAGAACTGCCATTAGGAATCACTACCAAATGTGTGTGATTCTGGTGGATTCATTTAATGAGCAGTTGTAGGAACAACGTCATTAATAAAATTTTCATCCCTGATTTGGAATTAAGTAGAACTTATAATATATGATATATATTGTAATAATATATAATAATATAATTATATATTATCCTGTTCCTCTACTCCGCTTTGGTGTGACCCCACCTGGAGTACTGCATCCAGCTCTGGAGTCCTCAGTATAGGAAAGACATGGACCTGTTGGAGCGAGTCCAGAGGAGGGCCATGAAGAACATGAGAAGGCTGGAGCACCTTTCCTATGAAGACAGGCTGAGAGAGTTGGGGTTGCTCAGCCTGGAGAAGAGAAGGCTCTGGGAAGACCTTATAGCAGCCTTCCAGTACTTAAAGGGGGCCTAAAGGAAAGATAGAGAGAGGATCTTTATCAAGGAGTGTAGCAATAGGATGAGGGGTAACGGTTTCAAACTGAAAGAGGGGAGATTTAGGTTGGATACTAGGAAGAAATTCTTTACTGTCAGCGTGGTGAGACACTGGAACAGGTTGCCCATCCCTGGAAGTGTTCAAGGCCAGGGTGGATGGGACTTTGAGCAACCTGGTCTAGTGGAAGGTCTAGGGGGTTGGAACTAGATGGTCTTTAAGGTCCCTTCCAACCCAAACCATTCTATGATTTTATATACCACATAATACATAATATATGATATAATACATAATAGGTAATATTTAATGTGTAATATAGCACATAATTATTAATTAATGATACAATGTTATGGAATATTATGTTTATAAATAATAATTTATGGATGATTCAGAGAATGATGCAATAGGATGTAATGCGGAAGACATGGTAGCTGAATACAACAGTCTGAATTCTGCATTAAGCTTGCCTGTTCAAACAAAATCACTTTTTGCAGAGTCAAAACTGGAAGCCTAGGAAAAAGAAATGCAGATTATATCCCCAGTGGGAGGTTTATCATAGAAAGATGATCATAAAGAGCTCTGGAATCTTAGTGGAAAAGCAACCCAGCTTGCACTTTTAAGGAGCAGTCAAGACATAAAGAGTGAACCCATTTTTAGTTACACAAATAAGGGAGAAGTGTTATTTATGCTGCAGATGCACAATGCCATGGATAACACCAATATTGGAATACTGCATTCAACCCTGGTGTCTGTTTTTTGAAAAGAAAACTTAAAACATTATACGATGCAGAAACCTAACCTGCCAAAAAATCCTTTAGAAACAGGAAACGCCCAAAGGAATTCAGGTCCTCCATCAGATGCTGTTGACATGACCATAGTGTACCTCCATAGAGATGATAGTTAATATCAATGGGCTAGTGAACAAGAACAAGTGACAAAGGCTAAGAAGAGACAAAATGAAGAATAAACTAAAAATGTTTAGGTGAAAATGAGTTGAATTATATAGCCTGTAATGTACAAATACTCAAGCTAGCATCTTTAAAAAATCTTAATCACTATACTTATGTCAAAAGTTCAGATAATCCCTCATCTCTTCCTGTTTTACTGAGTGTAACTGCTTTAAAACCATCATACTTGCAGAGGGCTAGACACCTAACTTCAGAGCTACTAATTCTGCCTTTAATTACTCGGTAAAAGCACTGAGGCTGACTCAGAGATTGACTATTGTCTCCATAGTAGTAACTCATCAAATGAGGAAAAAAGGGAGTTTAAAAATCAAGGCTTTAGATATATCTAATATATTCGATATTTTCATCCTTTTATCTCCTCTGAATAGATTTATTTGAAAACATGAAATACCTAACTTCGTGGCTAACATATTTAACTATTCTTTGTCATTAATATTCATTTTTCTGTTACCTAAAAGTCCCAATCAGGGTTGAGGTCTCATTTAACAAGGAAATATAAAATACAGAAGACAAAACCTGGAAAGAATGAGCTTATACCTACAAAAGAAGACATGAAAAAACTAATCAAAGCAGGTGAGTACTAGCCCATCCAAGTGCTGTCTAAATTGGAACTTAGGTTAAAACTTCCTTAAACTCCAGGTGGCAAATGGTCACCCTGCTTTCCAGAGCTGCTGAATCTTTGAGATGGCTCATTAGACATCACTTTGCTTAGCCAAGGATGCCCTGTGTGACAGTTCTCTACCCTTGTTCACGCAGGTTTAGTAGAAGCAGAGGAGGGCATGTACCCACCTAAAGCTCCAGTTGGAGCAGATGGTCACCTGCAGTCTCCCTGCATTTCCTGCAAAAGTGCAAATAGTTAAACATTATCAAGCAGCTCAATTCAATGTAACTAGGAGGTGTCTAATTTTTGCCTCCTTCATATCTTAACATTTTTCATTCTAATACTGAAAAAGAATATTATTCTCTAGCTAACTTGCAGACTGCAGGGAAAAAACAACACACACACACACACACACACACATATATTTCCTGGTTTTCTTACCATTTAAAGCTGCACTCTCAGATCTTGCAAGCTAGGTAGGATCAGACCTGAAAAGTTTCAAATAAAATGCATACCTTGGAAAAGTTGGAAAAAAACATTACAACATTACAATACTCATTCCTCTAACTCATTCTTGAAACAATGTTCTAGCATGGATAAAGTAGATACTCCGTGATACAGGATGCTATCTTTCCAAAAAGACTGAAAATTGAGTATTGAAGGTCATGGGCACGTGAATAGGCTGAGAGGTGGTGAGTTGAGCTCTCCTATTTGTCCAAAGCTGCAAACCCATGATGTGAACTTTGAAAGAAGTGGGAAATGTCCTCCTTGATGAACGATGCAATTTTCTCACACTCTTAAATGTTTATCTTTCATGAACAGCCTGCTTATTTCTCATGCTTTCAAATGCACATCTGCTCATCTGTGTGCAGCTGCCATGTTGCAGCGAAGTTTATGCTTTGAGCTTCACAAGTTAAGACAGCACCCTGATGTGGTAGCGCTACACACACACATCTGAATCCAATGTCACATTCAAAAGATGTTCTTGCTAGATCTTGATTATTATATTCTTGTTGCTTACACTTTCAACTGGATACTACCAATCACCTGTCATGATCTGGATTTATTGCAGGACCTGGGAAAGAGCATTACCATCTCTGCCAGACAATCCACACTATGAGCACTGTAGTTATCCCTGCTCCTTTTTTTCAACCTCTCTACAGCATTTGACATAACTAATGAACTATGAACTGTGTGTAAAAGAGGCTGACTGTTTTGAAACAGTTTATTTCAAGAGAGCCATAACCAGAGAGGAGCGGTAGAAAAATGTACCTCATGTTCCCTTTTTTTTCAACCTTATTTAAAATACAGACACAGAGTCTGAAAGAACTGGAAAGGTGTCATGAACTCCAGAGAAAACCCTATGTAGGCATTACAAAATTCCACCCTCTTATCATATTGTATTGCTTACTGTAACACAATGTCACCAAACTGCCTCAGTACTTGAGCTCAGGAATAAAAAGCAGAAGGTGGAAGCAGAAACTCAGAAAAAGGTATGTTACACTTGGTGGCAGAAAGAAACACCTTAAGGAGCTTGTGGCACAGTGAAGCACCTACTGGCTGATGTTACACAACCCCATTTAGACAAGTCAGTCTATAATTTAGAACTGATCCTGGGCTTCTCCCTCAGACAATAGAACAGGTGCAAGAATGCATCCTGTCTTTACTGTTGATGTTTTGGCCTCTGTAATACATTCCTTTGTCACCTTTCAGCTGGACTACGGCAACACAATATCCTGGGCACGAAGCCATTAGCCCCTAGGAAACTCAAAATAGTACAGAACACAGCAGCACATTTCCGCTGCAACCCAGGGTAGTATAAGCACATCAAATCTGCTTTTATCTTACGCTAGCTTCTGTACAATACTGAGCCAAGTTTTAGGTCTTTGTCATTATCCTTAAGGTGTCCAGTAGTCGAGGAACAGAATACCTAAAGGATCAACTGAGAACCTGCAGCTCTGTCCCATTAAGGACAAAGCTTATTTTGTGCTGTAGATAGAGCTTTGACAGAGAATAGTCTAAAGCAGTTGAACAAATGCTCATAACATCTAAAGGATCATCACTTGCTGTTGAGTACAAGATGTGCTCTTTGGATCTAAATCTCAATAACGAGTTCTTTTGTAATAATAATACAGCAGTTTGAAACAAATTCACAAAAATCTAACAAGTTTTCATTTGCTGTAATAGGAGACAATGAAGAAAAACAGAATCACGCTTAAGTGTTACCCCTATTTGTTCTGGAAATGACTCAGCTACAAAGATAATAAAGTACGTATAAATATCTGAGTAGAAGAGCATTTGCAGCTTCTTCCAAATGTAGTGTCAGTGCATGTCTTACATGAACCAGGATATTCCATGTCAGTGGCAATTAATCTAATTTCTAAAAAAAATACATCGGAGCAACATGTTTTAGAAACCTTTAGAAAAGAAGCAAAATATTAAGAGGCAATGTAAAACTTTCCAAAGCACTTAAAAAGTTTGAGGACCAAAGTGTAATTTATTTTCAGTGAGACAGAATTGTAAATGCCTAACGGACCCAGAAAGTAATGTGTATGTTAGGCACTTTTAGTAATTCCATTTACATTTTATTAGACAGTAATATTTTAAGGTGATATAAAAAATGAATTTCTTATGACATATCTCACGTGCAAAGATTAAATTAAAAACAGGACTGAAAATCCAGAAACACTCTATTCAGCAAAGGACAAATAGAAATGAAAATTTCTTCAGGGACATACTAATCTTAGTGTCTCTGTATAAATTATCAAAATGGACAGCATATAATATTAACTCAAATATAAGTTTTATCAACAAAAACTGTTCTTAATCAATTTACCTTAGGAATACTAACAATTATATAATCATCATGTAATAAAAGCTTTTGAAAACTGATGATTATTCAAGTGAAAGGTCCTGTATCCCATTAAGCCTTCCCTGGGGCATCAAGTTCCCATTCTCTACACCTACACAGAAATATTTCTTAAATTCTTAATTGTATTTATTAGTATCAATGTAAATAAGAGAGTTTGAAATCTTACCTCTAGCATGCCAGTTCCTCTTAGACAGATTTATACTCTAAATGTCTCTCAAGGCTTCAAGTAAGGGAACAGTTACAAGGAACCATAAATATATTAACATTAATGGAAAAAAAATCCATCTGTCTTAAACACTGTGATACCAAAAAGGAGATCAAATAATTTCTATTTCAAATATATAATCACTTCAACTGAGCTATCCAGTACCATCTTGAAGTTGATCATAAGATGAAAGAAATGGGACAGAGATGATAATCATTTAATCCCTTAAGAACAGCTATTCTGAAGAGCTTTTCACTTTGTGCTCAACAGTGTTCTAGTACATTATGATCCAGCTAGAAAAGAAGTATAATGATGAGGAAAATTATGTTTCCAGTAACAGAAATTTCACAGTAACAGGAAGTCCTACAAAAGACATAAAACAGGAAAACTGACCACTTGAACAGATGGTGTCACAGATGAGCGTGTCGATGCAGTCTTCAACAGTGATGAGTTCCTATCATCTGATGTGGTGAGGATTTGTAACTTCAGAACTAATGCAGCAGAGATTAATACATATTTGCCAGTTCTGGATGCCGAGTATATACGCACACGGGGCTGGATGGGATGAGAGACAGCATGGTTCTGACTGTGCACTCACAGATATATTCCAACAAAATCCTAGTTGCGATTCCCAAACTGAAGGTGCAGACAGATGACACCCAATGACCTGAAAGGTCCCTTCCAACCTAGGCAATTCTACGATTCTATGAATACCCAAGCAGCTTCGAGGTGGACTGCGGGAAAAGGAAGCATGGTTGCTCAAGAGGGAGTTTCAAGGACCCCTTGAGGACATTTGACTAAGTACAACCTACCTGCCAACTGGCTGGAGTTCTTTGCTGTGAACACAACGTGATGAAGCCCAAGAGAAAGGCATGGAATGTCTTGGGTGTCCTGAGGAACGGGACATGCAGGAACTGTTAGTGTTGTTCCCGTGGAACACGAACACCACCTTCCTCCAGGGCAAGCAGCAGAACACCACTTCAGAAACAACCCACTACAGCTTCCTTTCTACAATGTATTTAAAAGAGCATGAAAATGACTGTATAACCTTCCTATCAGGTAATTTTTGCTGAGGCCACTTTTACACTTGACTTGTAACACCTGTTTTGCATGCAGGTTACCAAATATTTATGGCTAATTTAATTTCTTTTTATAATATTGTATGTGGCCTAGGGAGGACAGTATTCAGTATACGTTATCCTTTTCAAACCACAACACAATTTCCTTAAAGGACAAAATAAACTAAAACCAATGGAAAATAGGAGCAAATATCAGTTATTTTGCTACATGAAAGGAACCGTATCCATCATAGAGCTCTGGTTCTTAATATTGCCATGTGTTAACAGCAGCTGGAATTAGTATATACCTCAACTTACTGAAGCACAGAGATAGAGTTATAATAGATTTCTATTAATACTTCATTTGGTAGACCTATCACACTGCATCTTCTGCCTTCAGATTTACATAACTAATTTCTTAAACTATCCATGAACTTTAACATTATTTTAAAGACTCAGTTTTTGAGGTCAACTTCAGATACACAACTTTTCCATAATATTTTATGGAAAAATGTGACTATTTTGCTACATGCACTACTGGAATAAGTAGAATGTCAACAAGACCCCTTTTAAAAACATTGTCATTCATATGAATTTTTGTAATTTGCATGTATTTGGCATTTAATAAGAGTATTTTCTAAAACATTTCTACACTTAGTGAAAAATTAGCACCTCTCCATTTTATTTGCATCAGCAAATCTCCTTGTAATCACCTATTCATGCTACTAATTAACCAGAACAGACTTGGTCTTCTGTGTACTTTAAGAAATAGAGGCACTATGGTTTCTGCGACTAGCGTTACACGAAACATAAATCCCTCATGAGATGAATAAGAATTACTGAAGCAGGCAGTCAGCGTTATACCTTTGATTATTACATTCTGCCTACCTAAACAACTCTCTGTAATTGCATACGGTAGGCCTTACCTATTGATTCCAACCTGATTCTTGCATTACCATACATTTCTGCCACAGTTCTCCTCAGAAGTGCTTTTATTCCAGTGATGGATTAATGAGTTTGCATATGTGACTGTGAAACGTGAAGTGATGCAAAAATGCAAGTTTCTAAGAGTATTTGTATTCTACTCTGTAAATCATAAATTCTCTTCCAGTACTAACGGGCCAGATTATGTTATTTGTTTTGAGGCATAAATCTTAAGGAACATCAATTGGGAGGTAATACTAAATCCTGAAAATGGTATCAGGAATTTACACATTTCACTGATGCTATCTGCACTCCAGTAAGAGTGCATCACATGACAGACACCTTAAAATCTTTATTTTTTTTCATTCAAAGATTTGATATTTTAGTGTTCTGGTTTTTTCCCAGATTTTTCCTATGCACATTCATCTCAATTTGAGAACACAGCAAATACATTTTTCTAAATATTAAGAGAGGACTAGGAAACTATTTTAAAAACAAATGAACCTGAAAAAAGTGTTAGTTACAATGAATCTGAAATACCTTCTGTGCTTTGTTCTTTCTATTTACTAAATATTATTGGGGGGGGGGAAAAGCATTGTATAAGAGGTAAAAATAGCATTAACTGTGTCTCAAATGTTTTTCACTTTGAGGTTTTCAGATATTTATGACTTCTGATTAATTCTTCTCATTTTTCTCCCTATTTAGCAACTGGATTCACCATCTGTTTCAGTATAAAGCATCGCATACGGGTAGCATAGAGCTGGATAACATAAACTGCCTCAAAAGCTGCCTTGACAAAAACAGATGGAATCATACAAACATAATCTTCAAATGTGCAGTTGCTGAAGTTATAATTTTTCTTTATAAAAGGGAAATTTTAGTATTTATTTAAAGAAAACCAGGCCAGCTATCTAGACTATTTCAGTAAAAGGTATGTTACTACACACTTTAAACATTGAACTGAACTATCATTCAAACTGCGTGCTTCATTAGGTGTGCTGCTATGTGGCAGTATTGTATTCAACAAGAAGTAAAGATATGCATCAAAGCATAAATGTATAAATACATGCTAAAAGCAGGTTTAAGAAGAAAACAGTAGAGGTAAATAAATCTCTTTTCAGATTTACAAAAATCATAAATTCAGAAGAAATCCTAGGTATTTACTAAATTTAGTAAGTAAATATGTTTTATAGAATCTATTATTCTACACCGGCCAAACTATATTTTCATTAAACTGTCTTTTTTATGTTAAAAAAAAAAGACTTTATACACATACTAAAGAAGAATAACCTGGTTTTACCACGATCATATTAAAGTTATTTCAAGATGCACAATACCAGCATATTCTATGCCTCAGAAAGAGAAAAAACACATTTCTATTCAAAATTCTTAAAGGAAATGAAGGCTATTTACCCGTCTACGGAGGTAGAGTATTCTGTTTCTGTAAATTCCCACTACTGGGAAGTACATGCTTTCACTGTTGAAAGCAGAGATGTGTGAACCAGGTATATGCTACATCACGAATACAATACTCTATACTGAGTTTCATGAAAACCTACGTCCCTTGCTGTTGTAGGGGACGTCCACAGATGAATTAACTTAAAAATAGCGCTAAAGAAGTGAGAAATTCAGAGAATTTACACTTAAATTCTTCCGCCGACTGGTAAAATTCCTTTTTCTTTCAGGAATCAGTTCTATAGTTTTCTCTCTGCTATTGAGATATTACTGCAATAGATAACAAAGGTAAGTAGTGGGAAAGAGTAAAAACAAGATGATGTTTTCAAAACAAGAATCCGATTAGACTCAGACAGTATAATTTTCCACTGGAACTTCACATTTTTTCAAAATTTATACATTCCTTCAGCTATCTATAGAAAGCTACATCACATTTTATGGGTAAATGTTCTGGTACAACTGCACTCTCTAACACTGTAAGAGGATTTAATGCAAAACCTAATCCATTTGAACAGCATCTGAAATGAACTAGCTTTCCCTTTAACCGGATGTTTTCACATTAGAAATAAAGAATATAAACACAAAAATTGCTACACTAGATCAAATCATCAGTTTTATCTCGTACCCAGCCTTTGTCAGCTATCAACAGGAGATACTTCAGGAAAAAAAAAAACGAGTGCTTGCCAGTAATCCCAAGTTTTAAAACAGGCATTCACAGAGGAATGTTCTTCCCAGTGCTCATTGATATGTGGCTGCCTTATACTCTAAGTGTTCCTATTTTCTCAACCAAATAAAAATCTACTTCATATAGCTTCCTCTATTTTTACTCCTCATAGGAGTAAAAGGCTTAAGCCTTTTCTGAATAGTATTGAATATTAGGATTTATATAGTGTATTCTGTGTTCATGTAAGCCTCATTGCATTTTTTTCACAGGGTGTTTGTATTTTTATTACAATAGAAGATAAGTACTAGTTTGGCATTCCTTGTCTTTTTTAGCATCCTTTTTTTTTTGTTTCTTTCAATCATGCATGTTCTTATTCATCTCTTATTCAAGCCAACTGATCCCAGTCCTTCCAATTTCTTCTCACGTGCAAGTTTGCCCTCATCTACAATACTTTTTGCCCATTTCTGGAGTTTTTCCATCAAAAACAAAGCCCTTCTGAGTCAGAAGGTAGAATTTATGTGTCTTAACTTGCAAACCATTCTTTTGGCTATATATATTAATTCTTTAGGTAATGGTGTTCATTTCCTATTGGGCTACCCATTAACTTTGCATTGAAGGTTCCATTAGATATCTTGATAAACTCACACAGTCTCAACCAATAATCTGACATTCTTTATTAACCAGTAAGTTCGTTATTCACACCCTTCTAGTTAAAAAATGTGTAATAAAAATGTAGGATTTAATCAGATGCCATCCCACTATTCAAGTCTCGTGTTTGCAGTTTGCTCTTTACTTAATGCATGTACTTTTCTGTTTTTCAGACACAGACATAATCCCAATCCTGAAAGAGCCCAAAGCTCTGATCAGCATGGAAGCTTGCATGGAACAAAAGTAAAATGTTCACAGGCGACCTGTAACATCTTTGTGGAAAGAAACATATTTTTCCCCACCCTAAACTCTCTTTCTGAAAGTATGCATGCTTTATCTTCTAATTCCACACCACCAACTTAGGTAAAAAATGATTTAAATTAAATACATAAAAACATTTAGGTACACTGGATCCCCTATACCCATAAGTCCCAAGGAAAGCAATGAGATCACATTATTTCGCAGTGTAGATCACGTAAAAAGATCATGTGGAAAAGGAGACAGCCAACCTGCAATGGTCAATGTTTTAGAAAATTTAGTAAATCTACCACAGGATACTATTAATTTACACATAAATTTACTTATCATTACTTAATATGATTTCATTTTCTCAATGACAAAAAAATCTGTCATCAGATGCAACTGTATTTTATGCTGAAATACTGCAAACAAACTGTCAAGAGCTCTGTAAGCAAAACAAAAATGAAAGCAGAGTAGTAAGTAATGTCTATTTTACTATTTAGATTTAAATACTATATTCTTTCTCATGAAGGCTTGTAGTTGCTCTGTAAATAAGTTACATTTCTGTTTCTCAAAGGATATCATATATAATTGGAAAGGCACTGCATAAACAGCGGAATACGTCATTCCACTTAAAAAACTGAGATATGAATTTAATAACCAATCATAGACAGAATCATAAAGAAGAAATACAGCTGGCAGACAGAGTCTAGTCTAGAACTGGAAGCCTGTGTCCAGTTAATGATGCTTCCATTTGTTCCAGCCAAGCCATTTCATCTACTCTATGCCTCAACTTACCTGCTTACAACACAAAGAGAGACGCAATCCTTTGCTCCCCACAAACCTCTCATTATACACTTTAAACATGGCTGTAAGATACTCAGATCCTAGTCTGAGGACATAAAAGTTCCTAAGAAACTTACTACACTCATCACTAAGGTAATTCATAATTTTATTATGATATCTAACACAAGACGACCTTTTTTCCCCATTTTATCCAACACATAGATAGAATCACAACTGCTTAGTAGTTTAACCATGAGCCAACTACAGCGCTTTTCATTCCTACCTGTGCTTCTTTTTCTCTGTTTTTATTCTTTTTGTCTGTTTTTTCATTGCAGATATTGAAAAAGAGTTAAGTAAGGAATTTGGATTTTGGTCCTGAAGACAACAAGACTAGATCAACTTTCTCTCTTTTGATAAGAGCTTTAAAGCTTCTTCCCTTGCACTGAGGAAACTCAGCTTTGTAGTTTACGATGGATTTAAGAGTTGAAAAGTCATTACTGTAATTTGGGAAGCACTATCTCCAGTACCTTTTACCAATAATGTTTAAAGTCCTTAATATGAACATTAAACCAGCAAATTCAGCTAAGAATAAAAAAAAAAACATTATTGCTGGGTAGGAAACATCAGATCGATGGTCTTAAACATCTTATCTGAGCACAAAGATTGCTACAGCAAAGACTAACAGATTGGAATTGCAGTGAATATCTTCATTAGTTCATGAAGGCAAGCATCACTAGCGTAGCTCATGTGTTGTAAGACAGAATGCAATCTTCTATTTATTTGAATATGCAAAAAAAAATGCATGCTTTTATAGATTTCTGTCTCATCCAATAATTCTGTGAATTCTAAAAAGATATCATTTGCAGTCTGAAAGGTGACTTGGCAGCTTGAAGAAAAAGTTCCTCTGATCCACCCTTGAAGTGGAACAAATATAACTGTTAAATAACTTCTTCCTACTAATACTATTTGTGTACTCCCTTCCTTTTCAGAGGTGTTTTAGCCAGGTTAAGTCTCATCCAGGCTATTGTCATTTGGTCTGGGCTGGCCACTGTACAAATGACAGATGCTCTCCTTAACCTTTCTCCCTTCAGAGAAGGGAGAGCAGCTCCCTTCAGAGGACAGGAGAGAGAATGAGAGAGAGAGAACTTATGGGTTGAAAAAGAAACTAAAATAATTTAATGAAATACTAATGAAAAAATAATAAAAAGAAAAAATAATGATATTAATAAGCAAATAATGAAATATATACAATCTACATAAAACCAGAATTGAGATCCCAGGATGACAATCACGCACTGGGAAAGTCCCAGACTGGACTCAACAATGAATGGGAACTGGATTCCAGCTCTGGATTCAGAAACACGCAGATCGGGATCAAAGGTGGATGAACAGACAGTCCTCCTTGGAGGCCGGCCATTGACTGACTGCCTAGGGAAACTAGTCGTAAAGGTATGTCATGTAGATGCACATGTACCCATGAGTCGGGCCACTGAGGAACATCAAAACAATCAGCAAGAGAGAACAGGCTGCTAAACCTTTCCAGACAGATTTGAACTGGGAACATAAAGGTGAACTGTTCTTAGCTCGGTGGGCCCATGACACTTCAGGTCATGAAGGAAGGGATGCAACGTATAAATGGGCTCGTGACCAAGGGGTAGATTTAACTATGGACGCTATTGTGCAGATGGAACATGCGCCAAAATGAAGCGAGCTAAACAGCTAAAACCTTTGTGGTATGGGGGATGATGGCTGAAAGGTAAGTATGGGGAGGCCTGGCAAAAGTCCTTCAAACCCACCAGGGTTAAGTGCTATGTGCATACAACGGTGGAAGGAAGCACTGGACGGTTGGAAACCTGTGCTGTGCCCCATGCCACCACCCGGAATACCATCGTGGGCCTTGAAAAGCAAGTCTTGTGGCAACATGGCACTCCAGAAAGAACTGAGCTGGACAATGGGACTCATTTTTAAAACAATCTAAGTAACTGGGCCAACGAACAGGACTCAGTGATCCTTATGGGCTCCTTCCAACTTGAGATATGCTACCATTCTATGATATTCATAATATCCTGACAGTAGGATAATAATACAAGGCTAGGAAGTTTTGTGGTAACCCAAGCCCCAGGAAGGCAGAAACCTTCCCAAAAAGGCACGTCTGGTTGGCAGAGTAGGGGCGTAGTGAATGAATTCCCCGAGACAAACAGCTCCGTGCTGGCACGTCAGCAGCGCAGCCAGGCGACCGCGGCAAAAAGGGGCGTCTCCCAGGTTTTCCTGAGGCCCGGACAAGCCCGCGCAGCGGCGGAGACCCACAGCGAGCCCGCAGCCCGCGCGAGAGCGGCTGACGAGGCCGGGGCGGAGCGGGCAGCGGCAGATTTAAACGAGGCGTAACCGCCACCAACGGTCACTCGTCGAGACAAACAGCTCCACTGCTGGCACGTCGGCAGCGGGGCCGGGCGACCACGGCGAAAACGGGCTTTTCCCGAGTTTTCCTGAGGCATGGACAAGCCCGGGCAGCCTCAGGTTCCGCACGGAGACGGAGGCAGCAGCTCACACGAGAGCGGCTGACGAGACGGGAGCGGAGCCTGCAGCAGCCGCGGCAGATTTAAACGAGGCGTAACCGCCACCAACGGTCACTTAAAAGACGGCCCTAGGGAGGGTGTAGAAAGCTGAGGAGGGGGGCTCAGCCATGGTCTCTATCTGAAAGACGCTGCTTCCTGTGGCTTCTGCGCTTGCCAGAGCAGATGTAGCCATGCAAACAGAGCTCCCGTGGAAGCACGCAGCCACCCAGGTCTCTGGCTGCAGGGAGTGCCTTCACCTCTCGGAGCTAGTGGGTGGTAGAAGGGGTGGCAGCTGTGTGAGGTGCGACCAAGTAGATTATCTACTCAGCCTGGTAGCAGAGCTAAAAGAGGAAGTAGAAAGGCTGCGGGGCATCAGGTAGAAAGAAAGAAACCGATCGGTGGAATCAGGCTCTGACCTCCCTAGTATTATTTTTGTAGTATATTCCTCTTCAGCTTGTTTACTGTGTTTTATGTGAGTGTCCCCTTATTATGAACTTCTAGTTCTGGTAATCTCTTTTGGAATCAAATATTTTTAGGAAATGAATGAACGAATAACCCTGGTTTTTCTTGACAGATGAAATTTTGATTCATCTTGTCTGCTATAACTGACAGTGTCTCTTGCTTCATCTAATAAATACTAAGCTGTTTGTCTTACACATCTAAATCACAAACTTGGCAGAAAATTATCTTCTTCCTTCTATTGGTCTCTATCTGCTGGGCTCTTCTCCCATGAGTAACATTAACATGGTATATGTACTGCAATGCCAAATGCAATGTTAGTTTTTTACCTAATTTAGTGAATATAAATACATCGTGACATTGTCTTCTGCTTATGCATAAATATACATAATATGCTGTGACTAGAATTTTTGAGCATAAGTGTTTACTCCAATTTAAGAATCTAATAATTTTTTCCTTATATTAATTCTATAGTGAAAAATAATAATTCTGAAAAAAAATTAAACATTTTAGTGTAATTTTAAAGGGCATGTCAAGATTTATTTGAAAGAATTATATCAACTATTTACTCTTTTCCTCCTGGCTTGTGTTGGAAGGTTAATAAATTTTTCAGCCTAACTTTCATGCTGACAAACTGTGCTTCATAAACAGTTCAAATGGAGTTTTGTCTGGAGTCATCTAGTTAAAGCAAGGTCAGTAAGGAGTCACTGATGCATTTAACTAACAAGATTGTAATTAATTAATTTGTTCTCCGGCCCTCACCTTAGTGTTTTTTGTTTTTCTGAAGTTTGATTTTAGTAAATGAAAATATGAAAATAAGCATAAAACGCAAACAGCCATTCTGTTTTACGGACTCATTCTCTGTTTTTCATACTTTTAAAATCCTGACTGTTTGTGACTGGAAGCTTTTCACAGTCGGCCTCTTCTGGTAGTGAATTTCCTTTAGCATTTGTTAATGTCTTTCATTTATAAGGAAGTAAACAGTGGTCATGTCTCACGTATATACCTAGAAATAACTGAGGAGGGTATGAATTTTAGTGACTATAGCTTCTGAAGTCGTGACTAATATTGGTGTTCAGAAATCATCGATTTCCCTCAAGCAACATCAGTAGTTAGGATCTAATGGGTTTGGAAAATACTGTTCTTACACGTTAACTGTCCTCCATAGTAATGGCTTGTAATAGTTTGGACATTTTTGTCTTTTATGTTGTTTTATAGTTTCACTTTTAGGGCTGGAAAACCTAAGTACCTACGCAGAAATTGGAAATAACTTCTTTCTATTCTTCAGTTAATACAGTTTTTGGTAGCAACAAGTGCTAATTTAAGTCCAGAGCTCAATTAATACTGTCAAGAAATCTGGTGACAATCCCATAAAAACTTATAAAAAGTTTTTAATCTGTTTATGAAACATGATTACGATTTTTTCGCTGGTGTGAATTGAAATGTTATCTTGCCGAACTGAATGTATAATGTAGCCTACAGAGGCTCATATATACATTTGCTGCTTATTTAGTGCATATAATGTTATTCCACTTCAAAATCTGCATGACCTTGCAATGGAATAAGATACCATATACAGCCTCCTAGATTCATGTGAACTCTTTCACAGTCTTGTGTCTTGATTGTAGGAGGCCTTTTAGATGTTAAAGTAACTATTATCTACTGTTGCAGCTTTAATGGGGAATCATGAAGCATTCTTTAGGGTCATTCAGGTTACATTGGTTTAACCTTCTAAAACTTCACGAAAATCCAGCATGGTGGCAGATGTCCAGGCACGATCAGGAACAACTGATTTACCTTCCTAGACCTGTGATGGTCTGGGAAGTGTTTGTCAGCCAGTATATGCAGGACCTGCTTTGCAGGGAATAACAATGAAGAAAAGTACAGGTTTACTTTGGTTTGAGATGTCATCCTCAAATACAGCAGAAGAGAGAAGCTGGCAAAACAATGAAAAACTGTATGGACAAAGAGATTCCCATTTAAACAGATTGCAGAGAAATAAGTAAAAAACCCCTCTTACATCTGTGCTTTTTTAGTAAGTGCCAGAGGCCTAACATGTAAGATGGGGAACATAGAATACTTTATTTAAAATTTGTTGACAAATTCATTGAAAGCTTGGGGAAAGGAGGGCATTCAGTAGAACATGGTCATGGACTAAATTGTGCTCGTGTATGAATTAAATCATATATTACAGAAAATTTTAGGAGAAATTGTTATGTTGATGGAACTGTTGATTTCTCCTCCCTTCCTCCTCACCCCATTTAATGTTTCTTAGTCCTATGAAGACATGTATAAAATGGAACAAGATTTTTGGAGTAAATGGGAAAATTATGTGAAGATAAAATTCCATGGCAAAGAATAAAGCTTTCTGCTTTGTGTCAAAAGAGTGATTCAAGACTGACATACATAACTGCTGTTTAGGAAACACACATCTTGTGCTGATGGTGCCGTTTGGCATACTTTCACAGAGGGATACAGAATACTTTTGTCAGTGCTTGACTATAGTTTTGATTTAAGAGGTCAGTATTGCATAGTTCAGTGCAAAGTTATGGGCCTTTTGAAGGGATCATATATGTGCTGACATGTAGAAGAAAGACTTCACAAGGGGTAGCTGAAGCAAATTACAAGATACTGCCTACTCTGGAGTAGAAACACACCTTGACTTTTCATTCTGTACAGTGATTTTTGATCAGTACTACCTGTATTTTTTATTTCATCACGTACTCTTCTTGTTTTCTAGAGAAGTAAGTCACACTTTCTGTATCCAGCCTTAATTATTTTTAATACATTGGTCAATTTCAACCAAACTGGAGACAAATAGAAATGTAACCCATCGTAAGTCTATAGAACTTAGAATTTTAGCAACATGTGTTGTTTTCCAGCTGAGGCAGAAAACATGCTATTTATTAATTCTGAGAAATAGAAGCAGGTTATTTGTTAAGCCTGTTTTTACTCTTTTCTTATATACATGTAGTTTTTAAACATACGTAAAACTTCATTCAGTTGTGGCATATACTGCCTCTTACTCAGCCAAACAACAAGGAAAAGGATGAGAAGCATGAATTGGAAGTATTCTAAAGTGAGAAGTCACTGAGGAATCAGGTTATTGTGGTAGGTAGATGAAGCAAATCTATAGAAGGCTAGATTCATTATTTCTCTACTCATTAAACATCCTTCTGCTCCTCTAAGTAAGTTTTTTTTTTTCTGAAAGAGAAAATTGAATTGATGCTGACAGCATCTGTTGTTTGGCAAGGCTAATTCCTTAGGACATTATTAACCCCTTTCTACCCTGCCATAACCCTGTCTGGCTTTTTGAAGAGAATTTATTAAAACATCCCATGACTCTGAAAGAATGTAAGAGAACAAAAATTAATAAGAGTTGGAGGAGGCTGAAGGATGGCAGGTGGTTGAATTTCTTTTATATTTTATAATAGTTTATAACCAAGCTTTTTTCAATTTTTAATGTTAATATGAGCCCTTAAAAGTAGACACCTGTGATGTCTATATGGTAAGTCTTAAAAGTCTTCCAGAGAAAACTTTACTAAAGTTTACCTGTTTGCTATTCTGTGTAGCTTTCAACAAACATACAGGAACAAAGCCTGCTTGGGTTTATCCAAGACATTGTGTGTTAAGTCCTACATTTGCTCCTGTGTCCTAACTACATCAAGTTTACACTTTTCTCTACCTCCAGGAGCCCACCATACTTACGAAGCAAGGTCAATCTTAGATGCTAACTCGTCTTTTGCCCTTCCTGCAGGTCCATTTTTGGTAACATTTATCTCTCTTTTATTTTTTACTTCATACCTCTGCCCAAGTTAGCAGATACATTTCTTCATGCAGATTATTTTCTGTATCTTTCTGTTCTTTTTAATTGAATAGAGATAAAAATGAAAAAAAAAAAGCATCAACATTGAGTATTAAAACTATATTGTCTGTTTAGGAATTACTTTTAAAATTGTATAGATATTCTTAGGCAGGTTACTCTGAACAGGGCATGAAAAAATGTGGAAATGAACAGCAATATTGAATGGGATAAAGTATTGGAAAAGAATGATACAAATGGAATGTAGAACGTGTTCAAAGATAGATGTATGTATGTCCTAATGTTATGCATGTTGCTTAGTAACGGGCAGTAAAAGTGTGGATGAACAAGTAAGTACAAAAAGTAATTAAAGGAAAGAGGCATGTGCCTGGCATGGTACGGTATAATAATCAGGAACACAAAAAAGATGAGAAAAGCAAAGATGGAGAAAAAACAGATCTAAAGAATGTTAAGAAAAATATTGAAACGTTTTTTTATTCTTTGTAGACTGATTTTTTTCCCCTGTAACATTAGCTGGAAAAAAAGAGGCAGCAACTTCCTCTGTAATCATGCCTTAAAATAATATAGCTTACCCGAAGGGAAAATAAATTTTAAAGCGTGAATTGACTGTAAAGAAAATGTTAAAAAAAACCCCCACAAAATAATAAATCTAAAATATAACAAAAGTTTATTTTGTAATGTAGAATTAACACAGACTTTTAATTATTTCAGTTACTTAGAAAATGAGCATTTGAAATAATAGCATTCTCATTTAGTGAGAATCCAATTTGCCCACAGTTTCTGCCTCTGAATCACTTCTTGAAAGACTGTGCTCTTGTGGTTGCTTTTAAAGCTTCATTTTCTAATGCTTCGACAGATTTCCTTATAGTACAGTTTTTCACTTAACTGTCTTCAAATACAATTTGGAATTTATGAATATATTTTTATAAAAATCTATCAAAATAAATATTAGGCTTTTTTTTCCTCTGCATCATTGGATTAGAAAGTTACACTAAGGGTGCCTAATATACACAGATCAATGAATGTGTTTAGAATGATTGTCTTTTAAGAGGAGTGAGAGGATCTGTGGTTTACATACCTGCCAAAGGTTACTGTATACTATTCTGCAAATTGCTGTACTGTTTGTGCCTCAGTTTCCGTGTCGCAAAATGGCATTTCTCACCAGCCACACTGAGCATATTAATATCAGAATCACATAATAGTTTGGTTTGGAAGAGACCTTTAAAGGTCATGTAGTCCATCATCTCTGCAATCAGCAGGGACATTTTCAGCTACATCAGGTTGCTCGGAGCCCCATCCAACCTGGCCTTGAATGTTTCTAGGGATGGGGCATCTACCACCTCTCTGGGCAACCTGTGCCAGTGTTTCACCACCCTCATTGTAAAAAAACTTTCTTCCTTAAATCACGTATTCTGAAGTCTGTCAGGAACAGGAACAGTTCAGCAACAGCAAGGTTGCTGTTCCTCTTTTCAGCCATGAAAGCAAAAGAGTAAAGAATGGAAAACCAAGCTGAAGGTGATCTAAGACTCTCTGGTCACACTTCACAGATAGTTTGCAGAGAGAAGAGAAACAGATTTAAATGAATGTTTAAAACTCACTGAAGTTCTCCAATGTGTATCAGTGTTCTAACAAAACCGTTATGAAAATGTATATGATTAGTAATTTCTGCAAGGAGCCAAAAATAAGGAATAAGTATCTTTCCTCTGTCACTGTTTCTGCCGGCCTTTTTAAAGGTGCAATATCAGTGAATAAATGTCATTTTCTGTCATATTTTATAATTGGTCCCTATGAGGATAACCAACTACTTTATGTGGGATGTGCTTTAAAAGTAGAAGTGTAAAGTACTTATGTTCTTACAAGATGTAGGTCTGCCTTCATTCAGAGCAGCGAAATAAACAAAACGAATGCTTTAATTAATCTGACTTGCAGAGCACTTGAAACAATGAACTCTGTATACAAACACAGCAACATTAAGTCTCCCAGATGAGACAGCTCAGGCTTGTAGAGTGCCTGGATGAGAATGCTTAGAAAACAGAAAAATTGTATCTAGTATGTTCCAAAATACTTTCAATCCAAAAATTGTTGAATTCTGTACCAA
The DNA here is from genome assembly GCA_008658365.1 of Alca torda. Classification (NCBI taxonomy): domain Eukaryota; kingdom Metazoa; phylum Chordata; class Aves; order Charadriiformes; family Alcidae; genus Alca; species Alca torda. The sequence goes on from CM018080.1 coordinate 48,663,485, forward strand.
TATAATGCTGAGATTAATCTTAGCTTTTGTTTAATTAGAAAATTATTTTCAATATGCAACTTTCATTTGATGAAAATGCTATTTAGATGTTGGTGGAAAGACAAGAAACCATTTTTTTTTTACTGTAAGGGTGATCCAAAACCGGAATGGGTTGCCCAGAGAGTTTGTGGAGTCTCCATCTGTGGAGATATTTAAAAACCAACTTGAGATGATCCTGGGCAACCTAGCTGTCAACGGAGTTGGACTAGATGATCTCAAGAGTTTCCAACCTTATAGATTCTTTGGTGACATTAAATGAAAACATAGGTGTATTTATTCTCAGGAAATGTGATGGTTCCAAAGTACTCCATAAATATTGAAGTCAAGCTTTTGAAGGCTTTTTAGAATATCCTTTTGGAGAAACTTCAATGATGTTAACTATCAGTTAAAATGTATTTCTGTACAATGGTGAATGAGAATAAGAGAGTAAGAAAAATTTGGCCATTTTTAATTTTCAAAAGACTTATAAGGAAATGCCTAGGGTTTTTTAAATCCAATATAGGATATGAACAATCCAGTAGCAATACTTACAAATGACATAATGTTATTTACCTTAGTTATACATAGAGAAAGTTTTGAGGAGTCAGAGGCTCCCAGCAAAGCTAGGAGGAATGATTGATAATTGCCCAACGATTGATAAGAGATGTGTTCAACAATAAAGCTATATAAAATAGAATGAATAATTATTTGGCTTCAGATTATCTTTTACTGAATTAAGAGAAGTGCTAATGTTGAGTTTTCACTGGAAATGTGCAATTAATTTCAAAAAGCACTGAAGTATTCAATAAGACTGGAGCAGAGAAAATACTATGAACAAGTATAGAAATGTATGAATCAAAAGGATGTTCTGCCTTTGAATATTAGCTTTCTCCAGCTTCAAATGAACTTGAGGAAACAGGAGCAAACCTGGTTAGACTTCCACATGAGAGGAGACTGCAGAGTTGGGGACTCTTCAGTTTAGGAAGTGGATAAGTATTAGAGTATATACTACCAGATCCTGTTATGGATGTAAGGTGTCACAAGAGCATTTTTCATCTGATGAGGGTAGTAAAGCAAAAGGGTATTAATAGAACTGAATGAAATAATTTTGTTTTGCTGAAAGGATATATTTTTTTTATATTTATTTTGGTCCAGACCACGCAATAGTTGTCTAAAGAATGCATTCCATGAAATCTAAGCCAAAGTCTAAAGCTATATTCAAGAAGTTGAGACAGTTATATGAATAATAAAGATACGTGCAGTTACATTGACAGTACATTACAGTTACATTGAGTTTTTTAATTAATTTACATTGAGAGTTACATTACAGCCAGTCACCATTTGATGGATTAGATTAAGAAGGAAATTTATCTGTGAACAATCTATTTAATGGTTTACCACGCTAGAGTTTCAGGTACCCTGCTCTGATGGGTCTAGGAATAACTGTTGGAAGGGAACAGAAATAGAATTAAACAGGTCTTCGGCTGATTCTCATGTTCCAAGAACACCACTACACAAGATCTCTTGGGAACAGTTGACTCTTATAGCCACCACGTTACAAACAGGAAGCTGATGGAAAGAGAAAGGCATACTGTCAGTCTGAAAATCCTGTTTCATTCTGAATATGATCCTTACATGTAATTATAAAGAATCCTTTTTTAAAATTTAGAAGCTTTTTTCAACCTGCTTTTACCAATTCTTACTTGGTGGCTGTGAAGCTACTTCTGTCATGTATTATTTTCCCCAGACTTTGAAGAGGGTGTTTTCTGAGAAAACCACCAGCAAAACTGAAATTAAGGGATAGAGATGCATGTAGAAAAAATAGCATGGATAGAAAGTCAGATATTTGTCATAGCTGCACTTGTACTGGCCAGAAGGCCTTTAAACATTGGTTGAAGATAGAGCATTTTTCAATCAAACAAGGTAGAATAAGGTGTAGGTCTTCTGGAGAACACGAGCAGTGGAAACTTCATGAATACCTAACTAGCGTATAATACTTCTCATCAGCACATCACAAAGCTCTTTGCATAAGAGATAGTGTCATTCTTCCATTTCAAAGAAAGCAAAATGTGGTGATCTCATCAGAACTGACCAGAAAATCAGAGCAGCAGGCATATTCAAGGCATATTAGACAAATGTCAAATTTTTGTTGTTGAGTGTCTATTAATGTTGTTTTCTCTGAATTAAGCATGGTAAAGTATCTGTCATTTGTTAGGGGTTCTTTAGATGAAAAACATCGTTTGGTTTGTTTTTTTTCTCTTGGTTGCTTGTTTGCAGTTTATGGAATGTATGGGAATGTCATGTTTTGCATGTTTCTGTTAGATTAGTATCTGAAAGAACAGCAAAGTAACTATCCTGTCAGTTACCAGATAATTTTCTATTTTGTGAATCATTATGCAGGAATACTGTTTAAGGACCATGAAAGGTCTTTAAGTTAGGAGCTCTCTTTCAGCTTTCATGGATATAGTAATAGAATGGACAAATGATGACACTGACATAGAGGAGACAGGGTTGTAAAGTAATATTTTGTATAGACTAATGTGTGCAGTTAGAAAAACTGGAGAAGTTTTCAGATGTACCAGCTTTTATCGAGGTTAGAAAGCTAAGCATTTTTTTATCAGTCTTGGGAATAAATTCAGTCTCCCTCTGGACTTGTGCCAGAATTCATCAGTTGTAAATGGGTATCTATTTGTTTGGGCTGAGGAATCAAACCTTGGCCATCTCACTCTCACGTTGCTGGCTAGAGGAAATAGCAAGCAGAAAACTGTTCTACCATAGTGAATACGTAGGTTGGATTTAGCATTTGATCTTGACTCTTCAATCTTTCTTTAAATCTTCTACAAATATATATATATTCCAATTATAGGCCTTCATATAGATAAAACTAAACACAGAGCTTATGAGTGTAGGCAGGTACAGTGACCCCAAAGTCATTCTCCTTCCCTTGGACAGGTCTCTTTTCTGCCAGTCGTTCCTGTTGCAACTATTTTACCAACCATTTCAACTTCTATTTTCTAATATTGTGAAGAAAACATTCAGTGTCATAATTCTACTATTGAATGTGCATGGGTCTACGTACTTTAGCAAAAGAAAACAAATTCAGAGCTACTGCATGGCTACTGCCATCTTTCTGAACTAATTACATGATTTTTATATTTTGCCTCAGGTTCTGTGTGTGTCTCACCTTTATTAACTCTGCTCAGAAAGCAAAGTGCAAACTGAAGTTACTGCACCATAGCTGCTAAAATTAGACAAAGTTTGCAGTTTTGTCATTGGAGACTTGGTACTAGCCTGCAGTTAGTCTTGCTACCCAGTTACATATAGGTGAGCACTGAATAAACATAGAAACACCAAAGACCAGCATAAAAAGAAATAATTACCTGCTTGCTATGCTAACATTGAAGAAGTACTTAAAACTAGCCTCCTTCTCCTTCCATCTTCTCAACACCAATTAGTAATAAAACACAGTTCTCTCCAGGGAGTCCTGAGTCTTAAAACATGCTTTGGCAGGGTTATAGGTGATACGGTAATTATTTTAAGATTAATCAATTATGGACACTGGGGCTGTAGGCAACACATCACTTTGACTCATACTTCAGTATTTGCCTGATTTTCATTAAAACAATTGGTCATATAATGCCCATGGTATGAATAGATTCTGGAATTTTTTAACAAGATGTAAAACTGTGATAACTTGATCTTTGAGCTCCCGAGGTCAAAAATGTAACCTTTTTGTAGAGCTCATTAAAATGAACACGATAGATATGTGCAACTATATAAGAAGTTTGGAAGACTCCGTCAGTAAGGAGACTTTCTTTAAACAGAACCTCTACCTGCCCTATATGTGTATCTTCTTATGAATACCAGGCAATACTAATTATCTTACCCACCTCTTCTCTTTAATAAAGATATATAAGCACTAGTAGCTTGTAAATTAATTATTCCAAAATAATTCCATAATCTCAAATTATCCAAACCAAGGCATCTCCATATTCAAGATTTTGCATGAACATAGAGAGAGACCATACTTATGTGAACATCTAGAGAGATGTTTAAAACATCTAGAGAGATATTTAAAATTAGATTAAATCATCTTTGACTTAACTGAATGATGTACTATAGGTACAGTTCCACTCTATGCTGTTCTACACTGCCCATTTCTTGTGCTTCAAGCCTAGGCTGGAGGAGCCCACTGTAACAGTAAGAAAATCATTCTGTCTCATACTAATTTTACCACTTGATTCCTCTGTTTTCATAGATTTCAACCCCTAGTTTCTTTGGTGAGACTGCCAATGAAGTTGTTGCAGGTATTTTTTGGCTATCTTGTAGGGAACTAGACTAACACCATCATGCATAATCCTTGGTTTGAACAGTTTTGAGACTTTTAAAGAACTTATATCAGATACAATCTGGTAAATTGAAGGTAGATTCCTCAGTCCAATTATGAATCTCTTCCAAGTCAGCGCAGTTCCCCAAAATTATTTAAAGTACTTACTAGTATGAAGAGTGGAAAAAAAGACAGAAATTCTGTACCTCTTTGCATTTTTTAGGTTTTTTGAATAAAATGGCATTATTGTACACAAGAATTTCAGATTTTTTTGCTTCTGGAATAGATTTTATTTTAGTATGATGACCTAATAGTTGTTATGTGTGAAGAAACATGTGTGCATGTTCTCTTTCAGCTTGTATTATGTTTCCTGAAGTGATGGCACTGAAGTGTTTTGTATTTTATGCTGTTTAGTACAAATAAATGTAAAATTAAAACAATAAAGAAAATGACTGAAGTTGCACAATGTTCACATTTTGAATTAATCATATATATGAGATTTGAAATATATTTTTTTAAGAATATATATGATACTCTTCTTGAAACATTATTATTATATTTAAAATATTTTAGTGTTTTTATTCTGCTCCCCACCCCAAGTAACATCTACAGAAATTGAGATCAATGTAGTAGGTGGGTTATTCTATAAATCAGTTCATTTCTTCAGCTTCAGTAAACCACGGTAGTTTTCAGATTAATGCTTTCCTCATGTAAACTGTTATATTCATCCAAAATCTTAAATTTTATGTAAATAGTAAACCTCATTACTGGCCAAAGTTAGTAGCAATCTGAGGCTTACTCATTTTTTCTTAAGATACCAATTTTTTTCATGTTTTTGTTAGGATTTCTATTCCTGGCTAACATTAACTAATAGTAACAATAAATAATAGGAGCTGTTCAGCATTGCTTTTCTTGGTTCACCAAAAATGTCAGCTCCAAGCATAAATATACCAGGTAGATGCCTGCCTATAGCATTTCTGCCCAGCAGACTGAATCATCACCATCTACATACACTCTCAGTTAAATGGTTAATTCCGTCACAATTATGAATTCCTATTGTCTTTGTGGGACAGGATTTCATCCAAAGAGATGAAATGGAGTTCTAATTTGGTCACTCGTGTTCTCAGGAACATCTGTTTAGATTAACTTGGAAAGATGTCTCCAATTTATTTTTGTTTAACTTTTGTGGCAGTTTCTAGTGCTTCAGAGGTCAGCTGACAAGAGGGTTTTTCATGCAGGAAATGCTTTCTCCAGTTGTTAAATCAGGATTAGTGGAGGGAAAAATTAGCGTGTTCTCAGTAGAATCTCTCAGGTGGTATTTGGACTTCCTTTTCCAAAAATGAAAATGACATTTCATAAGCTACTTCCTTTTGTGCAAGTTCCAGTTAGACATTTCATTATGTAAGTCTAGACTAATAAGTGAATCCTACATATTTCTACTATCTAGTTCCAATCACTTCGTCTGGTTTCTGCCACCTTTTACTCCCTTCCTGTTCTATTATTTACTTTTATTTACTTACTCCCATAGATTGCTTGAGAACTAACAGGTTTCTTCCTTGAAATTAATCCTGTTACTATATCTTTTTACTGAGCATTCTTCTGTTGATGTACCTAGCTCCAAAGAGATAAGAATATAGGCCTACAAAAATAGATTTGCCTATCCTCCTCTTCCAAGGCAAGAGACTCCTCAACACACTTACCACATTTTTAAAAAGATACCCACAAAACAGGCCTGTTCAGCTATTGGTGAATTCTGTTTCTTCCTTGATTTGACATTTCTCTGTGCCCCTGAATTTGTAAAAGGTAAGCAATGGATTAATTAGTCATAATGACTAGGATAGTCTATTTAAATGGTTTTCCTAAAAAGCTGTCTCATCAATGGTTAAAACCAGGAAACCTTTCAGTGCACATGCACTTCAGCAGCATTCCTAAAATCCTTATTAAATGTATTGCTTTGCTAAAATTGTTGTTTACTATAAAATCAGTGAACTCGTTTCTGGTGAAGCCCAGCTATCTAAATATAGACAGACTGGTACGTGGTTTATATAGATGTGCTACAATTTGATTCTGTTCCTGAAGAAGCTGTCAATATTAATATCCTCAGAATTTCCATAAACAGATAGAAGAGTTCTAGATCTTATCCCTGCATATGTAATCTTGATTATCTTTTCTGTTATTTCAAATGAGTATAAGAAAGTAATATTGAAGGGTTCACTATTTATACAGATGTAACTCTTAAAAGCTAAGCTGGAATTTGGTTTTTGATATGTTAGTTACTTGAAATCATTTACATTAAAAAATCTTATGAAGATTTGAACATGCAATTCTTTGCCAGTAGCCCACTGCTTTTCTTCTTCTTGAAACTGTTTTTTTACATATTCTGTTACCCATGTGAAATACGTTTTTCAGATGTGTGATTATTGCAGCATGCTGCTTTCCGTGCACTCCTCATATTTACATCAAAAGTTTCCCCTTACTTAGGTGTATCAGCCATTTATGACTAGGTTTTGGGTTTTTTTACTAAGTTGAAAACACAAGCAACATGTTTCTCCTAGAAAACATATTTAGTGAAATTACAGTCTTGTTTGCCATATGGTACTTCATACAGACGGATGATTACTATGCAAATCTTTTGATTAGTGAGTTTCTGCTAATCTAGGAATCTTTTCTTTATATGCGTTGGCTTTGTACACATTTAGTTCCATTTTTAGGATGATCTGGGACTGTGCCAAATCTTTGATAATCTTGATGATACAGTTTTTCACAGCTTTAAACTTTTTCTTGTATTTCTGGCTTATTCCATTTTCTTTGTTCATCAGGCAAAAGAATTAACTTTTACTTCAGTATTTATTTACCTCATTATATTATGAGAAATATAATGCAAGAAAGCATCACTCCATGCTGAATGAAATAAATAGCAAAATCTGCATCTTTTTATCATAGACTTTCCCTCCATAGTTATAGGCATGTAACATTGGTGAGTAACACTGATGATTCCTACTAGCTTTTCCCCAAATAGCAGGTTTTGTAGTTGAGGGCGGGTCAGAGCGATATATAATGCTAGAGTTTTTTTTTATTTCTACATGGTTCATAAAGATTTTGGATAGGAATTATATCTTCAGCTCTTCATCTATGAACATGGAATGTGAAAATTGTACGTGAAAAGAAAATGTTACTTTTTGTAGCTAGCCCTTCTGTTAAATTTAGATTCCTTAGATACAAGGGGCTAAGGTCTGTGAGTGATGGAAAGCATTCAGTATATGTTTAAGTCCCTTACTAACATAATATACTCTGTATTATGATTTGTTCAGGCTTATATGAAAATCAGAGTTTTTTCCACTGCCTCCAGCTGGCCTAATATTCATAAAAATTAAGCATTCCTAGATTATATAGTTGAGGTGCATGGACAGGAGCATCAGACTTCTTATTTCTTCAGAGGTAAAAATTAGACCTTAGCACAGATGAGATCCAAGGAGGTATGACAGATGTCATTTAGGTTCTCCCACAGAATGGTAATGCTGCACGTCACAGTATGTGTTCCAGGAGTCAATTTTTGTAAATTAAGCTAATCTTTTATCTTCGTCACAAAACATTCTAATGAATGAGTCTACTAAACTGAAATTTAGGTTTTTAAATGTTTTGTTTCATGCAATATTTTGATGTTATGCAAATATTTCAGTCATAAACAGTATAAAATGATACAATTATAACTTAACAGTATAAAATGTTATAAAGTGATATTCCTTAACTATATAATTCAAGGTTATAGTGAAGGAGATGGTTTCCAAGAGTAAAATAGTATTTTATGATCAAAGCTGTTGCCTTTCATCCATTTATCTGAATCAGCTCATTAAAACACTCAATGAATATATAGATACCTATCCCATAGAAAGCAGCTCTTATTTCTTCAAAGGTGGCTGAAAATAAAGCAGTTTTATCTATATCTAAGGTAAAAACCTAAATTGACTAGCTGTAAAGCTGAACTGAATAATTTACTTCATCAGAGGTGTTATTGGTTGGAAATTTTGGAGCCTATTATGCCTCAAGGAAGACTAGATGGTTATAGCAAGTCATTTTAGTTTTAATCCCATGAATCTATTAATCATCTGTCTGTAATCAGTAGAATTTTAGATTTTTTTAGGCCACTACAAGGTAAAAGAACAATTTCACCTGTCACACTATGTTTCTGCATTTTGTAAAAATGCTATTTTTTCTTTTCACTAGTTAAAACTTTGATATACTAAGAAATGTTTTTTGCTACCTTGTAAATCATTATACCTATATGAAATAATGCTCTTAATTAACTTTTGAGAATGTGTTGTAATCTGTTTTGAGGATGTGTGGTAATCTAAATAGTGGAATTGTTCCAGAAGTCGGTCCTACTTTAAGCGACAATAGAGCCATCTTTGGACCTTCTTTTTCAGTTTGATTTTGCATATGATGAAGTTTATTGTTTATTACTAAATATGTTTATTACTAAATATTTATCACTTTGCTCTCTCTCTCGAATATTTACTGTATCAAAATGAGATGGTTGTTTTAATAAGGACCTTATAAATGGCATGTCCACAACAGTAAGCAGATAGAGCAACAGCTGAGAAGTAAAGAAACCAAATGACTTTCTGAAAGGTTCAACATCAAATCAGTTAGAATTTAGATAATTTCTTTGGGAGGAAGTACAGAGGCCGGATGACTTAGTTTCTCAGTTTCCTATCTGAACCTTTCAACTACATGATTCCTTATCCCTCCTGGTTGCAAGTCTCAGTTCTGCTGTCAGTTTCTCTTTAATCTGCTTGACAATCCTGTCTGCGAGTGTTACGACCCTCAGTTGTGGCATAGCACGTGTCCTGCACTGAAATATTATAGCACTTTTCTCTCGTTCTTGCCAAGACTTACATACAATACAGTGTAGTGAGTGTTCGGTGTTTATTAATGATCACTACGAATTGCATTAGTAACTGCTAATTTTCCCAGTGCTTAAATCCTTATAAAAATTTCCTTCATCAGAAGCTTCTGATATGGAAATATCCTGTTTGGATTCCTCCTACAGCACTTTGCTTGCAATAGTATTCTTATCAACCCATTTAAACTTTGGCAATTTCTCACCCCCACTGAAGACAGTGATGAAACTATTGCTGTATGTCCAAAATGTTCATCATTTCACTTAGACCGTTTAGCTATAATTATTTACCAACCAGTACATTGCTAATTTAACAACATCATCATTCTCTAATATGTTTTCAACTGGAATAACAAGGAAAAGTGGAGAGAGGTGCTACTGTTCCTGAATACAACAAGTTTTATTAGGAATTTAGGAAGGAGCTGGTGAGAAAGACAAACTAATAAAGGGGATATATTTTCTTCAACAGCATTGAAGATTTAAGCAATAAGGTAGTCTGGAAAGATGAATATGAATTTAGAAATACGAATTTAGAGAAAGAAAAAAATTCAAGGGGAATTAGGCTGCAAATGCTACTGTGTGGAGGAGAAGCAGGTAGCCTATAGATTCTATGTTGAGACATTAAAATGATTTCTTCTTTTTTTTATTAGTTTGCAGATCTGCTTTCTGACCCATTTGCACATGAGAAAAATTGTTTTTCTTTTTCTAAAACAGTTTATAAAAAAATCATTATTAAAACAATTTCATCTACATAGAAGTATTTAATAAGCAATCTATTGAAAAACATGGCAATTTATGACCTGTGAACAACCTATTAATCGGTAAAGTCAGAGTAAAGGATTGACAGTATTTTGTACCTTTCAAAACTGTGTTTTCTTTTTGGATATGTTAGAGTGTATATAAATTTGGTTTTACTGTTCTCTTTCATAGTTATGAGGTTAATTCTGTATTGTGATGCCACTGTCATTAAAATTTCAATAGGCAGAAATAGTCCTTCATTACAAACAAATTTATTGCTTCATTGGCTTGCATAGTAAAAATGTTAGGAGCTACAAATTAAAAGCATGGGTCTCTTCTATAGCAGAAAAAAGACTGGATGGAAGGAAGGTAAATGCCATTTACTGCAAATGTATAATGTTTGTCTTGCATAATTACTCAGCAGAATTCATAGACAGCTACACACTTTTCAGCACTTAACTTTAATATTTTGTTCTATTGGACTGATGATGATTGAAAGTGTAATTTCTAGAACACTAAATGCACTATGTTCTGCATAAATGGATAAAGCTGGTCAGATGCAATGAAGAAAATTACTTTTGGAGAGTGATGGTCAGCAGACATTTTTCCTTCCAAAATCCCACCACTATTGTCAGATATTGACAAAAATTCAAATGTAACTTCTTCATAGAAATTGTGAATTAATATCTTCACTAGCTGTAGTAAGACTTCAGTAAGTCAGATATAGTCAATCTCTTAAAATTTAAATCATTATTTCTCATTTTACCGTAGCTAAGAGCTTTATGTACCTTAGCTGTGTAGATGTCATACATAAAAGAACTTTCAGTAGTAGCCTACAAATGTGCTAAAATCTAGCATGTGCTATTTTTGTTTTTTAACAATTCTTGGTTTTGTTAAAACTCCCATTATCTTACTTCCATTTAAATTATAATATTGCATTTGATGTATTGTTTCTATTAAAACAATCAATTCATTTAAAAGAAAAAAGATTTGAAAAACTTGTATGCTTGAAATCCTGCCTGATATTTCCAGCTGTCTAATGAACGATTCCCACAAATTTTTCAATACTTGGACTATACCAGTTGTGACAACATTACATTGATTTTATCATAACTGATATTCTCAAACTAAAAATTTCTTTGTCTTACAGAAACTGGATGTTGGAGTACCAAATTAAAGAACTGTCTACTCGTTTGGAAATGCAGAGGGAACTGTTCTTATTCAGAGACATGAAATTCCCTTCATAACTTGTCTCTTACTTTCCCAGGTAAGAGGATTGAGCGGTCTGACCATGCCATATTTATACTTTCTTCCTTTTTAGCAACTGATCAACACCGAAGAAAAAAATCAGAATGTACAAAAGCTGCAGTAACTGCTTCTATAAATACCTTCCTTTTTGTTATTGAAAATAATGATGAGTAGCTGCTTCTGCGATCAAAACAACCTTGCCTATGGAATTCAAAAATTTAGTGTTTCTTTCATTTTTAATGCTAAGATTAAGCTAATATAGCAATTGGGACACAGTGCACAAATTCGTTCCAGCGCCTCCTCAATCGGTCGGATTCGTTCACAACTGTGAAGGAACTAGTGGATGACCTTCTCTGCGTACAGATCAACTATAAAAACATTAAGAGCACTGGCCCTAAAACTGAGCCTTGGGGAACCCTACTGGTGACTGGCACCAGCCTGATGTAACCCCACTTAGTAGAACTCTGAGAGCCCGGCGCATTAGGTTTGTGGTTGGACTCGATGATCTTAAGGGTCTTCACCAACCTCATTGATTCTACAATTCTATGATTTTATGATTTATCTTTAAGATTCCCTGGTATGGAGTCAGGGGTCAGACTTGGTGATCCTCGTGCGTCCCTTCCAACTCAGGATTTTCTAGGATTAGGAGACTGCCATTGGCAGTCAGATGATAGTAAACCCAAAATATAGCACCACACAAGCTCCTGTGAAGAAAATTAAGCGTAGCCCAGCCTTAACCAGTAGAGCAGGGCATCTGTGGGTCGCGGAGCTGGGGTGGGCTCAAGGGCAGGGCTGGTTGCCGGCCGTGCCTGTGATGTGCTCTGTCGCCTGGGACACCACAGGGGACACGTCACAATGGGGGCAGCTATAGAAGGCACCAGCAGGCAGCTGGTGTCCCAGTACGACACGGGACAGCAGTGAGTGGGTTCGTGGGGGGAGGCTGGCCTGGACCAGAGCCGGGGCAGAAACACCGGCTCTCAGGGGGGTGGGTTCTCACCCGGCATCGAGGGCCCAGCCGCTGGCGGGAGCCCGTTGGGCTGAGCACGGGCTTTGCTGCCTCCCCGCTGCCTCGCCCCCTCTCCTACCTGCCCCCAGCTCCCTGCGGCTCCTGTCCCCAGTCCCCCCGCCGCCAGCTCCCTCCCTCCCAGCCCCACTGAACCCCTTCTCTCCCTCCTCCTACAGGCCATGATTGGCAATTTGTTCCTCGACTTGCTTCTGCAAAGCATCTTCAAGCTCCTGCAGGTGGTTGGTTATGAGCTCGATGAGGCCACGCGCGAGCGCGTGCAGCAGTGTGTGGAGCATCTGACTGAGAAGGTGCAGGAGCAGCGTTTGCAGGGGAGCCAGGAGGACAGCAGCCAGCAGCAGAGCAGCCTGGGACAGAGCGGCCAGGAGCACAGCGGCTTTGCCTGGGGAGCCCCGCTCTCCACTGCCTCACAGCAATGGCAGTTCTGGGCTGTTGTTGGAGTCCTCTTCCTCCTCTGCTGGTCCAGGTTCTGCTGGTGGCTTGGGAAAAGGAGCAGTCAGACAGCCAGCAGTAGCAAGGAGGGCAGCTCCAGAAACAAGATTGATAAGAAGGACCAAGAAGAAAACCCCAGCCTCGCACTGCATGTGTGCACAATGTTGTTCCAGCGCCTCCTCAACCAATCAGACTCGCTCACAATGGCGAAGGAACTGGTGGATGACCTTCTCTACGTCTGCCACAAACTTGCCAGGAATAGCTTCATGCCACAACTGAAGCCAGTCGTCAGGCTGGATAGCGTTTTAGGAGGTTGGGGTCCCCATGAGGGTGATGCTGTCTACTGCCTGATCGTGCCCCTGAAGCCCCCCCATGGGCACGCCTTCCATCTGGAGCCGGGCACCACAGAGGAGATGCCAGCAAAGTACTGCTGCATCCGTGTGGAGCTGGAGTGCTGCTGCATAAGGGGCTGGCTGCTGAAGGACATGCCATGCTTCCTCCACTTCCCTGAGGAGGAGCTGAGGGCAAACTGGGGTCCCAGCCTCCTAGACACCCTCTGCACCGGCCCCTACCTGAACATCGAGAAAACCGCCCACTGGTTCCAGGGCTTGGTAAAAGACGCCTGGAGTGTTTTGCCTCAGTCAAGACGCTGCCAACTAACAGTGCTGCCCTCCAGGCGCTCCTGCAAGCTCCGGCTGACGGACGCTTCCAATAGAACCATCCTGATTCACATCATGTTTGGGATGAAGGAAGGTGACTCGTACACCTTCCTGGGCATCGAGTAGGCAGAGGCCGGTGTTAGTGGCAGCAGGTCTGGGAACTTTAGCCTGTACTAAGACGTAAATAAATCACTTGTTTGAACAAGCGCTGTGGCCGTGAGTGGCCGTGCATCACTCTGTTCAGGAAGGTGGGCATAGGGTGCTGGCTGCTCAGCTGCCACAGAGTCAGGGGGCGTTTTGCAGAAGAGCTGCTGCCAGTGGGCTCTGGTTTCATGAGTCACTGGGCTTTGGCTTCCCAGGTGGTGTGGGTTAATCCCAGTAGGCAGCCTGGCATCACACAGCTGCTCAACCCCTTGCCCCAGTGGGATGGTGGAGAGAATCTGAAGGGAAAAAGTGGGAAAACTTGTGGGCTCAGCTAAGACGCTTGAGTAGGTAAAGCAAGAGCTACATGCCTAAGCAAAGCAAAATAAAGAATTCATAGAATGGTTTGGGTTGGAAGGGACCTTAAAGATCATCTAGTTCCAACCCCACTGCCATGGGCAGGGAGACCTCCCACTAGACCAGGCTGATCAAAGCGCCATCCAGCCTGGCCTTGAACACTTCCAGGGATGGGGCATCCACAGCTTCTCTGGGCAACCTGTTCCACCGCCTCACCACCCTCACAGTAAAGAATTTCTGCCTAATACCCAATATGAATCTACCCTCTTTCAGTTTGAAACCGTTACCCCTCGTCCTATCATTACACTCCCTGATAACGAGTCCCTCCCCATCCTTCCTGTAGGCCATCTTGAGGTACTGGAAGGCTGCTATAAGGTCTCCCCGGAGCCTTCTCCAGGCTGAACAACCCCAACTCTCTCAGCCTGTCCTCATAGCAAAGGTGCTCCAGCCCTCTGATCATCTTTGTGGCCCTCCGCTGGACCCGTCCCTGTCCTTCTTGTGCTGAGGACTCCAGAGCTGTACGCAGTACTCCAGGTGGGGTCTCACCTCCCTCCACCTGCTGGCCACACTTCTTTTGATGCAGCCCAGGAGGCGGTTGGCTTTCTGGGCTGCAAGTGCGCATTGCCGGCTCATGTTGAGCTTCTCGTCCACCAGCACCCCCAAGTCCTTCTCCTCAGGGCTGCTCTCAAGCCATTCTCCACCCAACCTGTATTTGTGCCTAGGATTGCCATGACCCAGGTGCAGCACCTTGCACTTGGCCTGGTTGAACTTCATGAGGTTTGCACGGGCCCACCTCTTGAGCCTGTCCAGGTCCCTCTGGATGGCATCCCTTCCCTCCAGCATGTCAACCGCGACACACAGCTTGGAGTCATCAGCAAACTTGCTGAGGGTGCACTCGATCCCACTGTCCATGTCACTGACAAAGATGTTAAACAGCTGGAACATAGGAAGTTCCGATCAAATATGAGAAAAAACTTCTTCTTTACAGTGAGGGTGACAGAGCACTGGGACAGGCTGCCTGGGGAGGTTGTGGAGTCCCCTTCTCTGGAGACTTTCAAAACCCGCCTGGATGCAGTCCTGAGTAATGTGGTCTAGGCAATCCTGCTTTAGCAGGGGAGATAGACTAGATGATCTCTAGAGGTCCCTTCCAACTCTGAAAAATTCCGTGATTACGTGATTCCGAGTGCGGCCATCTAGCCAGTTCCTTATCCATCGAGTGGTCCATCCATCAAATCCACGCCTCTCCAATTTAGAGACCAGGATGTCGTGCGAGACAGCGTCAAACGCTTTGCCTAAGTGCAGGTACATAATGTCAGTTGCTCTCCCTCTTATCTACCAATGCTGTGGCAACATCATAGAAGGCCACCAAATTTTACCTTGCCTGTGGAATTCAGAAAGTTAGTTTTTCTTTCATTTGTAATGCTAAGATTAAGCTAAAATAGCTATTGAGACACAGCAGTCCTTAATGTCAGCTCTATGCAGTCATCTCCTTTACCCTTTTTTCAGTAATTTTACTTTTCAGTTAAGTCTCTTCTAACTGACTGCAGTCTCTGAAATTAACGGCATATTTTTCACACAGTGTCCACTTCCAGAGTGATGAGAGCCGATGTTCCTAGTCAATACCAAGGGATGCTATGCAGAGAGGCTCTTGCTTCTACTTGTTGCTGTAACAACCAATGTCAGCTCACTTTGCTATGTGCCCAGTTGAGGGCTGGGGGCAGAAGAGCGCAGAGGGGTCGCACTTGTGGGGAGGAGCAGACAGGACAGGTGACCCAAAACTGACCAACAGAGTGTTCCATCCCATCTGCATCCTGCTCAGTATAAAAGTTGAGGGATCAAAGGGGTCAGGCTCTTTCTTCAATGGCCGGCGTCCAAGGAGAACTCTGTTCATGCACCTTTGATCCTGATCTGCGTGTTCCAGATCTGGAATCCAGTTCCCATTCATCCTTGAGTCCAGTCTGGGACTTTCCCAGTGCCAGCCGGTGACACGATCGTCATCCTGGGAACTTGATACGGTTGTGTATATATTGTATATATTTCATTATTTTCTTATTGATATTATTATCTTTTTATTATTCTATTCTAATTATTCTATTATTAATATTTCATCAAAGTAGTTTGGTTTCTTTTCAACTCATAAGTCTCTCTGTCTCTCTCTCTCTCATTCTTCTCTCTCTTGGGAGAGAAGTTAGAGAGCATCTGTCATTGGTTGTAGTGGCCAGTCCAGCCCAAACCCCGACACCAAACTGAACTTCCCCTGATGCAGCTTCATTCCATTTCCTCGTGTCTGATCGCTGCTCACTGGAGAGAGGAGATCAGCACCTCCCCTCCCCTGCCCTCCTTGAGGAAGTCATAGACTCCCATGAGGTCACCCCTCGGCCTTCTCTTCTCCAAGCTGAACAAGCCAAGGGACCTCAGGTGCTCCTCCTAAGTCTTTCCCTCGAGGCCTTTCACCATCTTGCTCACCCTCCTCTGGACACACTCTCATAGTTTGATGTCCTTCTTAAATTAAGGCACCCAAAACTGCACGCAGAACTCAAGGTGGGGCCGCTTTAGCCTGTACTATGTATTATGTAAATAATTGACCAAAATTTTCAGGCACGTTTTGCCTTTGGTGAAGTCATGTTGGCTGTCACCAATCACCTCCTTCTTTTCCCTGTGCCTTAGCAGATTTTCCAGGAGGATCCACTTCGTGATCTTGCTAGGCACGGAGCTGAGACTGACTGGTCTGTAGTTCCCTGGGTCTTCCTTTTTTACCATTTTGAAAACTGGCATTATGTTTCCCCTTTTCCAGTCAGCAGGAACTTCACCAGACTGCCACGACTTTTCAAATATAATGGAAAGCGGCCTGGCGACTTCGTTCACCAGTTCCTCAGGACCCGTGGATGGATTTCATCAGGTCCCATGGACTTACGCACCTTCAGGTTCCTCAGATGGTTTCGAACCTCATCTTCTCCTACAGTGGGTGGTTGTTCATTCTCATAGACCCTGCCTTTGCATTCTGCAACTTGGATGGTGTGGTTGGAGCCTTTGCCGGTGAAGACTGAGGCAAAAAAGTCATTGAGTACCTCAGCCTTCTCCATATTCCGGGTGACCAGGTGTCCTGTTTCCTTCCAGAGAGGGCCCACATATTCCCTACTCTTGCCTTTATCCCTGACGTACTTTTATAAATGTTTTTCTTGTTATCCTTGATGTCCCTAGCCAGATTTAATTCTATCTAGGCTTTAGCTTGCCTAATCTGGTTCCTGGCCACTCAGACACTTTCTCTGTATTCCACCCAGTCAACCTGGTCCTTGCTTCCACCCTCTGTAGGCCTCCTTTTTGCTTTTGAGCTTGTTCAGGAGCTCCTTTTTAATCCATGGAGGCCTCCTGGCATTTTTGCCTGACTTCTTTTTCCTTGGCATGTACCACTCCTGAGCTTGGAAGAGGTGATCCTTGAATACTAACCAGCTTCCTTGGGCCCCTCTTCCCTCCAATACTTTTTCCCATGTTACTCTGCCAAGCAGGTCCCTCAAGAGGACAAAGTCTGCTCTCCTGAAGTCCAGGGCAGTGAGTTTTCTGTGTGCCCTCCTCGCTGCTCGAAGGATCTCGAATTCTACCATTTCATGATCACTGCAGCCAAGGCTACCCTTGAGCTTGACATTCCCCACCAGCCCCTCCTTGCTGGTAAGGACAAGGTCCAGCATAGTACCTCTCCTTTTGGCTCCTCTAGCATTTGAACAAGAAAGTTGTCATCGACACATTTCAAGAACTTCCTGGATTTCTTGTGCCCCGCTGTGTTTTTCTTCCAATACTGGGGTGGTTGAAGTCCCCCATGATGACCAGGGTCTGTGAACACGATGCTGCTCCTATCTGTCTATGGAGGGCCTCATCCGCTCCACTGTCCTGGTCAGGTGGCCTGTAGCAGACCCCTACTGTAATGTCACCTGCCCCTGTGTTCCCTTTAATCTTGACCCATAAGCTCTCTGTTGGGTCTTCATCCATTTCCAGGTGGAGTTCCATGGACTCCAGCTGTTCATTGACAGAGGGCAACACCCCCTCCTCATCTCCCCAGCCTGGCCTTCCTGAAGAGT
Organism: Alca torda; assembly: GCA_008658365.1. Taxonomy (NCBI): domain Eukaryota; kingdom Metazoa; phylum Chordata; class Aves; order Charadriiformes; family Alcidae; genus Alca; species Alca torda. Next base: position 48,681,402 of record CM018080.1, read on the forward strand.
CTGTATCCCTCCATTCCAACACTCCAGTCATAAGAGCCATCCCACAACATCTCTCTGATGCCAATAAGATCATAGCCATGAAGGTGTGCGCACATCTCTAACTCCTCTTGCTTGTCTCCCATGCTACATGCGTTTGCATGAAGGCACTTCAGCTTGGCACCCAGTGAAGCTGACTCACTGGCTGGAGCAGCTGCATTTCGTTCATGCTGCTGTCCAGGTGCTCTTCCTTTGAGGTGTTTTATCTGTGACTCCCCAGTGCCTATTGCCTCAGGAGCCCCTGGCTCATCTCCATAAGACTTCAAGTGTGCTGCAGCATACCCAGCACATCTCAGAGCAACAGGTTGAGGGCTTTTGCTAGTGACCCGTCTCTCAGTTCTTGGAGCATCATCCCTTGGCTTGTCACGAGCAAGCCAGGTAATAACCCCCTGCCCCAACACGCCTAGTTTAAAGCTTGGTCAATGAGCCCCACTAGCTCATGAGCAAACACCCTCTTCCCCCTTTCAGAGAGATGAACCCCATCCAATGCCAACAAGCCTGGTGCCATGTAGGCCGTCCCATTGTCGAAAAGCCCAAAACTGTGGTGGTGATACGAGCCATGGAGCCATGTATTGAGAGACTGCACATGCCTGTTTCTTAGAGTCCCTGTCTGTAACTGGGAGAAGAGAAGAAAAGATAACCTGCACCATGGACTCCCTTATTAACCTTCCCAAGGCCCTGAAGTCTTTTTTGACTGTTCTTGGGCTATGTGTTGCCACCTCATCACCACCCACATGAAAGAGCAACAGCGGGTAGTAGTCTGAGGGCCGAACCAGGCTGGGAAGTTTTCTAGCAATGTTCCTGACCCAGGCCCCAGGGAGGCAGCATACTTCCCTATGAAGAGGGTCTGTCCAGCATATTGGGCTCTCTGTTCCCCTCAGAAGGGAGTCTCCTACTACTATAACCTGCCTCTTCTTCCTTGTGAAGGCGTTTTTTAAAGAGAGAGTAGGCCTTACTGGTCCTGGAAACTCTTCTGGTGTAGCCAAACCATCTTCCATGCTATCCATGGGATGGCCTACCTCCTTGAGAGCCTCATACCTATTATACAGAGGCACCTGGTTAGGGGATGTGGGCAAGGAGGGGGTTCACTTGCCACCCCTAGTATGGACTAGCCTCCTTTTGCCCACTGCCTTCAGTCTGGCAGGGGGAGGGTACCAGATCTCCTTCAGTTTGTGGGTTTTTTGGTGGCTCTTCTGTTTTTTTTACTCAATAATAATGTAAAAAAATCCTTAATACAAGATAGTTCAAAAGCAATAATTAATTTTGCTTTGCTAAATGTACTTAACAGTTAAATTACAGAGATCATTGATATTTCTCAACAGTAAAACTGTATTCTAAGCATGAAATCTGTCTAACTTTCAGCAAAGACTCATAACTAGCTTGGAGAATAAGACTTCAAATCATGAAGGACTTGAAATAATTTCTTTACCTGGTTCTGCAGGCTATTTGGCAATATGGAGTGATGGGCTACCCTGATCAGAAGATCCTAATTTGTTCCCTTATGCTTTTTTTAATATAAGAAATACAACCTCTGCATGTGTCTGAGCAACCCCCAGAATGTACTCTACAGCTTGTAAAGTGAACACGTATTCTGATGCCTTCTACTTACATATGGCAAATTAATAGTTGGAATTATTGAAAAGTTTATAAAAAGTATGACATGATTCCTAGCAAATATAATGTTTTGTACAGAAACATGGGAATAACAACAGCATATCTGACAAATAAACAGTTTCCTCCCCCATTACCTGCTTATCACAGTGGGCATCATCAGATGTTCCAAATAAAGAATAATTATGGAGTACTTTACTCACTAACAAGTTTTTTTTTCCTATTCCTAGTTAATAACCAACATAGACAAATAAAGACAGACAGGAAAAAAACAGTTGTGAATTCACAGGGTTGGGGTGGGATGGGATGAAAAAATTAGAAATGATAGGACTTTAAGAGTCTAGAAACCAAAGACCAATGGGATGAGAAATTGTCATGAAAGATCATTTTTGCAAAGGAAAATATAATTTAGTATGAATGAATTACATTTCCTACAACTGCTACAGTACACAAACACAGAGTAAAGAAATCTGAAGCCAAAATTTCTGGTCACATCTGAAAGAAGGAAGTCTAGAGTGGGGCAATTAAGGCCTTTTTGCAGAAAGCTCTTTTCAAACAAAATAATAACACAAGAGGGTATGTTTCTGCAGAATATGTGGCAGGTAAATACTGTGAGTGCTCAAAGATGATATTAACAAAGGATTCTAAATGGCCAGCATTTTATTTAGAATATCTAAAAATTGTTCGCAACGACAGGAAATGAAATCCTCTTGACTCCACTGAATCAATGGACTGAACAGAGCTTTCTCTGTACCAGCTCCCTGGGAATAACACTGAAGTTCTATGTGAAAGCCACACGTGCTTTCTTACATTTAGAAGCACTGTAATTGTAAGAGAAAAAGCAAGGAAAGGCATACAGACCACAAATCCACAGAAAGAGTTCGTCAAAAGAACTGGTTATGAAGTTAACAGAATTTGTTGATTCAAATTACCAACAATTCAACACTTTGAAATTTTATCCAGAGCAGATCAGTGAAGCACTCTCAATCACTCTTTTAGCTATACTGTTCCAAATAGTCACACTAGACAATCTTTGTTGGGAGAAAAAGATCACCATTTATTGCTATCTTTTTGGCATAGGACATGTCTTACCTAACATAGCCTCCGGACTGATGTGCACCACTGACCCACATAATGATAGTAATCCAACTCTATCTAATGCAGAAGAATCTTTTCCTCTGGCACACTGACTTCTTTTTTACCATTCCAGCTTGTGTTCTCTGACAGGTGTATATGTTTCTGAGTCTTAATTTGATTTTGCAAAAACTTTAAGGATAGTCAGTTCCATATCTCTATCTAAGTGAGATACATGCCACAGGTCTTGAAGCTGTGGAGGTGCTAAGTTCTCAAAATGCAACCCCAGGACCCAGAGAAACATAGCTTGTTTCTCTAAAATGAAGAGAAGACCTCAGGTTCTTGAATCTACTGCCTCTTACATGTATTACTATTTGCTCGGTGGTAACTCACAAGATCTTTGGGAAAGAAACAGGATTTTGCTACGCATTTGTTTATCACCTAGTGCAATGTGTGACCCTAGTCCTTAGTGAAGTCTCTCAAGTGCTACTGAATATCCTGTGACTTCTGAGGTTCATGTGCTGTAACAGAAATTTATAAAAGATAGAATCATAGAATGATACAAAACTCTGGGTTAGAAAGGACTTCTCGGGATCAGCTGGTTTTGTTGAAAGTAGGGCCTTAAATTAGGTTACCCAGGGCCCTGTCAAACTGAGCACTGAATATTTCCAGGAAGGGAGATTCCACCACTTCTCTGGGTAACCTATTCCAATGTTAATTCTCAACAATGAAGATTTTTTTTTCCTCATATTCAGACAGAATTTCTCCCAACACAACTTGTACACATTGCTTCTTGTCATGGTATATGCTATGCTGAGGCCTTTTTTATGATCATATGAATTTGTGTACTGAAGACTCCTGTAGTATCACTGATGTACCAAAACACAAGACGCAGCACATGCTCAAGGGTACCTATAATCTTATTTTTTCTAGGATTGCATGATTAAAAGGGAATCGTTTCTTGTTACCAAAATTATTTTAAGAGAATTTGCAAATGTACAAAAGGTTTGGAGTGAAAATTCAGTGAATACATTTTAAAAATTCAGAAATCATCTTAGATTATTGATCTTTCAGGATTTATGGCATTATGCTTTTCAAACTTCTGAAGGAAATATTACAACAAAAGAATGTAATAGTTATAAATCGTATTAAACAAATAATTCTGTGAATAGTTGAGCTAACAATTCCTGATTTCCTGTAGATTTGCATCATATGATTGACTGACTTTAGAGTCTGTGATGAGATCTTTCTCTGAAGCTTCTCTGCAGTTGGGCCTTTATAAGGTCTTGTTTCCGTGTAGACTCTGTGATGCCTGTTAAGATTCATTAACTCACACAACAGCCCTTTCCTCTGTTGGGGGCACTTACAACATCTCCCTCTTCTTTTTTGTTCACTTTTATTTTTATGAAATTTGCAGAAATCCAGTTATTTATTTGATCTCAGCTCTTTGTGATATTTTGCTGAAACCAGCCTCTAAGTTCCAAAAGTATCAGCAAGAGGACGCCCATTATCCTACAAGCCTTATAAGAGGTCAGTTAAAAAACTCAAAGAAATTCTTGTAAAGCTGAAACACAAACATTTATAAACTTTGTCAAATTCAGGAATATAAGGATTGCTAACAGCACATACATCATTTAAATGCTATTAATAATATTTTATCTTTAATTTAAACAAAATACTTAAGGTGAAGTAAAGGGACACTGTGCAGCTATGTCATAAACAGTATATGCTACCAATTAATTTGAGAGTATTTATCAAATCAAGTAATAACTTAGTCTGTCATGTTAAAAAGAAGCTCTGTCATCAGGTATTCCTCTAAACTAGCTATTAAGTTTTTTTATATAGATGTGATATTACAATATCCCCTTTTCAATTGTGTTACAATTCTAATGCTGAATAGTTTTCACAAAATGCAGCAGAGACTGTAAGAAAAAAGAACAAAATCTAAAACCAAGGAAAACTGGCTAACAATTTGACAGAAGGCTGTTCTTTTATTATGTCATGGTCTGGCTCATTTTTAGTTTTGTCACAGTTTTTTTCTATTATAAGGGGAACCTAGACTTTGCAAACACTTCTTTGCTACTGCAAAGAGTTATTGCTATTTATATTATCTACAATGCATACTATATTATTCTATTATATTCAATGGGTTTTTTTTGCCACAGTCTTTAATAATACTGATTGACCTTGGGCTGCCCGGTCCCCCGGCGTTGGAGGACCACGAGTGTGTGACTTTCCATTTGTGGACACTGAAATTGTAAGGGACTAGTTTATCAGCTGAATATTCACAAGTCCATGGCACCTGATGGGATTAATCCCAGAGTTCTGAAGGAGCTACCTGTCAGTTCCCCAGGGAACTACAGACATGTTAGTTTAACCTCAGTTCCTGGAAAAATTACGGAGAAGATGATACTGGATACCACTGAAAAGCATTTCAATATGCATTCAATAATGCAATCATCAGGCACAATCAACGTGGGTTCACAAAGGGAAAGTCCTGTTTAACCAATCTGATATCATTCTATGATAAGGTCACCCACCCAGTGGATGAAGGGAAGGTGGTGGCTGTAGTTTTTCTGTATTTTAGTAAGGCTTTTGACACTGTCCCTCACAGCATCCTTCTGGACAAGTTGTCCAGCTGTGGGATGAGCGGGCCTATGGTGAAGAACTGGCTATAAGGCAGAGCTCAAAGTGTTGTAGTGAATGGGGCTACACCTGGCTGGTGACCAGTCACCGGCAGTGTTCCTCAGGGTTCAATTCTAAGGCCAGTTCTGTTCAATATATTTATCAACGATTTGGATGCAGGAGTTGAATGCACCATTAGCAAGTTTGATGATGATACCAAATTGGGAGGTACTGTTGCCTCTCTTGAGGGACAGGAGGTGTTGCAGAGGGATTGAGATAGATTGGAACATTGGGCTATGATTAATGGGACTAAGTTTAACAAGTCCAAATGCTGGATTCTGCACACAGGGTGGAGTAATGTTGGGAATAAGTATAAATTGGGAGTGGCTGGAGAGCAGCCCTGCAGAAAGGGAACTGGGGGTGCTGGTTGACAGTAGGCTCAATATAAGTCATCAGTGTGCCCTGGCAGCCAAGAGGGCAAACTGCATCCTGGGGTGCATCAAACACAGTATGACCAGCTGGTCAAAAGAGGTGATTATCCTGCTATATTCAGCATTGGTGCAGCCTCACCTCAAGTACTCTGTGCAGTTCTGGGCCCCACAATTTAAGAAGGACGTGAAGGTCCTTGAATGTGTCCAGAGGAGGGCAACAAAGCTCGTAAAAGGGCTGGAATGAACGCCCTGTGAGGAGTGGCTAAGGACTATGGGCTTGTCTAGTTTGGAGAAAAGGAGTCTTTGGGGTGATCTCATTGCTCTCCAGCTTCCTGAGGAGGGGAACTGGAGAGGGAGGTTCTGAGCTCTTCTTCATGATATCCCGTGATAGGACACGTGGGAATGGTTCAAAGTTGTTCCAGGGGAGTTTTAGACTGGACCTGAGAAAGCATTTCTTTACCAAGAGTGTGGCCAAACACTGGAAGAGGCTTCCTGGAGAAGTGGTTGATACCCCAAGTCTGTTGGTGTTTAAGAGGCATGTGGACAATGCCCTTAACAACATGCTTTAACTTTTGATCAGCCTTGAATTGGTCAGGCAGTTGGACTGCCTGATTGGATTGTTGTAGGTCCCATCTAACTGAAATATTCTATTCTATTGATTAAAGTAAAAAAAAATCCAAACATATCTGAATATATTTTCAGTCTATCAGTATACATCACAGATTACACTTCAAATAAAAGATGCAGTTTATTTTGCTAAAAATCTTTTATTCTTAACACTGGAGAAAAATCTACTTTTAATAAAAAGTATCCTCTGAAAGAGCTCAAGGAACATTTTCCCCTTCAGGGCAGAGGTTCAGCTTTGGATGAAAATGAACAAGAATTGATGTAATCTAGTGACTGTTTAATAGTTTATTTGAAATTAGTTTGGTGGGGTCAGTCTTTTTCCCAGTTTCTATCATCCAATGCAATTAAAAAATAATCAGCATCTGTGTAGGTAGTCCTTGTAAAGAGATCACCAAACTGAATAAATATAAGCTACTGCTAAAAGAACTGATTCACACTTGAGGCATGTTGGCAGGTGAGAAAAAAGATATCTGTAATGCTATTACCCCAGATGTTATTCATAATAAAAAAAATTAATCTTTGATGTTGTGAATTTGGTCTATTTTACAGCTGCCACATTGAAATATTTTTAATTATATGTCAAAGTTTTATCCCATCTGAAAGAAACTCTTTAAAAGAGAGCCCCAAGGATATGACCAGCTAAGCATTTATTGTGGCATTAACACATTTTAATAAGTTGTATTACCATGGATATATTATAGTGACTGACCACGTGCATATTCCTACTCCATGGCAATGCAAAATAAAATGGATTCATATGAACTAAGAGTGGTTTATGTTAAAACAATTTACTCTGCACTTCAAGGACTAATGAGAGAAGGCCAGTGCGAAAAGCAGGAGTGATAACTAAGAGGCATGAACCAGTGACTTACTTCAATTTGCTAACATAATTGCAAATTCTCGTTTGGACATACCCTCAAAAATAGAAAAAGCATAAATTTTTAATTTAAATATGAGCTTAATTTAAATTACTAACTTTAAAAAATATTTTAAGACTTATTTCAAGTAGTATTTTTTTTCCAAATTAGAAAAAAGTACGTTGAACTATTTAGAAGGAATGAGCACATAAATGTGTGGCATATTGTGTAACACTCACACGCTAGGTTTTGCTCTGAAACCTGCAAAAATTCCTATGTGTGCTTATGTCAATTGTTTTAGCAGTCCCTCTCTCTTCAGATAAAGTGATACACAAAAAAAGTTCAATACTTTAAATGAATTTTCTGTAGGATTGGGAAAATACCTAGACTTGGGTCATATCTGCTATGAATTCTACTTAAAATTTTTGTTAGGATGATTTGGTGTCAGATTTATTGGTAGTGAAAGCATGGAGCTTTCACTAGATGTGAAATAGATGTATAACGGCCTACTGCTCCACAGGAGCAGTACAGTATGCCCAGTTTCTGCAGGATTTCCTAGTGATGTTTTTTATTAGACAAGTGGTAGAATGAAGGAATAATTTGAATTTACAGTAGTGTACTAGTTCTAGCTGGGATGGAGTTCATTTTCTTCACAGTAGCACAAATATTGCTGTGTTTTGGATCTGTAACCAGAACAACACCAGTGTTGATAACACACCAGCATTTTGGCTGCTGCTGAGCAGTCCTTGCACAGCCCCCAGGCTTTTTTTTCCCACTGTGCTCCCCTAGTGAGTAAGCTGGAGGTAGCCAAGAAGTTAGGAGGGGACACAGCTGGGACAGCTTACCCAAATTGACCAAAGGGATGTTCCATACCATATGAAATTTGTTGCTCATGCTGTAAAGAGACTTATGATATTACATATTGTTGCAATAAAAGAAAGATTGGGATAGTTGAGGCCATTCGTCCTGGAGAAGAAGAGAAGGCTCCAGGGAGACCTTTTGCAGCCTTGCAATATATAAAGGGGACTTACAAGAAAGACGGAGAGAGACTTTTCACCAAGTGACAGAACAGGGGCAATAGTTTTAAAATGAAAGGGGGTAGATTTAGATTAGATATTAGGAAGAAATTTTTTTACAGTGAAGATCGCAAGACACTGGACAGGTTGCCTAGAGAAGCTGTGGGTGCCCCATCCCTGGAAGTATTCAAGGTCAGGTTGGATGGGGCTTTCTACAACCCGATCTAGTGAAAAATGTCCCTGCCTATGGCAGGGGAGTTGGACTAGATGATCTTTAAAGGCCCCTTCCAACCCAAACCATTCTATGATTCTATGATATCATGCTCAGCCATCAAAGCTTGGGGAAAGGACAAGGAAGGAGGGAATGTTTGTGATTATGGTCTTTATCTTCCCAAGTAACCATTAGGCGTGCTGCTTTCCAGGAAGCAGCTAAACATTTGCCTGCTGATGAGAAGTAGTGAATAAATTCCATATTCTGCTTTGCTTGCATGTGCAGCTTTGCTTCACTCATTAAAGTGTCCTATCTCAACCCACATGTTTTCTTGCTCCTCCTCTTCTGATTCTCTCCCCATCCCACTGTGGGGGAAGTTAGTGAGTGACTGGGTGGGTGCTTAATTGCTATCTGGGCTCAACCCACCACAAGTAGCAATGTATATTGTTAAGTAATTGGATTACAAAATTAGTAACAGATAGGGAAAGCAAACCAAAAATCACTAATATTACCCAAAAGATACATCTATCTTTAGGTGTTAATTCAGGATTCTCTACAAAATGTTTTCAAATTCAATTTCAAATTCAAATGTCCTGGTTTGAGGTAAAACAGAAGCAATTTCCTGTTCAGTAATTTCACTTTTTAGCTAAACCTCTTCTAACTCTCTGAAACTCTCTGAAATTAACAGTGTATTGTAGAGAAACTGCTCGTTCTCAGAGTGATAAGACCAAGGAATGGTACGCAGAGAGGCTCTTGCTTATACTTATTGCTATAACAAGTAAGGTCATCTCGTTGGAGGGTTGGAAGCAGAAGAGCATAGAGGGGTCGCACCTGTGGGGAGGAGCAGATACTCTCTCACAAAGTGTCACCCCACTTAGGCAGAACCTGAAACGCATACAGCTTTAATTGTGTATCAGTTCCCTTTGCAATAAATCATGAAATAGGTACCGCCTTAAAAAGAAGAACTTGTGTTAGGGTACAGCTCTGCAATATAAAAATCATTCAGTTTGACTCTTGTCCCCCTGAACATCCTTAGTACTTTTTTAGATTAATTATGAGGATCTCCTTTTTTTTTTTTTTTTTTCCCCAGTTCCTCTAATTTCTTATCTCACAAGGGTGAAACAGTGTGGATATTATAAGACAGCTGTTAGATTTTTGTCCACCTCAAAAATGCCAGCTAAGGACAGACAGGAGAATCTTTCTGTCTTCCTGGAGTGAGATACTGTTTACAGAATAATAATCTTAACTCCAGTCCCTGTTGAGAGATAGTAAATAAAGATGCTGAGGCAGGTCCTTTACACTTTGATGTTCAGTCTAGTTTACCATCTTCTTTTACCAATTTTAGGGCAATGGTATATTATTTGTGGGCATGGGATAAGCTTTTAACCCATGATTTGAAAAAAAAAAGTACATACATTGATATGCATGGGTAGACAAAAAATTGATCTTTTCTATTAGAGATGGTTCTCAAGAGATAAGGGAAAAGACTTGTATAGGTGATGAAGTGTGATAATATGAAAGGCTGCAAGACAGTTGCTTAAGAAACAAGAACAACAAAGGAATAAACTACTGCAGGCACCACCAGAGCTGGAATGACATTGTACTGTGTACTATGTTTCCATGGCAACTAGCCATAGGAAGATGAATGTCTCATATTCACTGTGCTCTGCAGTACATGTCTATAAATCAAACTTGCATAAAAGAGCATAAGATTTCTTCCGTGGTGTGGCTCTGAAAACCAGGTTATTTTCTCATTACTAGATAATTACATGAAAGAAATACGAGACAATTAGGTCATTTTTTGTATGGAAAGTACCAATACATACAGAAGTACTAATATACCTCTAGTGTGTGATCCTATCAATCTAAAGGCAGAGCAGCATAGAATGCGGATCATGAATGCCTTCTTTTCTTCCTTAAGATCTGATTTATGCTTGCTAGCTTTAAAAACTGTATGAGACTTTTCTGTCCACTTTTGGTTTGTAAGACATTTTTCATCATTTATAGGTTCACTCACATTCACATGTGATTGGTTTTGAGCTTGCTTCTGTTACTATTTCCATGATCATGGTCTAAGGTTTTAGCATACAAATAACCTGTGTTTCTTAAACAAATGGCACAGCTAAGACAAATATTTTCTCTGCAGCTGTAATTAATAATATTGTATAATTCGAATATGATATATTCACAACAAAAAAGGAAAACTTGAAATATTTTTTAAGAATTTGAATCCCACTTTAGAAGACAACATGTTCACTTACAGACAGTCATTTATCACAAATTATTATTGCAAAGGACTTGTCACATTTCTTATCCATGTAGCTACCTGCAGAACAGCAGCATTATTATAAATAAATTCTTGTGTGTGCTACCCATTAAAAAGAGCCCCATCATGAAAGAACATATCATCACACCATTTACCTTAGCAGGCACTGCTGCAACACCTGTGTCTAGAATGTTGAGATTTTATGGTACAAAGGCATTTTAATCAGGCGCACACCAGGTGCATGATAAGCACTTGAGCATTTCATTCAATATAACTGCAATATTAGCTCAGAAACAATAAATGTTACACTACTGTTCCTCTGTTCAGATAATGGTCAGTTAATACAATCAAATATAAACTGAAAACTCACATGCATTTTGCAAACTTTAGCAACAGCTAAGTGCAGTATATTACTGACATTTGTAAGAAAATAATCCCTTAGGAGAAAGAATGTCCTCATTAAATATTATTTTATCAGTATGAGATGAAAATATATTTGTTTGGTCCTATTCCCATGGAATTAAGAAATAAAAAAAAAAAAACTACCCACTTACTGTACTTAGAATAGAAACACTGTGGAATGAGGTGTCTTTTTTCTGTCATAAAATAGAGCATTTAACACCACCCCATCCCTGAAGCTCTTCTACCAATTCAAATTAATTCACTACATCTTTATACATTTATAAAAGAATATATAACATTAAAGTAAAGCAGGGATATTAACTGTATGTTTCATAACCCTGTATGCCAGTAAATACAGTGCAGCCATTGCTAGTAACAGGCTGGAAACTCTGTACTGAGTTTGCAAGGTCTGAAGACAGGTTTGTCAGACTTTGTCTGAATTTGCTTGACCTGCCTGGAGCTTTTACTTGCTTTATCTGTAACAGCAGCTCTTTTAAGGACCGGGTGCTTATGCCTAGTTTGTTCTTCTTATCTTTATACAGTATAAATATAGCTTTATATAGACAGTAGTAACAAGAATTTCTTCTATGTAAAATGAAACATTTATAAGTTTAAGATAATGGTGTAGAGAAGTACAGACATGGCATGACAGCAGAGGCCTTCATATGTAAAGACACAGCACACAGAATAGAGGAAGACAGGCATGGGATGTTAAGATACAGGCCACAGGCTAACACTGGAGGACCAGGACAATAAACAGCTCACCAATGGTCAGTTAAAGAACTGCAGACACAGGAGCTGGACAAAAGTGGTTGCATGGATGACAAAGAGAGCAGTGAACAAATATCTAAAATATGTAATACGTGCTATATAAAGTAAATTTGGATGCAACACGGGTTTGCAAATCAATGAAGAAAGAAGAAGATGTAAACTGTGCTGGAAAATATGTAAAAATGACCCGAAGTGGGTGCTGGAGTGAGAGAGAAGAAAACATCAATATGAATGTCATACTCCTCTTGGTAAAGAAGTCAGGATAATGGCAATTCACCCTACCCCGTGCCTGCCTTGAACCTCTCAACCTCAGAACCAAGAGGGACAGTAGAAGTCTGAGAATAACAACAGAAAAATAGGTAGATGTTCGGAGTTACATATTTAACTGCATTGCGACTTTTTGTAGCATAGTATTCATTATTTTATTTTTCTTTCTTTTTTTGGTAATTATTAAATCTGTACTAATAATAACTCTTTGATTAGACTGCTAAGATTTGCATATAGTAACAGTAAATTTTGGCTTTTTGTATCAGGTGTGTCTCCTTTGTAGACATAACAAGATTTTGAGATTTTGAGCGTAACAGCTGTTGTAGAGGTAGGTTAGAAAAATAATTTGTTATTCTTTATCTTCTTACTCTATTTTAAGACCCTTTTAATATTAATAAAATATATGAATGATAAATACAATAATTCCATTTTCAAGCCTCAAGTTTGTTAATTCAACATGTATGGGTGCCTCATGATGAGCATTTTGTACAACTACAAATCAAGTCTACTTGATCTGAAAGCTAAATTACTTCAGTGGGGTCCTTCATTCTTAATGCACATAAATTACTGATATTCTCCCTTCCTTGTTCTACAGACCTGAACCCTATGTGCTGTATTAATTGCTAACATAGACCTACTTTTAGAAGTCACATTTGATCAGACTCATCAAATCTGAAGATGTTAAACATCTTACATGTATATGTATTGTAAAATATTTTACTTAAGACATATTTTAAAACTATGTTCAGTCCCAAAACTTAATTCTGATCTCTGTATTAAAAAGAGGGAAGAAAAAGAAACATATCTACAAATATGAACTTATATACACTCTGTTTTAGCAATCCATTGTAATATGCACTTTGTGCCACAAGTATATTGAAGCTTCTGACAAATTTCTATGTCCAAAATATTTCCTCTGGCTTTCTTTTCATACAGTCTTAATCCAACTGTACAGCTCAAATTAGGACAAAATTCCTAGCTCTGTTTCCCTATGTAAAGTTCAACATACCCATCAAGAAATATCCAAAAAGGATGTGTTCCTAAAAGACGATTTAGAAGGACTCTAATTTCAAACTAAAATTCTGAAGAGTTCTCTGCAGATTTGTCCTGGTCAATGCAAAAGAAATCTGTATTACACAATACTGTTGTGTAATTTCTTTCAAGAGTAGCCAAAGAAACACGCAAACTTCTTGAAAATTTCATTTTCAAGAACCTATGTTTCACTTCAGGTTCTGTACCTCGTTCATAAATATGCAATCACAAGTTTCATTTGCTGGACTGTGATAATGCTAGCATTAGAGCTACAGTTGGTCGTGACGTCTGTCTGTACTGTTGGTCGTGACGTCTTCTTTACTAGATATAGCATATACCATAACATTTGCTTGAACTTCCCTTCATTTATAAATTCACCACGATTATAGTTTAAATTCAAAATTGGGTAGTTTCACTGACAGAAAGATGGGTCAAAAGTTTTCAGAACTATTTTACATTATGAAGCTAAGTCTTAATTTATTTGACAATTTTTCAAATGAGACAGATAATGTAACAATACATGTAAAAATGCAAAATAAACCAGTATGAACAACAACTACATATGCTTTTCTGACCTAAAAAGCATTAATATTCAAGAAAAATATTTTAATCACTGGACAGAAAAATTGGACATTAGGCCCTTCATAGAAGTCCTTAAAATAAAATATTTTAAAAATGATAACACCTCAAGCTATTCTGCCTACATTTTCCCATTAATTTCTTGACAATATACCAAAAAGTTATAGTAAAATCACTTGGACATCAAGAAAAACATACCACATAACTTTTCAAACCTTCTTAAAATAATTAGTCTCCTCAAAATACATTACATCTTTAGTGCAAAAACAGAAGAGTATCATCTAAGACCTTCGACACTCTACACTTTGATTTTGTTATTGAATGCCAGTGGCTTGAAAGATGTACAGACCAATTCCTGTTCTGCAATAATGCTTTGTACCATGATTACTGATAACTATAAAAAGGAATAACAACCCAAAATCCACCCCCACCTTTTAAAGATGGTGCTCAGCAAGCTATCTGATGCCATGTCTTCAAAAATGAAGGACTTCTCTCAATGACTGAGTTACTTCCAAACAAATCATTCACATCACAAAAAGAAAGTTTTACACTTTGCAATGCAGTGTTTTCCAAAACAGTTTTTAAATAATGTTTGCTGACAATTGCAGAGGTAAGATCATTTTTTTATGATCTGAAAATTACTCTCAAAATGTTATTCTTCCACTTCTGAACCAATCTTACCTTGCAGGAAATCTCACCACTACTGCCTCACAATATGTACTACAGTTTAACTGAATTTTTCAAGATATAGCTCTTAAATACAGATTCCCCGATTACAGGAGGAAAGTGTAAAAGTAAATAATTTTAGGCTTCTTAAAAAACAATACAGGCAACAAATTACTTTCTGTATCTGGTAATAATAATTTTAATTATAATTATTATGTTCTTATTTGTATTTATACAATTTATATTAATTATTATATTATACATTATTTATCTTCACAACATACTGAATATAATATACTGAATATAAGGTACTGACACAGTAATGTGCTGAAGCTTATATCTTCAGTTGCGTGATAGAATCTGATCATTTCAATTAACTGAAATATACACAACACAAAGGCTGCTATCCAGGAATAAGGATGTCTTTGTTAATCTTACCTGGAGGCTTCAGCTATGATTCTTTCAGATAACTTAGCAGAAACAGAACTGAAGGCTTTCTTGAAGTCTTCAAAAGTCAAAAATCCTCTATCTTTTAAATCAAGATTAGGCAAGAGAAAAATAATGTAAATTAAGGGGTTTTTTTAACTACTTAATACAATTATGTTTGCATATGACCTAATCAATTCACATTTCTGAAATGATTATACACCCTTTAAGTTACTGTATTTGTAAAATATTTTAGGATGGCAACATTAGCAGAACAGTCTAAGAAAGATTTTATACTGACAATTCCTTTTTGCCACTGTGAACCCTGTTCAAAGTACTGTGCCTACAACATCTACAACTCTCTTATTTAAGTTTTAATTTTAAAAGTAGACATTTTGAATTGTAAATTTCAGATTTGTAAAACTTTGAAAACATATACTCTAAAATATCAAAATTACATTTAAAATCTATCATTTTCATTGACATCTTAGTTATTCTAAACATTATGTTTCAAAAATTTTCTTGCATAAAAACATTTCTCCTTCAGTTTAATCCTGCTGCAGACGTAAGATCCTGAATACTTTATATCAGAGTAATATCAGCCGATCAGTCACTTAGATTATAAATTCACTTCCAGATCCAACTGGAAAATAAAGCATCTCAAACAGGACTACAGCAGATCGTGTGCAGCAGATCACAAGACAAACAAAGGCACAGTGCTTGAAACAGTTATGTCCTTTGAAATAACCCACTAAAAATAACACTTCAAAAGCTACTTTCAGTTCATGGCAAAAAGCTGAGTGGATGCCTATCTGATCATCACAACATCTGATTTGCCATATGTTTCACTTTCCCTCTTTTCAAGGACCATAGTCCTATCTCAGGTCAGGAAGAAAAAAGCAAAGGAACATTTGAATGTCTATCAGCTCAGAGGCTCCTGGTGAAGTTTTCCTTTTTTTAGGTTTGATGATGGGCGATCCCCTGTTGTCTAGCAGGAACAAAAAAGAATCACCACATCTGTTTCTCAACAAGAACAAGAAAAAAATCCTTGTTACTTTCATTTCCCTTCCTTGGTCTATCATGAGAAGTCAAAAAGATCTATATCCATCACCAGGGACAGAAATACGTGAAATATGTGGCATAAATGAGTGGAAATATATGAGTATGAGTAACAGAGAAATAATGAGAGGTAGCAACAGCAAGTAGGTAGGGTGAATGGCTAGAGACTTCTCATAGAGAGCTCATAGTACAACAATCCAGAGCTACCATCTAGAATGCCATAGCCTACCGACCATGACTTCATTTATATTAATACCATCATGATCTTTGTTACCTGGTACTGTTTTACTTAACTTTGCAGCATCCAGAACATCATCTTAACTTGTTTTTATTTCCTGCAGGTGTTCTGTTTTGCTCAATTATTTTAGAATTAAATTAATACTCCAAATATTTAGGAGAAAGAAATTACCTTGCACATCAAAATCTGTAAATATTTGCCTTGCTTCATTACTGTATAACTGTGCAGCCTTTTTTTCACTCATGAGATTTTAAAACTTTTCAAATAATAGACCTAGGAAGATGAAAATATAAATAAGTACCCCTGCAAAAAAGTCAGTTTTATTTTTCTCCTTAAAAATATGTGCAACTGTGGTCTAAAAATTATGAATAATTTTAATTATATAAATAAACACAAAAATAAAACTGAAAAAGTAGTCTTCAAAGTTAGATCACGATCATGCAAACATTTCAAGATCTTTTACATTTTCTCACTTATTTTCTATACTTGAGTATAATAGATGACCTCTAAAGGTCCCTTCCAACCCAACACATTCTATGATTCTATGATAATGCTTCTCTTTTTACTTCTACGTTTTCCTTCTTGTTACTTGCCATCTCATGTTTCTTTGCTTTGGAGAGAAACATGGACTTTTCTAAGTCAATAGCACTTGCACGCCATGGATAAAGATCCATGCTGCATAAACAATTTATCTGGCATCATTCCCAGGAATGAGAGAACTCTGAAATAGTCTATAACCTCAGATATAGATTCCTATGACGTTTCTAATAAAATTGAATGTAAAACTGGGTTGGTTATTCCTCCTGTACACTATATGAAAGTCTTTACTTGTACATTTATCTTGTTCTTTTAATGAACTGAAAATGAAAGAAATGAAATGCAAGCCTGGTTTGGAAGTACTTAATTGACCATTTCTTCTAAAATCAAAGTAAAACATAAAAGTTAAGAAACAAAAATCTGCCCCTCGAAACTTCAGGCCTCCCCATGAAACATGCAAAAATCTTGACATAAAAATTCTGCAGATACATATTTTTTGGGCAAAAAAATCCCATTTCAGCTCAATATTTAAACAGACAAATATTCCTTTCTTATAACTTTCTAATATATGCTTTATGCTCATTTAAAAAAAAATAATTTTCCTTAGAAGGCAACATCACTGTATCCTGAAGGAATTTTTTTTTATCAAATAACATAACAAAAGCTCTGCACTTCTTTCTTTTGATTCATTCATATCCTATTCTTTCTGCAGTGGTTCAAAAGCACAACTCCTTCAGCTCCACCTGCTGTCTCAATTCAAATATTAAACTACAAGGTTATGGATTTCCAGTGTTTCTTTCCTTATTTCTTCTTGAAAAAAGTCATACATTAAGAACTGTTACAGTCTCAGTTTCCAGGATTACAAAGACTTGCTGCTTTCAACTGCTAGGTTCTGTACATGCACAATTTCTTTAATAGCAGAGGTTGCCTAAACATACTGAACTTGCCTGCATGAACAGCTTTCCATTCAATTGGGTAACTATGGAAGTGAAACCATAAAAAGCAATATAAGCTTTCCACCCATTTTTTTTTTCTCTTTCAGAGTAACATACGAGCCCAGAAAATCGTAGTATACAATTTTCCTTTTATAGAATGACTCCTATAATAGAGTGCCGCCTATTCATTGATCTTGAAGCTTGGCAATTTATGTGCTACTAGAACAGGCTGTAAAGCTACCTCAACACACAAAAAGGTCATCTTAAAAAAATATTCAAGCCAATTAGGTATTAACAAATCCATAATCTACCTTTATGTATTAGTTCACTATTTTTCATTCAGGCATTCATATGTGGCTGTTCTCTTGAAAAAAAATCTAAGTAAAATCTTTATTCTGTGTTTATTGCCTAAATGAAAGATTTACAAGTCAGGGTGTGGTTTTATGAACATGGGTTTTGGCATCAATGCTAGAATAAACAGAACCAGCCTCCACACTGCCTTTGTATCGATACAAATACTTGTCGGGCCATATGGCAAAAGGGATGGCGGAACTTACCGATAAAAGCAACCACATTTTTTTGCCACTTCATTTTTTATAGGAATAATTTCTCCAATAAGACTTGCCATGTGACCCCACAAACAGATGTATGGGCATAACTGATAAGGTCAAGGACAATAAAAAAAAAAAGGAGAACTATATAAATGGGAGGATGTTACAGAAAGAGACATTTATTGAACTTTGATGTAAGATTCCAGTATTTCACCAAGTAAACAGTGGAACAACATCAAAAAATGGATAGAACCTTTTTCATCATTTACCAACTTGAACACTAAAAATTACTAACTACTATTCTCTATCACTAATCTATATAATGTTGCTATTAAGAAATGCCACTTTGAGAAGCAAGAATAAGTTCAAGAGAAATGTAACATAGAAGCACTAAAAATATTACAAAACTAAATGAAATCATATGATCCTCTTTAATAGCCATGGTAAGCTCATTTATAGAACCATAGAATAGAATCAGAATAATTTACGTTGGAAAAGACCCTTAAGATCATTGAGTCCAACTGTTAACATAATACTGCCAAGTTACCACTAAACCATGTCCCTCAGCACCACGTCTACATGTCTCTTAAATACCTCCAGGGATGATGACTCAGCCACTTCCCCGGCCAGCCTGTTCCAATGCTTGATAACCCTTTCAGTGAAGAAATTTTTCCTAATATCCAATCTAAACCTCCCCTAGCACAACTTGAGGCCATTTTCTCTCGTCCTACCACTTGTTACTTGGGAGAAGAGACTGATCCCCACCTCGCCACACTCCTTTCAGGTAGTTGTAGAGAGCGATAAAGTCTCCCCTCAGCCTCCTCTTCTCCAGGCTAAACAACCCCAGTTCCCTCAGCTGCTCCTCACAGGACTTGTGCTTGAGACCCTTCACCAGCTTCATTGGTCTTCTTTGGATACGCTCCAGCACCTCAATGTCTTTCTTGCAGTGAGGGGCCCAAAAGTGAACACAGTATTAAGATGCAGCCTCACCAGTTGTCTTGGTTTCAGCTGGGTTATAGTTAATTTTCTTGCTAGTAGCTGCTGTGTTTTGGATTGAGTGTGAGAATAACGTTGATAACACGTATTGTTTTAGCTGTTGCTAGGTAATGCTTATATAAAGTCAAGGACTTTTTCAGCTTCCCATAGAAGCTGAGTGGGAGCGTAGAAAAGACAAACTGGCCAAAGGAATATTCCATACCGTAGACATCACGCTCAGTATGTAAATGGGGTCTGGCCAGGGGACAGGAATCCGGGATCGCTGCTCGGGATGGGCTGGGCAATCAATCATTGGGTGGTGAGCAATTGTATTGCATCACTTATTTTGTATTTTCTTGTTACTGTTATCTTCTCTTCCATTCCTGTTCTATTAAACTGTCTTTACCTCAACCCACGAGTTTTCCTTTTTTTCCAATTCTCCTCTCCTATCCCACTGGGGCGTGGGTGTGGAGTGAGTGAACGGCTGCGTGGTCCCGGTTGCCATTTGGGGTTAAGCCACGACACCAGCGCATTGTACAGTGTGAGTACAGGGGGATCATCACTTCCCTAGTCCTGCTGGCCACACTATTCCTGGTACAAGCCAGGATGCTATTGGCCTTCTTGGCCAGCTGGGCACACTGCTGGCTCACATTCAGCCGGCCATCAACCAACACCCCCAGGTCCTTTTCCACCAGGCAGCTTTCCAGCCACTCTTACCCAAGCCTGTAGCGATGCATGGGGTTGTTGTGACCCAAGTGCAGGACCTGGCACTTGGCCTTGTTGAACCTCATACAATTATATACATTATCATTAATCTGCATCAGGTTCTTCAAAACTCTGAGGAGTCTAAGCTTCATAATTTTTTTAAATTTATGAATGAAAAAGGAGTAGAAATCATTGACAGGTAGATGTTTGCATATTACCTGAATTTTGTGGTCTCACAGAAGACATTACTGAATCCACCTTCACCTGGAACACAGAAGATATGCCACAGTGGTTAAGTGATAAATCTGAACTACTGTATGATTTCCATTTTATATCAATAGTATGTGATTTCATTAAATAATGATATAATAATAATACATATTACACAACAGTATCATGTATGGCATTTAAGAAAATATTTTATTCTAATTAAAATAAACCCATCTCTTTTTCATCCAGTAATCTAAGCATATATGTAGTCCTAATAGAATCCTAATCAATATCCAAACCTTAAACTAAGTACGCTTAAATGAACATGCTTAACTTTATACAGATTGGAGTTCAACTACACAAAACGAAACTGTAATATTAAAAAATAACTTTTGGAGCATCAGCCCCCAAATTTGTTTTTTCCTTTAAACAGTGAAAGAACTTCCAGTTTCAATATTTAGATTGGAGACCAGCTATTTTGTGAAACCTACTTTGATCAAAATTCATTTGGTAAATCTGTTTAAAATAAAAACTTTAATAAAAAGGTATAGAATAAAAAAATGAAAAGGACATTTTAAAAAAAAAAGTTTGCATCATCCAGCTTCCACAACTATCCTGAAACCAATCCACTATTTTCTCATTTTATGTATTACGTATCTCCTTTACTGTCTTTTGATAGGATCTTACCTCACAATTTTATCTGTTAGGAACAGACTGACATACGTTGATTAGTGTGTTACCAAGATTCACTAACACTCACTAAGATTAATGTGTTACCAAGATTCATTATAATACAAAAGCAAAAAGCTACATGACATGATGAAAATGAAAAAAACTGACTTTTCAGAACTGAATTTGGAGGGGACCAAGAGATCACTGGAAAAGATCTTTGAACAATGTAAGGAACAGAAAGGGAGCGTATACCCAAGAAAGCACAGGTCTGCTTTGTATATTTATATAATATTTATATTGCTTTTTAGCATGACTGAGTGCTCATGAGTCCAAACTCTCGCATCTATGTTATTAGAATACAAGACTGCACATAGCTGCAGCACTGAGAGAACTCACATGGGAAGAGACAACGTGTTAGCAGCTTCTGGTGCAACCTAAGCATGCTCCATTTTGGAGAACGGAGAAGCCAAACACGCCGTGGCCAGTTAACCTAAGACTATATGTTCCATTTGTCCTGCAACACTTTTCACAGCGACTGTGTCAAGCATACAAATAGACTAGGGAGTCCTTTTTAGAAAGCTTTGATAAGATGTGCCAAAAGAGCAGCTGGAAGTTGTAAGCAGCCCTGAGCTCAGACTGCCCTTCTGTACTCTGGATGTCAGGGTGCCCTGCTCTTGGCATCTTGTTCAGCGGCTGATGCCGACCTACTGGTGTGCTGATATGAAGGCAGGGGGTTGGGTCAGGGAAAACACTGGACATTTCTGGGGGCCTGGCCTCCTAGGCATAGCGTAGGGAGTGCTTTCAGTTAGGTCTAAATGTTACAGTACCAGGAATGAAACATCAGCTGGGGAAATGACGTCTTCTCATGACTACTATTTCTGCAGTACAGTTTTCATTTGAAACACTGAACACCTGAATGTGCAGTTAGCTAGCTGAATGGTTGTTAAAATCTGAGAGCATTTTAGATCAGTTCAAATAATTTTAGGGAAAAGAGGATCAGTGAACCGAACTTCCAGAGGAAGAAGTGTAAGTCCTACAAAAATGATTCCCACAATGCTGCTAGTTCCCCAAAATGATCAGGTTAATCTCTATTTTCATGTTTTCCCAATTACTTGTCTCAGAAGGCTTAATTTTAAACTGCAGTAAGTACAGAACCTCCATGAATAACCATGTAAAAACAATATTTTATGAAAAATAATATAGAATTGTTATAACAAATTATTTTGAAAAAGCAAGTGGAGCAGGAATGCAATTCAGTCTTAGGTCACGCCTTCTCTAGTAAAGAGTTCTTTAATGACATCTAGTGGATAAAGTTAGAATTACTTTCGATTTATACAATAAATGATAACATGACTAAAAAAAAAGATGCGGCAAAAACTTAGTAAAAATGCAGTTGCTTGATTGCAATTAATGATGCTAAATAACTGCCATTTCTACCGAAATGCATTAGTATGTAGTGTAGTTGAGGAAACAGTTTCACCTTAAGAAGTAACGTGCACACCTTTCCCTACTCTTGAAAGTACTCTCCTTGCCAGGGCTGTTCTCAGTGACTTCCAAAGAAATACAAGGACTGTTACTATAGTCTCTGATTTTAATCATTTTGATAACAAAGTGAAATGCACAATAACACGATCAAGAACTGGATTTTAATAATTAACTTTTAGGATTGTAACTTCTGTTTGGTTTCGATCTGGTGCACGTAAAAAGTTGTGTTTATCAGAACTAGATGAAAACCTACCAAAATGTCCTAAGGAACACTTACAAGGCCTAGCCATCAGCAAAAGCAAAAGGTGTGGCTGTGCTATAAACCATAGTTAATACATGTTAGCAAAAGCCACAAAGAAAAATATCTGTCTACCCAGGGATCTTTCAGTATTTCGCAATGGGCAGTCATTGGGTAAAGAGCAACAGTTGCTGGAGCTTGGCCCACTTAAGGACCTAGCAAGACCACTAGAGGACAGAATCACTCCTGGAACAAACGCTTTTTAATTAATTTTTGTGCAGCTGCACAGGCAATATGGTCTACAGCCAGGTGGTCACAGCACTGCCTAGAGACACAGCAGGTGTGACTTGGCACCTTTTCAGAAAGAAAGAACAACACCTGCACCTCCTTTCTTCCTGAGAGTCCTCCACTTCTATTCTCTTTCCAAGCAGGAGCCATCAGTGACTTATGCACAGAACCTGCACTTGTTTGAATGCCTTTAGCATGTTTTGAGTACCCCTACTGGAAGAAACATTCGGGGAATTTAACAGAACAGCTAACTTTTACATCACAGTAAAAACAGATAGGAGAAGACGGATAAGAGGCAGCTGAGCGTTTTCAGATTCGTAATTCAGCAGTTAAGACTCATTTTAGAAGTCAAAATTATTTTTAGATCTGGTCATACCTCATTGAGAAAATGTCTACCCACAGCTGAAACGTATCAGAGATGACTACTTTCAGTTTAATAAAACATTTCTGTGGTTTTTACTGTAAATTATCATAGACAAAATTTTGTTTATACCCTTGTTAAGACTATTTGCCTAAAATATGTATTTAAGTTAAAAAAAAATAATTAGTCACAAGTGGTCCTTGGGGAAGATTTCTCAAACATATCATAATTTCTATGCTAAATAGACTTTACAGTATATTGGTCAAGCTTGTATCGACCTGCCATGAGAAAGACAAACTCAGACATACATGCATTGAAATCTTGCATGTGTTTTGAGATCACTTACAGTACTAGAGTAGAAACATAACTTACAGAACGACACTGAGCCATATAATTTATCCTGCGTCTTCCTGTATGCAACACATGATTTCTCTCAGTATGCCTTTCTTTTGTTAAGATTTTTGTACAGCTATAGATTTATATTAGTCAAAATTATAATGCCCAACTGTTACTTGAAACCAAAAATAGGTATATTTTTGAGAACACATTTATTATTAGGACATGCAGTAGTTTCACATCTACTGAAACCACTGAGTAAAGAAATGGAGTGTACCACTAATAAAAACCAATAAATGATCAGTAACAAGCTCAGCAAGTCACTTATTTCATGTATCTGGTACATGAGTGAAATACAATGCAACCTTTTGCTCATCACAGTCTGCAGCAGGAGAGGTAGGGGGTTGATTATTTTCTTTTGAAATAAATACCCCCGGATAAGAAAATTATTTTAAGAATCTGTAGGCATTTCTGTTTACCAAACCTAGAGTAATCCACTCCAATTAGTGTGGACCAGTCAGTACACAGAGTTCTCAATACTGAGACATCAATATAAGCTAGATCTTCAGAATATAAATGAAAAAATAAATACCTTTGAGGGTTTATAACCAAACAACATTACTACAGCAACTCTAAAGCCCTCTGTGCTTAAATAGACTTTGTTAACTTCATCACACGCTTCAAATACCTAGAGAAAGTGATTTGCATTAAAAAACAATAAACCTGACCTAATATTTTTTACTTTGAATAATTGTTATGGGAAGAATAAAACAGGCATTGCCAAATAATCTATGCTATTTAAAAAAAAAAAAAAATTGAAGATTAGTCGCATTTCTGTCAGAATTCTATTCATTAACTCTGTTACAGTAGCTGAAAATGGCCTGTGTCCATTTAATTTTAAATTCCTGTTAAGTTTTCCTATTTCTAAGTTTTATGTGCTTATTATGAAAATGCTTTTTGCAAACTTAGAATATATGGCAAAGACTTTGTATATTAAATTTGTTTCTGCAAAATCTTGATTTTTTGTCTTGAAAAATGCATCTTTACTTCTCTCAGTAAAGTCACTATATAGACAGGAACTATGAGGAGAGACTGGAGTGCAAGCATAGTCAGAAACCACCAAATTTTCTGAAGTACTTTTAGAAAATAAATACTGTTTCCATAGTCTATATTTAGACAAGATATTATGCACATAGCATAAAAAACCCATGCAAGTTTCCTAAGAGCTTTTCCCACAGAAGACCTTCAGCAAGGGTTGGTAATAAAACATTTAATCTCACAGTACTGAAGAGTATATCCACGGACTATTTCAGGAAGAAGTATTACATGCAACACAGAAGAAAAGTGATAATAAAATTACAAGAACACACTGAAATTTCATTAATGGTTTTCTAGGTGTAGCTTGCCAATTTTAGTGCATGCTGACAGAAGACACATTATTTGTTAACTGCAGTTAACAAGCCTGTAATAAATTAATGAGAACCAAACACTAAGACAGTTCATTTTGGTAGATAGAGCAAGCTTTGATGTGGTCTATGCTCTTACTTTGATTAATTTTACACCTGTTTTCCTCCCACTCCATTTTTGAAGTTGTCACGCAGCTATCTCATTAGAGGGGCGCTTCAGACACAGTAATTAACACCGGGCTGAATGAACGATTATGCAAATACCGCACCTGCCCTCAACAAATACTAAGGCCAGATAATGACTTATTAAATTAATTCCGGTCACTAAGACGTGACTCCTTCACCTGTTTAGCAACTTTTGAGAGAGGCACCAGAGCTGCCTCACTGCCCCTCGACGCCCGTGATGCCCCTGGGAGCCGAGAGAAGCTCTTCAGGGGCCACCGGGCACCGACGGGAGGGGCCACCGGGCCCCGACGGGAGGGGACTGCTTCCCTCAGACCGCTGCGCCCTGGGGCTCCCACAGCCGCGCGCCGCCACCAGCTCCCCCCGGCCAAGGGCAGCGCCGGCGCCGATTGGCTAAACTCAGGAGCGCGCCATTGGCTCGGGAGGTGGAGAGGAGGCGGGGCTGCGCTGAGGGCAGGCGGGCGCTCGGCCTTCTCCGCTGCACGTACGGCTGCGGGCGCGCTTGCTCGGGCGGCAGGGCGTGAAGGTAAGCCGCTGTCCCGCCCCGGAGCGCGACGGGGCAGGCGCTGGCGTCTGGGGTAAGCGGTGGAGCCCGCGAAGTCCCGGTGCGGGTGGCAGCGGCCCGTGGGGCCTTGGCGCGGCCGTGGCTGAGGGGATGGTGGCGGCTGCCGCGCGCTGCCGCTGGCCCCGCCCCGGGCACAGGCTCCGCCCTCCCGGCGGGGAAGGTGGCGGGAGCAGCGGTCCCGTCTGCACGGGCCCCGGCGGCCGGGGAGCGGGGGGCAGGCTGGCTGGCTGGCTGGCCGGCCGGCCGGCCGGCCGGCCTCTTGTTGGGTTCGGCTGTGGGTTTCGCCGGGAGGTGGTGGAGAGGGGTTGTGGCCCCGCAGGAGCAGCCGGGAAGAGCGGCGCTGGCTCGGCTCCGTGCTCCCGTATCTCCCCTAGGCCGTAGGGTCAGTATGAGAAACAGCTATGTGATGCAAATTGCTCTCTTTACGTTTGAAATGCTTTCTTGTACGTGCCCCTTCCGTAGCCGATTTTCCATGCGCAGTTAGCTGCTTCCTACTTGATGGTTGCTCCCTTTGCACGTGGTCCTTTGTTTCCTGGGCACAGAAACAACCTTTGTGTGCTAGGAAACTTTCCCGAGTCAGAGCTTGCATGGAGGTTCTGCCAAATACAAAAAGCAAAGCTCCCTAGTAATAAGCAAATGGAAACTACGAAGGAAAACAGGCTTGAGCATAGCGAAAATGCACAATTTTTGTTTGGTGGTTTGCTTTTTAATCCCTAGGAACATGCTTCAGGAAGGTGCGCATGGAAAATGGACAGTATCTAGCAGTGATGAAAGTACCGAAGAAAATTCTGACAGTGAAAAACCATCTACATCTTCGCTACAGGATGCTACACGTGGCAGAACGAGTGGGCCACAATATCCATGCTCTGACGCTAGGAAAGCTGCTCACAAGAGAAAAGCTTCTCCCCTGAAGCTCAGTGATAAAAAAATTTCTACAGAAGTACCTCCAGCAGAAAAACAGAGAGTTAGCCAAGAAGGCTTAGGCTGGTGTCTTTCTAGTAGTGATGAAGAGCCTGAAGATCAGGAAAAGCATGCCCACAAAGAAACACTGAAAGAAGAAAAGTGTGATTCGCCCAAAGAACATCCTCTGAATCTTAGCAAAGATGATGAACTCCCAGAGAATGAGAAAGCAGAGGAGTATGATGAAACACCCAGTGAAGCCCAAGATACCTGGGATTTGTTGAATGGAGGAAACCCTTTCAGGTTTTTTCTCACTAAAGTCACAGGGATTGAACAGAGCTATAATACTGGAGCCCTGCACATAAAAGGTGAACAAGTGGCTTCTACGGAAGTGGGCTTTTTGGGAGAGTTGTTTGTAACGGAATGCTTATTTTTAGTTTGTGGGTATTTTTAAATGCATATATTCCTTGGTGTAGCTGAGGCTTCATATTCTAAATGTGCAAGTTGTAGGAATTGGTTCTGTTATCTTTGTGGTTTTCTTTTAGAATTAGCGTATAAAGCATTAATGTGCTGATACTGATTCTGTTGTAACTTCTGAGTTATGCTGCACAAATCTAATGTTTGTTTAGCCAAGGCAAATCATAAGGTGCTGATTTCTGTGTGAAAACCGCTTGCCTTCGTGGCTCTTAAAGGGATACTGACGTGCCTAATCATGCTCCCTGAGCAGTTGTTAGCACTTGTTTTCATGCTGCTGAGCAGTTTGGACCTAGTAATTCACTATTGCTTGATGCCATACAAGGTGGTATATCTGAAATTCTGTGGCTGGGATTCGTGGGCCCATTTCAATTCAATTAGAAGTGAGCGTAAGTCAAGATGCAGTGAATAATACTGATGCTTCAGGAACACTGTGTAGCTGTAGTTTGACTTAATGGGAAACAGTGCTGTCCACCTGTAAACATTATCTCATTCAGAAATGAAATCTTATAGATCACAAGAAAGAATTAGAAACAAGCATTAATAGGAGATTTATGCACAGAAATACAGTAGAATGAGGTAGTCCTTTGAAGGAGAACAAATGACTGAAGACTTATTCAATTAGATTCTAACTTTTCCTGAACTTCACGTGCTCCCTATGAGCATTGATTATTGGTGGGAGCCTGGTGTTAAAGAACTCAATTGCTTTACTGCCGTATGTCTTTTATTTGCTTTGTGAATTCATTGCGGCTTTTGGCTTGCCCTCTCAGGAGTAATTCTTATGCTAGGTGATTAGTTGAGCTGGTGAAGGGGCTGAGGATTTTTTTTGTTTGTTTAGCCTGCAAAACCAGATTTCTGTAGAGATAGGGCATGAAATATTTTGTCTATCCTAGAAAGTATTTGTAGGATATGTTTTCAAGTTGCTGCTGTGCTTCAGTTATTGAGGTTATAAATATTCAGTTGGATTTACCATGAATGAATTAAGGATGCCCACATCCTATAATCAGTCTGCAACAGCTAAGTCTTTAAGCATTAACTATGCCCTTTCTACTTCTACCCTGTCACAGTTCTTCAAGCCCTCTCTATAGGGGAGAGGGTAGTTTGATGTCCGTTTCTCCATATGATCTTGGTCTTTCTCCTAATGAGTTCTTAAAATTTGTTCTCAACTTTGGGAGGGTTAATGTTTTTTTATTAACATAAGACTATAAGTCACTTGAATAGTCAAAACAGTAAACTTAATTGTGAATGTCTCAGTCGCACCGAGTCTGTGAACAATCTGGCACTTGTGGTAGTTACCAAACTGTTCAAGACGCGAAATGTTTACTTGAACCTTTTTTTACTCAATTATGCTTTAATGTTTTTAATAGATATTTTATCTCCTCTTTTTGGGACTCTCATATCTTCTGCCCAGGTGAGTTTCTTGTTTGCCAAATCGATTTCACTTGCTAATTTCCCTTTATTAACCTTAAACTTGATAATCCACATTTGTGTCAGGTAGCTGATATTAGCAGGGAACTCTGTTAAAACACAGAGGGAACTCTAAATCTTTTCAACTGTACAACAATTTATTGAAATAGAAAAGTCATTCCATGTTCTGCTTAGAATTCAGGCAATTTTAAGTCTGCTTTCTCTTTCCTGTTTTGGGGGAATGGGTAACTGAAAAATGCGTATTTATGTGCATGTACATGATTTTTTTTTTTTTTTTTAAGAAAAAAGCCTTGCAATTTAGGAATGATATATTTTTTCTATCGCGTAGAAGCTTTTGCTATCATTCATGGTAAAAGCATGTGGCAGAGAGATGGTTCTTGACCAGAGTTTTTACATTATGTGTATGTGATTCTTTTTTTCTGCATGTTAAATTTTATGGACACTAGTACATGCTTTTGAGTAACTTAAATTCATTCCTGAATTGTTAAGAGACATGAAAGAAAGCATGTGAAATTCAAAAATACACCTGTTCTTAAAACATGCTGTGTATGATGGAAGCCGTATTGAGCGATGACTTTAGAAAGCTTTTTTGTAGTTCATTGTTCTGACAGACTCTGCTTTTTCTTATTAATGAGTCTGTTTTCTTTTCCTTATGTACAAGTTTAACTACTGTATAGATGTGGGATGGCTTGTAAGACAGTATCCGCAGGAATTCAGGTATGTTTACTTTATGAAGATGAAATGATGGAGTTTCCAAATCATTCTGTTCTGAATAAGTGAATGATAAACACTTGCTTACAGTTGTAAATCATTGTTACCAATTGTGTACGTGTGGAGTCTTGTATGCTTATTCCTTGTATGCTTACTCCAGTTGTAGTTCTCTATTGATTTCTTGCCTCTTTTCTAGACTGTTAAATGGTCATAGTTCAGTATGGCTGGTTTCTGATTTTTATTAATTAACACTTCAGAGGTCCCATTGTGGGCCGTGGTGACAATGCAGTAGATGACCTATAAAGATGGAACAGGAAGCTTTTTACTGTGCAGTTTACTGAGCCAAGAGCAAGGTAATGCAAGAGATAGGAGAGAATGTAGGAAGGGCACAAGAAAACTATGCAAAAATGATCAGGATGATATGTCATGGATGTGATATGGTTGGAGTTTCCAGATGTTGTTATGAAAGCAGTTTTTAGGTTTGCTTGAAATTCCATTCTGATAATTGCAGCCTACTGCAGAAGAAGTGTTCGCATTTTACTGGAAATGCTGTAGAACAGAGTATTAGAAAGTGAATGGGAATCTACTGCCAGAGTAGACCTAGCGCTCTCCTCTTCCCTCTCATTTTTCCCATCTTCTCAGTGATTAAATTGTCTTTGATCCATACTGTGTATATCAGTACTTTTGAGAGCTTTTATCTGTCTTGTTCCTTACAGATCTATCGTTAGTTTCTGTTTTGGTGTCTGGTTTACTCCATGCTTTCTGTTTTGTTTTTGCCTTTTTTTTCCCCATTGAAGTTTTCTGGTGTCTTTCTCTTAGAGGTTCTGTTGTGGTTACTGCTTGTTTGAGGTAGTTAATAAGGCATGTAGATTTTAGTGCCATCTTCCTGCTGGGCTATTGAATTTAGGGGCTAGAAGTCATACCTATGTGAAGGAGTAGCTTAGACTGATTAATTCACTTGATGTTTTAATAGTAATCTCTTTTTATTTAAGGAAGAAGCCATTGTTGATAGTTCATGGCGAAAAGAGAGAATCCAAAGCTGAACTGCTTGCACAAGCACGCCCTTATGAGAACATCAGCTTTTGTCAGGTAATTAACATTTGTATCATCCTCTGGTTGAAATTAAGCAATCTGTTGCACTCAAAAATCTTGATATGGATGGAGAGAGGCACACCTTTTATGGGAAGTCAAAAATTTAATGTTACGCTTTAAGGAATATACTTACCAGGACCATAGGAACATGGTAATTATGTTCCTGGTCTTCTGTGATTATGGTAGACTGTCACCTACAAAAAGTTTGCCCAGAACAACTGCCTGCAAAAATGTCATAGGGCTCACAGAAGAGCTGTACACCACCTCCACTAATAGGTTGTGCTCAAATTCTTGTAATGTCTGAAAAGGAAGCACATTTTGTGTAAAGTGCGGAACTTAGTCCTAGTGTCACTGTAATCTTTATTCTCATCAAAGAATTATTATTTGTCCAAATATGTTTTACACAAGAAAATGCTGTTAGAAATAGCCTCCATAATACTGTTTAAATTGCTTTGAGCATGCTTTCTGGCACATGCCACTTTCTCGCTGGATATTACGCTCGCTCTTTTGCTGTCTCTGAGTCATAAAGTTATTGGCTTCAACCTCAGGGAGGGATGTGGCTATGGCAACTTGACAGCATTTTGGAACTTCGCTGTGTGGAGTATGTTATTGATCATGGGGATATTTTAGGAAGAGGATGATCTTGGAACTTTATTCCTTCTCAGGCAGTCTGGTAACCCTGAGCTTCCTAGAGATTGCTGTACTGATGCCAAACATAGCGAGTTCTCAAAGTCAAGATATCTGGGCTGCTGTGTGCTATACTAATTGGGTATTTGCACTAAGTTGTGGAGTAGCAACAATTTTAGATGAAGATTTCAAATATGCTAACAATAAATTCATGCTTTTGCATGAATTCACACACAACAAGAATTTGAATGTAATATGTCCCATATGATAAATTTGTCAGTGTAGTTAATAGTAAGTAGCGGGGCAAAATGGCATTTCTGATGATTTTCCTGTTTGGGTATACTTCTTCAGATTGTTCTGCTAGTCTACATGCATTCCATTATGTAAGTACCCCAAAATGAAATGCAAGTATTTTGATCTTCTCTTCCATGCCCATATTAAGTAAACACAATGTTGGAGCCATCACTGGCTAAAAGTGTTTTCTTAACATCTGTAAGTCATGTTTCATTCTATCCCTAGAAATTTTGCTCTAAGTACTCTTTAATAAGAGCAGAGCACTGGTAAGAAGCATTTCTGTCTGGCTTCTGTCCTTTTCTTTGCAATTTTAGCCATTAAGCTACTTGTAACAGTCATCGTATGCTTCAGAATCACAGGATGGTTGAGATTGGAAGGGACTTCTGGGGGTCATGTGGTCCAGCTCTCCTGCTCAAGCAGGGTCACTTAGAGACGGTTGTCCAGGACATTGTCCACACACATCTTGAACATCTCCAAGGAAGGAGACCCCACAACCTCTCTGGGCAATTCATGCCAGTGCTCAGTCACTCTCACAGTAAAAAAAGTGTTTCCTGATGTTCAGACAGAGCCTGCCTCTGTTCCTGTCACTGGGTACCACTGAAGAGAACCTGGCTCCCTTATTGCCCCCTCCCTTCAGGTATTTGTACACAGTGGTCAGATACCCTCTGAGCCTTCTCCGGGCTGAATAGTCCTGGCTCTCAGCCTTTCCTCATAGGAGAGATGCTCCAGTCCCTTAATCATCTTAGTGGCCCTTCGTTGGACTCCCTCTAGCATGTCTGTAGCTCTCCTGTACTGGGAGGCCCAGAAATGGACCCAGTACTGCAGGCATGGCCTCACCAATGCTGAATAGAGGGGAAGGATCACCTCCTTCAACCTGCTGGCAGCGCTCCTCCTAATGCAGCCCAGGACGCTGCTGGTCATCTTTGCTGCAAGGGCCCATTGCTGGCTTCTGTTCAACTTTGTGTCCAGCAGGACCCTCAGGTCCTTTTCTGCAAGGCTGACTGTTTCTCAAGATATTGCTGGTAAGAGACCAGAAGTTCTGCTGGAGCAGTTCCAGCAAAGAGTTGTATTGCCATTTAAAGTCTAACTTCTAGAGAGTACATCTAAAGTGTTGAAGGGAAAAATAATGTGTTCTGTGATCTGTCCACTAGAGAGCAGTGAAATGAAACAAAAAGGAGGAGAGGTGCTTCTTCATTAACATTCTTGCATATAGGAATGCACAATATGAACTTTTAATGATCAACTTCTTAATTTTATAGGCTAAACTGGATATTGCATTTGGAACTCACCATACGTAAGTAACAGCTATGAAGCAGAAAGTTCTACTTCTACAGATGACCACAGAGCTGGTATATGCGCTTACCATAATTGGACTAGTAACTGGTGTCTCATGTCTGAAAGTATTTATGGGATAGGAAGATAGATCATTACAGTTTGTGAAAACGTAATTCTGAAGGCCTGATGTGTATTCATGAAATTTAAAAGTAGTATCTTTCATGTTCTATGTGTATCTGTTTCATTTATCTGCAAGTTATTTTAAAGTCATAAAACTGGGTTTCACAGAAATTGCTGCGTCTTAAAAATTTCTTTAATTATTTTGTATTTATAGATGATAGGATTGTTCTAGTCTAAGGAAACAAATCGGCTATTAGGTACATATGGGATGTGCAAGTTAAGTAATTGAGGTCAGTGAACTGCAGGTCTTGACTCTTAACTCATGCCTTAATACCAAAACTGTAATGCTGACTCGATTAGTCATTGGCAGATTGGACACAACACTGCTTTACTGCTCAGTTCTTGCAGTTAACGTGCATGATCTGGAAGTAAGTACTGAATTTTGGAGTCTTTTCATAGAAAACACTTTAATTTGTTATTATAGAAGTGTCACGTAGGGGATTTTGTAGATTGCAAGCTGTAGATAAGAACAGATTTAACCTTAGGTTCGTAGCAAAGATCTTTGGTTTCAGAGCACTACAGTATTTTTTAATTAATCGTTTTGTATAACTCATTTTATAAAACAGGACATTATGTTAAAAGATTAATGTGAAATGCCCACTTAAGGTGCATCTGTGTTTCTGGTAGAAAGCATACTGACTTCATTGCCTGTTTGGAGAAGAATATGCAAATAAAGGAAAGAAATCAGCATTTTAAAAATGAGTCTGTCTTCTCTCTCTGGTTCAGTGAGGGACATAAAAGGAATTGAGGTTGTTTTTAAAATTGATCATTATTAAAGCTTTAGCTTATTTTCACTTAAGCAGTTCAAGGAGCAGCTCTCATTCTCTGAATGCTCAAGTTTAAGGTTTTTTTTTTCTTCCACCACACTTTGGGATAAATAAATGATAGCGATGTTAAATGCTACAGTTCTTTAACTGTATTTTCAAAGAGTTATTCTGGATAGTCTTTCTTTGAATGCATGTTCTGCTGCAGATGGAACACAAGTGGGCAGCAGACCAGTAAATGGGATCTTTGTGGGTAATGAAACAATTTTGTTGCAAGAGAAACTTAACAGATTTCACCCTACCAAGTAGAAAGACTTAAATTCATGTAATTCCTGTTGTATGATCTAAAACTTAAATTAAGTTACAGTGATTTTTTTTTTTTGAGGTAGTGGTGTTTTGGTCAGTTATCACTTTTTATATACCTTAATCTTGCACTTTATGCTGCTGTAAAATAACTTATTTTACTGTCAACTCAATTTGTGTTTAGATCAAGGCCTAACTGAGGTAGGGAACTACTTTATAGTTAGGGGGTCTTGCATATTGCATAAAGTATGCAGTAAGCACTGGACAACATGTGCAGGTACTTGAATGCTACTTTGCTGAACTCTAAAATTAAAAGCAGAAATTGTCTAAATTTGATTTGTGCAGCATTATCTTGCCATGGGACAGCAATGGAAATAAGCGTGTTTTTCCTCACAGCTTTCATTCTTGAGTATTGTTTTCTATTGAAACCATCTCGTCCTTCTAGGGTCCCATGGATATGCTGTCTTTACACAACTATTTGAAAACTTGTGTATGAAAATTTGAGCACTTATGTTCAAAATGTACAGATACTTATTTTTAACTCAATTTTAACTCCTTTGTGCTGTAGCTTGAGTTTAGATTTCTTGTAGATAAATAGCTTTTTTGCCACTCCAATTGTTACTTACCTATGTATCTTCTTCTATTTTAAAAGTTGTCCATTTAAGACAAAAGAACTATGTTTTAATAAATTCAGCTATAAGCAAAGTCTTTTAGAGTTCCTTAATTCTTTTTTTTACTATCTGCAAAGGAATAAGTTTACCTGAAGAACGTAGCAAATACAGAAAGTGTTCTGCAAGTATTCATTTGTGGTTTGGGAAATCAGTTGAATGAGATACTAAGCTGTACTCTGAAACATATTGTATGATGCTGCTGACAAAATATATGCAAATAGTCTAATGACTGCCATGCAAGTCTGGCATGCATGTGGATTGAAGTCTAACTGTTTGCACTATGCAGAACAGATATTTTGAAAATAATTATGTTGGAGCATTTTAATGAATTCTTAATTTATATCCTACTCAGTGTATGTGAAACAGATGAAGTGTTATATATCTTTATTTTTTTTTAGGAAAATGATGTTGTTGTCGTATGAAGAAGGTCTTCGGGTGGTGATACATACATCCAATCTTATTGCTGAAGATTGGCACCAGAAAACTCAGGGGTAAGCAACAATCTCTAGCAGGTATATGTTTACTTTAGGTATCTACTACTGCTGGAGACGGGATACTAGGTCAGATGATCCAGTGCTACAAGTCTTACACTCCTAAGATAGAGCTATCCTGAAAAAAAAATATTAAACCTAAAATGGTGGTATGTGTCTAAGCCTGAGCTCTACTTGCTTTCTACTGTAAACAAAATTATGTCCTGAGCTGGCTGTTACCTTAAAGTCAGTCTGACTGATTTAAGATCATTTATTATGCCATGCTGTCTCTTTATGAAAAAAAAAAAAAAACCTACCTAGCTATAAAGTACTCTTTATACAAATCTGAAGCAGCTATTAGAAAATTATCTTAAAACTGCAAGAATAATGTGAATGTGCAAATGTTCTGTTTCTGCTGTGACTATATCTAGAATATTACTGTCGCCTTGACGTCCATTTTGCTGCCATTAAATAGGGCAAGGTTTTGAGGCTTTTCACTTGTCTGAGGCAGGCTGTTTTTTTGAGTGGCAAAAATATAACCACTGATTTTTTGCCTTTAAATCTTTTACTTGGTGATGGCTTTAGTATCTCTTGGCAGTTAGCTTTTCAGAAAGCCAGGAAGGCATGAAAATACGTATTTGGGATGCTTAACAAGCTGCCCTACTTGTCAAACGTGAAAAATGTTTTTCTTTTTAGCTTTTGCACACTGCAGTAACATGCCGTATCACCAATATTATGGTTCACTGGCTTCTCTGTTTTATAGGCTTCTGAATTGCAAAGGATAGTATCAACACATTGTAAAGTTGATAGTGCAGAACCTTTGGTTTCCATTGCTACAACAATGTGTGACTGGAAAGAAACACTGGATGTTCTCCCTGCATAGTGCCCACCCTATTTTATTCTGGTGGAAGTTCTGGAGAGGCCAGTTATCATTGTGGGCTACTCTTCAAACTATGCAGAACTTTCAGACATCCTAATTGGTGTTTTTGTATATCATTAAACAAGCCAGTAGCTTAGCGGAATGCGTTGCAGTGTTCTATTCATACAGAAAATCTTGATGAACGGACTACTTGTTGATAAGTCTGAGCTTGGTCAGTTTAACAGTGGTGAAAGCTGTAAACATATGTGTGGATAAATGTGTTGAGATTGTTGTTTTCACTTGAAAGTATTAGTTTTATGGTATTGAGTATACTCAAGACTTGACTATTCTGTAATTGTAAAGTAAAGGCAAGTCACTTCATAGTTCGTATCACCATAAATCTGTCTAGTACTCACTTGGGACCTTCAGATGTGCTTTAATCACTAAAACCATGTGTTAATGTGTGGTGTCCTTGTTTTTGTGGCTTTGTTTTTAGAATATGGATAAGCCCTTTATATCCAAGGCTACCTCAGGGAACAACTGGTTCTCCTGGTGAATCTGAAACTAATTTTAAAGCTGACCTAATAAGTTACTTGATGGCTTACAATTCTCCTACGCTCAAGGAATGGATAGATCTGATTCAAGAACATGATTTATCAGAGACAAGGTATATGTTATCTTTTGTTTATGGTAACTTGCATGCTTTTTATCCAAAAAAATTAAACATCTCTGTTAGGATCTGTTAGACCATGGGTTTGTTTTCTAAACTTACCTTGTCTCAGACTTAAGTGTCTGAACATGAGTCTAACTTTTGGCAGTTTTTTAAATCTATGTTGTGCCAGGTCATGTTGAAATGACCAACTTCTACTTTTATAAACATGCATTTTAAAGGAATGAAAAAGGGGTATCAGCAGTAACTCGACAGAAGGTAGCATAAGTAATAGAGACTCAGCGTTTCACTTAAGTCAATGTGGCTTAAATATTCGCTCCAATAAAATTACCAGTGGAAAAACTGAGTTGTGTTTGATTTTTCATGTAAAAGGGATCATATAAGCAAAGGGTAATAGGGTTTTTATTAAGAATAGGCTTCTATACTTTTAAGGCAAAGTTCAATCTGTATATGTACGTATGGAGTTTCTCCCACTACAGGCATAGATTGTGTCTGGTAGGCAACATTACATTAAGCAATAATATACTTTGTCTTGAAACAGTCTTCTCTAACATCAGTTTGCTGATATTACTTAATGTATTCAGGATGCTTAATTCTACTATATACATCCCAATTTTTGCTGAAATATGGTATTTACTTCAGAAAGTGTGTATCTCCTCGACTGCTTAATAGCAGTTTTATAAGCTGGTAAAAATTTGTTGGAAAAAAAAAAAGCTGAAAGAGGTCATGAACTGTGGTGGAAATAGCCTGAAACTTTGTCTAGTTTAATGTATAAAATAAAAAATGTGGATCTTTTTCTTTATGTCGAGTCTTACAAGATTGGAGGGGGTGGAAAAGTATGTATCTTATAGTCAGGTTGGCTGAGCCCTAGCTGATACAAGTTTATGCATGGATTAGGGAAGAGCCACTTGTTAAGATAAGGATCAGTTCCTTGCCATATAAAATATGTAGGGGACATTAATTCATGGATAAAGCTGGGCATGAGATGCAGTAAGGAACAACTTCTTAAACCATCTGTTTGTTGTGATTCTGGGCAGGTCTCTTCTCTGTTTTCAGGAGAAAGTCAAACAGGTTTAGTACGACAGTAATAAGTATGAGGAAGGCGGTTGAAAAAGCTGTACTTTCCATCTGAGCTATTAAGTGCCCAAATGAAGTCTCATACCTGAATCTGCTTATTTGGATGTGGCAATAGATTGGCTTTACTGAAAATTACATGCCCAATTCTGTGCCAAACAAAAGCCATTTGCATTTATTGCTAACATCATCTGTGTTCTGCATTTTTGTATGCAGAAATAGATGCAGTTCCTGTCTATGCTATAGAACAGCCTGGTGATGCATGACAGCCATATAGGATGCTTATAATAAAGTATACACCTGAAAATCCACTTTTTTTAAGTTGTTAATCTTAAATCTGAAAGATTAAGTATTCCTGGTTGCACTTCTATGTCCAACCTCACTGATGGGTTTTACTTAAATGCCGTAATACTTTGCAAACCCAAACACTCCAGAGCTGCAAATAATTTGGTGGTGTTTTTTCTTTCTGTAGAGTGTATCTGCTTGGTTCTACCCCTGGACGATACCAAGGTAGTGATAAAGAAAAGTGGGGTCATCTTAGGCTCAGAAAGGTACTAAAACTAAACCTTTTCTTTTGTTAATATCCTTTTAACTGTAAATAACATTTTGGAGAGCGTTCTTCAGTTCCTTTCAATTCTTCTAGCTATGATCAACAGTCATTTTTAAGACATTGTTACAGTTTAAGTTAGCAATAACATAAGCTTGCAACTTATGACTGTGTAGACTTTGCACATAATATTCCTGGGCATTATTACCATGGTCAGCTTGTGGTCCGAATTGTCATGTGCTTACAGATACCTGAGCAGTCAGCATCACTCAAAGGACTTCCTGTCTGCTGTAGGTGTTTCTAACAAGCGTGACTGGGAACCAAATATTGCCTTTTGCAAAGGCTCTCACTGAGGCAAGATGTGTTGACACAGACTTGCCTGCACATAGGGAACAGGCTTATTTTATTTACTTACATGTTAAGGGTTATTACAGTTCCTTTTTCCCTATCACGTGGGAAAAACCCATCAAATTAAAAACCAGTTTGCACATAGCTGTTGTCATCAGTTCAGTCAGGCTTTTAGTTTTGTTCTACTACATTTCCAAGACCTTGATTGGTTTTCTTACTAATTTTTTAATCAACTAAATAATTAGAAACATAGATTATTATTGTTTTACCACAACCCCCTCCAGCATTACTTACCCTCGCGCATTATTCAGATAGGCCATAATGGTAAATCTTCATTCAGTATTGCATATCTCAAGATCATAGGGCCCCTTCTTTAGTATTTATTTAAAATCAGGTAAGGTATGTCATCTGTTAAATGCCTCTCATAATTGGGCAATCTTACACCAGCATCTTCTGCTGAAGTGGCATTATTTCAAATTTCATTGTGCATTTTACATGGAATTCTAATGCTGTCCATGACAAACTTCAGTGACATACAAAATGTCTATTAATCACATTGCTTTTCAAGACGAAGTTACTCTTTTAGACCACCCTGCACTTGTAAAGAGCTTGGCCTTTCTGATGTATATGCATCTGCATGATTTTTGCCTAGTAAGACACTGAATAAAAACAAATAAAATAGAAAAAGCCTGTAAAGGATAAAGATGGTCTTGTGGCAAATGTTCATGTGATTAAAAAGACTAATTTTTTTTGGTGGCAATGCAGGTAGGCCTGGTGATGCTACATTGATGACTGAAGCCATTTAGTTACGTGTTCTCTCTAGGCGGGGGGGAAAGGTAGCCGCTATATACAATTTAATATATGCCTATATCCATCTGGTTTTAATATGACTTTAAATTCCATTCACAGCTAAAGAACTCCTCTAAAAGGATTATTTTAATTTTCTCTTCCATTGTTCTTTGTTCCCCTCTTATTCTGGGCTTCTATTGTAGCTGGGGCTTTAGGACATGAGAGGAATTTTATGGCCAAT
The DNA here is from genome assembly GCA_008658365.1 of Alca torda. Taxonomy (NCBI): domain Eukaryota; kingdom Metazoa; phylum Chordata; class Aves; order Charadriiformes; family Alcidae; genus Alca; species Alca torda. The sequence goes on from CM018080.1 coordinate 48,720,760, forward strand.
AACCACCAAATATAAAAAGATCTAGTTGTTTTATTTATTGTGACTTCTGAAGCTAACATTTGATATTTTTTAGGAAGAGCTGCTAGCATTCTTTTCACCCATTATTTAATGTTTGGCTTCAGTGCTTTTGGATAGAATTTGCAGTGTTTGATCTTCTCTTGAAGGAACAGTGGGTTTATTTGGAAAGCCGGATGATGTTTTTTATTGCAAAGTTAAATAGATAGTATGAGTGTTATTTGTCAGAAGTGAATTATAGAGAATTTATTATATCAGAAGCAATATCAACCCCCTAGTTAAGGTTTTCTTTGCCTGTTGAAGTCTAACAATGTTTTAATTGCTCTCACTAGCTTTTGAAAGAGCATGCTTCATCGATACCGGCACAGGAATCCTGGCCTGTTGTTGGACAGTTCTCAAGCATTGGTTCAATGGGAGCTGACGGATCCAAATGGCTCTGCTCAGAGTTCCAGGAGAGCCTGGTGGCTGCAGGCAGCAGTGTGACAACTCTCCTTAAATGTGATGTTCCAATTCATTTGGTATGTCTTTTTAGATGCTAGTGACCTTTATTTAACATTTATTTATTTGTTGTTTAAATCGTAGTCATTGGTTTGTTTTTAACTTTCAGAAAACAGTAATGTAGTTTTCATCCTGAAATCATGAGGATGCCACTTGGTGACACTTAGTTGTGGATGGTATACTATAAAAATGTATTGTAATTTCCATCTGCATGACACTAGAGTATATATAATCTTATCAAAATTATATTCTCATTCTATAGTTTGTCTTCAGTTGAGTTTTGTTGATGCAGCTGTTTCTGCTACTGAGATGTAACTGAACCCTGAGTGATTAATACCTAAAACAAATTATTTTCTAACCTGGTTATTTTGTTCACAATTGGGGGGGGCGAGCAGAAACAAGTTTGTAGCAGGAGCTTGTTAGATCGAGGATGAAATATTGTCACGCTACACCCTTACCATGTGCTAATTGCCCATGCATACTCATATTTGAGATACGAGTCTAAAATACCATAAGATAATGTTAAGAGCTTACTTTGACCTCTGTGTAAAGTGATTAAAGCAGGATTGTTTGAGTCTTGCTAGCTAATTTTGGTAAGCTCTGCAAGAGAGGTAGAAGTTTTAAAGCCTTTGTTACTGGCACACGACCAGTTTTAAGCTGGAATGTAATTTCATTCATTCTGAAAAATGAAGCCTTTAATGCTTTGGGTTTATTTTCTCAAGTAAGTTTTCTTGAAGGTGATTTTTGTTTGAAATTTGATGGCTTGTGTATTTAGAGCTGTGTTATTAAAGTTATGTTTTGGCCTTTTTTTCCTAACCTCCATGAAGGTTTATCCTACTGTGAACAATGTGAGGCAAAGTCTGGAAGGCTATCCTGGTAAGCAGATGAACCCCCATTTATTATCTTTTTGTGGTCACAATGTCCTGCAAAATCACTGCAGTGTTGAAGGAACCTGAAGTTGTCATCTTGCTGAGAACTTGGTAGAATAGGTCACAGTAGAATCCTTTTATTACTGTTACTGGAGCTCTGACTCCAGGTCTCCTATTGTGATTGAATAGAAAAGCTTTGTGGCCATTGGTATATAATGTTTAAGTCTGTATAGCCATGTTCATATGTCACCATATAGGAAAAAACAGCTCTTGCTCACTGTTCTAACTCCAGTCTTACTTTCATTTTGGCAGAAAACTCAGGCTTGCGTGTGCCAAGTTCTCCTTGTGTTTTCTTTGCAGTGTCACCCTGCGCATCAGATACAATGGAGAATAAGATGTTTCACTACTCATTAGTCATTTTTTTAATATCGCAATATGTAATTTTTCTGTTCAGTCTTCCCATGTTTGTGTTAATGAAGTCAATATATTTGTATAGAAAGCATAGCCCCAGCCAACTTGAAAGAGGAAGAGGTACTGTAGTATTCTGATGCGGTGAAGTTTCTGTATCTCAAAAGCAAGCACTTACGTGGGTTATATCCATGCATGCTAAGGGAGCTGGCTGATGTCAATGTGCGGCCATTGTTGATTAATCTTCAAAAGGTCAAGGCAATTGGAAGAGATTCATGAGTTCTGAAAGAAAGGAAATCTTTCCTGCCTTCAGGAAGGGTGAGGAGGAGGATCTGGGTAACTACAGGCCTGGCAGCCTCACCTTGATCCTAGGGAAGGTGATGGAGCAAAGAATCCTGGAAACCATTTTCCAAACATGGACAAGAAGGTGATCGGGCGTAGCCTGAGTGGATTTATAAAGGAGAGATTATGCATACTTAACCTGATGTCCTTCTACGACAAGATGACTGGCTTGATGAATGAGATGTTGTTTATCTTAACTTTAATAAGGCTTTTGACACCATCTCATATGACGTCATTGCAGACAACCTGTTGAAGTACAGGCTAGATGAGTGGACAGTGAGGCAGATTGGAAACCGGTTGAACTGCTAGGCCTCAATGACTGTGATCAATGGCATGAAGGCCAGCTGGAGGTCAGCCACTAGTGGTGGTGCGTGCCAAGCAGTGGTACTGGGGCCATGCATTTAATATCTTTATTAGTCCATTAACCTGGATGGTGGGGCAGAGCACTCCCTCAGTCAGTTTGCAAATGATACAAACTCCGGATGAGTGGTTGATGCATCAGATGATTGTGCTGCCATTCAGAGGGACTGCAGAGTCTGGAGAAATGGCCTGAAAGGAACCTCATGCGGTTCAGCAGAGGGCACTGCAAAGTACTGTGCTGGGGCAAGAATAACCCCAGGCACCAGTACACACTGGGCATTGACGGGGGAAAGCAGCTTTGCAGAAAAAAGCCTGGGAGCACTGGTGATCACGAAGCTGAAGATGAGCCAGCCATTCTTGTGACAAAAAGGCCAACAGCATCCTGGGCTGCATTAGGAAGCATGTTGCCAGCAGGCTGAGGGTGAGCCATCCCTTCCATTTAGCACTGGTGAGAATACATCTGGAGTGCTGTGTCCAGTTATGTTATTGGCTTTCCAGCACAAGACAGACATGGACATACTGAATCAAGACCAGCAAAATGCCACAAAGACAAATAAGGAGTTGGAGCATTGGTCACATAAGGAGAGGCTGAGAGCTGGATAATTCTTCAGCATAGGGAAGAGAACTTTCCTGTGAGATCTTATCAATGTGTATAAATACCTGATAGGAGGATGCAAAGCAGAGGCAGATTCTTTGCATGGTGACCAGTGAAAGAACAAGAGGCTAATGGACATAAATTGAGATACAGGAGGTTCCAGTGTACCCTTATAGCAAAAAAGTTTTCTGATGTTTAAATGGAACAGGTTGCTCGGAGAGGTTGTAGAGTCTCCATTCTTGGAGATACTCAAAACCCATCAGGACACTGTACTGAGCAAGGTGCTCTCTTCAACCCTGCTTTGAGCAGGGATTTATTCTAGATGATCTCCAGAGTGTGCTTCCAACTTCAGCGTTTCAGTGATTCTTTGGCATTGCTGAATCCATAAATACGTGTTTCTGTTCTAAGCCTACGCTCCTATGTAGTATGAAGTAGGGTAGTTCTTGAGCTCTTACAACAGTTGGTGGAATTTGAACGCAGGGCAAGCAGGAATGCTTTCAGCTCTCTTTGTCTTTCCTCTGAATTGAGCAGTGTTTGGACATACCTGTAAACTCACTGGCTGCAGTTTCTATATATCTGTGGTTTTCACAAGTAAGTTAGGGTCTTTTGAAATACATCTAGTTGTCTACAGCATCTGTTTAGCAAAGCTGATACTCTTGAAAGTCAGAGATGCAATCCGCACAATTACTCCTTACTATAATTTCTTTCATATTGTGAAATAATGGTGAATTACATACCTCTGTATTTGTGCAAGTGAACATCCCTCTGGACTCCTGCAGTTAGTGCATCCCTGAGAGTAGTAAAGCTTTTGTAAGAGGTCCTTATGGTGTCTTCTAGGACAGGTTGAATGCAGTAGGTTTTGCATCATGTTTTTAATACACAACACTAATATAACTCAGTATGCCATGGCTGATTCTTCTTTGTTAAATTTATTTCAAGAAATCATAACATGCATTAGCCAAAGACAAAATCAATACAAATACAATTTCATTAGAGAAGTTCTTGCTCTTTAAAATAATGTTGTGTGGTGGTTTTGTTGTTTTTTTTTTTTTAGGTTTGGTTGTGTTTTTTTCTGAAAGCTGCTTATTTTATTCCCTCTAGCTTGGATGGGTAGTAATTCCAATCTGTTGATATCAAGTGGTATCATAACAAAAAATTACCCATAAACATCTATCTTCTAAGAGGACTTAATTTTATACCCTACATACTATTTCTCTTTTTCCTAGTGTAAATCTGCTACATGGTGTTTAAGAACTTGCCAAATTATAAGAATAAAAAAAAACCCCAAAACTGCAAACACCCCTATATACCATTTTATACTAACAATTTTCTGAAAGTAACTCATGAGGATAGTACAGATAATGTATTCCCCAAGATGCTTTGTCTTTCAAAAAAACAAATGTACATCTTCTGTTTTTTTCCTTAAGCTGGTGGCTCACTTCCGTACAGTATACAGACAGCACAGAAACAGCTGTGGTTGCATTCCTATTTTCAGTAAGTAGAACTCAATTGTTTGTGTGTTGGTTTGGTTTTGGTTTTTTCTCAGAGTGTACATTTAAACTTAGAGTGCTGAAATGCTTCAGTGTTAAAAGCAAATTAAGGGGAAGTAGTCCTTAAAATAAAAGCCTTTAGTTTCTTATCTGCTGATCTTATTCCAAAACATAGTCAAAATGTGCTATTTACCTGTAAAAATGATATGGGATACTGTTGCTAATGGAGGACACTATCAGATTTTGGATTCTGTAAACTTCTATTGAAGCTTTCCTTCCCTGAACTGGAATAATGTTACTCCTCTTGGGTTTTTTTGGGGTTTTTTTTTTTTGACAGTTGTATTTCACTTTTCTATTTGTGCCTTGGTTTTAACAGGATTTCAACTGAGCCACAACAGGGTTGGGAAAGCTATTTTTGTTTGGTTTTTGAGTTCAGCAGTCCTGCTGCAAAAATTCTCATCCCTCATGGTAGTATAATCTTTTGTTAAAGGTGCCTGACGTTTTCCATTAAGAACTTCTATTTTCACTTGCCACTACTTTTGCCAAAGTCTAACACATTCCATGCCAGATGTCTCCCTCAGGCTGAATTTTTAAAAACTTAAACGTGTTCTGAGAACAATGGGAAAAGTTGTTTTGCACAGATGAAAAAAAAACAAACCAAAAAAAAACCCCAAAAAACCCCAAACAAACCAATTTAGATTGGTAACCTCTTAGAAGACCACAGCTCCCTATTCCTTTCACCAGAAACTTAACTCTTCCAGGTGGAAGTTTTGCTGGTAAAATACTTTACCCATAGAGTTTACCCCAGGAGTTAGTAAACTTGTGTATATATTCAGAGGCTTGAATATACAATTGCTAGTCGCACAGAGCATCCTCCATTCTGGAGTGAACATGATGGCTGCTGTGAGCCTTGCTGTCAATGTCCAAGGCATGGAACTGGAACAGAAAGTATGTGAGATTTTCTCTCTCCTGTCTTTGAAGTGTGCCCTCTGAGCACATTCAGCAAAGGAAGAAAGCTACAAACACCTTCAAGACTTCAAGATTATTCAGTTGTGATTTATAAATTGAGGAGATCATAAAAGTAGGGGTGTTTGTGCAGCCTTAATTCAGTTTCTATAAGCATATACCTCATGAGAATCTTATTGTAAGAAAAACGTAACTTTTTTTTCGGTTAATTTCTTATTTAGCGCACAGAACATTATGTGATGAGACCATTCATTGTTCCTGTTCAATGAGAAAACGCCCACATACCTGTCTCATTGGGCATATTAAGATCCTGCTCTGGAAACAAAAGGGCGGTTTTAAATTCATCTGTTGAATTGGTTGCAGATGACAAGTAGCCCTGTGTAATTGCTCTGTAGTCACTACCCAGATGCAGATTCTTACCCTGAAGTAATACAGGATACTAGCCCTTAAGAAGAGCCTGCATGTAGGCTGTTACTATAGAGCAGATGATACACAGCAGCTTCTTATCTATGGTAATCCAAGAGACACAGAAAATGGTAGCTCATGTTTCAATAGAGTTAAATATAAAATGAGGTATTTTGAAGACCTGCCATAATAAAAAGCTTTGTGTACTAGAGAGATTAGAGGAATTTGTCTTTACCTCACTGGAAAATAATACAAAACCAGCAAGAAACTAGGGATCCTACCAGAGGTGAAAGAAGATAAATACTTTATACTTATAATAAAGGAGAAGAATAGCTCCTTTTTACAAGTAGGGAGAGATTAATGGAGTTGGAAAAGGATGCCCTATAGTCTCATCCCAAGAGGTAGAACCTCTGCCTCAGGACTACAATTTTTATAATGTCTGTAGGCTGTTTCTCTATCTCTTCTGCCAGTTGAGTGTATTTAAATAACCTGTAATGCAGCTCTGAATTGTAATTTCTTGAAGTAATTTCACAAAAGAATAAAATGAGTAAACTTAACATTGATTTCACTTTTCTGATCATAGCAAATGATTACTAGACTGCTTTGTTAGATTAGCTTCTGTGTAAATGCTGCAATTTGCTCAGTTTTCTCTCTGGTATAGTTGCTTTTCCTTTCAGTATTACTTATTGATAAGGAGATATTTGCAGTGCTTAATGATTTCTGTTAATCGCTGCTTTTGAAACAGCTGATCAGCTTTAACAGTATGTAAACCACTGTATTTTAATGCTTATTTTAATTCATTGACTTTCATACCACATGTGTTATGTTTGTGCAGTTACCTTGTCAAATTTTTGTTTTCAAAGAATGTAAGAAGTTGATTTGAAAAGAGCTTGTTTGACTTGCTGTTGACAATTCCTAATCATAGTTGTATTAGAGCTTTGTGTTCTTTAGGCCTGTAGAGTTTTGAAGAAAATCACCTTCTCAGGGGAACAACACTGTAGTTCTTCAAACATCAAAAACGATGAGAGAGATGTAGCATTTACACAGAGGACCTACTGTTCTCTTATGGTTGAGACTAATGGTGTGAGTTGTTTTAACTATGTTCAAGCCTTGTTGCCAGTATTTTGAGGTGGAAAGCCTGTTCGGTATTTGAAGAACTAAATGATGAAAGAGGTGATGGTGTAGAAAACGAGTTATTTTTGGCACTGCTTATGGGTTGAGTGTGTTTGGAGAGAGTAATTTTCAGGATGTTGGGATTATCTGGCTTCCCTGTCTCAGTAGCTCCACTTGTGAAGGGACCTGTGTCTGCTTCTTTACCTCATTTGTGCCAGAAATATCAGGTGCTGGTGGCAATTGATACTTGCTCTATGTCTTCCAGCTAAATGCACTGTGATTACAGTGTAGTCTGCTTTTCAAACTCAAAAATTCATTGCAGAGTAAAACAAATATTTATCAAAGGTTTGAAAAAAGCATACTTCCGAAATTTTGCAAGTGGTAAGTACATATAAAAGCAATGACTCATAAGCATTCACATTTGTAGTGCAGTGTAAGTGAGTGTAAAGTATTTTCTATATTGCAAAAGATACCTTATTCATGGTAGAGAACATTTTTTCCCCTCTTCCTTTCCCAAAAAAACCAAGTTATGTGAAACTCAAAAATAGCTATTGGAAAAATGGAGGGATGGGAGAGGCAAAAGCCATCGCGTTTTGAGTTGGAAAGTAGATTACCTCTTTATATCAGTGCACCTAATCATCACATTAGAGGCTGTGTAATTAAAAAGAAAAGCTGCTGACTGAAATGCCACAAAAGACTGTGGGAGGGAGGAAGTAGCAACAAGTTACTGGTAAAAATCTCAGGATTAGTGGTCTAAAGTCAGAGTTAAGCTGTATTAGTGATAAGGAGTTCTAGGGGTGTACAGGAATTAAAAAACCTATTGGAAAGGCTTTCAAGTTTTACTCTTCAAGTTCTGATAATACCTCCTCACCCCACACTTGAGCTTTTAGTTTACATGGTACCATGACCTCTAACTGTCAAAAAAATAACCACTTCAAGCTGTGGTTTTGCTCCATAAAATTTCTCAAAGCTGGTTTCATTTAACTTGCCGTATTTATCGCTGATGAGACTGAATACGCCTGGAGTTTACTACAACATGATGAGATCAGGTCTGTATACGTCCTCTGCCAGCTGCATTCTGAAGTTTACAGCTTAGAATGTGTTAAGCCAATTTGACTAGAAGTAGCTTGAAATTGTTACGCTGACATAAGCTCTCATCCTTGCTGTGTAAAGCAACTGCTCTTGTATTTTACTTCAGGCTTTTTGTAGTCTGTTTTGGGTTTTTTTTTTATTCTAAAATATGCCAGGAAAGTTCCATGGTGAAGTTGAAATTTAGCTGTATTAAGAATAGATTAAATGAGATAATGTGCCCATCTGAAACCCCTTCCAGTTCTTTTGGTTTATCATTGCATTTATTATTTTAAGCTGAAGGGAAGACATTTCTTAAACACGTCTTTGATAATAATGTTTTTTTCTAAAAGCAACAGAGTTTTTCAATGAGGTAATTACTTTAAAAAAAAAAAAACAAACCAAAAAACAAAACAAACAACCGACACCAACCACCCCCCCCAAACCAACCAAACCTAATCAAAGAACATAATCACTTTCTTTCCCTTTTTGTCCTTATATGTTTCTGCTCTCCTATTAAAAAATATGGCCAAAATGTATGCTTCCCTTTCTGATTTTAACTTTCTGAAATACCAGTTTCAATCATTTGTAATTGAAACCAACTGCAATTAGATTACTGTAGAATGCAAGAGAAGTGGTAGTACTCTTGATAAAACAGTACTTAATTGTATCTGTCAAAGATAAGGAGGCAAAAAAGCAGTAGACTGAGGTAGTATCTCAAAATTATTGCAGTTAATAGTGGGGAGATGTTTGTCCTCAAGAAAGGCAGAGAGATCTAAATAAAATCTGTGTTCAATTTCCAGTTCTACTGGTTTTCCTGTTTTGTTTTTTATTTCTGCAATGTTACTGGAGTTACCTAATTATTTTTGTGCCTTAAACTTAAAGATGTTCACCTAAACTGTTAGTTGTGAGAGAAAAGCTATTAACAAGAATTGCTGACTTATGGTATAACCTTACAATCAGTATGTATGTAATGTGTGGAGTTCTGTAGGAGAACACAAGTTTAGTTAGCTGTTTCTGTATCATACGTATCTTAGTCTGTTCTTCAAAAACAGACTTCAGTGTGGCTAGTGTCAAAATACAAAGATGTCTATTTTGCTCCAAATACGCATAGTGTTTTAGCTCTTCCCCTTTAGGAATACAGGACCAGTTCTCAGAAACAGTTCTTTCTTTCATCAGAGGATAGGGTTGTTAAAGTAAGTAGGTCTTAACCCTGAACTACAAAGTCTCTTGACTTAACTCACATGAAAGTTAGTCCTGAAAGTCAACTTAGGTAAATAGTTACAGCCCTTCCGCTTCAGTCTTCATATGTTTTTAAATGGACACCGTTCACTTCAGAGGTATTCTGGAGCTGATCAGTTCTTTTTGATTTGCCTTCTAGAAGAGAATGCTAAGTTAGGGAAGCAAGATTGTGACAAACAAAACCAGAGCCTATTATATTACAAAGGGAGGAAAGAAAAGTCTCTGAGTGGAGGAAGGTGTATTTGGAAGCCTTCTTCCTGATTTTGGGTGAGGACTGACAGCTGTGAGTGGAATGTGCTTCTAAATACCACAATTTCATACCTTCAGTTATGTACATGCATTTACTGCTTGCGTACAGGTTAGTTTGGGAACATTAATGCTGAATTGCTCCAGCAATGGCTTGTTGTTTTAAACTAGTTTTTTTTATATATATATACACATAGATATGACTGCTACTCTCTTAAGCCCTCAAATTTCTCAACGGCTTAGGGGCACAGAAAAGGGAAGAGGAAGGGTAGTGTCAACAATCTGTCAGTTGCTCCTTGCCTCTACTTCATAAATTGTAATGAGCTGAGGAAATTTTGCTAGTTTTAATTTGGTGCCAAGCTCCTTTGCTTAAAGGCAGAACCATTGATAGTCTTATTTCTTGAGTGCTAGCTGGAGTGGAGAAATGGAAAAACTTGTTAGGAGAGCCTGATACACCGAGGAGAATATCTGTCTGGTTTGTTTGTAGAGAAAATAAAATAATCCTGCGCTTCTGGCTTCTAGTAAGATTGGATTTCAGGATGAAAAAATCAGTTAAAGTATTTTCAGCCTTTCTATAGGGGCAACAAGTATTAAATGGGACAAGTATAGGGTAGTATTACTGAAAACGTGGCACTGTAGTATGGTTTTTTTAGACCTCAAAATGAAACTTTATATGAGAAGAATTCCTTTCCTTTCTCTAGCAAATGGTCAGCAGAAGTCTCGGGTCGAAGTCATGCTATACCTCACATCAAGACATACATGAGACCCTCTCCTGATTTCCAGAAGATTGCCTGGTTCTTAGTTACAAGGTAAACAACTAACCATTCACCTCTCACTTAAAAAAAAAAAAAGTTATGTATAAAGTTCTTCTCAATTGCAGGCCCTGATGAGTTACTGCCTAATCCTCATAATACTATAAGTAGTGATATGAATTTTTGTCTATATTTAATGTTTCTTCATTGCATGTCCCTTTTGGGGCTGCAAGTTGAAATGATTATGTCAGGAACTGTTGGCAATCGCACCAAAATTTTGTCTGAGCTGTAACTGCCAATTTCGGGGTTCAGCATCAATTTAAGTGGTAAGTATTTTTAAACCTTGGGTTGAGTTTTAACGTATGCTGTACATGAATGTGCTGGTTTGTACAAAATAGATACGAGTTAAGCCTAAGCTTATCCTTGCACTGCCTTATTGCTACAAAACATGTAGATACCTAATAATTGGAATCTGACCTTTTGTCAGATTGAGTTGTTCAGTAGTCTAGCTTTGTATTTCTGTTCTTTGTTTTTTTAAGGAAGACAGGGAGCGATAAATTTTGTGACGTGAGGGGAGAATGTCTTATTGTGAATGAAAAATACAGATATCTTTGCCAAAATGATTTTTGTGCAACCCTATATACTATAGATCATGATCTTTGTATCCTTACTTTTAAATGCTCAGTTACTTTAATCTTTTTTTCCTCTTTATATTCTGGCTTTTTAAATTTCATCACTCATTGATACTGAGATGCTGCCATGGTAATCACTACCATCAATGGTAGTGATTAAGGTGTTTTTTAAAGGATTTAAGTCATTCAAAAGTGATGGTGAGTCCACCTAATACAGAAATTCATGGTTGCTTCTATTTTTTTCTTGTGTTTCTTCTATTCCACCATTTGCTACTATCAAAAAGCATCCGCTATGTCTGTCAGTTAAAACATAATGTTTAAGTTTTGTATTTTGCTATAAAGTTGGTTTTGACGTGCACTTACTTTTTGATTCCCAACTTGATGTATTTCATAGCGGATACTGATGAAGGATTAACTGTAACATGGTGCCATTAAACCAAAAATACCTCTTCAATAAACACTTGTTTTCATAAATATGTCAAAAGAACAAAATGCCAGGAGCAAAAAAAATTTACACTTGCAAAAATGCTCTGTACTAAACGTATTATAGTGTAACTAGTCATAATTGAGCTAGCCTTTAATCTTCCGAAGTTATCAAATTGAAGCTATTTATCAGTACCAAGTTCATAGAATCATAGAATAGTTTGGGTTGGAAGGGAACTTGAAAGGTCATCTAGTCCAACCCCCCTGCAATGAGCAGGGACATCTTCAACTACAACAGGATACTCAGACCCCCGTCCAACCTGACCTTCAGTGTTTCCAGGCATGGGGCATCTACCGCCTCTCTGGGTAACCCATTCCAGTGTTTCACCATCCTTATTGTTTTTTTTAAAAAAAAATTCTTCTTTATATCTAGTCTAAATCTACCCTCTTCTAGTTTAAGACCATTACCTTATGTCCTATCTCAATAGGCTTTGCTAAAAAGTCTGTCTCCATCTTTCTTGTAAGCCCCCTTACAGTATTGAAAGGCTGCAATAAGGTCTCCCCAGAGCCTTCTCTCCTCCAGGCTGAACAACCCCAACTCTCTCAGCCTGTCCTCACAGGAGAGGTGTTCCATCCCTCTGATCATTTTTGTGGCCCTCCCTGGGACCTGCTCCAACAAGTCTTTCCTGTGCTGAGAGCTCCAGAGCTGGATGCAGTACTCCAGGTGCAGAGTAGAGGGGCAAAATCACCTCCCTCAACCTTCTGGCCATACTTCTTTTGATGCAGCCCAGGATATGTTTGGCCTTCTGGGCTGTGAGCGCACATTGCTGGCTCATGTCCAGCTTTTTATCCACTACTACGGGGAAGTCCTTCTCCTCAGCGCTGCTCTCAATCCCTTTATCTCCCAGCCTGTATTGATAACCAGGGTTGCCCTGACCCAGGTGCAGGACCTTGCACTTGACCTTGTTGAACCTCATGAGGTTCACAGGGGACCACTTCTCAAGCCTGTCTAGGTCCCTCGGGATGGCATCCCATCCCTTGGATGTGTCAGCCACACCACTCAGCTTGGTGTCATCTGTAAACTTGCTGAAGGTACACTCAATCACACTGTCTATGTCATTGATGAAGATATTGAACAGTACTGGTCCCAGTACGGACCCCTGAGGGACACCACTTGTCGCCAATCTCCATCTGGACATTGAGCCATTGACCACTACCCTCTAGATGCGACCGTCTGTCGGATTCCTCATCCACCAAATACGTGTCTCTTCAATTTACAGAGAAGGATGTTGTGGGGGACTGTGTCAAGGGGCGTACGGAAGTCCAGACAGATGTAGCTCTACCCTTGTCCACTGATGTAGTCACTCCATCACAGAAGGCCAGAAGGTTGGTCAGGCAGCACTTGCCCTTGATGAAGCCTTGCTGGCTGTCTCAAGTCACCGCCTCAAATGACCTTGAATGTCCTCCATGTGCCTTAGCATAGCTTCAAAAAAGATCTGTTCCATGATCATCCCTTGCACAGAGGTGAGACTGAGAGGTTGGAAGTTCCTTTCTGGAATGTGCAGAGAAGATTCAAAAGGCTAAATTTGTCTTGTAGTTCTGTATGACACAAGTAGGCTTGTATAATTACCTACATGGGTTGTATGAATACCCTTCTATATATTGTCTCTGCTGCTCCCACTATGCTGTAAAAATAGCAGTAAGGAATAACACCCAAATGACTTTTTATGAAAAAACCGTTCTGATTGAACTGAAGTTCTCCTGCTAAAAGTACATTGCTACAGCTGTGGTACTTAAGCATTTTCTGCTGTAAAGATTATGCCTCACTGAAATGCTTTGTTTCTCTTCACAGTGCCAATCTATCTAAAGCAGCTTGGGGAGCTCTGGAGAAAAATGGCACCCAACTGATGATTCGTTCTTATGAACTTGGAGTCCTTTTCTTGCCTTCGGCATTTGTAAGTTTGTAGTTCAAGTACAACTCCTGTGATGTGCTGAGAATCTGCAAATATTGACGAATACAGATGTGACTGAATAATCTACTTCCTAGGTTCTGTGTTTGCAGGTTAGAAAGCTCATAGCAAGTGGAGTTTATGCAAGGTATTCTTTAAAATAGAAACAGTCTATTTTCCTACACAACGAGTATGGATTTGGTATTGATGTGACTTCTGTTACTGAAAAGCAATAACATTCTAAAATTGTAATATATACTAAATGTTGCTGGAAAGGATGATCACATTTCTTCTTTTGTGCTTCTTAAAACTAGGCTGTGAGTGCATCTTCTCATTGAAGTGATGCATGTGGCTTGTAACTTGGAAAACAATTCCTAATATTTCATTGCTTGCTGTTCTTGCTGCCTGAAATTCATTTGCAAAGCCATGTGACCGTGTCTTCTAAAACTTTCTGCTTTAACAAGTTCTCAAATTCATCTTCTAAAATCTCCAATACAAATCTAGGCACATAAAAGGCTGTTTAAAAGCTGAAGGATTGTATCTTCCTAACCTATGTGACAGCACTCTCAGTACATAGAAGACACAAGTTTGACCCCAAATAAGTATTATTCTAGTGTGTGGAGCAGAGGATTTGGAGACAAGAAACGTTTTCATGGTAACTAAGGTCCATCTAGCTTGTAGTCTAGTCTTAGTGCAGTTGTAGCAGATGCCATGGGGATTAGCACAATAAACAGTATGTATGTTATACCTCTTCAGTATATGTTCCCTATTATTTATTTTAAAGTCTTTCCAGGATGAAAACTGTATCCAGACCATGATAGTTAGTAGTCACAACTTGGCTTATTCTCTTAGCACATCAAGTTCCTTGTTGAACTGTTCTTGCTGGTTTTTAGCCCCCTACAGAATCCTGTGGTGGTGAGTCCTGTGATTTAGTTGTGCATTGTATTTAAGAAAAAAGCTTCCCTTTTTTGTTTAGATTGCTTTTTTGTCTTATTTAGATCTACTGCCTGATAGTGGGGAGATGTGAGTTTCTTGTTCCTATTGTTGATTCCTCCTCCTGTCTGATGAACCTCTTCGTACCAAAATGTTATCAACAGCAGTTAGTCTATGATCAGAAACCACTCAAACTCCTTCCTCTCTGAAACTTCTTCTTTTCCGGAGAAGAAATTGTAAGTTTATCTGAAAAAGCATTTGTATGCTAGCAGTCCTGAGAAGTATTTTTCTCATGAAGAATACATCTTTCCTAGATAATATTCACAGATGTTCACATAATGTTTCTTCGTTTCTCTTGATTAGTAATGTACTCTCAAATGAATATTTACTAATATTATGACATTGTAAAAATGTTTACCTACCGTAACTGTATAATTGCAGTCTCCTAAGATTGCAGTATTAAGATTGATGGTTTCTGGCTGTAGCTACCGAACTCCTGTATCTCATTCTTGACATTTATTAAGGAGTTTATGTAGTAGTGTGGTCTCTGATATTGTGAACCTTAGAGGCAATCTCAGACATCATTCTCCAGCATGGTTTATGTGGAAGGAAACTTTTAGAGAAAATGCATTGATCAGATTCTGAAAGAAGAAAAAGCCTACAACTTCCTATAGTAGGAAGCATTGGTTTTGATATCACTGCACTCATAAAAAAAAAAAGTCACTTGTGTAAACAACTACTAATAACAGAATAATGAAGTGTTGGGCAAAAAAATTGTGCAAAAAGATTTGACTTTTAACAGCAACTGACCTCAAGGGATAAAATAACATTCTAAAAAGTTGGCCACTGTGATTTCCAAATGCTGCCAGACAGAATTTTCATACAGTACTGGCATGATTGTACTTAGTGGATGAAGTTTTTTGTATAAACAGAAGTGATCACCAGATTGTGCAGTTGTTTTACATAATTCGGATATTCCTGTTCTGACTCTGGCTTTTCCATGCATTGCTAGTTTTGGAAAACATACTTCAAATGGGTAGAAAATCAGGAATAATTGAGTTAATCTTTTTGCCAAGAGTTGACTATACCTCTTTCAGATCTGAGCAATCTGCAAAATTTTCACCTAAAAAAAAAAAATAAAATACAAGGACACACCATGACCACCCAAAAAAAACCCCTCTGTGAGAACGTTTGGCTTGCATTCCATCCTGAATCTTGCATTCTACGCAGGATTTCTTGCATGTGGAGCAGGGGAGGGGGGAGATCACCAGAACATTTTGTAGAGAGCCAAAACATATGTAAAAGGAACTGAATTTTCTTGCCCAAGCCTAAAATTTTAAGTCTTAATGTTTTTGATCTTATTCTTGCAAGTTTTTCTATAACTAACTCAGTTTCATTCTAAATTCAGATTTCATTTTGATGAACAGAATTATTTGTTCAGGAGCATCTAATTTTTCTTGGCAGAAATAGAAAATATTCTGAAGCACTTGACTCTTAGAAAGTTTCAGCAACCTGAAGTTAAAACTTTACCTTCTTTGCAAACTAGTTAGACCTTTCTGCTATTAATGACTCTGTCATCATTCTGAGCATTTATTTAGACCAAAATTATTAATGTTTTTGTTTCTGCTCACAGTCCAATCTTAGCAGTTGGAGTAAAATCCACTTAGTCATTTAAGGGGTTGAGAATTATTAAAAATGGAAGTGTATCTTTATTCTTGTGTTGCATCAAAATAACTGGAATTTAAATATAATGTCTAAGCTAAGTTTGCTGATGATTAAAAACATATTGGATACTTATTTAAGCATCTGCTCCAGCCTTTAGCAGAAGCCTGCAGACCTGGTTACACAAGAAAATTTAGAGATAGATTCTGCTATAAATCCAATGAGTACTTACTCTACTAGTAATGACAACAGTAAAGAACAGTTTTGGTGAATACTCTTGGGTAAACAGTTCCTAATAAAGCTTGAGCCTTGCAGTCATCAGGGTGAGAAGCAAAGAAGACATTGGTTGGGTCTGCTCTCATGAGAGGAAAGGATTCACTGAAATACTGCACAAGTGTGACCTCTTCTCTCCCTTCTTTGCCAAACCCCTGTTCAGGGACTAGAGATAATTCTGCTTGGTGTGAGAGGGCTGCATTGCTTTGTATCTTAAAGGCTTTCCAGCAATTCTTGCTATGTTCTACGTTCTTATGCACATTCTAAATTTGTGAATGAAATGAACCCCAGAGGACACTTAGTTTTCAAATGTGTAAGAGTCCTGGACTTCAGGCATTCAGTTTTTTCCTTTTCATCAGCCTTTTGGAAAAGGCAGTAAGGATGTTCCTATTTTAATCCCCTCTATGTTCAGGAAAAGATCAAATTCTCCTATTGCTGTATCGCACTCTGTTATTTTGACAATAGTTGAAGTAGCAAGCAATGTGAAAATTTCCTGCAGTGTAAAAGAGTCACTGCTGAAAATTTGACCATTAACTAAGGGGATGAAAAATGTTTATTTTGTGTTTAATGTTTGTAGTAGCAAAAAGGAGGGAGAATCAATATATTTCATACACTGGAAGCAGGAACTGTAATCTTATATAGTATGCCTGCAGGGTAATATCAGATTAATTGGAGAAGTAGGATTTGTCTGCTGCCAACCTACTCCACTGCTCCCTAAGACCTGATTGTTGTGACTGTCCCTTAGAAAAAGATTTCAGGCTTTAAGACTGTAATAGTGTTACTGTGCTGTCTTATCTAACACCTGTAGGACTTGTCAACCTTAATGCAATAATGAAGTTCTACTTTTCACCTTGGAAGTGTCTACCTTCTTTAATGGGAAAAAATTGTCATGACAAAATATGGTATCTGTGCTGCTTGTGGTTTCTTATTAAAGTTGAAAATAAACACAACTTATGTTAACATAGTCAGTGTCAAATGCAAAAGCTAGGGGCCAGTATTCTCAAAACTGAATTTTCACTTGAACCCCTAACATGGTTATAGAAGTGTAAGTAAGCTGCATGGGTCGGGGGTGGAGTGGAGTGTGGTTGTTTGGGAACCCATTGGCTTTTTGGAGAGTGCGGAAACATATTGGGAAGGTGAGTCACTGCCAGCAAGTGAATGAGAACTGCTGACAACAAACTTAACTGTAGGCATCAAGGATTTGAATGGCTGATGTTTTTTATTGCAGAGTAAATTTATCGTTATGATGCATGCATAACACAATCTTATATCTGAGAACCAAAAATAGCTTAATGCACACAAGATGTTTCTTTCTTGAGAACTACCAGTTGATGCTTATAGCAGTAGAGTTCAGTACAAATTGGCAAAACTGTCCAAGAACTGGAGCTAATACAGAGCCATGCTAAGTAGCACGTTATGATCACTTTGTTAGCAGTGTCCACTGCCTCGGGCATATCTGTACAAGCTGCTGTCATTACAGTGACAGGCCTTCATTAATTAAATACATTTGTAATGTTTTAGTAGACACTTTGCTTTTGACTAAGTTTTTCCTTTATGCAGCTTTAGGAGACAGCATTTTCAGAAGATGGCTCCAGATATCTTTAAATGAGATTTAATTTAGCATCCATAACTTGAGATAACTTGCTCTAAGACTGTGTTTCAGTCTAATGATACTCTGCAGTAGATCTTCTAGTGATAGGATCTGACCCTTGGGATCTCATTCTGTCAAAAATAATTCATTTTAAAAGTGTCATTAACCTTTAGAGAGGAGAATTTTGACTATTGGGCCATCCTTTCTCATAAAAGTCCATGGAAATCTATAACTATATTCAGTAAAAAAGGAGCCTTCAGCAGGAATTGAAGTAATTAGTTACTCATTAGAGTAAATTAAACCGATTTCTGTACATCAGATCAAAACAACAAAAGTTACTTATAGAAACCTGGCCAAGATCTTGATCTTACTGAGTAGTTGTAGGACAAATTTGGATTTGCAGAAAGGACACAAACTCGTAGAATTGTGGCAGTCATTTCTGTTTGATGTTCAAGGCCTCTGTTCCTTAAACCTACAGCTGCTGCAGGCTTAGGCTTTCAGTCTAGGAAGAATAATATATAGTGAAGCTTTGCTGCAGCTCAAGATTACGTTCTGGTGACAGGTAAGTTGCTGTACCTGTCTGACTCAGCAGATCAATCTATTAGAACATTAAACACCTGTTAAGGTAGGTTGGAATCTGGCTTATCTCAAACGTGTCAAAGCAATAGAGCTTTTAGCTTAACATGTGGAACTACATCATCAGTTGTCCCTACCATGACTGTAGCCTCTCCATGGCTCTCTTTGCTTCCTTAGTTGTAGTGGCGCTGGTGCTCAGTGGATTCCTTGGGCTTTAAACCAGCTCAGACTGACCAAAACCAAATTGTGTAAGTTTTCAAAGTGTTGTTGCATGAACCATCTCAATATGATCAGGTCAGTGCTAATGCAAGGAAGCAGTAGGAAGGGCAAGTTCAAGGGGGCAGAGAGCAGGGAGGTGTGTAGGATCATATTGAGATAACCTTCTTTTGGCTTGGCTTTAGAACCAGAGCCTATGGAGAAGGCTGATCAGTGAAGTTTTGGATGAAAATAGGCATAAATGGCTAGGACCTGGCTGAGGAAAATGCATTGTGCACTGGTAGAGCCAAGCCCCCAGATCTTTCCCTCTTTGTCACACTGGTTAAAGTAGCCACTGTTGGGGGAGTAGAAGGCTTTACTCCGTCATATCAAAGGCACGCTTCAAAACTCTCAGTGGCCAAAAGCAGATGCTTGTGGAAAAGTGTAATGGGCAGGCATGTATGTAGCAGTTTATCCGTGAAGATTTCTTGACTTAGAGGCTATAGCCTTTTCTGTGAATGTCTCTTGTCTTCTCTTAAATGCCTATAAGTTTCTAGAATTCGCAACCTGCTCTGATTGAGTTCCACAACTTCACAATGTCACATGAAGCACAGTGTTCTGAAAATTAGTTTCATTTGATGGCTTTCCCTTCTTCTTGCATTAAAAAACGCAATAATGATGTGATCCCTATTCACCTTTTCCATACCACCCTTTCTGTTTCTAGGCTGAAGAGTCCTTAGCCTGCTCAGTTGCTCCTAGGGTGGAGATTGCTTGATCATTCTTACTGCTTTTCTCTATTTTTTTTCTTATTTGGGTTGGGAGGGTAGTGAGTGGAGGGACAACGGTGCATGTGAGGTGCAGGTATAAATCTGGAAAAACAGATTGAGATATACTTAGTCCTTTTCCTCACATTGATACTTAATTATGAAGACTGGCAACCAGGAAAAAAAGTCACCTGTCAGTTGCCACGTGATACAGTGCGTAAGGGAGCAAAGCAGGGAGAGAAACTGCAGCTGTCTTTCCTTTCTTCACTGGGAAGTGCCTGCAGAGACACATGATAAAAAGGAGGTAGTCAGAGAGACAAATATTAATGTTTGCCTTGTGTACATGCAGTTATCTGATATTCAAGTTGCAGTGCTTAGCTTGTGGATCTGTCTTATGTATATGCCCTGCACTTAACTCTGTATAAGAAGTGCTTCTTTGATAACTTTGGTTGTCAAGACTTTTGTTGGTTCAGTGTGGTTTTAACATACAATGTGGCAGAGTAGTCTTAGGTGAAAATAACAGAGAACTAGGAATAGACTAACATTTTTAGAAATGGAATTTTTAAAGTTAGTTTGCAATTAGAAATATACAGAATCACGGAATGGCGGGGGCTGGAAGGGACCTCTCAAGATTATCTAGTTCAACTCCTCTGCTAAAGCAGGTTCACCTAGAGCAGGTTGCACAGTATCGCTCCGAGGTGGGTTTTGAATCTCTCCAGAGAAGGAGACTCCCCAACTTTTCTGGGCAGCCTGTTCCAGTGCTAGATGAACTAGATGAAGTACGTTGAAACACAACTGGGCATTCCTGGGCTTCAAGAGACTCAGTATGCTCTAGCTATTGGAATACCAATTTAATACAATTTCTAATAGTTCTGTTTCTTCAGGTTGTTTCATGCAGTTTGATCACAAAGTTAATGACACCTATCTGGTAGAAGACTTAAGATTTGCATAGTACACACTTACTATTCCTAATCTTAAAAACTCCACTAGCTCTGTGTTTTGTGCCTTCTATTTTCTGCTGAATACAAATTTGGAAGTGGATCGTTCCTCACTTGCCATCTGTTGACTGCCAGTTTTTGTCTGGTTTTTAAAATGTTTCCAGAATTTATGCTTTGAGGTTGGGTCTTGGCCTGGTGTGCTAATGCAGACTCTCAGAAATATGCTGAATGGTTCTTCTCAACATAGCAGCAGCTGTTCATCATTTATGATTTTAGTTTAGGGAAAAATCAGCTGATGCTGACATTGGATCACAAGTTTCTCTTGATTAAAAAATAATGTTTATAAAAATTATCATGTCCTGTGTTTGAACTGTATTTCCCTTTCTATCTCAATTTCTATTTCTCACCTCCTACATCTACACTCTCACTCGAGTTCAGCTTGCTCTTTCAGCTGCTGGGGGTTCCTTTCCAGAGGCTGAAATAAATTGCATCTTTAACATGTAAAATGTGTTGAGAGAACCCCTAACAGTATGGAGTCCTGGGAAGCATGTTGCCGTAATTATTTTGTTTGAAAAATCCTGGAAGTGTCTAACAGAAAGATTTTTAAATAAGATTTTAAAGATTTTAAATAAATAGTTCCTCGTTACAGCTTCCGTGTCTGATAAGGTTGTCAGATAAACTGAGCTTGGCCTCTAAAATGGTATAAAAAGTTTGTGGAATATTTAAATCTCCTAAAAGGTCTGTTTAAGAATATGGTACTAGCCAGTCAGCTTTTGGAAATACAAACTCAGAGAAATATACTAGTTGCTATTAAACTGAGAACTTAACCCGTTATTGCCTACCTAATGCTATCAGATGCTACAGTTATATTTAGATAATCAGTCACAGACAATTCTGAAATGCTGTATTTGATCGCAAATACTCACTGGTAATGAGTAAAATACTCTTTAATAATTGCCTGTGCTGCATGGGTGTAATGAGGTGAATCTGAATTAGAGAGCAGTCAGCCATTGTGTGTGTATTATCATCAGAACTGAACTGTTAAATTTTTGCTGAGTTCAAACAACTGAACCTAGCACCTTCAGCCATAGCTCAACATAGACGAGAAGCAAAATAAAGAAGCTTAAGCTCTTTGACTGCAACATTAACTTAAAAGTAACGTGGAGCCACTTCCTTCTTTGATTTCTCTAGTTTCAGATGAAGTCTTCTTCCTGTATGAAATAGTGGGGCTGGGGAAATAAATATAATCTAGGTAAACCAAGATCTTACATGTGGACTTTAGGATGTTAAACCTTTCTTCTAGCGTTCACAGAACTGCTACAAGGTTTTCAAACTCCAGTGGTAAAGAGACCCAGAGACGTGCTTTCCAAGCCAAGGAAATCTGGGTTTAGATACCTGAATTTATCACTGTGGGCTTCTTACAAAAAAGGTTCTGATATAGTTGAGTAAAGTTCTGTTTTGAATAAATGCACCTCAATGTTGAGGAAGGCTTCTCCTGGCCAGAGAAGCATGGTCACTGTAAAAGTTTTGTGTGGATCCTTAATTCTTTACTGCCCAAACTAGTGAGGTTTTTAAATAGCTTTGTCGAAGAGTGGGTGGGCTTTTTTTCTGTTTGCTGGCATGGGAAAGGATTGACCCATAATCATCCAGTGGAATAATCTGCTGTCTCCTGTAGGAGTTACTTCAGTAGTATCAAAATACTGTAGTCATATCAGTGTTAATTCCCACTCAAGTAGGGATAGCAATTCTTACCTCTGTCATGTGTGATGTTTTTTATAGTCTGCAATCTGCCTTGTGTTTGGGGCAAAAAAAGGCTGGGAAGCAGAATTTTAAAAGCTGTTCTACTTCCTTTTCCCATTCTTCCTCCCAGTGCCTGGTTTTACAATGTGTGATGCTAAGGCAATAATAGAACCCACAACAGCATCTAAACTTTCATAAGTACAAAAAAAAAAGCTTTTCCAACTGAGAAATGTATCTCTTAACATTTCAAAATGTATTCCTGTGAGCAGCAGTCAAAGAACAAAACATAGCTGCAGAGGGAAAAATTCTGGAAGAATAGAATATGGCTGAGGAAAATTTACAAGGCAGGCAGATATTTTTTTTTAATTTTTTTTTTTTTTTAGTCAAGATCCTGCTGTTTTGTTTTTTGGAAATGGCGATGAGAGCTGTCAACAGCCAGGAAATGCTCAGAACAGACAAAATGTGTGACTTATTTCAATTTCTGTGTGAAGATAGACACATGAGAGTTATTTTTAAAAGCATGTGAATCTCCTCAGAGAGCCTTGTTAAAGAATGCATTCCATAACCTAGATTCTTACTCCAGGATGTTTTGAGGAAAAGTAAGTATCTTTTCTTAGAGTAGCATTTCCTGAATGGAAGATCTCAGCAGGTTAAATTCTGACAGACAGGGATCAACGGAGTCCAGCAGGGTTGGAGGACAGCATCAGAGAAGAAACAAGACTCTCAGATGAGAGGAAAACATAACTGGTGACTATTGAGGAAGAACATGGAAGAGGAAAGCAAAAAATGTAGAACAAGAGAAGAAAACAAAATGTTTGAGAAGAAACACACTGAGGTAATAACAGGGCCCAGAAGGCAGAAGAAATGAAGCAGAAACGAAAACATTACTGGGTTGAAAAAAAGGTGGATAACAGGAAAGAAAATGAGATGTAAAATGTCCTACAAGTGGTGATTTTTCTCTTTCATGTTGTGTGAAAACTACCCACTGCTACGGAATTCAGAGTGGAATACATGTGACATAGTTCTTGATTTAAATTGAGATTACTATGTATGTATGTAGAGGCCTAAGTAGGTGGTGTTCTACACGATGTGCTTTGATAGCAATGGTTATACAAACTTCAAACTCAGGTGGTGCCAGGCAACAGCCGTGCAACTTTTACGCTCTTGATGAGGCGTGCATAAGTTCATTGTAGAACAAGAACCAACTCACGATACAGCAGAGAAGCCGCCTCTGCCTTTCCACGTTTCTCTCATAGCTGCATGTAGAAGACAAGAGAAAAGCTCACAGGTGCTCAGGGCAATCAAGCCTCATACAAACCTCGTTTTAGTTTGCAATTTAAATGTCACCTTATGAGCAGTATCTAGGGCTGCACACCACCCAGGCCCCCCACCAACTGAATTGATATTTATGAGCTTTAAAAAATAATCTTATATTTTTGCACTGGTTTCTTTTGAACATACTTTACTTAAAGGCTAAGCTCTACAAAAGCCTGTTGCCTGGTTTTAATGAAGTTTTATCAAAATTCCACTGACTTTCTAATGGTATAAGAAGGGGAAGTTTAAAATGGATTTTTATTTGCAGAGTCCTTTAGCATGGACCTTGTTTGTTTCCCCTCTTCTTTTGTTTAAAAGGTAGTGGCTTTTACCTAGTCCTTGAAATAATACACAGTATTTTTTATATCATAACTTGTTGTTTCCTGTTACTTTGGGTCGTGAGATGAGAGCTTCTTGAACTGACTTGCTAGAACTGCTGTAATACAGATTGACAATTTCTTTGTCAGCTCTCCCTTTTTTCTGTTACTGTGCTTCTTGAAGATTCAAGAAGAAAGTGTAAGGCTCCTTTGTGTGGTCATATGAATGTTGCTTCCTCCAACTTACAATGCTAATATTTGAAGTAAAACTTCAGTAAAGAAGAACTTACAGTAATGTAAAAGTATTGTATATAGATGGGACTATCAATTCAAGCAGCATGTATGTTTGGGTAAAATGGAATTATTTAGTGGTAATTAAGAAGTGTGTTTGTACTGCCACAAAACAGTAATCTAGTAAAACTTGGACTGATGGATCCTACAGCTTGGATGGAGTAGAAGTTAATATTCAGACATGAGCCAGCAATGTGTGCTTGCAGCTCAGAAAGCCAACTGTATCCTATTCTGAGCCGCATAAAAAGAAGCGTGGGCAGCAGGTCAAGGGGAGGTGATTCTGCCCCTCTACTCCGCTCTGGTGAGACCCCACCTGGAGTACTGTATCCTGCTCTGGGGCCCTCAGCGCAGGAAAGACACAGACCTGTTGGGGCAGGTCCAGAGGAGGGCCACAAAAATGATCAGAGGGCTGGAACATCTCTCCTGTGAGGACAGGCTGAAAGAGCTGGGGTTGTTCAGCCTGGAGAAGAGAAGGCTCTGGGGAGACCTTATTGTGGCCTTTCAATATTTAAGAGGGGCTTATAAGAAAGATGAGAACAGATTTTTTTAGTAGGGCCTGTAGCAATAGGACAAGGGGTAATAGTTTTAAACTAAAGAGGCTAGATATAGGGAAGAAGTTCTTTTTACAGTGAGGGTGGTGAAACACTGGAATAAGTTGCCCAGAGATGTGGTAGATACTCCAGGTTTGATTGGGCTCTGAGCAACCTGATGTAGTTGAAGATGTCCCTGCCCATTGTGGAGGGTCTGAACTAGATGACCTTTAAAGGGTCCCTTCCAACCCAAACTATTCTATGATTTTTAGAAAGAAAAATACAGTTGTTAAGTAATGTCTTAGAAATAAATAATAGAAGTTTGATAGCATTTAAACTTTTAGTGTATTCTAATTGAATTGTACTTGATGGACAATAGGCTATTGGAAATCTCAGTATTGGAGATTTGCTTTTGTGTCACTCATTACGATTGATGAATGGGATCCAGTTTCTTGGGAGAAGTGCCTAAACAGTATCATCTGCCAAAGTTACTTGAATCACTTTAAATCTATCTGTCCTTGTATTGTATTGCATTATAGCTTTTTTTTTTTTGCAGTCCTTAACCTTGTTTGAAATCCACTGTCATTCTGCTATGAGTGTAGTCTTTGAAACTTTTATGTAAGCTGTTTTAAATCTTCATTAAATTTTTTTAGTGTACATGGATCGTGTTACCCAAGATATCTGACAAGCATACGTTTGAATATTTGTGTATCACAAGTTTAATTTTAATTCAGTTAATGAAGCACACAAAACATCAAACTAATATGGTCAGGATGAAACTAAACAGCAAAGAAAAAAATTTTAAACCTTTCCCTTTAGTTAAATACTAAACACCAAAGGTGTTAATATTTTGTTTAATAATTAAAATTTTATTCCAATGCCTGTCTGCTCTTATGCAAAACCCATTTTGTTGTATTGGGATATGCTGCCCATATGGTCCTAGCAAAGACTGTAGGAAATTTGGATAAATTGCTCACACAAGCAAGGCCTCAAGTATGTTTACCTAGTGAACTACATGTAAGGGATTGAGAAGGTAGAGTGTATACAATGTGGGGCCAAGCCAATGAATAAAAAAAAAAAAGAAAAGCCTGAAGTAGTAGTAATAAGAGAGCTGTGAGTTCTTAAGACAGGAAGGTGCTTTAGGAAGTATCTAATTTCAGTAACAGAGGCAAAACATTTTGTTTATTAAAATAACTCTTATTGCAAAAGAATCTATTGTGGATTAGGTTTGTCTCTTTCCCCCCAAACTAATAAGTCTTTCTTCTCTATGTTTCCCTTCCTTCATAGGGATTGGGAAAAGGTTACTTCCGTGTGAGAGGGAAAATGTTTTCAGAAAGTAAAGATTCAGCAACATGTTTTCCTGTACCTTATGACCTGCCCCCAGAACAGTACGGAAGCAAAGGTAAGGTGTGACTTCAGAAGAAAAGTAGGTGTATTATATATGGAGCAAACTAATTTGAGTAACTCTGAGTCATTTGGACACTGCTATGTTCCGAAGCTTTATTTTAACATCCTTGTGGCATGACTGCATTTGAGATTCAGTCCCACACTCTGCGACCTCAAAGAAAGCTACTATATAGTCTTTTGGTTCTATTTTTTTCTGTATTGTTGTTTAAGTTTTGGATCAACAACCTAAATATTATTTTTGCATTCTGGGATTCTTGTATGTATTAGGAAAATAAATACTCTTTATGGAATCAAAAAGTTTTTCTGCAGAACTAATGGGGAAAGGGGTGTTGAAAGAGGAATGTTTGGAAGAGAGGAAATGTGAGGAAAAAAAACAATGCTCTGGAAGTGGGGTGTGAAAGAAATAACAGAGCAAATGTGAAAGAATTGCTGCAAATCAGAAGAAAGAAGAGTAGCTTTTGATCCGTTCTGTATTTTGTAGTTTCAGACTTCATTTTCTGGAAGATCTGTGTTGGAATCCTCCTTGGAGGGGTGGAGGGAATGTATTTCATAACACTTGAAGAGATTTACAAAATCTCAACCTTCTCAGCTTCTGAGACTATCTCTAGACCATGCAAATCAGAAAAGTGCTAAGTTAAGTGCTGCTATGGAGTGATGGTGGCTCGAAAACCTAAAAATACATTGAGGATAATAATGATGTTGATGTGCAACCTGCAGTATTTGGGAAGAGTACATTTTTATATTTTTGTCCTTAAAACTAGTACGAAAAGATTGTAACTGACTTCTTTTTTTGAGAAGCCGTGATCTAAAAAAGACATCATCTATAGCAGACCTTGAAGTGATAGAGACTAACAAAGAGTTCAGGAAAGACAGCGTTCATAGCAACTGAAATCTTTCTGTAGATTTTTCAACTAACAAATGGTGTGGGGAGAAAGAATGTTGAAAAGCTAAGAAGTAAATACACTTACAGAGTCTTATATAGTAAATAAAAGCCAAGACACATCACTTCAGGGTGACTGAAGTCCCCCAGTAGGATTAGAGCCTGCTAGCATGATGCTTCCTGTAGTGGAAGTAAGAATACTTTGGCAGCATCCTCTTGATCGGGTGGCCTCTTGTAAATGCTTACCATGAGGTTTCCTTTGTTGGCTTGACCTCTGATTTTTCACCTGTAAGCTCTCAACCTGTTCATTGCTGTTTTTCAGACACAGGTCTGTGCAGTCAATCTACTTTTTTTTACATAGAGGGCAACCCCCTGCCTTTCTTCTTGCCTGCCACTTCTGAACAGTTTATACCCATCGATTGCAGTGCTCCAGTCGTGTGATTCATCCCACCAGGTTTCAGTGATATCAGTTAGATCACAGCTTTCTAGCTGTTGAGTGACTTCCAACTCCTGTTTGTCATCCATGCTGTGTACGTTGGTATAGAGGCACTTCAGCTGGGCTGTTGACCCTGTCACATTTTTAGAGGAACAAGCACTAATTCCTTTGCGGCATTTCACAGGTGTTTCCCTGTCGGTTCCTAATGCATCAGCTGCCCTGGCTCGTTTGTGTTGCTCAAAACTCCATCCCCTTCTGCCACTGAGTCCAGATTACAAGTCTGGCCAGCTTGTTGGCAGAGAGGCACTTGCCTCACTTGATCAGGTGAATCCCATCAGCTCCCAAAAAACCTGGCTTCTCACAGGTAGATCCATGATCATAAAAGCCAAAAACCTTGAGTATGGCACTAGCTACACAGCCAGACACTCAGCTGTTCAATATGATGCATGTTACTTTTGTAACTTGCAAAGATTTTTCTGCTTTAAGAGCTTACTACTTACCTAAAAGAATTCTTAAATGTTATCTCTGTTTTCCTAGAGAAAAAATACTGTCTCAACGTAGAAATGATAATGCAATCTATTATACTGCTTTTTTTATCATAAAACACTTTGTCCATTGAAGTACTGTTAATGTTGTTTCAAGGAAGGGTGGCAGGTTGTGCCTGGGTTACTAGCTAACTAAAGGGGGAGAATATATTACATACTATCGTTGTTATTATTATTGACTTGGCTTTCAATTCTTCTCAAGAATGTAAATGGTCCAGTATCAGTTGATGTTCCAGTAAGTGCTGTGAACATCTACACTTGTGGATGAATTCTTACGTCCAGCCAGTTGTTTTTTTTTTTTTTAGTATGCACTGTCTGCTTGGTAACTAATGCTCAAACTGATGTTTTTTGGAAGGTTTTTCTAAAAGGCCATACTTAAACTTTTGGAAATTTTAAAACCAAAATTAAAAAATAGAATCCATGTGTATTCTCAAGTGTGTTACATATACTATCTTCCTAGTACAAAAAAGTAGTTATATAATTAATATTGTTCTTGTTTTAATTCCTGCCTTTAACCTACTGTCAGCGAGTTTTAGGTATATTTCAACTAAATGTAAAGATTTTTTTCCAAATAACTTTTTTCACTTTTTGCATGGAAAGCTTATTTCTGTAGAGAACTCGTTTGTCTAGTTCAGCTTCTGGGTCTCAGCTTTCTCCTGTGATACGAACAGATATCAGAATTCAAGTTGTCTAGGCTTTAGCAATGCAAGCAAAATAAGCTGCCTGTGCCTTTTCACATCTTTCCTGAATATTCTGTTTCAGTTGCTCAGCCTCCTGATTGAAAAGATGTTTAAAGAATTCCCATGTTATGCGATGGACTCATAAAATAATCTGTCCTTAACAATACAGTTAATCAACTCCCAAAGTCTCTGGAGAGTGATATAAATAGACCTATTTTAATAAAGTCTTGAGAAGCAGAAATGCAAGTAATTATCCTCTCCCTAAAGAAACCATATTGACTGATCCCTATAATTGAAGGAGAAAAGGCTTGGGGGCATTTTCCACGAACTCATATTCCCTAACCATGGGAAAGCAAAGTACACATCACTTTCATATAATCAGAAAAATCCTATCAGGAGCAGGAAGGAGGAGAAACAGGCAAAATATTGCACAGACGGTCAGGAGCAGGGCCATACATTTGCCTTATAAAGTTCTAAGTAGAAGATAGGTATACCAAAATACATTGTTTTTTCCTGCGGTTGTGCAAATTCAAATCTTGGATCAGACATACTTAATGTTACAGAATTGTATTATTATATAATGTAACAAAGTGAAAGAAAAACAGTTCCTTAGTTTGTGGAGACAATTTAATTGCAGAGATTTTTTGGCATTCTGTCACAATGGCTTTCTATCATATTAATTGGTTTTAGACCTGCCTGGATGCAGCCCTGAGTAATGTGCTCTAGTTGAACTAGTTGGTCTCTAGAGGTCCCTTCCAACTCTGACAAATTCTGTGATTCCAGCATGAAAACTGTTAGAGTGGAGTAAATGCATCTTGAAAAGCAATAAAATACATCTCAGGGCATACAACGATAAACTCATCAGTAAACAATGTAAATAATCTGTCTGGTTTCAGCCATAATAATTCAGGAGGTTGATCTGCAGTCTTTTGAAGTCCATTAAGATCAATACTAATGAAATAATTTGGTCCCTGTCCTACTTTTGTCTCACCCCATGTAACAGGAGGAAAAAAAAGTACAGAAGACTTGCCCACCTTTCCCTCATTAGTGGGTTTCATTCTAAAACTCAAGTTTAGGCAAAACAGAAAAATAGGATCTCTTGGAGAAACAATCATGAAGGCTTTATTCCTCTTCTTCCAAAGATTTCTAAAGAATCTAAATTGAGATCATTGTGAGACAGGTAACTTCTTGGTTTTGCACTGTGTTTCTCTCCCAGAAAGAGATGGATTATCTTTTACTAATACATAATCATAGGCTAAGCTGTAGTCACTGAAGAATGTATTGATGTGCTTTAATATGTCACTGCTAGGGTAATTATGATACATCATCTCTGTGACACATATTTAAAATTTTCCTGTTGGTTTCATTTAGTTTTTAGCTGTATTTCAAACTTGCACAGAGCCACATTTTACAATATATGGACAGATAAACTCCATCTGCTTGTGCCAACCTGAGTCATTTGATCTTCCTGAAGGGAACACAGAATAAAATTTAACTGGATCTCAAACCATAGTCAGTAGCAGCATAGTCACCTCAAGTTGATGTGAGAAGTTTGTAAGATTTCTTCTGTGAGAGAAATCATACCAGAAATATTTTCATGTGAAGTAGCTCATTTTAACTACAGAGGATGATTTTAAAAAATAAAAATAAATTAAAAAACCCACCAACACAAACCACAGTGTAATGCTCAAAAAAATTATTTTTGGACCTAAAAAATTGTCAGATGTATTGTAAAACATATTGTTGTTTTATTACAGTAAGCTTCAGTATTTTGGGCTACTTCATCTGCTTTTTTTCCTACTGAGTTGCACTTAACTTTCTAGTTACATTTAAGTGTGACTAGGCATCTGCTTAATTGGCTGTTTTCAGCTTTTTTTAGGAAGACCTCAGGAAGTGAACCATTTCTGAAACATTTCTCTGCGTTGTTATTATTCTGCTAGATTTCAGATTTATCTCATGCACTTGTTAGAGAACTCTCTTACAGCGCTACTGAAAAGGGATGAGCTAAAAATACATTTATGAACAGTTCTTTGAGTTAGTACTGGGTTACAAGGCAGGAATTTATATAGGCTTTTTCTGAGCTCTTAGTTCAAAATGCTTTGGAACTGCTTAAACCATCTGGAAGAGAACCCTGTAAATTAGGGAGGGTAAGTAATTTCTGATAAGCAAGTTATTTCTCATTCAGTTTTCTCTTCGGTGTATTTATTCCTATCAAGGAAAGAAACTGTCTGTTCAATTGACTGATAGTACACAGAAAATATATGTATATACAAGAAAATAAGACATGTTCCAGCTCAGTTCAGATTAATCTAAACTTAGAGTGAAACTACATATTGCTCTCTATATTATGCCAATTATATGACTTACATTAGTCTTTGGATATTTTGCTCTTTGTGGAAGATTTCTTTCCTCAAGTTATTCTAACAATTTGTAAAAAGGCATTAGAAATTTATTTCATTATTTTCTATTTTACCCTTGGTAACTGGGTGCTAAAGCTGTCCAATCTCATGCTATGAGAGGCTGGAAGAATGGTGGACAAATGAGATGGAAATTTGCTTTAACTCAAGTTGAAGCATTGTGGCGAAATGAACAGTCCACTTAACAATTCATTAGTTCTCTAGCTGAAGTTTTCAGCCTCTGACAGCTGTGATTTCATTTTCTTAAGGATGCACAAAAGGATCTGTAACATGTCTCACAGGAACAGATGTGAGATCTCTCCCTTGTGAAGGGCCCTGCTTGCTGTTCAATATTCCATTGCCACACTTACATAGAAGAGCAAGTTGTCCTTTGCCTTGTAACTTCAGATATTCAGATTTTTTTGTCCAAAGTTCTAGAATTCTCCACTTTTTCTGTCAAGTAATTAAAATATTTTTGAAGACATTAAGAAAGAAGACTTCTGGGCAAGTCATTCACACTTTTCAATAACCTCCTTTTTTCTGATTAATATTGCATAGCTACATGGAACCTACTTTCTAGAGTTTGAAAGAACTCTATTGGCAGCCTCCTATATGAATTTTTAGAGAACTTCAAGTCCTGTCAGTATGCTTAATATGGTACAAACTCTTTAAGAAATACCCTTTCTACTGAGAAGATGACAGCTAGAACCTAGTCTTGTTTCTAGTGATAGTAATACATTGCACAGAAAACATTTCATTTATTTAACGCTCAGAGCAATGGTAAATGTAAATCTGAGTATGTTTAGAAGTTTAGTTTTCCATTTTTTTTCAAGCAGCAAGTATACATTGTCATTGTAGTTCATATACCAGGGTGGGGAGCAGGGGTTGGAGCCAATTTCAATCTGTGTTGGCATCCATTTCCTTCCTAGGTGGAACTGAAAAAATTGTTATTGACTGGTAAATCTGCAATTTGAGATTGAAGCTCTCTTAAGTTAGTTTGACACCGGATGCTTCCTTAGGTGGACTCCTAGAGTTCAAGTGTAACATTTGAGCACACAGCAAAACCTTTTTTCCTTCAAGCTTTTTGTAATGAACATGAAGAAATTAACACTTTGTATGAGGGAAGCTTGAGTTATAGAGTCACCATTTAG
The DNA here is from genome assembly GCA_008658365.1 of Alca torda. NCBI lineage: Eukaryota > Metazoa > Chordata > Aves > Charadriiformes > Alcidae > Alca > Alca torda. The sequence continues at coordinate 48,752,752 of CM018080.1, forward strand.
TTTGACTGCTTCTATGTATTGTTTTGATAAGGTTACAGACTTGAACACCAGAAGAAGCCACTAGATTGTCTGATCTGATTTGCCACATGTTCTTAGCCACTTTCTTTGAGCTCAAAGATTGTGGTTTGGCTAAGAGGGATCTTCCAAAATATGCTTTGGATCCTTAGTTGAGAGCATCGTTGTAAGATGGCAAATTTGCCAGATGGTCAATATTTTGCTTTAATAGTTGGTCAACCCAAGAATTTTAAAAAACACTTGATTTTGGTTATTCTTTTTCAGGATAGATTTATGATGCCCGGAGTAGTTGTTGAGTTTATCTGTGATTTGATCCAACTTGTGCAGACTGCAACATTTGTAGTTGAAGTCTGAGGAAATGTTAACAATATGTCTTCCTAACAGATCAGAGTTAAGGTTGCACAGAGAACTTTTACCTGGGCATTTTTCCTTTAGTCTGTTTCTTCCCAGCTGTTTTAAATTACCAGCACAAAACAGTCTTATTATGCAAGTTTTACATAGCTTGCATGACATGCACGTTTTACATCTGGCAGTTCTAAAATAAAGATTAACATCGTTCTTACTCTGAAGTGACAAAGGACCTCATTAATTTTGAGCAGATAACATTTGTTGCGTGCAACGGGTATGTTATTAACTCTTTGCAAATTGCTGTTTTGAGCAATTGCACTTGTTCACTTCCAGTAGTCAGATGAACAGCAGAAGGCCATTTGTGGGCAGCAGATGCATCTTCAGGGCAAAACATTTAAAGAATTAAAAAAAATAAATTATCTGGTAGCTGAGAGTACTACTTAGTATCTTGACAGATAACCTATATAGATACAACAATCTCCTGAACTCTTCTGTTGTTAACCAACAGACTCAGGCTGTCATAACAAAACATACTATGACAAAGCTGAATGTATCGATGATACTAAGATAAAAGAAACCTATAGACCAGCAATATAATTTGAGAATTCCTCAGAAAGAAAACACAAAATGATCCAGTCTGGTATTTGGGAAACATGCACACAACAGCCAATCTTACTTAGCAAGATAACTTTATAAATAAAATTTCTCTGTGCCTTTGATAATATTCAGATTTTTATTTCCCTCTAGAATCTTCCAGATGAGTACTGCTGTTTTGTGGTATAAAACTATCTTCTCATTGAGCTCCACTGTCACATCTCAGTTGCAATATTGCTATTATCTCTCTTACCAAAGCACATTGACCTGATCCTTTCATGAAAGCACAGCATTTCATTTAAAGTGCTTGAGGACTGATTCCCCTATCACTTTTGTTTTACCCTATCTAATTTGTGATTTAGATATTACACAGTTTACTGACTGAGGAAATCATCTGCTGTTTGGGGGAAACTTGAAACTCTAATATATAAGTACATCAGGGGTTTTTTTAGAACAACTTGGGAAAGGCCTCAGAAAAGTGCGAAGGACTTTTTTTTTTTTTTTCTCATCACATCAACTCTCTGAGAAAGAAGGCAAATCCTGCTTTCAAATTGTCGTACTGAGTGTTGGTTTATTTTTCTTTCTTTTCTCCAATGAGTGGCCGTTGTCCTTGACTTCAGGAATTACTACCTTGTTTGTGAATATTATTATAGATCCCACATAATAATGTGAGGATTATTCTGTCTGCCCTTCCCCCTTCTTGAGATCTTTCAGGTATGATTTTTGCATTGGGAGGAACAAGGTGAGTTCTTTTTTTAAATGCCATGCTCATCCAAAGGGAGGGGAGAAAAGAGACTGAAGAACAGTGTGCACCTTCTGTAAATGCTGAAAGGGAAAACTTCCCAGCCTCATGCAGCAGGGAGTAAGTTTGCCATGCTAGAATGTATATGTAGAATGACTTGAAGAACTCCGGTTAGTTGTGACTAACCTTCCTACGTATATGAACACTTACTACTTCAAAGCTATATTTTTCAGTTGGAAGACTCATGAAATACTGTGAAAGATGAAGTGAGAATCCAGTCTCTGCATTTAGAAATCGATCACGAATAGCTCTCTTCCAGATCTCCACTCACGGTGCAAAAGACACTATAAACTGTAGGAAGAGGATCACAAAGATGCTTTAATCATATTTTATACTTTACTATTCAATTGCATGTTACTGTAATTCACAAACTTTTCTGGTTTTGGCTGTACATACTGTACTGCCATCTGTCATACTTAATGAGAACATGAAGTTTTGAGATGGCTTGCCAGCATGCTTTTGACCTACACAATATACTGCATTTATAAAATACTATTGTTAAAATTTGCAAAACAACCTTGTACCACTGCTAGCTCATGTTTTCGTATTCTGTAACGTGATCTCAAGATGTGGGGGATTCTTTGAGTGATTAATCAGGTGTACTTGAAAAAACTTGTCTTGTTCTCCAGGGCCTGCCTATCTTTAAGTGAAATGTGGTAGTCTATTCAGTCATGAGAGAATCTTTGAAAGTCTGCCTAACTGAAGTAGTGCTTTGTCTGAGATTTCAGATAATCTTAAAGTAGCAGGAGGGTGGGAATGGCCCTGTTCATTTTACTGTGTGCTAACTCTAGCGCTAGAGTTCTGCTTATAAGTGAGGCAAGGAGGAAGCAGTGGTACTGGGTCACTACATAACACTAATTCTAAGAAGGTGCAGTTGAGATAAAATTAGGGTATCAGAAATTAAGAACTCAACTTGGAAGGTAGGTACGTTGAACACACTTTAAAAATATATATAGTGGGACTATAAATAGGGAGCAGTTAACCTTTTTCTTTTCCAGATCAAAGGATTTAACTTTCAAAAGTTTGGCAGTCGTTTTAGTGTGCAACAGTAAGCAGGTGTGGTTATACAGTATTTATATACGGTCATTGTCTTTCTCTTACTGTTATAGCTTCTATTAAGAGATAAATAATTTTTAAATGGATCCGACATTTTAAAAATAACTGAATTAATTTTTTTTAGTAGTAGTTTTACACATGGATTATTAAAATATTATCAGGTGTTTTAGTAAATCAACAGCATCCCATTAATAGAACAAAGTTTCAAGTATGTTGATAGCTACCTTAAGAAAATTTTATTAAGATAACCACAATAAAAAAGAACTAAATTAGGGGTGACTGAAGGTATTTCTGTACATCTACGTCTTCCTCTGCCTGTATGTTTTTGCTGAATTAAACAGGTGGATGGTAGCAAAGATAGATAGGTCCAAGCTGCATAATGTTCTCCAAGTGACAGATTCCAGTGCTTGAGTGGGACTGGATTTATTCTGATGTCATAGATAGATGTCAACAATCAAATGTGAATGAATGCTTGAAATCCTCAATGCACTTTCTGACATTTGCTTTATTCTGTACCCATTCTTATAACTATTAATGTTTACTATGTGGTAAGGTATTTACCTAAAATACAAAAGGTACACATGGCTTTCAGGCAGGATACTGATAAAGAAGCTTAGGGAAATAATGGTGCTATTGTTTGGTTTTGTGGGGTTCTTTAAGAGATCACTCAAAGTCTAGATGTTCTGCAGTTGACCCAGAAACCTGGAGATGTTTTTTGGCATTGCACTGTGAGTTAAGCGCTATAGTTTCTTCCTGTTTCCGATGCCCTTTATTTTTTTGTGCACCTATCCACTGTAACCAAAACCTAGCCAACTACTTCTTCAACCTAGAAGCTCTATCATGATTTTAAATCAGGGGGATATGGATGTTTGCTTTTATTGTCTTATAATAACATTATGTGAAAGATGGCATTGTTGCACAGGCTGTTCTTTCTCTGATCACGTTCCTGTGACTTGTAACATCCCTATCAGTCTTCATAAACTACACGTTAAGTCTTTTTTCAAGTCAAGCAGATCCAATTTTGTTGTAATTTAAAACACTTTCCTATTGTCCTCTTTGTACTGTAAACAGACACTTTTGTAAAACATTTGCATAGCTGGGATATGTTTCACTGCAACACATGGAACTACAGCACTAGAATTAAATGCAGTCTAGTAGCAAGTAATGATGAGTCCTTGGTACGAATGCTCTCCCTGCCCCGTGTTTAGTTGATGTGGTCCTTGTCACAAGTGTGCTGTTGCGTAATTTATACATCCCTTCATTACTGCTTCTGTTAATTTCTTACTCTCATTTTCTTGCTGTGGTAATTCTCACTTCATATATTGTGAGAGCTGTCACTGGATACTGTAAACGTAAAATTGGGCCACAGTAATCATAATCAATAGTTTATCTAAAATTTCAGTTGACAAGCATGTAGCAAATCTTCTTTAGCAAGTATACAAGTATATCATGTAGATGAGTAGCTTGGTCTTGATAAATGACATATTCCCATCATCTGTGGTACAATTCAGTTTAATCTGTGTGTTGTACAGATTAATGTCACTGTCTTCCTTCAGGGCTCATTTTGTAGATGGAGGAAAAAAAGCGGGCTAGATTTACATAAACTTCTTCTATGAGAAAAATCATGGAAAAGATTGAAGGAGTTTTCTGTGTATTTCAACAGGAGTAACCTGAGAGAAGTAGAACAATAGCTTGGCTTCATAGACCAGCTGCTTTTCCGCAACATGTATGTGGCGGGAGGAAGAGCCTAGAGCAAGTTGCAGAGCATTTGGCTCCTGCTGCATTGCCTTTTATCCGTCCCAAGAGTAGGAATAGCTTCTGTAGCCTGAGAAGTGGAGGGAGGGAGGGAACTGTCTGCTGCAAACCTCTTGCTCATCGAAAAATACAATGTTTGAAGACGCAAGGTGTGAATTTGAACATTACGGGGTTCATGCAGGGTCATTCTTAAATACTGGATTCTCACTATCCCTGTGAAAAAATACATTACAGCACTTATTTTAATTCCATTGGGTTAAGAGAGATGCATCACAAAACTTGCCGCCAATGGGCCAAACCAAATTTGGCTGCATAATTGTTCTTGTATATTGTCTGAAATGCAGTTCTTTTACAGCTGGTGGGGAATTACTTTGGGTTACGATAATGATATTTAAAATAATAGTTGGGGGAAAAGAAAAGCCTTTTGAAAACTCTAAATCTCGCTGTTTTTACAAAATAGCTGAATAAAAACTTCCAGTAAACTGAAATTGCACGTGAGGTTGTGTGGAAACCAGCAGGAATTTTGACCTTCCTCTTCCTCCAAAGGGAGGGGAGGAAGAGGATCAAAACTTTACCTTTAATAACTGATTTGGTCATAAGTATGTTCTGGTTTTGGTTTACAGATCAACCGTGGATTTGGAACATTCCTTACACTGACGCCCCTGATACACATGGAAATATGTGGGTTCCATCATGAATGTTTCCATTGTTCTGTGATGTTTTACCTACTGACACTGAGCCTGCCACGTTACGTGCAAGACAGCTTATTTCTGGTTCTTAAGCTGTAATGTCTGCTATAATGGCTAATTTGTTATTGAAAGAAACATTAAAATGTTGATAACAGGAAGATTCTTGGAGAATCTGTAACCATATTGTTATAAATGGACTCATAACACTGCATTTTTAAATACCTTTTTATATGCTGTTTCCTTACTGTGGTCCCTAATATGCTTTTCAAGATTAAAACAAGTGTAGGCTGTTCTCAGAGATTCTCTCTGCGTTTTTAGCTGTAACAAATTTAAAATCTACTGTTCTGTGAGACTGTCAGTTGGCCTCAGTGGCTGTAGTAAAAGTTACTGTATGTAAAATTTAAATAAAAATAAAGTCAATCTTGTTTATATATCCTTTGTTCCATCTCCTACTAAGTGTGTACATTTCAAATTGGATTGAACCTTTGTTTTGCAATTGTCGCCTCTAATGCAAGCTCTAATATTTGCTGGTTTAGCTTTTTGCAGTATTTGGCTTCTCATCAGTTATTTCCTAATCCTCTTCCCCCCCTCCCCCCCAGCAGCCATCCAGGTAGTATCCAAAACACTAAATTGAAGTGGATGGCCTTGAATGCAGAAGAATAGTCTTAAATAGTGCTTTGGGATGTGTGAACAACTGGTCCTGCAGCCTGGCAATCTTGTAGTGTAGTGTGGTACTTCATTCCACACATTCCACATTCCACACAGGGAGGTGATTCAAGACAGCCAGCATGGCTTCATCAAGGGCAAGTGCTGCCTGACCAACCTTGTGGCCTTCCGTGATGGAGTGACTACATCAGTGGACAAGGGTAGAGCTACGGCTGTTGTCTGTCTGGACTACTGTAAGCCCTTTGACACAGTGCCCCACAACATCCTTCTCTCTAAATTGGAGAGATAGGGATTTGATGGATGAGGAATCGGTTGGATGGTTGCATCCAGAGGGTAGTGGTCAATGGCTCAACGTTCAGATGGAGATCAGTGACAAGTGGTGTCTCTCAGGGGTCCATACTGGGACCAGTACTGTTCAATATATTCATCAATGAAACAGTGTGATCGAGTGCACCTTCAGCAAGTTTGCAGATGACACCAAGCTGAGTGGTGTGGTTGACAATGCCTGAGGGACTTGACACATCCCAAGGGACCTGGACAGGCTTGAGAAGTGGTCCTGTGTGAGCCTCATGAAGTTCAACAAGGTCAAGTGCAAGGTCCTGTACTTGGGTCAGGGCAACCCTGGTTATCAATACAGGCTGGGGGATGAAGGGATTGAGAGCAGCGCTGAGGAGAAGGACTTGGGGGTGTTAGTGGATGAAAAGCTGGACATGAGCCAGCAATGTGTGCTCATAGCCGAGAAAGCCAAACGTATCCTGGGCTGCATCAGGAGAAGTGTGGCCAGCAGGTTGAGGGAGGTGATTCTCCCCCTCTACTCCACCCTGGTGAGACCCCACCTGGAGTACTGTGTCCAGCTCTGGAGTCCTTAGCACAGGAAAGACGTGGACCTGTTGGATCAGGTCCAGAGGAGGGCCACAAAAATGATCAGAGGGATGGAGCACCTCCCTTGTGAGGACAAGCTGAGAGTGTTGGGGTTGTTCAGCCTGGAGAAGAGAAGGCTCCGGGGAGACCTTATTGTGGCCTTTCAATACTTAAGGGGGGCTTATAAGAAAGATGGGAACAAACTTTTTAGCAGGGCTGTTGAGATAGGACAAGGGACTTAGGTTTTAAACTAAGAGAGGGTAGATTTAGACTAGATCCAAGGAAGAAATTTTTTAGTGGGTGGTGAGACGCTGGAACAGGTTGCCCAGAGAGGTGATAGATGCCCCATCCCTGGAAACATTTAGGGTCAGGTTGGACGGGGCTCTGGGCAACCTGATGTAGTTGAAGATGTCCGTGCTTATTGCAGGGGTGTGGACTAGATGACCTTTAAAGGTCCCTTCCCACCCTACCATTCCATGATTCTGTGATACTATGATTCATAATTCCCTCTGGATCCCAAATAATCTGACTGAGTAGCTGTTCCAGGGCTGCTTTGTGCATTTTGCATGTCATTCCCCGAGATGGTCTGGAGTACTTCCTAATGTTTTTCTAATGTCTATCATTGTTTCATTCAAAAGTCACCATAGGAAAGGTGTGTATTTAGGAAATTGTCACGGCATGTGGTTAGCAAGGAGAAGTTTTCTTTCATTTTCCTACACTGTCAGTCCAATCTACAGAGAAACACTATGAAGTACCGCTTGTTTTCCATCTTTCATGCCAGTTCCCTGTTGTTGTACCCTCTCTAGCTAGATTCAAGTTCTGTGGCACAGTTACGAGATGGTCTTGGAAGTTAAAAGGGTTATGACTTTCAGTTATTGTTGGGGAAATTATTGTACAGTCTCTTATTCAAAGGGTAAATGGAGCTACGTAGTCTTGCCTATAACACAGAGGAATTTTACGCTCACCCTTCACAGCAAGTACCAGGAATTTAGCTATTTAGGTTGCTTGTTTCTTAGCAATTTAGAGGCCCGGTAATAATTTTTATTGCTTTATCTGGTTTTGAGAACTTTGTAAATAATGTGAGCCAAGTACGGGTCAGAGCGCTGCTGGGACAGCCACAGAACAGAGAGGAAGATTGCTTTCTGCTTTCCACCTTCCCTCGATTCTGTACGCAGAATCTTAATACTGCATCCAGAAACTGTTCAGTTCTGTCCCTGAGGAGCCTGAAAAGACCGGGATCAGGGAAAGTAACATGAAAACGGAGCAGTGCCCTCTGAAAACAGAGGTAATTTCATAGCCATTGTTATACTTTCTTTTTAAGAGAGTACGATCTCATTTTAATTATTTTCATTCGGTGAGGATTAGAGAAGTTCTAAGTAGAACGACGTCTGAGGAATGCTTTAAGACTTCTAAAAGGCTGAATAACAATTAATAGACAGTTATAATGAATTTGTGAAGAATGTTACAATTTATTAATGCTAGATATGTGAGTATTTCTATTTTTGGCATAGAGTGGTTTGACGGGCTCCGAGGCATTCCTGGTTAAATTCCAGCTGGAATTTTTTGGTTTCCAGGAACTTGGTAGGATTTAACTTAAGTTATCCAAGGCTCAGATCAATGTGCTGTCAGAAGACCATTCCGAAGTCCGTTGGTGGGAACAAATGCACCAAGTGATCACTTCTGCTAGGAAAACTCAGGGAATGTTTCCGACGCAGAGCTGTGACCCGAAGCAACTTGGGCTGTGGCGTAAGCGTGGAGCTGAGACGCGGCTGGTGGCAGAGGTGAGGAGAGAGCCAAGGCTGGGGCTTGGGTTGCTGGACACAGGAGATGCGAAGCCAACTAAGGGTTCAAATAAAGGTTGAGGCTGGTTGAAACAGAGATGCGTGTAGTTCCCTTTTAACTTCTGCTCCTCCGAAATGCTGTTTAATCACAATTTTCTAGATACGCAGCCTCTCATCTGCCAAGACAGATGTAAGAACACTTATCAGAATAAAATTTTAAAATTCCTCTTGTGCAGTATATTTTGAAATTCCATTTTATTGATCATTTTTTGTTTCATGTCATTTTTTCACAGTTTTCCTGTTTTCACTCCCATTTGACTTAATTCTGGTAAGCAGTTCACCTGTGTGTAATCATTTTTTTTCTACAAGATCGGCGGATTCCAGAATTCTGTCTGAGGAAAAGTAGGAGCCCTAACATTTGGAACATGAAGCTATGAATAAAGAGAAGGAGAAAGCAACGTAGCCCAACCCACAGCAGAATATCTGACATAGGAAACTGGATCTGACTCTGGGATCTTTGGTTAAAGTGGTATTTAGGTCTGAAATTCGTGCGCTTCTCCCTTATTTTTAAAAGGTAGTCCAAATTTAAGAAAAAAAAGGCAATAGCATTGTCTGCAGAAGTAATTGTTATTCAGCACACCACCTTTTTTACTCAATCAACTTATGGTTAATTTCTCTCACTACGGCTGAGAATGGATCTGTTCTGGGGCCACTTCAAAATTAAGTGCTTTCCATTGTAACAACAGTGTAAGGGTTTATTGTTAACGCATGTCAGTACGTGCTGGTGCAAGTAACGCGCACACATTTCTGTGGTGCTGCTAATTAGGTTGCGAAGAAGGAAGTAGTGCGTTTTTCTGTGCCTAAGTGGCTAAAACGATTTGATCAAGCCTTAGCCGATTTTAATGGCTAGTGCAATTGGTTGTGTTTTGTAAAAGCTCAACTGACTCGCAGCGCCCAGCTGCGCAAGGTCCCGTGCTGGTGTTACAAACCATCCATCAGGGAGGTGGCAGCGTGGAAGGGAAGCAAACCCTGCAGAGCTGCCACACGCCCTGCGGAAGGAGGGATCAAGGTGGACGACTGGAAATTTGGTTTCACAATGGCACTTCAGGATTGGGCTGCGTTGCTGTAGCTGCTAACATAACGGGACCATACCAGTTTACTCCTTCCTGAGACAAGGAAGGAAAATAAATGGTTGCTTGTGATTCTGAAAAGGTTAAATCTTCTGTCTAGGGCAGCGTAATGTTGTGCGGTTTCTTACTGGAGTCACACTGTAAAGCAATGATCAAATTTGGGTTTGTTCAAGACCATGATACAGTGATGTATTTGTAGTCATTTCACTGCACTTGAGACTAAATCCAGTATCCCAGAAGGTAAAAAGGCATAAAGGTACCATGCATTTGTGCCATGCTAGGTGAGCAAAGAAGCAACAAGCTGTCTTGTCTGGTGGCTTTCCTAAATGCCTCCATGTGTTTTTTTCAGCAATTAGTGATATGTTATTTCCTTGTACTTTCTTCTGCTAAGGCTTTATATGGTTTTGGTATTCCAGCCTGTCTTCCAGTAAACAAATACGAACAAAGTGACAGAAATAACTGCGCACAAAATTCCAGGTAAATGAAAATTAATAGCGCTTGATACCAAGAACTAGATATTGAGCTCAGTAAATTAATGTAATATATAGATAGTCACTGTGATATCCTCTGGCTCTCCAATGTGTGTATTTGAAAAAGTTAGAATGGAGATGTAATGTTCTTTATAATGCTAGATGCTACCTAATTCTGTAGATATTCCTGTTGACATCAGTAAAGTTTCTGATATCTCACAGATGTGGAATTAATCACTGTGACCCAGGATGTCAGAATTGTAGCGGAACACTGACAGTAGTCACACTGTTCCCTCTCTCTGACCTCTGAGTTTCTTTTAATCTGAGCAACTGGCATCCTGAAGGGCAAAAGAAAGAAACATAGCAAAAAGTACTGGAGGCTGAAAGGAGCTGTGTAAATCCGGAGAAGTTCATTCTTGTGTTAATCTACAGTCCTTATAGCCTTGGCTTTTTTTTTTCTTTTTGTGATAGACCAGCTTTTCTGCTTCTCCATTTATCAAAATTTTATCTCTACTCAAACTAATTCCCAGTTACTGTTTTCTGAATGTTGCTGCAGCGCTTTCAAGGTATTGCAACCCCGTTTTATTAATCAGAGTAAAAAGTTCATCCGGAGGTTGAAAGTATTTCCCATTGCTTAGAATGGAGAAATGCAAGGGGGCTCCTGGATTCTATTACTAACTCTCTTTCTGACTCCAATCTGACTTTATACAGGTTGATTCATGTCTCTCGTTTTCTCCCTTAACATACAAACCACTACAGCGCACAGTTCTAGTACCAACGTGAATAAGCATTAACAAACAAAAAGCTTTGCTCTGAATTGTGGTGGTTTGTTACGCAGTTTGGAAAACTAAGCTATCAACCCGACCGTGGTTGCCTGACCTGTTGAAATGCTGGAAGATAAACAGCATGCAAATGCAAAGTGGCTTCCAAAAGTGGAAGTTGTTCTTGAGGGCAGCTCCTCAGGAGTCCCTTGTAGGGACTTTTAAGCCCAGTCTATCTCTGTCTCACTTTCCCAATTGTAAAATTTAATTTGCAAATATCTTCAAATAAAAATACCCCTACAGGGTATTCTCTTAAGTAGAAGAGAAATATTGTCTTCCCCAAGAAGACTGGAATACAATTATCTTTATCAGCCACATTTTAGTAACTGATGCAAAAGATATGGAATAAGTTTTCACATTTCTCATTCCTGAACATCTCTTTTATACAGACAGGTTTAGTCATCTTTACTGCTAAGCATCTTCTGCTTTGTGAAGGATGAGTACACTAGATAAAATCAAGAAGCATTCTGGCTGAATATGAGCCAGCAGTGTGCCCAGGTGGCCAAGAAGGCCAATAGCATCCTGGCTTGTACCAGGAATAGTGTGGCCAGCAGGACTAGGTAAGCGATCGTCCCCCTCTACTTGGCACTGGTGAGGCCCCACCTCGAGTACTGTGTCCAGTTTTGGGCCCCTCACCACAGACATTGAGGTGCTGCAGCGTGTTCAGAGGAGGGCAATGAAGCTGGTGAGGGGTCGGGAGCACAAGAAGGAGCAGCTGAAGGAATTGGGGTTGTTTAGCCTGGAGAAGAGGAGGCTGAGGGGAGACCTTATCGCTCTCTACAACTACCCAAAGGGAGTGTGGCAAGGTAGGGGTCAGTCTCTTCTCCCAAGTAACAAGTGACAGGACGAGAGGAAACGGCCTCACCAGGGGAGATTTAGATTGGATATTAGGAAAAATTTCTTCACCGAAAGGTTTATCAAGCACTGGAACAGGCTGCCCAGGGAAGTGGCTGAGGCACCATCCCTGGAGGTATTTAAGAGACGTGTAGACGTGGCGCTGAGGGACATGGTTTAGTGGTGGGCTTGGCAGTGCTAGGTTAACGGTTGGACTCCGTGCTCTTAAAAGTCTTTTCCAACCTAAATGATTCTATGATTCCTTACTTCACATTCAGGAGGACTGCCCCAGAGATGCAATCTCTTTGGAACTCTTAGTAAAGCAACGTAGACGTTGAAAAGTTTAGCCTACTCTAGATACCCCACGTGTCACAAGTTCATGAAGTTTGGAATTTTTTTTTTTCCAAATTAGTTTGTTAACATCAAGGTTATTAAGTTCCAGAAGAAGTTTTGTTCAGTGTCAAAGGTAATAGAAGGCTGGTTTCTTTTCTCCTCTAGCAAGATGTTTCACTATGTATAAAATTGCTCAGAAGTAAATTGCAGCTCTTCCAGAGCTTCTCCAAAGATAAGCAGTGCATTTTAGTTAAGTGTACCAGCTTATCACTTCCAAAGGAGATGTTTAATTAAAAAGTACTGATGCTATCAATGAGTGTAACTAAATCTCTGCATGATTCTTCCAAGTAATTTGCCGATGCATTAATAATAGCTCTGTTCCGACCAGACATCTGTTGGTAATCGTTATTAGGGTACTCAGTGACTTCAGCTTTCTTAATTACAGGGTTATCATGTAATGCTATCAACAGAACTAGTAAATACATTGACTTTTTTCTATTATTTACAACCATGCTAAGCCTCACCACCACCAATCTTTTTGTCACTACCTACCTGCACTAGGGAGCTGTGTGCTTGCGGTGCGGAGGGGTAGGGCAAACGTGGCAGGCTTCCTGATCGTGATGTCCCAAGTGACCGCACTGAGCTTAATGGCAATGCCTTCAGTGCTGGGGCTCACAAGATGTTAACTTTGATTTGGGGTTAATTTAAATATCAGCAACATGTTTAACCATTTATGTTTTTTTACCCGAAACTAAAATATAACTTTTTTTTTTCCTTATGCCAGTGAGCATGTTGCATTTCTTCATTCACTTCATTCTTCATTCACTTCTTCAAGCTGAAATGCTCTGAATGGGTGACTGCATCATTACACCGTTCGTGCTCTTCACACGCTCAAGTTTGTCCAGCTATCTACCCAAGAGCAATGGGAACAGTGACCTCTTTTACAGGAAAGTATTCTTTAGGATAAGAACCTTAATTAAAACAGGGGAAGTAAAGGAAGACAAGGAGCTTAAAACAATAAAAGGTGCCACACCTGTGATAATTTGTCAGCCATCTTCTCATTTTGAACTCACACTTGCTCTATGCCTTAATAGGGAGCATCTCCTTTAAAAGCTGCTTTCTCAAGAGATTAAATCACTGCACGTCCTTTATAGTGTTTTAGTTTGGTGAAGATCAGATTTGACAAACTAAGGGAACTTGCAATTTTTGATGCCCAGTGACAGCAGTATACTTCATTGCCTTTCAAAACCATGCCAGATGTTCTTATCTGCATTAATGTAATGGTCCCTCAACACCAACACAAAAATAACTATTTGTCACTAACAAAATAATATGTAAATAATAGGAGGGACTCAGTATCTTTGAATAATTTTCCTTGGATAATTCTTTGGATAATTTGATTGTTCTTCACATTCCTTTGGGCAATCACATCGATGCCATGGTTGCAAGCAGCTAAAGGCTCCCGATCCCACGGTGCCAATCCAAGACACCCAAGAACAACTTTGATGGATGGAGACTTCAGTGGGGACTGAGGGTGCTCACTCAGGTCTGCTGCCTCTGCTGGCTGGGAGAGCGCTCATTTAGATCCACCTTCTTTGTGGCTGGCAAAGACTGGCAAAGCAGGGAAAGATAGGGGGATTTCTTCCTCTAAGAGGAACTATCAATAACTTTAAAGATACACCAGCATTTTTGTACGAAAGCATGTGCTTACCTTTAGCACTTGGCACAGAGTCTGGTTAATTTGACTGGCGTCTCGTCTTCCTCTTCTTTTGGCTGTTTGTTTCCCAGCATTGCTGCTAATTTTAATTGCCATATGTCAGTCTGTGCTGAAGACTAATGAAGAGGGAATAAAATGCTGCAACACGATGCGTTGCGTATCACCTGTGAACAACAACAAATAGGAAAAAAAACAAAGAGGAAGCGTGAGTCCTGTTCATCCTCGGCTGTTGGTGTACTGTGGAAGGTGGGAAAAGGACTTGGCTTGTCTCTGTGCCGTGCAGATTTGCTGCCGCGTGGTTGCTGGTCCTCTCTTGAACACCGGCGCAGAATTGCCCACAGGCCACCCCCAGGAGTCAGACCAATACCCAAAATACAAACACACCCCAGGCTGTGAGACCATCAGTTGCCCTTACACCAAGTACATGATTATCTATGCTTAAGGGAGATTTGTAATTACTAAGATCTTACTGTTAGTTCCCATTGCATTTTAACTGCAACATAATTAATAGAAAATGGGGGGAGGGGAAGTAAATGTTGTAGTAATACCTCATTAACCTGCTTTCTAAAATAAAATATATGTAGGTTGTCTTTCGCTGGAAAGAATGTTTATACGCTACTATGTTTTAGAGAGCTGAATTCTAGCTCCCAATCATTTTAAAATAGAATTCAGCACTGCAGTGATTGCCAGATATTGTTGAGTTTAGCTTTTTCTTTTTATAGTAACAATGATTTTTCCAGAAGGTTTGGATCGAGAGCTCCTTGACCCTGAAAACAACGCGTTTTTCCACCACATTGCAGGCGGGGAGCTGCCGCTGTCTTCCACACACGATTCCCCTTCGACTGCCCGGAGTCGGAGGGTGGAGATGGTCGAGGCGGCGATCAGCCACCGGACCTGTAGAGAGAGAGGTGCCCTCTTTTGGCAAAAGGGGGTAGTTTTTCTTGCTTTGACAACAGGGGCATATCACCACCTCTAGATTTTGACTCGTTGACTCCTGGTCGCTGCCAGAGGCCCCGTCACGTTGGGCGGCCGTGGCCGGGGCCTGCGGCGGACGGCAGCCTCCCGCGGGCGGTCAGGCCGCGGGCCGCCCCTCTGAGGGGTGGAGGCCGCGGGGCAGCCGCCCTCCGCCGTCCCGCCCCGCCCGGAGCCCCGGGGAGACCCTCGGGGGCGGCGACCTGGCTCCGAGCGGCGGCCGCGCCTCGAGCCGAGCTGCCCTCGGGTGGCCATGGCGCGGCCGGCCCGGGGCGAGAAGAGGGCGGCGAGGCGAGCTGCGGCGGGGCGAGCTGCCGCCGGTCCCGCCTCGCCCCCCTCTCCCCCCCCGGCAGGCAGGAGGCGCCTGGCGGTGCCTGTCCCTGCGCCCCGCTCCGACGTGCTCGGGGCGGGGGAAGGAAGGGGGATATGAAACCGGCGGAGACGGCGGGGCTGAGGGGGGTCTGCGGGACGGGACGCGCTGTTCCCTCGCCCGCAGGATGAGCCGCAGCCCGTCCGCCGCGGGGCCGTGCCGGGCGCGGCGGGGCAGCGCCCAGCCCCCGGGGCGGAGGTACCGGCCGGCTCCCGGGAGCGCCGCTCGCCGCCGCCGGGCTCGGCGGCACCCTGAGCTCAGAGCCCGCGGCCCCGCGCACGCCTGGCGGGCGGCGCCGTGATGCCCGGCGGCGGGAGGGCCCCGACGTAGGGTGGCGGCGCGGCGTCGCGGTCCCGCGGGGCGGAGGATGGCGTGTGGCGGCGGCTGCTGCTGCTCCAGCGCGGGTCGCCTGAACGCGGACAACGCGCGGTTCCTCCTGCTGGCGGTGCTGATCGTGCTGTACATGCTGTGCGGCGCCGCCGTCTTCTCGGCCATCGAGCTGCCCACGGAGCGGGAGGCCAAGGAGCGCTGGGAGGAGCGGCTGGAGAACTTCACCCGCCGCCACAACCTCAGCCGCGCCGAGCTCCGCCGCTTCCTCCGGGAGTACGAGGAGGCCAGCGTGGCCGGCATCCGCGTCGATGACATCCGACCCCGCTGGGATTTCACCGGCGCTTTCTACTTCGTGGGCACCGTCGTTTCAACGATCGGTGAGCGGCGGGACCCGTCGGCGGCCGCGGAGGGGCGGGCGGGGACGGGGCGAGGGCGGCCGGGGGTGCGCAGCCCCCTCTCTCCTGCCCGGCTCCCCGCCTTGGCAGCGGGCTTCGTGCCGGTGCCGGCACGGTCCTGTCTCCTCGCTGCTCCTTTTCCCCCCCCTCCTCCCGTCCAAGAGGGAAGCGCGACGCTTGTGAAAGCGCTCCCCTGTTCAGCGCCCCAGAAGCTCTTGGAAGCCCGAGGGCTGGTAGCCCGGCGGGATGGTCGCCCTCCGGGCGGGCGGGGCAGCGGCTGACAGACTTTTCCCCGGGAGTTTCGCCTGCCTGAGCGGAGGAGCCTGGCTTCGGCGTGCGGTGGCAGACTTTGTGAGAGAACAGTCGCACCCAAAGCCGAAAGCTTTAAAACCGTATGTCTTTAAATTCTGGGAAGTCCCTTAGATCTGGAGGTAGGTGGCTTCCTAGGCTGTAAGCTCAGAAGGGACCTCTCTGAGGATCTAGTCCGGTCTTAACAAGAACCGTAAAATAGATTTTGTAGTGTCCAGCTGCAAAGTGTAGGACTCGGAAAGGCTGGGTTTCACACCGCTCAGCTTTTCGCTCTTCTGGCTTTCTGAGGCAGAATCAACAAGTCGGCGGGCGCTGCTTGTTTCGGCTGTGAAAAAAAAAAAAAAACAAACCCAAAGTTTATTCAGGTTGAAGGAACCCTCAGGGGAAGGTGATATTGAACAGACATTCCGGGGTGGGGTGAGGGGTGTTGACGGGAGTACATGGAAATGAAAAGGGGCAGCATTAGGAACTGACATAAGCATCCCAGGGAGCCCGTCGGTGTCAACAGAAAGGCTTCGTTGCGGCGGCTGCGGACAGCTAAAAGCCCCGGAGAAACGGAGATTGCTTTCTTTAAAAGACAGGCAATCTTCTGTGCATTTACCACCGTGACAAATGGTGTCACTAAGTCTTAGTAATGGTATCTCCAGTTCACATCAGTCTCCCTCCACGTGTGAAACGCACACTGAGGAATGGTTGTTTAATTACCAACAGCAGTTCTTCAGGAAATCTCCATTAACACTTGTTGCCTGAAGAGGAGATTTGAGGTGCCTGGCTTTATGTGGGACTTGTGAGAGTTTGTGCTGTCCTGCAGTTTGTAGAATACCTGATGCTTTACATTCATTCTGCTCAACCTCTCCCTAATACTGAGTTTCTTAGGTCTGGAGTTAATTTTCTTGTGAAAGGTGTCATCAGGCTGCTTTTTTATTTCCTCGGGCGTCAAGATTTGGGTGGTTTTATGTCCTTATACCTTAAGTATGTCAGGCTTAAGAGCTATGCTTAAATGTTTTGCTGATCTGGTAATTTAAAGTAACTTAAAACATTGTTTAGCTCATTTTTGTAAACTGCTGTAGTTTGTTTGCCATTGTAACATGGTGTCCTTGTATGATCAAAATACAGCGTTGATGCTAACATTTGCTACAGCCATAAAATTGTGGTAAAGAGAGCTGAGACCAGATCTCCAAAGTCCACCTGGTCCACCTCTGTTCTTAGAGGAGGTCAATTATATGTGACTTCGTTTTTTTTTCCTGATAGATGTTTGCCCAAACCGCCACTTTGAACCTGCACTGTCGGAGATCCCATAACTTCCACAAGGAATCCAGCCTTGTGCATTATTATCCTCACCAGAATAAGAAGCTTTCCTGCCATCTACCTGTCCTGGTTTGTCATCGTTTTTATTGTCCTCAAACCAGGACACTACCTTACTGCAGTTCAGTGGCTTGCTTTTTTTTTTTGTCTTACCATCCTTCATACCCAGAGAGTGGCCTCTTAGGTACTCAGAGGCTGTTGTCCTGTGTCCCTTCAGGCTTCTTTCGATTCAGAAAGCCGCAATGTTGTAACCTCCCTTTGCAGTACTTCTCACATGTATTAACTGATATCAGTAGTTCTTAGCATTGATATTTATCTTATATACATGAGATTGTTAAGGGGAGAAGAGTATCTGTGGTCTTATTAACTGTATCTGCTTGCAAACACAAACAATCCACTTACCCACGTACACTTTCTGGTAATTTCTCTGGTTTTACTGATTTCCGTTGCCCACAATTTAGAGCTCCATCAATGTTTCTGCAGAAAATGTCTTCAAGAACCCTTTTTCCTTCAGTTTATGTATGGTCTGGAGACTTTGGGGATTTACATCCAGTCCCTTCTTTTGACCTGGCGTTGCTCGTTCTTGGCCTTATCAATGGTGTCACTTTCTCAGTGTCTTTTATCAATTCCATCGTCCTTTCTTAATCCCGTCAGTGGCATTGCACGTTTTCAATCACCCTCAGTAGCGTTGCTGCTTTGTGGGACTGTTTGTGCATTTCGGGTCTTTATCTTGGCTTGTGCTGCGGGCTGGGCCCTCCGGACATTCACAAAACTGCTGTTCTTCGGCCACGTCCCCTCAGCTGTGCCACGCAGGGGTGTTCTGCAACCACACGCTCGTTTTTATCAACCATTCTGGGGTCCTAAGAATAGATTTCGTTTTACACATCTCAAACCAATATTTTTGCTCTCTTCTTGGCCCCTTTCCGAATGGTCCACATCTTCTTTCATGTCCCAGTGCAGTGCCCCAAAATTAATGTATTACTCCAGTTGCGACCTTGCTAGTCCTGAAGAAAGTGGAAGGATTATTTCATGTGTTATTTAGTCAATACTTCTGGTGGCTATATATATTTCTACAGCTAAACAAAATTTGGTGCCTTCAATTCAAAGCACTTGTTCAGGAAGAGGTACTTTTATGACATATTCCTAATATCATCTAACCTTCCACTCTCAGTACTACATATTGGTATAGAAGCTTTTGACCTAGCAGCTAAATTGTTGTAAAAGCAGTCATCTTTTATTTTTTTTGAAAAATTTATATTTTTTTTTCTCTTTTACATAGTGGAAATTATTTTGCTACTCTGCCAGAGTATTTTTTTTTTTCTGCAGTAAATAAGGTGAACTTAACCACTCCGATATACTGCTAAACCATTACTCAAACATTACCTGTAGCATCAATTGCCTTCTGTACTCTAGCTAGTGAGAAATACTATCCCGCATTTTTGGCTTTGGGAGGAAAGAAGAGAGCTTTGCAATACCTAAGGGAATAATACTGTCTTTTTAATTAAGATTTACGTAAAATGTTTGTCACCTAGATATCAGAGCATGATACGAGTGCATCGAGTCAAGAGGTCGAAACTATATATAACCAGCCTATTTTCATTTGTCAAGAGAATACAAAGCTAAACAGAGCTGAACTAATAAAAAAGAAATAACTTATCTGTTTTTCAGTTCAGTAATTTAGATTTTGTTCCATAAAAGTGTTTATTCCTATCACTGCTCAGTCTGTAAGTCCTAATTTAGATGTGCCATTTGCTTGGTGTGATCCAGCACTAAGCACTAAGGTTACCTACAGTAAGTGGAAACATCAGAAATGTAAGAAGGTAGCCACAAATACCTGCTCAACCGGGAGACTACCTAGACTAGCCAGGAGGGTGAACCAAAGGAAGAAGACAGGGTTGAAGCCTCTTCATCCCATGAAGGCAGATGCCTAACTCTAACCCACAGGGAGGATCTTGATGTGTGTAAGTGGGCTCCTCTGTAAGCCCACTCTGGTTTCCGATTAGCCCTTTGTCACATAATATGGTGTACCTTTTGCCTAGAAATTGGGTGGTAGTAGTACTGTTTCAGGATGTGAGAGATTGAAGCAACTTCTCTCTCAGTGAAGAACTGAAGCAACATCCCTGTCTCAGCAGAGTGCCCTGACCACCGGTCTGGGCAATAATTTTAAGCAGGAACTCTCAGTATTCTCTATTGAAGCTCTTCCACTTTGCATAGAATAATAAAATATTCTGCATACCAGAAAATAAAACAAGATCTAGGTCCCAATTTGCACTTCAGTGAATGTTGATGCCATTTATACGGAGGGGTACAACATTTGGTAGGCTCTGGGTGCTCAGCAGCATTGGACTATAAGGTTGCAACCATCAGCAGGCACTCTGGTATCTGAGAACCTCTGTGGTACCTTGGGACAGCAGGGCCTCCAAGAGGTAGGGAGCTGCTTCCTAGGTGGTTAAAGACCTACGTATTGAATGGCTGCTTAGCTTTCCTGACAGACACCTGGGCACCCTCAGTTCCACTGGAAATAGGTGGACACCACTACCCTTGAGCAATACAGAGGGTTAGCGTGCTGGGATGTGTGCAGCATCTAGAGCCTTCTCTGCTCTTTGAAACCATTGAATAAAAATGGTTACTGAGTTCAGTTGCATCAAATTAAGAATTTTCCAGTGCATCAAGACTTATCTGATGTACTGATGGTTTTGTTTGAGTAACTTAACAAAATTGAAAGGACTTTGTTTCCTTTTTTTTTAAAAAAAAATCACCTATGCCCACTCCAACTCATACTATGATCTTGATTAAAAGGTGTTTATTTTAGCTGTGAATGGAATAAGATGTATCTTTTCATAAAGGTGTAGCCTAAAGGAAGCAACTCCTCAAAGGGTTGTATGATACGGTTGCCCTTTTCACAGGCTGGTGGAGGTTTTAGGGAATCTCTGGATCCATTCTACAGGCAGGGTTAGCTACAGTGGGCCGCTCAGGGCCGTGTCCTGGTGGGGTTTGGTTATCTCCATGGATGGAGACTCCATAAGCTCTGAGGGCAACTTGTGCCAGCATTTGAACACCCTCACAGTAAAAGAGTTGTTTTTTTCTGCCATTCAGATGGCATTTCCCATATTTCAATTTGAGCCCATTGCCTCTTGTGTTTTCTGTTTATAAGCAGTGAGGCTAAGGAGGAAATTCTGCCACCTTTGCAAAATGAGGTACATTTTCTGGAGAAATTATCAAAATTTGCATCCTTCCTCTCTGCAGGAAGCTGCAGCATGTTGGGCTGGGGGCATAAAGTCTTGGTGCCAGGTGAGAAAAGAGATTTGTCCACCGATGGACAAATCTGAGGCCCAAGAGGTAAAATTTCCTGGAGCGAAGGGTGAGATTTTTACTGTAGAGTGTGACAAGCAGCCACACGGCGTATCATAGAGAAGGGGTAGAAGGAGTTGCAGCATCTCCTTTAAGCAGCCTGGAGAGGGTTGCTGATGGGAGCGTCGTTTGCTTACGGGGAATTCTGCACGGGGTGAGGCAGCCACGCTGCCCATGTTACAGCGGTCCGGCGTGGAGCGAAGGAGGGAGCGCTGATCAACGCCAGAGAAAGGGCTGGTTTCCCTCACTTTCACCTGTGTAAATGCAGTACCTGCTACTGAGTGGAGTTATGGCTTGTGTGGAATAATGCCCAGCAAACCACCAGGGAGCTGGGCTGCCACGTAGCCTTCATCTCACCTCGTCTTCACCATACATGGAGTGAACAAAGGGTGGCACCTGGGCTGAATGTTCCACCCCGGGGCCAAGGGCCTGGCTTACTCCTGGTGTCACAGAGACCAAAGGATGAGCCATTACCTAACCGTACCATGCCTGAACTATTTGAACTTGTACAGCACAAACTGCGTTGTTCTCCTAGCTAACGTTTTTCTTCTTTAAATATTATTTATGCCGCAAGCAGCCCTAATAATTCAAAATGACCTGCTTTAGCCACTGAGCCATAACCAGGGCTCTGTAATCCCAGGTGGGACAATGAGATAAGCTCCCAGGAGCTAGCATTTTCTTTTTCATAGATTCATTCTGTTTCTGTTTTTTTCTAATCGTAGATTCTGGTCTTCTCTTTCCTCTTGGTGAGCTGACACTTCAAGAAGGTTGTGCATATGCGGCAAGTGTGTCCTGCCATTTAGAGGAAAGCAATACAAGCCAGTGCTTTTAGTAATGCTTCTAGCTGTGCCCCTCATTCATTAAGAAAGTGTGTCATCTCTCTTCTTTACTTTATCCAGCCCAACAGTGAGAATAAAGCTGTTCTTTGACTCAGAGAGGTTAAGCTCGTTTTTATGCCCATAAAACGTATTGTCGTTCTTGTCCCTGTCAGTTGCCTAATCGTGAACTTCAGAAGACAGCATCGGACCCTGAATCCTGTCCCAAATGCAGCCCCCTGTACATTTCTTTTAAAGAGATCCCTCTTTTCCTTAAAAACAGTGGTGTGCAGCTGTTGCATAAAAGCATAGTGATTGAAGTTCTGCCACAAGAAGGGGAGTTTGGGTTTTGGTTCCCGGTAGTGACCACAGCTCTCACATTCTGGCAGTTCTTGATGAAGGCTGCATTTAGTGGAGGGCGATGCGTACATAACGTTCAGTTTTATGGATCCTTTCCTTATGCCAAGATGCTTGTCACCAAGGCTACTCTCAGTGATGGAGACATTCCTATGAAGAGCTCCTTCTGAGGTGCCTCCCTTCTCCCTGGTATGATGTATGGAATCAGAGCATGCAAGGACTAGATCGCATTCCTGGAGCCACTAAGCCTCTCGGTCCTTTCCTGAATATAAAATCCGTTTTGTTGTCTTGCCATACTTATCAGCAGAAGCACAAAGATTGCACGAGGATGTTCAGATTCTCTTTCAGATAAACAATTAGGAAGAAAACATTTAGTTCCAGCAAGCTCTGTTGAAGGTAACATATTGATGGTTTGCATGTTTTCTTCTATTGTAAAGCGGCCAAAAGGATAGGAATACCCCAAATATCAATGCAGGTCACCACTCCTTGAGTTAGTGTGACACCCGGTCTCTCTTTCCCTTTGAATGTACCACATCCTGCAGTCTCTGACTTGACAAGCATATTCCGCTTGTAGCCTGAAAAAGTGGAATACAGGTTACTGAATGTCATGTCTGCTTTTGGCATACCTTAAAAATGATAATTAGTTTCCACAATGACAAAATATTCAAAGATCTCATAGTTTCAGTGCAGAAGACTAGGAATTCTGATGGGCAGAAATAGTATACAAGAAAACTTCATAAAAATGTCATTGCCGTAATGATGTATCAACAACTGTATGGTAATAACTTAAAAGTGAAAAGTGCATCTGGCTGAGTAAGCAACATTGAGCAAGGAGATGAAATTTAGAAGGGAACATTGTGCTTTGAAATATTTCACAGATACGCAAGAAACAAAATGAAAAAAAGTATGTTAACCCTGATTGCTTTGGAGGCTTTTTTCAGAAGGTATTGAAACAATCCTGCAGTCCTTCGTTGTGTAAATAGAACAGAACAGGATTTAATTTTTTTCCAAATAATGTAGCATTTGCCTTAAGAGGCCTGCACAGAGGATTTTAATTAAAGATGAAAAATATCTCGCTCAATAGATGTCTTAAAAGTGGAGCTAGAAAAGAAAGAGGAACAACAAGGCTTGCCCTGTGCCAACAAGAGTAAACAGATAGCAGCCAGAAACAATGAAATTAGGGGCAGCGAAGAGCAAGGAGGTTTATTTGACCTGCAGGGAGCTGGCACAGTGAAAAAAAAAAAAACAGAAGCACATTTCCTCTCTCATTTTGATATTTTGATACTGTGTTTGCCAATAAGGGATGCTTAGGCTGATGCTTTAGGGAAGTTGCAAGTTCACTATGAGCTTTACTGAAAGCTTTCTGTAATATATGACAGATCTGTATAAAGCAAAAATGCAGGAAAAAAAGCGAAAAGGACACCGGCGGTTATAATGACCGGATGGCCACCAGTCTCCGCTATACGCAGAATGAAGTAGAAATCTTCAAAGCAAGCCATGTAATAATAAAAAGGAAGTACAGAATTAAATCAACCTGGAAATCCTTTTACAAGCAAGATCTAGAAAAGGTACAGGAGTGATAGCCTAGCATGTTGTCTCTTGGACAGTGGTTAAAACACAAGGTTAAACCACATGGTTGTAACCCACAAGGTTAGGGGAAAGGCCAAGTCAGTTCTCCTATGTAAATTTTATTACTTCTTTTAGTGCAAGAGTCTTCAAGTGATTGTCAAGTCATCCAATTTTACAGAAGATATCTAAACCAGGTCAGATGAATTCATACATCCTAATGTGTCTGTTCCCTTTCCCCGACCAGAAAAAAACAGCTGAGGTGCCAAGTGCAATGGTAGATAATTATACTATTGGTGTCAAAATTTAGGTGAAATAAATCCCGCCCTAGAAATCTGGAGATGGGCACCCAGGCGGTAGCAGAACCAAGTCAGCACAGCACTTTGCAACACTGACTATAACTTCTCTGCCACAGGTTCTCTCTCTTAAACAAGATCAGTAAGGAGTTAAAAGCACTCTGAGGTCTGTAAAGGAAATTATTTTAACAGTTACAACCTCTCAAGAAAATTTGGATTTTTGTGAAGAGCTGGCAAGATTGTCCAGGGCATGACTTGATCATAATAGGGGATTTATCTATTTACAGGTGTATGCACTGGGAGAAGAGCACAGGTTCTCTAGCAAGTTTTTGAAAAATAAAAGCAACTTAAAAGGAAACCTTTCTGGATTTGACTCTTATCGTAGTTTCAGTGGAAGTGCAGAAGGCAACTTCTGTGACCAGAGAGTGGCAGAGTTCGTTATTCTTTAGAAGAGAAGGAGGAAGCACAGAAAACCAGGGGATTTCAAGAGCAAAACTTTTAATCAACTTGGAGATCTGCAGTGTGCAATCTCAGAGGAAGCAAAACTAAAATAAAAATTAGTAAAGGCAGGCTAGCAGTTTTCTGGACAAAAGATATGAATGATGCTGACTCAAGTGATCCAAATGTAGAAGGAGGACAGCAACTGTAATAAAAGACCAACATGTCTAAATTTTAGGTTAGTTCTTGATTTCAGTCACAAGAAGGAAACATACAGGAAGTGGATAGAAAATGAGATCAGTGAAGACAAGTGAAAGGAATAATATGGAAATGCAGGAACAGAATCAAAAGTCCAGCCTCTCAAAACGTGATGCTTTTAGCAAGGGGTTTCAAGGGTGATGTGAACTCATTCATCAGCATAATACTGATGAGAAAGACTAAGAAAAATATTGCTCTGCTGTATAGAAAAGAGGAAGAGCTCTCAACTCCTGATTCCAAGAAGGCTAAAATGTTTAATGCCTTTTTCTGCATCAGTCTCCTTGAAAAGGTCAACTCTGAACTGATGTGTGGTACGATTAACACTTGTGATAAAGGGGAAAGTAAAAGAGGGGGTTAGAATCCCTAAATCTGTCAGATCTTTTCAAATCAATTAAGCCAACTCAATTGCATCCTAAAATATTCAAATAAATAACTAAAGCGATAAGGAGCTCTTTGGCAACTCATAGAAGGGGCTGAAATTCCAGGCAACTTACAACAGCGACTATTTTGCCAGTTTTTCAAAAAGGCATGATGACAGAAGGAATTCAAAAAGAAAATTCTAGCTCAAACAACTTAACCTCAATTCACTGAAAATTACTTGAATGGGTAATCAGATCAACTATTTGTAAACATAAAAATGGAAACAAGGAGTCAAGTAATGACCAACATGAAATTACCGAAAGTAGATCTTGCCAAATTTAGTTTATTTTGTTGTACGACAAGGTAACTAGCCCTGTGGATAAGAAATAAGCAACTGATACCAGATATCGTGATTTTAGCCTAACTTTTGACATTGCTTCACATTTGATAAGCAACCTGAGGAAATGCGGTTGTGATGAATTAGCAGTGGAACCAGCTGGGAATTGTATTCATTGACTAGTTTCCACTGGATCTCTGCCAGAATAGAAGGGTGTTTCATGGGGTCCTGCAGGGACCTGCCGCCTGTGTCTGGTCCAGAACTGTTGCTATGCCTTTGTAAAAAAATTTAAAAAAACCCCACATTGAAATGTATGAGGAAGATTGCAGCTTCGTATTTCCACTGTATGCTGTACTGGGAAGCATTGTCTGGAATACAGTTTTCAGATTTGGGCTGCTTCACTTGTGGAAACAGGGTCTAGAAGGAAATGATTGGTATCATCAGACATCTAGAAAACAGAACTTACGCAGAAATTGGAAAAAATCAAGGAACTTACACAGCTCAAAGAAGGGAATTAGTGAGGGAGAACATAATATATGAAAATACGATGCAGGAGGGATTGAATACACTATTCTCTAAGTGCATGACAGCTCGGACATAGGTTATTTGGCTTAAATTGCAACAAAGAAGATTCAGGTTATACATTAGAAGTAGTTTCCTAACACTGAGTAAAGTGAAGCAGTTGTGCAGTCTCCCTAGGAATGCTGTAGAGACTTTATCATCAGCGTCTTTTACACCCAGGTTAACCAGACACCCTGCAAGAACGACGCTGGAATCTTTAGTTCCATCATTGGGCAGTGAATGGAGAAGATGACCTTTTTTTGCCTCTGTCAGAGCTTTTTTCCCCCAGGTTCTATGGTAGTATGTATTCATTATCCCTGTTATCCTCAAAAAAAAAAAAAAAATCCTTCAGCACACTGCTTACAGAATCTTGTTCTTTCGCAATTTTTCACTTGTATTTTTAGAATACAGATAAAAAAAAATTGTGATAAATTTACAGGTAACTTCATAGATTTTATTTTTTTTAAAACCTTCAGAAAATCAAAGCAACATTTTAATATTAGGATGAAACAGGCTTTGACATGTGCAATTATGTTACCCTGCTTAGTATACATCTCAAATTAAATAAACTTTTAAACAGCCTGAAATAGAAATGATCATGCACTGAGAAGCAATTAAAGCAGTGAAATCAGATATAACAATATCTTTACTGCCGCGGGAATGAAAAAATACAACGAACAACTGGGTGCAAAAAGATTCATCAAAACCATAGCTAAAAATAAACAGATCTTTACCTTGAAGAACTGTACGGAGCTAAGTAAGGAGCTAAGTACTTTGCTGGAAGTGTCTAGTTTGGCAGCTGTAATTAATTGTAGCTCCTGCTAGTGTCATATATACCAGCGTGACTTAGAGACAAAGAGCAGGAGGAAAGTACTGTTATCCGTCCTCAACAGATGAAGAATTAAGGCAATAAAATTCCATTTAAACTGAGCAGTGGGTATTGCCCACTGTGTCCTCCAGTCCTCCTTTCATCTGCCGCTTGGTCAAAAGAGAGACTTTGCAAAATAAACCACTGCTCACTTTGGGGCTCTGCACTTGGATTGTTTTCCTGAAAAAACAAGGGGAAACCATGGGGGGGAAATAAAGGGAAGAAGGTGTTTAGGCATGCCCAGACTTTGCCTTCATAGGAGCGGGACATGTCTGAGACCACTGCTGTGACATCCTACCTTTCAGACACAAACAGTTAAGTCTCAAAATTTGAAATTATTGAAAGGCCTAGATTATTTGGATGACCAAATCCTATATTCAGGAGTGATTTAACACAAAGTTTCTAAAAGTTCATACACTCCCAAGCCAAGGTGTTTCTTGCACAAAGCATGGCTGAAAATGGAGCATAGTCCTTCAAGTGGGCATGCAGCAGGGACCTTTGTAGGAGGTCTGTGTGTCCAAAGGAGGTATTGTGAGTTCGCTAGGTGAACATTGGAAGGAACGTTGCAGGCAGTGCTGGACTGCCCAGCATCCATCCCCAAGCTGTTTACACTGCAGCCCTTTGCAGAAAGGTGAGCAGATGAGGAAACGCACCGTGCTCGTGGCTGCTTTTGCAGCTCCCCGGCAAAGACTGAGTGTGCAAATACCAGGCAAAGGAAAGCTCTGGTAGATGCTGGCTTTCTCCCAGTGGGCCGACTGGTGAATGGGTGCGTTTTCCAGATAGGCCACTCTCCAGTCTATTCACCTAGTGAAAAGATCTCCTCCTTGTTATAATTCTACTACTTCTGCCTAATATGTACTTCTCATAGAAAGGTTTGGGTTGGAAGGGACCTTAAACATCATCTAGTTCCGACCCCACTGCCATGGGCAGGGACACCTCCCACTAGACCAGGCTGCTCAAAGCCCCATCCAGCCTGGCCTTGAACACTTTGAGGGATGGGGCATTCACCGCTTCTCTGGGCAACCTGTTCCAGTGTCTCACCACCCTCACAGTACAGAATTTCTTCCTAATACCTAATCTAACTCTACCTTCTTTCAGTTTGAAACTGTTACCCCTCATCTTGTCACTACATGTCCTTGTAAAAAGTCTCTCTCCAGCTTTCTTGTAGGCCTCCTTCACATACTGGAAGGCCACAATAAGGTCTCCCCGGAGCCTTCTCTTCTCCAGGTTGAACAACCCCAACTCTCTCAGCCTGTCCTCATAGGAGAGGTGCTCCAGCCCTCTGATCATCTCTAATTTCCCAAGCCAGAAGTTTCCTGAGGAGCATGCCGCAGGCTGAGCTGGAGATTAATTCTACATGTTGGAGCACAGAGCGAATGAGGGTTTTCTGACTGGTGACACATGCAGTACTAAGTTTTCCTATTTCCTGGAGGGAAAATTACTTTTTTTAATTGAAAGCATAAGCATAATCAGGGCTGAGAACATTAGAAGTGCCATGAAGTGGGATAAGTTGGGGGCGGTTAGACTAGGTGACGTTTAAAGGTCCCTTCCAACCCACACTATTCTATGAATCTGTGGTAAGTTGGATGGAGAAAAGCAAAACGCTAATTTAAACAAATTAGTTGGTGATTATGGGAGCAGTGTTAGTTTGTCCAGTGGATGAATGCTAGAAGTAAAGAGGGTCCAGGTATACCAAATAGTGAGGTTGTTCAGAAAAAAAACAAAAAAAAGCGACAGACTATGTTGACTTGAGTGATTAAAAGCTAGTCAGTTCAAATAATGATTTATATTATAGTTATTCATATAAAATAATTATTTTAACTTGGATTGGCCCACTTACATAAAAAGAATGTGAAAGTTGTGCTAATTAAATCATAAACCCTGGGAGGAAGGGCTGCAAACTTAAATCCCAGTATTAGCTGACTGTCTTAACTGGATTTTAGAATATTGTAGTCAAGATATAAAATACTGAAATAAAGGCTTTGATTGCTGTTTATGTTTGCTCATATGGATAAGAGTATTTATTCAGTGGAATTATTTCAGCTGATAAAGTGAAGCGTTTGTTCAGGGGATTGATGCACCATCAGTTAATATATTAGAGCTTTTTCAGCCCAGTAAAAAGTACTTCAAAGCAGAATTGTTTCAATATTAAAAGTAAAAAAAATACTTTTATATATTAACAGTATTCTTTGAAATATTATTATATTATTTAGGGGGCCAGAAAAAAATATTTAGGATTATAAGACTGGGATTTTTATACCATTCATGTGGTTTAAGTGTTCCATTGATTCACATTGCCATCCCTGAAGGAAGACTATAGCCTGTGGAAGTGTTTCGGTCTTCTTGACTTGTGAAAATTCAATACATCAGAAGGTGCTGTTGATTGCAAATATAGCCCAGGCTTCTTGCAACCTCAAACCAATTTTGAGGTGGTTTTGTTCTCGCAGTAAGAATGTTAATAAGACCCCTGATGTGATTTTATTCACACAAAAGAAATGATAACTATTTTAAGGGTGACACTTTTTAATAAAAAGCAGTTCTGCTGAAAATCTGATAGTCTTTAGTTATTAGAAAACTAAAGAAGCAGAAGGTATGTATTGCTTCAGTGTGAAACTGTAACATCATAAAAAAGCAAACCAAGTAGCAAAACATTACATTTAAATGTACTAAAGATGCAGACTAAAAAAGTTTTCTATTT
This sequence comes from Alca torda, assembly GCA_008658365.1. Lineage (NCBI taxonomy): Eukaryota > Metazoa > Chordata > Aves > Charadriiformes > Alcidae > Alca > Alca torda. Next base: position 48,782,210 of record CM018080.1, read on the forward strand.
TAAGCATGTATTTGCATCCATTTTGTACTTTTCTGCCACACTCTTTTGCCGTAATTAGTCAGAGCTTCACAACAACAGCTGTCCAGCCTTCTTGCTAAAATAGACTGTTCCTTGTGTACATCTGTACTCATGGTTCTCTTATTCATGCCAGCAGTTTATGTGGAGCCTGCACAGACAGCTGAGCTTTGCTCATTCTCTCTGGTAGAGGATCACAGTTACCACCAAACAGGCATGATACTGAATTCCGTGTTCTTAAGCACACACATAAAGTTACTTACATAGTCAGTCTCAAAAGTCTTAAAGCTAGTTAGGGCAAAACCGGCATGTTCTGTGAATTGCTTGGAAAATAAGGAAATGTTCTAGTTCAGTTAGAAGCAGAAACTGATTTTTTTCTGAAGTTATTTCTGTAAAAATATAAACAGGATAGTGCTGTTGGGGTTGACTGTTCTCTTTAAATGCAACTTTTCTTTCATATTGCAGATTAATTCCTTTCTTTTTTTTTTTTTTCTATTCCTTTCTTTTGTATTCTCCCTACATCACATCTCCTTTTCCATTCCCTGTATGCTGTGCAGTGGTACTGTGGTGCTGTTTCTTGTAAGAAAAAATACATTTTGTAATGGCCAGTTTCTCTCTTTTTCTAAGTAGGAGTTAATTTTGTTATACAGGCTGCCTTTCTTCCTTTCATCTTTTGTGTGTAATGCTTTAAATAGGAATTTTCATCTGCCCAAAGAGCTAGAGTGTGCATTGTCCATCTGAGGCTGTGATATTCCTCGTTCATAGAGTAAGCAGGTGCAAGCCTGGTCTGTAGCTTAATGAGAAGGTTCTTAAGACTGTCCTGCGTGCTCCAGGGAGCAGTACTGGCCGTTCCTTCCTCTGAAGTGCTGCTTCACCACAAATTCGAACGTCCTTGTGCTGAAAGGGACACTGCCTTCCAGATGGGCTGTAAACCGAAGCCCCATGTCATTGAAACCGTCCTGGCGCCCTCTGTAAGAGTAAGACTTTAGGCTAGCCCATATTCTAATTCAGATGCTCCCCAGTACAGGTACGTAGAAGGAATTCTCCCCGCATTTTCAGCTGGACGCTGTATTCTGATGCCGTTCTCTGATACCTCATGGGTTTTTGTTGGCTGTTGCATTACAGCCTTGTTTTATGGCAGGACTGAAATAGTTCAGTGCTGGTGACAAGACACCCCTAGATAATCTAAAAAAAAAAAAAAAAAATTTTGGAAGGAAATGTGTTTCAGAAGTTATTAGCATTAAAGTACTGCAAAGAAATGAAACATTTGCTCTTGAGGCTCATTTGCTCTTCAGGGCCGTTAGTGGCAATTTCAAGTTTCCCCACATCTGCTCCTTCCAGTTTCTTTCTTTGGAATCTAAAAGAGCAGAGGAATAGGAGGTGGCATGTAACAGTCTTGTCATAACTAGATACTAAATACTTTGTAGTTTATGGAGCAAGAGCTGGGTTACTGCTTTGCAAATTGTCCTTTTATAAGAAGACATGCTCCTGTTTGTTAGCAGTGTTTTTTCTCTGTCACTCCCCCCGAAAGAATTATCTCCAGCTTAGAGAACTGATTCTGGAGGGTATTGGAAAAAGAAATTAACTGGATGAGGTTTTATTGCGGAAACTTTGGAACTGTTTTCCTGATGTATTTGAAGTTGAGCATGGAAATAACAAGGTGGGTGAGTTTGTAATCAGTTTAAAAGCCATCTTTTGCAGTGTACTTTTCTATGGATTGCAAAGTGTTTGGCTACTCAAATCAAGGACAAAATACTTGTTTGTGAAATAACATTTTATTCAGTCTACAAGTCTATGTCGTATCTTGAAGAGGCTGCTGCACTGAAGGGCAGATAATTTTAAGGTTAATTTTTTATCTTACCAGTGTTCAAGGGGATAAATTCAATGTTTTATACCACCTGTCCACAGAGCATTCTCACCCTAAAGAAAACACTGGCACAACTCAAAATACACACAGAACAGATCTGCTCTGTTTTCTAGGGGATTTCAGTCATGTTTCAGAGCAGACTTGCACTTTAAAAATCAAGTTTTGCTCCCATTGAATAGAACTCATAAAATATCATCCATTCGTACCAGTTTATGTATTTGCTCTTCCTAAAGTTCTTTTCCGTTACTTCCGAGTCTCATTAACCTACATCCCCCATCAGAAAAGAAGATGGAAAGTCCTACACTTAATCTTCCGTCCATGCTCAAAGCCATACCCAGAGCTGCAGTCACCTGGGTATCACCACTCTTCAAAGGAGGTGCCTGGGCAGCAAGAAGGCAGAGATGAGGGGGAGGTGGCCAGCAGAAGTGATCAAGGCAACTGCAGAGAAAAAGGACCTCCTCGTAAAGGGCTAGTGGGCTGGGAAGTGCTGAGGATGAGGGTCACAGGCTTAGAGTCACCAGCAGCAGCATAGGTATCACTGCCCCTTGCTCAAACTGAAGCAATCCAGCTGTCTTCTAGTGCCACTGACTATTATTCAGGCTAAATGCCTTTGTCCCTTATTTGCAGGTATTCCAGATATTTTGAAGACATCCATCTGGCTAAAGAGCATGTTAAATGTAGACACTTGCCTGTCAACAATGAAGCTATGCCCCAACGTCTTTTGGCTTGCGTGTTCCTGGACTGACTGCTTTAATGAGTCCTAAGATAGATTTTGCCCCTTACACATGACAGTTACGGCATCACACAGCTGCTCGTTCCTACACCATTTCATTTCTTCATTAAGGACTTAGAGCTTGAGCCTTTGTTGATAACTGGCATATTTGTAGTTCCTGAAGAGGAAAGGCCTTTAATGTAATGAAGGGGTCCATTCATTAATGCTGTCTGTCTGTTTATTTCACACAGGGAAGGCCTGTTTTTCTTCTCACCACTTCAGTGGGAAGCATTTTAATCACTTTGAGCATTTGTAGAAAATATAGTCACCTGGAGTGGGTACGGTTGGTGTGTTCTTTTGCCTGTGGCAAACGCTTAAAATTTGCGTAATCTCATCGTACTCAAGAGCACAGAAGTTAAAACTTCATCTATAGGTATGGATAGGGATGGGACCCATCCTATGACCATTGTAAGAATTCCCTGAATAAGGAACTAACATAAACCAGGAACCTAGTTAGAGTAAAAATGATCTGTCTATATACATTGCTTCCCTCTGTCTCAGCTTCAGCCTGGCAGGCCTGCTCAGAACCTTCTCCCACGCCGTCCCAGCATGCCAGGAACCTCCCCAAGGATTTAAAAAGTTATGCAGATTTCTGCAAAATCCTTGCTGCAGAGATCTAGATCACATCTCTGTAGCTGCGCCACAAGTGCCGCTGACATGACCTACCTTGGTGGCAGAAAATTCTCCTGCAGGATAAGGAGCCACGTTGCTCCAAGAGAGTCAGGCTGGTGATTAAGCAGTCACCAAAGCTGGCTGAGGGAAGGGCAGAACAAGTGTGTTAACTGCCACTGATTCCGCATACTTTTGGGGCATCCTTTCTCATAGTCTCTTGTGCAATCCTAGCTGGAATTCAAAACTGCTGTAATTCGATGGGGTCCCTGGGGTGATCTTGCTGCCGTTCAAACACAACTCCCCCCACCTGGTCGCTCAAGCTCTTTAACTATCTACCTGGGGTATAACTGTCCATACTAGGGTAAATCAACTGCTGGCTAGAATAAAGTAGTGTTTCTTAATCTATGTTTGTTTGTTTTTGTTTTTTTTTCTTAGAGCAATGCATTATATCAGCACTTTCAGTTGCACACGTATCATTTTTTCCATGACAGAACATGTTGCACAAGAAGGAAGTAATAGGGAGTAGCCCAAATCTAGCATGAAAATGAGCAGCTCAGAAGCATACAAAAATATCGGCTCGGTTTCTGATGTGTTTATTTGCTGCTAGAGCTGTGAGATACAACAGTCTCATACCTAGAATTGCCTCCCCGGCAGATTAAAGGGGGAGCATTGGCAAGTGTTTGCAATCCTGACAAAATCATGTCAACTCCTGACAAAATGAGTAATAATAATTAAAAAAAAAGGCGTGAAAAACATTTAAGTATTAGTTTGAGATATCTTAGAGTTGACAGAGAATCAGCACCTGATCAGCATAGAGAAAAATCAAAGCAAGAAATCTGGGTGAGAAGAAGAGCTGCTCTGACTTGTTGCCCAGAGAAGTTATGGATGCCCCATCCCTGGAAGTGTTCAAGGCCAGGCTGGATGGGGCTTTGATCAGCCTGGTCTAGTGGGAGGTGTCCCTGGCCATGGCAGGGGGTTGGAACTAGATGATCTTGAAGGTCCCTTCCAACTCAACCATTCTGTGATTCTATGACTTTGTCAGGCACTTCCCAGCATGTGCTCCCAGTGCAGGCCAGAGGTCCGAGGTACGACTGTCTGCAGTGAGGAGGCTGCGGGCATCAGAAGCCGGCTTTTGCCTTGTTGTGGTATTAGAAAGGTTGGATGACTAGTCTGTATGTTAAAAGAGCTGTGGGAGAAAGGAATATAAATGTAAAGGGGTATGAATTTACAGGAAAACAATAAGTATCCACAGCAGGGGAGTCTCATCTGATTGGACTGAAACGTTAAAATCAGATCATTTCTTTCCCTTTCATCTTAAACAGCGTCTTGGTTGGAAATGCCATCCGCTTTTCTCTCCCTGTGCTGTTTTGACAGTTACCCTATCTATTAACCGGAACCCTGCCCAAATTCTAGAACTGGAAAAACTGAACCCTTGTGCCTTGATTGATGCCTACAATTTGTGAGAAGGAAGATGCTCTCATCAAAGCAGTATGTAGAAGCATTTCTCTAATACTGGCTGCTGTAAGAGTCTCCCATAACCAGGGATGTGGGATCTGTCTTGCTGTCCCACAGTATCGAGCCCACTATTCTGCCACTGCCAAGGGATTGTGCCTCTTCGCCCGTGGAAGGACTTGCTTTCTGCAAAAATATTTTATCCCTCTTTCTTCCATTCTGTTCTGCAAGTCTGATTTTCCATGTAATGCCTAGTGAGCCCTGGCCCTATATCCTGCTGTAATGCCAAAATCACGGAGTGCAGATAACCAGCTACAAAGAGGTGGATATTAAGGGGGCAGTCTCCTCCTGACTCCAGCTGAACTTCAGCTTCTGACCAGGAATAATGTCAGTCTAAACATTTGGTCATCATTTTATCTACCCTTTAACAATAAATTAGGCTGTAGGGTATCTGTGGCTTCGTTTCTGCAGCGCTACCGCGTCATTCAGAATTACAGACTCGGTTATAAAATGAGAATGTGTTTCTTAGCAGAACTGTTTACAAAACAGACACTCAACTTTATTAAGGAAGAAACCAGCTAGCAATTGGTAATTGGCCCACTAAATAAATGCTGGAACTCTGGAACTGTCCCAGGACACAGTGTTAGTGCTCAATTAAGAGCGCTAGAGGACAGTTTGCAATAGCAGCATGTTCAAAATAGTTAGGGGCAGCAGGTGACCCGGTGCAGCTGGTTCAGGCTCGAGAGACCATTTGCACAGAGACTCCAAAAGTTTCTACAGATCATATACAGAAAGCTGCCTGCAGGAATATTTTTTTCCCCTCTCGTTTTTCAAAGCAACATGGAGCAGCCAGATATGTAATGTCAGGGATTTCGCACCCTGCCAAGTGCGCCAAGGACTCCACTCGCTGAATCTGAAAAGGAGAATGCTTTCTGGAAAGTTTCTGGCCTTGGGACAGTTGGAGACCTTTTCCTAGAATAAGGGTAGTTCATCCTCATGCGGAAGGGAGCCCGAGAGCCACCAGCACAGCCAGGCTGTCCTCAACCTCTGGCTCCACAACAGGTTGTTTTGGGGCTACAGGTCCCTTGTCACCCGACAACCCACAGCGCGGGGCTCTCTCTCAGCCACATGCAAGGAAACCGGGGCTCTTTAGCAGACCACTGAGGAAGATGGCTTCTCAATTGCCAGAATCCTGTTTCTTTTTTGGGAAAAATATGTAAAAACCAAAATGTTTCTGTGGAGCGCTTGGGTTTAATGCGTTGTTATTTCCCTGTGAAAAAATGTTTTGTTAAAAAATTCCTAGTTAATTCAACTACACAGAAACAATTAGAATATAAGTCATTTTCTTTCTTTGTTCCCTTATTGTTTTTCATTTTTTTTTAAAGATATTCTATTTTTAAAATTAGAAAAGAATCAAGCATCTGGCAACGTGGGCTTTTCTTCATGTCAAGTAACTATTATGGGACTTGGTAAGATGTCAGTTTGTTCTGCCTGGTGAAGTTCATCTGCGGTGGCCAACAGAATCATACTTGAATCCAGAGAAAACAAGCAAACTTTTTTGTTCCACAGAGGATGTCAGAAACCTCTGCCCTAACCACAGAGCCAAATTCAAATTCTCCTTGGCAAAAAACCCGACAGTGCTGATGGACATGAACGTAAGAAAGTAAAGTGGGCCTTCTCCACCGTTTCCGAGGCTTGTGCTCTTGCAGGGCTCTGATTCAGAGAACAGATAACTCAAATCAGTTGGAAAACATGGATTTAGCTCTGCAGAGAGGTGTGTGGCTCCCTTTCATGGCTTTAGTGAGGCTTTGTCCATAGCAAAACAGAATCCTAATGCATTTTCAGTCTTTTGTAGACTCTGATTGGAAGAAGCATCCTGAGAGACTTGAGTTATGCAGACATTTCAGCTCTTCCAATTTAATTGCCACTTAATTAAAATGTTAAAATGGAATAACTTTACTGATTAATGCTCCCAGCAGCAGGAAGGCAGAAAGGCAGAAAATGGTAAGGTTACAACATTGTGTTAACATGCAAGAAAAGTTAAGTGGGTATGACAGCCTTTAACAATATGCTTTGTGTCAGATGTAAATATAATTGGTTGTCATTATTTCATTAATTAGGAAGTGATCAAAAGACTTATAGATAGAAGCAAAAGCCTCAGTTGCATCAAATACAACTTTGTAGTACTTAGAATAGGCAATGAGTTTTGAACCATGTGACTACTGATTTTCCAGCGATTTACTGTCTTTGGCACTTGCCCTTTCAGAACACATCCAAAAAAGTAAATCTATGCAAGATCCCACAAAACTAAGCAATGGAATAGAAAAAGATACTCAGCAGAATAGATGGATAATTAAACACTGCACAATTAGTGCTATAAGATGGGCCAGGCCCTGAAATAGCTTGAACTGGTTAGGTTTTGTTTTGTAAAATCATTAATTCAGTTTTGGTCAAATAAAAGCAGTAGCAGTATGGTTTTTAAGTTCAGCAGTTTATTTCTAAAGTGGAGAAAGTAGGGTTTACAACTCGTCCATTCAGAGAAGTGTATCTCCCTCAGAGCCTCGCTGGGTCTTGCTTTTTGTTTCAGGACTCCGTAAAGCTGTGGGGTCTGATGACAGCAAGAGTCCAACAGATACCGGTTTCATTTGGATGCTTTTTCCACTTTATATAAAATCGCTTCCAACTGCCACAGACTTTGCACCTGAACTTTCTTCTTTTTCCCTGTTTCTTTCCCTATTGTCTACTTGTTCATTCGTTCCTGACCATTACCTTGTCCCTGATGACAACACAGGCGTGACTGAGGCTTTCAGGATGCGTTGGGCTGGATCTTGTCTTTTCTGAAGAGCACTCTTCTAGGACAGAGCCCTGGAGAAGCCCCCAGAGGCCTTTACCTGAGCCAGCTGTCCGGTGTGATAAGCTAAGGGGATGACAGGAGAAGTTTTTCCGTGAGCTGGTTCCTCCGAAGAATCTCATTTTCCTCGGGCAGGTATGAAAGATGACCCCTTAACAGCATTCATAAGTGGTGACAATCAGCGTCAGGACTTTGCTACACTGGTAAAATAAAAAAAGTAGAGGTGACACAGTCATTATCTTCCCTGGCAGCTCTATGTCCACGCTCCATTTCTCCTCCTGTTATGCCGTGACCCAGGTTCCCTAAGAAGGGACAGAAAAGGCTCTGTCTCAGCCTTGTGTTCAAGTTGGTGGTTTAGATACTGCTCCGGGGAATGAGAGCAATGCTTGAAACCTCCCTGTGGCCACGGAGGACTTAGAGTTGAAGCTTCTGACTTCCCAGGTGATAGGCTACTTCAGTCATACGCAATAAAATTAGGCACCACCACTAGTGATTTTGAACATAATTCATAATTGCCAGTGCCTATTAAAGTCAACAAATGTAAGCTGAGAGACGTAAAGAGAGTTCAGACATGTCCTTGCATGACTCCTGGCACGCAAGTGTTGGCTGATCAGGCTGAGTTGCTATAGAGTACTCCTGCCAAGTCATATTGAGGTGCTTCAGGTACTTTGTGGAGGAACAACGAGGTTGCTGACTTCAGTTTTGTAAGTCAGGTATCTGCAAAGGGGAGAGAGTCGAATAGCGCTCTTGAACTTTTGTGTTGAAAATATGCCTAAATTAGATGGTGCTGTAGACAGGTGTCTGACGTACAATCCAGATTTATGCTGATGCTTTATCTTACACATCCTCAGTAGTCACCCTGAAGTAATGGAACTACTTACTTTCTTATTCTGGGCAAGTAGTACATACAAACACGTCTCTGCAGATATGAGTTTTAAATTTTCTTTCTGCAATTACACATAAAACATCTAATTAAGGTATTTGAAATATCTTTTTTTGCCTTTTGATCCCACAGGACAGTGAAGTATAGCTAGTTTTCTTTGTACTGGCATTTGTTACAGCAAGGTGAAACAAGAGCAAGTGAAGTCTTCTGTAAAACCACAAACAATTCTCAGAAGGGCAAAAGGGAGCTATTTTTTAGATTAATTAGCTTTCAAGTTTTTAGTATCCATTTAATTTTACATTTTAAATTTTCTTTTTAAGGTATTATGACAAAAATATGTGGTCTTGAAACTCTGAAGTAAGAGAATAACCCCAATAGTTGCTGTTGAATAAATCCTCCTGCTGTTGATCTGAGGACTGCAGAATCTGCCAAAACTTCTCATAACAGCACTATGGGAACCTCTGGAAACATCAAGGGGTTCAGCGATTACTGTCAAAACATGCACAAATTAGCAATAAAAAAACGACAACCCTGCAGCATTTTAGAGATTATTATCTCCTTTGAACCTCTCTGGATTGTAATTGATACCAGTTCAGTTTCACTAAGTTAAGAGCGCTTTGTTGGGAAAGCAGTCTCGGTCCCCTTTGACATAACGTACTGAACCATGACAATACCAGTTTCGTGGTCGTTAGTCCACTGTATGCTTGAAGCGTGAAACCTAAACTGCGTGGCTTTTTGCCCTTAAATCACAAGGTCTGGGCACAAGATGCCGCGCTGCCAAGGGCTGCCTTGATGTGCCACCAGGAACCTGACTGCCAGGGCCATCATGCCTACGAACTGTGCTAATCTGCAAGTGCAGGGCTGTGATGTTACCTTAGACTTGGGTAGAAATTACTTTTTTTGCAGCGCAACGGCACTTAGAAAGGAAGGTTTCTAATCTTACAGAATGCTTCCTTTAAAAGGTACCGAGAAGGGCTGTCCAGGCTGTTGGGACATCTCTATGTGAACATCTCTGTCTGGTGCACAACATGTCACAGAAGACCTGCATTCATTTGCAGGCTTACATACAAGCAAGTGAAATAATAAACAGGAGTGAAGCGGATCTGCAAAGTTTTTCACAAATTTAGCAGTGTTTGGTTTGGGATTTTCATCTTTTCACACCAGTAGAAACCATATATAATTTAGCTGACTGTTCATTACTCTTGTAATGAGCATAAGGCTCCGGAGAGACCTTATAGCAGCCTTCCAGTACTTACAGATGTCCTATAGGAGAGATGGGGAGGGACTTTGTACCAGGGAGTGTAGCAATAGGACAAGGGGTAATGGTTTTAAACTGAAAGAGGGCAGATTTAAATGAGATATTAGGAAGAAATTCTTTACTGTGAGGGTGGGGAGACACTGGAACAGGTTGCCCAGAGAAGTTCTGGATGCCCCATCCCTGGAAGTGTTCAAGGCCAGGCTGGATGGGGCTTTGAGCAGCCTGGTCTAGTGGGAGGTGTCCCTCCCAACGGCAGGGGGGTTGGAACTAGATGATCTTTAAGGTCCCCTCCAACTCAACCATCCTATGATTCTATGATCAAAATTTGTGTATCTAATCAAAGTCATAGAGGAGACCAGTGATGACTGTGAAGCCCAAGTAGAGGAAATGAGTCTAGGGATGGTTTTGGAGATGGTTCTATCTGTACCTGGTGCACTCACACATGTGGTAGTAGCCTCTGGAAACAAAGCTGAGGTTATAACAGGTTTCACCTGAACTGTGAGCGTGTAACTTCCCAACTGGCCTATATGTTTGTGAGGATCTATTGAGACTTTATTAAAATTGTATCAATTATATTTGAGTTTTTATTTATTTGATTTTTTTTACTTCAGCTCAGTTTCCTTGACTTTGGTCCTTTTATTCCCTCAGCCACCCTGCTCTACAGTAACCGTCAGGTGTCTTCTGATCCCCGTAATTTCACAAAAGTCAGCACGTGCTGTGTCTTATCAAGAGCTACATTGCTAAATGCTGGGCAACGTGTATGTGCTGATCGCTGTCAAACAAAACGTATGGAAGTTTTTTCACACTGCTCTTGTTTTAGAATAACATGAATTAGCATCTCTCTCTGCTACCCAAACTCTTTATTGTCAGAAAATCTGTAGGATCATAATTATCTCAGAGACTTCTAACTCTGTTTCATATTTGACAGAGACTGATCAATAGTTCCAAAAATTACTCAAGCAGAATATGACTGACAGACAATCAGAGAGATGGGCAGGTGGGCACATAAGCTCCATTTCATTGCAGAGTCCAACTAAAACTATATATATGTGCTTATTTTTTCAGTTGCTATCACTACTAGACTTTCTTATGTCAAGCCTTTCTTTAGATTTCTGAAAGCTTTGAGCTTCACAACTTGCCTGTGGGTGTAATTGCTTTGCAGTTAATTCCTGGCTAGGCATGGTAAGAATGTTTTTGCATTTGCATGTTTTATGTGTGCATACATAGGTTCAACAGAGGTACAGAGGGCAGAATTAGGTAGTCCTGGATCTTTACAAAGTAAAATCTTTGCCTAAAAATGTTTTTGCTTTGTAAGTAATCTCTAAATAAACTAGAATGTAAAGGATGAGCTGGAAGGATACAGACCATGGATGTTCACACACTTGGATTAAAACTTAAGCAACTTCCGAGCAGCAAATGAAAATGAGTAAGGCAAAACTGAAATCTTTTATGAAAATGAGTAAGATGAAGCTTTACTTTCAAACACTATAATCTGACATCATTATTGTTACATCCGCCATTTTTTTCTGCTGAAAAATTCCTTTTCTCCTCATTGCTGTGGGACTATGAGAAAACTTGCTGGGCAAAAGTGGAACAGCCATGTTTCCCCCCCCCGCCCCCTAAAATCCAGTGTATCGTCTTTGACTCTTACACAGTGCTCATGATGACATTTAATGAAAATCAGGAGCACGATGGATGTTCCTCAGCAGCCTAAGACAAGAGTTACTGGAGAAAGCAGCCCTTGAGTCAGTTGAGGAAAATTCTGCGGGGGAGATTCTCACTCTTCCATCCCCCAGTATAATCCTGGGGCTCGTAAATTATCAGAACTTTCAGTACCCAGTAAGGAAAATCCAGGACAAATAACCAGCCTTGAAATGCAAAGAATGGAAACCATTCGCTGATTCACTCACCTATTTATAACTTTAAAAATGCGGAACCATCCTTTAGAACCAACATATAGTGCCAAGTAGAAAGAACAGTATCGCAGGCATAGGCGAGAAAGCCCGCTGTCCTGATAATGTTTGTTAATTGCTGGGAAAATATCACTGCTAATGCAGTCCTGTACCCATGGCAATACGAGTTTATGAAGCTGAGTTTGCAGCTCTCAGGTTCTTCTGGTTTCCATATTGAAATGCAAATCACGCTAAGACTTCTGTCCTCACTTCAGGTGGCGTATAGCAATGAAAGTAGTAGCTCTGCCATTAGGAAAAAAAATGGTGATTGCACATTTTACAGTGCTAATGTTCTTGCTGAGCACATTGGGATATGAAACTAGCTGTTACTGTTGATTTTAGTTCCTCACTGATAGAGGCAGCACCACTGATTACTGCTGGGAGCTGAACGTGCTTTGAGCCATGGGTTTGCTGTCTTAGATTAGAGCCTGGTGGTAATTGTCTAAGTCCAGAAAGTCCTGAATATGGAAACTCAGCAACACTTTTATTTCTTGGTAGTCAATTCGTAATAGGGAAGGAAGAAAGGAAAAGGAAATGTTATCACAGTTTATCACCTACACAAGTTTGGATTACGTATTTTTTCACTATTACTGGATACCTCTAAACTTTACTACTGGATTTATTCCTTGAGAAGTGGTGCTTTGTTCTTAAAAATAAATGTGCGATCCGGAAGGAAAAAATGGCTTTAAGGAATGGATGATTTTATGTTTTCATGGTGATGCATCCAGTTGTGTTAGTCGTAGTGAATGGTATTTAATCCTGGAATATTGTAAGATTGGATCAGTGCTTTGGAATGGGAGAAATCAGCAAGCTGTGCTTGCCAGGTAGTGTGGAAAGATCTTTATGATACTTTACGATACTTTATGACTGAGATCTTTACGATACTGTAAACAGTGTCATCTTGCAAAAGTGCCTCCCTTGACAAGGCATTTTAAGTAGAAAATTAGAATAAATTTGTCCTTTTGGACTATGTGGGCTTGGTATGAAAGGCTAGTCTCTGAAATTAGTTTTCATACTTGGACAGATGTAGCAGCCAAGGTGTTGCTGTCGATTTGTTACAGAGGGTCTTGAACATTGAAATTGAAGTGGACTATGCTGTCATCTGAGTTACAGGTAGCTCAGAGTTCCCATTTATATAAATTCAAGGATGATTTGCAAGGTACTGAAAGCTAGTGTTCAGTTAGCTCTGAAGTGATGTTTTCCTGCAGATTTTTCTGTCTCTCTGAATTCGATCTCGTATTGTAGTGATATTCGGGGCTTCCTCTTCTCAGAGTGAAAGGGATCCGAGCCTCGGCAGATCAGAAGATGGGAGTATGATCAGGGCGGCAGGACTTCCCCATGGTTTTTAGATGGTGTGGGATCTTTGCATCCCTCCTCCACAGCAACCATGCATGAATAAAAGAAACACTGGCTTAACGTCTCAGCATGAGGAGAAGCATTTGTTGCCTTTTGGCCTTACGTAAGCTCTGCCCAGCTTTCCTTGCAGGAGTAATTCAAAATAGGAACAGAGGCAGACCGACTTCAGTGGAGGAACATCTTGTTTGCCTAAAGATTTCTTTGCAAAGAACCAAAGCCTGTGAATACCTGCATCACGTGGGAAGGTTGTGCTAGTGACACTCAAACCCGAGATTTTCTGACATCTTTTTCTTCGTATTCGTCAGCTGAACGGCACAGTTAAATCCTGCAAGAGAAACCTGTACTCGCTGTCACAGATACCACACTACACCATACTTTGCATCGCTGCCTCATTTAAAGCTTGCCAGATTATGTCCTCGTTAATAAGAGTATATGTATTTGGTGTTATTTCAATAGGAAGTTGTTGTTAACTGTATCGCATGAAAAGGAGAGCCTGTCACATAGTTCCAGCTCAGAAACTGCTGTCTTTGCTACTATAGAATGTCAGCTGGCCATACCATAGAGGTCTTGCGTGCTGCACTATATAACCTGTCCCTACCGATGTGAGCAGGAAAAGGAAAGAAAATTGAGTTTGTTCCATGCAATAATACATTGGAAAGAAAAGGGCTAAGTTTAGCTCATATTTTGTGGGCTGACATGCAGCTGAATAAATCTGAGTTTATTAGCAAAACAATCCTTCAATTACAAATGGTGACAGAGCCAGCATGTTCAGTAATTAGATCCTGTTAATAGCACCGAAACAAGATTTTCAATGCAAAATTTGGCTAGCGTGGGATCCCAAAGGGTTAAATAAACTAAGGAGAAGAAAGTACAAAGTCCACCGTCAGTGGGAGGCAAAGACGAGTATGCAAAAGAAGATACCATAGAAATTTAAGCAGACATAACAGGCTGTTTTGCTAGAAGTGAAAAGCAGGAACAGATTTTTATTTTTATTTTATTTTTATTTTTATTTATTTTCATTTTCATTTTTTTGCCCCATATCTCTGCTAAAAATGAAGACAGTAGTTGTGTTTATGGTCTTGACATGCCCCACCATCACCCCGGTGTGAACCGGGGGAGATGTGTTGGTCTCCTGGAGGAGACGGGAGGGCTATGGCTGAGCCGCAGGCCGGGCAGTGATTCCCACCTGCGGGTACAGGTCCAGCTCCGCGCTGGGCCAAGACCTGAACGCACCTGAGATGTTACGCCAAGCACCCAGAGATTGTATTTTATGAATCAGCCAAGTACATGATGCAAATAGAAAGAAAAAATGCTTACATGCTTTTAAGGTATAATATATGTGTATATATATTGTGAAACATATATAAGATATGTATACATGTATATGTGTGTGTATATATATATGTGTATATGGTGTTTATGAAGTATTTGTGAGGGTGAACACATTGGTGTTAGACACACGTTCTTCGTGTTGTTTTGCAACATGCATAAATGCTGTTGATTTGAGCCTCTAGGCTTTTACTGCAATAGGAATAATCATCTGCTGGCGTTATCTTTCCCTGCTTCCCTAAGAAGCTCTTTAACCAAAAAGAAATGACTCGTGATATTCTGCCAGGGTAAAAAGGAATCAGGAGAAAAATGCTCACCTTCATGAGGTTGCCATCACACATCTTCCCATGCGGCGATGAAGCATTTTGCTTCGCGGTATACCCGTAAATGACAGGTAGGCAAACAAAACGTAGGATTTGGAGGTTTGTGACTCACCAATATTTCTTACCTCTTGTGAAAGCTTTGCTGCTTGCTTTGTATGAAATAACCACTCGTTCGCTTGGAACCTAAAGACAATAGAAAGACAATAAAAGGCCGTGAAGTTATCCACTGAAAATGAGCAGGGAGAAGTTTAGAAGAACACCAGGGAACTACGGAAAGAATATTTTGCAATTGCTTTCCTGGAAGAGGAAGGATGGAGTTTGACTTAAGAAATTGGCAGGGAACAGCTGGGCATAGTTTGTGGAAGGAGTCATTAGCTAGTTAAGAGACGTACAATAAGCAGCTTAGGTAAATACACAGTGGGAGTTATAAAGAAAGAAAATACCAGAATATTAGTAACAGCTTCAAAGACAGGTTTGAAGTGGACCAGTGACTGCTGTAGTGACAGACAGCCGGAGAGTTACTGTCATCTGAAATACAGCAAGTGGTTACGGATCAGATGGTAACTTCACTAAAAAGTAAGATACTAGAAACAGCTATGCAATAGATTGGCAAGTTCAGCTGTGACAAATACCAGTGGACTTCAATTGACAGACTTCTATTTATGAAAATAAAATGTTCTTAATTACATTAGGATTATTTTATAAAACAAATCATTAAGCACCTAGTTCAGGAGATGTTATACACTATGCTCTGCTATGCCATGCTATGCTCTACTATGTACTCTTTCGTAGTATGTAACCTGTAGATAAGACTGTATACTGTTAATATACTTGATAATTTTGCCAGATATGGATTATTTAATTTGGAAAAAAAAAACGCTCAAATTTTTATTGCCCCTTTGGAATAAAAAGAAACAAATTCAGTAAAAAGTACATTTTCCAGTGAACAACGAAAAAGTAAACAAAAAGGAGCCATTTCAAGAAAAAGTCCCAAATTTTCAGGAACATTTTTTTATTGATTGAAAAGATATCTGGAACAAACTGGAGCATGTCCATTGATTCAGATGGCTTGGTTACAGCTGTTGAAATGTTACAGCTGTTTATTACCGGTATTAGATTTTTTTTGAAGGAGAATGTTCCATTGAAATAATTAGAAAACATCCTCTTAAAAAATAAGCTGCTTCTGTAGAAAAAAAAAAATTGCTGTGTTTTTTGTTTTTTTTTTTTTTAAGAACAATGAATCTCAGGTAGGAAGAAGAAAGAACAGGTCTGAGAATCAGACAGGTGAGGGGACCATGCTTGGTGGCAGTTCATCTAGTTAACCATTATTTGTTTTTTCATTTGCTTTCTGCGAATAACTATTTTGCTTCTCTGAACTTCCCTCTCCTCCCCTGGAAATTCCTGCCTGGTCACACTTCAGTATTTTTAGTTTTAGATAATGCCAATTTTAGACCATTTCAAGAAAAAACAGATTACCTCAGGTGTGTTGCTAGTTCCTAGTCCGCTGTAATTACAAAGTCAGGGGAAAGGGCAGCCTGACGTTTGGATCCCTGCATCCGCAGGGACTACAGTACAGCCAGAATCTTTCCTCTATGCACTGGACGTTTTCTTTCTTCCTCTTTTTGTAATATGGAACAGCAGAAACACATTTCAGGCAAAATATATATGTATGTGTGTGTGTATATATATATATGCTGATACACTGACAGCAAATGGAAAAAGAAAGAAAACAATTTTCTTTCCTATACGCTGAGAAAAACTGAGTAGGAAGGAAATGAGGGGCAAAAACGTGAGAGCTGGTGTATGAGGGGTGGCCTGCGGGAATTCATTTCTTTCCGTGACAAAGTAATGGGCCTTTTCAGTGGGCAAACAGAGAGGTCAACATTTTAGCATAAATTCTGAGGTGGTCTCCCATGGCTGTTGATGCACATCCTGCATAAACGTGGTCTAGGTTAAATTACTGTCAAGTGGGTATAAACTGGTTGCAAAACTCCGTTCAGATGGCAGTCAGCACTGTGAGTGTGCGTACGTACATCAGGTGCTGCTCCTAAGGCAGGGGGACCTGGTCCCAGTGCAATTAGTCAGTATTTTTGCTGGAATTCTTGCTATGAAAAAGGAGGTAATTTACTTATTAAACTCAGAGCTGTCAGAGCTGCTTTTGAATGGCAGGGTGAGAACTCAAATTGGAGGGAAGATCTGCAAGAATGGGGTAAAATCTAATACATGGGAATGCAAAATCCTGTGCTGGAGAATGGCCAAGTATGCAAGTACAGACGCCAGACACAAGTACGGAAGCTGGACAACAGGCGACACAGAATTTCTTCAGTAATAACACCAGGGCATTATAGAGGATAATGAACTGAACATGAAAAGCTGGGAAAAAAAAAGGAAGATCCCTCTCTGTGGCATATAATCAAGAATATTGCTTGTTAAGTTGTGCAAAGCCACCACTGCCATGTGTTCAGACCCTGCTTGCAGTTACTGGTGCATTCCTCAGTTCTGGGCACTGCACCTCGAGGAGGAAGTGGAAGTAAGTGGGAGAGAGTCCAGAGGAGATGGCTGAGAATGATCAGAGCCTTAAAACATGGTCTGTTAGCAAACCCCGGAGATTTAAGATGGTGCTGAAGAAAGAAAAGAGGAAGGAAAATGGGACAATAATCTTCTGCTACATGAAAGGAACCGGCGAAGGCAGAGGGAGCAGTCTGCTCTCTGTCCGGTGAGCAAGGCGAGGGGGGCTGAGAAAGGTTCAGGCTAGATGTTGGGAGAAATGTTATTTCAGTGCCTTCTGGATCTTACGAAGCAACTAACAACCGTACTCAGCCTTGCTCTGGGTGGAGTAATAGATGAGATGATCCTTTGGGTCTTTCCAGTCTTATTTTCTCCTCTTCAATGGGTCTATGATTTTGCTTGTTCCTCAAAGCGTGGGAATTTATGTACCCTTCACATTTTTTTTACAAACATTTTCATAAGATAGTATATTTGTTTCAGTAAAAACATAATTTTTGGTTTCTTGCTGACCTGATGTTATCATAAAGCAGTGAGTATTGCAGCAGTCTTACCAGAGTGACTTATTTATTTTAATGGTATTGCTCTGTAATATATTGTTGCTGATTAGGTTTATTCAGATTTAAATTGCGGTAGTGCGTAGAGTTCTTACATCCAGAGGATGTACCCACTTCTGGGTTGCTTTATGCAAGCGTGTGGTAAAGGACAGCCCCTGCCTCGGGTGATACATATAGTGTGAAAATATTTTCTCTTCTTCATCAGTATTTGTATTTAAATAAACACTCTCTTGTTCTTGGGTTAGAAGAAAACGTAAGGAAGAATGCTTCACTTTCTTTATACCATTAAGAATTTTTTTTTCATTTTGTCGTACTAGATCTTCCCTTTAAATTTAATAGCCAGAGCCTTTTCAACCTCTCTTCTTTCAGCAGTTTTCCCGTGCTTTTCATCATTATTGTTATTACCCCGAATCCTTTTTCCTACACTGAGAGAAGCCCGAGCTGAGGATAATAACGGTGATGAGATCACAGCAGTGATGAGGATTAGGGCTTTGCAGTGCTGCATACTCGGACCCCCAACTCCAGCAATTTACCTAAGTGCTTAACTTTAATTACATATGTAGTGCCTTAGCCTGTACTGTATTTTAGGTGAATCTTATCTCCTGTTCTTTCTGTTCTAGCATTTGTTAGCTCTTTTGATTATCACTCAGCTCTACTCTTTTTTAATGATAATATAGTTTGGTGTGGAAAATCAGCATCTCTTTTTATCATCCCTTCCAGAGGCATGTGTTTGACTATTATTAGACAGGTTTGTGTTAGACTAATTTAGTTCATTAGCCATTCTTTTCTTATTTTAGTTTATGCCTCTTCTTCTATATATATTTTCCTATTTTTTTTTTCCACAGTCTGATGATTTTTTCTGTTTTTTCAGGAGGATTCTTTACTGAACTCCTCCCTTGGTAAAATTCAAGGCCCAATTGTGGTCTTCCTGGCTGAGGATGAAATCAGGAGGAGAACCAGTGCATGCACGCAGTTTTAGACAGGACCAGAGCCAGGTGCTGTGTTGAAGCTGCCACGAAAGCCTCAGAGCTGCTACTGATGTGCGAGGACATGGGCTGGCAATGTTTTTCCACAAGAGAAAAGCCAGAGTTGGATGTGGAAGTGATTTGTATATGAAAAAGGAGTTTAAGCATCTCTGGGATGGTTTGTTCTTACAGAACTGGGAGGATAGCAGCATGAAGACTTAACAGCACTGCAAAATCCTGCCTTAAATGCTTTCACACTTGCCATAGTAACAGCAAAATTGCTAGTGGTAAAATTAACTTAGGCTCTGTATACCTTGTATTATTGCCATTTTAGCACTTGGTATGCCTTTTAACTTTGCCCATAGTAGGCTATTTAATGAAATCAGAAAGGCTACAGTCTATTAAAGTAGGCCTTGGCAGTGGTTGTAGCGCATACACGTGAATGGTGGTTTAAAATCGATGCTTGGAAATAAAGTTTTAATTCAGAGCCTGTCTTCATCAGAGAAAAACTGAAAAAATGCCGTTCAGTCTAAAACACAGGCCACCTTGAGGGATAAATTTACTGTTAACTGTGCATTTTATTACGGAGGCTGTGTTTGGATTTTGGAGAGTAACCACAAGCTTTAACAGCTTTAACAGCTTTAACACACAGACTTGTCTCCTAAGTGCTCGTTAGAGCTGCCCAGAGTTAACTCTGCTGATTGTTCATTGTTCAGAACATGTACATTAGTGGAAACTGAGTTTTAGAGCAAATGATGGTATTAGGTTGCAGACAGCATGAGTTTCCTAATAAATATAGTCATGACATTGTAGGTGTCAATATATCTCACATTTCAGTAATTTTGAAAGAACTGTGAGGAATTTAAGTGACTTCTGCAGACTTTTTAAAATAAACCCTCTCTCTTCTAAGAAAGTATTTCAGCAAGTATTTTCTTTAAAGAGCAACTCCCTTCCCTTTCTGACTCATGGGCACCGAAAGCAGTAATAGCATGGCCTCATGATAAATGCTTTGCTGGCAAGGAAAATACAATTGTTTTTTGCAAGTCAGGTTATGTATTTCCATTGTACTTCTAGAAATCAGAAAACTCAGTTATTGCTTGGTCAGTTCATTGAGTTTTGTTGGAGACAATGAGGAAATAAGAGGAGAGATGTCCTTCTCCTTGCTCTGCAGATGTTTGTAGCCAGGAGCTCTGCCTAGAGTACCTCTTACCCTCTGGTATTTCAGTAGCAAGGTAGCACCAGCTCTCGTGCTGCCTCTCTAGCACTGAGCCCCTCCAGTAAACCCTCAAGCCTCTTGAAGCCTAGAAACTCAAAATTTTTGCCGACTAAAGGGAGTTCAGGGGGGAGCCACACAAATTTCCAGGGGGTCAAGGTACAGATGGATGAGAGAGCATAAATAAGGTATGTATTAATCACAAGATAAGAGATAGTTAAGTAACAGCCTGTAAACATTTGATCGTACAGGATAAACTGGTGACAATCTATAAATATTTGAAAATATAAACATATGGGAGGAGTGGATTTACTTAGCATGAAGAAGAGTATGATTAATAGTAATAGGCTAAAATTGAGCAAGAAAAAGTTTAAGATGCATATCAGGGAAAGAAATGGGAAATTTTATTAACCATTAGCTGTCAGATTGTGGTTTTGAATCAGCAGTGGTCTAGATGATGCTTGCTGTTAAGTGTTCTAGCTACTTTGGTCTGTTACATTGTGTTCAAGGCAATTAAAAGCCCTGTAAATCTCTTCCTATTATTTCCTTCGAAGTTTGCAATTGTGCCAAGCTGGGCATGGGGATGGACTACGACTGCAAATGCTGAGCGAACTGATGTGCTCAGTCACAAGTAGAAGAGGCACCTATGAAACATCCCTTCTAGTAAGATGTGGTTCTGGCACAGGAAAAGATTTTTGAATCTGTTCTGACTCTATGAGGAATATCTTATTATAGGTTATGTAGATCCTGCTACATGATAGATTTTAGCCAATTTAATATCTTCAGTGGGTTATAAGTCTTGATTTGATAGGATCCCACTTTAAATTCTGGAATACCATACAACCTTATTTTAATGGAAAAGCTATGCCCAGCAATTAGCTTTCAGAATACTAACACTTTGGATTTTTTTTTATGCAACATAAAAGAAATGCAGCTGAAATATTACGTGTCTTATTACTCAGCTAGGCTATTAAAATGATTTTGGGGTTTTGATGGTTTTTTCCCCCCAGTTTTTGTCATCCCTATCAGATAATATTTATTTTGTTTGCTAGGTACTGAGTCATTTGTGCAAAGTTTTACATCTGTTGTTTACAGCACATTTATATGTCACTGAATTTGCTGTCCTGGTGTCTGACTCATCATTGTATTTCCCCAGCGCAAACAGATTATTTGTAATGGAGTTACAAAGGCGTAAGAAAGGAGTAACACAGCACTAGACCAAACTCTTTTGCTAGTGTAAAATTTTCCTTTGTGAATATCTGTGCATGGCTAATAAGAATAAACACAAATAGAGACAATTTTTCAGGTTTTTTTTTTTAATAAGCTGTGCAAATAGTTACACTTTGGAGTCTAATCTGCTCTCTGACTGACAAAAGAGAGAAGGAAACTTTCCGCGAACAATTTGTCCTATAGTCAGTCAGCAGCAGCCCTTCTCTTTCTGAAGACGACTAGTTATCTGGCTATTTTCAGAGACTATAATGCCATATGGGAAATTCCTCAGGAAACCAAACAGTAGCACAAGAGTGGTGAAACGAACGCAATTTTAAAAACATGCTCTCGCCTTTGTTTAATGCCATTTACAATCTTTTCCAGCTTGTGAGCCAGCGCAGAGCTCCCATGCCAAGCGGATTGCCTCCTACTGTGTAACAGGCAGAATATTTGAACATCAATGCCTGGGTCTCTTTTAAAACCACAGGTGTAATTAGGTGATGCTAACACAGGGAACAGCACACAAGGGTGAGGGCAGACGCTGAAACTGGCCTCCAGACCTGAATAGGTGAAAATATTAACTGTGCTGCGGGGTCAACGTGCTGCCTCGTCAGGCAGGCTGGAAATGCGGGAATATCACAGTGTATAGACAAGAAAGATGCAAGGCCACTGCGCTTTGTGGCCTTTTGCAGTTCATCGTTTCTGCCGCAGCCACAGTGTGCTGAAGCTTTAGCAATGGAAGCGTACATGGAGACAAATGTAGAATAAATTGTCCATGGGAGGTGAGTTAGCGGTCAGCCGTGTGCTACCATGAGATGCCTTATGCCAATGTGGTTAATCTCTTAAGTGATATGAATTGCAAAGTTTTTTTGTTGCATATAGTACTTTAGTATGTTTTAGTGGTAAGCATTGGTTTTATACTTGTGGGACAGCTGCTTAGTCAAGGAATGAGTGCTGTAAGTTGTTGAAAGAAATGGGAGTCAAAAACTTTTAGCATCTATTTGAGGTTTTGCCACTAACCGATAGACAGGCTTTGGCTCTCCTGTGCCTCAGCTTAAACACCTGCCAAATGAGGCAAAAATGCTTAATTATCTAATACAACTGCAGCAAGATTCAGTTTAATCACGCACTTAATGGAATGTAATATTTGAGTTCATGAGTTATGAAAAGTACAAATAAATACCGGCGTTGAAGCCTTGTTAATTATCATTTTCATTAACTTCCTCAGTTTTCAAGGGGATGCTTTACCATTGATTTCAGCCAAGCTGTGATTTTACTCCAAGTGCAGGGCTTTTTGTACATTTAACCCAACGGAATGGTTTCTTTAGCTTACCCCGTACAGATGCACAATTACAGAGAAACATTTTGTAAATTCTGTGCCTACTGCCTCACCCGGTTTGAGAGTAAGTAGCGTGTGTGGTGCTTTTGTGACTGCATGAGGAACAGAAAACTGATTTTAGAGGTAGCCAGTCTAGCAGATTGGTTTGTATGGTTTGGCCAGCTCAGGCTTTCAATGTTTCATTTTATCTGTTGGAGTAAAGGCAGAATTTGTCCATCAGCATTTACAGTTAGGGTTTCTTTCATTCAGAATTTATGAAGAAGGATTTTTTTTTTGCCTGCTGAAGATTTCATTACCTTCCCATGTCAAGAAGAATTCACAGCAAGAATATTGATAAAAGTGGAAGTAAAGAACTCTGTATTATTTTTCTTAATCTAAATAATTACATTGCTTTAAACGTGATTTTCTGTCTTATGTAATATGTTCCCTTTCAGACATGAATAGTTTTTCCTTTTTTTATTTGCCGTGGTTTCCCAACTTAATGTGATACATGGGAAAAACAGTGACTCCTCCCATATTTCTCCGCATTCTAGGCATCAAAATACATGAGAAGATGCTCTATGGAAGGTATTTGTCTCCAGGGACAGTCTAAATCATAGAAAGCAAGCTAATTTAATGTTTTCTTCTAGCCTTTAATTACCATTCCATATGCGGGTGAACAGATTATTGTGGCAGGCATGGTGATTATTTAATGGAAATATTTTTAAATCATCATTTTTCTGCAGTGTTTGCAGCCAAAATATTACGGCATTGTATAGTGCTGCCTGAGAATCTGCCCAGATATAAAAGCAGAACTCATACCTGTTTGCACTAACTGCGAAATAATTGAAAACCCCCTCAGAAGGGCCTCAGATGGCAATTACGGAAATGCTTTGTTGTTGTTTTTCTCACTTTCAGAGTTGTCCTGGTTTGAAGACTGTGTTATTAACATTGAAGAAAAAGAAATACTTGATTTTTTAGTTGGTCTTGATTTGAACTGTAGAGACAAAATTTATCTCTGGGAGGACTAAGTGTGATTTTATCAGGATCACCTTAAACCATTAAAAAGAAGAAGCACAGAGCATCAAATATCAGTATCGCTGAACGAAAATTTCAGACTCATCCATTTTGTAACTGAAAGTGCGCTAAAAAATCGTCACTGGGATTGAATGGCCATCCATCGATTTATTCATATATACCCATGGACTTCAATTTGTCGTGGCTTCAAGCCAGTAATTTCCCACTATAGGATAACTAAGAAAACGTGTAAGTTTTTGAAAGCAGTGACAATGTTCTTAGTCATTCACCTTTTGTTGAGAAACTCGAGGGGAAGTCTGTGTGTTTGAGACTCAGCCTCACTGCACACATTGCACACTCATTTCTTATCTGCATGTGCCATCAACAACTGGTTTTCTTTTTAAAAGCATTGGAGTTCCTGTTTCCTGTCACCACTTCACTTTTTTCAAGGCATAAGCCCCACCACCATCTGTGCACATTTCATTGCACGGCTCTAATTTCTATCTGTCGAGCTAAAAGGAAGCATCTTTTCGTAGCTCCTCAATATTGCTCGTTGACATTCACTGGAATTCATCCTGGAAGGCAGGAAAAAACTTTGTCAGAAAAAGAGAAGCTTTCAGGTGTGGGAATAAGACTCAAAAGTGTCCATCGCCCATGGAGATATGCTTACCTTTCCATGCAGAGCAAATACGGCAGTTTCCTGCATCTTGTTACTTTGAACTGGCAAGACCCAGCTTGAATAGAGTCGTTCACTTGTTCTACAGTGGGAAATGCTAGCAATTACTTCTTAGTTATTGGTGTCAACAATTGCATCTTATCCAGTGTGCTGAAAAACAGTGCTTCATCTCTGGCTGCGCCTTGTGCTGTACCTCTGCTTTAAAGTGAAATCCTGTCCCGTTCTCTATTTCCTGCATAAAGCTAGAATTATTTCTTGCACCGTTTCGGTTAGTTTACGTGCCCAGAAATAGCAGGGAAGAGAATCTCGAAATCTTAAGAAGGTGAGATTATTCATTTATAGCAGACTGGGCCTGTATCAAATGTGAGAAGAGAAGAAAATAGGGGCATGAAAGCTGGATGTTTTCTTCAGGTAGAATCACACCTAATTAGAAGATGTCTCAGGTTTTTCCATGAGGTGCTAGCAGACTTCTTACTGTACCTGTTTAACGATGCCAGAAAATAATTGGAGACCTGAGGATGTTACAGTTCCTGATATGATTTAGTTCAATTTATTAAAGTTGGGCTTGGATAAAATCATCCTTCATTGAAAAAAATGGTAATGAAATATAAACTGGCAAGGACTATTTCACTCTGACTTCTTCATAGAGCTTGCTTCTATCCTCCGGGAAATAGAATACTAAAATAAATGATAGGAAATTTAAAAGCTGCTTGCAAATTTCAGGGTAAGTTCTTGTATATCTTTGCGATTGATTTCTTGCCTTAGAAACAAATATCATAACGTGTGAAACTCAAAGCTGCGCATGAATAACGTTTGGCTGAATGAGATCCCAGGAAACTTTAGTCTCATTTGAGTTTGTATTAAAAAGTGAGTAATTTGCCATATTTGAAATAAAGGTTGGTCTAGCCGAACTGCCTTCATATAAAACAGAGGTGGAGGGAGTCTCATCTGGCCAAGTATGTCCCGAAGGAACCTAGCAGTGTCATGTCCTGGTTCAGCCCCCTCCTCCTGGGCTGGCTGGTCCTCCATCAGCGAAGTGCCTAAGGAAAAGTAATACAGGCAAGCAAGGTAGTACTTCATCTTGGACCTGGGGAGAGGAGGACAACAGCAACAGGATGGAATATTAAATTAAGAAAAAACAATTACTTGGTTGTCCAGGTGGCCTTTGAGATGGAAGCGGCAGAACTGCACTCCCGACTCCCCTGCGCCAGTGGCCGAGGGTGGGACCAGGGCAGCAGGGGACGGCAAACTGGAGGACGCAGAGGAAAAGCAGTTGTGGCATGGGTTTCCAGCAGTAGCATTGACATACCTGATATCTTGGCTTCACGGAGCTTTCTGGCTTGCTGCTATACAGGCATGGGAAGGTTACCGAAGGTGAGGCACGGTGGCATGCATGGAGTTGTCCATCGTAGACTCCTAAATGCAATTGCAAAGCAACTGGAGGTGAAAGTCAGCTTTTAAACTCAGGTGTACAGTAGCTGTTTCTGATACTTTCTGTGTTAATGGAAAGAACTAATGCTTTTTTTCAATGAAGGGTTGCACAGAAGGTTACCAGCTCTTTTCCCGGGCACCTAAACTGCTCAGGTTAAACTGGAGTGTACAAGTGCCTGTCAGACACTCTGCAAGTGCCTTTAGACAAACTAAACATGAATTTCCCTCATGGTTCCAAAATAAATAAAAAAAAAGTTTAAAAAATTTGTGCCTAGCTAGGTGTGAGGAAGGTAGTAAACTGATCACAATGGACAACTCTCCTCCCGCAGATGTCAGCTCCTCCTCATCTTTCGGGAGAGGAGAGAAGAGAGCAGAGGAGGGTGCAGAGCTGCCTGCTTTGCTGAGTCTCTGCACCTCTCCATCTGCTCCCTGTCCTCAGAGGAACAGGCATCTGCACCCTCATTTTAGGAAGCATGAAAGCTCACATCCTCTGCCAGGAGCGATAACTTTTAGGCCGTTAGGGTATTGGTTGGGACTTTTTGCAATCACTGACAGACCGCTTGAGTTGCCGTTGTATCGGGATTTATACCCATTCTGAGAGTTGATCCTGCTGGGCTGGGGGTTCTACTTCATCCCCCTGGCTGTCTCTGCCTCTGCCTACGTTCTGCCATATACAGTTGCCCATAGCAACACCCATTTGAAAAGGCCCCCGCTGTTATCTCTCTGGTCCTCCGGAGGGGAGCTCTGCCAGCACCAGCAGCAGCACTGGAAGAGCTCAGCTCCCTGTGCCTCCCCTGGTGAGCAGGGACCAGAGGAAACATACCTTCAGAAAACAAGTTTCCAGGAATGAGAAGACAGCATATCCAAAACCAAAAGCATCTGATGAATCACTTACTCCCTAGGAGCTGCTCGGTGGAAACACCGCATCCCTAACATTGCCCATCTTTCTTCAGAGGCAGCGCTGCACCCCGCAGCCCCAAATCCCTTCCACATCCAATGCCCAGCACCACCACCTCTCGCCCACCTGCCTGCTCCTTGTGGGGCTGTGCAATTAGCTGGATAAGGGAACTCATCTGGTTAAAAAAAAAACCTCTGACAAAAGGGTTATTTTTAACCTCTCCTCTGGATCAATGCGCAGCCACAGACAATTGCGCTGGCACGATAAGAAAGCCAATGCCAGGGTTAAGTGGGCAAAAGCTGCTTCTGCTGCCATTGCCACTGAGATAAATGCTTATCACATTTCAGTGTAAATTGAGAAACCTACGTTTTTTGTCAGTTTAGCTGACATCTTCTGTATTTCTGCTGGCAATGCTGGTGTAACTGCAGCAACAGGACTCAGACAGAACTTGGTAAGTGGGACCCACTTGCCCTGGAGTCCTGCACTCAAATTTGCCATCACCTGAAAGGATAAAGGATTTGGTAAAAGATGCCAATGCTGATATAGAGCCAGCATCTCTCAAGTCTGTGTTCTGGAGGTCCAAGTCCCAGTCTTTTTCAACCTTAATGTTGGGATGTTTGGGCTCAGAGCTGAGCTCTCTGCATCAGGTCATGTATCCTCATGCCAAGCTCCTCTGCTTCCTCTTTCTTTCCCGCTTCCCCAACACATGCCACCACCTGCCAGTTATGTGAAACCGTGGCTCTGTAGGTTTTAACCTATCGGGTGACACAAATTCCATTTACTCAAATAGCAAAACTGCAACAGCATTTAGCAAGGCTCGAGGCAGTGAGGTCTCTGAGCAAGAGCTGCTGAATTTGGTATGCGTAACTCGGAATAGTGGTGCAGCTCAAAACGGGGCATTGAAGCTTCCAAGCCCTGGAGCCTGCCCCTCACCAGTGCTAATAATGCCTTCATTTTCTTATTTGGTGTGCATTAGGCTGAATTTATCTTAATAGAAGGGAGTTTTTTATTTCCGTTCTTACAGCTATGGCTGTTCTCATGCCCAAATACAACTTAGAAAAGAAGTGGATGTGACAGATCTGTAATAAACATGGTATACAGAAGTACATTACAGATTTTCAAACTGAAAGTGAATTTCTATTATGTAAAGCACGTGTTTTAGAGGCACTTGGAAAATACATAGTAGGTATGTAAATCCCAGAGGAGAAGCTTATGGAAACGGTAGTGGGAACCTAGATTTTCCTTAGCCAGTGCGGTGGGTAGAAAAGCTCAGATACCCTCCTACTCAAAGCCGTCAACCCATGTTTTAAGTTTTTAAATTAGTTCAGCCTGCAAAATAGTTTGTATGCCTGATCTAGCTCTCTGGGGATCAGTACAGGCAGCACTGTAATGCTTTGCCTCTCTCCAAAGACAGTATTGCTGCAACAAAAGCTTGTGTAAAATGGGGGATTCAAAAGTTTTTAAATGATGTACTAGCATCTTACAAGCCAAAGCAGCGAAGGATGTTTCATTTTAAAGACATCTATGCTCTACCAGTCGGTATCGTTACATTGTGGAAGACTTGAGCCTTGAGCAGGCTGCTTTAGCATGTGCCTACTCCTACAGCACTGGAATAAATCTGTCATTTCCACGGACTGCTCGCATCATTAAGTTGTGACTGTGCTGAATTGCTGCCCTCACACCACTGAGTTTATAAACAGTCACTTCAGCCTATTTAAAATAGAATTGATTGGAGGATGCCATAATAAAGACTCAGAATTTACTAATCTGAGTAGAACAAGTGAAGCAATATTCATTTGTAGTATAAGAAGCACAACTGTACAGTCTCCCTTAAAGGATGAACTCAGGTTTTTATCATTTGCTTTTTATGGGGATATATAAAAGGTGGAAGTTTGTTTTTTTTTTTAATTTGCATTTTGTCATGTACCAAAGTTAGAGAACACCGTGGGCATCCGTGCTTTCAATAAACCTGCAGTGAGCAAAGTCCCTGAGAAAAGCAGTTACTGTTCCTCATGCTGAATGGGCTGCAGAACAAATGGTGTCTTTGCCTGAATCATCAGGGATCTCAGACTCAATTGTTCCAAGGTAAAAATAGCTAAGTCTTCAACCGAAACTGTCAATGTTCTGCGAAAAGATAAGAGTGCAAGAACTGCACATCCTCTTCCTCACAAGCTCCAAGGCCTCGACTGTGGCAAGAGACGTAGGAGGTCATCTGCCCAGCACTCTGTATTTTCGTAATTGAGTTGTGCACAAAAACTGGAACACGTAGTCATGATTGTTCTGCATCGAAGGGAAATACGTACCTTAATAATGTATGGAAACACTACAGTGATTTGCAGTTCAAACTATATATTTTTAGCCATAGAATCTTGTACTCAAATTTAAATTGACATGCAGTAAAGCAATCCTGGTTTGCTAGTATCCCTTAATAGTTTTATGAAAACAGATTAGTTCTCACATTAAAACTTGTTTGGGAGGAGGTGCCCAAAATTTAATCATGTGTGTGATGTCAGTCAGCCCAGCCTCCCTCATCTCAGTGTTGTTTTTCATTGTGTCAGTAAGTATAACACATTTTGTCTCTATGAAATGCTGGAAGCTGATCAATTAGATGTTTCTGAGATGTTCGTAGTAGCTATTTTCTAAGATATGGGTGCTGGTAACGCCCAGGAGGCATGTATGGGTTTGCCTGCAGCAGCCACTCCGTAAATCCTTTTGAGCAGCATCAGCAGGGGCTCCCCATCTGGGTGTGCTCCGAGACTCTGTGCCAGGCAGAGGAAGAAGGAGCCACAGCCGGGTGATTACAGCACTCATGGCTTCGGCTGCGAGCTTCTAAGTATCTGTGCTGGGGCAGGGAGTGCTGGAAAGTAGCTGGGCTGGGATGCCATGCCTCCCAATGCCAGCTTCGCTCCTCTCAGCATGGAGGGGAATGCCATGCCAGGCTTTACACAAGGTCCGTGTACGCTGCTTCCACCCCGGTGCTCTGCAGGAGGGAGCGATGTCAAGAGGACTGAATCCCAATCCAACTTCCCGTAAGAGGCAGACATTGCCTGCTGGGCTAAGGGGAAGCGGCAATAGCTGTTGCGTTTTGTGCTAAACGCAGCCTTGCTGCTGCGCGTTAGCCACGGTTAGAGTACAGCCAGCGATCCAAACACTGCGGGGATGTCGGCAGAGATGCCTCACCTCTGCATCCCAGAAACGCTCTGGCCAGTGGAGGTAACAGCACCTATAGGCACACACGAGCAAAACTAAGCATCTAGAGAAGCAACAGGAGAGGGAACATAATTACCCACAGACTTTTCAGTACCTGGAGTTTTGTGCAGTTCTTTCTTAGACTTTGTCACCTAAATTTTTCATGAAGACCACTATAGGTGCTGATGTGCGATTTTTGTTTCGGTTCTTGGTAAGTATTTAAAGATTTACTTCAGAATCAATATATCCTTTTGTCTTCTTTCTTTGGCATGCATCCAACTGCTGGGTGCTCTTCACAGCACAGGAGTTTTTACTTCAGCAAGTGGATTCCCAGCTGTGTTTATTTCCAGAGGATGTTAATGAAAAAGTTATGTGCTTTTTTCTTTCTTTTATTTTTTATTTTTTTTTACCAAGAAAAATCATCAGCATGTGTAGTCCCTCTTTTCATGACCTCCTTTGCATTCTCACCAAACTTCTGCGCTTGCACCCAGCTTCCCGGGCATTGTGCTTTAGCTGCCTGAGTTTGAAACCTTTTTGGTCTTTCTAGCATGTTTCTAGGAGAGGACTGATTTTTCCCATTTCATGGATCTCACTGTTTGGCTTCCATGGTTTCCAGGACTGATACCAATCCCATAAGACACCCTGTCAGTGTAAGCATCGCCCTTCCCAGAGCTCTGAGCCCAGGGAGCTCTGACATGTGGTTTACCTCTCCAGGACCACATGGTGAAGCACATCCCACATAAATTCTTTAAATATTCAAAATCAACCACAGCTCTCTCTGAAGAACAGAAGAAATATTCAAACTGAGCTGAAATGTCTGTTTGCTAAGGTGGACTATCTTTCCAGTATCCTTCATCGTTTAATTTAGACTTCTCTCCTTATTGTGGCTTCTCCACTAGAGAAACATGTCTCCTTCTGCTCCCCAGAAATGACCGTTCTCTGGGGACTTGAAGACCTTTCTTCTTCTGACAGCCTTTGTCTTTTTCTCTTTAAAACAGTTCTGTTTGTTCCTTTGCAGGACCTACCATTACACATTGTTCTCAGGGAAGGAATTAAACGTTATTTTCTAGCTTTAGACCCTTCTTGGCATCTTCATCAGCTACCCAGAATTTGGTTATTGAAGTCAAGTTCTTTGTTTTATTCTGTTTCCTTATTTACTCCAGAGAGGAGCTTGGTATGTGTCAACCCAAAGCTGAGTTCTTACATATTGAGACAGACAATTTTATACAATTGCAAACTTACCTTTGAACTTACCTATCTTGCTTTACACAGAGTCCTCAAATCATCATCGGGTGCCATATAGCTTTTTCATTCGTTCCTCAGAATCAGCTGTCAGGTTTTAAGAAGCTGAATGATCTTGGCAAGATTATACAAACCTAGGGAAAGACAAGAGTAGTGTGCAACATCAGTATAGATGGTTCTCGGTCTACGCTATTCCTTTGCTTTCCATAGTTTGTTTCTGCGATATGATATCTGCTGTCATCACAAAAATTAATGACAAAACTTCAAAAGATGTGAGGAGCAATTTACAGCAATTTCACATCAATAGCAGCAGGCAAGCCCCCAATTTCTAGACAAGATAAAACACTGGAAAAAGTAACCATCATATTTTTAGCATTTATGCTTCTCTCTACTAAAACATTTTTATTATAATTAGGTAGCTCCCAATGAATCCCAGTGGTGTGGATCAAATTTTACCTTACTCTTAGTGCTGCAAAATCAATATAATTCCATTTATTGGAATAGATTTACATCTAATTTGTAGAATATGGTTTGTATCAAGGCCAAAATCTGATTGCCCAGTGAATTTCTCTGATATGATGCCATGTACAAAGGGTGCAGAAATCTGGCTAAAACTACTGTGAAATTACTGCTTGGTCAACTGGATTTTCCTGCCTACTGGAAAAAAAAGTAATGAGCAGCTAAATTCAAGCATTTAACGTATTTTCAGCCCAAGCTGATTAGATCCAATTTGATTAACTTCCTCTGACTTTCATCCTACTGAAACGGCAGGGTGTTTCTTGTAAGGACGAGGAGAAGATGGCAAGGACAATTTATATGGAAGTGCTTCAATAACGAAGGGGCTGCAAATGTGAAAGGAACCACTGATAATTCAGAATTCTCCTTGGTGTTCAGATTAACACAGAGCAAATACTTGCTAATGCCAACGCGTCTTGTTGAATTAAAAAATTTAACTCGCTTCTTTTCTTACTTACTGCCAGTAAGTTTCTGGGGAAAGGTTTGCATATGCATATAGTTGTGTTGACCCATGCTCTGTCTTCCTATTTAATTCACTTACCTTCCCCATGACATTGACATTTCTATTAAATTAAATCTGGGAAGCGTGTATCTATCACATTACATTCTTCATCTAGAATATAAGAACTCTTTGGGTGTGAGACCTTACGCGCAGTGATTAGAAATGAGGTAGGAATGCCAAGTGCATTGTTCTGTCTTTAGACAGTCTTTTATGTAGGAATAAGGATTAGGTTTGGTTTACAGGATATGAGAAAATCGATTTTTGTAAGTTCTAGAAAAGAACGTATCTTGAAGTTGGCAAACTTTCCCTTCCTTGTGTGTTCACTTGGAAGAGAAGACAGCAGTGGGCTGCTCAGGCTGGGGCTGTACTCAAAAGTGGCCATTTTCAAACAGAAGGATCCTCCCCAGGAGCTGGAATGTAATGTGGAAAGGTGGATGTCTAGAAAGCAGTTACTAAAAACAATTCATCACTTTACCCCAGTCAATCAGTGACGGCTACGCAGACAGCAAGGCGAAAGACCGCTCTTGGTCTGAACCCTTGTTGGAGAAATGTATCGGTGAATCCATATAATGGTTTGAACCAAGGAACAAAGGCACAGGCGAATAGATAACAAAGAGCAAAAGGGGATAAAAGTGAAAGTGTGCAGCTGAGAGAACAGTTGATTAATTGCATGCAAAGCAGCAGCTGTGATTTATTCTTATTTCTTCTCTTCGTTCTCAGTAGCTGGATGATGACTTTTAAGGCCTTTCAGAAACTACACGCTGGCAGTCCTGCAGAGGGAATGTATTGCTCACCCTCCATCGTTGGTCATGCCATGTTTAAAAGGACACTCAGAGTATGAAATAAATGATATAAAAATCATCTCAAACACTGTATTACCATGGTTTGGAAGGGGGTTGCTTTTATCAAACAGCTGTAAAACACTATTCATTATGTCCTCATTTAATAATTTTTTTGTATTATTTAATATTTTTATAATCTGTATAACCAATATGTATTCACTAGCTGACAACATTTCAGATCCCAATACATTTACACAGAAAGCATTTATAAGAAAATATACCATTTCTCAGATGAAGTGGAAATTTCGAAGTAGTGAATGTTTTGGTTTTTTTACAAGGAGCCAAAAAGCACTTACTGTAACAGTAGGCAGATAACAACTCAATTTCCAAGCCAGGAGGCTTCCACTGTAAGCACCAGCACGAATACACTTGAAAGGAAAAGTGTTTCAGACGAGGATGTTCAGTGATAGGCAGCTATGGTGGCAGGTCACCTAACACAGTCTGAAATTTTGGGTGAAATTTTACATGTTTTCTCTAAGTAACTCAGTCCTTACGTCTTAAAGATAAAAGAGATAAAGATAAAAGAGAACCCAAGTTCTTCAGAGCCCTTATAGAAGAAGACACATAAGCAAAAAATTTTAAACAGCGAGGGGACATTTTTAATAACTTGTGAAGCAATTTTTTAAAGCTTTTGCTTCATCAGTCACAGAAACAAAACAAAGCTGAACTTCTAGGATTTAGATGCATTTTCTGATCCACAGCACCTTTTGCTAGGCAGTATTTTGTTGGAGTTTGAAGATTTTTAATACAAAATTTGTCAAATGTCTGTCATATATGGACTGACATTTCCCTACAAATTTTCTGGGAGAAAGGAAAGAGTCTGTGAGGGCGGTTTGCCCTGTCTGTAACCCATTTTCAAAGGCAGATCATTTGAGGCTTCTTCCTCCGATAAAAGGCGTATTCAAAAGGTTTGTGAATGAATGTTTACTGCTGAACTATTCATCATGAACAGTATCTTGAGCAAGAGATTGAGTCCTGAATACAGCTATAACGATTATAAAACATATCTTGTTTCTGACTGAAGAACTACTTAGCTCCAAATAGGACAGGGATTCTAATGTTCCAGCTGAGAAGAAAAGGCCATTTAAAAGTGCTTCTTAATTAATTACTTTGGATGATCCAATAGGTGCAACAGTTGTGGGGAAGCCTTTCAACTCTGCATTATTATATCTATGAAAGAAAACCCAGAGATCATGAGGTTAGACTTCAATCCTGTGACGCTTTTTGTACAGCAGGTTGGTAGCTAATAGTTTAGTGTTATCCATTGATTTTATTCATTGGGATTATCCAACATCTTCAGTAAAAATGAATGCAGATTTAAACTGGTTGTATCTGTACATAATCAACTAACAGCCACTTATAGAGGATTATTTTCTGTATCCTACTGCATTGCCTCCCCATCTGAAGGGTAAACACTAAATACATTGCTAGACTGCACGGTAAAGCCTTATGGCAAACTGCATTGTGTCTGTAAGTAAACAGGAGCCTGCCACAATCACCATTCGGAAAAGAGCAGGAAAGGCACATTTGCTTTGACAAAGTTGCTGGAGCGCACTAGGATTTTAAAACCCAAAGACTTGAGCTCCTAAAAATCTATAGGGATTATACTGTGCGGTAACCTACTGTAAAGTAAAAGCTGGGCACAATCCTCCACCTGTGCTGCCTGGAACCAGTGTGTTTGGTGGGAATTGTCAGTGCCTCCTTTCAGTGCTGTAGCTCTTTTGAGAGTGGGAAGCATGTAAAAACCATCATCTCCAAAACAGCGAAGGGTATAACGCAGCGATTTGCCCAGTCTTTTCTGAATAACCTGAAAGCTAAGAGGATGCTGACGCCTGGGTTTTTCTGACTTCTCTAAGCTGTCATACCTGCCATTAAGGAAAGTCTAAGCAGATGCTTGGGCAAAGGAGGAAACTTCCTGGATAAAAGAAATCTCTTTAGCACCCGTGTGGTTTTGCCCTGTAACTCAAAAGAGTGAGCCAGTTCCAAACTGGTTGGCTCCAGTTTGTTGTCTGGCAGACCAGCATCAAGTATAAGCAGATAATTTCCCTCCTAGCATTACAGAGGCTGATCAGCAATCCTGTTTGACTTTTTTTTCTTTTTCCTGGGAATTGCATAAATTATATGGTTTTAAACAGAATGTTGCTATTCTTCCTTTTCTGGATTTTTCTGTGGCCTCTACTGCTCATGCAGTGTCTTTCTAAGACTGATGATTAACTTAAGCAACAGTACTTCACCTATCAATTTTCTGCTGGCTTATTTTAGAAATATATATGGGGACACAAAAGAGCAGAAGTGGACGGTAGGAAAGAGGATTTAAGAAATAAGTAAAACTCATTGCCACAGAAAAAAAAAAAAAAATAGAGTTTCTGGGTTACCTGAGCAACAACCAGGTCTTTTTGATCACAAATTTACTAAATGACACGGAAGTGGAAATTAGAATGACTTGCAATAAGCTCATCTGCTCAGTTAGTGAAGATCTAACCAAATGTGGTAAACGACAGGCTGGATCCAGACCAGGATTTGGGAAGGAGGTGAAGACATTGCTTAGGCCTTCCTCACTGATAAATACTGCATGGGTTATATGGCAATGACAGGCAGATGTTCAAGCAGCTGGAGCAGTTACCAGCAGTGCAATTCTTGACGTAGGTGTTTAAGCTCGGTGTCAGGTTTTGGAAAATTACATCTTCAGGACCAAAATCTGCTAAAACAACTTCAGTTGTGGTGTCAGTTGTGAGGCTTGTGAGTGGATGTTGAAAAGATCCTGATACTCAAAACCGCAATTCGAGGTCAGAAGATAGAAGGAAGAGCACATGAATCAGCTATAACGGGCCTATGAAACAGCTGCCATTACTAGCCAGTGGCTGTCTGAATGTATGCAGATCGTCTGTCTGATTATGCCTTGCCCTCACCATCGCTGTTACATGGGTGATTAACAGATATTACACAGAAGAAATTGCCTTAGGGTGGCAAGCTGTCTTAATATCCTTGGGCTCATCCGTCAGTGCACGTTCGCAGAGATGGATGGGGCTTAATTTGCTATTCACTTGTCCAGACATCTTAATTCCTCTCTCCCTGAAGGGTATCTTCTCTTCCAGAATAGTCAATAAATGTTCAAGTAAGATGTTAGATGACCTTTAAGGTCCCTTCCAACCCAAACCATTCTATGATTCTGTGATTTTATGTTATGTTTCGCACTGGATACTTAAAACGCCTCTTACTCATGGACAGCATTGGATGTTTTTTTCTTACCTCAACCAGAAGGATTTATCATTTGAATATGTTTAAAGCTTGTTATTTCAGTGCTTCTGTTAAAAAGGACTTTTAGTGGTGCATTTTGTAAAAGATAAATCATAAAGCCATAAACATGTCAAGATCAGCTAAAAACATGTTTTAGCAAGGCTAGACATGCATCTGGTAAAGAACGTAATTGGCATGTTTTTAAGTAAAACATCGCTCTTGGGACTGCAAGACAGCTGGTGGCTGGTTTTATTTTTTGTTAGCTTTGC
This sequence comes from Alca torda, assembly GCA_008658365.1. Classification (NCBI taxonomy): domain Eukaryota; kingdom Metazoa; phylum Chordata; class Aves; order Charadriiformes; family Alcidae; genus Alca; species Alca torda. Next base: position 48,818,466 of record CM018080.1, read on the forward strand.
TTTAGCCATCTCTAAGAAAACATTCATTGTAACATTTTTTAAAGTAAAATTTTCTTCAAAGCCAACTTTAAAATATAAAAAAAAATTATATACTGAACAAAAAATATTTTAGCCAATTTTCACTTTCTAGAAGGCCAGAGAGGAAGGGACAATGATGGTTTTTTTTCAAACCCAGTGTGTGTGATACAGATTTTCAGGTGTTCCCAGAGATCCTGGAAGGCAGCAACACTCAGCACTCAGCAAAATGTGGCATCACTAGGTCAGCCATAGTTTTCATTAAAGCATCAGCACCCCAGGAGCTCTAATAGCCTTCATGAAGTTGACTGCATTGGAATAATTGCTAACTAATTTTTGGTCCACAGCTCCCTTTTTTTATTTCAGAAAATATTTTCATACTGGACCAGCTACCTTGGTCTTGTAGCATTTTTGTCTTAGTACATATTCAAACCATACTGTACTCCCAACAACAGCATGGTGGTGTTTTGTTTTTTTTCTTACTTTGCACTTGTGGGAGTTTGTCAGTTATGATCTGCCTTTTCTGTTGAAATGTGGTGACTTTTCTCTGCCTATATCATTCTGCATCATACACATTAGAATTTTTTGAAAACACAACAACACAAAAAACCATAAATCTTTTCCCGTTCATTTAAAACTGTCCTTTGGAGAATGTAATTTATTTCTCTACTTGTTAAGAAAGTTGCTGTGACTTTGAAACCATTAATTTCTTCAGCTGCTGGCTGGGTGAAAAAAGATTTTTTTTTTTTTCTGTGTAGTTCACAAGCCTTGTTTTCAGAAGAAAATGAGCCTCTAATGGAAGTCTGATAAACTCCTCTTCAACTACTTCACTGACAGGCTTTTTCTTTTAAAAGAGATTCCTTTGTGACACAGGCTTTTGCACCTGTTTTCCAACGTGTGCCTTATATACTGCATCAAAGCACTATTTCCTTTTCATGTATGGCAAACTGGTTTGGACATGGCTTCCAGGAGGCCATTATAGAGAGACAAAAGACTGTACAGAGTTCTTTTAGTGCAGAAAGCACTTCATAAATGGCCTCAAACCCTTTGGGTTTATTTCCACACAGTTAGCCATGGCACTGGTCACTTTAAAATCCTGAGAAACCCTATTATTTAATGATGTGCTTTTCCAAAGTAAAATGTGCTGTTCAGCTGGGGAATAAGCACGGTGCATGATGAGGTTAGAAGCATTTAAACGTAATGCTAGTATAGGTGACATCTTCAAAACTCCTAGAAAGAGCCAAGACTACTTTGTCATTTTTTCAAGGGTTTTAAAATGAACCAAGTTTATCGTATTTGGAGTTATTCATGCATTTCTTCTTCCCCTGGCAGAATACATTATGAACTAAATGGGTGATACTTCAGTTCCTGGGATAAATATATTTACTAAAAGTTTTCTCAGCTTCACCATTTTCATAAGCAGAACGTGAAAAATAATTTTCATTAGATGTAGTCATTCAACTGATCAGCATTAATAGTATCAAGTAAGGCACAACACATCTTTAAAAAAGGTGTTCACAAAGCAGGGCCTCATACACAGGCTGCCAACAGGCGAACCTCCCTGCTTCCAGGCTTAACAGCTTCTGAAAGCCTGGGAAAAGCTATCTTCCAAAATAATCTGAAATCTCTAGGGCGATTCTTGTGATGAACTTATCTCTGTGCTTTTTTAAATCTTTCCTTCATTTAACACCAATGTTTGAAACGATGGGCCTTTCTTAAGTGGCTGTTTCTTAGCGCAGAGGCCAGGACGCAGCCCTGGGTTAGGGCTTTCAGACTTCCAGACAGTGAGGCCTTGCACTCCCAAGGCCATGTCATCTCTATAAAGTTCAGCCAGGCATTTCCCCCCTAAGTTTTTTTTTACTCTTATATTTTTCAGCCTTATGATTTCAGCTCAGTGATTGTCTTCAAGTAACTGCTCAGAGAAGAGCTCGCGTCTCCTGGAAGCTCACAAATACTGAGCTCTGGTAGGATCCTCCTTTGTTGGGCCTGGCAGCTGCAGGTACCTGTGGGGAGAGGTGAGACCCCCTCTGAACGGCTCACATTTCCGACCGCAGCGCAATGTTTGCTCACAAAGAAAAGCTGTTAATTCAGTTAACAAACGTGCAGAAAGAAACCTCATAAAGCAGAGAGAAAGCAAATAAATGAGGTTTTGTGGGTGTCTCAAAGGCTACGGTTGGGTGTTTAATCAAAAGTGTTTCAAAAACGGTTTCACAGTTTCACTTCTGAAAGGATTCACTTCAGCTTTATCTTTGCCTATAGGAACGTGTCCATTTCCAGACATCATTAAAGTATGATTTTATTTCCACAAATCTATAAATATCTGACTGGAAAGCCTGGCATCCCTCTTATCCTCTAGAGGAAGTCCCATCTGACTGGGCACCTGCTGTGCCTGGGAGACCCTACTCCGAGCTGGGGGACTGGACTGGCCAGTCTCCGGAGGCCCTCCCCCTGATTCTGGGACATCCTTACTACATCACTTCACAGAATCACACAGAATCACAGAATGGTAGGGGTTGGAAGGGATCTCTGGAGATCATCTAGTCTAACCCCCCTGCCAGAGCAGTTTCACCTAGAGCAGGTTGCACAGGAACTTGTCCAGTTATATCTGAAAACACCCAGCTTTGTAGCTTTTGACCATTCTTTATCATCATGTTATAATCGCATTCAATTCTACCCTCCTCTGCATGCTTGTCTTGTTCTTGTTTAATTGTTTGTGTGGGTAAGGCAGCTGATGCTGAGATTTTGAGTGTGCCTGAGAGCAGGATGGGTCATCATCCAGATAGGTAAGCAGAGAATCAGTCCTTGCAGTAGGTATTGTGTTGTTTTTTTTTTTTAACATTTTCAATGGCACAATACTCTGACAGTGAGCCAAAGTTGCTATGGAGGATATGGAGTAGCGCAGTGTGAACCTCCCTGTCCTAGTTTACATAGAGGTCCTTTTTTACATAAATGTTTGGATCTGTAAAATCATATGAGTAGGCTGGATCACTAAACTTAGGCTTGTCTTACAGACATATGCCACTAGACCTGTCATTCAAAGAGCATCTCTGGCTTCACAGGAAGGAACACAGGCATTACATTCAGGATATCCACAAGCCAGGGACTTAGCAAGTCCTTGCATTTTGAAAAAGCAAGACATTCTTTAAAACAAAACTGTACGCCTTGTTGTCGTGTGGATAGAAGCTAGCACACTGTTTCAGCAATGACTTACTCTTTTCTCCACGCCAAACTTCACTATGCGCTCTGTTGCTGTCACGTTTCATTGATTATTTTTTTTTTCCTCCTCTATGGTGTTGTCCTAAGTTTGTCTGGATATTTTTGCACCTGCTGGCAATAACGCTTCTTTTGTAGGTGATGTATTCTTTGGAGTAGCCTGACATTATTCAGGTTGAGCAGCCTGATCTAGTGAAAGATGTCCCTGCCCATGGCAGGGGGATCGGACAAGATGATCTTTAAAGGTCCCTTCCAACCCAAACCGTTCTGTGATTCTATGATTACTTCACAAACTCAGGTTTTATTCCCCACTGTCCATCTTTCAGCGCCCCCAGCATAATTTTTTTCTTTTGAAATGTCAAAAAGGGTGAGAAATAACCTTTGCCCCCTTCATAATGCCTAGCTTTTGAGACACAGATTAATACATAAGAAATTCAAAGTTGTTAAAACAGATGTTCAAGGCTGTCATTGTACACTCATCACAAGCGCTCACCCAATTGTCAGTTCTGTCACCAGTTCTTCAATGATAGATATTTACTGAAATCTCTGATAATGTTTGACATCAGCATTGTCTACCAGTTTTTGTAATTGTAATCAAAGTATTAATATCTGCTTCTGCTTTTATGCAGAATATTTCAAAAACCTTAACTACATATCATACCAAAAGCCTTTTCTATATGATCTGAACTTATGATCCTTGCTTTGCATTTGCAGTCCCTGCAGCACCTGCTTGGGAACTGTGAATTTTTTGTCCTTGTTCTTAGCATTCTGGGGGCTGTCTGTCAGTCTCCAAGGAACTAAAGCAGTGTTTGTGCTGTCTTTTACGCTATGCTCCTTTGATCTGTCCTTCAGTTTGATGTATTCAAGCATCAGGCTAACCTCATTTTCTGGGTGAGGTTTTCTGTTCCTTGGAGGTAGCAATGCTGAGGCCCTTGGCTCCCAACCTTCCTCTCTGCCATCAAGATAAGGCTCAAAATTGCTTAGGAAAATGTAATCACACACAAACACACATGCACATGCTATTTTTTCATGTTACCAAAAATTAGCTTTCCTTATCTGTCCAGCTTCTTCTCTTCTCTTCTCTTCTCTTCTCTTCTCTTCTCTTCTCTTCTCTTCTCTTCTCTTCTCTTCTCTTCTCTTCTCTCTTCTCTTCTCTTCTCTTCTCTTCTCTTCTCTTCTCTTCTCTTCTCTTCTCTTCTCTTCTCTTCTCTTCTCTTCTCTTCTCTTCTCTTCTCTTCTCTTCTCTCTTCTCTTCTCTTCTCTTCTCTTCTCTTCTCTTCTCTTCTCTTCTTCTCTTCTCTTCTCTTCTTCTTCTCTTTTCTTTTCTCTTTTCTTTTCTTTTCTTTTCTTTTCTTTTCTTTTCTTTTCTTTTCTTTTCTTTTCTTTTCTTTTCTTTTCTTTTCTTTTCTTTTCTTTTCTTTTCTTTTCTTTTCTTTTCTTTTTTCTTATCTTCTTCCCTTCCCTTCCCTTCCCTTCCCTTCCCTTCCCTTCCCTTCCTTTTTTGACCTTAACACTCACAGCCGAGGTCTTTCTGCTGTAGAATAAAATTCTGCCAAGAATAAAATTCACAATAAGCAATTTAAAAAACTCTTAAAATACAGGCAGAGCTGTACTATTTAAAAGGACAATTTTAGTGTAGATGGACCTATAGCTTAATTAGTACACAACATTATGTTCCTATTCCTCAATAGCTGAAGTAATGATGTTTACACAGACTGATTGACTGAAAACAAGCCCTTGAAACAGTGTTAATTACATTCACAATTCAGACAAAGTATTACCCTGCCAAGATGAATTATGGCCTGAAGTTACTGCTTATTGTTAGTAAAGTAGACTATTCAACAGAAAAAAAGGTTTATATGTACATATATGTATTCATCATACATACAAATGCTTATCTGATGCAGATATTTTTTTTTTCACTTTTGTATATATATATATATAGAATCGTAGAATCATAGAATGGTTTGGGTTGGAAGGGACCTTAAAGATCATCTAGTTCCAACCCCACTGCCATGGGCAGGGACACCTCCCACTAGACCAGGCTGATCAAAGCGCCATCCAGCCTGGCCTTGAACACTTGCAGGGATGGGGCATCCACAACCTGCCTGGGCAACCTGTTCCACTGCCTCACCACCCTCACAGTGAAGAATTTCTTCCTAATATCTCATCTAAATCTCCCCTCTTTCAGTTTAAAACCATCACCTCTTGTCCTATCACTACATGCCCTTGTAAAAAGTCTCTCTCCAGCTTTCTTGCAGGCCTCCTTCAGATACCGGAAGGCCACAATAAGGTCTCCCTGGAGCCTTCTCTTCTCCAGGCTGAACAACCCTAGCTCTCTCAGCCTGTCCCCACAGGAGAGGTGCCCCAGCCCTCTGATCATCTCTAACCCCTACCATTCTGCGATTCTGTGATCCCTCCAGCACATATTAATCTAATTATTTTTAATTTATTACTTTGAACAAGAGAAACGCTACTGCTTTAGCATCCTTCTCTGATCAAGGCATCAAATAGAACTTTATTTTTTTTTTATTGTAAAATGTAGGTCTTTCATTTCTCTGAAAAGAAATAGCAAAAACCTATTTCCCAAGACGAAAAGCTGGTTCCCAACAGGCTCAGAGAGTGGCCGTAGGGCTGCAGCCTCCACCAGAGGCCTGAGCCGGCAGATAGGGGCACTAACAGCTTTGCTCGCTGAATTGTACTTGGTGCTACTTGTCTGTTAGCGCTCTCCGCCACTTTACGCAGAACTAACGCTTGCCGTCATTACAGTACCCGTACCAAGGTATTAGCTGCTAAGGACATTTCCGCAGCGGGTTTCAGGTTGTCTTGAGGTGGCACACGTGCAGGTTTGCACCGAAAAGGGGATTTATCACTCTCAAAGGTGGGCTTGGTGTCACCATGGTGGCCAGAGGTGTCTATGGAGGAGAGAGGGGGAAGCCAGCCTCTGCAGCGCCCTTGCAAACAGCTGCGGGGACTGAAGCCTGGCTGCCTTCCCCGGGGCTGGGAAGTAGGGGTGTAGGTGTAATTGAGTTCTCGAACACTTTTGTTGCCCCAGCGGAGTTATCGATATTATTCTGCCATTTAGAGCCTGCCAGACCATTGATGTCTGGCTCTGATGAGTGGTAAGGCTGGACCAGATGTGGTGTTGCACCCCTATAGGAGGCTCAAGTACCTTTTCATACGAAATATTAAAATTAATATTTAATTAAATATTCAATACAAATGTGTCAATAAAATTTAGGTTATTTCATTAGATAAAAAATTCTATGGTTTAAGACTAAATAAAAACTACACAAACCTGTAAATGACTGTTCAACAAGTCACAAAAAAGTTTGAAAACGGTAATAAGGTGTTTTCAAAACTGAGCCCTGTTCTATCCCTATAGTACCACAAAAGGTGTACAGACTTGCAGATGTATCTAGGGATGATGGAACGGCGCTAGGCATAGCACCTCAGGCTTCAAAAACGACATAAAAATTACAAAGGGAAACCAGAGTGTAGGAGTAAAATATTTATACATTGAATTTATGATAGCACAGGAGCTGTAACAAGGCTGTGTACATTTCTCACACAAGACCTCGAATGAACTTTAAATAAAATATAACCTTAATTATATAAAGCAGAATGGCAGGGTTCTCATAAATTATACAAAAAACTTACAGTAATGAAAATTATAGAGGCTCTCTCACAAAGAGTTATGTATTATTTAAGGGCTGTACAGACTTTATAACAGAGGTATCAACAGACCCATAAAAATGTTGTCTATTAAAATTGAATTTTTATTATATTTTTCATCCAGTATTGTCCCTTCAGCACTTTTTTTGCTTTTGTTTTCTGATTTATTAACAGTGGAAGCTTTTCTTAAGCTAGGTTTCTGTTCAAGGCATAACATGTGGTTCGTATACTTGAAACGAGAGAAGGGCAGTAACAGGTATCCAGCTCTCCACTCTGGTTTTAACAGTGACTCACTGTGAGCTGAACTTCGTTGTGTTAAATACAGACGTTGCCTCACATACGCTAAAACAAAACCAGCTTTTCCTATGCTCTCCGAAAAACAAATTGGTGAAAGCCCCGAGATTTTGCTATTTCTACCCTCAAAGTCCCATTCACACACTCGGCGTGGCACTAACCTACATCTGTGTTACAAGATTGGGTTCTCAGAAGGCTTTTCTCAGGGGCAAAGGAATGTTACGCACAATCTCTTACACAGGTATTTTATATCCCCGCGGTGGCACAGACTGTGCACGGGACTGGTGCAGTCCTCAAAGCAGCATCTCCCTCCTGTCCTTCAGCCTCAGTGAAACAGTGCTGTCTGCCAGGTTTGAGAACTCTCCAAACAAATTAAAGAGGGAAAAACAATCTCAATATACACAAGAAAGTGTAGATTGTACTGGGGTAACTATACTTCTTTTTTCACCAAAACATCTAATATCATTAGTTTCAATATCAATATTGCCCTTTAGAAATGGACTTAACCGTGCCGGGAGCTCTGCAGAAGGTTACATCTCTCTCAGCCTGCTGGAACATGACATTGCGGGTGCAGAGGGGTGCAGAAGGAAGCAGCAGCAATGGAGCTCAAGGCAGGGTCCCAGGTCACCCAGCAGCCGGTCATCCAGCGAAGCAGTGTATCTGCGGCGGTGACTCAGCTCTAATAGCCCTGGAGATATTTCCAGCTTTTACAGCTCCACAGAGTGCTCGGGATGGCCGGGCGGGAGGTGTAGAGCTTGCTTGGGCAAAGAGATCTGGAAACAGAAGAGCGTATTGCACAAAGGAGCGCTGTTATAGCCATGCATCCCCTGCCTTCCTGGGCAGGCTGAGCCCTTCGCCACCATGTAGCCATCTGCATGAGAAAATAGCATTGCCAATGAAATAAATGCTGCCACACACCAGGCTGTCCCTGATTAAATATCATTTTGTCAAATAATTGTTGCAGTAAAGGAGAGTTTCAGGACGCAGCTAGCTCATTCTGCCCTTGTAGTCAGAGGGAGGGTCAAGACGTTGAAGGGAATGGTTCTGACCACTTGTACGGATGTAAGTTTGTCTCACCAGGCAGCCACGCAGTTCAGATGCTGAGCTTCCACTGATGGGAAATCACAGAGGGGTGCGCGTGCATATGTGTGTGTGTGATTTTCTGCATACACTTAGCAAAATGAACCACACTGGACATTTTTTTTCATATCAGAAATTCGACCCAAGTCCAAGTTTACTGCTGTCAGGTAGCTGTGACAGCACCGCGTCTGCTTCCACGAACATCGCCTCTCACACAGTGAAAGTCGTCTTCACATAAATGTGAAGATTTTCTTCTCTTCCTGGGAAGGACTTAATGTCCCCGTTCCTTTCCCGGACAGGACTCTGCTTGCTGACATAGCAGTGTCATAAGGGGAGTGATGTGAGATGATTTGAGAGAGCTTTAGCTCTTCCTGCAAGAGTTCCTATGGGTAACAATTACTCCATCAGGGCTAGAATTTTCCTAGGACTGCTTGTGCTCCAACAGCACCAGCATAGTCTATCGTGGCAGAAGTGAATTTTGCCAAATTATTGATGTCTGCACACTGTAGGAACAGTACGCAGTACAGGACATTTTTTTAGTAAGTCTTTGAAGTACAGCTTCTCTTAGAGTTGTTTCTTCTGCTTCTCTTTTAGAAGCACAAAATATGCTTATGTGGGTAGTTCAGTGCAGAATGTGTCTGACGGAAGGAGGGTCCGCATCTTTGCAGGTATCTAAGTCTTTCTATATTTCTCTTTCCTAAATACTATTTTCTTGATGATCTTTTCACTGCAGTTGAAAGTCTTGATCCTATTTAGCTTGGTTCACACCTGTCATTATTCTCAATCATTTTCTAGTGATTGTTCCACTAGTGAAATTCATCATTTCCCCAGTGAGTCATGACCAAAGTAGAGCTGATAGAGAAAAACAAGGAAAAGAGTTAGTCAAATAAATAGAAAATGCATTAGGAATACAGCCACAACATCACAGACAAAGAGCTCTGATCATAGGTTAAACTGCAAAGCTGTTTCATGATGATATTTATATTTCTAACATCACAATGATTCATTATTGTTGCTATAGTGTTTCCCCCTCTTTCTACCCACTTCCTCTTTGTGGGAAAGGCAGAAGCAGCAAACTGCACACATTGAAAAAGGAAACAAAACCTCTCAGAAAAGAGAGGTGTTTTGCAGAACAATAGAAAGACCCAATCTCATGATCCAAAATTAACTGTAAAATATATATGTCTGGTCCTAGGCTTCCTACACGCGTGTTATACTTGGTGCGCCAGGCTTCATTCATGAGGGATTAGGATTGATGAACTGTTTCTCACACTCTTTCACAGCATCAAGCATACCAGGAAATGAAAAATGAAGCTTTAGTTAATGTAATCTGTGAATGTCAGGACATCTAGAATTAAAACATGCTGAGCCGTGTACCACCAGGCAAAGGGAGATTAGTGTGGGTAAAGATCCAGGAGAAACACAGCGATTGGTAGCGCTGGAGTAGTTTACAATAGAAAAGATGAAATGATCTAAAACTGGCCTGGAGTACGCAGCTGGATTCCCTGAGGCTGCGTGTTGTGTGTGTGACACACCAGGAGTCCCCTGGGCTGTGCCCCCTTGGACGTGTCTGGGGAAGGGGGATGTGACAGGGCTGGGGGACCTGGGCAGAGTGAGAAGGGCTGGGTGGGACGGCTGCACAGCCAAGTCCCAGGGCTCTGCCTTTTGGAGGCTGGTGCTTGTTTTAATTCAGCTTTTCTGGATTTTTCAGAGGCTGCTAAATCAAGGTATTGAGGAAAGAAAACAGAGAGACTAGATTTTTTTGTGGAGTTGCTTAATTATAGAAAATTGATGCCTGTTTCCGCTTGTTAGATTTCAATATAAGCATGCTACTGTTAGATTGAGACCAATATTTGCTTAATGTTAGTCAATATTTACCTTCTGCTTTAGGAGAATTTCCTGTTGAACATCAGTTCTTCTTTTGAAACTGGCTATTGATAAGAATTACAGCTGCTTTCTTTTCTTTGATTATACCCAGTACTTGCTTCAGGAAATCATGAAGCATGGTTATATTATACTATCAATGTGTTTGCTCTTTTAAATTGTTCTTTTATATAGGTAACCTGTAGCCTCTTGGAATATGCACACAATATAACCTGAACACACGGATGGATTTTAGAGCACTTTGCAGTAAGAGCTTTCGTATTAGAAGTTTTGCTGCCAAGACAAAATCTGCAAAATTGTGTTGCGCAGGAGGTGTGCAGTGCTTTAGAAAACTTTTACTGACTCTATCTGGAGTTTAAATTCCTTGCAACCTCTGAAAATGTAGCTCTGCTACAGAGAAATTCAGAGTTAGGATGAATATTCAGCAAACAAATCTGAATTCTTGCTTGAGCAATATATGAAGAAAACCAAACCACAACAGTTGAAGGAAAACTGAAGCTACAAGGAATGTAGTTGCTCAGTTCAGCTGAATGTTAGGAAAGATAACACCAGTTTATAGTAGTCAATGGATCATGGGACACAGGCAAATCGTATAATACTGATTTCAGAGTGGAAATCTGAAATTTTTACCAAGAAGGCTTTCTTCATTGCTGGGCTGGTAAATTAGAATTTGTCATGTTTATCTATCAGTGGTGACAATATAGTGCCATATCTGCAGACATATCTAACAAATCAATTGAAACACGTTTCAGTACCTTAAAAACATTCAATTTTCCCAACTCAGAATGATCTGATTCCCACTTGATTAACTATAATCTCAATTTTTACTTGAAATTACTCTTTTTCAGGAAATGTCACCCAACTTGTAAAATAAAAAGTTCACTAAATTTCATCAGCATTCTCTAATACCATAAAAAAAATCACTAGCTTTTTTTTCCCCTGCAGTTGTTTCCTGCTTTTCTTTCTGCATCACAAGAAGCAATCTTGTATTTTCAAATAATCTCCAGGTGTCAGTCACTGCTTTTATTTCCTCTTTTGTATGATTTCATAATTTCATTCTGTGTTTGATTCCCAGGCTGCCAGTTTAACTTGTTTCTCCTTCGCTGTTACGCTGTATGGATCAGACTGCTGCTCTGATTGCTCGCTAAGTCATTTCCCTTCTATATATTTGACTGTTGGTTTCTCCTCTGTTTCTCATATGTGAGTAATCTCTTTCCGACTGCCAGGACTGAAGTTTTTCACGCTTTCAAGGACTTATAAAAGAAGTCAAACATGAAACGGCTGCTTAACTTAGTGTGGTTTATAGCCTAAAATAGGGTTTGGTGCAAGGAGAAGAAAAGATAGCAAATGTAACAACAATTTGTAGAAAAGGCTGCAAATATGTTCCTGGAAGCCATAGGCCAGTAAGTCTGTTTTCCATAGAGGCACATTAGGAAAGTGTAAACAAGAATATAATGAGTTGGGATGTTCCAAAAGGTGATACAGCCTTTGTAGAGGGAAGTCACATCTCACAAAATTACAGCGTACCTGCACATTCAAAAAGCTTTTTCACAACCATCTTCATCAAAGCCTCTAAAGAAATAAAACTCCAATGGGATGAAAAGTGGAGTCCTATCATTGATAAATAACTGTTTAACAAGAACAGAAGAAAAGTCTAGGTATCAATATTTCGTTTTCAAAATGGAAGCCGATGGGCAACAGGGCCTCTGAGGCTCTTTGCTGACACCTGCACATTTCAGCAGTCATACACAATGTAAGAAAAGAGCTAAATAAATAGATAACAACATTTCCTTAGGACAGAGAAGTATTCAGGACTGTAATGAACTGTAGAAGAATCTCATTGTACTGAATAATTAAGTAAAAAAATCTGATGAAATTCAGTGGTGACAAACGCAAAGTAATGTACGCGGAAAAAGATAGACATAACTACAGTCAGACGTTGAGGAGCTCCAAGACAGCCATCAAGGGAGCTGGGGCCTGCTGTGGATAGGTTGATGCAAATATCAGTTCAGTGGTCAATAGCAATTCCTATGAAAAAGAGAGCAAAGCACAACACATCAGTATGCCCTGCATAAATTCAAAGTACTTTTGCATTGCAAATACTGTATATGGTTCTGGTCCTGCTCCTTTATCTTGGAAAGACTATTAAGGTAGAAAAGAAACAAGAAAGGTAACAGGGCTGGTTAGAAGTATGCCTTAGCAGGCTGAAAACTAGAGATTAAATGTGATAGACTTCCTCAGACTGGGGAAGAAATGAAAGAGAAGGAAATAATACAAGTCTGTAAAATCAGAAGGGGGAAGGTAAAGGGAGAATGTGCTAACTGCAAAAAGTGAGAAGTCTGAAATGAATTGTCAGGCAGCAGGTTAGACAAAGGCTTCTTTTTCACAAAGCATAATTACATTGTGGAACTTGCTGCCTCAGCTTTAATGGATACCAAGAGTATAAATGATTTGAAAAATGATTTGACAAGATTGATGATCAAATTGTTAAACGTGATGTCCTCAACGCCTCTAAACTGGTGGTTTCTGTGAGCTGGGAGGATACCCCAGGGAAAGATCACTCTGTCTGTATTTTCTTCCCTATTCACATTTTCTCATATTCTTTCACTGTCAAAGACAGCGGTCTGACCCAGTATGGCAATGCTGTGTCCTTGCAGCTTGGTCCTGCTTAGAGACCCGGGGTCTCTAATCCCAGGGCAGCTGACATCCTTCAGCTGGCAGATAGAACCGGGATGACCACGCCTGCAGTAGGTGGAAAGCAAAAAGATGGCAATTGCTTCGAAACCTATCATTTTTGCTGTAAGAAAAGCCAAGCAACTAGGAAGGCTTAGCTACACAACTGTAGTATGCACTGTACAGGTCACGGGCGTGGAAATGGGGGCTGCTGGTCCAGTTCTGAGGTACCCCAACAGGAAACAGGGGAAGCACGGTTCTCCTGGGATGGTGCAGGGACTGGAGAAAGACACCAAGCAGAGCAATAGGTGTCCTGCCATTGTGCCAAGACTTCAAACTGGCATATTTCAGCTGCAAATGTAAATATTTTGGATTAAAAATGTGGCCTCAATCAAGCATATCAACAGTAATTCAGATACCTCATGGCCTGTGGCTCTCTGGTTCAGTTCGTCGGGTAGGGAGCATCTCATGTGGCATGTCAGAGAAACTCTCAGCTGCTATGGAGAGACCTGCCAGGCATTTTTTCACATTACATTTTTGCAAAAAAAAAAAAATTTAAATGCTGCAATACTTCATTTTTCAAATGCTGTAGTGGCACCCCAGACTCCATTCTCCCTTTCTATAGCGGAAGGAAAAAAAAGGCATTTTACAAGCAAAGTAGGGAATTGACTTTTTTCAGTCCCTTGCCCTGTAAAGTATCTGAAACAGAAGAGAGGGGATAAATACTGCTTTTGCTAGTGTCTCATCAATCTTCTGGAAAATACATGGTGAGGCACTAATGCTGTGTCTTGGTGGGGGAATGCAGGTGCACTTTGCAGCTACCAGGTCTGGGTGCACGTCTCAGGCTCATGTGGAGATGTCACCCAGCTCTGCGCCAGCCTTCACTCATGTCATTCCATGCAAAAGAGCAACCGCAAGCCCTGACCAGGGCCAGGACACAGAGGGGACGTGGGGAGGTATGTCCATACCTCCAGGACTTATGGAGATACCTGCCCCAAGGAGAGACATGGCTGTGCTAAGGGTTGTCTTTGCTCTCAGAGAGAACAGCTCACAGCTCCTCTGATGCTCGAGTAACGTGTGTGATCCCAGCACGGACACAACAGGCTTATTTCGGGGTCCTTAGGTTAGACAGGAGAGTTTTGGTATGAGAGCTTTCACTGACCTCATGAAAGAATTGGCTTGTAGATTCTCTGTGTTTGTTTGCAGAGCACAAGATCATCAGTAATTTTACTAAAACAAGAGCAAATCCTATTGCCCTACTTTTTTGTCCATGAATAAACCACATTTTTCCTTACAGAAATTTGGGGGGAAAAAAGAGGCAGATCCCACCAAGGATAACAATCTACTTCCAGCTAGTGTTAGCAGGGCTGTTGTATGAAAAAGGTTTTTGAAAGAATTCACTTTTTAGTAGAAATTAACAAGCAGTGCATTTCTAGTTTGAAGACTAGCAGCAAAAAATAGGAAAAAAACCTTAATCTGAAGTTGCATAGGAACAGATTTGTTTTAGGTCTTTCAGAAGGATAAAATATAATGAAATTTTTGATAGGTTTGATTTGATCATTAATGAAACGTTGTGTTCCATTTCAAGATTATGAAACTTTAAAAGTCTGAAAGATTTTTGAAAGCATTTTTTTCCGTTCTTTTTACTTCCAACTGAATTTTTTTTTAACCAAAAGGTGATTGATAAATCGAAATGAAAAGTTTTATCACAAAAATGCCAAAAGAGAACATTTAGTTTCATTTCAACTGTTTCAGCCTTTTACAGATTTGCCCTCCTGCATTTCTTGGCTGAAACAATTCACCAAATTTACTTGGATTTATGAATATTTCAAGCATGCCCATTTGGAGAAAAATGTACTTACTGTCAACCAACTCCTATTCTATAATACAGCACCCCAAATTAATCCCAGGTGTCATACTGTGATGGTGAAAGTTAACCAGGCATAGTGTGGCCCAATACATGGAAATACAAGGCATTTCAAGAATTTAAATTATTTCTGGAACTAAAAGCTTATAGCTCATTTTAGACAAATAATCTTTGAAGGAAAATACTTGTTAAATTAATATTTTTGTGCTGCTTTTAGGTTTTTCATTTTAGTGCTTCTTTGGAAATGTTATTATTGATTACTACATATTGAGATTTGTAAATAGAAAAATGAACAAAAAATTACATTTACTCCAGGAGGTCAAAACAGTGCCTCTGCTGAAGAGGAGGAGCTGACAAGGGGTGGAGACACAGTCAGAGCCCCATTGCCTCTCTGGATCAATGTTCCGCATCTTCTGGTATTTATAGCTCACCGTGCATTTCCCATCGTGCCTGTTTCAAAATCATAGATTCGTAGAATCATAGAATAGTTTGGATTGGAAGGGATCTTTAAAGATCATCTAGTCCAACCCCTAATGGGTGCCTTTGTAAAGGCTTTGCTGGTGGGTTTTTACCCACACAGAACTGAGCTGAAAGACAAAATCCAGTTGACTAAACAAAGGAGCCTGCGGAGCTCAGGGTCTGGCCATGACGCCAGTGGCAGGATCCCGAGAGGGGCCTGTGGGAGGCAGCCCAGAGGCATAATGCCACGCCGGAGATGTGACCCTGAACTACGTTTCTCTTCCCATGGCATTTGCTTTATGCTGTGAGAGATGCCCTTTGCCCTTACCCACCTTTCCGCCTCTGCCCGGCCTGCAGCCGCTTCTCTTCTTCGAAGTGCAGGGTGGGACAGGGACATGTCAGCCCCCATCGCCCTCCCCACCAGCTGCTTTGGGCAGATGCCACCAGCTGCAGAGCGCTTCCCCTCGTCCGTCGGTCTTTACAGGTCTGTCCACAGGGTGGAGGTCATGACTTGCATATAAACCAGACTGTGCAGAAAATAAGGATCAAAACTAGGATTATGTGGGGATCAGGTCAAGGAGCAGAAGGGGAAGGTAGAAAGTGAGTGGAAATATTTGAGTGCCAAGGGGAACAATGGCAAAACGTTCATGTCACAAAGAATGTTTTGGCTATGTGGTTTGTCTCATGATGCTGTTCCGCATGGGGCACAGCTGCAGTCCAGCTCTCTCTAGCACAGAAATTTGATGAGGAGGCTTGAGCCTCCTGTCGGTCGTCTCGATGCTGAGGTTTAGCTGTGGATGCAGGTGAAGACATGGACACCCTCGAAAGCCCACGCTTGGGGCTGTCGCTACGAGGGGGCTGTGCCGGAGGGGTGAAGGTGAGAGCTGTCACTTAACCGTGAGAGGCAGGAGCACTGTTAGAGAGGAATCTGTGCTGGTACCAGGTTTCTAGTGAAGGGAAGATGAGTGGAGGTCAGTGCTGTTGGAAACATGGTCTCTTCACACTGCAGTTGTCCGTCTTCCAAGCACAAGTGTATCACACTGAATATGATTTCCTTTATTTCCCAGAGCCTAATGCTTTTATTTCATAATTAGCATCTCAGAATTACAAAGAGAGGGAAACAAATAACAGTGTCTTGTGTACAACATGATTTTTCTATCCTCTCGGCAAGATTTTTTTGGCTTAATTGGTCAGTTATGTAATCCCTTATTAATCCTAATAAAACAGCAGCAGAGTTATTTATCATGAGTATTACTGCAGTTTGTTCAATGATGTTCTGGTCATACTTTTTATTCTTTAATAATATCTTATTAAAACAAGATTGTCTTATTAATAGTTTTAACCAAAGCAAAATTACTATTTGCAGGCTTTAAGAAGGGAGGGATCTGAGAGAAGGCTGAAGCACCTCTGACCTGAGACATCCCACGAGAGGGAATGAGACTAGAGGAGACTTTTGTTAAGACTCACATACAGACTGTGGAATGGGACACAGAGAAACAGGAAAACTTCAGCAATGCTGAGATAATGGGTGACAGGCATCAGGTTCCGTAGTACCATCTCGTTCCCATATCTGCTATTCATCACAAGGGAAGGCCACAGAGCAATCGTGTCCCATTCCATCCCTCGTGTAGTTTCGCAAACAACCTTGTACAGGGAATCGCAGATGTTGCGTTCTTCACGTGCCCAGCTGTGGCTGTATTCTGCCTCAGAAGCCTCTTGATTTTATGACTTTCCTTAATGTGTGAACAATGCTGTACTTTTGTATTCTTGGCCAGTTTAGTAATTATTCCACAGGACCCCCCCAAGGGGCTGCCTCCTCCAGTAAGCACTCCCAGCCTGGGCTTCCCCAGCCAGGCTGCGGTGGGTGCTGGGTGCTGGCTGATGTGCCACTCACGCTTACAGCAGGAGCTACGTGAGGTTCAGAAAAATTTCACCTTGGGTTACAAAGATCTGGTGGGGACGGAACCCTGCAAGGCAAGAGCCACCCCTAGGTCAGACCCATGGTGCAGAACAGCATCAGAGAGAAGGAAGCGGGTGCGATAACCCTGAAGCCTGGAAGTGATCCGAGGCACAAAGGGTGATGGAGCGGGCCTAGCAACCAGATCAAAATTCAGACCTCCACTAAACTCTCTTTTCTTTCCAGTGTGTTTTCTTCTGCTTTTTGTTTCATTCTGATGCTGGAGGAAATGCTGGCATGAGTTTCCTTCCTCTTACTGCTGGGACATGGTCAAGCACAAGTGGGTAACAGCTGGGGAGAGTGTCCTCGCTTTTTCCCAGAGCTGAGCTGTACAAGAGGGATTTGCTGCCAGTTCTTCAGTTTTGCATGTGACAAAATTCCTGACATGATAACTACAGGTTTATTTTTTTCAACTGTTCTGTTTTTTCTTCCAGGGTTTGGCATGACCACCCCGGCCACCGTTGGAGGCAAAATTTTTCTGATATTTTATGGCCTTATAGGATGTGCAGGGACCATTTTGTTCTTTAACCTGTTCCTGGAGCGCTTGATCACTGTCATAGCCTACGTCATGAAGTCCTGCCACGAAAGACAGCTGAGGAGGAAAGGGGTCCTCCCTCACAACGGCCGGCGGGGCTCGGGAACCTCCGAGGTGGACAGCCTGGCAGGCTGGAAGCCCTCCGTGTACTACGTCATGCTGATTTTATGTGTAGCATCGCTCATAATTTCCTGCTGTGCCTCTGCAATGTACACACCGATTGAAGGGTGGAGTTACTTTGACTCACTTTACTTCTGCTTCGTGGCCTTCAGTACCATTGGTTTTGGTGATCTGGTCAGTAGCCAGAACATCAAATATGAGAGCCAAGGCCTTTACCGCTTTGGCAATTTTGTCTTCATACTCATGGGGGTGTGCTGCATCTATTCCTTATTTAACGTGATCTCTATTGTCATCAAACAATCCATAAACTGGATATTAAAGAAGCTGGACTGCAGGTGCTGCCACAGATGCCAAAGAAAATTATTTCGTTCACGGAGGAACGTGGTAATGCCGGGAAATGTGCGCAGCCGGAGAAACATCTCCATCGAGACTGATGTTGTCAATGAAAGCGACACAGACGGACGCCGGCTGTCAGGCGAGATGATCTCCATGAAAGACTTCCTGGCCTCCAATAAAGTCTCACTGGCCATCATGCAGAAACAGCTGTCGGAAACGGCTAATGGCTATCCGAGGCAAATGAACTCTAATTCAAAGCAAAATGGATTCTCTGGTGGGGTTGGAGCCCTAGCAATTATGAATAACAGACTGGCAGAGACAAGTGTGGATAGGTAAAATAATAACAGTAATAACAGTGAAACAGTGTGAACCATTTCAACAAGTATAGAAACAACATGAATCAAGTGGAAATAGCTAGGGAGAGAGTGTCGCCTGAGGGTAGGATGGATGTGAATGGCATACCTCTTGTTGGAAGACCTCTGACGCTTTTTTGGGGCTGTCACTTAGCGTCTTTGATCTTTGAGTTACACCAGTCTCAGCCTTCCTTCTTCACCTTCCTTCTGTTCCTCAAACAGGTCACTGCAGGAGAAATTTAATTTAGCCTTCAGAATAATTTTCCATGTCCTGTTCTCCTCCATTCATGTGAAATACAGATTTCAGGATAAGAAATCTATGCTATGGGAAAAAAAACAAGTGTGTCTACTGAACACATTCTTAATTCAATGATTGTTCTGAGCTTTCTGTCTTACTCTCCTCATACCTGTTCTTTGAAAGTAGCTTATCTGAGACGAAAACAGGAATCAGCCTTTCTCTGTGATATTGCAGATCTAATTTAATGGAATTAAAAAGCCAAACTATTTTCTTTTATATATCACTTCTTAAAATGTATTCCTATTGTGAAACAGCTAGGTTTGAAAAGCCAGCTTCAGCTGACATTAATATTTTGTAAATCTGGAGTAATTCTATGAAAGTTGGTAGGACTGCTCTGGAGCTATTGTGATGTCAATGAGAAGAGAATTTGGCCTTTAGAATTTAATTTAGTCTTCCCTTTAAAAGGATACTGTCAAAAGTGATAGAATAAAAATTTATCCTACTTTTGTTTTCTTCTCTTCATTTGCAAAACATGAGATTTTTTTTCTAGGCTACTTTTTCTTCTAGAATTGAATCACTGTGGCTTTCTGTTTCAAAAATATCAAATTAAATGGAAAACTGTCATACTGACGAGTTGTATGAATTATTCCGCAATACCAATCAGAGACTTTTCCAAATTTCTATTCATATTACGCTCAATTGTGACTGATGCAATTGAGCATCAGCATTATGTAATGCAACTAGTAACTGAGT
The DNA here is from genome assembly GCA_008658365.1 of Alca torda. Lineage (NCBI taxonomy): Eukaryota > Metazoa > Chordata > Aves > Charadriiformes > Alcidae > Alca > Alca torda. Next base: position 48,837,918 of record CM018080.1, read on the forward strand.
TTACACAACAGGCTTTAGTATGCAATTAGATTGCCATGCCAACATTCGGTGTATTATTATAAGTGACTGTGATCACAAAATCACTTCGGCAGTGTCCTTTTTACCTTTCATGTAATTCTGTCATTCTTCACCTGTTTTTCTGGCTTTCAGTGATGATAATGACAGGGTCTTGATTAGGGAAATAGAAAATGTTTAACTCCTCATTTTTCTCAATGAAATGCTCCAAGTGTTCATTATGGCTAGAAAAGAGACTTCAGTGAGAAGAATAATAACAGTGACAAGAACATGGAAACAGGAAACAAGGTGATCTTTAATGACAGTGACTTTGTATTAGGTAACTGGAGAAATAAGGGATTAAATTAACATAAAGTCTAGCAAGAATTTAAGGAAGACTGGGCTTAATTCCTGATTCTCCTTTAATGCAGTGCATTAAAGCAAAATGGTATATGAGAGTGTAAATAAGCAGAATTGGTCACAAAGGACCTAATACAATTCCCCATGAAGAGAACAGTACAGGCATCAGGATTAAATGTTTTCTCACAGCTAGAAAACTCTGCAGAATACTACAGTTTTAGGGAATTTAAAACACCAGTATGCAGTTCCTAATTTCTCTCATTCGGAACAATACAGATAGCCTCTTCAGTATAATTTGTATTAATTAATATCATACCCTGTTTTTTCATTCTGGCCAAAAGTTCTTTTATTTAGGTTCCTAATACTGTAAGATAACTTTTTAATGCTCATATTAAGCAATATTTGAATTTGAAAACAAAACCATACCTCTTGGAATCCTTTCATATAATGAAGTAAAACCAGATATTAGATTAAACAACTCTACTTAACTAGTGAAAAGTATTGCAAGCTCCCTTTGGCATATTACAGTTAAAATGTCCCAATTAAAAGTCAGACCTGCTGTCCTTAGTTACAAGAAGACCTTCAAGCTGAAGCCATTAGTCCAAATTCTGATATCAACTCAGCTGGGCAGCAGTAGAATATCCCTAATAGTATCCCTTCATAATTTGCATCCATGTAAAATCCAAATCAGGTCCCAAACCCTAGCTTTGGTGAGAAAAGCAGTCTGAAGTCTGACTTGTTTCTGAGGGGGGGGTTATGCATTAGCACAAATTGCTACTGAATTATTTCAGATGATATTATAGTACCCAAGATCCATTGCATTTTTACACCTTTTTTTTTTTTTTTTCCTCCCAAGACCTTCCCTGTCTCAACCTCACTGAATAAAAATACTTGGATATAAAAAGAGAAAAGTACTGCTCTGAAGCCTTCTTTCCAAATTCGTTCAGCAATGCCTCTGTTCACTGCCTGTAACCCCCAGATCTCATCCTTATGGAAGTGTTCCTCATGCTGCCAACTAGCAGAAAGAGTTTAGGACTTGACTCATTGCTTAAGCAGGGCTCTCATTCTGGGCAGAACAGCCATGGCCTTGGAAACTGCAGCTCACTTCTCCATTTATGACAGTTAGTAACTCTTAGTTGCAAATGTCAGATTTTGCTGAGCGCTGAACACAGGAGAAGTTACTCGACACTTCTCCCTTTTCCAGGTGATTGAGGCAGTGCACATTATCACCTTAGACAAATAACCAAAGCAAGCAAGTTTCTTTAGTTCATTTATTATATAGTTCTGTGTCATCATTAATGAAGGATCGGGGTTCCATACAGGATTTTCACTCAAATCCTTCCATATCTGATTAGCTTTCAGAATTTGGTTCTGGAAGTTGAAACACAGGGCAATATTCGTAGCAAATAGGTGAGAAAGCAAATTGAAGGAGAGAAAAACATATACACTGAGGCAAATACATAAAACATTACAATCTGTCTAGTCAATTCAACAGAGATTATTTAGCTTTTAGAATATGACGCATCCCCATAGCAGATCATTAACATGGCCTTCAGATGTTTTCAGCTGCTCCCAAGACATGAGACAGCTATGTTGCTCCTTTCCATTCTCTGTTATACCAAGCCTCACTTACTCATCACCACAGAGGAATCTTTATCAGCTACTTTCAATAGATCTGAAAACATCTGTGTCTGTGAAAGCAAGGGACTAATATGTAGTCTTGATCAAACAGACTGGGCGAGGCTGTATGAGATCTTTGGTGTACGCTAGCTCTGCCTTCATTGATCAGTCCTCATCGTCTACTCTCCCAGGCACTGGCTTCCTCATGACCCAAGCCTGCCCGTTGCAAGGCTCTCTGCAGCCGTTTTGTGGTCTGATTTCATATCCACTGAAGATAAAGAGGGAATAAGTGCACTAATTTTGTCTAATCATCCCTGTTCAGATATGGATTGCCTTTTTAGAGATAAAGGACCAGTACATTCTGTGACTGTGCCATCTTGCATCATGATGTCATCCTGTCCCCAAAAGACCTCTGACTTTGTCATTGAGTTCCCCCTCTAGAAGCCATGCTGAACGTTGAGTGAGGTAGCTTTACCTAGGAGAGCAGTAGAATTCTTAGAGAATGTTTGGGGATAAATAAGAAGGCCTTTAAGATCAGAAAGGGAAATTTCTGACTCCAGTCCAATGGTACTACTACAGTTGTTTTTTCTAATGGCGTTGGACAGAGAAATCCCCAAAAGTTCAGTTCATAATGTAGCATCAGCTTATTAAAGTCATGAAACATGTGGAGATGTAAACATACACGTGCCAAAATAAACAGAATTTAGCATAGGAGTTACAAATGCCCATCCTGTGTGAAAAATAAGATACAACAAAAATACAGACAACATCACATTCCTTGTATTACTTAAAGTAGTCATGAGGAATTAGAGGAAATAGTGTCAAATAGCCAGGGCATCTGTTCTCAAAGATGTGTAATTTAATTTTAATGCCATATTGCTTAGCACTAAAATCTCAGTCAACAAGCCAGAAACTTGCTTTCAAAATTACTGACTTTCCCCAATGCCTGCTATGAATTTGCATGACAGCTAATGAGATACAGGTGTGGGGTTTTTAATGCAAAAATGTTTTGGGGAGAACCTTGGGTGCACCGAGCCTCTGAATCTGCACTCAACAGGTCAGGAGGACCCCTAAAATCAGTGGGTTAAAATGCAAGTTGCAGCCTGGCAGACTGAAACTGAATACCCTTAATGGACTAATTTCTTGGAAGCTGGGCTTATAGTTATGCCACCCCTTAATAATCTCATTATTGTATAATACAATTATTGCATATTGAAAGGAAATATTTAGTGCTAACCAAAATACAATCAAATAGGTAAAGGTAGCTCTTAGTGTTTTTTTGGCTAGTCTTAGGTTTTGTAAAATTTGTGTATCAGTCGCTTTGCTGGGGATGTGGGTGTCAGAGGAGTTACATTAATTTATCTCCATGAAGGACATGGTCCTCTGTTTGTGAGGACATGAATAGGATTTTCAAAGGCATCTAATTCCTGCTGAAAGTCAATTCACTTCCCATCGTACATTGACTTTCAGTTGAAGTCAGGTACCTAATTCCCTTAGGCAATTTCACAATCCCAGCCATGTTTTAAGTTTTGAATCTAAGCTGACCTGACAGTGTCCCTGAAAAGTTCGAACATTTGGAGCAAGGTTTCAGTCCTGCAGCACAATAATCTGAGTTCATTTATTTAAAAGCCTTTTACAGTGAAAGCTTTGCATCAACCAAATAGCACAAGCAATGTTTACAGTTTGTTTCATTTAATCTTGGCCTCTGCCAGTTTTATATTTGACACATTTATAAATTGAATAACAAAGGGAAGGTTGGGCTGGGCATGAAAAACAAACCAGCTCCATTTCTCAGACTGAATTAATCAAGAGAAAGAGGTCAAGTGTGGGAAAGAGCTTTCTGATTAACATTATATTTGAATAAAGTTCCTCTGGAGGTGGAGGGTATTAAGTTGTTTGGATGACTCCTTTCCAACAGCTGTGGAAGTGGAGCTGTTTGCTGTGACCTGCCAACGTCCCCGCTCTGGGAAGAGCAGGTCAGTGAACCTTAGCTGAGAGAAGGGTCAGCATTTCAATCAATACAGCTTGCATCGTTTGTTGGTTTGAGATAGGTTATTAACATTTGGCTAATACTGTAATTCCTTTGACTCTTCAAGAAGTAGTACAGTTCTTTCACGCAATTTCATGTAGAGAATCACCAAGTGTTGTCTTTCCCCTGGGCTAAAAATACTGCCAAATGTACCAGTACTATCTGTCTGTTTGAGAACTTTCACAGTAGAGTTTTGCTTAATCCAGGAAATAAGAATACAATCCCTTCCCTCTTTCCTATTTTCCAAACATCTCTTGTCAAAAATACCCATGCAATACTCTGTGCTTACTGCTTAAAAGATCACATTTCACTAGGAAAGCTAAAGCCATCAATCATCTAAGTGGACCGATACAGTCCTATTCTTTATCAGATTCAAGAGAAACACAGTGTGAACACAAAGAATGACATTTCAGGTCCAGGTAGTCAAAAGCTTTTTGATATGTCTCATGTTTGTAGAGGTGCTTCACATCAAACCAGACAAAAACCCTGTCACTGCAGACTTCTAAAAGCATTAGTAAATGTAAGAACAATCTTATGGAAAAGGTACACTAATTTATATTTTGTTTTTCTACAGTTCCACTCTAACATTTGCCTACGGTTTTCATGATTTGAAATAATTTGCAATAATGGAATAAAGAATATAAATTTACAGAGATTTTGAGATGCATACTAGTGGGATTTGTTTAAAATGAAATATCTTTTCCCTCATCTTTTTTGCCTATCTTCTTATAAAGGGAAAGTTTGATTAAAATTAGAATTAATGGGCTCTCTTTCCAAGCAAGTGTGCCAGTTTCTGGATTCCAAATGGATTTCCTACTAGGTGTCCATGCAGAAGCTCCCAGAGAGAGGCAAGACGGCCTAGTTTTCAAACTTCATCTTTTGAAATGTCTTTCAAAGCTATTCCCGCTTTCAAAGCAATGGAACACTGTCAGTGTTTTCTGTTTGTGGTCTTATCTGAGAAAACTTAACCTTGCTTTTTGATACCTTTAGAAGAAAAAGATGCACACAAAGAAAAATTAAAATAACCTTACATAATCTTTACACGTACTGCTTGGAGCTGCTAAAATCCTCCTCCTTTTGCTAACTCAAAGTTTGCATCAGAGTTTAATTTCTCCAGCTCACCAAAGAGGTTTGGTCTTGTTAGTGAATAGTCACAGTTCAAATCAAAGAACTTTAAAGTTGGATTTGTTTATCTGTTCTAAATGCTGGAAACGAGTTGATGGTCTGAAGAGTGGGTGCTGTGCTAAGTCTGTTAGCGTTAAAGGCTGGAATCACCATTGCTTTCATCTCTGCAATGGTCGGGGAAACCCTCTGTGACCGGTACAGTCCATATTGCTGCAGTAGCAGCAATTGCTGGCTATTAACCTCTGGGTGTCATCTTGTCTGCATCTAGTGTACAGAGCCAGAAGTAAACAGAGATAAAGCTGTCCAGAACCACCAGTTCAGAAATTCACAGAATAATTTACTCTGGAAGAGGCCTCTGGATGCCATCTAGTCTCCAAACCCTTTTCCAAAGCAGGTCCAGCTAGTTGCTGCCCATCTCAGTGCAAATACCTGTAATTTGCTGGGTGATGCAGCTTCTGTGTGTCGTGCTCTGTTCTCAGTGTGCTGAAAGTGCCCTTTTCGTGAAATACTGACCACCACTCTGTACCAAGAGGAAGTCACAGCACTTTTGCATTTGCATTTGGGCAAATAGTTAGAGCTGTTAGACACATTTCTTTGTAAATACCATCTACGCAGCTGCTTTTCTCATAGCAGATGGGTATGTTGATCCCTAGGTATCATTATTGTTGACGGTCTTATTAGAGATGGCAAGGACTGAAAAGGTCAGCCAGTCCGTCAGGCCTAGGCTCCATCTTGGCTTGGCTCTGCACGTTAGATTTGGCTGCGTTCTTGGCTCGGGAACCGATTCTGCTCCACTGAAATCAGCGGAGACTTGGCTACTGGGCTTTTTATCCGCCATTTTTCACAAGACTTACTTTCACTTTCCAAAATCACCTGAAGAAATGTTGACTAGCCTTTTGCTTTGCTTTTACCACCAGCTGTACAAATGCTAATTCTACTCATGCAGTACTGTTTTCTGCACCAGCTTATTACCCAGGGACCATTATTTGGTCTACAAAATAATAATCTACTTTTAAGGAAGACTTATTTGAAATTGAAAGTTTCCAGATTATTATCTCCAGGAATTGTTTGGTAGTCATTCATTTCCTCAGCTGAAAAACTGACAAATACCACATTTCCCCTGAAACTTCCTGCAGTTCTGCAAGGCCAGGTTTTGCTCTGTGCTGACTGCCTGTGTCAGCTTGTTCTTTCCCTCAACTTTCTTCTCTCAGTCCATACCTGCAAGATTCTCTTCCCTCTTTTTTTTCTTTCCATTCATCTTTGTCTAAGTTCATCAAATCCTTCTCCTAGTCCAATATACCATGGTGTTAGCCTCTGTTGAATATTGTACTTGAAAGTGGACTCACTGTCAAGAAAGGATTCTTGTAAAACAAACACCTCTCTATTCCATATGGATTCAGAGCCATAGCTCATCAATTAAAGGTAATGACAAAGATGTGTTTTCATTCTTTTTCTTTCCTACTTCCACTGGAAGTAGCAAGACAAGGAAGTTGGCAAGTAGGAAGTTGGAATTAAAGTATCACATACAGGTGCTTGGATGGAGAGTAGCAGAAGTGTCTTTGACTCTTTGGCAGATGGAAGGGATATTCTGCCTCTTTTTGTACACTGAAGTGGCCTGCAACTTGCATGGACACTTATGTTCTCTACAGATGCCTTCAGTAAAGGATGATGAGTTGAATCAGCTTCATGGTATCATTATTTATTGCTTTTGGCTTACTATATTTTTTATAAATACTGCATTGCTCTGTGAGCACAGTGACAATCAGTAACAATCCAGACTTCCACGCATTAGGAAACAATAGTCTTGACTTCAGGTTTCTTCCTTTGATAAGGACTAATCTTCATGGCTACTATAAAATACAACCATAGCATAGGTGTAAAGATCTTTATCTCATCAGCTTCTTGGCCATGATTTCACTGGCGTTTGAGTAGAATTTCTCCCACCAGTACCAGAGACAGTAGTAAGATGTTCTTAAAGCATTTTTGCCTCATGCCTTATGGAAACAGAGTGCATGGGATCAGACTGTACATATGTGTCTGTGTGCTTCTGCTCTGTTTTAAACATTGGCCAGTTTCAAACAAAATTGCCAAAGGAGGAGAGGTCTCACACAGAATTGACTTCCTACACCTTTTGATAAATGTTAGCACCCCACCTGAGAAAAAGTCTGAGAGGCAGGCTCGCAACTTGTTAGGTACGAGAAAAGCCACACAAAGCAGGTCAGGGGGAAAAGAAAATGAGGCACAAAGCGAGAATGATCTTCTGAATGTCTTGTCAGCCGAGAAAGTGTCAAACAGAGCTTGTATCTCCCCAGACTCGCAGCACAGATCCGAAGGGAAAACAGGCTCATGTGCTCCAGTGATCACAGACCTATGCTTTTGTCTCATAATGTATCTGGCTTTTAGTAAAAGTAGTTGCCTTTGAGAAATTGTTTTTGTGTCAGCAGTAAAATCTTCTGACCTTCTTTCTAGAAATTCCTGAAATGCCAGTTCCTGCAAAGCATGAAAAAGAGTTTTGCGATATTCTAGCATTGCTAAAAAAAAAAGATCCCTTTAATCTGTCAGGTTTATAACTTTTTTAATTACAGCTCAGTCAGCTTCTTTGCTACCTGCCCTGAGCTCTGTTACCTTCTTTGGTTGCCCAAGGCTTAAAGGCCCTATGCTTAAACAACTGAAACTACAGAAATGTCTCACCGTATTTACAAAAGATTTGGTCCTTGGTTGACACCATCTAACAGGTCTGTGCAACGGCAAGAATTAGTGTCTGCAGACCAGAGTTTATGAAGAGAAGAAAATGGAGAACTTTGTTGTGCTCTTAATGAATTTCCACTGAGATTCCATAGTTTTCCCAGGCAACTTATTGCACAGCATCATTAATTTTACTTTTAAACATTTTTCCAAATGCTTAATTTCAATCCCCCTTGCTACAGCTGAGGCACATTGTTTGCATTGTAGCCATGCAGAGAACAGAATATTCCCTTCCTTTTCCAAAGGAAGGTAATTTTTTACAATATCTCCTCTTGGTCTTTGCTACCCAGACTAGAAAAATCCTTTTCCATATGTGACATTTTCAGTAGTTGCTCTACTGTGCTCCAGACTGTCTGCTTGATCCATTTTTCTCTTTCCTTTGAAGTATGGTGCTCAAAATCAGATACAGTGACACAGAAAATATTTTATTAATAGAACATGGAGCAGCATGATTATTTGCAACATACAACATCCTGTTCATTTCAGTTCTAGGTCAGTGCTTGCTATTTTAAAACACTGTTGATTCATCTTCAGTTTGTTATGTGCTATTAATGCCAATATTCTTTTTCAAAACTGTTACCTGTACCTTCTTACATGTGTTGTTGTTGAATTGCTTGTACTTTTTCAGATCCCTTTCCCATATCCATTTCAGTTTGAATCCTAGTCGTTCAGCAGCTTTGCCACCTCTGACTGCCTGGCATCATCTTTAGACTTAGAAATGATGTTCTCTATTCCATCATCCAAGTTATTAATAAAAATATTGACCCAGAGCAAGTCTTGCAGAAACCAGTAGATACCTTCTTCCAGTTTGAAACTAAACTATCACTCTGTACATGCTGTTGTCTGAATACTGTTTCCCAATCAATTTTGCACTCGTCTTGTGTTAGTTTGGTCAAGTGTAAATGACAACAAGCTGCAATTGCACTATTTTTATTCCAGGTCATGAGATATGAACCAGAAAATATTTAGCTTTCAGGTCCAAGTGAATTTGCACCACTGATTAGTAGGGTAAAAAGGAGTTAAAATATAAAATCAAACAAAAGGAACTCTTGATTTACCAAGTCTCCAACACAACACTCCACTCTGTCCTTTTACAGTTACATCTTGTCAAATAATTGTGTTCCCAGAGCTACAGCAGTAGATGAAACTACTTGCAAGATTATCTGGAAGAATTCAATCTGAAAAATACAAAAGTACTTTGGCAATACATGGTAGGATTTAGGTTGTTTTTTTCCTCCATACTATATATTTCTGTTCTACTGACTAAAATCCATTAAAAAAAAGGCAAACATCGGCACAGAATATTTTTCTAGAAATATGAGTTCAATTTTGTTTGTTCATCAAATCCTAGTTTAGGTTAAATTATGCTAGACATATTTAACCTGATCGGCTAAAAGTACCAAAACATGGAACAACTTTTTTTTGGTGTGACAAAAAGGTTTTTCAAGAATGATTTTCCCTTGTTGTGTCAGGCTGTTGATTATCTTTTTGAAATGTTGATCTCTGTGAGGAGAGCAGGAATAGAGCCGTGTGATCAGCAGATCATAGGAACTTCCTTGCTTCAATCCCCAAACGAACCTTGTGGATTTATAATGAATGTTCTGCAGGTGAGGGAGTTCTTTATTCATTTGTCTGAGGCATCTTTGCTTATGGTCTGCTAGCAAATGCTTGTCTGATAGAAAAAAAAGGTGTAAAATATACTCTGTGTTCCCATTAGATACCCATCGTAAGGAAATCCTCCATGCAGGGAAGCTGGTCTGAGGTAAGGCTTGATGGAGGGAAGTCGTGCTGCTCCCTCTCTGAACCCTGGAGAGTTACACATCAAATATATAAAATCCCCCTTGTAGGAAGTAGGTCAATAGAGTAAAGCCATCACGCTCTTGATTTTTATAAACTGAATGGGCTTATGAGGGGTGTTTTATCACGACTGTTTGGTAACAGTAATAACTGCAATAAGCAGTTTCCAGCACAGAACAGCACAGAACTAAATGGGGCCTCCGGAAGCAAATATAAGTTAATAATAATAGCAAACAACAGAGGCAATGTGGAACATGACCACAGAGAGGAAAATTATGAGAACTCACTAAACATGCTCCCCATGTTCTTACTACCATTAGGAAGTAACACTAGATGTTGATGAGGACTGGATGTAGGTTGGGACTTTTAAAAGGGAAGCACTGGTCTCCACTCAGATACATAGTAAAGTGGGAAAGTTTTAGGGCTGCTTTTTCAAGAAGTTGCCCCTAAGTGTGTAAGCAAAAGAGCCTGCTGCGTGCAGCATCCTGGTAATCCTATTGCCATGGTGAGCTGCAGCAGGGGAATATGTGATAATCAAAGCATGTTTGCGTTATTATTACAGGAACGGAATATTCTTCCAAAGGGAAGAGGACTTAGGTATCTTAAACGGACTAGGTTATTACCAAATAATACAATTTCCAAGAGACTTAGATGACTTAGGTGTCTGAGCCTCAAATTAGAGCTATTTTCAGTCAGGTTCCATAGGCCACTTTAAAACAGCGGCTTTGTTTCCAATACCAGCCTGCTTTGACAGTCCCCTTATACCACAGCTCCACAAAGAGTGGCCAATGTGGTCAAGTCACCCCAAAATTCCTCCTTCAACATGAACATGGCCAACACTCGCTGCCTGCTCCGCATGCTGAGCTGGGACCAGAGGGTTCAAAGCACCCAGCCCCATCCCACGAGGATTGATGTGTTTGCAGTAGCAAGGCATTTCCCCGCTCTTGCAGTGCGTTTTCACGGTTATCCAGCTTTGATTTCCCCGGGAAGCAGGCTGGCCGGGAGCAGGCTGGCTGGGGCCCACCCAGGCGCCATGTCCACAGGGGCCCACCCACAGCCCCATGTTCAGGCACGGCAGCAGCAGAAAGGGCTGTGCCTCAGGCTCTGCCCGGCCTCTGAAGGAGGTTTTGCTGCTCAGACACCAGTTCGGGTGCCCAGACCCCCTGCACGTTGCTGGGGCAGATGTTCACAGGGGATGGGCAGTTTTGGGAGAGCTTTATGATGAAACTGTAAGATTCTGCTCAGATGTTCCTTAAAAAGCCTCTCTACTAACGTTGCTAGCAAAAATCACCATAAGCAAGTTTCTCTGTGAGCAGCAGAACTAACAATGCCTGTTTGCATACAAATTTATGTCTGATGTCCCCTATACTTCTTCCCTGCAATGACTGTAACATCCACATATTCCCTATATGATCAGCAAAGCAATCCAGCCCCTTTCTTTCTATTCCCAATGAAACTCTAATCCAATACCCCTGTTGGATACCCAATATCCAATATTCAGATAGTCTCAGCTCCTTCTTGTAGCCATAGCAAGCTCACTGTGATATCCTAATTATTTTCCACATTTTTACTAGCCCTGTCTCCTGCATTGCCCCCTGGCCAGCCCATCCTAAGCTGGCGGTGGCTGGGCAAGGTGCTAACAGGTCAGGCAACAGCTTGCCCTGCCCTTCCCTCAGGCACACTTCTCTCCTAGGCACTTATATTCACAAAATTTGTAGAAATTTAATATTTCTATCCCTGCATCAAATGTTGTTGAAAATAACCAAGAGGTTAAAAGGGTTTCAAAGAGTCCAAACTTTCTTGTGTTCCTAGCTCATTACCAACAAAAGGTTTGAGCAGGAGGCTGTAACCATGACAAATCTCTAACACTAAACAGGTATTGTGGTGGAGGGAAAGGAATCTGCATTTGACTCAGTCCAGCTGCCAGCTCAAATAATACTCTAATCGGAATCAGAGTATTCCGGGAAAGAATATCAGAATGTTTCAGGGTCAGGAGGAAAATCTGAACAAAGAATAATATTTCACATACATACAGCTAGAGATAACTCTGAGGCACTCCAGAAACACTGTGTTATTAACAGATGTAATACCACAAACCTCTTGAGTATATCCCATTTTAAAGGGAAAACATTAAACCGCCTCAAATGGGTTCTGAATGATATTTATAGAGACAAGTAGCAAAGCTATTGCCTGTATTTACAGAGGCAGCTGAATGATGACATCTGCTCAAGGTGCAAAGCAAGTGAAAAACAAGTAGCATGTTAAACTGTATTAAGAAGATGTATTATTGTGCTGTATAGATTGGATATATGTCCTCATCCTGGTTACTATTGTAATAGCTTGACAAAAAGATGATTACAAAAATAAAAAAATAAAGCTCAAGGAAAAGCAATTAAAGATATTCAAATCAGAGGTCCCTAAATACTTCCTTCCAAAGCATGCACATAGGAAAACAAAAAGTCGAGACTATTTGCAGATCTGAGTCATGAAAGAAGTGTGTGTCTTGCTTATACTGTATCTAATAAGAAGAGGAAACACAAGGGGCACAGGGCATGACTGAAAAAAGCCAGTCCTTAGCACAAGCTCCACGGCGTGCTCAGGAGGGCAGCTATTCCCTCCTGTGCAGCTACAACAGGAGCAAGGCTCACACGTCTCACTCCAGTCCCAGGGTGCCCAACAGAGTTACCACTTGCAGAATAAAAGGAACAGAACAGATATTGGGACCCATCTGGTTATTTCTATTGAAAGAATTAAAAAGGATTGAATTAGATTAAAATAAAAAAAAAAAAAGGCAAATAAAAAGATTTTTGTCTTTTAAGATTGTTTGGTTAATGCAGAACAATAATCATGTAAATAATGCAGCAGAATTTTTAAAAAATGATGTTTACATAAATAATAATTGTGCTGATACAAAATATTGTTTCTGAATCGTTGTTCTTCCAGGCAGATAACGTTAAGAAAAAATTGCGCTCTCCTGCAAAACATAAATTTTTGTAAAAACTGCATGTGAAGGTTTTACACTTTTCTCTTTAGCAGGTGGCATTAAGGACTTGTAACCAGACCAATAAACCTCTCCAGTTCTTCTAAACAGTTTCCCATGTTACTACTCAGGAAGTACATGAGCTTTAGAAATATATCTGCGCTAAAAGCAATAGAGATCCTGTAACAGAACATTTATTGAAAAAAGCAAAATGTATGTTTATATACTGCAACCATATCATACATTTAATGATTTTCTTCTCCACTGATGAATGCTCAGGAAAGCAACAAGTTTGTTACAGATGGATGCAAACTACCAAGTTCCTTTTCAGCTTTGTTAAATGCTGTGAACTGTTTAAGGGCAAAGCAGTTACATGAACAGATTTTTCAGATTGGGGTAAACTAACAGATTTACACCAAAGAAAGACTTGCCCCTTAGCACTGTGGTGCCTAAATATTAGGGCAGTTCTTTCCCATTAAAATAATGTACTGCTCTCTCTGAAGCCTTCTGGAGTGCCCACATTTCTGATTCTTGCAGCAGTTAGATATTAGAATAAACAGTAGGGGTACAGTGTAGAAGTACATTTATGTTAAAAGACCTGTAAGGAAATGAATACTAGTGTAGCTTATATATGTAGCTGTATACATCTTTTAGATTGCATTTTAAGCATCATATTCCATATTCTATTTTATCATATTCTACTTTAACATCTATTTGCTTTTTGCAGAGGTTGGGAATTGGTACATAAGCTTAGCATCAGGGATTAAGTTCATGTTCAATGAAGATCGGCAACTGTGATAATATATCATTCAAAACTCACATTTTATGAAATTCAAGACTTTTGAAGTGATTTTCCCATTATTTCTTGAATTACCTATTCATTTGATGACACTTTCTCATTGAGAGGTATTCAGTTATTGACTAGAAAGATTGGTGCAGCATGCTGAAAGCAATAAGGATGTATAAAATCTGACCCTGTAAAAGCACTATCGTCATGAAGTTTGGCTCCCACAAATGAGAAGCTATGAGAGTATTAACAGCATGCAATCCATTTATTTTCGTGACCAGAAGTGGTTTGTAAGTTATTTAAAAATTAAGATATTGGTATTTTTCTATTCAATAAAAGATAGCAATGTTATCATATGTGCATGGATTAATTTTTTTCAGGTAACACTGACCAAAATGACTATGTGCTTAATACTACAAACCAGGAGATGTTAGGAAACATGTTGGGTTTTTTCCCAAACACCTTTTCAGAGGGTGTGAGGGCAGGATAAGCGGCACTGCCAAAAGGCACAGAGACTTATGGCTGGTGGTTTGGGGTGATGCTGGGATTTGGCACTTTGCAACACAAAAGAGAAGCGTTTGCAGAGGTCAAAAGGCTGCTGTATAAGCAGAGATTCCAAGCCTTTTGTTGCTCCTGCGATATGAGGGGACACAGCCTGGCCCCTTAGCAGCCTCCCAAGCAGTAGGCTGCTCTCAGCCCCACATGCAGGCCTGTTCTCCCCCCTCACAGCTGCCAGCCATTTGGGGAAGGCACCAGGTGATCCCCCTGATGCTTAGGATGAAAGCCAGCGGTGAGCTGGTCTCTCAGGGGGGTAGTGTGTTCTGCAGGGCTGTGCTCAGTGGGGAGGGCTGGGGAGAAAATCTGGCTTGTGAGGCACCATGATAGACCCCTGCCCAACCTTGCTGAGGGTGAGTCTGGATAAGCCCCTGCTGAGGGGAACTGGGGTCGGGTACAGGCCTGGAATGGCCAGGCAGGGCCATGGGGCTGGGACTGGGCCAAAACTGGGCCAGGATGTAGGCCTGTGACTGGGCAGGGCAGGGCTGTGGGGATCTGGAGACCAGCCCTGCTGTGGTGTCACTGGGGCAGGGGCTGGCGGCCCTGGGGGGCTGACATGGGGTCCTGGGCCACAGGCAGAATGGGGGAGGCCGGTCAGGGCCACTGAGGCCCTCGGAGCTCTGACTCATGTGGGGTTTGCCCTGGTAAGATGGGCTCAGATGGCCAGGGCTGCCCCTAGGCATGGGACTCTCAGCTGGCACAGCTGAGGAACAGCCATTTTAGGCAGGAGCTTCTCAAGGCGCAGTGAGAGCATGATGAGGTTCATGGTTTCCTTCATGTCAGTTTCACTTCCCCGGAGAAGCCCCGCCAGCAATCCCCCCCCATACCCCGACAGCCATTTGCTCGGCATGGTGCAGCATGACATGGCTGCTCCCTTGCAGCACTGCGAGGCCCCACTATGTCCTGCAACAGGAGGGACGGTTAGCGCTCACTGCCAAAATGAGAGCCTGTCAATTAAATGCGCTCTAATCTAATTTGCCTGTCACAGACCCGGGCCATTTTGTGCAATAGTGTCCCTAACCCTGTCTATTAGTATGTTAACACAGCTTGTCAAATTGCTGTCGTGGTCTCAGCAAACAGCTAAATTAAATACTTGTCCCTTCCTATGCAATGTAGCAAATCCACACATACAGCTCCTGCCCATGCTGTTTGCCAAAAGGCAGATGTTTCTGTTCATTGAAACTCACTTGCTATAATTAAGATGATTTTTATGTCTTCAGTACTACTTTTTAAAAGTTATTCTCGTGGCTTAGTTTGTGCTCCTGACAAATACAGTATCAGTGGTGAGTGGGGGCAGAATGCAGTTCCCACATGAGAAGTAAATGATCTACATTGCTCTCAGAGCATAACCCAAGGTTTACGTTTTACAGATTCCTGAAGGTCTCTCCTCCTGCTTTGCTTGGTGTAAGATAACAAATGCTGCCGGAAAATGCATTGGCTTCGTGTAAGTGGATAACAAATATTCAGACTGAAATACCTGTTGGAAACAAATGATCAGACCTGAGTTTTGTTATTCTAAAGAGCAGGCTCCTGTATCCCAAGTTAGTGTCTCAGTCATAGGGTCATGGACTGCTTTCTTTGGGTTATATCTTTCTTAGAAAAATGTTACTACAGGCCTGAAAAGTTCTCCAATTAGTAAGTGACAAAAAAATTCAGATTATTTCAAAGGAGAATTAGGCAATCTGGTGGGAAAAGGTCTGTTAAGGGTGCTTCCAGGTACTTATTTATCTGAAAATTAACCTCTGTGATACTGCTGTGATCATTGTTGAGGCTGAGTCTACGTGGTGGGACAAGAGCTCTCCCTAGTATGTCCCACAGTTCAGGTTGCCCTTTCCTCCACACCAGGCTTTGCTTGAGGCTTGTTGGAGAGCAGCTCAGATCACTCCCTTCACTTATGCCACCACTTCCTATTGAAGAAAACTTGGAGGTAAGTGTAGATCTCAAGCCCAGTCTCTGGATGTGCCACTGATGCATGGCCAAAGAAAGCTGGGGGACCAGAGCTGTAGCATAGGTCATGGAAGAGCTCAGTCCTCTGCTCAGCATATTTCACACCTTTGATTTCTTTATCTTTCTAGCACAATTATACAGAGGAAAGGCAATGTCACAGCAGAGACATTACTCTACTGCCTTTTTCTTCTCTTTTTTTTTTTTTTGACCAAGAGAGGGTTTGTTCTAAGGCATAAAATTCTACATTATCTATTTTAGAGAATAGCTGGAGTGGCAAAAGACTCTGCTGTGCTAGATGATAAAAAAAAAAAAGCACCATTTTCATCTTGACTGTAGCGCGCTGTCTATGGCACGATGGACTGATGATGGAGCAGATAAATACTTACTAAGCTGAGACGGGACAAACGCTTGTAAATGTTGGCGTGAATCTGGTTTTTCCTTATTCGTTGGCTTTCAGTACCTTTGAACTTAATATTATTTTCATTTCCTCTCCCTGTTCCTCATTTGCAGTGCAGTCGATACCAACCAAAAAGTAGTCTGTGAAGAATGTGTTGTGCTTTACGTTGAGCAGCAGGCTTGTATGATGTTAATAGCTTTGAGTACATGACACTAGCTTGTCCTTACCTGACATTACCCTTCCCTCATATCAATGCTAACGAGACTAGAGGAGCTTCTGGGAAGCTCTAGGCTTCCCAGAATTCCCTAGAATTGAAGATTCATGCTCTGCCCCTTTACTCTTTTTGGTATGGTCAAATACTAAATTTAGGATCCTGCCTCACAGACAGGAGGCAGTGAACTTTAGAGTCGGAATTGTAAGCCTATCCAAAATATTAGATCTTCAGCCAAGGCCAGTGCACTAGCATAATAATGGAAGATAATATAAGAGGCTATGCAATGTTTTTTGTACTCTTCATTTGTTTGCATTCTAACTTGGCTTCCTTTAGCGAATAACCTTTTTTGTTGTCGTTTTTGCCCTCAGCCTTTCACGTTCTAAGAATCTCAGTCTTCAGATGAAACAACCACAAGTTCTGTCGTTTTTTTCCAACTAAAAGTGTTACTTCTGACATTTATTGGGTGACTGGTTTCTCTCGGTGCTTATTAGCATAGTCCTAATGAAGCAGTGAGGCAGATCTTGGATGTTGTTTTTTCAGTTTGTATGTTTTCTATGTTGCCTGGTTACTCTAATCATGTCTGAAAGCCTTATTCTTACTTTAAGGGGTAGTCAAATAGCTTAAACTAACTTTTGACAATGGATTTATTTTTACCAATGCTGAGAGCAGCTGGGAGGAGAATTGTCCTTCATGTCAAGTTTCATGGACCTTCCTGCTAAACTTGTTCTCTTTTTTACTTTTAAGACTCCCACGATTTACTGGTTACTTTCTGTTACTTCCTGATTGACTCGGAGATTTTCGTAGCATGCCAGTGCCACAGTGATAATTTAAAACCACTTGTTGCTGATGAAAATAAATGTAAGTGGTCTCATTTACTTTTCTTGACCATTATTTTTTGATCTGAATGTCAGAAGCTGTGCTCAGAGGAAGTCTGCATATGCAGATTGATAGAAATCTGTGGACGCTCATGGAAATTTGCTACTTAGTACATTGGCAGTTTCCTCTGCATTTATGGCACACCCTCTTCCCGTTGCATATAGCAGATGTAGCACCCTTATGAATTATCTGATATACAGGAGTAGAATGAGTTTCCATATCTTTCTGTACTGCAGTCTTCTGCTTCTAAATTTAAAATGTTTGATTGAAAAGGAGATGATTGAAGGTTCCATTTGTCCCTGATTATTACACCGGGGTTAGTGTAGCCTGTTTAAATGGAATTTGTGATGGGATACATGACCTCAAAAAGAACAAGGAAACATTTTTCTCCTTTCCGTTCTTTATTTGTAGAAAATACAGAATACTTCATTCTGTCTTCTCTGGGAACAGCTACAGGAAAAAGTTATATTCAGTCATGTGATTTTTACCTCAAGTCTTTTGCCTTAGACAAAAATTTAGTATTTTTCTTTGGAGTTGCCAATTTTACAGGTGAGTATGTCTATGCAGTTTTGGAGCACACATCTTTGCAAGTCTATAAGCGCACAGTTCAAAACCATGGATATTTTTTCTTGCCCTCCAAGAAGAAGTAACTGTAAAAGTAACAACATTGAGGATATCTGCAGTATGTTCAGATAAGAAGTTTCAGGCATGACTGCAGGGTTTTAGTGTGAGCCAAGAACCAGAGCACAAAGTGCCTAGGGGTTCTGCCCATGCAATTGCTGTATGTATAAGCAATCTGCTAATGTGTTTAAGGGTTGTGTTTTCATTGCCGTTGTTGTCCAGATAGCTAATTTAAAAACTAGCAGTGGATTTATTTGCACATGGTACTGTCATACCTACAGTAAAAATGTCAGCTTATTCCTAGATGTTTGAGTTGCTTGAATTTATGCAAGTGGATTTTCTAAGATTCCTGCAGAAAAGAATCCGGTTTAGCTTATTTGAATTAACTCCTCCAAGGCTTCTCCTTTTATTTTGCAAATGTTTCCCTTATCTATGTGCTTTTCCTGGGATGGTAGCCAAATGTTAAGAGAATGGTAAGACTAAATAGATTAAACGGCAGCACTATGTAAGACAATGCTTTTCTCATATCGTACCTATAGCAGTCTAGGAAATAAGGCTGAACTGAAATCCCCAGTTTAGGCTCATAGCCCAGACTGTGCAAGAAGAATGATTGAGATAATACATTTCAGAGACACATTCAGCTAAACTTCCTTTGAAAACTGCATGATTTATCTCTTGCATGTATGTGTGTGCCTTATATTAGCTCTAAACAGATCTTAATAGGTTCACCTTGCATAATCCTTTTCCATGCATTCACTGTTTTTACTTCTGTGTAGCTCTCCTCCAAACTTTCAGAATTGTTTGCCTCTCAATGACTTGGCTGTAGACAAATTTTATGGTAAAAATAAGTAAAATTATTTACTCTACTATTTCATGTCCTGGAGATAGAAGTAACAGAAGCATCTGTAGTTGAAAAAAGGATGACAATTTCATTTCACTGCAAGCCTTTCAAGAAACCTGTGTCCACCTAGCACTTTGTGGTTATCACCATGCACCATGTCATGGTCGTCTGAAATTTCTCAGTGACAGTGGACAAAAATCTGATCATCCTACTTCTAAAGCACTTACCTTTCATTCAAGCAATGGGAGTTAACGTTGCTGCAGCTTTAGCAATGTAGCACAACAACAGGTAACTTTGCTCCAGCTTTAGCAATATAGCACAAAGTCGAGCAATTCCAATTGCAGCAAAAATGTAAAAGCAAGCCAAATACACTTTCCAACATTAAAAGAATACCTGTATTTGGCCATTAAGTGTATAATCTGACACTTATTGTACTTGCACAATTATCCCCAAAGCAGCACTACTTTAAGCACACATTTTGTTAAAATAGCTTTGATCTATAACAGCTCTGATATTCTGAGAACATGTCACAAAGCTGCAAGGTAATTTGTAGATATTCTGCTTCTTGACAAGTTGTTTTAGACACCTTACTAGCACTTGCTTTGATAACGCACCACAGTGCAGTTGGTTCCCTGGTGTATTTAAGACATTTCTCTTTTGTTGTCACTAGCGATTATCTTGATGAATCTCTTCTGAGAACATTGGCTTTCAGGCCACTCTACCTCACTCTTTTCAGGGAGGACAATTAAATTTATCCAAGTATGGATGCAACCCATTACTGCATATGGTTAAAGTATATTAAGTATTCTGCATTTACATCATACTTATTGGTGTTTCTCTGGAGTTGCCTGTGTTCGTATTTGGTAAGGAATCATTCAAGCCAACAAAATGACCCATCTGAGAGAAATTAAATCAAACTCCAGTTCTAGCAGATATACTGGGCTATGGGCAGGGAAGCTAGACAAGGTTCTGGGTGTTGACTTGTGGGGAGGGAAGAGGAAAATCCTTCTAAGACATTAAAAGTAAAGGTCATGTCTGCAAGGACCAGAACTCGAAACAGCCAAGTGGCTCTGTTCTAATCATTACGCTAGTGCACATATTGTGGTAAAGACAGAGACTGGTTAGGCATCCTTAGACCTTGCCAGGCCATCTCTTCTGAACGTGAAACAAGTGAAATTCAAAACTGTATTTATTAATGAAGCATTTTGAAGACAATGAGCTATAGAAATTATTTTTTTCCCCGGCAGCCTGGACTGCCTTTGCTTATCAAAGTAAGACCCTGCAATTTTAGTTCACCAAGTATAGCAGCTATATCTCTTCCTGACAAGACTCAGAAATCTCATCAATCTCAAGTGGCTCAAGTGAATATCTTCTTGGCAAAAATCATCTGAGTCTAGAGGAAAAGACACAATGGTACTTTGGGCCTTCAGAGAGCAGCTTGTCTCTGACAATTACAAAATGGGGCCCATAAGGGGAGGGAGGTAATTCCATCTCTTACTAAATCACTCATTTGTGTTCCCTGCTCCTCAGATAAACTCTTCAGAAGGAAACTGTTGCTTCCCTCTTTCTTTTTCTTATGGATGTCCCATTAACTAACTGGACTCTTCAGATGTGTATTCGTATAGAGGCAGTTGAAGTATAGCACCAAGTGCTACATTGCCTATGGTTAACACAGGCTACTTGGAACTGTGAGTTTGAAAATCTCTTTTACTGAACAACAACATTTCTTCTCTGTTGTCACTTGGAGACACTTTTTTCTGCTAACTGTGCTGAAACAGCAGCCACTGTCTGCTTCAGTTCCGTTTTGCTCCAATGGATAGATGTGCCATCTCCTTCCAGTGCTCTACACTTGTGCCAACGTTTCATAATGGATGTGGAAACACTTCTGCAACGTTTGGGCTTAGTGAGACATTTTTGAGCTAGGGATTATGCAGAACTAAACAAACCTTCCCTGGCCCTGACAACTATATCTAGACTAGCCCTTTAGTCCAGCTCTGTTCTCACCATGTAACTTCCAATCCTTTCTCTGTCCCTCCTTGTTTGGACTAGGAAGTTGCTACGCCAGACTTAAGTGTCATGTTCCCAGCAGTAAAGTGTATTACATTACCCTCATTTATCATGTGCAGCTTTCAACCCTACCAGCTTCGTTGCCCATTTGGGTACCTCTGCAGCTGTGTTTGTGCTCTCACTGTACAGTTCCAACTGTGTGAGAACGCTCTTCTGCTCAGACCCAACTCCTGGTATCGTGGTGATCTATTGCTTAGTACTTGACTTTTTTCCTTAATTATCTTCTCAGGTAACGGGAGATTAACAGAACAGCACATTGATGAGAAAAAAAATACCCATTTTAATTGTCTCAGTCATAAAATTCAGATGTTGGCCAAATGGTGACAACTGAGCAATAAAAAAAACCCTCTCACTACTAGCCTTGTTAGTGTTCTTATAGCTACTATGGTTGCAGTGTATGCTCAGCTTGCAAAAGATCTATCTTCAAGTCGTGCCTGTACCCGAGAGTTCAAGCTGGTTTCTCCCAAGGAATATCTTGTGACAGTCCAGTTTTCATATATAGACACTTATTTCCACAGGAACAGGGTCTGAATATCTGCTAGGTTACCTAAGAGGTCAAGTTATTGCACTGTGACTGTTCAAATATTCTATACAAATATTAATATATATATATAAAGATGTAATACAGCTGCAATAAAAGAGAGGGAGAAAAAGACCTACCCTAGAGTAGCCTGTCATCTGGTAATTAGATTATGCTCCAACAGATGGGATATCTCAGGCCTCTGATTCTTTAGAACCATTGCTTCTTTCTGAATTGTTCTTCAGCTAGTTATTGAACGGTGAAAAAAACTGTTTTACGTTTTGTCTGTGCTTTGTTTTTTCTCTCATTCGCTGCTGGACATGATGAGATCATGCTTCAAGGGCTGCAGTTCACTGATTCTGAGCTCTGCTACCAATTCTGTCATTGCAGCCACTGTAGTGACCCCCTTCCCCCTCAGTCCAGTGAGTCTGAAAAACAATTTCAGTATAAACATTGTGGCATGCCTGAGATGCAAGAGTTAATATCAAAGTTTTCTGGCAGACTTCTGCAGTTACTGCTGGTGCTGGTCATAGCTTCGCTTCTGTAACTCAATTAAGCTGTATAAAGGCATCCCAGGCATGATGATCCTATCCAACTCCAACATATGTGTGTGTGGCTCCAAAATCTGTTGTCACGGCAGTCTCTCTTTTAAAGTAATGCCTTTCAGAATCAATAATGTAAAGAATGCCAAGACTTGCGTAGGTAAAATGTTATCACAATGTAATAATTTTCTTTTCTTTTGCTGTACCTAAATTCCAATGACTTTAACAGCTGAAATAGTTTGGATTTGGTGGTAATTTTCTTTTGTTTTTCCCCTGAAGTGCAGTTAAACTATTTCTATTATAAATGTAATGCATTTGAAGTTGAGAGGTAGTAGGGAGCATCCGGAGGCAAAAACTTCAAAACCATAAATCCTCCAACTCCTTGTCTCATATAAACGTCTAGGACTTTCATTTATCTTTATGGGGAGAGAAGAATATAATACTGGATCACATGAATGGTGCATTCAGATCTGTGTCTGGTAACAACCAGTGCAAGATGCCTTAGAGAAGACTGCCTGAATTCTATTAATGGATAACTATGAAATAACCTGCTTATCTGGGAAACTTGCCTTTAATGTCTTTCACTTAGAATGTAGCTTTATGTCCAGAAACAGTACAGTTTATATTGCTTAGCAAATTGTCATGTCTAATATTGAATGTTCCCATTCAGATGGATGTTACTATCTTATTTTGTTCTGTGTAAAAGAAACCATGCATTGGAGTTCTATGGGTTGAGTGCGCCATTTTAAACATCTACACAAAGTGCATAAGAGAAAAGCAGTGGAGGATAAGGCCAGTGCTACTTAAACTGGGATGTTTCTGTGGAAAAACTTCCTGATCAAAACTCTCCAGGACCTTAAGCACTGAACCATCTTCACCATCTTCACTCTTATTATCCAATATTCTAGCTGGCCCAAAAAAGTCTCACCGATTTGCTTGTTTCTCCATCCTCCAAATTTACAGGGAGAACACATTTTTCATTTCTAATAAATCATTTTCTATTACACCTATGAAAACACCTGTATCCCTTTCAGCTACACACTTTGCAAAGCTGGTGGCAAAGTATTCATTTTTCTTATAAGGCAAGATGACATATGATACTACTTCAATAAGGTGATAGCAGCAGTAGTAAAAAGCACAAAGATATTTCATTGTCTTCTGATAAAACATCCTTCATATGAAAAACTAAATTTTATGAACTCTAACTAAATTATTAATCACTTCATTTTAAGGTGTCTGACTGTCCTGTGGATTTCAGTTATTGCTTTCTGATTTCTCATAGTATAATAGATACACATCTTTCATCCAAAGGATAGTTTTATTGCTTTGAAACAGTCATTTCTGCATGTTCCTATTCTGCCACAGCTCAGCTCATTTAGGGGTGCTAGCAGGCCTAAAATTGGTACTACGGTGGGCATGAAACCATTAGATTCAAGTGTAAGGGGAAGGAGCAATATACTGATTTATGTAATCTTGTAAGTGGCTAGGAAAAGCTGGAACTGATTTTGATGTTTATATGCTTTCCCCTGGTTTGGTTTCTTGGTAACAGTTGCCATCACAGCATTTGAGAGGGGAAAGAAGCGTCTCCCTCTATGGCTGTGAACAGGCTCTTCAGTGCACTGATGAGCTGCCCAGGGTCCCACGCAATCTGAGGCTATCAGTTCTTGAACCTACAAAATGTTCATCTTAAAAACTGGTCTTTGCACTACAGATCTGCATAGCAAAGCCATACATTGCGTAGCAGTAGGACACTGCTCCACATATAGGAAAAGGGTGCAGGTGGCCCATTCAGAGGGATGTGAAGGTGTCTGTTGCTCCTGGAGGAACCCGTATGTAACCTGCCACAGAACAAAAGCTGTATTTTTGTCCTCCCCAGTGTTACCCTGGAGTAGTAAAAAACCCAAATAGGTAGTTTCTAAGCACTGTCAAGAAGTACAGAAATGTGAACACACATACACACTATAGGGGTAATTTAGGGGCTGAAGGGCTGACACTGTATTATGAGACACTCCAAAGCACCACAAGATTGCTTTGGCACAGACACTCGCAATGTTGGTGTGCTCCAGTCAGTCTGCCATCGCTACTTCGTTTCAAGCAAGTTTTCTCAGCTTTGGCTCTTGTTCTAAAAAGTTCTTGGTAAAAATACTTGTAGTTTAAGACTGCATTATTTGTTCTATGCTATAAAGTCTCCTTATATTACTGCCCTAACTACACACACAATTCCAAGCTTTCCTCATGGGTAATGAAATTGGCAGATGACTAACGTTGAGTAAGGAGAATTTAAGCTCATGTGACAGTCTCTGGGAAAGACACATTTCCCCTGAGATCCAGCAATTATATAGTCAGTGCTTACCACTTCAGCTTTCCAGTTTTAACATGTGGGAAGGGGGAGTTTTTGGCACTTGTTCATTAAAATTTAATCCCATGTTTGCAGTATGTCATAGTTTACTGTAGGCAAAATGATGAGTGAGAAGTGTTAATGAGCATCATTAGTGTTACAGACTGTTACTCTGGACTTCAACTCCTTAATTTTACACCAGGGGTTCCCAAACTGTCTTAGCTATGTACCATCACAAACAGGAGCTCTGCAGTGTAGGGCAAGTTGTGTACCACCGTGAAATGTTCTGCACACTATTAATGTTACATGCACAGCTCCTTGTGCAGTATAAACTTGGCACTCCAAAACTGTACTAGGATACTGTTAATCTCACCTAATTTGAAGATATTTGGCTAGGTCCCAAACCCCTAAGTTTAAGGAATTCAGTTACGTAAAATATTAGCTATGTTTTTGAAGATGGATGGAGGAAAATTAGGTTGAAAATTTATTCCATTTAATCAGTAAGCTGCTGTGAGGGTTTGCAATCATTGATCTGACCTAATCGTTCATCTAATTAACATAATCACTCCTGACATCTGATGCACACATTTTCTTGTATTCAAAGGAAAGTATAAAATAATGGTCTTAAAATTATTTCTGCAATTCAGATGTGTCCTGGTTGAGCAACAGCTACCTTTGCTCTCTGTAAGATAGAAAGTCTCATGATGACATTTCCAGAGAACTTAGGGTGAGGGAGCCACAGTTTGACCCCTCTCAATGCCTCTGCCCTCAGCTCCTGGCTGCTTCTGCCATGCTTCTGCCATTCAGAAACATCCCATGACATCTGTAGTGCTCATCTCAGAAAACGGAGTAATAACTCTGATCTCTTCACTGGTGACAACGTGGAATTATACCAAGCCCCTTTTCCTGCATTTTGATGGTGAACCATGTCTCTGACACAATTTTCAGTCAGTTCTGATTCATCTTTAAGCAGTCTCATTTGGGCCCCATTTCCCTAGATTGCTTATGAAAATATTGTGTAAAGATGGCATCAGAGCTTTGCAAAGATGTATGGTCCCCACCCCTTCTCCCTTAACTAGAAGGTCCTCTCCTGTAGAAAGGAATTGCACTGGTTTGCCCTGATTAGTTGTTGACATACCCATGTAGGTATGCTTCATCTGCTTGGAGCTGGGGACTGGCTTGCTCTTTGCTTGTTTTTGTAAGTACTTATAGACAGTTTGGATGTTTATTTGCAGAGGTAGGACTTTATTGGGCTCTGACTGGGCCTATTAAACTCTTCCAAAACTCATATAAAATAAAAAATTGTAGCCTAATGCACCTGAATGAGGAGAGAAAATCATGATCAGATAGCCTAGGATTTCTGACAGTTCTATGCTTGGCTTAGCAGGTTCAGTAGGTATTCAGTTAGGTATTTTTAAATGGAACTTGCATTAGACATTCTCCTTTAAAAGATACTCCAAGGCACAAAAAATGGTAAAATTTTCTTAGAATTTACAATCTGATGCCCCTTCTGTGATTTTTTTGTAATTTGTCTCAAGAAAATTAGAAGAATATTAGGACAAAGGTATGTTCTCTTCTCCAAGTTCTTCACTGGGTGTTTCCCAGGCTCAGTATTGGGGCCTGTTCTCTTTAATATCTTTATCAATGACTTGGATGAGGGGATCGAGTGCACCCTCAGTAAATTTGCAGATGACACCAAGTTGGGTGGGAGTGTTGATCTGCTTGAGGGTAGGAAGGCTTTGCAGAGGGATCTGGACAGGCTGGATTGATGAGCCAAAGCCAATTGTATGAGGTTCAACAAGGCCAAGTGCCAGGTCCTGCACTTGGGTCAAAACAACCCCATGCAGAGCTCCAGGCCTGGGAAAGAGTGACTAGAAAGGTGCCCAGTGGAAAAGGACCTGGGGGTATTGGTTGACAGTCAGCTGAATATGAGCCATCAGTGTGCCCAGGTGGCCAAGAAGGCACACGGCATCCTGGCCTGTATCAGGAATAGTGTGGCCAGCAGGGCTAGGGAAGTGATTGTCCCCTTGTACTTAGCACTGGTGAGGGAGCACCTTAAATACTGTGTTGAGTTTTGGGCTTCTCACTACAAAAAAGACATTGAGGTGCCAGAGCGTGTTCAGAGAAGGGCAACAAAGCTGGTGAGGAGTCTAGAGCACAAGTCTTATGCGGAGCAGCTGAAGGAATTGGGGTTGTTTAGCCTGGAGAAGAGGAGGCTGAGGGGAGACCTTATTGCTCTCTACAACTACCTGAAAGGAGGTTGTGGTGAGGTGAGGGTCAGTCTCTTCTCCCCACTGACAAGTGATAGGAAGAGAGGAAATGGCCTCAAGTTGCACCAGGGCAGGTTTAGATTGGATATTAGGAAAAACGTCTTCACTGAAAGGGCTGTCCAGCACTGCGACAGGCTGCCCAGGGAAGTGGTGGGGTCACCATCCCTGGAGGTATTTAAAAGACATGTAGATGTGGTGCTGAGGGAAATGGTTTAGTGCTGGAGTTAGCAGTGCTAGATAAATGGTTGGACTTGATGATCTTAAAGGTCTCTTCCAACCAAAATGATTCTATGATTCTATGATTCACAGGTTGCCTAATAAAAATAGTTGCAAGTTACACTAAGAGTGCTGAACAGAGTATTAGCCCAGACTTTCCTACTTAACAAGTAAACCAGACAGCCTAGGTGAGATGAAGATTACATTAGTAAAAGCATTAACAAATTAATCCAAAATGGGACTGTTCACTTGTACATACCAAAGCAGGTGTGTTTTATAAAATGAGCTGGGCAACCACCAACCATACGGAATTTAGCCAGATTCTGCACCTGGGACGAGGTAATCCTGCTTATACATACAAACTGCGGAGAACAATGTTACACTGAGTGCTGCCCATCTGTGTCCTGTAGGATGGGAAGTTCTGAATTGCTCAGATGAACATCCCAGCCTTTAGGGGATATTGAAAGCTGTCCCTAGTCTCACTTCATGAGCTACTGTTTGGTTTGTAAACACCTCCAAGAAGCGGAAAGACCTCCTCCAGCTCTGACAGATAAGGCAAACCTCTTCCTCTGCTCCATGGCTTGCTCATTCTGCTGCATCAAGCCCCTGCTGCACACACACCCTGTCCCAGCAGCAGACAACCCATGGGGGAGGTAGGGCAAGAAGTATCTTGGCCAGGGCCACACAACAGGTGAATTGCAGCAAGCAGCACCTGGCTCTCCTGGCTCATGGACCGCTGCCCTGTCTGCTCTGCCACTGCCAGAAACCTTCTGGCTGTGTTGGGCACATTGTGACTCAGAAAGACATAGACAGGAAAGGCTTTTAGAGAGCCCTGGGGCAACCCTTCTCCAGCTGCAGATGATGCTTCCAACTATTTCCTTTTGAACCTACTAAGTGAACTATTCACCCTGCTGGGTGTGAATAAACAGGATGAGTGGTTTTTGACACTAGGAAATATTTTGACTCGAGTTGAGAAGCTGTTAATTTAAGGAAGGCAAGTAGGCAGGTCCAGAGGCAGAAAATCACTTTAGTTGTTTGTTGGATAGTTACCCAATAAAAATTATTTTCCCCTGTGGTAACTTTAATATCTTTGAACTAGAACTTTGAAAAAAATACACTGTTATCCTAGGAATAACTAGTGAAAGAACTAAATTTAAGAAAGATCACACCTTCCCCTGCAGCCCAATTATATCAGCCCTTCCTGGGAGGGGGCCAGAAAATGGATTTTCACTTTTTGCTAGCAATAGTCAGGCTTCTATGGAGACTATGTGCCTGGATGTAGCTGTGATTAAATTGGATTTTGAATAAAACACTATAAAAGGTTGTAGAACAGAAAAAAACCTGGCTTTTCCCTCCCTAACTGAAGGTGCTAGGAAATGAATTTATCCAAAATCAGGGTTACATTCTGCTCTATTTCATCATCCTGCACAAATTTAATATTAGTTATGTTTCAAATAGTAATGTAAACAGTTTTAAGTATCTTCTTCCTATTTATTTTAAATACAGTGATGAAAGTTAACAAAATGTGCAGGAAAGAAGTCTGAGTGTGTGACAAGCAAGTCTTTTGGCACTAAGCAGGCAATTGGGGGCATAATCCTTTAAAACATTTATGCAGGGATTTATACAACTCAGCAGCTATTTACATCAGTAGTCACTCGTGCTATAAAATTAACGCAGTCTTAGGACACAGATCCTGCTATTCGGTCATCCTATTTTTTGTCTTCTGTGACATTGACTCTAGAGGCTGAAATGGTATGTGTTGCCCTGTGAGCAGGGGGCAGCCTCACACTTGGATTCTCGAAGGTATTTGGGCAGGCACAGATGCAAATAGCAGCTTGCAAATTCCTCTCAGCATCCACAGCCCTAATGCCTGTTTGTCAGCCTTGTCTTAAAAGTTAGATTTAGTGGGGACAGGATGCTGCACAGGAGCAGCCCCAAGTTCAGATCATGGCCCCATGCAGGGCTGACACTCTGGGGTAGCCATCACAGCAACTGGTGAGGAGAGCAGGAATCACCAGTAACACCAGGCAATGTCTTGGGAGTGTTTGGCAGTTTTGGTGCGGGTGTTCCCATGTGCTTTATACGTTGTGTAAGTACACTCTCATAGGATGTAGCAAATCTTTATGGAGACTGCCCTAAGCATTGCCCAAAAAGGATGGCACTACTTTTTCCTATTTGGGTGGTGTTTTGACATTGTAATGCTCCTAGCTTGTTGGATGAAGGTTCTGCAAGCGGTGTGAGTCAGAGAGTGCTTAGTGTACCACCAGTTTGTAGGCTTGAAGAGGCTGGGTGCCACTCAGACCATGGTTGTTGTCCATGTGCCCATAGGCTGTGTGTTTACTGGATCTGTTTTATATGTCCTCAAGGGCTGGTTAGTAGCAGAACATTAATTTTGAGAATCTAAATTTTTTATACAGTTGTCTAAAACTAACATTAACATTAACTCTGTGGGTCTATTCTCAAGTCCCTAATCTGTTTTTGCAGTTCTTTTTAAAGGTTCTGAGGCTTTCTAAGGATAACTTTAAAAAATATCCTAAATTTTGGAAAATCTCAGTTACTCATTGTATCTGACAATGTTTGTATCTACTAAAACAACTTCGTTGCTCACACACAATGTGTCATAAATCTTGTCTGCTGTTCATGCATTTTGCAGTCTGGTGAAATGATTCTGCCTCTCAACAACACCGTTTGGAGAGTAGGCTGCCATCAGGATCATTAGAAATCAATCCAAGGATCTCCCACAACCTACTCGCTCATTTTGGGATCTCTGAGGCTGTAAGAAAAGCACTATGCGTGCTCCTCCTTGCAGCTCCCAGCCATGCTGCTTCATTACAAGATGCCTCACACTCAGTTTTGATTCATAATCTTGATACCACGGATGAAGAAAAGGACACACACAGACACCTCTGCCTCTGTTCCGTGTCACTGACGTCAAGGGCTATCAGTGGTCCTAGAGAGAGTACACAGCCTTCATGATATTACCAATAAACACTGGCAGGCCCTTTCACGTCAGGGATCAGCTAGTTTAGACATTATCTCTTCATATTGCATAAAATGGCTAAGACTGGCTGAGACATTTGTGCTGTCAATACAGAAGACTAAACCTCCCAACATCAGCAGCTGGAAGTTGTCAACTGAAAGATGAATCACCCCTTGTAAAATCTGGCCCAGTCTCTCAGGATTTGGGGCTTGTCAGTCTGCTGATTTTTAAACTGGGGACGACGTGCTCAGATGCCGTGGCAATGGGCAACCTGCCATACAAGCAACTGAAGTGGCTAAATAAATGGTGAGTCAAAGATTCTCAATAAAAATGAAACATAATGGCTTAAATCAAATTTAACATCCAAATACTTCCTGCAAACTGGAGCAATTGAAGCATGACATAGAAACAGGAATGACTTTGTCGGATATGGGATATATCAGGTTCTGAAACAACACAGACTGGATTGTAGGAAACTAATTAGGTGATGCAGGTAAAAGCTACGTGTGCTTGGCAAGAAGCGAGTCTTCCCAGTAAAGCCTCCAAACCCTTTTGTTTAGTGCGGGCAATCTGTTCTATGGCAATTTGAAAAAGGGGAAGTCTTGTCCTTATACAAATATACCGAAATGCCCTACACTGGTGACAGCAGTGACCCCATTCCCTTCAGTGAGGTGCTTTGACCAGTACCTCTAACAGCTGCAGGTCCCTTACTTTGCCGTAGGTGCACCTTCGGTTGCCCACTCAGGCCCTCCCCTGCAGTAGCCTTTCTGCTGCTCTGGCAGCACCCTGCAAAGCACAGCTTCCTCGGTGGGACACAGCAAAAGCTGGGTTTGCTTTGCCTCTTACTTTCTTTCCTCACTGTTCTGAGAGGTGAAAGAGTGATGGTGGCAGCAACAGCAGCATGGCGGCCACTTCTGCTGTGGATCTTTGTGGTGAGACACGAGCAGGGTGACCTGCACTGAAAGGCATATTGCGGGGAGGGAAAAATGTATCACTTTTAGGGGTTCTTCCTGGCACAGCCAGTTCCTCAAAGCAGCCTGTGTGTGCCACAGGCTCTGCATCATGAGCAAGTCCCACAGTCCCTTTTGACTCCTAGCTGAGAAAGACCTCTCTCCTAAAACATACCATGAGAACAAAAGCGAGGCTGATGGTCTAAAAAGTACACAAATACCTGTGCTGTGCGAGATGGGGAACGGGGGCAGTCTGGGACGTGGGGGCAGATTTTGTGCAGTGCAGGGAGGGAGGCAGCAGGAGCAGGAGCTGAATTTCACAGGTGTGATGTTGCAGCACTGGTGAAGGGTGTGAGAGCAGCATCTCATGTGGGTTCAGGTGAGAGGCCACAGTGCAGCAGCTGTGTTCTGTTTGGGCAGAAAACTTCCTTGATACAAAAAGCCAGCATACTTGGGCTCGTGAGAAAAGGGACAAAAGGGTTTGCTGGCAGCGAGTATGGTAGGAGAAGAGAGACTTTGAAAGATCTCATTATATGTAGGTAGCTTTGATCAGGATGATGGGGTGGGGGGGATGAGACTCTAGCCACTGTTTAAATATAGAATAATTACAGAACGTACCCAGTGATATAATGGCTGTTGCATTGATCCAAACTACTGGGCCTGTCTGGGCAATTATTTCCTACAATACCAAGAATACTGGATGTTCTTTAAACAGAAATGTTTGATTTTTTCTAACAAATACACAAATGAGTCACCTGTTGGGTCCCATTTTTTAAGCCTTAGAATCCTCTTCTCAGGGTCTATATTTGGGCATATTTGTGACTCGGTCAAGATTTTATTGTGACTGACACAGTTAATCTTCAATTGTAAAAACAAGTGTTGCCCAACAAGATGTCTCTAATCAAGCCAATAACCTTGGAATTGACATCTTACTTGTGTAGCCAGAACATATTTATCCCATTAACTCTCTCTGTATCTCCATCTCCCGCAAGTACCACAGGGTGAAGCAGAGAGGTGCATAGCCAGTGGCAGTGGGTGGCTGTCTCGCCATAATCACTGACTCATGCAGAGAGTGGTTGGTTGGTTGGTTGCCTCCGCAGGGAAGGAAAACAACCATAGTTGCCTTCCAATCACTATTGCTCTTTGCAATGGTTTGCTGTAACTGAGGGATTCTTGACCCTTCACCATCAGAGCAACATTCAGGAACAAAAATTCCTGCCATCTGTTGAGGAGTGAGCCATATGCCGTAAATGATTTCAAACAAACACAGAAATTACAGCACCAAATACCAGAATATATCACAACATTTCAGTAACTTAAGATCACAGCTAATATTTCCCTTCAACAATTTAAAGCTGATATATTTTGTTGGAAAAACAATAATAAAATCATAATTTAATTCCCAATTAGTCACCAGAGAATATGATCATGATTAATTATAGCTTTGCTGACTGACAATGGCCTTTACACCTCCCTTGATGTACACTGACTCTTTTTGAGTCTATAGCTTGCTATAAACTGTGTATAGACTTCTAATGAGGCTTGTTGTACTTGAGGTGTAAAAGCGGATGAGTGTTTATCTTCCCAGTGTACAATGAATAAATCAGTGTACCTGTTTTGGCTGTGTGGCTTTTTCATGGTTCTCTTTTGTGAGTTATTTGACTTCTTTCTTCAGTGAGGATGCAACAATATGTTACGTTTTTGTGGTTATCTGAGTTCATAATAGCTCTCCTATTTTAACAGGTTAGCTGTTGAATACCCTTGCAGCTGTAAGAGACTGTAGGAAGCATTATTGTAATTATACCAACTATCATGGTCTGTGATCATTAACAGCAGAACCATATATCACACAATAATACTTCAGCCCTGGACTGACCAACAATACAAGGAACTGCATTTTTATGAAATTAGCCAGAGCAGAGAATAAGGAGTTTACACCAGCTTCATGACTTCACAGAGATGAAAATACAAGGTTGGCAATCCCACTAGTGCAAATTTATTTGTGAAAATACTTTGAAGGAACTTCAGCTACTTGAGTAAATTCTTACCAGGTTGGTGATTTTCTTCATGCTTGATTCTGCACTATGAGACAATATAGCCAGCTCTAGAGATCCTCAAACCATAGTCGGTCGAAGTGCAAGCTGTCTCAGGACACAGCTTGACAAGACCACTCAGACTGGAACAGCAGCTTGCTACCAGAGGAAGTGAGGGCTCTTGGCCACACTCCAGGCACGAGAGAAAGGAAAGGTCTGTTCACCAGAGCCGCAGAAATCCCAGCTGACCCTCACCAAAAGCCCCTGTGGGAGCCAGAGCCAGAGAAGACGCAAAACCACACCCTTAGATGTATCTTCTGATGCCAGCTCACTCTCAGTCCAGATGAATCTCGAGTCTTTAAATGCTTTAATTGATCATTTCTAGATGTGCAGACCCAAATCAGGACACAGACTATCCGTTTCACTCTCATTTTCCTTTGGACCTTGGAAAAACCAGATCTTGGCACTCCAGCTGCACTGAATTTTGCATTTCGTGGCCTTCAGTTGGGAAAATCCAGCACACCTGCACACACAAACACACCAGTGCACCCGAGGCTTGGGAAATGGGCAGGCTGGGCTCCAAACTGAGATGTGAAATCTGTGGCTTGCAGCACAACTTTATTGCTTTTCTATATGTGATTAGTACTTCATGCACTATGGTGCATCAGCTATGGAATTACAAAGCCTGGCCTTTGTCTGGATGATGTTGGTTCAGAGCAGTGGTTTGGAAAGGTAGCTTAAGCTCTCTGTAATTCAGTTTCCTCACCTGTAGAATGGATTACGGTAGCTTACTTTTGTAGGATGCACTGAGACCTACGGAAGAAAAGCACTGGTAATAACCAGCATTTATGCACTGCAGTTGTGCATTAAGTGCTTTTGATTTATCTTTATGGACCTGAAAGTAATTAAAAATTGTCTTCCCAAATGAGTATAATTATTGAGACAGTATATTAACTTCTACTCTGTTCCAGTAGGTTCTGTCCGATGATTTGAAGACTTTGAGACTCTTAAGACTAATAAATGCAAAAGCTGAAGAGAGTAGGAAATGCAGCCTCATCCAGGAGAAACCCTGTTAACACAGCCTACGTGATTCAACAGCAGAGAGTGCATTTCACTCAGGAATCAGTGTGCTTAGTTGTTGAAGCATCAGGGGCACAAACTCTTCTCATAGTAGCTGTTACTTTAGCAACAGCTTAGATTTGAAAGTCTCTGAACAGAAGTAAAAGCCCTCCATTCTGGAGCTGTTAGGAACTGCAGGAGCAGCACACTGACCTGGCGACTGTAACCAAACAGAAGTCAGAGCACTTTGCTCCCAACTGGTTATTCCCAAGTACATCTCACAGCTTTGGTGGCACTGTGCCAGGACTCCTCTATGAAGTGGATGCTCTGTTTCATCAAATGAGAGGAGTTAAGTCAGACCAAAGAAGCCAAGACCTGCAAAAGGCTCACAGTGGACTACAAATGGCAAGACTTTTTTTTTTTTTTTCCTGAATTTGCAGTTGTTGTATGATTCCATTGAGAGATTTACAAAACGAGAATCTCAGCAAGCTGTGGGGGCACATGGTGTGCTTGCAGGATCTGGCTCAGGATACAGTATGTTAAATAAGCGTTTTCTGCACCTGGCTGTAATCTTCAAGGCACAAGTACACCACATGGGAGCAACAAGCTCCCCGACAAAGCACACGGTGATCCTTGGAGCTGACAGAATTTCACAAGAAAGGTCAAGCTGAGATCCATAGGGATGAAATCACTGACTGACCCATATCTTGATACAGATTAAATGTTTAAATAGGTCTTCATGCCAGTGGGTCTTCTGCTTTTATACCCACAGTAAGTCATACCACTAATAAATGAGTGAAGGGGAAAAAAAGTACTGTTTCCATTCTTGATAGGACATTTAGTCATGGTCTGAAGAACTGGAGACAACTTATCAAATACAAGCTGATTTCATAATGCTATACTGATACAGAACCTCCTGGCAAGGTTGAATGAGGATTTCCCTGAGAAAAAGTTAGAACTTTGTATTATAGGCAGAAAAAACCCAAACCACAAACAAAGCAAAAAACATTTTTGTCATATCTCAGAAGAAAACTTTTTATGTCTGTCTTCTTTGGTCCAAAGGAGAGAGTTGCAGGGTTTGGTAGATCTGGTTGTCTGTTCCCAGGTTTGCTCCCATGACATGAGCATCACAGTTGTTCCTTCACAGCTCAGGCGGTGCAGAGCAGGCGGATTACCAGGGAGTATGCTGGGGTACGAACATGCAGCCACGTGGCTCTCCATTCCAGCTGCCGAGCCTGCAGGGACTGCAACAGCGTTCAAACCCTGCCATTGAGGAACCAGCTCCCCAACTCTTACACATTGTAAACTCACAGGTTATCTTGCTTTACATACTGTAGAAAAGGAATTTGGGGATTTTAATTTGATCATAGCATTTTAGTCTACTAACTGCAAGATACTGAATAAGTTCCAAGGACGATAATTGTTAATAAAACAGTGAGTTAATTTGGGTGGCATCCTTTGAGTCTTTTACAGGTTGCCACAGTCAGATATAGGTTTTGAATTTGGTACCTTTTGGCATAGATGAGTTTTCACAGGCTTTGCCAGTCCTCAGCAGATCTCCTGCACCCTGAGATCCGCATTGGCAGTCGCCATGGTACACCTCGCTTGGATAAAATGGTGCTGTGGATGGTACACACAGAGCAGCTTTTAATGGCTCTTCCTTTGAACAGAAGCTAGCAAAGAAACAAATATTTTTCTGAAAAAAAATGTGTTAAGATTGGCAGCCTCAGAGTAGGAGTGAGCCACTACAGCACTACAGGGCCCTAGTAGCTCCCACTGAAGTGAACAGGAGAGGTAACGCACAGCCCTGCAGGGCTGCAGTGGGAGGCAGCAATACCAGCTAGTGCGTACCTTCAGGTTGGTGTGGATTTCAGCCCAATTATCTGCAGTGAGATTTAAGCATGTGTTCTTGCTGTGCTGATCTGGGGCCAAGACCCTCAGAAACATGAATCAGATAAAAATGCTGCTGCCGACTCTACCAGCATCCCCAAACTCCTGCAGAGAGCATCTGTGTAATACTTGTAAGATAAGCAGCTTCGCTGGAGGTGCATCGCAGCTCTTCTGTGTGGCATGTGCTGTAAGGGGCAGATACACTGTTTTGATACAGCTGAGCTCTTTCAGGTCCTTCTCTGGCACAGCAATGCATCATTCATTTGCTGAAGCACATGCTGAGTCCTGGTGACCTCCTAGCCCATAAGCATGGGCTTAAATGCTCAGTTGAACTGGGACCAAAATGATGTCATTTAAATACAAAATGCTTTCTTTTCCTGCTGGTTATTGAAATGATTGAGCTTC
Source organism: Alca torda (assembly GCA_008658365.1). Taxonomy (NCBI): domain Eukaryota; kingdom Metazoa; phylum Chordata; class Aves; order Charadriiformes; family Alcidae; genus Alca; species Alca torda. Next base: position 48,874,076 of record CM018080.1, read on the forward strand.
AAGTGACAGATGCAACACAGTGATACACAGTCAATCTATAATAATCAGTCCTTATGGGAATTCTGTACTGTAAAACTAATTGAGTGGTTTGCCACCCTGATAAATGGAGAAATTGAAAATGTGATTTGTAATTCAGAAAATAATGGGATTAATTAAATAGTCATGAAAAACCAAAGATTCCTTGAGTAATAAGGAACTGAACAGAGACCCATAACTATAACAGAAGGGAAAAAGCTGACTGTCTTTTTCATCTACTACATTATCATCTACTGTTCCAAAATTTACTTGAATGGTATCGTGAAAAAATGCACTGAGGAACAAGTCCTTGTAGTGAGTCATAATACAAACCCAGATGACAGCTATGTTATTTCCTCCGAAAACGGTCCGAATCATGTGGTTTGATTCCAGCTGCTCAATTCTGGAAGATGACCAGAGGCTAATGTCTATTTTGCATTCCGTTTGGGGTGTTTCCTGCCCTGTACCAACATCACTGCTGATCTAGCCCACGTACGTGGCACTAAAAGCAAGGCCACAATTGCTAATTGGGCTACGATGGATTTTGACCTAGGGGAGCAACAGCATATCCATCATCTGCAGACCATAAATACCAGGATTTGGGGTAACTTTTATGTTCTCACCCACCATCTCCTCTGCAAGTACAGATTTGTTTATGCTTTTGGGGGTAGGCAGAAAAAGAGCGTGTCTGCTTAACATCCAAGGCAAACCAGTGTTAACATCATCTGTGCAAAGTGCTTTCAGCCACTGCCACATTTGGAGGAAAGGTAGCTGGGAGGTCCCGTTGCTCCCAGGTCCACACTGTCCTGAGCCCAATCCAACATGCTCCAAAAATACCTGCAGACAAAACAGCTAGAGCAGCATCTAAATGCCCCGCTGTGTAAGCCAGGTGCTCAGCTGCTTATGGACCCCCTTTGAGGACATAACAATGGGAATTACTCCAGGTGCCTCCAGGCCTGGGCAGCAATGGTGTGTAGAATTTAGCATCTTGGACTTTCTGTATCATCATGCTACGGCCATTTATGTGAATTTGGGCACATGAATCCTTTGCGGATCTTTTACTCATACTAGCAAGTCTTGCCCCATGGGGACCAGAGGGTCAGTGTTAGCTGGATACCCTTCAGTGGGGAAAAGTAGGAGTTATACCTTACTCTGCTGCAAGGCCCTGTGTGGGGCTAGAGAGTGAGACCCTGACCACGTATTAAAGGGGTGGAGGAGTACTTTTCTCTGCTTCCAGTTTTCCACTGTGCTTCAGTCCAATGCAGACTGCCTATGGGAATGGAAAAGGAAAATTCATACTTACCCCTCTGACCAGAGAATCCAAACAACAATGTATTGACCTACTAATTTTAAAAGTTCTGAAATTTTAGGAGAGAAGCTGTTTTGCTGGGAAGGTTAATTTTACCAAACCCACACAACAAAGGCTCTGTAATGGAATGACACTGGAAGCAAAGAGAAATCACGAAGGAGAGAAGAGATAAGCAGAGATATGCATGCCTGTTGGGCTGTGCTGGCAGGGGAGCCAGTCACTCCGCCTTTCCTCAGCTCCCCCAGGGAATTTATGTAAATATCAATCCCATGTTCACTTTTGCAGTGCACAAAATAACCACAGTTCTGTGATTAAGCTCTCAGCATCTATCGTCTTCTTCTTCCCATGAGGTTGCTACAATGTAAAATGTGTGTCTCTCTCTCCTCCCACTGCTGTAAGACTATTTTATTTCAGCAGAAGTCACACATTCAGCTCCATTAAACATAACGACATTATATTGACATGAATGCTCTTTTTAGTTATCTAAGTGAGTGTTTTTGCCTTTGAGTAGGGAAATCCTCTCTCTAAAAGCCTCCATTCTCCACACTGTGCCAATGGATGGTACCATTAGCTACCAATTTCAATATACACTTTGGGGGTGGGGGTGGGTGCATCCTGATGATCCCCTTTTGGCGTTCTTGTCCACACCCCAGCTCCAGAGCTCTGCACCTGCACATAAAATTTCCTCCAACGTTTAAGGACATCTACAAACTTGGTAAAATTACACAAAACAGAACTGTTTTTCCAGCATCAGTCACCTATTCTTCAAGCTGTTTATCCCTGTAAAGACAAAGCAATAAAAATCGACACCATAGCATGTTGTGAGAATTAACAGATGTTGCAGAGCAGCTGGGGACGTGGGGTGCAAGATGTTCACGGCACAGCTGCCCCAGTTTTGTGAGGCAGTTCAGTCCTTCCTCAGTGTTTCAAATCCAAATGCCCTCGCCAGCTGGCATCATGAACAGTAGTAGCACATACACATGCTGGGATGTACTTGTACTAACTTCTCGGAGTGATTTCTAGAGGTATGAAAAAGACATAATGTGGTTCACCACAGTTAACCCCAAAGCGCTCTCACATCTCCCATAGACAGGCAGATGCACTGATATCTTCTACTACAAAATCCTGGGACCCGCTCTCCTGTGGTGTGCTTCTTCCTTCATGCCTCACTCCACACTGAAGACTTGGAGATTGCTGCTACGAAAATGAGTTATTCCTTCAGCTTGTGTCTCTAGCTCAGAGTTTGCACCTTGGTGCTACGGCAGTAGCAGCGGCTGCAAAGTCAGGGGTCAACAAAATATAAAAGCACAGTTGTGCTTTTCATCCTAATGAGAAGAAGACACCCAGGCACTGCAGGGGGAGAGCTGGCTGCCCTGACCCCAGCTGTGGGAAAGAGTGTTACCTGGGAAGCTCAGGCTGATCTCTGTGGGGCTAATGTATAAAGCATAAAGGCAACCCAAAGGTTGGGAGTGTTGTGACTGCCCTTGTTAGGCTTCATCATTGTGTTATAGTTTCCTCTGTGTGGTCTTTTGTACAGACACTTCTGCTCGTGACAGGCTCTTTGCTCTCCGCACATACGCCTTCTAGCACAGCCCCTGCCAAAAGACCAGCGTTAGCTGCCTGGGCAATGGCTGCCCCTGTGGTTTACTTGCAGCGCTGGGGAATGCGGGGGCTGACACTTATCTGCCCATCATTTTGTCTTTCCACAGACCAGTTCCCCCCCGACAGACTTCAGATCCGCTCCGTGCCACAGCTTAGGCATGCTTCATGCACCCTAGATCAATCAATAGGAACAATGTACTGTTAAGTGTGACAAAGGGCCTCAGAGCATCTTTGACATATGCTTTAATTTTAATTTTCCCCTTTTTGAAAGAGAACCACTGTAGTTTCCATTTGATCTCTTGGGCAAATTTAGAGTGTAACATGTAGCCACTTGTGCCAGGAGCTTAGGCTGGGTAAAATATGATAAATTGCCAGGGCGCTAATTAGCAACACAGCTCTGCTCTCTCATTTGGGGATGTGGTTTCTAGCTGTGGCTTTGTGTAAGAAACCAAATCAAATGCAAGTAAACGATCTGGAATCTGCAAGCAGAAGTGCTTGGGTAAGAAGCTGTTTGACAGCTTCTAATCAGAGGCACAAAGATGGCGTCAGGCACAGTAATAAAACCATCCATGCAATTTACAGGGAGAAGAGTCACTGAAATTCCTTGTCCCTGTGTGACAAAAGGAAGAATTTGTAGATTAAAACCCAAACCGAAGGGTAGATGAGCTGCCATCAGTTTCTAGGTCAGATTGGCATGTTCACCCAATAAAGCCCTGCTGCCGCAGGGACCTCAGGCTGTGGTGGCTCTCTCCATATCTCCTGTGCCTTTTTGCCATGGCACATTACAGTCTTGTGGACTTTTGGTAGTGTGTACAAAAAAGGTTACACCTATTACAGGATATGGGGAAATATTTCCAGACCAGAGCTATGGTGTGGAGGGGATGCTCTGGAGAATGCAGTGGATTAAATGCCTCTTGTGTGGCTACCTGGGATTGTAGGGATTGGGTTTCATGACCCAAACAGCCCCTTCCAGATTTTTGAACTTGTTGGCATATGTTATGTGCTTGGTAGCTCTTTGGTTCTGAAGCACAAGGTCAAGTTTTGCTTGACTCCAGAATTAAATTTCCTGAGGACAGAGGCAGCCGAGCCCTGGCCGTGCCTGGCTCAGGACAGACGGGTGCTGTGGCTGCCAGCCCAGGAGACAGGAACGCGGCTCTGCTCTGAGCAGACTCTGGCGAGTTAAGTGAGCACAGGCTTCATTCACCGGTGCCAGCCAGGGAGAGGATTAGGTTACTTAAACCCATTCTCCTCCTGCTCATAAGCCTGCAGGGTATGGGCAGGTGGTGTTTTCCCTCCTTTCGTCTGTGTTAGTATAATCTTTTTGTAGGAAACCAAGCCATCGGGTGCATTCTGCACACGTACTACTTTGTCTCCTGTCCCACAAATTGCCTTCTGCTCCCCAGAAACAGCCTGCAAACCAGAGACCTCTTGAGACAGGGTTTGGTCATTCCTGGGCACTCCTTCACTAAAGAGGTGCTACCCAAACACAGATACCTCGTAGCCTTCCTAAAACAAAGTTGTTAATGGAACGAAAAGGCTTTTTCATTGCATGGTGCTGTGCTTTCTGTGGCTAGGAATGAGCTTTTATTTCTCAGGAAGCACAGACGAATAGATGTGAGTGTCTTTGTGGTAGCAGTATATGCTCACTTCAAAATTCTCCTGTATACAAACCAGCCTCTATATTACAATGCACTAAAAGCTAAAAAAAAAAAAAAATCCATGGAAGATGCCTTAATGAAGCTGTGCCACATCAGGTCAGGTCAAAGGTCTAGTCGTGTTTCCAACAGCAGTGAGTAACAGAAGTCCAGAGCACTTCATGCAATAGTATCTCCATACAGCCTTTCAGCCTCCAGGGATTTTTCTGCTTCAGGATTTTCAACACAGATTTTGAGGGAACAGAAACTACAAAGAGACACCCCGTGTCCCAGTAATTTGGAAAAGGAGCAAAAAAAAGGAGTCCAACAGTGTAACTTAGAGGGAGAGTAGGCAGTGGAAAGGAGAGTGACAAATGGTATCTTCTGGCTTGCAGATCGACGTCAGCCCTGCAAATCCTCACGTAGTTCCCAAACATTGTGCCATCCTGCATTCAGGAGAAACAACAGTATTGATGCTAACTCCAGTCTCGAAGCTAACTTGGTATTTTCCTTCTCTGAAGAGGCTGCTAATGAAGGTATTCACTGTGCTGGTGTTTGCCAGGCGGCTCCAGGTTGGATGCAGGGAAAGCAGGGAAAGGAGTGTCTAGCACCTCGTAAGATGGGGTCACCAGTGTTTGCGTGCACCTGCACTCCCAGCTGCAGGGGAGTGTGTAGGCAATCCAGGCAAGTAAATTAATGAGCTTTGCTTAACGAACTGCCCCAAGTGAATTCCTGAAGCAATTTACATGTTAGGTATATAGCAATAAGAATGTAAAAATTCCGACTAGCTCTTTATAAGGGATAAAATAGCAGGGGATTTGTAGTGAAGAGGAAATATGACTTGGTAATTAGATAGGAAATGAATAACTGAGGTAAAGGCAGAGTTCAGAAAAAACTGAAATATGCTTTCAGGAGGATTTTTCTATTAAGGCTAATTGTAACAATAGCTGTTCAACAACATAATCCTCAAGCAGCATGAAATGTTTCTGGTCCCATGCACCTAAGCTTACCTAAAAGAATTTACAGGTCTGTAACAGAGCTCTACTTTTTTAGTGAGAAAACTTCCAATATTTGTATTATTGCTGCTTCTGGACTTTCATCTGAACTCCTAGCCCGGGCCACTGCTTACTTCAGGCAGACTCTTACAGTCAGCCCTGGTGTAAATTTACTTTCAGACAGTTGAATTAGCCTAATGACCAAATCCAGTTCTGGTCCTGAGCATTTCATTCATGCTTAGACAGTGGTAGTTTATTTTCAATTAGCTATGTAGACAAAGGACTTGAGACCTTCTCTGCAGTGCCAGGGATAACACGGAGGTGGCCTTCTATGTTTGGACTCTGCAAACCGTCAGGAACAGAAGATACCCGGTGCTATAAACATGCAGATCCTCAAGCGAATGGTGCTGGCTGCCTCCCCAGGGCTGCACTGCCTTCAGCCAAAACTTCTGCTTGCTTGGCATGGGACATTCATGACTTCTGACACTGCAATTCAAACCTGTCTGCTGCCCAGACCAGCCCGTGAACCAGCCTCCCACTGCTTGTCCAGAACCTGCGTGAGTTGCCCTGCTCCACATTCAGATGAGATACCTCGCCTAGAAGTGATCCATCTCTGCTACCTTCCCTGCCAGGTCTGGATCACTCGTCAAACCTGGCTCCCATTCCACACTGCGAGAGTAGTTTATAGAACAAACTAAGAGGAACATCAGACATTGACCTATTCAGAGAAAGAAAAATAGATGAAATTATAGTTTTCTTAGAACTGCTATTTCAGGATGTCTTGTGGCCTTTTCGTTTGGCGAGCTTAATAAAGAATGTCTTATATTGTACAGGAAATCTGGTTAGTCTCCGTGAGAGGACTTCTCAATTGTTAATCTCATTTCTGCCAGAGACTAAAATCTGGCTACCATGACTATTGTCAGCCTGTTGATCTAATATTCATAATAATATCCGTAATTACATAGCCAGTCACTTTTTAACTGGCAGTAGGATCTCTGAAAAATACATCTGGTTGGGGTAGTAAATCCACCTGCACTAGAGATTCCTGCTTCTAGTTTGTCTTGCTTAAGATATTGAACAATTTGCAGACTTTCAATGAAGTCGACACAAGCCATAATTGGCAGTGCTGTCATTCACTATACAAATGCATCATTTGTGTACCATTTATTTTGATAGCATTTATCCTGTTGTGATATAACCAATAACTAATCATGAGGTGAAAGTCAGATCAACTGCTCCAAATACCTCGGGGAGGCACAGATTGCAGTTAGTTAATATAAAGAGAGTTTCCTTACAAGGCCATGAGTCATATTAGGTTATTTTTAAATTCCCTTATATTTTAAAGACAGCATATTAATAGTTTGGGATCTAGCATAAGTGAAAAGGACCATAGCTATACAGGCTACAGATTTTTTTGGCTGAAGAACAGATATTTTATATTAAGAGTTTTAGACAGTAATCATAATTACTTGAAGTAACATGCCAACTTCTCCTCTGCCTGAGTATGATTCGTTATAGTACAGGGCAACTTATAGTTACTATAGAGATAAAGGCCATCAATCTAGATCCTCAAATAAGTAAATGCCAGGTTGGGCTTCAGACACCCACCAAAATCCTCTGGAATCACATTACTGTGAATTCTTTCCCTTGTCATCTCTTGGAAATCATGACCTTGAAGTGAGTGTGTGGGCTCCCCTGGGAAATGTATAGAAAAGGTCAGGACCTCCAGAAAAAGATTCACAGGTGGTGTGCTCTGTTTAAGATATGCTGTGTACTACCTGTTATACAAGTCTGGCATCTTTAAAAAATAGACCAGGATAAAAAATTGAGAATTTTTCACACCCCGTGATCAGAGCTGATTCCTGAGACTTACTGGCTTTCTGGGAATACACGGTTGGTGTCTAGGTTTTAGAGAAGCGCCCTGCTTAGCCACCTCTGCTGTGAAATCAATTCATTTTTAGATCATACGGTTTGCTTTTACCCAAGTCCTGCCTCAGGGATCTCACCTTTGTTGGGATGCTCGCTTCCAAGGACTCAGGTGTTGCTCCAGAGGAACAATGCTTCAGGGGAAAAAAAAAAGGCAAAGAGTGTCTCATTATCAAGGCGATGTAACAAAGAGACAAAAGAACGTTATTTGTCACCCATGTTGTAGAGAAGAAAACCATTTCATCTCCATATGAAGTCCCACATTCAGAGCAGAGTGGAGATGAGGTGAGAGTGGAACTCAAAAACAATGGGAGAGTTCTTGTCTAGCTTCTAGGGAAACAGTGATAATTCCCATTTAATTGCTGTAACACAAATTTGAACACACTTCTAATTTACAAAGTAAAGCCTGAACGTAGTAGGAAAATACACTGAAGTCCTGGCTAATACCCTGAAACTTCAAAGCTTAAATTGGACAGAAGAATGAACTATGAAACAGGTTGATAGTCCTCTTAAGGAACAAACAGCAAATTTGGCAGGTTCCCCTCGACGGTTTTCCATAACCTTTTCTGCAGCCCTGCCCCACAGAAGCCAGCAAGGCTCTTCCCCCAACAGAGCTGCTGTGTGGCTGGGGCCAGCTCCAAGCAGCTGGGCAGGGACTCTTCCATCTGGCCACAGCCCCATACCTGTGGGCCCAGCCGGCCAGCTGCAAGATAGGAGGATGGAGGGAGAGCGCCCTGAGCGGTACTTATGAGTTTTGTGTAAACAAAATAGCACCACCCCTTGAAAGATCCATTTTTGACAGCTCTTCCTTTGTGCATTTTTGCATCACGTGAGAAGCTGAAGTGATGCTTGGAGTCAGTCAGAGGCAACATGAGGAGAGATTTTCATGTTCAGAGGGCACTTCCTGAGAAAACTCCGCAGTCACCCTATAAATAGCTATAGTCAGAGTCATTAATTGTTTTTAGGGAGTTTACAGAGCCATAGGCAATGCAGTTGCCCAGCATAACTATAATATAGTACCAACAAATGGTTTCCAACAACCACCTAAATGCAGAAAAGGGGGGAGAACTGTGGGACTGTGTAACACAATCCATGCAGCGTTCCCAGCTGTTGGAGGCTGAACTGGATTTATTTCATTGCAACGGTGCTGTATTCAGTCTCAATTAAATGTGCTCAAGAGATCCATTTTCAAATGTTTTTCATATACGTATGACCAATTCTTTGTTTACAAAAGGAGCATCCTGAGCTGCAAAGACCATGAAGTGAGTAATTCCTGTTGACAAGGAGGTCCCAAGAAAGCAGGCTTCGGCAGAAGGAAATGATGTGCCACATAGCGCTGGGAAGCAGAAAGTCCCGGCCCCATACCCAGAGCCTCTCACGGCCAGGGCGGGACATTGCCGGCGGTGTGTGTCCAGACATCTGGCTCACTGTCCATTTAAACGTCTTTATTCCAATACTCTGTTTAGAAGAATAATCCACAGACTCATCTCTGAGCAGCTTTTTCTGTAAAGTAACATTATGTTCTGCTTCTTTCTGTCATCCCAGTATTCCCATTTACCTCTCATTTCTTAGTGGTTATATTCTTCTATTATTCATTCTTCCCAGCCCTTGCCGTATATATACCCTGACGTACATTTAAATACCGCCTAGATCTTTTTTTCTTTTCCACTTATAATTGATTTTGCAATGTTAAATATTTCCTGCTTGGTGATTTGTACCATCACATCCCATTCTGTCACTGTTTAGTCTCTCACTTTATTATGTACCAGGACCGACCTAACCTGGCCTATAAGCGTCTCCCTTATTTGTCTCTGCAGCTGCGACCTGTCTGTGTAGGGGGACTGTTTACTTAGATTGTATGACCACTGCATGGATGTGCGCTGCCAATAAGAGCAACAGCAAACAATAAATGAGTAACAAAAGGGAAAAAGATGATAACCTACAGCAAAAAGTGCATCTCTTCATGAAGACAGAAGCACACATACACAGGAAGACCTCTGCTGGCAAGCTCTATTTGTGAATCACTGAGAGTCTAAAAATGTTAAACTGCTTAACGAATTTTACTCCTAACCATAAAGTATCACTTGGGCATTTGTGGAGGAATATCGTCACGTTGTCATGGCATTCTTTCTTACAATGCATGATTTGTTCTTAATGTGTATTTTCTACTAAATATACTACTAATGTAGTTTGAAAGGTCCAGGCAGTTTTTTTCCACCATTTCCCTTGCAATACTTGCCTGGGCACTCCTACCTTTCCTCCCTGACTTGTCCTGCCATAAGGTCCTCTCAGATTCCATCCCTGGACCTCGAGTGGCACAGCTACCTTATCCTTTGCACATGCATACACGCTCCTACCACATCTAGATGAGCCGAGCTGTTAATCTTTCTTCAAATCAAGCATATTTTTTTCCCACTGGTCAGAAACATCTTCAGTAAGATAAATACATATTAAACCATGTTTTTGTCTTTCAAATATACCTGATGAAAGTATAAAACTAATCTTACAGGCAGGCCCTGTCTTTGATACTTCCAGATCTGTTGTTTGTTGTTGCTTTTTTCTACAGAATACACAGTCTGGGTTTGGGAGACAAGCACAGAAACATGCTACTTATTTTACTTTTAGCCCTGAGCTGAACCAGGGACTTCCAGGAAATCAATTAGAAACAATTTAAATCTGACACCGGCACCAGACAGTTTCTCAAATGGCAAATGCTTTTCTACTCTGAATCCTGGCGATATTTGGTAAACACCAGGTTGCCTCTAAAGCTGATCACAGGGAAGCACAGGTGGATGGAGCACATACATTCACAAAGACGGATATTGATAATAAAAGTACAATCAGTCATGGGAAGACGTTACTTTCTCTGAATTAAATTATACTCTTAGATCCAATGATAGATACAGTCCTGCATAATTATTGCCAATGGTGCACTGTGTTTAACATACCATTTTAGCTGGAATTCTTTCAGCTTTGCAAAGTACCATTGTTTCTCTGAGTGGGCATCTGCCTTTTTCATTCCCAGGCTGGGGAGGTTTGGTTTACCACGAGCTAAAGAGTTCTCCTTTTAAGAGCTGACAGCACAATATGTTGCCATTGTTGTAACTACTACCCCTCTTTCATATTTAATTAACTGGAACAATTCTATGGGGTTCCTGAAGCTACAATTGTGCCATGATCCAATTATTTCATATATAAATATGTGTGAGCTGGATCATTATTTGGATGTGAGACCTGCCAGCAACATACTGCTGCTGCAGAAAGTTGTCTTTAGGTGTTAAGAGTGATGAAAGCAGGATAATGGACTAGAGAATTTTGCATCTTGCTGTTGATTCACATGTAGCCTGTGCCAGACAGGTCACTTCAGACTCAGCTTGGGGCTACTCTCATAGCTTACATCAGCTTTTTCTGCAGATTGAGAAATGTGTTCTGCAAAAAGTAATGTCTCTTCTACCTCCAGCTTGTAAAATTCTGTATGTCTCTGGTGAAAGCCTTTCTCTTGTGTTAGAGGGGATACGGACAAATCCTACCAAATGATCAGAGCATGGAGCACAGTGCCGTCCTTGCACTGATGCAGTGTAATACTTTTGACGTGAAGAACCGCGCACATCAGCCTGTCGCCAAAGCATTACAACTTCATCGTGGTGCCATTCAAGAAATCACTAATACAACAGGTGATTTTATATGTTTCAAATGCAGTTAAGAGTAAATAGCATAGCTTCTAAAACAGAAGATTATGAAAGAAGAGGTGACACCCAAAATGTCACAGTATGACCTCAGTGCAGTTTGATGTTATTGAAAAGCAGTATAATCCTACAAATCCAACTCATACGGTCTCTAAACACTTCACACTAGAATATGAAATATTCTGATAGATGTAACATATGAGTAAATACAGTGTGAAGGAAACTGCTGTGAATGAAAAAGAAGGAAACTGAAGTAGAGAGTTATTTTTAAAGCAGGGAATACGGACAATTTCACAAACTGTAAACCTATATAGAATCATAGAATCTTCATGGTTGGAAAGGACCTTTGAGATCATCGAGTCCAGCCATACACACACACACAAAAAACCCTACGATCTCTGTCGCTAGAGAAAACCTAGAGAGAAACCTTGTCACATCTGAAAACCTTTGCCAAAGCTGACTTTATATGGGATTGGGGGTGGGGGTTGTGGGGAAAGAACCTGTACCAGGGAGGGACAAAGCTTTTTCAACAGGTATCTTTGTAGAAGATAAAATAGAGCTTCAGAGCCATGGCACCTGCATGGTGCTCCTGAATTCGTCACCCTGCCCGTTATTAGAAAAGCCCATATGAAGCAATACCCAAAGCAAACGGGAATTAATGCATTTCTCATTTCTCACTTCGCATGCCAGCACCACACTTATTCCACTGAACTCGGGGCCTTCTCCAGCTGTTTCGGATAGACAAGATTTCTGCACAGCCGCTACAGTAAGTGCTGACACTTCCACAGTGGGGCACTGGTTCTTGTTTTCAGAGTTATCTTTCAATAAGAGTACCTTTTGCTTGAATGAGCAAAGTAGAACTAGAAAAAACAGTCCCTCAGCCACTGAAGAAATCATCTGCAGAAACTGCTGCTTGCAAGTAAGGATGACTGATTTGACTAACTCAACAGATTCAATTTGCATTATTAACAGCAAACATAATTACATAGGTATATCAACCATACCTCCAGATAGCGCTGCAATTACAGGCTGATTGAACAGACTATGCATCATGAAACTGAAGCCACGATTATTCAATAGAGGATGTGAACATGGCGAGGTGCTTGTGCAGTATTAGATTACAGTGCTGCAGGAAATGACAGAGGGGAGTGATTACATTATTGCCAACAGATTAATGCATCCCCAGTACCACAGCGAGGAGCAATTAAAACCAACGTATCTTCATCTCCATTCCAGTGGCAAGGGGGTGAGCTAGGGACTCGTAGGTTACTAGGAACATTAAGATTTTTCCACTTGTCTTTCTGATGTCTCAGGCAGTGACTTCCCATTCTCCTGCACTGAGGATAGCTCTCTCCCTTCTCTCTACATTCTGCTTCCCTTGAACGCCCCAGTGCATTCAGTCCACTTATGCTGTTCATTGTCAGATTCAGCCTTTCTTTCCACCTGCCTCAGTGGGCTTCGGGACTGTCCCTACGTGCTTTCTGCCTTCAAGTCTCTCCTCAAAACTACTGTCTTTAACGAACCCTTGGCTGGTGTATCTGCGCTGATGTGCTTTGCGCTCTGGCCTCCCTCCTGCATGGCGCTGAGAGGAGAAGCCCCGCAGAGCAGACACAACGCCTTCCCTGGGTTTTGTAAAGCATGAGCACTTGCGGCATTAGATAAGTAATTATAACAACTCTGCCCTCGCACGAGGAAAAATATACAAAACATTAGCAGTTAATAATTCAATGAAGCGCACAGACTTGGCAAACATCTGTTGCTGTCTAAGAGTTTCAGACTCACAGCCCAATCAGTAGTTAGTATAGTCTTTAGAAAGCCTTCATGTGTGTCTTTAGAAATATTACTTTCTGCAAAATGAGGGGGAAAGCCTATTGCATGTTTTCCTCTTTCCATGAAAATTATTTCGGTGTCTCTTCATTAATTGACTGAGTCCTGCAAAGTGGCTCTGGAACAAACTCAATTTATGTGATTAGTGATGTAATTAATGATGAAGTATTCAGTTTCTTAAAACCATCCTAGACTATTAGTATATCAATGGGTTGACCTTGAGAAGCGCTGGGTGATGGCATCTTTTCAACATCAGCAACTATTAATTGGCAGGTGAAGAACTCTGTATTCCATTTAGAGGATATCTCCATATTTCACCACTTTTTCTCTTTTCCCCAAACAGTAATTTTCACATCAGGCAGTCTTTTGTATCAGCTTTCATAAAGCTACCAAAAGCCCTATAAAATACAGACTGGCTAATATGTTAGATCTTATGAACAAATCAAATGATTATTACATTTGCCTGCCACCCAACAAAAAGTCACCATAGCAACATCATTCTTCACTCACCGCTGAAGTACCACAGGCTCTTTTCTTACAGAAATATGAGAAGTAGTAAGCTACACTACCTAGCATTTTGCCAACCACTGTTTCAAAAACAGGGAGAAAGGCATTTTCTTCTTACACTCACTTTCAGTTGGGTTTAGGATGCCACTTTGCTCTCGTGCTGCTTTCACTCACTGGAACCCTTTGGGCCAAACTTTGCCATCACTTATGGGAATGTATTTGCCAGCAGGTGAATGAGGTGAATCTGATACCGCTTACACTTAAGGAGAAGTAATTTCACTTCAGCTGTTGGATGATAAGACTGAGACAGTCTCCTTCACCTCCTGCCTGCCTGCAAGACTTACAAGGTTCAACTTAGGGCAATTGTCTGTTGCTTTGAGACTTCCAAATGAGACCATATGAAGACACAGTATATTACCAGAATAACTTTTAATATAATGACGTGTTCTGCAGTATTCTGAAAACATGTATGAGTCAGTCTTCAAGGTGTCAGACTTTGCCACAGCACTGAAAGATTTCCAAGACTTTTATTATCAAAATTTTTGAAAGCATCCATTCACTTCAGATATTTTGAATTCTGCTTGTCCAGTTCCCAATGATTCCTGCCCCAAGAAGTCTGCTTTTCAGTGGTACTCAGACTTCAAAACACCAACACGTTATCAGTGGGAACTGTAGTGCAGAGGAATAAGTACTTGAAGATAAAGCGATGCAGATGAGTCAGTAGCTAGAAGCTCAGGTGAGCAATCCAAATGAATAGAGATACCGCAGAAAAATAGGTTTAAACATATCATTTGTGGCACTAATCAACCTGCAGCAGAGCCAGCAGGGAAATGGGATGGGACAGATATTTTACAACATGCTGGCACACTTCAACTCCTAGAACAGAAAGGGGAAGTAAAAATTACGGCATCCTGTTTACACTGTAGTTAAGTGCAGTGTAATGAATCCAGCTCTTGGAGAGTAAACACTTGCTATACAGCTCAGCTGTCCCCTTAATAATTATTAAGCTAAAAAAGAAAAATATATTTATATTTCTTTGTGATTCTTGCTTCAGCAGTTGATCATTTTTCCTTATTTCCTGATCTCCATCTCTCAAATACACACATGGAAGTGGAATGTGTTCCTACAACTGTATGCCCTTTGCATATAGAAATTGCTTCCTCTGCTCCATTCAACTTGGCATCATTTGCCCTTCAAATAAATCTTTGATGTATTAAACTTGATCTTTTTGGCTACAGGACCCAAACCAGCTTTGCTCAGCTTTATTTAAAATTGTTGTTGATCTGGAAAATGAACAAACTAGTCATTTCTTCCCAAACCTAATTAGGAATATTTGGTTAGACATTTTTCTTTGTAAAGTGTTTGGTTTGTGTTGTAGTTTTGGTTTTGTTGTTGTTTTGGTTTTTTTTTTCCAAAAGTAAGACTATAGAAAGAGTTTGTTACAATTAATTTCTTTACTCAAGAAAAGCTTGGGGATAAACTTCAACATTTTCAACCCATTCTACTTGCTTTTTTAAACAAAGGTTTTGTTAATGCCTTTCTGTTTACGAATTTTAGCTTATATTTAAAAAGTGGAAAATAAGTCAAAATGAAATATTTAAGAATTTTTCTAAATTTTCATTCTACTTTTCTAATCTATTCTTTATCATCACTTTTGTTGGAAGCATGAAATAATCTGAAACTTCTCATATTTCAAAAACATAAGTAACTTGGAAATTTAAATTGTTAACTAGGTCCTTAGACTTCATGAAAATAAATAGATTTCCTCTGACTAACAAAAAGGGTTTTTTTAAGAAGTGATTTAAAACTTCTTAATGAAGAGGAAGCTCCGAAGCTCCGCCGAAGCTCCACATTTTGGGAATAGCCCTTCCTGTATCCACTCAGCTCCGCAGCCCTGCAGCCTTCCAGAGACCTGCGTATTCCGGCCCGGTGGCAGAGTGTGGTCCAAAGCGTATGACCAAGGAAACCAAAGAAAGGCGTGCAGCACTATCAGTGTTTTTACACGATCTGTTTAGGTGGCTGCTGAAGTTTAACACACAGTCTGTTAATGACCCTCCCTCTCAGTGGAGGGTTAAGATCCGTGTGTCCAGTAAGATATCTCCTTTCCATAAGGATTAAAAAAACCTTAATTATGTGTTCACAGAAAATCTAACAGTATACCCCAAGCTTCAAAACTAAACCTCTTAAGCTAGTTATTGCAAAAATTAAGTGCATAAAACCTTATCAGCTACTTTTAAAGAATGGTCAGAGTAACCTTTCTTGTCTGACCTTCTTCTGAACAAAACTTTAGTAATCAAAGCTTCAAAGCAAGTCTATATGTAATGCTGTCGAGACATATAATTTTTAGTATATCTAAATGTTGCTTTAATGTGGTTGCAGTCAAGAAATAAAATTTCACAACAGAAAACAAAGCATAAGGATGTTTAGGAATATAATAAATGCCAACTCAGGTTGTGTGAATGCACGACTTCATATGCAAGAACATGAAGTTCACACAGATTATTCCTAACCATGCAGAGAAAATGCGGTTTTCTAATTCTTCAGGAAATCAGAATGTAAGGATTTCTTCCCTATTTTACCATCTCCTTTCCAATGCACAGTAGAATCTATCCAATTTGTCATTTGCTTCAATTTGAGCAGGTAGACGGTCTCACTGGAGTCTTTGGTACCACAGGTGGGAACGCATATTAACATTTTAGAGGGATAAACCCGTAGTGACAGTCCTAATCCTCCATTCAGTCACAGCCGCTTGGTGCTTTCCTGTGCAGCCTGCTCTAGGTGACCCTGCTCTGGCAGGGGGGTTGGACTAGATGATCTCCAGAGGTCCCTTCCAACCCTACGATTCTGTGATTCTGTGATTCTGTGCTAATTCACTGCCGTAAAGCGTCACTAAAGCTGGGGACCCATCTCGGCGCTCCCCGCTGAATTGGCAAGTTGCCTTCAGTTCCCGTTTACTCTTTTCTCTTGAGTAATAGCACGGGGATTTTGTGCAGGGAAAGAAAGGCAGGGCAAGAGCTCTTTGTGCCTTGGGGATTGTTATCGTTTGAGAAAACCCATAATAATTTATTGTCATTTAGACATTCATTCTATCACCCGATGACCCTCCCCACCCAGGAAGGGGAACTGGGGAGTACAAGTAAACACGAGGGCTGAAATGTAAATAGATTTAATAGGATAAGACTAAATAAATAACAATAATACTAAAGAACCAGTCTTAATCCTGATATTAATATAAGATATACAAGGATTATACTCAGCCAATTCTATCAGTAGGAAACTGTGCACTCCCAGCAGTGGACAGCAAATGTTGGATACTGTGAGCACAATGGCTTTGGGAGGAAGGGAAGGGCTCAAGGGTCCGGCACTGGGGCAAGGAGTTCTATGGACCGCCGCCATCAAGGGAGAGAGAGACTACACAGCAAACTTTCTAATTTATATTGAATGTGACGTTCATGGTCTGAAATAATCCTGTTGGCCAGCGTGGCTCAAGCGCCTGGGTCTTGCTCCTCCTCATCCCCGCACCTGGCAAGGCTCAAAAACACCGAAACCTTGAATCCCACATAGCCTAGCTGGCTATAAAGTAAATATTTTCATTAATTCAGACGCTAGAGTCTTCCAAAAGTGGAGTTCTCCCCAGCATTAGAAGAGAAGTTAGTCCTGTGTCACTCCATCCATGACAGGGATGCAGCAGAGTCACTGCAGGCTGGAAGCTGCTCTCCTCCACGCTGGGAGCAAGGCGGTTACAGAGCACCCCGGGGACCAGGAAGGCATGAGGAGCACTGCTCACAGTTTAGAAACACAACACTGTGTCGAGGAAGGTCACAGAAGTTATGACTAACGATTCAAGTTGTGAAACATCAGGTGAATCTTTTCTTGGGGAACACTCTCTTTGTGTATACCCAATAATTCAAATCAAATGGGTTGCAGCTAAGAGCCACTGACGCAGTTAGGGCTGAAGCCAAGAGGCTTCCACTCCTTTTTGAAAATGAACGGGTGCAAATGTATAATACAGACTTCAGGAAAAGGATGGAGGTGAAGGTGACATTCCTATTTTTAAAAATCATCGTATTTGAGTCTCGGTGATAGGAGAAAGAGGTGGTAATCACGCTGCCCGACATAAGGCACTTATTTGAGCAGCCTAGTTTAAAAAAAGCCATGTCCCTAGTTCCCTGGATGGGCAATGTAAAAAGTAAAGGACTCTTCCAGAAGGTGATGAGCCTTGTTCTGAATTAGGGGAGAAACTTCTCCTACTGGATTCTGCGGGGAGCCGACAAGGAGTCAATACCCTGCTAATAACGACCCTTCACAGAGTTACATGCCAGTTAGTAGGGGGTGGGAATACATTCCACTGCTAAAATATTTGAACAACTTGTAAGCAGCACAGAAACTTAATGGTTAATTGAGTACTTAGACGCATACACACTTAACCGCCCCCCCCCCCCCCCCCCCCGTCTTTTCCGAGCAGTCCTTAATAACCTGCAGTTTTATTTATTTATTGGAGGGGATGTAAGTTCATAACCCACTTACGAAAAGAGGGAGTCCAAATTGCAAGTTTTGAAAATGTAACCCACTGTAAGTAGCTACAATAGCAAGATTTATCCTTTTCTTATATGTCTGTAGGTTTGTTTATTTACATTTATGGAAACATAAAAAGCTCTAGGCGCATAGACATATATTAAGAAAGACAAATCAACATCAACAACAGAAGCAATCCCAGTAATTTCCTCTAAGTGCAAAGGGAAAATAAACCTCTTTGCTATGTATTAATCCCAACCCCAATATTCCCCCAGCCCTCAGCTGCCCTCTTCTTCCTCAAAAGCCTGGGAACACAGATGGGGGCTGTACAATATGCCTAAAAGATCAGCAGTAAGCTTACTTCAGAGTAAAGAAGAGGGAGTAGAAAACATGAAGAAAAACAAAGCAGAAAAAAACCCCACTCTCCCTGAACAACTCTTAATATTTTTTGATATGAAGAGAAGCTTTTTGACGCCCCTAAGGCTATGTTCATCTTTAGCAAACAAGGACTGTGTGTTCTCTCTTACCCCTGCTTGCGCGCTCTTTTTTTTTTTTTTTTTTTAGTGAGGGTAACACAAAAAAATCAGAGGCACTTGGATCATTAAACACATTTATTGTTTAAAGTTCCTAATTTGACATTATCCATACTCTGCAACCCAGCCAAAAATCTGGATGTGGAAAGTTAAGACAAGCAGCCAGGTTACAGAACCGCATTTCTATAGCGCTTACAGTTAGCCAGCATTATGAGCCCCAAGAACTGAAAACCATTAACCAAATCACCCCCAAATCAGAAAATTGGTTCAAAACCCACAGCATTTCCCTTCCGTCATTCAGGTTTTCTGCCGCAGCTGTTCCACAGCATGTATTTAAGGGAATGAGCTCGGAGAAAATCTTGACAACACCCTTTTACTGTTGCTCCCGTATGTAATACCCTAATATTTATAAAGGCTACAAAACCAGGTATGCTGTCACAGACGTCTCTTGGGAGTGGCCTGCAGGCTTCAGCCAATCTAGTTACTCATGCTGAGTAAAGCTAAGCAAACAGCACAAATCAAACCATACTACAATCCTAAGTAATTTATTCTCATTAAAACTTGGTTATTTATGCTAAACAACTAATATCCCTCAACGCACCTCAAATGACTGCAAAGCTACAAGCCACTAAAATCAGGGCTTTGTAAGAAAAAATTAACAAGAAATCTGAGTCATAACCAGTACTTCCAATTACAGGTATAATTCTAAATAAATATGGGTTTGCCTGAATCTAAAGTGAGGTTGAAGAGAGGAAAATCGCGTATATTTGAGGGAGAAGATGTTCTAGCATCTGTACACCCTAAGGTTAAAAGAAATACAGATGCAATCCTGTAAGACAGTAAATTCCATAAAGTGAATGCTATTAAAGCAAGGAACATCTGTTTTCATTTTATTTCATTCCAAGTGTCCTTAAAAGTTACAGAACAGCTGATACCATGACAAAAATGCAGCTAATTCATAAAAGAATAAAACTAATAGAAGTCAGATTAAATCCACAGTGCACAACAGTAACCCTTGTGAACAAATGGAACCAAACCAAAGTGAATGATCAAAACTTCCCACCTTTCTACACAGCTCAGACAGTTACATTAATATTTAATAAATCAAGTTCCTTACTCAGATGCGAATTCTAGAGAAAGCGTGAAAGAAAAAGCAACATCAAAGCAAAGGGCAAAACATATTCCACATCCTACTGACTGCTCTAAAGTGAAGGCCCTTTTCATGAACACTCTGATCTTTACACTGAAAGCAATGACAGGTGGAAATATAATCTATACGCTGGTTAACAGGGTGAAAGCAGAATGTAAGTATTTTTAGACTATGCCCTCAGCTTGATTAAAACCTCTCTGTTGATAGTGACGTTGATAGAAGACCCCGTCCTTCCATACCGACTCCCCACACAACCCCGCAATATCTCATCACGGAGCTTTCAGCCCAAAGAAGACAAAGTATCTGCAGATCCCCCAGGTTCCTCCGTTGCACAGCCAGCGCTCCCGCAGAGCAGGCAGCCGCTTCCGTTGTGGGGCGGGCGGGCCGGGAGCAGCCGCTGCAGGATGCAAATGGCACAAGGACGGGGCCTCTGGTGCAAGGACACAGTGTGAAACAGACTCGATCCATAACAGGGGTTTGGTTCTGGATTGAGCACACGGTTGTGTCCAGTCTGTGCTTTACCTTCAGGAACGACAAAAGCAGACACTGGAAGATTCTACGGCATCTCCCCAGGGATGTCACAGACCGGTAGAGCTCATTGTAGGTATAAATGTTATGTTCATCTGGAGGGAGGGATTTCCTGAAAACTTTACCAGTGTTCTTACAGTGCTACCCATAAGAAAAGCATTTCTCATACACAAAAAATATTACGCTTTTATATTGACTGGCCGATGCAAGAGATGAAAGGAAGCATCAGGTCCAGGAAAAAAAAACCCACATAACTTTAAATACAGGTCACAAAGAATATTTGCAACTCTTCCTCCTCTGCTTCTACACTCCCACACAGGTCAGCTCACAGCAACAAGTCCTAACAGAGAGGTCACAGTGTCTCTTCTTTCTTGGCAGTTAAGGCTCCTAAAGCTTAGATTTCATTCCTAGATAAACAAAACCCCCCTCACTTTCTTTGCTTTGTATTTCCATTTCTTTTTTCATTACCAAGAAGCTTTTCTGGTTACTCCCTCTGCCAATAACTTTAAACCAAGGCTGGATGCCTTCATTTATTTTGAAAACACAGATGGAAAAATGTTACAGGAAAACAAACTTTTGGAAGAAGAGCTACTGGCACACTATACACAGAATGAATGCCTGTTTATATTGTTGGAACAGGCAAAACACATGGCAGCTCATGATGCAGGTGGAGAACAACCAGCACCAGTAGCACGCTGAAAACATTTGCTGCAAGCAGTACTCAATATGCTAGTCCAGACACGGTCTCAGTAGAAGATCCTTCCATCCATGTTGTAAAACATTAGCTCTGGTTTTGTTCCTTTCCCTACTTCAGGCTACTCTCCTGAGCTTTAAAGCTGCTGTCCTCTACAGCGCTCACGTACCTTCTTCCACAGGCCTGTGAAAAAGCAGAGTTTGCAGTATGTGCGAGGCTAAGTTGTGACCCATGAATTCTTCATGACGGCAGATGATGTGACATATATGACATATCCCATAACACCCGACAGGAGCAGGACCACTCCCCAAGCCACCAAGAGCTGCAAACTCTTGTAACATTTCCACGTGTGGCACAACACAACCAGAGTGTTTTGGTCTTTCCAGGCAGACCCATCTCTTACTGGTTAAGTAGCAGTGCTTAAGGGAGGTAACTTGAACTACCAGGATTAAGGCATACTTTTCCAGCATATTCAGAGGTTTTAATATCTTTTTTATGGATATTATCACTGCGGCAGCTAGTTATTATGCACTTTAATAGGGATCATGAGCTTCTTGTTTTGATGTGAACTAAACTGTAAAAATATGAAGATGATCAAAAGGATGGAGCACCTCTCCTATGAAGACAGACTGAGACAGTTGGGGTTGTTCAGCCTGGAGAAGAGAAGGCTCCGGGGAGACCTTATAGCGGCCTTCCAGTACCCGAAGGGGGCCTACAGGAAGGCTGGGGAGGGGCTGTTTGCAAAGGTATGTAACAATAGGACATGGGGCAACGGTTTTAAACTAGAGCAGGGCAGGTTTAGATTAGACATTAGGAAGAAGTTCTTTACAATGAGGGTGGGGAGACACTGGCACAGGTTGCCCAGAGAGGTGGTGGAAGCCCCATCCCTGGAGACATTGAAGGCCAGGCTTGATGAGGCTCTGAGCAGCCTGATCTAGTTGAAGATGTCCCTGCTTACTGCAGGGGGGTTGGACTAGATGGCCTTTAAAGGTCCCCTCCAACCCAACACATTCTATGATTGTATTAATACCTGAGAAATATCTCATGGGGAAAGGACTCTGCTTTCTTCTAGGTTTCTATGGCAGAGAAGGCAGCTTCACACTTTTGAAGCAAACACTGCTGTTAGCAGACCAGTGAAAATGTGATCTCTGCTTAGCCATCACGTTTCTTCTGTAAAGAAAAGCGTTATTAATCTGAAATTCTATTCAAAAGCTATTGCAACTTAAGTAGTAGTTGAAATGTGACCAAAAAGCGTCTGCCAACGGGACAGACGCCGCCTTTTCTCCATTGCACTCAGGAGAACTGATTTAGACACGCTTTTGACCGCCCACAGGTAGAACAACAGTCGGGCGGCTTTCGCTTGTATCGATACACACGAAACCACCGCCTGCAACCCGGAGGTCTGAGGAACTAAAGGCGCCTCACAGCAAACACCGACACCTGCGGGGGACGCTGCACGCTGCGGCTCCCGCTCCGCCCGGGCGTTCAGCTGCGGTGGCGCGGAGCCCTCTGCCGCTCGGTGCCGGCCCGGCACCCCGAACGGCCGTCGAACGGCCGGCAACGTGGGGGCAAACGGGCACGGACCGAGTCCGGGGCGGGCGGCCCGGCCGCGGCGGGGCGGGGCGGCGGCGGGCCCAGCTGAGGGGGCACGAGCGACCCGCAACGGCCGCCGCGCGTGACCCACTGCCGCGCGCCCCGCAACGCCTTCGCCCCGCCTGCGCCACCTGCCGCGCTTGGCCCTTGCCGCGCCCCGTAGTGACGTCGCCGCCGCTGCGTCGGGTGCCGTCGGGGTAGCACTTCCGGTGCGGCGCCGGGGCAGGATGGTGAGGCGGCGGCCCGCTCCCGGGGCCGGCCCGGCGCGGCGGCGGCGACAGCGCGGCCGGGGCGGCGCGGAGCGGGGTGGTGGCGGCGGCGCGGCGCGGCGCGGGGTGGTGGCGGCGGCAGGCCTTCTCCGGCATCCCGCCGCCATCGCTCAGCGTTTTGCGGAGTCACCGCCGGCGCGGGGCCTCTAGGCGGGAGCGCGGCCGGGCGCGCCGGGGCCGGGCGGGGGTGTGGGCGAGGGCGAGGCGGGGCTCGCCGCCGCGGGAGCCTCGCCTCGCTGGTCGCTTGCTTGTAGCCGGAGTCGGCCGGGCCCCGCCAGCCCCGATCGCGGCATCGCCCCGCGGGTCTGGGCAGCGCCGCGGAGGGGTCGGGCTGACCCCGGGCAGCGGGTCTCTTCCGCAGCGGGACCGGCCTGTGGTGCTGGCGGGAGGGAGGGCGGGTAAATCAGCCGACGGGAGAGCGGGGGAGACGCGTCACTGAGTGCTGCGCGTTAGTTTACACTGGCGCGGAATGAGCCGCACTACGATGTGGTCAGACAGCGCGATGCCAAAGGAGCTGAAACCAGACCCACGACCATGCTCCTCCCTGCCTCATAAGTCCGCGCTTCTCTTTATTCACTGACTTTTGGCCATTAATCGTAATGTATTAGTACTCTGTTTAGGTAGGAGAAATCTAATTATGGCATTTCTTTACATGGAAGGGTTTCAAGATTCATAGTAGTGTACTTATATTTGGCTGCTGGTTTGTTTTTCTTTTTACTTAGGGTCAAAGTCAGAGTGGTGGACATGGTCCTGGTGGTGGCAAGAAGGATGACAAGGTAACTAAAAACAAAAGAAGTGCTTTTACTTAAAGGATGAAGTGCAGACGTGCTACTATAGAGGCTGGCTGCCATAGGCTTTATTTTACAATTTTTTTTTTGTTTTGTACTCTGAAACGCATAAAATTACACTCTTGCTAGCTTTGGTGAAATGTCTTCTCTCTTCTGGTTGCACGCTGGAGAAAACAGGTTGCTGTTCAAAAACAGAAAAGGGGGCTTGACTGTAAAGGAAAACTGAAATTATTTACAGTAGTAATTTCTTTTTAAAAGGAATAAAACTATAAATCTGTTTGGGTCAGGAAAGACTGCCTTTGAGCTGTCACTTAAGTATCTGGTTTTGGTTTGAAAATGACATCATACTGTCATCTACATGAGGTCAGTACTTCATGTTGTGGACCACTAGAGGCCTTTCCAGTTTCCTTTGGAGATGGAAGTATAATGTTCCTGGCAAGCTCTGTCTAAGCTGGCAAACTGAATGCGCGTTACCTATTGATTAAAATGCAACAGAGATGTTCAGATTCATTATTTTCCTCATGCTTTCATGGATGAGTTTTGTTTGTGATTTACTTCAGGCTTTAGCCTTCCACGTTCTATGTTCATTGAAAATTGGTAGAAATCTAAATTAGAGATGTAAAATAAGCAGGAGAATAAATTTTTGAACTTTTTAAAAAAATAAGAATAATATTTCTTTTGGACTTCTCACTCTATATCATAAAGGAGACAATTTTGTTAGGTAGTCATTCAGCTTAAGTTGAGCTCTCTCTCTGTGCGCCTAACATCTGTCTGTATCTTTTCGTTGTTAATATCCTGATTTTATTTTTTTTTCATGGAATTGTTTTTATGAATAAGGATAAGAAGAAGAAATATGAACCTCCAGTTCCAACCAGAGTGGGGAAAAAGAAGAAGAAAACAAAGGGACCAGATGCTGCCAGCAAACTCCCCCTGGGTAAGCGTTCTGCCTGCCCCTGCAGCCCTGAGGGCTCTTAGAGAAGTGCAGAGCTGTCCTGTCCTCCAGATCCGGCTGGATGTAGGTCACAAATGATTAAACAGAAGGCCAAATGTAATTTTATTTCTAATTAACGTAAAAACACAAAATAAGATTATTGGTATGCCCATGAATTCCCGGGTAAGAGAGGGAGAGAGAGAGAAACTGAAATGAGGAGAAACGCAGGGGAAACATTATCTTTAAAAATGTCTTTTACCTAGAATTAGTGGGACAAGTAAAATAGTGACTGCTGCTCATATAGAAGTTAGTGTTGGAAAATAAAGCAGAATTTCTGGTAATGAATTAGTGAATTGTTGGTACCATGTCAAACTTGGTCTAAAATATTGTGATTCTACTCTGATTACAGTGACTCCCCACACACAGTGCAGACTCAAATTGTTGAAGTTGGAGAGAATTAAAGATTACCTCTTAATGGAGGAAGAATTTATCAGAAATCAAGAACAGATGAAACCTTTGGAAGAAAAACAAGAGGTGAGGTTTGAGTGAAGCGTTACTTCTAATACAATAAATGCTCTAATGTGAACTACTTCATACCAAAGCAATGGAAATAAAGTGCCATGAATATACATATTATGTATATTAGAGTTCTTCATGAAATCTCAATTACTGTCCAGAAAACAGGATTTTTTTTCTCGTGGTTTAATGAGATGAGGCCACAGTGTTTTTCTGTGTCTTAGTGGTCTGTCAAGGTGCAGCTCCCAGATACCCATCAATACAGAAAGAAAGAATATTCTAGCTATGCGCGTCCATGTAATAGCGGCCATAGGATAGAACTACAATAATAGTGGAATTAGGTCTTTTTTAGGGCAGTGAAACAACAATAGCAAAGGCTAGTTCTGTTCTGCTGGGTGTGAACTGTTGAGCCAGCATTGTACAAGAATCTTTTTGCCTGTGTTGTTGAGTTGTTTCTTGGATTCTTCTCGGCAACAGGAAGAAAGATCAAAGGTGGATGATCTGAGGGGAACGCCCATGTCCGTGGGTACCTTGGAGGAGATCATTGATGACAACCACGCTATCGTGTCCACATCAGTAGGATCGGAACACTACGTCAGTATTCTCTCTTTTGTGGACAAGGATCTGCTGGAGCCAGGCTGCTCAGTTTTGCTAAATCATAAGGTGAGTTGTTTTTATAAAACGACGCACGAGTTCTTGTACTGTTTTTAACCGGGCTTTTTCCCTGAGAATCACAGGATCATAGGGTCTGAGAGCTAATGCTGTTTATTTCACGCACCTGAACATTGGGTTTAGGCTTGAGCTTGTATTGGTAAAGCTGCTTGCTTGCATTGACAACTCTTAATGGTTGGACTAGGTTCATGCTGTGATAGGAGTCCTGATGGATGACACAGACCCTTTAGTTACTGTGATGAAAGTGGAGAAAGCGCCTCAAGAAACGTATGCTGACATCGGTGGCCTCGACAACCAGATTCAAGAAATCAAGGTACTCAGTTGCACTAATTTACACTGTTAAGCAAGCCAGCAAATAGCTGTTGTGCTGGGAGCTCAAAAGTGTAACAGCGGGACCGGCTGCTCTTCATGTAGTGTCGTGCTGTAGCGCGTTTCTTCATTTGGTTTTGCTGGGCAGATGCATGGGCCTAAATCTCTTAAGCGGGTGGGTGGCACACCCATTCACAAGGCCTGTGCACACAAACCCTTCCCAGCTCCTGTAAAATCTCTGCAGTAACTTAGTATTTTGCAACATGTAACTTGTAAAGTTATTGATTGTTGCAAGATTAAGAGTTAAATTCTAACAAGTGCAGAGGTTGTTTTGAGGGCCTGATGCCTTACATTCTGAGGATTTGGTGGGTTGGGGTTTTTTGGTTTGTTTTGTGTTTGCTTTTGTTGGTTGTTTGGTTCTGTGTTTTTGTTTTTTAACTACCAGCAGAGCTCTGTCTGAACCCTGGTAAAACGCAACCCTTTTGATTTGGGTAGGCATCCAAAATCACAAATGCTCTTAAAATACTGATCTGTAGTATCCGGTAACTCCCAGTAACTCCTGGTGGAAGGCATCCTTTCATAAAGGGTCTCCCTACCCCAAGATCCTGTGTGAGTGTTTGGGAGTCAGGAACCCCCACATTCCAAACTCAGGATGATGCGTTTAGGTTGGTCGAAGGGGAACACTCGCTGCTTCTTTTCCACATGTCAAGTGGAAACAGTAGGAAGAGCTGTTCAAATAGAGTAGTTGCCTTAGCATTGGAGGCAGCAGAGACACGTATTTACATATTTTTCAAGGTCTGTCCTGAAATTAGTTAAGTTCTTTTTGCCTTTGTTACTTTTATTAATGCTGTTCTCAAGATCCCCACAGCATTTCTGTGGAGAGTGCCCACTCCTCTTTATAAAAACCTCAGTTTCATTTTTTCCCGTGCTGCAGGAGTCTGTGGAGCTTCCTCTCACCCATCCTGAATATTACGAAGAGATGGGTATAAAGCCACCCAAAGGAGTCATTCTGTATGGCCCACCTGGCACAGGTATTTTACAGTACAGCAACAGCTCTGCTGAGCTGACGAGAGTGAAATAAATTGTGCTTGGTTAGGATTGAACTATTGCCAAGCCTGTCACAAATTTCATATGACTGTTTTGTTAAAGCACTTTTTCTTTTTATTCCCTGCAAACTAATAACAGTATTTCTTTCAAACTAAAAACAGGTAAAACCTTACTAGCCAAAGCAGTGGCAAACCAAACTTCAGCAACCTTCCTGAGAGTGGTTGGTTCAGAACTTATACAGAAATACTTGGGTGACGGTCCAAAGCTGGTGCGCGAACTGTTCCGCGTGGCTGAAGAGCATGCTCCGTCGATTGTCTTCATCGATGAAATTGATGCCATCGGCACAAAGAGGTACAGTATTCTGGCTCCCACCTCACACACAAGTAGCACCAGGGACAATAAAAGGTTTACTAGAAACACTGCTTTTGCAAACACAGTGATACTCCGTTTCTTAGCTCTGCTGCCATTTTCATAACACTCTTTTTGATGTAAGCATTTTTAACAGTAAAACTTCAAACAACTTGTTTGAAATTAAAATATATCACAACCTTTTCATATTAAGTAGATATGACCAGAGACTTAATCTCTCTTCTCTTGCTACCTGGTAGCATCTCTATGATGGAATATCTTAAATAAAAAGAGACACTGTGTGTAAGTTCCTGTGGTATCTTTTAAGTGCAAATCTAAATATACAGTAATTGGCTTTAGCGATTCAGCATTAAAGCAGTGTACTTAATAGAGAATATATCCATTTATCGCTTGCCTCTCCAGATCGGTGGCTAAATACTTAAGTTCTTAGAATATTCTGTGGTAAGTTACAGAGTGTGATGTCACAGAGAAGCATTGCTTGTGCCACACTAAACTATTGCTCAGCCTGTGTCCGAGTTGTATTACTTTGCAAATTCCGTAGGCTGGTTGGAACTGTCCAATACCAATTGTCTTTAAAGTAGTCAGACGTTTTTTAAATAAATAAAAAGGTGCTCATACATGTTACTACATGGCTGAAGCTCCAGGGTAAGGCAGCTTCTGCCCCATGTATTTCATTGTGTGTGGAAAGGATTGGACCCATGGTGAAATGCACAACACACAGAATTCTTCGTAAATATTATGTTGCTTCAAACTGTTCCTAAACATGGGTGAGCTGTTCTGGGTGTAGGTTGTCTGCTCTGAGATCAGCAAAATGAAACAGCCAAGCCACAAAGCAGAGGAGTGCAGCTGCTGGTACCTGCGTTTCAAGAAGTGCAGCTAAACCAGGATCCATAGCAGTAAGGTTAAAGGGCGCGCAGTTATAGCTGCCTGCATAGGGAAAAGCTCTGACATGGAAAAATGAGTGACAACCTGTATTTTCTGTGAAGTGGATGCATGTGCTTTTAAGAATTAGGGGTTTTTTGTTTTGTTTTTTTTTAATGTCAATTTGTTAATTTTGTTAGGAGAAAAAAAAAAGATTTCCAAATAGATAACAAACATGGAAAAAAGACAGGTTTGTTTCACGTGATTGATTGCTGTTCCTTTCCCCAGCTACAAGAATAGTTGAGTGTCTCTTTACTTACCTAGATGTCGCAATATGATTCTGAAAACTTGCTTCTTGTTTTCTATGGGTGAACATTAAATTAAAAAAAAATAATCTGTTATGGCTTTTTAAAAAAAGTAAACACCACACTATTTGGTTTATATGTTTATGGTAGTTGTGTGAAATATGTTCTTAAATTTGTATATCGTTTTCTTCAGGTACGACTCAAATTCAGGTGGGGAGAGAGAGATCCAGCGCACGATGCTGGAGCTGCTGAACCAACTGGATGGGTTTGACTCGCGGGGGGACGTTAAAGTTATCATGGCTACAAACAGAATAGAAACGCTGGACCCAGCTTTAATTAGGCCAGGTGAGGGCCTTCCCGCTGTGTGTGCTTAAGTCACTTTTCTTGTGAAAGGACTTGTCATAACTCGACAAACGCGGGCCGGTAAAAAGAATGCAAGTTACTGGTTTGTCTTTATTCACTGTCTCATCAGTGTTGGTGCATCTGTTAAAATCAGAACCCATTCACAAGTTTCCAAAACCCATGGAAGAGAAGAAATGCGTTCATTCCTCTTATATATACAGAAACAATTTGAACACTCTTCCTTTGTATTAAGAAGGCACAGCTACTTAAAGTTACTGTTAAGGCAAGATCTAGTGCCGCAGCAGCATTTCGTTAACATCTGCAGCAGCTGGTACCACTCCTGCTCCATCCATGAGAACTTACACCTGAACAGTGGGAGCTGGATTTTGATGCCAGGAAAGCAGCTGCTTCTTCACTGACCAGGCACGCTGCTGTCATCTGGGGGCCAAGTTAGTGAGAAGGAATACCTTATTTTGACTTGTGTGTCATGTGATGAGTCAAGAGCTTGAACAGGCACATTTTTTAATGGCTGCTAAAAATGTACCAAAATGTAACACCTCTTGGGGGGGGTCTGTTAAATCAGAAGTTAGAAAGGAACACAGAGATCAAAGGAATAAGCTAAGCCTCCCGTTAGTGTCCCTAAGTAAATCATAAGTATTGAAGAGGTGGTGAAGATATTCCTTCTAAAGTAATAGAGGAAAGAGGGAGAGCAAAGATAACATAAGATGAATTTGTCAAAGACCTACTTTGAACAGTCACTAGACTGTAGGAGCTTCAACAACACCTCCACAGTACAAAGTTGCTGAGGAGTGTTTGTTTTCAAAAGGTCTGGTTTTGTCACCCTTTGTCACCATTACCTTACCCCTCCAAGTCAAAACCAGGTGCTGTTGGAGCATAGAGGAGAAAATACTGCACCAGTATTAAAAGATAAACGACGATGATCTAAAAGTTGTTGGAAGGAAACTTCCCACACCTGTTGGTACTTAAATTATTTTAACCATTGTGTGAGCAACAAAGGCACTTCCAGCAGCTCAGCAGACTGATTTACCTTTGTGTGAGATAGTCTGGAATATCCTGCATGGTGCCATCAGCCCTTCTTTAGAAATGATGGTATAAAAATAAAGAAAAATAGGAGTGATCCAGGGGTGGAAAATATGTTTTAAAAAGATCACTCATTAAAGTTGGAACAATGAGTATCAGAACATCCAAAGGTCCCTGCTGACATAAAGGAAACCTGTGGTAGGGACTTGCAGCAAAACCTTCCTTCTTCAGGAAGCACTTGCAGTTTTTTAGGAGGCTGGTTGTATAGCAAGTTCTTCAAGTTGCCACAGTGATTTATTTAGCATGTGTTTGTGTGGCAGAAAATTAAACTTCAGAGCTAGATGTAATTTTAGAGTAGAATAAAATTTATTACAAGAACATAAGTATTTCATTAATACCTTTCTGGGCTATGACACGTTGGCTTTTTTAAATTTATATGCAGCTCAAGGAAGCTCATGGTTTCTCACGTTTCCCAGGTGTGGTTTCTCTTACCTGCAATGACACAGACCTTTCCAGCAGCACGGGATCTTTCAGCTCCAGTAGCTTCCTGTTTATTGCAGACAGGACAGTCTGATCTCACTTCCCACTCAAAGTCGTGATGGTGGTGTGAAGAAGCCGTTACCGTCAGTCTAACCTTGAAACGTTCTTCCTGCTCTGTTTCCAGTAGCTGCATGCAAAAATCCTAAGAGTGAACTTTTCTCTTGCACAGGACGCATTGACAGGAAAATCGAGTTCCCTCTACCCGACGAAAAGACCAAGAAACGAATCTTTCAGATTCACACAAGTAGGATGACGTTGGCAGACGATGTGACTCTGGATGAGCTGATTATGGCAAAAGATGATCTCAGTGGTGCAGATATTAAGGTCAGTGTACATCACCATTGTTTATACCTCAAAACAGAAATCAAGTCTCATTTTTTTTTTACTGCATCCAAAAATCAACGTGTGTTGAAGTTGTTCTCGCATTACCTGTGGTTACATCACTGAGGAACAGTTGTGTGGCTTTAAAAATAACCTTTTATGAGTGCCACGTACTCAGCTTTACAAATGGGAAACTTATCAAAACTCTAATTCTGAGGTAGCTTGTCTTGGTAAGAGTACATACCTGTCTTATCTGAATAAGAAATTTTAAAAGTAGCAAAGTGGAAATTAGGAGTGGAATCCGGAATCTTGCACAAACATGCAAGATATCCTGAACATGACTTAAGGTAGCACAGGATAAGCAGCATTTTTAGAGACCCGGTTGCAAGCAGATAAAAATGCAACTGTGGATGAGGAAGCTTCAGATGTACATAGCCTGCTTTTCTCAAGCAGATGGCACACATGGGAGAGTTACGATGTTAATGGGCTTGACCAAACGTGACATTACTTGATCACCTTGCAGGAGGATTAGGAGGCTGCATTCCTGTCACCAAAGTGTTACGCTCATCTAGCTTTATCCAGATTGTTTTACATGCTTCAGTGCTACTGAACAATACCGAACTTAAGAATTTTAAGAATTAAATTTTGTTAACACTCTTCACTTCTACTAGCGAGTCGGAGCAGTATGAGGGTGCTGCCGTCTTCTGAGGTGCGGCCTGAAGGGGCGGCAGAGACAGCAACGTGTTCTGGCTTCCTCTGTTGCAGGCAATTTGTACGGAAGCTGGATTGATGGCTTTGAGGGAACGGCGAATGAAAGTGACAAATGAAGACTTCAAAAAGTCTAAAGAGAACGTTCTCTACAAGAAGCAGGAGGGAACTCCCGAGGGACTGTAC
The DNA here is from genome assembly GCA_008658365.1 of Alca torda. Classification (NCBI taxonomy): domain Eukaryota; kingdom Metazoa; phylum Chordata; class Aves; order Charadriiformes; family Alcidae; genus Alca; species Alca torda. Next base: position 48,905,795 of record CM018080.1, read on the forward strand.
CTTTAAGTCACCTGTCTCTTTGGGGCCTGTCAGAAACTGTTTCCACGCTGATGACAGTCTTGTGTAAAACCACATAGTCTGGCTCACTCATTCTTGAAGAGGTTAAATCCTGGTGGGTTGTGGTTTTTCAGTCAGTGTAATACTTCATTTCCCAATAAAGCTTTTATTTGAACTGACCAGTTTTGGTGGCAAAGACCTCCTCTTGTCTGTTGCTTTCATCAGGCTTATTTCCAAGAAAATATGGTGGTGCCGCAGGAGTTGTTTTCTCCATGACCCACCCTACCCTGCTGCCAGGACACACTGTGCAGGTTCCCCACCTGTCGGTCCTTGGTAGGTGAGTCTTTTACAGCTGCTGTGTAATTCCGGCTGTTCTTAAAGTAATTACTTTTCTATATCTCTTTGAAGGGGTTAAGTAACCAAGGCGCGATGTAGGAACTGTCGCGGCACAGGCAGGGAGCAGCTGAGGTGCGCGGTTTGTCACACAGAGAAACTCAAACGGCGCGTCACCTGCTTGCTGTTCTGCAGCGTAATCTTAAAATGAATTCTTCCCCTCTAAACACAGCCATTGTATGCAGCCCCACCCCCACAGGAGTTAGATTTCTGTTTTTCCAAGTTGTAGCCATGCATCTACTGCTCACTAAGTACTCTGTGCAGTGTACTTTTGTGAAGGACTTGTTAATTTCTAATTAATTACTTTCCAAGTGTTGTCCATGTGATTTTTAAGGTTTATATAAAGTTCCATGTACAGACCACAGTTAAGCAATGCGCAGTCTTTGTTCTGGAAACTTTCTGCAGGAGCAAATGCTGGCCAGTAAGAGACAGTGGAGTTAAACACAGCGCAAATCCCTCTGCTAACTGCCAGTGCCATAACAATGGTGGCAGCAAGGCCAACAGATTTTGGTTTTCTGTGTAAAAATTATGATGTGGTTCATTGTTAAAAACAAACCCTACAGCTGAATGGAGTCGTTTATTTAATCTGGATGACAGGAACCCTGAAATAGAGTTGTTTTTCATCTGGAGATAGAAAAACAACAAGCAAAGTTTTATTACCCATTCTTGTAAACCTTAGGAGATTTGTCTCCTTGGAAAGGTCACAAAAAGCCAATGATTTTTTAGCACTTTCTAATCATGGCAGTTGATCTCATCATCGCTTGAGGGGCTGAAGAGCTTTTTATGTGTGGCAACCAATGCCTCCTATTTTTTTTTTTTTTTTTTTTTTTTTTTTTTTTATTTGGGACATGGCTGTAATGCCATCTAGAAGCAATAGATGAAGCTAAACCAAGAACTGTGTTCTGGTACCGCATCTACCACCACAGTAACTGAAAAAGAAACACATTTGAAAATTAAATTCTTACCTTTTGCAGCAGAAATTAACTTCCACCACTTCCTCCAACATTTCTGAACTCGAGTCACAAAGATCATTACGAAAGTAATAAAGATCAGGAGAAAAGGAACAGCGAGTATATTCCTCATTAGGACCGAAAAAGTTACTGGAGTCTGAATTAGACTCCAGGAGCTCCTGGAGTAAGTGAGCAGCTTCTGACCATCCCAAGTGAAGGCCGCAGCATGGGGAGAAGCTGTGCAAAGGAAAGAGCCCGGGGAGAGGATGCATGAAAGGGAAAAGCGACTAAAACAAGAGCCATCACTGGAGGTTTTCAAGATGCAACTGGACAGGGTGCCAGAGAGACCTGGGCTCCCTTTCTCATGGAAAGGATGGACAAGATCTTTCCAGGCCCCTCCCAGCCTGGGATGCTCTGCCATTCTACCAGAAACACAAGCAGGAGCACAATCAAGCTTCCCCTTCTCCATGTCCCTTTCAGGTCTTTAGAAGAAACGGCATTCCGCTTTGATGGGAGAGCAAAAACAAGCACACCGTTCGTGATGTTACTTTTCAGTGCAGAGGAGCGACTCTGACCTCCAGTTTATTTCTGGAGCTCTGTCATTTCTGAAAGGAGCATAGATTTTAAAAATAAAATATGTATTTTTTACAAAGCCTAATTAATTACTTTTATAGCATCACCTGCAACACAGTGAAATTATAAAGCTCTTAGGAAGTGGTGTAACACCATTTAAAATTTTGCATATTCCCTGTAATACTTAAAATAATTTTAGAAAAAAGTAAACAAGGTGCAGCCTAAGCTAAAATGTGTTACATCTCGCATTGTGCTGCTACAGGCAACACCAAGCCATAGGCTGTATGGCTTTGTCCAGACACAGTTTTACATGTAATCAGATCTCACCAGCTGGACGCCCCCAATTGTTTTAGTGCTGTGACAGTTGTTAGTTTTCTTCTGAAAAACCTCTGAAACAGTTTTGGACATTCAGTAGCTGCAGGTACCTTCTTCCAGATGAAGATCCAGTTTCTGAGTACTTGGGTCTCAAGAGCAGGGATGCTAAACAGTCTTTCACATATTTCAGCATATTCTGTCTAATAAAATAAATATATAACAGAACTACGTATTTAAATTGTTCCCGTATTTCATATTACTTCTCTAGGAGCTTGCCCAAAGACTCTTGGAACAGAAGCTACTAATTAAACAGTCATGTTTTGACTACTCTGCCTTCTTTGGTGAGGATTAAATGCAGAACAGACCTCGACTTCTCTTAAGATGATTGCCTGTATTTGGGTCAAAAGACCGTAATCAATCACAAAAACTTGATTAAAAATTAGCTGCTTAGAAGTGCATTATGGATACAACTTCATTTTTAATACACTCACAGTTCTATTAAATTAAGAAATAAAAAAATAATTCAAGTTCCTTTTGAGTTTTCAAATATTCAGATATATTTTTCATAAATATTCGTATTAAAACAGTCATCTGTCAAAACATAAAAATGCAAGTCCAAAATAGGTGCCTGCTCAAGCAAAGATTTAGCTTTTACTAACAGTTTATGTACAGATGTAATGACTGTTTGACTTGGTAGTTAAATATACACACGCGTGCATACCAGGCTGAAGGAAATTATTGAAGTCCGCCAACTGGAGAACAGTGAAGCATCCATTTGGCAGATGTTTAGTTCCTGTGCTGCTCACCAAACCATAGTTGGCATGTACTGAATCTCTGCTGAACTCTAGGGAATGTAATTTCAAACAATAGAATAAGAAACGCAGGCAACATTCAACAGGAGACTATTTATAAGAGGGTATCCTTCTGTGGGAGCCAGCAACACTTCAGGGAAACGGGATGCATTTTTGTGGGCAAAATGCAGTACTTGATTCCAGAATATCTGCACCTAGTAGAACTCCATTTTGATAGCAATTTATATAAAACCTTAAAAAAAAAAAAAAAAACAACAAACACTCAACCTTAAAAAAAAAAAAAAGTACACAGTACCCAAGTCCCAACAGAGTTCCCGTTTGAAAAGAGACAGGTCTAACTGACAGTTTTTGAACTAGCTTCTGTACTTTCTCCACTCGTCTACGGTCTTCTTTTAAACCTCTAATAGTAGATCCAGCTCTTCCACAGGTACCCGCACTCGCAATTCTTTTTCAGTCATTAGATCGAGCGTTTCTTGCAGTTGATCAGGGAAGTACTCTACTGCATCCATGTAGAGTACCTAGAAAGAGAATGAGAACATTTACTGTGCCACCTTTCTATCCCAGCAAGAAGCACAGTATAAAGAAGTCTGCAGATACGCAAACAACTCTGTAGCAAGAACGTAAGAAATATCACACACTTCTTTAAAATAATATGAAAACAGAACTAGTTCTTCTACAGCGACAGATGTTTAATCAAGTTTTTTCCAACTCTTACTAAGTAATTTTATTCCAAAGAGCATTCGCAGCATATACAGACATTACCTGAGGAGCTGCAGGTGTCCCTGAATAATTTCTTATACTATTAATTAAATACATTTTCATTTGCCTATATATTTCTGCTGCTACCCTGATCATGATAAAACACGATCTGAAAGACACTAGCACTTCTACATCACACAGAGATGAGTTTATTATCTCCTTGCCTCACGCAATGCAACACCTTTCTGTTCTGAAACACAAACAGCACTGACCACCAGGTTTGTTTCCATTTCAGGTGCATCTCATATTTGCAGAAAATCTTACAGTACTTCTGCTTCAGAAATCTCTCCTTTCATTTGCACATAACTCATCACAACAACTACTAAATTCTAACCCTATTTTTTTTTTAATACAGAACTTCAAAAATTAGAGTATGACGAGAGGTTTATATTTTTTCTATGCTTACCTTTGCCCAAGGACAGTTTTGAAGCGCTTTATAAAACAATCCTTTACTTTTTTCTGTTTTTCCTAGTGAAGCCTGAGTGAGAAAAAAAAATGTTCATACTCCAATGCAGTAATGGCTAAAATAATAAAACGATTATCTCTGAGACAAAGAAATTACTGCTGAAAAGCTCAGTGTTCCTCTGATGAGGAATCCTCATTACATGGTACGTACGCAACTGCTCCACCTGCACCAACCCCTCTGCTCAAAGCAGGGTCAGCAAAAACAGGCTGCTCAGGACCATCTCCAGTTGGGTTTTGAATATCTCCACAGACAGAGACTCCACAACCTCTGGACAATCTGTTCCAGTGTTTGATCACCCTCACAGTAAAAAAAAAAAAAAAAAAAACAAAAACCCAACACCAACCAAACCAGCTTTTTCTTACATTTAAATGGAATTTTCTATATTTCAATTTGTGGCCACTCTGCCTCTTGTCCTGTCACTAGGCAGCACTGAGAAGAACCCAGTTCTGTCTTCACACATGAGGTGTTTACACACATTGAGAGTATCTTCCAGGTGCCTTCAATTCTTGAGGCTGAAAAATCACAAGTCTCCCAGCCTCTCCCTGTACAACACGTGCTCCAGCCCCCTTATTCATCTTCATGGCTCTTGGCTATTCAAAGGGACCTGGACAAGCCAACAGCAGAACGTGGTACATCAGCCACTCCTGATTTTGTATCATCTGCAAACTTGCTGACAGTACACTCTCTCATTGTCCAGATCGTTAATGAAGAGGCACTGGTCCCACTGGTCCCAGTATCAGTCCCTGGGGTACAGCACCAGTGGCTGGCCTGCAGCAGGAGTTCACACTGCTGATGACAACTGAGCCTGGCAGTTCAGCCAGATTTCAGTCCACCTCACTGTCCGCTTACCTAATCCACGCTTCATCAGCTTCTCTATTAGGACGTTCTGGGAGGCAGTGGAAAAGGCTTGCTGAAGTTGAGATAAACAACATCCACTGCTGTCCCCTCATCCACTGAGCTAGTCACCTCATCATAGAAGGCCACCAGATTGGTCAAGCATGATTTCAGAAAATATAAACAGGAATTTAAGATAAATAGTTTGTTTCAAAATCTATATAAAAGCTTTGCGCTTTTAAGCAGTGAGAAGCTTTTGCCCAAAATACTGAAGACTGAATATCTAGACACCCCCAAAGACAAAACAGAGAGATTTGCAGAACTTAGGGTAATAGTGGATAATCACAACTTCTTCTATGATTATATTTGAAAATTTTAATGTTTCTAATTGATTTTGCTTTTCTGAACAATGTTATTCAAAGCTGTTACTGTAAAAGTAGTATTTTCCTCTGTCTTGTTAGCATCTAATAAATATTCCTTCTTGCTCTTGTGAAAAAGATGCTTTCCATGAATGAATCATTAGTGATAAAATACACAGTGGGTGATTTTACCTTAGCATTCGTGTATACTGGAGTCTCATTAGTAGTCTGTAAAGAATAACAGTAATTCAATTGGGCACTCCTATATACAAAGTTGTATAAAATGTAATTACAAGCATGTATTTGTGTAGAAATGGTTGCAGTAATAGTGCCACACAAGAGATCTCCTCAAACACAAAACCAGAGCCTCTCCTTCTCCTGCTGCTCTGTATTTCACAGCCTGTTCACTGCTGTTCCCCTCTGACAACTTATTACGCCAGAGGACATGAACAGAGGAGTAATACTGTGGAATGAAATTCCCCTTACAGGAGTTCCAAGCATTACTTTCGCATTTTAATCTTCCATACTGTACTTTGGAGAAGCAAGAAAAGAACCAAGATGATGAAGCTGCCTGTGTGAAGTTGATTTTGTTCATGTACTTCCACAGTGAACTATGAAGAAATGAACATTATTGCTTTCTGGTGTTATTCTGCAATGCTAGTTAGCATAACCTTTGTATACAGCCTTTAAGATTCAAAAAGGTTGTGAAAAATCAAGGCAAGTTATAAACCGATTGCTATGTTTTCCCTATCATGCAGTTATTTTGGATGTGGACTGCACCTTGCTTGCTTCAATGTCATTCAATCAAAAAATCTCAGTCTGGCAAAGTTTTTATAGTATGGAGAAAACAGAGAGAAGAAAATATTTGAGAGGCCCACATAAAATAGTGTTTTTACCATATTCTTTATTCCACCATAAATCAAAACCATACCAATGCTCACACATAATTTTTTTCTAATTCAGATCTGGAAGTTGTTCAGGGATGAAGTTAGGAAAGCTAAAGACCAATTGGAATTGAACCTGACAAGGAATGTCAAAAACAACAAAAAGGGCTTCTGTAAGTACACAGGTAACAAAATGAAGGATAGGGAAAACGTGGGCCTGGTGCTGAATGAGGCAGGGAACCTGGTTACGCAGGACATGGAAAAGGCTGATGTACAGAAGGCCTTCTTTGCCTCACTCTTTAGTAGCAAGACTGGCCTTTAGAAATCCCAGAGACCAGGGGGAAAATGTGGAGCAAGGAAGATGTACGAGGATCAAGTCAGGGAATACTTAACCAAACTGGTCATGCCCAAGTCCATGGGCCCTGATGGGATGCACCCACAAGTGCTGAGGGAGCTGGCAGATGTAACTGCGAGGCCACTCTTGATAATCTTTGATCAATCACAGCAACTGGGAGAAGTGCCCGAAGACTAAAGAAAGTCAAATGTCACTACTATCTTCAAGAAGGGCAAGGAACATACAGGGAACTACAGGCCGGTCAGCCTCACCTTGATCCCTATGAAGGGTGTGGAGCAGCTAATCCTGGAAACCATTTCCAGGCACATGAACAAAAAGAAAATCATCACAAGTAGCCAGCATGAATTCACTAAAAGTCATGCTTGACCAAGTTGATCAACTGCTACAATGAAATGACTGGCCTGGTGGATGAGGAGAGAGCAGTGGACACTGTCTACCTGGACTTCAGTAAGGCCTTTGACGTTGTCTCCCAGAAGATCCTCATAGACGAGTGGTCGCTGTAAGAACTGGATGACCAGACAGTGAGGTGGGCTGAAAGCTGGCTCAACGCCCACACCCAGAGCATTGTGATCAGTGGAACAAAGTCTAGTTGGAGGCCAGTAACAAGCCGTGTACCCCTGGGGTCGACATTGCGTCCAATCCCATTTAACGTCTTCGTTAATGACCTGGCTGATGGGACAGAGTATACCCTCAGCAAGATTGCAGACGACTCAAAACAGAGAGGAGTGGCTGATACACCTGAGGGTCACGCTGCCATTCAGAGGGACCACAACAGGCTGGAGAAATGAGCTGACAGGAACACCATCAAGTTCAGCAAGGAGAAGTGCAAAGTCCTGGCCCTAGGAAGGAACGACCCCATACACCAATACATGCTGGGGACCACCCAGCTGAAAAGCAGCTTGGCAGAAAAGGACCTGGGGGTCCTGGCGAACACCAAGTTGAACAGGAGGCAGCAATGTGCCCTTGCAGCAAAGAAGGGCTAATGGTATCCTGAGCTGCATTAGGCAAAGTACTACCAGCAGGTTGAGGCAGGTGATCCTTCCCCTCTACTCAGCACTAGTAAGGTCACACCTGGAGTACTATGTCCAGTTGTTGGATTCCCAGTAAAAGACAAGACATGGACATAGTGAGAAAGTCCAACGAAGGGCCACTAAGATCACTAAGGGACTAGGCCATCTCTCCGATGAGGAGAGGCTGGAGAGCAGGGACTGTTTAGCCTGAAGAGGAGAAAGCTCGGGGAAGATCTTATTAATGTATATAAATACCTGAACAGAAGATATACAGAAGAGAGGAGCTAGGCTTTTTTCGGTGGTGCCCAGTGATGGCACCAGAGGCAGTGGGCACAAACTGAAACACAGGAAGCTCCATCTGAACATCAAGAAACACTTTTTTACTGTGAGGGTGATTGGGCATTGCTCAGAGAGTTATGGAGTCTCCATCCTTGGAGATGTTCAAAAGCTATCTAGACATTGTCATGGACAAGTGGCTCTAGGTAGCCATGTTTGAACAGTGGAGTTGGACAAGATGATCTCCCGAGGTCCTTTCCAACCTCAACCATTCTGTGATTCTGTGAAGTTATACAGAATCAGGATCTAGATCTGACAGAAATATTTCCTTACAAAACCCTAGAGTAGTTCTAAAACATAAAAACAAGTCATCTTTGCTGATTTGACTTATATAACAATAATAAAATCTTAAGTCTCTACAATTTGCTTCCTCTTCTATTAAATTTTGCTCCCCTGCCCACTTACCTTTATATTGCGAGTAAGACTGGGTGAAATCCATCTATTGACATCTTATGACATATTTTTTATCTATGTAAGATGTCAGCCACAATAACTTGCCTGCATCTATATCTAAACTACATTGTCAGAAGCTATTACTCCTTCTAATCCATATGAATTACATTTTCCCTAATATTCCCAGCAAAAAGGAGCATTACAACTCAAATACATCACCTTGCAAATGGTATAGGTATGGCAGCATTTAGTACTCCTTTTTTTATACAGTATTGTAGCTGCGTTCATGAAAAATTCCAAATATAGTAAGAAAAATAATAAAACTGATACTCTTTTCTTACCAAAAAGTTCAAATACATTCTCCACAGCAGTGGACAATGGGTGCCATTTTCACTTTGAGTTGCGTGTTCAAATAGAGCTATAATCCGATTTGTCAACCCAGTTTCAGGAATAGTAGAATGTATTTCACCAACATCTGCCCTGAAACACAGAGGAAAAAAGAAATCACGATCCCTTAAAACCAAGTTGAAGGACCACATACGGGTAAGAGAGGGTAAAGATCAATGTACTGTCTTTGTACACAAAGCACCATATATAGCCAGGTTTTTGCATTTCATGCTGCAAACTCTGAACATTATAAACCACATTTTTAGCACTTACTAACCTAATCAACACATTTCTAAACAGGAAAATCAGTTTTAAAAAAAAAAAGAGATAAAGGAGGTATTATTGTGAAAATTCTTTTAGTATGTTGAAAAGTTAACCCTGTCCAAGTAGAGGAGATAATTTCTCTTTGAGTACAATAATCCACTATCATAAGATCTTAAAACACTTATCTTAGTCTTCATTCAAGATCATTTAGTGTTCCAAGCTTGGCATGGCAGCTCAAACCAAATTCAAGTCTAGGTGAGTATGCCTTCTTCTGGTGCCCAGGAAAGTCTGTTCAAATTTACCCGTGTCACCTTTGAAAGGCTCTATGTTGGTCTTGGATCAAGGCCTAGATTACAGCTCTGGATCTCAACCACGATTACAATAAAATTTTTCTTTTTCACCCAGTGATTCAAATCTCCTAAATTCCAGGCATAACACAAAGGCAGGTAGGTATTTTTCTCCGAAGCACTGATTTTTATCTACAGCTGACACAGACTGGCTTATTTTTGATGCTTGACCTTGAAGAAACAGTCTGTAGCACTCATGGCACCATTACTTCTGTCTGCGTGCACTCTCTTAGCCTGCCAGCTTCTTCCACTCACCCTTAACACTTGCCCCTAACTCGCCTCTTTTTTCAAGAGTCTTTCAGGTCATGTTTCGTTTTATCTTAACCTTTGCCATGAGGGAAAATGATGTTATCCACTCTGCGTGGAGTCAGACATTTGAAGCATTGTACCTCACACTGACTTACATACGCTACTGGTTTACCTTTGACGTTCATTTCTTTGAATGAATTCCATGCACTTAAACAGGCAGAAATACAAAACAGAATAGGAAATAGTTGCACATAGTACAGACATTTTCTTAGTTTGTCACAACAGCATAAAACATTAGTTTTATGCATGACTGACAGGCCATTTATCTCTCCGTTGCAGTAGTTCAGCTCTGCTCTTGCAACATCCAACTTGTCCTTACACAAATACAACTTAACAGGAAAGGCTATGCTAGCAGAGAACAATCTGGAAAGGAATTAAATGTCACAGAGAAAAATCATCATTCTGGAATTTTAAGATCAGTTTCCAGTAACAATAATGAAAACGTAGCACAGTGTCAGTCTGTAATTAACAGTAAATCAAATTACAATCCTCCTTTACATTTGGTGGCAGTTGAATTCTTATTACAATTTAGGATGACATACACTGACAGCTCAGGAATGTCACTATCATGTACGCTTGCCCGTTACCAGACTGTGGCAATCAAAGCAGTGGGCGCACCATCATTTTAAAGTATAGTGACAATTCTGTAATTTCATCAAGTGTGACTATTGTAAGCTTACAGCTTTGTAAAGCTTCCAGATAACATATTCCTAGAAATCTCTGTTGCTATGTGCAGACACAAAGAACCAAGCTGCCAATGTTGTTAGAGATACGTAGGTAGCTGTGGATAGGTAGCTCCAAGCAACCGTTAGACAACAGTTGGAGACTAAGCTTCAAGAATGAACACATACCTCTGTTCCCCACATCTCCTACCTTTTCATCCTTTCCCAGGATCAAAAAAAATCTGAGCCCAGACCACGCTGCAAATTCAGGAAATTTCCAGCCTCTTCTACGTAACAACAGCCCCATATGAAAACTAATCTCAAGTACTCCCTATGGAAACAGATCTGCCACGGCTGTATTCTGTGATCCAGGAGTAATAGGGCAGTGAGCTGCCAGAAACTGCAGCGTAGCTCTGTATTACCCTCCTTACTGCTGTCGTATTAAAAGGCAGCAGTTTCTAAGCTCACAGTGTCTACCTTGCACATCTAAGCAGGCCCTTAGTTACTTAAAAATTATTTAAAGAAATGCATACCATCTTGATGACAGTAGCAAGTAATCAAGCACAAAGCAACACACAAGCTGATCCAGCAGAAAGGATGTGAGACTATCACCTAGGTCTTTAATTCTGTTCAGGATTCTGCCACTGACTCGCTGTTCAGTCTTGAACAAGTAACCTTCCCTAGCCACAGCTTCTTCATCTGCAAAATGAGAACTATGACAGCGTTTTCTCTCCTGTGTTGATTAGACAGATCAAAAAAAGCATAATCATAAGAAGCTGCAAGATATTACCTCTGGACATTCTCAATGAGTTTTTTTCTCATCTGCTCTGCTTGGATTGCAAACAGCCATGGCTCTAAAGAGTTAGTAGACCTTGTGACACCATCAAAAAACCTTCGTGCTTTGCTAGCACTGTGAGACTTCCTTTGGATGTGGATATATGACCCCCAAAGAGACTGGTTGCTAGGATACCGTTTCAGAGCCTCCGTTAGTGCCTCTCGCAGAGGATTCAAAGGATAAACACTAATTTTCATGTGGAATCTGAGTAAATTTGTATGCAGCAGCGTAACAGCTTCAACAGCAGTGGGAAAATTTTGAAGGCCAAAACTCTCTCCAGTATTTTCACATTTCTGTGGACCAGGAGCTTCAAGTTTTTCCGAAGTCTGTGCATATATTAATACTGCAGCATCAATTCCAACAGTCAAATACTGGAACAGTGCATAACAACCAACCAAGTTAACCAGCTGATTAGCATCATTGACGTGATCCTGATTAGAAACTGGTGTTTTACTTAAATAATCTTGCAGTGCATGCTCATACGTTTTACGAGCTTTCAAGACATTCACAGATAACACTTGTCCACTATAGGGCACGTACGGTCCACTTTCAGCCAATTTGGTCAATATATGTACAGCACGTGACATAACTGCTCCTTCTAGACTTTCTAGTAGTTCCACTTCCAGCTGAGCATAAAGCAGACTGAGGCTGCAGAGCTGGGGACTCTTCAGTCCTCCTGTCCCTGCCGTGCCGAGAGCTGTGTCGAATACCTTCCTGGCATCATCGATGTTACCAAGCAGCCATTCTAAGTAGGCATACAGTTTCCAGAGAGAAAGGTGGTTTCGGTTGTCAGGTGCTTTAAGGAGATTCTTGGCCAACTTTTTACTCTTCCTCCCTTGTGCTTTCAGCTTCTTCTTCTTTTTTCTTTGGAGACACTGAAGTACCTACAAGGGAAAATAAACAGAATGAATTTTGAGAGGGATGGGAGAAGAAAGGGGAAAAAAAACCACCTCACAGCATTTTTTAATTTCATTACTACGTTTGTTTCCATATTGTTCTATATTTCACCACCAGCCAGATCTGTTGCTACCGAGTACTATAAGTTGTCACAACTGCCTGTTGTCAGCTCCCTCCAACATAGCCAAATTACACAGTCTTATCATTCTTACCCCTGCCACTGCTACTAAGTAATATAAAATTTCACTCTTTTAAAAGGCCAACTGTTCATATCAAGAGCTGCTAGCCTGTAACGGTTGAGAAAAGGAAAACAAATGATCCTGTCTGGCCAGATGCAGCTTATAACTAGCACAATCAAACCTCCAAGTAGCTTTTCAGAGTGGGGAATGTGCCGACAGACAAATGTGGAGATTGGATAGGAAGATGACAGGAGGTCTTCTGGTCAGGTAGTGTTTGGGTAAAAGACAAGGAACTTCTCCATAAGGAAACATAATACTAAACTTTCTGAAGCATTAGGAAGACAACCTGGACTCTCATCCTTCTGTGGGCATGTATTAGAGCAGTTTTACTTAAATAAATGCATATTCAAGTGACAAGGTGTTATTTCCTTCAATAACACTACAAATGTATAGGAAGTAGTAAGTTTCTTGATAAGGTGCTCATATCATGGTATTGGGGATTATGCACTTTGTAGAATAGTTTGGTAAAAGTACTTGTCTGACTCACTTTGCCTTGGAAAAAATCACTTGCATCCATTTCTGTCTACCATACAACATACCATATAATAACATCTATCCAAGACTGCAAGAAAACTCATTTTATATATGCCACTGTGTAACACGTACTGAAGGAAAGGGCTTGGGCTTTTTTTTACCCCGAGTGCAATCTTAAATGGCATTTCCTGATTTGAACACTTAGTCCTAAAAGACTTGATTTTCATCAATATTTATTTTAATTAATATAAACATTAATACACAAGAAAGCCACACATCACAAAAGTGATTATATGCAAATTCCTCATTACCTTAGATATTTCATACTGTAACCAACAAATGGACAGGTTACATTTTTCCTTTCCTGAAAACAGCAGGAACAGAACATGAAAAACATTCTGTATGAACTCCTCTCCTTCTTTATGGTGGCCTATGTGATGCCTCCGTCGCAGCATCGTGTCCATATGACCAATACTGTTGAATCCAGAAAGTGGAAAATGAACAGAAGTCAGTGGCTTTTCATCAGAAAGCACACTGTCAAAGATGTTGTTTTCATCCATGGCAATATAGAGGTTGGAAGGAAAGAGTTTGCTTGTACATGGAACCCCCAGGAACTGCAAAAATGAGTAGAGTAGTTGATGTTGAAGATCTGGATTAGAAAGACGGATTAGAGATGGTCCAAGATCATCAAATAATACCTAAAAAAATCCAAATTAAAACAACCTCCATTAATTCATGCAATCAAATAAAAATCAGCATTTATGTAATTTATGTAACTGGAAAACCTTTTCAGGTCAATAAAGATTTGTTATTACTATTAAATGCTAACAGAATGTCATTCAGATTAAAACCAGACAAGTTAAACAGGTGATCTGTTCTTCTAGTCAGACTGTGAGTTTGCTATCAAGAGATTTCTTTGCCCTGGAATATCAGAGATCTTCACAGAAAACTTACACAATGAAGCTATGAAAGATATTATTGCTTAGACCACTTAACACATTTTTATTTGAAAATCAATGTCTGATTTGACCTATCTCCCAAGAAGAAAAAAAAATGAATAAATACAACTATCTGACTTGCAGGCAACAAAACCTTTGTTCATTTAATGCATGTATCTTCTTAAACACATATTTCTGTGACATTTCCACATGTAGATGAGAGAAATCACAGAACAGCAAAGACAGACTATTTGCCTACAGCCCTTCCAAAGTTTACCACGAGCTTCCCATGGATTTCACTAGTTTCAGCACAAAACCTTAGGTAAATTTTGAATTCTAAACAACGAAAAGAATTTTTTCCAAATGAAGAAAAGGATTACTCTTCTAAAATATCCATTGGCAATGAATTAAAATGAAAGGATAATTCATCTTATCATCTCCCCTTGTTTTATTGTATCACAGTGACCTGTCTTTCTGGATCATCACAATCTTCTTCAGTTTCCTTTTTGGTTTTGTCTGGCCTCCAAGGTAACCAATGCCTTGCTTCACGAGAATATTCGATATCCAACCAAATGTGCCACTTGGGGAGAGTTTTATCCTTTATTTCTTGATCCTCATCTATCTCTTCTTCATCATCATCATCATCTAAAACCAAATCAAGACATACCCACCACCCCAAAATTATTAAAGAAAAATTAATCCACCAAATCCAAAGACCAGACTTGACACACAATTTAACTACTTTAAAAAATGTAAATAAACACAGTGTTAATAAAACAGACACAAGACAGAGCTGCAAATTTCCATGTCACAATTCTCGGTTTTGACACCAAGTCTGCAAGAGTAGGAGGTTTCCAAACTTCTTGAACCAGTGAATCAGTGTCAGGACTCAAGCTTTCTCACAGAGGAGAAAATAAAACACTGACAGGCTGTGGACCACTTTTATCAGGTGCAGTTTGCAAGCAACAGCCAAAAGTCAGTCATCTTTTTGTGCAACTTAGGTTCTTCATACCTCAACATACAACTGGAAACGTGCTCTATCAATACTCATGTGCATAAAACATTTTGAGAAAACCAGTGTAAGTAACAAGTAACACTATAATGTTAAACATCGTAAACGAAGCTTTGCAACGTTGCTTTAAAATATCTGGCATTTTCAACATTTTCATTAACGTGCAATTCAGACAACCAATGTAGTTAAGCACACACAAAAGGAAGTGCTTAACCACATCTCACTTTTATGATGATCTTTCCGCACTGTTAGATGCAATTAGCATATTTTTTTCTGTTACAGCAATATATTAATTCTGTGCTGAAACTGATAAGCACCTGTAGGCTAAGGGAAAGCTTGTAGAGATTTTTCAAATACCTTTTTCTTTCTTCTTGTTGTGGAAAAAAAAAGTCCTCAAAATCTATGGTTACCTGCGGTACTTTTTTTGTACAAAAATCATGCCATTTCTATGCCACCTCCAAATTCTTGTTCCTGATGTTTGCCATTAAATAGGTGAAACACTCCCACTTCCAAATCTTAAACATAAACAGGTGGTGGCAAGATTTTTACTTTTTGTTATCTATAGCCTCTCCTTTAGTCAGCAACTCTGTGAAAAATGACATAATTTCCATGATCTAACCAGAGTTTGAAAAAATGGACAGTTTCAGAGATTACACCTGATTATAGATTAGATTTGAACTTTTGGGCTTGACAAGAATGGGGAAAAGCATTTATATACGCTGGACCTGCCGAAGACTGGCAGTGGTCCTCTTCTCTATAATAAGTCTTCTCAATTTGCAGGCAAAATGTCTACAGCCATCAGGAGTGGAACTGCTGACCTCAGCTAAGGAGCAAGGAAATTCCATTTTAATCCAGGGACAAAGGAAGCACAGCATCATTTTCCAATTCCATTTTTTTTTTTTTACTAAAAGCAGGACCAAACTTGCTTCATTAGAGTTGCTACAACAGCAGGAGCAGCAAAAGCAGAGACAGCTCATCTTTGGTCAGACGCATTCCATCCCCCTGCTTCCCTTCAAGTTCTACCTGTTTGAGAAATAGTCCTTGACATTAAGGGAAGCATTGTGCACCAGAAGACAAGGTGGAACTAAGCAGCAGGGAGGTGCATTTTCTGCATCCCTGCTCACCCAGAAGCCAAGTGAAGATGCAATTCCTTTGTTTTCTGCATCACAAAGAGCAAGGAGAGGCTTTCCTCCTATTTCTAGTATATTATTTGCTATAAGACACTGAAATCTGATTCTAGAAACAGAATAATTAAGCTAGGAATCCTTAAGGCAACCAGCATCTAATACTGTAACTCCACCTGGTCTACCAATATGATGAAAGGGGTCTTAAGGGAAGTAGCTTCCTTCCACTTTACATGGGCATGAGTCTAAACGAAGTACTCGCACCTTTAGCTTTTTCAGCACAGAGTGGAGGATATGCCATCCTCTTCCTCAATTCTCATCCCCAGGAAGGACAACAATATTCCATAAATGATATCATACATAGAACACTCAACACATGCTTTTCCCTGTGAAGTGTGATATGGTTTATCTTAATCTTGGTAAATATTTTTTTAAATCTGTATGCAAAAACATGAGAAGAAACAGTTTGTATCATTCTAACCAAAATGTTTAGAAGAATACATGGACCTATAACTACACATACTGAAACAGACATACCAGGCTTAAGAGCAATCCAGCCACCCTTTTCTTGTTGGTGCATCCAGGCTTTCCAGCCTCTTGCTCCTTTTTCTCCAATTCGTGGTTCTCCACTATCCCAAAAGGGTTCAAAGAATTCCACCTGTTGTTTTGGGTAGGGGGAACCAACAGAAAACATACAGAAAAATAATTTTTTTTTGTACAAACACTTAATCTGTACAAAGTCAACTTAGGTTTTCCAGACTCTAAAATCACCTATCTGGGTGCAACTTCTGTAGCTAAAGACTTTGTTACACACTGCTTAAGAATCAGCAGGAACAACTGATTACTTCAGTTATGCCTGTGGCATAGCAGGACTGTTGTCAGCTCTTCTCATGAACATAAAGATTGTTTTTAAAAGGTATTAAGCTTTAAAGAAAGCAAAAGACTTTTGTGCCAAATGTTCTATATGGATTCTTCAAGGATAGGCAGCCAAAGTCCCCAGGATCTGGCTTTCAGAAAGCAAATCTCTCCTCCCTACCTTCCATGGGACCATGAAGAATTTGGCTAATGGAACGGTAATTCAGACAATCATACACCTACAGTCAAATCAATATTACAGCTGGACATAAATATGACTGGATTGAGGACAAGAGGAAAAGATCAGTAAGGCTTTTCATGTCTCTGGTTGTTCAACAACTTCAGGGCACTTTCCAGTGAATCAGAAGTCCAGGGTTCTCGTTCTGACTTTGTCACTGCCTGCATGCAATCTGTCATCTTTAGATTCATCAATTCCTCCCCTGCTTTGTGTATACTTAGCTCTAATGACCATCCCTCTCCTATTACACGCTTCTACTGTGTACCAAACCTTGGCTTGGACATTGAGATATGACTGTTAATACAAATATTAACAATAAAATTTACTCTAAGAAAAATCAAGCATCAACATATCAGAAAATGCAAGGCTTACAGCAACTGCAAAGTCTAATTCAGCTCCTCATGGATTTATTCTTTGCTCCAAGTGAGAAAGTGAGCTGTGAAAACAGTACAGAAACAAGTAATTCAAGATTGAGTCATAATGCTTCTGTAAGAGGGCAGAATGTGTGATCAGCTGTAAATCTGGCATTTTCCTTTTTTCAAGAACTGCACTTTGCAACCTAAACACTGTCCTTTTAAGTTAAGGTTCCTTTCCATCCTGCTTTCTGAAGAGTTTTTAAGCACATCAGATGATCTTGCGGTTTTTCAAGTGACTGAAAGTATAACTCAAGCTTTATCTGTTTAACTATACCAAATCTCCTATCCTGCGTGATAATTATGATTGAACCCTAAACTTCTGGCTCTTTAGGAGGACACCACTATTATTTGAACTACAAGATTGCTCCATTGGTGGGTAACAACATTAATCCAGAGAGCAAAAAAAAATGCAGTCTCAGTAGTAGTGCTGGGGAAGAAGGTGAGGTAATAAAAGGAAAATTAATTTCTGTCCTCTACGGTAGCCCAGCTGCCTAACTGGTGGCCCTCCCCACCACTCATTGAAAAGGAAGCAGCTCCCAACAATTCAGTGGGATGATGCTACGCTGGCAACAGCACCCTCTGAATATTAACTTACGGATTAATATTGGGGTGCATGCCCAACATTCGCCTGAGCAAATCGAGAGAATAAGTGATTTAGTACTTTAACAGAATAAACTGAATGGAATCTCAAGGGTCAAATAAAAGATACTTTAAAGCATGAAGGTGTTCCTAATGTAGCCAAAGAATTACAAAAAACGGTAACGGAGAACCTAAGAAACGTTTGCAAGAACTGTCTTGAACAGAAAGAGATTATAGGTCCTATCAGCTTTCTCCAACAAAAGTAACAAAACAACAGCAGTTTTGGGGAAAAGCAGCAGGGGAAGTGCTAACTAGACACAGACTTTGGTCAGCCAGCTCATTTTTTTCCATCTTTAATTAGAAAAAAAGAGGACATGAAATGAATGGTTATCACACTTCTATTACATACAATAGAAGCAGACATTTGGCATATAGTTCCAGAGGACCTACAAGCATTTTTTCAATGCAAGCATCACCTTGAAGAACAGCAAAGTAAGGTGTGATTAACAATATTTCCTTATGCTCTTAAAAATTCATCAACATTTTTCTGTTACAGCATTGTCTGTAGTGCACGTGGACATACACACATTTAAATGGAAATTGCTACCTGTCCCCTTGTTGGCAGATCTTTTACACTGTCAGGTTTAAAGAAGGTGAAGTCAATCAGAGCCTGAAACAAAGACACTGCTTTCTCAGAATGGCCAGCCTGTCTCAGAAAGTGGCATTGCTGAATAAATATAGCTGTAAAGGAAAGAAGATAAAATTTTAATATTTCAAATACACTTTGTTGCAAAGTATTTTATTACAGCCCACAAATACACAAAAAACATGCTGTAGAGTATAATTGTTTTGCAACAGTATCAAAATCCAAAACACTCAGAGTAACTAGCATAAATGCATGTCAAAATTGTCGTAGCTTAATTAACTTTAAACCTTGCACTTTAAATGCACCAAACCGATGACTTTTTATTCATGCCAAACGTGCACTGTCCTTGTTGACGAATAAAAGTTATACACAGTGGTCCCAACTTCAGTTTACTTAACATCTGACAGAGTGGGTCACAGCCCTATTTGAAGATGCAGGCCATTACTATAATTCACACTGTGAGTGATTACAACAAAAATCCTTTTTGCCTAATTTTTTCATGAGATAGTTACATCAGTAGTATGTTGGCAATATAACATTTTCATTCCAACTGTCATTCTCATTTTCTTTATATAAGAACTCAGTTAAGTGATGTCCAGTCTTTTGGCCAAAGCATTACTGCTTGAAAGTAGAGAAGAGTCCTATCCCTTGCTCTTCAACAAATTATTTCTGTAATCATTGCCATATCCATACTGCACACTGAGCCTCACGTCTCAGCTTAAAAAAGGAAAGCAAAGCCCCAGATTTTCTATTCATATATTCTCAATGAGAGTCCTAAAGGAAAGGGCTGAAGAAATAACAGGTATTATAAACAGCTCTACTATGAGGCAGTCCAAGGACATCTCAGAGATATTCCATCACTCCAAATTACACTCAAGTATTAACAAAAAATAGCTGTTCAAAACCCAAATTGCTTTAAATCATAATCTTAACTGGCTTGCACCCAAACCCCATAAATAAAAACTCAAATAATTCTCTGACAGTTTTGGAAACAGTTAAAGAACTATTATTTCTTCACTAAATGCATTGGCTTTGGAGGGTTTTACACAATCAAAATATTTAAATGCCTAGATACACCCATGTGTAACAACATAGGTTCGCATCAATTGCTTCTAATGATCATCTTATTTTTTAATACTAAGAAGTAGCAAATGATTTACTCCTTTTCCTTGTATTTCAATTTACATCCGATGTGCACACATAAAAATTTGAATTCAACTCGAATATACAGACTAGGCATTTCATCTGATTTTCCCGCAAAGTCAATGATTGTTTCTGATAACAAAGTCTCTGAGATTTCTGAAGATATTTAAACAACAAAAAAGTATGTTTAAGTATATAATAGAGCCTTCCAAAGTATTTTAACCAATTTAGGCACTTTTTCCATCAATTTCAGTATCCAAATGACACTGAAAAAGTTGTCCTTTCCTAGTTTCTCAGCTTCAAACAAATGAAGTTTGATTAAAATAGTCTGAATGTAGAGAATATCTCACCAGGACTTGCTGCCAAACTGGAAACAAAAATAAATTACAGCATAAGATTTTTCTGCATGATAAAAAAAAAAACAAACCTATATTTGAAGAAATGTAAAGATCAGCATTTTCTTTGTGGTAAAAGCTGAAAACAGCATGAATACATGTTTAATTCAGTCCATGATGCTAAGACACTTCTGCAGCTGAACTGACCTAAAAGATAAGGACGTTTCTTCCCAGCCAGTAGGTATAATTTGAAAGACAGGACTCCCTTTTCCACAGCAAAATTTGAGAATCCTTACCTTCATTTGCTTTACATTAGCAGATTCTAGTAAAATTAAAAGATTAAAAATTGCTATCTCAAAATTTATGTAAATACTGATCTATAATTTTAAATCAATTTTAACCTTTCTTAAAATTTATTTTTTAAAAAACCACCCGCTTATGTCCAAGCAGATAGTACTGTGTACTGAATTGAACACTAGATGGCATAATCCACCACTATTTAAAATTAGCTCTTACACTTTGTCATTAGCAAAGGTCAAAGGTTGAAGATACAGGCCTACGATAGATATACATTGCCACTCATCTCATAATTAATTTGTGAAACTCTTTGTATATTTATCTTAATGAACAACTTGGTAATCTTCCTAATAAGTACACTGGCAGTTCAAATTCAGCCCAAGAATTAGATAGTTGAGTCACTTAAAAAAAAAAAATAAAGATCTCAGATCAAGAAGTCTCCCCACTGGAAATTTCTCGACTCCTATCATTTGAATTCCAAAGAGGGAAAGACACCAAACCAAAACCCAAACCCTTCAACAGCGTTCATAAATAAATCATTATAGTCTTAATATATTTTTCCTGAGAAACATTCATTGTGGTTAGTGTACAAAGTGACTGAAGTGTTGGAAATCAGAGATAGCAGAAGCAAATTGAAACTATCAGGCAGTACAATATCCCCCTGCCAGCACAGGATTTTTCCTTCACAGCACTTTTTCCAGTGCTCAATCCAAGATGAATTAACTGCAGACCATAAGACATCTGAACAACTGAAATAAATTTGCAACCCAGAATCTTGATCTATAAGTCCAGACTGGATATTGCATAAACAGACAGCATCATTGCTCAAACAGCAATTGCAGGACTTGAATAAAAATAGAGGTTCCTTGGCCTATGACACATATGAAGAAATGTAGACTGCTTCAAAACAGTCTCCTCTAGAGTTAAAACAAACTTAAAACAAATTTTAAAATGAAAAAAAAACCAAAAACCAAACCCAAAACCACCAAACCCCAAAGATATTAATGGTGACACTAGTATTTCTCCCTCCTCAGTGTATTCATAGATTAATAATCACAATGACTCTCCAAAGTAGAGGAGTAAAATTCAAATGGGATAGGTTAAGTCATTTAGCTCCAAATAAATTTAAAGCCCATGCCAGAACTGAGCATGAACTCGTTTCTTCCCTGGATCTAGTCCAGCATCCTAACCATCTGACTAATTTTCCTTTCAGGGGTAATTATATAATAAATTATATAAATTATAAGGTAGATATATGCACACAATAAATCCGAAAGGCATGATCAAGTGGTATTACAGTTTAGAATTTTCCATCTAAGAACTGGGATGCTCAAGAAAATTTCACATCAGACTTCCCATGTCCCTTCTCTTTTCTGGATTAAAATAATTAACCATAAAACTTTTGAACAAGAGATAATTGGTTTTTTCACAAGCCAACTTTTTTTTTCCTGTTTGTTAATAAACATTTTTCAAAGATAAAAGCACATCTTTCAGCTGTTGGCTGCAATTCTCCAGCCTTGACATTTGTACTGTAAACTGCTCAGCACATTAGACCTTACTGGATGTTATATCACAAACTCTCCTGGGGAAGAAAAGCATCCGCTATATCCATGTTTGACTGGAATATCTGCTTTAATTTGCAGCTAAGAGATGAGGACACTAGGCATTTTGAAGAGAATAAAAATTTCCTGCAATACACAGGAAAGTCTATTCTTATAGAGAATGTAGTCAGCTCCTATGAAGACCATTCTGACCATGACATGAAATAGAAAGAACCTTACCTAGCATAGCTTCTTCTGTACCAGGCAGGAGAGGATGTGATACCATGCTGCCATCCTGTACAGCTGCCAATGTAGTCAAACATTTTCCATAGAGGCTATTGATTTTTGAAACAGAAAATGTAGTGAACTGACTTTGACAGAACAGGAGATATTTCTTCCACAGTTCTGGATTATTGGGATGTAAGAAAATTAGCTTCTGCCATTCTTTGATCAAAGCTGGTGGTTCCCAGAATTCTGTGCAAATCTTCAACCTGGCGAGTTTCAGATCAACATTACTTGGATTGCTTTCAATTGCCCTCTCTAAAATAGCCAGTTTCTTTTCTAATATTAACTTCAGTGATTTTCTTCTTACTTCTTGCTCTCCTTTACTGGCGTAAGGGCTAGGTCCTCTCATTAATTCATCCTTAAAACAAAAAGAGAAATCATGACAACATTAGGAAGAATCATCACTAGAATCATGAGGAGAATGCTGACATTTATGAAGATGAATTAACTGCTCATTCTTTACCAGCAGAAGATATTTAGTCCTAAACAAAGGAAGCTACAATATAATGCTCATCTATTTATTACTTATAATAAGCAACCAGGTCTATCAGAACACATACCTGAAAAGAAACAAATTCCATCCATGCATTAATATCTCTTGGGTTTTCTCTAACTTTCTTGTTATGTTCTTCCACTTTTGTCATTAGAATGGAGTTAATGTTTATCCCAGGCTCTTGAATTTTTTGCTGCGTATTTACAGGCTCATGTTCTGCACCCTTGCACTCTTTTCCTTGTAGCCACCCTGCAGTTGATGGATCATAAATCCCAAGAGGATTTACCTCCGTTGTGTCAGAAGGATCATCAGTTTCCATTTGGAAAACTGGTATAAAAGCAGTTGAGTCAGACTGAGAACTCTTACTGCAAACAGGAATCCCATCTGTGTTCAGCATCTTCACATTGTTCTTTGTGAAGTAGCGCTCAGGTCGCCTCTGTAATTGCTTCTTTTTTGATGCAGAAGTGTCCCAAGTTATACACTGTTTCTTTGCATCTATTCCAAGACAGGACTCTCCTCTCCTCTTATATCTTAGAAGGAAAAATAAAATTAAATATCTTTCAAAATAAACGTTTGAAAAGATACCTCCATTTTTGAAATAAAGCACGGAAGTAGTATTTTAATTCAAACTGACCCAAATAATGTATGGGCAGACCTTGAAAAGTGGAAGAACTTCGTAACTTTCTCCTTAATTAAGGCTTCAATTTCTACATTTTTTCGGTGCCATCACAACTTTTGTTATCATACTAAGCCTCCTCTGAGTTCAACAGTATCTTTCATACTCAGCAGAAGAAAAATCATTTTTTTTCCTCCTATCATTTTAAGCCATGTAGACAAACTTGGAGTAAGAACAACAGACAGCATTATTTAAGACTATTTAGATTAGATTATTTGAAACTCAAAAATCAGAAACCAGTAGTTCAGTCTAATAATATCTTTCTGTATCCCTAAGCCTCTATACATTTTATATGCCAAGAAGTGGGTGGGGAGGAGCCGAGGGAGAGGAAAGAGAGGCCAGGTTCATAAAGGCCACAATAATCCTATGGATTAAGAAAGGAAAATACCATCTTAAAATATGACCAAGAATGTCATTTCAATGGCAGACAGAGTGACATGCAATGTTAAAATAACACTTTTCATCTCAAACAATGGCTGAGAATCCAAAGGTGGCAGAAAATTGGAATGAATTGTAACCAGGCAATTTTACTGCAAACATATATACACTAGAAAAAAACCATAAATCCTCCCTCCTCCACAAATAATTACTTTTTATATATATTGTAAACAATTTTCCTTGAGAACATCAAGAAGTAAGTGTACATACATAATGCATGAGCTCAGTCTAAGTTCCTTTAGATTCTCCATTAATGCAGGAAAATGTTCTGAAGGGTTATCATAGTACCAGTAACCCACTAAGGATGTTGGATATGCAATTTCATCAATACTCATTTGAAATGTAGCAACGCATAAGATAGATACCCGTTGGCACTATGTCTGGGTAATCTAAGACAGAATCTGTGTGCTAAGAAAGTACCTGTAAATTTTTTTTGCAAGGATATCAAACTACCCAAGTAAGTAAACCCTTTGATAAATCTACTGTGAAATAATCAGTACCTTCATTTCCCTTTCAGACACAGAAACAGAACAGAGATCAAAAAGGGCACTCGCCCAAAGATCATCTACAACAGAATCCAGGATATCTGACCTTAAACCCATGCTTTTGGATCTCCCCCATGCTGCCACCTCCAGATGACAGTTCTAAAAGTTCACATGCCTGCAGTCTACTATACGGAGAACGTTTTCAGAAAAAATGAGTGTCATGCACTTTTTTCCCATTATTTCATGGCATCTTTTGCCTTTTAAAATATTTCTGCCCAATGCAAAGTCAAATTTTGAAATCAACTATTCACTT
The DNA here is from genome assembly GCA_008658365.1 of Alca torda. NCBI lineage: Eukaryota > Metazoa > Chordata > Aves > Charadriiformes > Alcidae > Alca > Alca torda. The sequence goes on from CM018080.1 coordinate 48,930,459, forward strand.
ATCTTATTTTCTCATCTTCTACATAAAAATTTCAGAGTCAAACTCAAGTTAATGAATCTTGAGATAGTGACTCTGTGATAGTTTGAATACCAATAGAAACCAACACATTGTACCTTGCTATGTCCCCTCGATACAGGGATTTGTAGGCCCAGTTTGCAGGGTCTGGTTTCTTGTCTATTCTGTAGGTTTCTGCTGTGAAAGCCTGGATATCATCAAGCCAAACAAAGCGACTGCTGGTAAGATTTGATGTTTTCTTATCTGGACTGAAGAAAAAGAAAAGAAGTATATTCTAAACATTTGTGCACATATTCAGCATTTACAAAACCCAGGAAACATTGCATTTCCGTAGTTCATGATAATTCAATCTACGCAAAGTCATGGTACATGATCCATTATTGCAGTCAGTCACACACTTGGAAAAAAGTAATTAGAAATACACTAATAGGACCATTAAAACAAAACACAAACACTCCTTGCACCTGCAAAAATTGCATTTAGGATTATGGATAAGGTAACAACCAGATTTAACCAATCAATTGCTTGGCAAACTATAATCTGAAAGCCATATATTACTACATTTAAAATTTACTTTTGTTTTAATAAGATGCTACAACTAAGAAAAAGAGGATAATCTTTAAAAGGATTATGTTGATTAGCTGTAATTATACCCATGCATTTGATAAAACAGTGCGCAAAGTGATTTATGAATTGCAGTTAATACAAATATACTTAAGTGGAAATTGCCACATGCCTCCAAACTGTAGACAACTATGAACTTCCAATCTGAATTCATACATAACCTAGTAAATGAGTTTTGAGTTTTATGGTCTTAAGAAGCTTTGTAAAATTTCACAAGACCTATTGCATTTACAGCGATTTTGTGGTTCAGGTTTCAAAAACAGTCTCCTGAAAACTCAATATTCTCTCACTACCAACAATTTATGGAAAGAAGTGAAAACAGGGATCCTGAAAGAATTTCAACCTTTTCATTTGGGCAAAGCACTGGCTGGTTGGCCCAGTACAGCAAACAGCTGATGAACCAGGTTCAGCACATAAGCCCATTCCATCCCGCCCAGACACCCTTCCAGCAAACACAAGAGTGACTGGGCAGAGCACAACAGTCTTAGCATCCCAATGATTTTTATTGTGCTTCCTCACAGCCAAGTAAGCCTTAGCTGACACAAGCCAACAACAGTCTTCATACGGAAGGTGAGTGCGGTTAGAGGCATCACAGAATACCTCCAGTACCACTGCCATTCTCCCAAAGGGAAACAATGTTAAGATCCCTTGGCATAGACACATGCCCACAAGCTTCTGCTCTCAGCTCCTGGTTAATCTGCCTTGGGAAAATTAGTAAATTGGAGGAAGTCAAGGACTGCCTGGACAGCTGTAGCAACAATTCCTCAATGTCACCAAATCCTCACTCTGTCCCAGGAGCAGCTGCAAGTGCTGTGAATTAGAGCCAGAGCTGCTGATGCTAAAGAAAAAAACAGGAACTAGGGAATCAAACTAGCAAACGTTGAGAAACACAGAAAGGTGACTTACACAGCCAGTTAGATTGGGCCACTTTGAATTAAATGATCAAACCCCAACAGATTGAGAAAAGCACAGCTAGGAACGCTCAGTACATTCACAGAACCTCTTTTACTGCTTAAAGATCATGCTAGTCACTAGACACCTATTTTCTTTTTCCATAAAAGAAATGACACCTCCACTAATTACACAATACTTTAGAGCTCCTGGAATTAACAAAAAAGATCTGGCAAAACATTTTCAATTGTTCAAATACCCATCTAGGTGTATCATAAGCAAGCAGTATGAAGCACACAGCATTGAGCAATAAATGGCTGGACATAAAAGAAATGTTAAATTGTTCAAGAAACTTTGTCTTAATATGAAAAAAAGGAAATGTTAACTCTGAGAAGGAAGTTATATTACAAGGCAAACACAGCTGTATCTTAAGACTTTTGCACTAATTATGAATAATGTTTAATGCAATCCCTCTCCAAGCTCTCCCAAAAGAGAGCCATGAAAGGAAACAAGATGCTTACAAAAACTCAACATAAGCCTCTACATGTTTTTAAAAATATATTTCATTATCACCATACCATGCTTTGTTCTGCAGAACACTATTTCACAGAATGTTTTAGTCACAGTTTTTCAGATAAGATTAAACAAGTGGTTCTAATTCTATTTTCATTGCTTTGAATGCAGGTTTAGTCATATACAGCTCAGAAAAAAATGACCCACCAGTGGTAAGAATTTCATTCATAAAGTTGAAAAGACAGGTATAAGAACACAATGAATTTACATCTTGCATAGTATTAATAAATACATACTTTGCTGCTGCTTCCTTTTCGTGATTTCTGCCACTTCCTGTAGCTTTGTCCTTGATGCTCTTAGTGTCCAGGTCCGATTCACTGCTACTGGAGTCCCCTTTGGTTTTCTTTTTTGTCTTCTTATAGTGGTGATGTTTTTTCTTTTTCTTTTTCCTTTTCTTACTTGACTGTTTCAGACTCTCATCTGTATCACTTTCCCCTGACAACTCTGATCTTGAAGTTGTCCTCCTTGAAAACAAGCATATATATCTATATACCCCTATGTATCTAATGTAAAGAAATACAACCATAAGAAAGTTCAGAATCGTTTTACCCTTTACGTTTATTCTCCCTCTATTTTTGTAGAGGAGAGTTAGCAGCAACACACAGAATGAAAGTGATATAAATCTGCATTAAATAACAACTGCATCTATTTTTTCAGCTGCTGGAATTACTGACAACCAGCCTTAAAGTTTTAATTGTCAAAGGCATTCCGATGTGTGATCTGTATAAATATCCATCTGTTATCATCACCAAATTAAATAAGATGGCTGAGCTGATAAAATTTCCTAACTTTGCTAAGACGATTTAAGACAAGCTAAAGGGATGAGAAATCTTTCAGGGTGACCTGCAAAAAAAAAAAAGTCTGCACGTTTTTTCCATGTATCTTTATGATTTACACAAGAAATATCAAAAACATACTTTTAAAATCACTTCCAGATTATAAATTCAAATCTCACAAATCAAAGAACAATTTTTGATGACTACTGAATTAATGTTATCATATAATAAAATGTAGTAATAAACACTACATGCAACAAATAACTGACTGAGAGATCACTCAAAGGACTGATAGTTTTGGTAAAGCACATGTATGTCATTGTACATACTACATACGCTCCCATATTTAATAATCAACTGAAATAATGGAGGTCTTCTCTAACCCTTAATTAAAGCACAAGCTCTTTTTAAACAGTTCTGGAATCTTTCAATAAGGGAAAGGAGTGACAAGTCGGTATTCCTAATATGCCAATAAAAGAAAATGCGTTTCAGAAGCAAGGCACCTCAAAAAAACCAACCCTTACACAACTTAAAGGACACTAAGAAAACAGGAGCCATGGGAGAACCATTAGCAGACCTTTAAAACACACACACTCCCCCAGAGCAAAACAACCCCAGAATCCCCCAAACCCAGCAACTATGTTGGAGTAATTAGTTTTTATTGAACTGAGAATGTACCCTAGTAATAGGCAAAAAGATCGAACATTTCCCTGTACATTATTTTTTGACAAATTCTTTTTCAAAGATTAATTAAATATGGTAGGTTTACTATGTCATTCTATTTGAATGGTTATTTGTAAATTCCTTAGTTTTATGACAATTAACTCTTGAAAAGATTTGAAGAAATATAAGCAGAATATATGACTGATAAATAGAACAGTGATTGCATTTCACTCACACAATACATGTAAACATAAGAGTAAGTATACAAAAACAGATATTCAGCTGTGACTGTTTTTATAAAGACATTCTCTATCATAACCACCACCAGTCATTGTCAATACAGGAGCTTGTATCAAATTAAAAGTAACTAAGTTTTTGAACTTGGCAACTACAACTTGACTCCATTAATTATTAAATGCTAGTTATACTGTAGATATGCCAAGTATAGCAACTATTCTAGTGAAGCTATTAAAACTAGTTCTTCGGCAAACGTGGTTGCTTAAAACTCACTTTTGTAAAAGAATATAATCACCCACTTCAGTGATCAGCATGTTCTACACAACTGCACAACTTGATACATGTAATATTTCATTAATTCCCATCTTCAATGATTTTTTAAAGAGTAAAAAACTCAACTGTGAAATGGCTGACTGAACTGGTTTTCACAGAGAAATCACAAAGATGATGCTTAATCTTTACATTATTTCAAGGGTCACTTAGGACATTCAAAAACTAATGAAGAATCATGATCACTCAGTTCCCTTCCATTCCGAAATAACAATGATTTAAATGCAGCTGTGAGAAAAACAAAATGGGAATGTAATTGCATAAGTATAATTTCTCATTATTTTAAGTTAAAGGACAGGGAAGCATTATTCATACTTTTATATATGACTCAGTTCAGGCCTTTTTAAATACTGAACAGGGGAATAAAAAGCAGCCCTAAAAGCTCCCAATTTTGGTCTCATATAACAAAAGAGAAGCAGGACAAAAGAAAGAGGCTATTTTAAAAGATACTGAAGTATTCTACCTTATTAGTGGTGATTTTTCAGGGATGAGATTTGTAACTTCTGTAGTGCGCTGATGCAGTAATAGTGCATCTTCCGTAGAAAAGCTTGGGTTACTAAGCCAGTCCAATTCTGCAGGTAAAGAAAAGTGAGAGATCAGTACAAATTAGCATGTTGTGTTTGTTAAATTTGGGTGTTAATTTAGCCAGCAGACAGCCAAATTCGCAGCAAATGTCACTAACTCATGTGTAATAGTTGAACATATTGGAAAACAGTCCATGAAATTTCCATTTAGCAGAACACTAGGCTATAATGAGGTAAAATATTTAGGAGCTGGATTCCTTCCCTGACATCAACCTAAGCTTCAAAAAACCCACTATATAATAATACTTAAAAGTTCATACTGAAAGCAGGTAATAAGTTTCATACACTGCTATATACTTTAAAAAAACCCAAATCTGTCCACTATTAATTTTTACCATGTAAAAATTCTAACTTTACATATTTATATTGTATAACTATATGTTATATATGCATAATTATGTAAGATCTTCAATATATCTTCACATATTTTATATATATTAATGATAATTACTATATACAATATATAATATTTACCTATTTAAATAGTAAAATTGGAAAAAATTACAGAAGGGCATAATTAAATGAAAGGTGTAGTTAATGAATGCAATACAACTTATGCAAACTTACAAAAATGTACTTTACTCAGTGTATGGAAAATATTTTTAATGATTTTATTGATAGGGACACACATTACTGATAAGAATACTCAAGTGTTTTATACAAGGTCAAAATGTGTCACCGGATTCTCAGTTATCTAACCACCACAATACCATTAGACTTTTAAATAGTATGAAAAAAGGCTAATTGATGCTAATTTTCATATTTTAGTCAGCATTAAGCACTTTGCATCTAGACCTCAGCCATTTCAGTCATCAGATAAGACCAGATACTGACAGTATGTGGAGGGGGAATTTTCTGCCATAATTTTACTGGTATTAAAACTTCTGTAAGGATTTTCATAGAGATTTCATTTACCGAATTCTTTTAAATATGTGAAATTTTCTAACATATTAAACAACAAACATTATTTCACATAAGCACAGAATTTAACATCAGCCTCTCCGGGACCAGACCACAGGAGATAACAACAAAAGGAAGAAATGTGGTCTCCCTGCTCTTTACAACCACTTGTGCCTCAGTGTTCTTCCTGTCACACTCTTGCCTTTGTGCTTTTGATTACACTGACCTCTAATCCTTAAATAGCATGAACTCATTGTCTGCCAAGCCATACATCTCTCCTCTTTCTAAAGTATTTCTTTCAGAAATAGCTCTTCACACCAGAATTCTTTCTTCCTTCTCATAGGCCGAATTGTTGTCCGCAAAATGGAGCGGGCTGCAAAACAGTTTGTTAACCTAAGTTAAACTTGTCAAGAAGTTCATACCATAAGGAAAGCTCCAGTTCTCATTTCCCAAGAGACTGCCCGTGCTACCAAACACCTAAGGCCCCGTGGGCAGGGACACCTTCCCCAGTGGTCCCTTGAACTGCTGCGCAGAGAAGAACCCACGATTCTCCTCTGCGCAGAGGAGAACCCAGGGTTCATGACAATCTCAGGACCAAGTCACACTTCCCACCAGCGTCCCAACCAATGCTCTGCAGAACACTGCCACATGCCATTGCCCGGCTCACCAAAACGTAAGATGTAGACTGAAAAAATAAAAATTCAGCTGTATAATATATATGCGTATTATTGTAACCTTCCGCCTGGCAATCAGAATCACCAAACCTAAGGCAAATACACTACCCTACTTTGCTGCAAATCAACATGCGATTTTTTTTTTCCTTCCAGGAAAATATTTAGGATGTATTAATGTAAAATTAGGATCAAAATTGAAATCTTAAACCTGTGATCTTTACATGCCTATTTAAAATATGATAAAAGTCTACTATTTAATTTAAATTAATCCACCCTGGCACAAACACCTTCATTTTAAGTATGTGTCTATGACTGTAAAACAGTAAGTCTACCACAAAGCATTACTCCAAAACCTTTGGTGAGCTTAAAGGAGAAAGATTTATGCTGGATAATATCCAAGAAACATTTCACTCACCTATCAAAATAATTATTCCCCCTGCTGAGGAATTAAGTGCTGTGCAACAATAAGTTAATTTCTTATTTCAATCTTGTAAGAGGTATGTTAAAAACAAACCTAAAATCAGAATTACTTCTTAGAAGAATTGTATTTAGTATATTCTGTGAAATACCAAAACATTTCTCATGGATAATTCTGTCACCATCACATATTTAAAACACACAGGAGTTAAATAAATCCATACACTTGATAACTGCATAATCAAATTGGAGTTAATAATTCAATATATGTCACACAGTGTACCAAGTGCTGCTTCATACCTGAGATTTTTGAGGTATATTTATTAAATATTACATTGATTTTAAAAATTATCTTCTTTATATTCAATTATTTCTGTTCATTTTGGTAATGAAGACAGGGTGTAAAGGAATGCAGAAGCAAATTGCAACCCTACAATGTTTTTCCACCGGTCTTCCTTAAACACAGACAAATTCAGAGAAAGCACAATGGCCCAGAGCACTCAGATTTCAATAAATGCAACTAAACTGTGCATAAAGCCTTTTATTTATTTACAGAAATAAAGGAGACATTTAATTCCCTCAAAAAAAAATCCATCTTTGTTTTGATTTGTGTTGTATTACCCAGACGCACTTAACAAAACAGAAAAATGCACTGGTCAGCAGAGTCTCTAGTGTAAAGATGTATCACATAACAGCAAAAAACTGTAACTTATTAGCCAGACAGATGGTCTTAAAATTATTATATCTGTTACAAAGATATACAAAACGTACCCAATTTGTCTTGGGTCAGATCTGATCTCAAATAACATACTTCAGGCACAAAGATATTCTCTGTAGCCTTTGAGCTACTCTTTTTTTTTTTAATAAATTATTGTTTCACTTTGTAATAAATCATGTACGAGTATTATTTTTGGTGGAAATAAATTTATTGTAAGGTAGTTCTGTATTGATTTGAATGAAGAATTGTGGCTCAAAAATCACTTGAAATGTATCAATACTAATACTCATGATGCAATAAACACTGGGTTATGTTTTTTTTTAAAGTAAGTTTGAGGGCAAAATGAACTAATTTGCCTTCAGTCATATAGAGTTGTTGATGGCAAAATTCAGAATTCAAGACTTACAATATTCAGACCATTAGGAAAAAAGTCTAAGATGTTTAACTTTCAAGATCTTGATCTAAGGTCTTTTAAAATGCTCTACGCACCAGAACAGGCTTTTCGTTGATTTCAAGGGCATAATATCAGGTCCTCCAAAGATTAACACAGAAAATGCATTTTTTAATACTATTCATCAGTGTAAACACCTTAGATACAGACCAGCCCAAATTAGGAAAAAAAATGTTTGCAGAAAACAAGCATGCTAGATTTTATAACCTTGAGCCTTATGGCACTACAGTGCCAAATAACTTCCAAATGGAGATACAGATCCTTAGCAGCACGAAGAGCTTCAGTCTTAAGAACTGAAAAATATAAATCAACTGATACATCTCTTTTTAAAGTGGCATTACTGATCACATCGACAAAATGAACAGAGAAGAAAATAAAGAAAGCAAGCAAGCAGTAAAGCTCCAGCTGTTTTAGAATACACAATAAAACATGGGGCTGACCAAGCATATAAACTTCCCTGAGGCACAAAACACACTTTAAACAAAAGAGGCTACACCTGAAGAGTGGAAAACAGTTATCTTTATACTTCTGTGTTTAAAAGGCTGTTCTCAGACCAGAATAACATTCTTAAATAAAAAGAGTGAGTTGGCAAAATTTTCATTACACCCCTGCTCCCAGCAAATTAATCCTGCAGCTCATAAAAAGATGAAGCCTGGACTTCTGAGTTTTGTCCTCCATCCTTTACACCCTCCACCATTACCACAGCTTCAGGAATTATCAGGGTTCTCTGGACCCTTCTACAGTACTTTGCCACATCCCTGGGCAAGAGGCAGCCTGTGCTGTGCCAGATTATGATCTCCAAAGATGTTTATTAGTTGGCTAATGTACATGTGCTCATTGCCAAACCCATCTATCCTGGTTAGCGGTTCAATTCACATTACAGCCTCTCTCTCAGCAGCGGCACTTTACCTAGGTTTCTCTTTTCTAAGCAAATGTGGATTTTGAGAGACATCCTCTGCTTTTGCCATTTCTCTCCCACCACAACAAATTTGACTGAAAGGGTTAAAACTTCCGAGGAGAAAGAGATATTAAGTAGGCTGGCAGACAGATGCACAGCAAGCATGCAGGAAATCCATTTCCACAGAAAAATGTGTCTTAACTATAGCAAAACAACGTCTACTATCACCATTAACTATTAGAAACAAACTTCCAAATGTCATTTTGACTTAACTTTAGCTGAAAGTATCTGTTATTCCCTTACAGATGTGAAGTCACTAACTTGGTGCAATATGATTACAACAGTGAGCACAAGCAGAACAAGGTTTATTTTTTATATTTTAAATTATTGTTTTAGCGCCTCCAAGGAAAACTCACCTTGAGAAATGGAGTTATAAACATTAATCCCCTGACTGTGCCTGTAGCTTGGTTCTACCCGAGCAAATGAGATGAAATTACGTTTTTAAAACATTGAAGAATCACACTGCAAGAACGAACCCCTGTAGCACAGTCAATAATGCCTCTGTGGATACCTCAGGGAAATATTTAGAATTCTCCAACTACAGTATTTTCTGAGCAATTTAATCAAACTGACCTAATACTCTGGAAAGAACTGAACAATTTTTTCCATTACACAACATGCAAGTCCAAAACTCCTTGTAAATAATCTCCAGTGAATCAGTTAGCTGGATACAAACATTTCAAACATCGAAATCCATTCCCCACTTTAAAACTATACCTTTCATTTCTTTGTTATTTTCTCTTGTTAGACGCTTAAAAAGTTTATCATTTTCTCAGACCAGATTTACGTTCTTAAAGAACATAAAGAATAAAATACATATAAGACTTCTTTTGTGATAATATGCATGTCCTTGTTATTGTTCTACTCTACCATCTGCGTGCATGGGCACAACAGTAGAAGCAATCCAATGGCATACTTTTTATACCTTCCCAAGGAAAAAAAAAATTAAAATTTACAGTTCATGTCTACAGAGACAATTTTTAAGAGTTATGCAGATTCTTTTGTTGCCTCTCAGAATCCTGAAAATGTGTTTTCAGCAAAAATCACTGCATCGCCTTACCTATAGAATAGTCCAGATTGTAAATAATGCTGTGCATAATGCTTACTACTGTCAGCAGGGTTAATTATTACCACTGCTCTGTTCAGTATGGCTACTGATAAATTTGTAATTTATGTTCTACCAAAAAATAATTAAGCTTGACAACATAATTTTAAGAAACCATATACAAAACTACTTTGCACTCTAGAGGTTGCTGCAACTCTGCAATCTAGCAGGGTAGGAAGAGTGTACAGCAATACTCCTGTTTCAGGCGACACTTATATTTATAAACGGTTTAGGAAGATTTGTAAGAGACAGAGGTGGTCTGAAGTAATGAAATATGGTCAGCATATTTACATTATTACCTCAACTTTCACAGTAAAATTATGAAGCAGTCCTAAATGACTGCAAAAGACACCTCAGTTTTGCATATCATGTTAAATATAACATACTCCATGATCTCTGTATTATGATGGACTTTGGCTTCATATCAGCTCTGAGGAGAGTCATCTATCAGAGAGATACCAAAGTTGCCCGTCAAGTTCTCAAGTTCTCACAAGCTGAACATGTGAAATTTGATATATGCCACCACAAACACGGTTCTAAGTTAATACTTAATTTTTATAACTATACTGAAACAAAAACGAAGCACAATATTGGCTAAAACGTAAAACAAATTATGTTCCTTAAAGTTTTGTCAGTAACTCTCAAAAAAAAAAAATCTTCCAGTAGACCAAAATGTAACTCATAAACAGTGCTAATAACTGAACTTTAGTTCCAAAAGTCAGTCTTAACATCTTTTTCTGTATAATTTGACCTTCTGCAGATCAGACAGGTGGTCTGCAGTGACACAGACTGCGCATAACCAACCTAAAGGCTAGAATTCCCAGAGTTTTAAAATATACGCAAAATCTTACTACTAGAGAATTTTACTGTACCTCTGCCTGGCAGAGCAGCTCCTCTCTTCCTAGGGGCTATAATTTGGGGTTTTATTATTATCTATTCCCTGCACCACATGCCATTAGCAGAAAGGCTCCTGAATGTGGCTACAACATCTTTGTACTGGCACACTGAGTATCAACAGCTGCAACGCCATCAGGGGGTAATACCTGGTTAGAACAAGAAGCTAACCCCAGCCTGTATTGCTAAAAGCTTCAAAAACTCACCGTACCGATTGGGCCAAATATACAAGAAATTTAGCCTAGGTAAACAATTCTCTTAGTTTCCCCCTGCTGTGGTGTCTAGAGGATGGGCAGACTAAAGGGTGGTGGAAGCTGGCAAGCAAAAAGCATAGTTCAAAACACCTCCCAGTACAATAAGTAAATGTTGTGCATACATCAGAGTTTGGTAATATTTTTATTCATATAATAAAAGTATAACTACTAGACAGCAACCGTGAGAGGCCAAATGATAAACTGAATCACAATCTCACCCATGACCTTCCAAAAAATATCGTTTACAACTAAAATGTGGCTTGGTAAGCAAGGAAATAAGAAAACACTTTTTAAGTTATCCAAGGGTAGCAGGGGAAGAAGAAAAAAACTCGTTTTCTGCATAAAGCAAACCTTCACCGACACACACAGAAAATTAACATAGACATATTTTTCAGAGATGAGCATTTCTACAGCCATGCCTCCAGCATCTACCAGCAGATAGCTAAAAGCAAACTTGAACACTTCTGAGAGCCCATCAATGAGAAGCCAGCACCGTTTTTTTGCTGGGGTGTCCCTATTTCGGGTTCTCCTCAGAATTACCTCAGGGAAAGTAACTTTATTCGCAAGTATGGTTAACTTTATTCACACCGGCGGCGACGTGCCTTGCGCAGAGGACGCCTGTGCTCGTACGCTGCCCGTGAGGGAGGAGCCCGGGCTAAGGGCCTCACCGCCCCCTCGCACGGCGCTCACAGAGCCCGCTCAGCGGCGGGGTTAGCCGGGCACACTGGCCTCTCTGCCGTGCTCCCAAGCCTCCGTTGGCGCTGGACACAGACCACCGCCGCCGAGCGGGCTGACGGCCGCAGCAGGCCCGACGGGGTGCGCGGAAGGGTCGGCCCGGGGCAGAGTGGAAGCAGAAGGGCCTTCCGAGGGCCGGGCCGCGGAGGGCTGTTGGGGGAAAGAGGGTTCTCCCAGGACTTTACCTTTCCTGGAGCCCTCGCTGCTGCCGGTTGGGGGCTCCCCGGGCTCGGCGGCACCGGCAAAAGCCGGGAACAGCGCCATGTCTTAGCTTACCGCCACTACTATCTGCCCGAAGTGCACCGCGGAGCGGCGGCGCAAGATGGCGCCGCGGCGCTGAGCATCCTGGGAGGTGTAGTTCGTCCTCCCGACTTCCCAAAATGGCGGCGGTGCCGGGTGGCTACTAGGGGAAGAAAGGCTTAATGTTGGGGTTGCTGCGGGCGTCCAGCCTTCTTCAGGCCTCTGCGTACCTTGCGCTTTCCGCCGCCGTCGCGAAGGGGACTGGAGGAGGGAACTGCTGGGGGAAGAGGAAGGGATGGGGTTTCCAGAGCCAGCCTTTTCTTCCCTACCACCCCATCTTCCCTCACAGGGTTCACTGGGAGGGAACAGATGAGACGCATCTCCTCAAGACTGGAGTGCTCAGCTGTGTAAAGGAGACTGTTGTAAGAAGCCATGCTCCGTTTCTGTTAGTATCGGCTGTATGTTTGAAGGCCTGTCTAACTGGACAGCCTGTCTCAAACACCTGTAGCAAGGGAATCAGGGAAGAAATAACTTCCTGCGGTCATTCAGTCCCTCATAAGCCTCCTGACCAGGGAGTCCCCAATTGTATTTAACAGCATCCATGAGCCTGCCCTCCATAAAGGAACTGGAAAAATATTTTTTTATGCTTTTACACTTCGCACCTTTTTGGGCAGGGTGTTCCACCTTTTAACTATGTATTGTCCGAAACAGTATTTCCTTTTAATCTCAAGCCCAGTGCCTGACTCTTGCATTGTGAGGAAAAATAAGTGACCCTATTCACTTCCTCTGCAAAATTTTATACACAGTTAAGATACGTCACTTCAGTATTCTCCTTTCTGGAGTGAAGAGTCTGCTTTTTTTCTTCATATATTAAAGCCACTCCATAATGTTCTCCTTGTTGAATTTCTTTAGTTTCTCTAACTCCTACACTAATACTACTGCATGACCTGAATTTCATGTAGTGAGTAAGCTATAGGTGTACATTTGGTTTAGGGATTATATGGAATTATAATGACTGGTTTGTTCTCTGCTTCTTTCCCAACACCTTCTGATCATTCTGTTTGGCTTTTGGCCTCTCCTGAGTTACGATGTCTCTTAAGAGCCCATTCCTGAGTGGCTGAAGATACTAGGTAACTACTGCGTATAGATGTTAGGATTAACTGCCCTACACACACTACTTTGCACTTACCAAGCTGCTTTTTGTGGTCATTTGATAATTTATTTCTGAAATACATCAGCAACCTTTCTCAGCTTTCCAGTTGATTATCCTGAATACTTTTGCACCATCTGCGGACATTGTCAACTCTGTTCACTGCCATTTGCAGCCTTTTTGTAGATGTTGAACAGTCAGATCCCGAGGAATCCCGCTGCTGACTTCTTCCTATAGAAAACTATAAAACTATTTCTAAATCCTTGTTTCCTACCTTTAATCTATTATTAATCTATAAAATGCTATTCATTTTTATCAACAGGAGAGCAGAATATAAGTACAGAGAGAACAGGATTCAGAACAAAATAGTGGTCATGGACACCGATAGTCTGAAAGTCATCATGGACACCGATAGCCTGAAAGTCATCAAATGAGTGGGGCCTGATTGCCAACGGGGAAAGAATGGGCTTTAAAAAAATGAAAAGCAGCACATTACGAATTTGTGAACAAATTCTGAAGAGATAATTAAAAAAAATTATCTTGCCACATGCACAATTTAACTTTTTTACTGAGAAGAGAAAACCTTTGTAATCGTGCTACCTGACCAAGCATTTGTCTTTCTGTCTGCCTGGTATAATTTCTCCAGGTAGTTTTAGAACTCGTGACTGATTTCAACCAAATTTAACAGGAGGTTACAAGTTATTACATTACTGCAAATTACATGAAAACAGGTGGCAACACAGAGCAGGATTTTCAGTGGGAGGAAAACTCCAGTGCATGCAGTTCATATTGGGAGTCTAACCTACTGGGAAAGTTGAGTCAGAGCGCTCCTGCTTATGGAAATATTTGTTATAATCTTATTTGGACAGTTATTGAAATTTGTAAATGCGTTTATTCTGCATACCTCAGCACTGGGAAAACTACCACCTATCTACAGAAAATTAATTATTTCCCTATTCTCTTACGAACCAGACTCAAAGCCCTTTCAAGATACTAATGCTCTAGATGCAGGATAAACTAAACGGATTTCATAATGAAAGCATTCAGTTTATTTCCTGAATGTCATTATTCACATTGTCTCTCGGCTGCTCGTAGTGATGGTAGCTAAGAACTTCTCAACAAAGGGAATACAGAAAATGTGTTTTGAGAGTAAAGCAAATGACCAAAGAGAGAGTTTATAAGAATCCTAAATACAGATTTATGCCCCATGTCACTGGAAATTAGCCCCAATTATGGATAAAAAGAGGGATAAATTAACAAAGGGTGTTATTATTGTTGCCATACATATATTACCGTGACATTAAAAAAAAAACAAACCACCCACCATATTTAACACTACCACATAAACGCAGGCAATAGTTCCCATTATCACAAGTGGGAGTTAAATTTATGTGAACATTGCTTTTAGATTACTGCATTTATTTGTACAAGTAGTTCCTATTTATCATTAGTGGAAATTGGCTATGTAGCAAAATCTTCTACATTGACAGTTCCTTGACTTACTGAGTGAGCAATGCTCCTTCTGATGAAATGTAGTTTTCTGCAATGTCTTTAGCCCCACGTATAACAAGTTTTATTTTGCAGCTTTTGTCTTAAAACTCTGCAAAATGCATTTTAATAACATTATATGTATAATTTACTAAGCCTTTACAGGCAAAAAGTAGTATTATAAATAAATTTTTTGCCTCAACTCAGTTGAACCAAGCCTTTTCTTAGGATTTAGCGAAGAACCTGACCAAAACACCTCTTGATGTCTAGAATAAAGTTACCTGAAATACTCAGCATTGTTTCTTCAGTTCTATCCTAATAACTGCAAACCATCAAGCCTCCTACAATGCGGACAAAAACACAGCAGCTGTATACAGAAAGAATTCCTTGTTAATAAGAAGGAACAAACCAATTAACTAGAGGAACTAACAAGTTCCTTTCTTACAAACACTCTGGTCTGCTTTTTACATTGTATCTACCTATTTAACATATTAAAGGCTGGTATAGTTAATATTTTTATTAATAATCTATTTTAAGGATTTTTCTTCTTTGATAAGGATTTTCCTTGGAAAGTCTGTTGTAACTAATGTACTGCAGTGCTGCTGGCTCTCCTCCCTGCCTGCTGTCTTTCCCAGGTAACCAGATTGATGCTGTGAGCATCAGGCTGGGACATTTTGCAGAGCTCTCCATCATCTCACGCTTTGCTGTTGTTTGAGAGAGGTAGCTTAAGTAGACATCTTCTAAGAAAAAAATCCTTCTTAAATGTCTACGTACTATTCTTCTAATCCTCAAAATTGACAGATCAAAACTGGACATAGTTTGATTCAAATGTGTAATAATTTTACATCTGACTTTCAAAAACACTTCTATTGTATTTTAAAAGGAAATGTATTTAAAGGGAAATGAGCTGATTTGCATTTAGCAGCAAATTCCAATGACTAACTTTCTGTTCAACTTTTAATTATATATTGTATTACACATACAGTAAGTATCCTAGGTGAGGAGATTGCATAATATTGGTACTAAATTTGATGTATCATATTTTGCCCCCAAAGCACCCATTTTGCAGGTCAGTATGTGTATACTTTCTAGAGTCTTTTATATATAGATTTTGAAAATAATGCTATTGCTCATTGAAAATATACAATTCTACTGCCTTTCTCTCCTTACAATGTATTAAATAAATACCTGAATAAAATCTTAGCAGTTTAAATTATTAATAAAACAGGGATACAAAATCACACAGAACATTGTTCCTTCAACAGATAAAATTAAATAGAAAATAAGCATATATAAGTTGATCTTTTTCACAGACGCACTATTGCTAAGATTTTTACAAAGGCTGTCAGGCCATCTTTCTAATGTTTTAACAAATCTGGTGATTTATTTACTGATCCAAGTTCTATCTGTAAAATCTTAAGTTATGATAAGCATTGTATCAAGTGCTTGCTGGGGAGATCAGCAATTGCAGGTATGTTTGTGATGGACGTGTAATAACGATAACCGGTTTAGTTCAGATATACATTCCAATTCTACGCTTTAAAAACCTGGAGGAGATTTTTGTACTTAATTATTCAAGCTTCATGGCAGCACTGGCCTTGAACACTGAACTAAAGCCATGGTCAGACTGACCCTGTATGCATGTATGAAATACGTATATACCGTTCCAAAATATGAAACAGAAACAGCAACCAAATTAATATGAAAAACCTTTGTTTCAGAACAACACACTAGATAGGCCTATTAGGTTTTTAGACATAAACTTCAGACTTTGAAAGTATTTTAACTTCTGCTGTGCATTCATGTATGCATATGTGAATATAAATTTGTATTTCTATATAGAGTACCAAAAAATGAGGGTCTTGGTATTGTTCCCAGTACACTTACTGAGAATTTTGCTCTGAACAAAACTACACCCAGAAGAGGAAGGATGTATTTTGCAAACATGAGCAGAGCATTCTGTTTGCTAGAAGTGCCCAGTAACATTTTATACATGCTTTCTCAGGGCAAAGACTAGAGAACTTTAACAAATTCTGAATGATCAGAACTTCCTATCTACCCAAACCCATGCAATTTTATCCAGCTTCTTTTTATAGAGAAACAGAGCTAAGGAGTTTGATTCCTGAAAAAAAACAAAGCCAACCAACCAACCAACCAAAAAAACCACCTCGCCCTCCAACCCTTATTTTTGGCCTATTTTTGTATCTTCTGTCTTGTAAGTCCACCATACTTCTTTCTAAAACAACACGGGAATAGATCTTCTTGTAAGAAAAATGAATTTTACATACTTCTTTTATTCTCAAATCAAAGCAAGTGAGTGTTACATGCCATTTGGACTGAAAACATTCAACTTACTGCATTGTGAGGTGGCTTTGTGGCTTCATCCTGCAGCCAGCAGGCTTCCAGTAACTGTAATGGGGTTTTAACAGGTTTCTTGGGATCATAGGATCAGATGTTTTAATTTGGGGGAGAGGTAATATCCCTGATGAATCTTTCAAAATGCAGCCTATGAAACACAGTTAGCATGCTTAAATAATCAGTATTTTAAAAACACATAGGCTACACTGTCTAACGGATGGGATTTCCCATGTTCTATCATATGTTCCTTTGGAAGCAGTTAGCAAGTCTTCTGTCTTCCTCTGGATTTTGTGATTTCTTATCCAAAATCCATGCTAATTTCTCATTAGACTTTTCCCCAAAATAAAGTTTATCTAGCCATTTATCCCTAGTCTCTAACATTTTGTGAACATAGGTCTGGAAGGGATAATTTGAGACTGAGGCCAGGGTTCTCTGCAGAAAACCTTACCACATAAGTTTCTTCATATATTCCATTTTGAAATTTGTTGGGCTTTTCTACCCACAACTCCAGTGGCAAGACAGTTACAGAACCTTGATTTTCCAGTGCTTAGAAACATCCTGACTTCCTTCTTAATTTCATTCATGCTCTGTTTATATCCATCTGTTTCTGGGCCAGCATTTTCTTATGGCTTAAAAT
Source organism: Alca torda (assembly GCA_008658365.1). Lineage (NCBI taxonomy): Eukaryota > Metazoa > Chordata > Aves > Charadriiformes > Alcidae > Alca > Alca torda. Next base: position 48,948,131 of record CM018080.1, read on the forward strand.
AGCTCTTCGCTTCACCAGGGCTCTAACGTGGTGTAATCCATGCACAGACAGTCATCATATGCCACTCAGCCTTTCTTCCATTAAGCAGTTTTAAAATTTTGTAAGATCGGTTGCTCAGTCCACTGAATTTTTTGCACTTTTCTCAGTTCGTGTTCTGAACTAGAATTGTACACAGTATTCCAGATGCAGTGGTACTCTACAGAATGGCCTACTTCTCATTCTCTACAGCCCTGCATTTATCGTTTAGTTGACTGAATCATACTAGTGGCTCATAATGACCATGATCAGTTATTACATTTGGGCATTTCCAATCTATCGCTTCCCCTGCATGAATCCCCCTATTATACCAGAAAATCTTGTTATTAATCCTTAAGGACATGGCCTCGTATTTTGTATTAAATTTCACTTTACTTCTATTACTCCAGGCTGCTAGGTCACCTGTTTTCTAGGAATGAAATTCTTGATGTGGCTCATTGTAAGCAAGGCCTCTCAGGTTTTGCCATCAGCAAGTTTAATTATCACACTCTTATTTTTGTGCCATTGCCTTTATTAAGTAAGATTGGGCCGACTGCTGGTATAAGGAGCCCCACTTGAAAGCCCTCTCTGGTCTCATAGTGCCCTTTCCAGCACAGACCTATTGTCATCCTTCTTTTAGCCAGTTCTTTATCTAACATACATTTCTTGGGCTATTTCCCATTTCAACTAATAATCTCACAAGTACTACATTGTCAAGAGCTTTACTGAGCTAAAAATCAATTGGATTTACCAGGTTTCCATCCATAAAAATTCTGTTGCCATTAAAGTACACTCATGATCTATCTTAGTAAACTTGGACTGCATTTCATCCCACCTTCCATTTATATGCACAGTGTTCATTATTTTCAACATCTGTTTTAAAGCTTTGTGTGTTATTGTAGACTAGCAGAATAATTGCAAATACATTAAATGTTTATAAAAAGAAAAGTGAAGCTTGCCATATAGCACCAACACAATACAACAGATGGATTAAAATCTCTACCACAAGCCGTAACACTTCATGCCCTCCTTCTTTCATTAGTCAGTAATGCTTCCCCATTTGAGCAAGCTGAGCTCTCCTAGTTTAGCTTCCAAGCCATGGTTCTTTTGACTTTGTGTATATTTTCTTCTAACAGCAAACTTCGCTTTGTCTTTCCTTTCTACATCTTTGTTCTGAAAGCTGAAAAAACTCCTCATTAGGCTGGGGAATGTAGCTAGATTATATATAACCTCAGTGCTTTGGGGCTCCCCCTGCTTTTTGTGCCAGTTGTAATATGCAACTTACATCGCTAAATAGTCTTTCGCTTTTTGTTTTACTCTTTTGCAAGATCTAGCTTTGGGTTAGGTTTGGCAAATCTTCCTTGATTCCTGCACCTCCAAGTCATAGCTTTCTTCATTCATTCATTTCTCTTCACCGTTCCATATAGACCTTTTCCTTGCTTTTGCTCTGACTGCTGAGGTTACTCATCCTGCTTCCATACTTGGAATGTAAATTCCAGACGGTTTTTGCATCTCTGAGTTAGATAAATTCCAGATCTCTGTCATGTTTAAGCCTCCAATTTATTCAGTCTATTCAAATACCTCAATTACTATGTCTAATCTATCAACATTTGTTCTTATGGTATTAAAAAAGCCCTCCAAAACTTTAATTGTTGAAACAGCTTTCTTTATTCTTCCATTTAATTTGTATTTTTCAACCAGGTGGGGATGGAGAGGGGACTGCTCTGTTCTTACTTTAAACGCAACCAGGTCTCTCCCCATCATTACTGCCTACCTAAAATTAGCCTAAAATAGCATTAGTTTGTGCCCAGTAAAAAAAAAAAAAAAAAAAGCTTCAGTTGTGACTTGCACAAATATCTGGGCTGTACTGGTATTAGTTACTTATGTTTTCCACTGTACATCTGCATTTTTTAATCTCTCTTCAACCTCGTCAGAAATCTCCCTCATCCCTGTGTTTCAACAACTGAGCTGGGATGCTTGAAGGAGATTTTCCTTCCTCCAATCTCCCTTTGTGCTGCAAAATCCCATTAATTCAGCTGCCATCAAGGTCACAGACTTTCCTCCAGAGTTTTCTAGAAAATTTCAATTTGTAAATAACATCGCATAGGTATCCATTATTGGTATTGAAAAGCTTTATTACCAGACAATTTGTATAATGCTTGAGTTGTATGCAATGTCACCTCTCTGACAGAATGCTGATGGCTGTCACTATACAACGAATATGACAGGCAATGAAACTAGCTGATAAATACAGAACAAAAAAAACCAAACCACAAACAAACAAAAACTATAACACAATGAACTGGAATCCTGCTGTCCTGAACTATTACACTGTTCTTTCAGAAGACTGAGGATTATTATGCCTATAAAACTACCAACCTAACATACCTAAATTATGGATGGCATCACTAACTCACAATAATATATTAACTGGGACTAATCAACTATATATTTATTAGAATGAAATCCTCTATCTTATTAGCAGTGAAAGTCCTTTTATATAAACTGCAGTTATTCTACTGAAGTGCTTTTACTTTTGACCCGAAGAGCTGCAATATGCTGCACAACCTTGAGAAGAGGAGAATGGACAGGCAAGTACACTTGGTAAGCACTATAATAGCTTTAGGAAATTTAATTTTCATGTAAAGAAGAATGGACATTAATTTTATTTTTATGGTGCTTCCTCACAGGTACGACCGTGCTACTTCCATGCACTTCTTTTTCACCTTATCTGTCCCTCAGTGTTCTTCTACACCCATTAAATTGGATAAAAGCAGTTCTTTTGGCTCAGAAGGCTGGAAAAAAACCCCAGCTGTACATGCATTAAATGTATTAGGAGGAAAATTAAGGGTGATGGTAATTCAAATCTAGTTCTTAGTGCAATAAAATAGCCTAAGCCAGAATAATTTGAATGTCCATGTACCTTCATTAGGGTATGAATGAAAAAAAAGTTATATATATATGTCTATACAATTTTGTATTTCATAGCTTATTTTATACACATACACAGGAGTGGAGCAATTTGAAATTTACTAATTTCCAAGAAAACTGAGTATGTCAAAAATCTACTGCTCAGTCTGTACCACAAACATGAATATGCACAACTTCATCCAAATGTTAGCAACAATCTTCTTTCCCATGTAAGCAGGAGGCTCGACTAGAAGACCTTCTGAAGGCTCTTCCAAGCTGACCCGTGCTGTGATGCTGTATGAATTCTCCCTCCCTCTAGAATTCTCTCTTCCACAGCCACTATTCCACATCCAGGCATGCACAAAACTAGATGATAACCCTTTGTCAAATAGCTCGCAGCCTAAATCTGTTTCCCACATATACATATTTCCTTTTTGGTACCCAAACTGAAGATCATCATCACCACACATGACCATTTGCTTACAAACGGACAGTCAGATACTGTTCCTTCTCTTTTTCTACTCACTTGGCATTGCACAACACTCATTTATCTCACTGTCCATGCAAAATTCTCTTTCCCCCCTTATTAAATGTTACTTTCTTTTTTAATTCCCCTCAGATTCTTCATCACTTTCTCCAAGATCATCAGTTTTGTTCAAAGCTGTTGGGTTCTCATGAACCCCGAGCCCATTTTCACAACTGCAGCCATTGTCTGAAATACTCTCTACCCATCTGGATATAAGTCCTTTTTGCTCAGAGGACTTCTCACCTATTTTTATGACTTCACTTTTGGCAGGATGTGAAATCCACCCTCAGAAATACAAGCTTGGACCTATCACCGGGATGGAACTGAGGCATTAGTAAGGCAAAAGAACAACCACCACCACATTGATCCAGGCTAGACCTCAACAGTTGGCAAAAGAAGCGTTATGTGTAGTCCAAATGGGTGAGGGAATGTGATAAATACATGGAATGTGAAAGAATATCTTCTCCTTTTTCACTTGTGTCTATCAGTCTGCCTGTGATTACACTCTGCTTCCCAAATACTGTGCACATCTCTGCAAAACAGCAAGGTGGGAGGTAGCTGTAGTGGCCTTGAGAGATAAGACCTCTCTAATTACCTAATCATTCTTGAGAGGTCAAGCAGTGGAAACCAAAACCCATAGCCAACAAAAAGTGTTCCAGAGCTTGTAATGAGTGACTCCATGAATGAAGAAGCCCCAGAAGATTGATTTCTATAACCAGCCCTGTTTGCTTAAAAAGTATTTTACGTTTTTTTTTGAAGTCACGTGGAATATTCTTCCTCAAATTCTTCTAAGTCAATGTGCCAATACATTTTCAATACATACGTCAATACATCAAGCATTCTGCTGACCCCTGTCTAATAACACAGTCTCAGTTATCTTTTTGAGGTAACCGGAGTGGTTCTAGCATTTCTTTTCCCACTATAGATTCCCACTATAAAAAACATGACAGATCTTTCCTCTTCAATTTATTGTGGTGGTCTCATTTGTTAACAAATTTAGGACAAAAAGCGGTATAGCCAACCTAAAGCATTTCTTATTCGCTTAAGTGGAAAAGGAGTGCAAACAAAAAGCTCGATTTCTCATTTACAGGTCATATTAACAAACAAAACATAGAAACAATCTTCTATAAAACATAATCCCACATACAGTGTGATCTGCTGTAGTTTTTCCTCAGCACATAGTTCACAGGCAGCACATTCCCTGCAAGACTCTCTGACATTGCTCAAGGCCTTAGAAAACTGCTCCTGTAACTATGGTCCAGGTTGATAAAGAACTTAACTAGTGCTTCCCCTAGAATATTAATTGCTCACGGAAAACAATACTTAGATAACAAAGCTTAGGCACACAGTCCATATTATGTTTTCCATCAGTCTTCTATTGTTGATTTTCCCACTTCCCAACATAGCATTTCCAACCTTCAGCCACTGCGAGGTTGGGGACTGGATTCTTTTCCACTGTCCGTTGTTAGAGGAATTTGGAATTTGCAGAGGAAAAAAAAAAAAATAACCTTATCTACCAGTCCAAACCACACTACCAATTAGCCAGAAGTTGGAGAGTTTCTGAGAGATTAAACATCAGACAAGGTAAGCCAACGTGTCTAGCTCAAAGCAAAAATTACGCGTGCCTGATCTGCAGCACAAGTTCAGAGACAGATCTGTCTAGGACATATAGGACCACTGTAGATACCTCTCAACATGTTTTGTTGCTGAACTTCTGAATACAGAGAGTCCTTCCATTAAACTAAAATGAAAGCAATGGCATTTACTACTCATCTAAACATACCTTAACATCCGCTTAGCCATCTGATAAATTATTGGCGAGGTGTAGGTTCTGGTTGTATTTCTAACTATGAAGCCACAGTTGCCTTTCCACCGTAATGAATGTGAGCTTCTCGGCACCTCCATTCAAACAGATTAATTCCTCACACACACCTGATGGATGTTGTTTTCATAGGTTATCTTGCTTCTGACTATAGATTTGAAGAAAGATAGTTCATTTTGTTATTTGAGATCATCTGTGGGGGCAGGTTAAAATACAAAAGGAAGGAAACATTAACCTTTATCCTACTAAAGGTTAAACACGTCTGGAAACCTATGAGGCTTGATCCCAGAACTTTATAGGACCAAGGTTGCTCATGATTTAAAATACTAGACCGGAAAAATAATTAAAAGCTCCATTTAATATCACAGAATCACAGAATCGTTCAGGTTGGAAGGGACCTTAAAGATCATCTAGTTCCAACCCCCTGCCATGGGCAGGGACACCTCCCACTAGACCAGGTTGCTCAAAGCCCCATCCAGCCTGGCCTTGAACACTGCCAGGGATGGGGCATCCACAGCTTCCCTGAGCAACCTGTTCCAGTGTCTCACCACACTCACAGCAAAGAATTTCTGCCTAATATCCAATCTAAATCTACCCTCTTTCAGTTTGAGACTGTTACCCTTTGTCCTATCATTACACTCCCTGATAACGAGTCCCTCCCCATCCTTCCTGTAGGCCCCCTTTAGGCACTGGAAGGCTGCTATAAGGTCTCCCCGGCGCCTTCTCTTCTCCAGGCTGAACAACCCCAACACTCTCAGCCTGTCCTCATAGCAGAGGTGCTCCAGCCCTCTGATCATCTTTGTGGCTCTCCGCTGGATATTGTCTCCTTTCTTCTTCAAACAAGTGAAAAACTTTGCTTTATTGAGGGAAAAGTATTGGGAAGATTACAAATAAAATCTCAGTACCCCAAGTGTATTATTCCTCTTGATCAAAAGCCACCAGAGAAAGAATAGTGAGGAGCATGTAGAAATAGGAATAAAGTCTTTCTCTAGAGCGACGTGAGATCATCTGAAAAATAATTACAAGACAGAAAAGGGTAAATGAGTGAGAAAAATGTAAAAATCTGCTGAATTTGTATCACATTATTATTTCTACAAAATTTCTTGTACAAGTGGAAGACTATCACTTAAATATGGGAAACCTCTAAAATGCTTCAGTGACAGTTTATTAGTCCATACACTTTACTTTATTAAACAGCATTAATTTGTCTACTCTTTTCATTATTATCCATATTAGATATGAGCTGTTCTCTATATAATTTAGCCTAGCGGTTACCTTAGGTTATTCTTCCAAACTAGAAATCATATATAAAAAAAACCAACACAAACCACCAGAAAATCCATATAGAAGTAAATATAAATGCAGCTAACACAGAAATATGTACCTGACCATATTTACACAATTTATTAATGACTAAGAAATTATTATTAGTGTTCATCAGTATATCCAGAACAACTTCATTAATCTTTAAAGTTTAGCCAACCATGGTAGACAATCTTGTACTGGAAGCGATAAAACACTGCAGCTGTATTTCCCAGGAATGGTAACAATTGATTGCTGATATTTAGGACTGTTCAAAGTCCTAAAAAACAAATAAAGCTGAAACAGTACTCTACCACCTTTGGTACCAAAAGGGTGACAGTGAGTTTTAGAACGAAGTACTTCTTTCAAGCTAAGCATATGGCTGCTTTAATGAAGAAAGCACACCATATGCTTCAATCAAAAACTTCTGGCACCTACACACTGAAAGGGGAAGCTGCACTCCACCCCAAACTATGTTACAGCCTTTGGCAGAAGCATGCAGTAGCCTCGTGTGAACTGTGGAATCTCTAAACACTGTCAAAGCAGCCGTCCTTTAGGAAGAGCTGCATAAAGCAGGCTCTGCTAGGTTTGTCCAAGTTCATTTATAGAAGACTGTACTTTGGGTTTGTGAGCTGGTATCCCAAATTTGTTAGCAAACAACTCAGGAACAATATACTGGAAAGGAAAAAACCTCAAACGTTGACGTTACAGAAGTGCTTGAACAGCCATAATCATTATGAGAGGCCCTGTACCACTACCGAAATACGAACCCTGAAGACTTCAAGACCTAGTCTAGAAAGCATCCCATTTTAAAATGCTAAGATCAAGGCTTTTCTTTAACTGCTAGAAGTAATTACTTTTTATTGCTATTCAGTAAATAACTATTTGAGAAAGGTAAATTAATAGGACTAGCAGTTGCAGACAAGGCCAGAGATAAGCACATTCAGATAATTAGCACAATATGTTCAGTGAGTTGTCAGGAACACAGATAAATTGGGGAGGGGTGCAAGGAGAGACTAAAGAGGAAAGGGAGGGAGGAAAGCAATAGGAAAGGCTAGAGTTAGAAAATGAGAGCCACTGAATGCCATTTGTAAATTAATAGCTGTAGCCAAACAGAGAGTTTCCTGATAATAGAATTTGTTCATCTCAAATCAGGAGAAATACAATATTTTCAGGTTATGTCTGTTGTTCAGGGACCTCTTTCCTTAGGGTTGCCGGCTGTGTTTAGATAGCCAGATTGGGTAGGAGATTCCTCCAGCGGCAGATTCTGACAGCTTTCTTCCCTGTCGAGGAAACAGCTCAACAGCCATCAGCTCCTTTGCTTGTCAAGGGAATTTTTTTGCTTCTTGACAAAGTGCCCGCTCTGTATTTATTCCCTTTGTTTGGATTTTTTTTCCTTTTCAATGACATTATGAGGATTTGCACCCTCCCAAGGAAAACCATGGTTAGACCTATCATATGCCACTCCTGGAAGTGACTTCTGAAGCCTGTCTGTCTCCCACCACACTGTACCATTTTCCTGCCCCCCCCAGTGGGGTTGAGCAAGAGGAGGCAGCAACAAAGACAAGCAGGGATTTATTTCTCTGCAATTTCTGGCCCTGTGACACCATGCCTGTGGGGCAGAAAGACCCCTGCGGCCACTTTATTTGTAGCCTTTTCCTCGTTGAAGTCGCTGACAAAGATGTCTGAGAAACCGAGGCTCTACTGTTTTTCATTCCCAACAAGCCATGAAGCGCAGAGTGGTACGCAGCTCGGTGAAGCCATCCAGTTTTTCATAGAGTACTGTGTGTGGTTTGTAATTTTGCAACCCTGTCTAAGTGGTGGTTCAGTACTAAAACAAAGAATACTGTTTTCATGTGCTAAAATGAAATAATTCTATTTATTAATGCCATTCCTAAATTATTTTATTTGCAGGGGAGAAAAAGCTTTTCCTCAAATCTCCAGCTCCTGACCACCATTTTTCATTTTTAAATATTTCACCTTATCAGAGCAAACATCCTTAGTGATCTTGGAAGCTTTGTTTTATTTGAGATTACTTGCAATTACAATGGTACAGCTGTTAAAATTAGTGGAATTACAGGAGTATAGCTGCCCTGTGGCTACTGTTTCACGATAAAATATGGTAATAGTAGCTTAAAGCCTTCTAATACCCCATTCTGCCCCTCAGCTGTGGCAACACAACTGCTTGTAGGGCTTCTTAAATAAGGCTCATTAAAAGGTTGTCAGCACTAAGTCAAGGAACTGATTGGATTAAAAAAAAAATAATTACTGAGCCTGGAAAGTTGTGCTAGCACAACTGAATGGGTGGAATGCCACAGACAGAAGAGGGAACAAAAAAGGGGAGCGGGAATACCTCAATCTGATCCTGCTGCTTGGACAGCAGCAAAGTAACAGCCTACGCAAGAATAAAAGCGAGAGCAGGCTTGTAACACCCATTGAGCCAATTCTCAATTATCCATGATTAGATTATCTATGTTGCAGATTATCTGTGCCGCAGATGTAAAACCGCATTGCTTCCGGCATAGTTATTAGCTGAGGCCGACCACTGTACAAACATCTTTTGCAAGACTCTGCCTGGCCAGGAAACAATACGTGCACCTTCCTGCAGAGCCAGAGATGATAAATTCTGTCGAACCAAAGCTGCTGCTGAAGAAACAGCTGAGGCTTCTCCTCACCGCGTTCCCAGAAGCAGGAGTGACAGACAGCGTGCTACGGTCACACCTCACCGCTTCCCATCAGGAACAGCTCAGACCCAGCCGGGCTCCAGGCCAAAGGCAGCCGACTTCACGGGGACACAGCTGAAATGATCCCCAGCACGCAGGATTGTGGGAGGCCTTTTAGGTCAGGTGAATACGATACACACGCACGGATCCAGTGTGGATATCTGACCCAACAAACTCCCCTGCAGGGAACCAAGGAGAGAGAGCAGTGAAACATCCGCCGCAAGAAGCCTGCCCGCTTTCTGGAGGGAAAGTATGGGAGCAGAATGAAAAGGCCAAAATGTCATAGGTGACACCACCAGCGAGGCATTTACACTATAAAGTATTACTTGCAAAAGAAAACAGGAAACATTACAATTAGGAGTAGGATGTTGAGAAGCATTCCGTCTTTGGCTCAGCTCCAGCCTGTCCGAGCCGCATGACAGAGAGGATCCAGCTGAAGTTATAAGGTGACTATTTCTTGGTTGTCTGCTACAGTGCTAACACAAAGCTTCCAAGCACAGTGGTTTCCTACAAACTGTGACAAAACTATCACCTCTCAGTGCGGAAGTACATTTCAGCGCTAGATAGCAGCTTTGCAGCTGATTATTCTATACTATTTCTATTGCACCATAAATGTGTGTACCATTTTGGTAATATTTAAAAGAATATAGTTTGCCATAGTAAAGCAAGCCAGCTTCCATGAGAACACAAGTATTTTTACTCCAATGTAATAGCTATCACTTTGCCTTTAGCAGACCCTCAAAAATTTAAACCTAATTATTCTAATTCTTTGCAAATATTCAGATAAGGTGCACAATTTCATTATATCAGTTAGCTTTGGGACTTTCATTTTTGTCTGTTTGTGTGTTTTGTCTGCCCCATATAAGCGATGCCAACAGTGCCAAGCAGGTTGTTGCCCTGTTCCCATATTGCAATCTTGTGTGATATTATGTTCGCTAGTAATGCCAATTCTTTTTGGCCCAAAGAGTCAGCCAGCTTCCCACATCTTTAAGGTTGTTTCCATTTGGAAAAGAAATTGATGAAATTTGATAGGATCCCCTTTACTTAGGAAGAATGGGCATAACATCCTGATTTATGGAGCACAAAGAAATTCACATCCATAGGAGCAATTTATTTACCTGTAGTTCCCAGACTCTCCATAGGCAGCTGTATTCTAAAAATCTTCCTTGCAGCATTTCTGATGCCACACAGACAGAATTACAGCAGCTTCCAGATCACTTCCTCAGTTCTGAAATTATTTCTCAATCCTCAGAAAACCAGCTGGACTGCTTGACCCTCCTATTGTCTGTACCCAGCACGAGGACAACATTTTCTACTGCCTGCTATCTAAATCAAAGTAAATTTTAATTGTTTCTTGTGGTTTCTGAATGGAAAGTGGCTCTCATGGCCACTACTTTGAACAAAATGGTTCAACTGTCCAACGCCGAATACAGTAGCATGCTCTTCAGACTTCATTTTTTCGTATTGTCAAACAGATCCCTTTGGAATTGCATGGAATCTCTTAGCTTAGCCAGATATCACAGGCAATCCCATGTGGCCAGCCACTGAAGCCAAGAGAATTACTGCAGGGATGGATTTGGCAGTACAGCATTTTGAACCGAGTTCCCTTAAGCAAGAAATCAACACAAATGTACAAATCTGGCTGTGTTTGAAGGTTCCGTTTTGCAGCCATCTGTGCAAGCTTTTATTGTTAAACAGGAGTAAAACAAATTCTGGGCTAAATGATACTCATTTATATATGCGTTTAGGTAAAAAAAATACACAGAATTAGGAAAGATGAAAATAACTAGAAAAAGCTGGTTTGAATTATTAGAAAACCCAGAAAACATTATGTTTGTGTAAAACACTAAGCATCCAGCTTAAGACATGTTGACATTGCAAATTAACATCAGAATCCCAATATGATTTCTTAAGCTAAAAGATACAGTCAGCTGCAGACAGTTTACTGTGTGTTGATTTCTCAGACAAAACATGAGAGCTGAAATGTTGCCTCCTTTGTAATGGTACATAAAAGCTTGTATCATTTTTGTAGAAGAAATAATGTACTTGATTACTGTTTGCCAAATCAATGAGTAATTACATGGTGAAACATATTGCTACAGAAACCCACCGAGGTCAAGAAACGAGTAAATTCTAAAAATGTACATGAATAACAAACTACCCGGAGCTGCGGTTGCTCACAATAATTCTGGAAGCCTTATTACATGTCATGCTTCAAATTTAATAAAATCTCTTACGTTACAGTTTAGAATACAACCTTTTATGCGGACAGACTGTCTCTTGTTACCAGCAGCAAGTGCTTCGCTCAAGGACCTGATCTTGCCATAGGTGTAGAAAGACCCAGTGAATCTCAAGTCTGATCCAGAATAGTATTTTCTATGTACCAACCTCTGAGTTTTCTGTGACATCCCTGCTGTTTGGGAGCTGAAGAAAGCAGGGTGGGTGCCAATTTCAGTTACCTTTTTGCCATTTTGCTTTATTAGCAACAACCATTTTAAGTATGAAGCATGTAAATAATGACACCACAATACAGATTTTTTTCTCAACGTACCAGCTCAACTATGTTTTAATCTCTGCAGTCTGAGGGGTTTTTTTAAATGCAGCTTTGGACAAAAACTTGATCCACATTCTGCTTTCACTCCTCTTTGGGACCAGCTTCTGATGAACTTAAGCAGGGGAACACAGTGAGGGGTTAAGAAATGAAGCACTCTCAGATTCAGACAAGATCAATAATCCTGTTAATTAGCAACATTATTTTTGCTTTTATAACACTCTTTAAATTGCAAGGAATGACACAAGTGGCAGATACATACTCACTTGAGCTGTGGAGCAATCACCACTGCAGAAGTAGTTCCAAGCAGCCATTACCTGTTCACACTGAAAAGTCTCCTTGTGTCTCCAGTATGCTCTGGCATAGAGCAGTTACTCCAAAACAGCATGTGTAACCCAGGAGTAAGCTCCTCTACACCTGGAGTTCTGTATGATCAGCAGCTAACACCAACCAGCTGATGGGCAGTGACTTGCTGCTGTCCAGGGCCATCGCCCCTGCTGGAGAAGCCGAGCCAGAGCCACCTTTTGCAAGACTCTGGGAGCCAGACAGGGTGGGAAATGTGACATGGATGGAGTGGAGGTGGATGAGGGAATGGAGCTGGCTTCTTTTTGTGGCTATGAGGGAGGTAAATTAAATTTTGGGGCTTCAATAACCATTGCCACAGGTACAGAACTGGCATAAGAGGGCAGGTGTGGAAGCAGGTATCTTCCTGCACATCCATGCAGACTGGTCTGGGGACAGAAGTTTGATGCTACCAGTTGCACCAAAGACTTGCCCTTCTCCAATGGATTAAGCCTGGGAGCCCCTGCTCTGTATCAGTCTGTTTTGCTGTCATGTAATCTATGCTAGGATAGATAACAAGCAAGTTAAAATTTACACTCAGGAAGTTAATCATGTTGTGACCAATCAACACACCCTCACAATGGAAGAAGGCCCAGAGCCATAAACTCCTGCCATAAAACCCATGACAGAATTAGTCAAACAATTAGAGCAATGGGGTACTATAGAAAAAACTCACTTACCATGTAACAGCCCAGTATGGCCTTTTAAGAAACCAGACCAGGCACATGACTATTGACTGTAGGGCTTTAAACAAAGCAACTGGCCCTTTAACAGCCCCTGTTCCCAGCATAGTAGATATGAACGTGCTCTTCTGTGGGTGGGAGTGTTAGCTACAAAAGGTACGGTCTTTATGATCCCGATACAAGAGCAAGACAAACGACAGTTTGCATTTACTTGGGGTGGAAGACAGTATAGTTTTATTGCCTACCCCAAGGTTTTAAACCTGGCCCCACTATTGCCCACGCCACGTTAGCTAAAGAGCTAGAATCAGTCATCCTCCCACCTGAGACAACAATTTTGCAATATACAGATGATACTCTAATTGGAGGACACGATGAGGAAGTGGTTCACCAAAGTATGAATGCTATCATCCAGTGTTTACAAGAATTAAATATTAGTGTTCTTGACTTGAAACAGAAAGGACCAAATCAAGAAGCTGCATTTTTAGGTACATGATGGATAAGAGGACAGAAAACTGTTCCAGAATCTGTATTAGCAGAGATACAAAGCAGTCAAGCACCTTCTGATAAAAAGGAGTTACAAGCTTTAATAGGAACTTTTGGGCTTTGGAGGTCACACATTCCTGGATTCAGTATTTTAGGAGGATCTCTACAATTTGCTGAAGAAAAACGCAATATGGAATTGGGAACAAAATCATCATGAAACATTAATGCTTTAAATGATGAAATTTTACTAACCAACCTATAGGACCCATTAACCCTGCACACCCAACTACACTTCATATAGGCCTAGGTTATGAGGGATACCAATGGGGACTATGGCACAAGATTGTGCATGGTAAAAAAGCTTAGCTATTATGGTTTGCTCTAAATTGTGGCAAGGCTCCCAGCTATACTCCATTTGAGAAAGTGCTGTTAGCTGCACGTGAAGGGCTGCTAACTACCAAGCCATTAACTCAAGAAACGGAAAACAAGTTATGTGCACCCATGCCTATTTTAAAACTAATTTTATCTGGTAAGCCGTTACCCTTAATGGTAGCCCAGGAAACTGCTGTGAAGCGATGGGCTTTATATATACTTCACTAGGTGACAAATGATGGGATGAACAAAGGAAACAAATCATTAGAGATGTAGAGTGAATTGGGATGCCTATTGAATGCTCTCATCTGCCCTCCTCTCCAGTAACCCGTGTGCCTCCCTGGGAAGGTGAGATAGAAGAAGTTTGGTTCACCGTGGCTAGAGAACTGGGTGAAAAATAATCAGCAAGTAGAGACATATGGGGGAAAACACACTGGAAAAAGACTTACGATACAGACCATTCTAAGTGCATATCCTTAGGACATGTATCTGCCCACCACAACCTAAAAACCCTGAGTCAAAGTGGAATCAGATGGCTTATCATTTGGCTAAAATAAATGTATCGCAAAAGTCGAGGCAGAAAGGCTAGTAAGTGTCTACAGGAATGGCTAGGACGCACTGGGAGCTACAAGGAGAGGATGGCCTGTGTCAAAAGCTTTGGCAATACATATTGTAGACGCGTGCCATTTTTTTCAAACAATGGTACAGTACGTGTCAAAAGGACAACAGTTTGACAATTGCACGGAAAGTGAGCTACTCTGAGAAACTTGTCAAGTAGATTATATTGGTCCTTTAAAGTGAACACCTGAAGGCTGGAAATACATCCTCACAGGAGTAGAAACAGTGGTGTAGGGAATGTGCACCCCACCCGCGCTGCGACATGTCCAGAATCGTTGCCGGTTTGCTGCTTTTCCCTTGCCCAGAATAATACAATCTGATAATGGATCAACATTTTAAAAACAAAGTTTTACAAAGGAAAAGGGATATGGGAATAAGGGATAACTCACTACAGGGAGTGAGTTAACAAGAACTGGGGCTTGGATTATGTCTGAGACCTAGATGTTGTCTTTTGCAGGAAAATATGGGGTTACCTTATCACCACGGGAATGCTGACAATGAGAACGTATGCCTGAGACCTGTCTCTAACAGGTTCTGCCTTTTCACATTGCCTTTGGAACAGTTCAGGTGTTGAACATCAGTTGCAAGACAACTCTGAAACTAGTTACAGGAAGAATACTGTCTGCATTAGCACAATGTCAAGGATTGATAGTAGGTGATAATGTTACAGTAATCCCTAGATCTAAAATTAACCTGACTTTAACTATATGTAATACTTGACAGGAAATTGCAAATGATTTTAACAATAAAATGAATTGGATACTACAGACCTGTAAGGCAACCAATTGTACCTTAATGGCTCATAAAAATTACGCTTGAAATGTAAACCATTGAACAATGTAATAATATACAGCAATTTTTCCATAAACACTGCTAATAATCAATAGGGAGTCGATGTGAATGGACAAAATTAAGATACCACTTGTTCCTGATTGCATATCTTATGAAGCAACCAAAACAACCTCTTAACAAAGGTGCTCCTTTACTTAATACAATTGCATGATAGATGAGAGCCCATGATAGGATGAGAGCTCCAAAATTAATGACAATGAACATACATTTGAACTTAACCAATGTAAGCACTAGTGCACGGGAACAAGATTTGTGATTTGTGGCTAAAAAATCATATACCAATAGGACACAGAACTAAAGGAAGTATCATGCCAATGCCAGCTTTGCTGGGTTGAATTGGTACAGGATCAGGAATATTGAATTAATTTGATACTGAAACTCTACCAAATAAATTATCAGTATTGGAAGAAATGAAAGCTGGTGTAACCAGAATGACTGCAAGCTGGCTATGAACAGCTTTACACGCTTCCGTACGAGGCTGGCAAGGTACTTGTCATCTTTGGCAATAAACTAATGTATCACTGTCGTCCCTGTTACTAACCACCAAAACCATACCACAAGAAGCCAACTCTGCTTTATCTTGTATTCTGTTTCAATTAACTAGTATGTATGAGGTTAATCAGATTTGAGTAGTCATTGAAAGTAGTCAAAGACAAACCTTAGAACTGTTCCTGAAATCTTAGTTCCCTGACTTGGTGAAAGACAAATTCAAAGGAGGATGGCTTAAAACTATTGAGGGCTCTTACGGTAATGCAGCTACTGACGAGTTAATATTCCAGTTGCTAGGAACCGGACAGATGAGCGCCACTCATACAAAAATCATACCCTTATGCCTATTTGCTGTCATTCCTAATGTCTTTTATAAATAGACGTGGATACCTACAGTAGCAGGAGATTGTTTGCATTGTAATACATGTGACATATATGAAATTAGTAAACACTACACCTGCTGGCTATCAAGCTGAGGATGGACCTGCCCTACCATGCCTAGAGCTCCAGAATTATGCAGTATGAAACATTCCTCTGGTATCTGCATCTGGCAGCACGTCTACAGTAATGAGATACCCATCTATGGCAACAGTTTTGGATATGTGTGTGTGTATCCACCTTCAATACTATCCACTTCGAAGATGATGTAAATTTTGGACCTGGCAATATTGGCTGCTGTAATATGACATATATTTTTGACCAAATAAGCAACCAGATTTACAGGTTAACTTCTTGTTGACTGAACAAAAGATGTCATGTCTTATTTTGCACCATTTAAGACATCAGTAACATCTGGAGTGACCTTTGGTCATGGAGTGACCTGTGATCCACAAGATGACTTTCTCAAACAAAATGCCAAGGTTACCCAACATCTGTCTGAAACTGGAAAATGTTTAGATGAAAGACAAGTAAAAATGGTAGATGGTAATAATGAACTGATTCAATTAGCGAAAGTGGAAACCAGCCTTACTGAACATCATTTGTGTTATATCTTTAAAGATATCATAAAAGTCACCAAAAGCTACCAATGTACTGAAACTTGTGTTACATCTATGCTTGTGTTACTAATAATCGTTGTACTGTTATTTGTTGTAACCTTGATATTGGCCTGTTACCTGAAAAATCAAATAGTACCTGATATTAACTCAAGTTAAATCACATACTAAACCTGTAAATAATCAGTTTCCCATATGCTGTCACCCCCAGCATGCACAGGCAAAAGGGCTGGCAATTCCTATGGTGAATGTATCAAGCTCACTGTGCAGCACCAGTAACTGTTGAATGCTGGGCTGAGCCAAGGAGCAGAATGCGGCGAGCCTACGCCTTCCTACAATGGATCAAGGCTCAGGGGAGATGAGCAAAAAAAAAAAAATTATCTCAAGGAAGACTGTAAAGAATGACCACCAATTATCCCAAAGCTGGACCTATCTCAACACAAAGGGGACTGGAGGGTAACCTTTGTTTTAGATAGAAGGCTGCACCAGTGGGTCATCACGCTGTATAAAAAGCCTTCCCTGAGGTAACTAGTAGAGAATAATGTCTTCCTGAGCTGGCCAAACCAACATGGCAGGAGAGAAGCATATACGTGGCTCAGCCAAAAACAGAGTAGAGAAACTGAGCAACCAACAACGTGCACTTTGGAGAGAGCAACAGGCTTGAGCTGGCATCAAACCACACACTCCTTCCTGGTGATTGGGGACGCCCAGCATCATGATGGTGAGTACACAGAGCCCCATAACAAGAGTTACGTTTTTATTGTGGTTCCCCTGTATTTTATCCTTCTGTTGTGATCTCAGTACATTGCTGTATCACTCTTCTAAATCAAAATCCCATGTAACACCAAATATATCAAATAAGTAAATTTGATATTAAACATTAAACCCTCATGTGGAGTATCTAAAAAGAACGTGGTCAGAAAGTCTTGTACTCTGACCCGTATGAAATCATGATATTACAGTCAAGAGAGAGAGAGAAGGGGAGAAAACCCTTCTTATAAGGGGAGAAAACCCTTCTTATAAGCGGGAAATAACTGAAAAGGTGAAGACTCCATTTGTTCTTACACAAAACCAATTATGCTAAGACTCTTATTGCGGTGATAGGTAGGATTTCACACCATCAAATTCAGTTGACAGTAATCTAAATGGCAATTTGTGCTCAGTGTCTTTTCCCAGCTAGCGTATCAAGGTAGACATGAGTATTTACAAATGACATGAAATGGAGAAAATACAATGCATTTTTTAGTACAGGTACAACTGAGTGAAATCAGACATCCTCCTAAGTGTTTAGATTCCAGGCTCTACGAGATTTTCCAGCAAATGGTAAAACTGCAAAACTTCATTGAATGTTGGACGATTTGCTTTTCTTAAGTGCCCCACTAAAACATCTGATGGTATCACAACCACTTAGATCAAGCACTTTCCTAACTCACCTCAAACTTTTCACAAGCAAAGTAGTAAGGTCTTCCTGAGGAATCCTTTTCAAGTAAAAATAAATTTGCACTAGTTAGAGAAAATAATGTATAATAATACTTGATGTACTAATTATAACCCTCTTGTGTTCCCATACATTTGTTCTTGGCTGGCCCAAAAGTCACTTATCAAGTTTATCTGACATCAGCTTTTATTAAAATAGAAAATAAAAACAAACAAACAAAGAAACAAACAAAAGAGCATCATTTTAGCAACTTTAATAGCTTTGCCAAACTTGGGCTGAAAATTTCCGTGATGGTTGTCTGCTTTGGCCTGTACAAACTTCATTCAAATTTGTTCAGAATAATACTCTAATAATAACATCTACAGAATAGCACATATAGAAATTAACAATTTTGTCTTTAGAATAGGGCTTGACTAGCTTGCAGCAAATACAGCATACTCACACTCCAAACAAAGAGGATAAAGAAAAATTCTGAACAGCTATTCATTAAATAGCACCATCTAACCTGAACCCTGAATCAGACAGCAGCCCCGAAGGAAAAAAATAGCACATGATGATGTTGTTCAAGGTTGTCATATAATGTAAACAACCAACTTCAGTGTTTCCCATGCTTGAACTTGCAACTGTAATGCCTTTATTTGACTGTATGTTTACATGTGTACACTTGCATGCATACATAAATGCAATAAATATACATATCAAATAGAAACAATGAGTCAAAATGGTGCAAATTTTAGGAGAAAGAACACGTTACCTGAAAAGGAAAAATTCAATCGATTCTTCTAACATGAACATGTAGTTCCATATTCTGCTATTTGGTAGTACCATTCAGGCTCCATAAGATGGCAGACCTGCATATATTTAACAGATGTTAGTGTAATGACA
The DNA here is from genome assembly GCA_008658365.1 of Alca torda. Taxonomy (NCBI): domain Eukaryota; kingdom Metazoa; phylum Chordata; class Aves; order Charadriiformes; family Alcidae; genus Alca; species Alca torda. The sequence goes on from CM018080.1 coordinate 48,967,137, forward strand.
TTGCTGTAAATACATTGCTTTTAAAATGGTTGCTTTAAATGGATGGTGGATGTTTTTAGTCAGAATGTTTTGAATGTGATATATCTAGAACCGTAACGAACTCTGCTTACTACTCCATATTACCTTTCCTATACTCACTGATGGCTTTGGACGTGGCCTATGTAGAGCAGCAGTGAAAAAATAAAATGTAGCATTATCGTTCAGAGCAAAATGATTTGGAATTACTTGAACTTCAACAATGTAACTCTTGCTAATAAACATGTAATTGGTATTTATTCCCATTGATTCATTCTAGCACCTTGTGCTCAAAGTAAGCTAATTCTTAGAATATAATTGCTGTCCTGAACAAATTAAAGCTCTTGAGTTTATCTTTTAAACAGTCTGCTTTACAGGAGACTATCTGGGACAGCAATGATTTACTTGGTAACCCTGAAATTGGTATATTTATTTCCCATTGAATGATGATGTCACTTGTAAAAGCTTTTTTCAGGTTCTCTGAAATTAATGTAATTCTATTATTTGTACAGTCATTAGAGTAAATTAATACAACAAATTGCCTTTATGACTAATACACAGTGTTTAAGGTTGTTCTGGAGAATACTGTGTGATGCCTTTACCAGTGCTTGATACCCATTTCCTTTCCATTTGTTAAGACCTCAAGCTGTTTTAGACCTAAGATTTTCAAACATGAATTTTTCAAAAACGCTATCATACTTTAAATGACCAAGTAAGAAATTGAATGAGCTTGCAGTCTCGCTTTTATGTTTCACTTTAGCAAACCCTCACTGATAAATGTTATAATTATAATTACACAGGCATGTAATTTTCCCATAAAGGTTTCATTGCACTTGTTCCACTTGGCTAGGACTACAAGGAAAAGTGGCTAGATTGTTTTTAATATGCTGAAAGAATTCTTTGGAAAAAAGACAGTAAGAAGTGTTCATGCCAGCAGGAAAGCAGTTTGTACCCAGTAAGGCTGTGAAAAGGAAATCACGATAATTTTAAAATAAAAAGTATTCTACTTCCTAGTAAGCAAACGGAATAAAGGAAACAAATTACCATGGAATTTAACTCAAAATCCTTCCAACAGCACATCAGGAATGTTATCCTGAAAACTGTAGTTAGAAAGAAAACTTTCACTAGAGTCAAGAAATTGGGCTGTTATGTTCATATGCAAATTTGCAATTTTTTTCATATGTAAACATGCTCTTTAATAATTGCTTAGCAGCGAAACCTTATTTAAAATACTGCTCCCTGACACATTCACATACTTCTTGCTGACTCACTCTTCAAGAATGGGATTTTGAAAAAGAGCAACGAAAACACTCCAATAACAGAAATACTGAATAATTTAGATATTCTGAGTGTCTGTACCCTACTTCTATGTTCAGATGGTTATTGTACCCAGCTCCGTAAACGTGCCAAGAAGTTTTTGCTGGTTTGAAACTTCCCATCATTTTTAAAATGGTCCTGTAAGCCTCTTACTGGTGCAGAGAAGGCTTTGTTATTTGCTTGCTTCTGGTTTATCTATGCTTATTTCAACTAGAGACATATAAAAACCCCACACAAGTGGTTACGGCATGTCTGCGGCTCCTTATGCAACAGGGCTGCAGTGGGTGTTGTTGGCCAGGCCCAAGGGGCCCCCAGACACCCAACAATGTCCAGAAGTCCCAGATGGAAGCCGGCCAACCTCGCGCGCCTCTGCGGCTGCTTTGCAGTTCGGGTCTCATTCTGTAGAAGCATCTCTTTGTGTTGAAAGATTCTGCAGCGTCTCAGCAAGATATTTAAGAGATCACTCATCACTTTATCGCCCGTATCCTCCTCCGACTGCCACTCAAACTGTCACCTCAAGCAGCAGTCCAAGAAACGCTTCTCACACCGATAGCGGAAGGGCAGAATAAGCAAATCTGCACTGCCACATTCTGTGCCACTGGCACCCTGTGTTACGGAAAAGGAATGAAAAACGAGGCTTTGTCTTTCTGCTGCTTTTTGACACAGCAACCCGCCTCTAAAGAGATAATTGACTGAGGAAAAGCTTCTTCCTGCCAGTTCTGCCTCACGAGACTAGCGATTGCTATTGCTGCAAAAGCCGCAGCAGCATGAAGAGGCGGGAAATCTGGTGCTAGGGCTGCCGATACCGCCAGAACCCTGTGGACATGGCGAGCCTCGGCGGGCAGGGGCAGGGGCAGGGGCAGGGGCAGGGGCAGGGGCAGGGGCAGGGGCAGGGGCGGCCATCCCCACAGAAGCCCGCCAGTAGCCGCACTCTAGCATCTTCACTTGACGCATTGCAGGTACAACGCAACCAATCAGAGGTCTTGACTCTTACCGGCTAACCATTGCAGAGTCCCTCTAGCCAATCAGGCGCTCTTTGACAAAGCGCTGCCTCAGAAGTCTCAGCACCGCTTCCGTCGGGCGCCTCCGTGACAGGGCGCGGTAACCTTCCGCGAGAGGATATAGGCCCTGCCGCCCGCCAAACCGCAGGCGAGCGGTTCGCTGCTGCCGGTTGTCCGCCGAGGGAGGCCGCCCCGGCGCTGCTCCCGAGGTCTCAGTCGCTGCCTCTCCCCGGCTGGCGCTGCGGTACCCGGCAGGGCGCGGCGGCCGCCCTCCCGCGGGCAGCTAACGGCCGTCGCCACGGCCGAGCACAGCACGGAGACCTCTCGCCCCGACCCCGCTGCCTGCGGGAAAAGGGGCAAAAACCACCGTTTCCTACGTGAGGCTCTGGGTAAGCGAGGCGGTTTGGGCCGGGCCTCCGCTGCTGGTTACAGCGTTCATCGGCATCAGCAGCCCCTGCGTGAGGAGCGGGAGCCCGGGGAGTCGCCAGAGCCGGAGCCTCGAGTCAGGCGAGTTTCGAAGCGACTCCAGAGGAGCTCCAGAGCTGTCGGTGCCAAGCCGGCAAATGGCATTTGCTAGAGGCACGGCCAAGAGCCCTGCGGTGGCGTTCCATTAACTGTGAGAGTCGGCCATGGCACCTTTGAGCAGCACTTGGGGTGGTGGCCTCCGAGTGCCCAGCACCGGGGGGAGACGCCAGGCCCCTACCCAGGGGCAGGTGATATGGGAGGCCTGGTGTTACACCAAACGACTTGGCGCTTCTCTGAGTTCCCAGCATAGCGACAATTATCCCTCTACATCCTTCCTTTGGGGTTCCTGGTTAAAAATCCACACCATACCCACAGACCAAATAACAAATATGGTTTACTTTGTAGTGCAGGTTCAGATGCAGCTGTGTCTTCATACCAAGGCAATGCTGTGGTTGCTGGGCTGGGACAGCAGCGCGAGACCCTGTACCTTCTCAAACATCAAGGGCCTGGCAAGGGTATCTAAAGATGTTCGCTCGTTAAAGGACACTCCCAGGCCCCACTGGAGACTGAGGGATTGATGCAAGGATCTCAGGACAGCTGAAATTCTAACGATAACATTTTTTTGCAAGAATTAAGCTAGATGACTACTTGGCACCCTTGGACCTGTCACAGAACAGAGTTCATTTTTTTTGCAGAAGCTTGTGGGCCAGCAGTACGTCCCTGAGGAGAGAACAAGATGAGACAAACTAAAGAAAGAAGTGGGAGGAGGAGTAGGAAGATAGCTATGTTTAAGTGATTTAACCCCATAATAATAATAACAACAAAATAGTCTATTTTGAGTATTTTGCTTTTTGCTTATTTGATGCTGAATATCTTGTTTCAGTTATAGTTTAGTTAAGGAGATTGGTGCTCTGTAACCACCTAAAATAGAATGTGGAGATAGAGACAGCAGAAGCAGAATGGATGCCAAAGTGAAATGATCTGAAGTGCTGAGCACTGCATCAGCCCACACACAGGCCCACCCCAAGGATAGTGATGCAGAGAAGTCTTAGATGGTGCTGCCTGCTTGGAAAAATGATGTCAGTATTGGCAGACCTGAAACTAAACTGAAGGCTAACCAAAATAAACTCATTAAATGTACTTCCCTTCTATATAGCATAAAAATCCCCATTCTCGGTGCAGTGCACCTTTGTGTTAGGCTTGTGCTCTTTAACAGTGCTGCTGACAGCTTCACAGCCAGCACATAACAGTGCACTTACTAAATATAAGTACTTCATTAGCATCTAGCATACTTTTGCTACCACAAAAATAATAACAAATAACCCTACTGTGGAGAAGGTCAATGCTGCTTGCCAGGAAAGGTGTGCACGAAGTGCTAGATGCCAGGGACAGACCAGATTTTAGGCATGTTCTTATTTCACAGAAGCTGACAGTCTCAGAATAAGGCAGGCAGAACAGCAATTTAATTAGGTAGCTGATGTGAACTGTACCCTCACAAAAATGTTGCGAAGAATAGCAGGCCCCGTGGGACAGCTCTATTTTCCAGGTTTACAAAGAAAGATGGGTTTTCTTGGTACCATTTCTGGAATTTCAATAATGATGTGAGGTGCTTTAAGGATGGAGGCACATGCATACTCTGAGGGTCAGAGATTTTAAGAGGCTGGACTTCACGTGTGCTAGTGCCCCCAAAGGTGAGAACCTAAAGTTCTAGACAAAGAACTGGATCAAAGAGAAACATTAAGGGGGATATCAGAACCTATATTCTGGAGGCATCAGATGTTCCTGTTGTTTTAAAAATTCTTTTCACTATTAAAGACTTCAAAAAAGACGAGCCCTCAGTAGAGGGTTTCCTAGGTACTGCCATGCCAGGTTCCCAGGGGAGAGGCAGTCTGTTGGCTCTCTGGCAATAGGCTGCGGAGATTGGGATTTATTTTTACAGTTTCTTGGAACTGATACTAGAAACGCATCTTCTCTTCAAGGTTGTTGAAAAACTTAGGGTTCCCTCCCTCCCCCCGCAAAAATGGTCATCAGGCAGTTGGAGAAGTTATCTCATTATGAGGTGGGTTTATTATTGATGCAGGCACAAACAACATAAAATAGCTGTCCAAAGAACTGTAACGATTCCATAGCTTTCTTCATGTACTTAAGACAAATGAAGAAGAATATTGCCCAGCAATGGTTCTGGCTTCCAGCATTGGTAATTTGAGATGTATGTGTAATACTTCTCACTTCAGGCTAGCTCCATAGTATGGGGGATTAGAATACTGGATGTCTCTTGGATGGCAGTATTTGAGATCCATTAACTTGAGTGGTTTTGATCTTGTAGCTTCTTATCCCAAGGAATCTGACAAATGGATAGAAACTCCTCGGTTTGGGTGTGTAAGAGAAAGGAAGGGAAGAATAAATCCTTAACTGATGCAAATTAACATGGATTTATTGACTTCAGGGCATGTTTACAGTTGCTGAAAATCTGTATCAGAAACTACAATTCTGATTTAAAATTATGATTGCCCTTGAACTGCGTATGTGAAGTTTGTTGAATTTTTTACCTCTAGCTGTAGCGTGAAGACTTATGACAGCCCTACCTAACCCAAAGAAAATTTTTTAAATGTAGACCTACTACAAAATTACAATTTGGGGTTAAGTAAGGGAGACTTGGCCATTAGAGGATGTATTTGTGGATTTTACATACCTGTCTGCCTATGTCATATATATTCTCATATATATATTTGTTAATTTAGCTGGGACTTTTATTGCAAAATTAATGTCCCTGTTTGCCCCACAGGAATATTCAGATGAAAATGAATTACTCATGGACAAAGGAGAGATGTAAAATACAATGCAAATGGCTCATTTAATAATTTCCATTATGTAAAAAAGCAATCCTGAGTATCTTTGAAGATTTTTTTTTTTCTATGTTAAATAGGACAAACTGAAATGAGAAACAACGGTACTGGAGTTGCACGAACTGATTTATAACCTTTTTTCAGGACTTAAATTCTGAAGCATATTTGTTTACCATTGTTTATTATACCATTATAAGCTATATATTGGTTCAAAATCTGTAGCTAACAGCAACAGCTGTTCAGCTTTTAGCTATTAGTTCTAAGACAGAAATTTGAACCTATAAAGTAAACCAATTTTTGGCCCACTCAGTTTTCCAACAGATTCTTAAGAAATGAAATGCAAACTTAAGCCAGTCCTAATACGATGAATCTAAGAATTGTTTTATTGTTACATTGTATCATTTAAAAATTTGAGGAATCCGTCTACTGAAATTAGAACATTTCATATGATTAGAACGACAGTTCCCAGATGTATCTTTCTGTACAGAATATTTTAAAATATATTTGTGGTAAAAATAAATTACTTTGACAGATGTGTTAACTGGAATCATCGTCAGGGAATATAGTTTATATACCTGTATCCAACAGTGAAGAAGCATGACCTAGGTATGCTTGAAATTCTTATGTAAAAATATGAAATATTTAGCAAACACATACATAAATATTCTGTCCTCTTCTGCATTTGATTTTTGAAAAATAGTGGATACAATTTGCCTTTATCCGTAAAAACACTAACGATAACAAAACATAAACAATAGAAAAATGGAACAAGTAACTTCTGTTTATATCATGAATCATCCAATGTTTACCTTCCTATGAAGCTGGCAATTACAAAAACTGAGAAGGAAAATCCTGTTTTCACATACTCCAGTATTTCTAGAGACTCTTCATAGGACTATGAAGAAAGGTTGTTTTTTAAGACTGTGTGAAAAAGGTTTGTTCTTTCTTCATTTATTTTACATTCAAGTGTAAAGAAGTAGGGAAAAGCACCTTGGTTTAAAATAATTATTTTATAATGTTTAATCTGCAAGATGTATGGCTGAGTTTATGTATGGGAGCAAGCATGTAATTCCCATCTGTGCAAGTCTTTTTAAGATAGGATCTTTAAGGTTCCCAATTCAAACTGCCTGAAGTTTAAAACACAAAACTTTTCAAATTATTGGGCCTCAAGGATACCAATTTACATAGCAATGTAGAAAAGGATTCACTAATTTAATTGCAATGTGTAAATAATTTAGTTCCAACCAACTGCTGCATCAGTTTTATATCACCATCTGAAACTTTATAAGACAACAGACACTCAACGTACGTAGCAACTACTATTATTCAGTTACATAGATGGCCTTCTAACACTTAATGCTCAGTGAAAATCCATAACTGTAGGTGATTTTGATACACACCAGTGGGAAGAAGGCAAATATAAAAGAAATCATGAGCATGTAAAAGATTGGGGAGTTTGGGGGTTTTTCTCCCTCTCTCAGAAAAGAAACAGTAATCTACAGGAACATGTATGTTCCCATTTAAAAGGGCTACCAGGTCTGGAAACTTAAATGTTAAGATTAAAGTGATTTTAATTTTCACATCTTGTATAAATGTGGTCAAATTCAATTCTGTTCTAGCTTTTTATTTCAATGGAGTTCCACCCACTTATTTGCAATCTTAGTGAAGATCATGGAGTATTTTTATAAGGATACTGGCTTACATTTTCACAGCTGCCAATGGCATTTAGAAATACTAATTTTATGGAAAACGGTTGCCCAAAAAAACATCGCCTATATGAACAGAATTTTATAGAGAGGGTAAAAAACTATTTTCTGAAATACCAACAGAATTCCAATTGACTTGAAAAGCAGTACAACGCATTCAAACCCAGTTTGGGTAGCTCACACATATAACTGGCAACATTATAGCCATGAAAACTAATTATAAATTTGTTACAGTTGCACAGATGTTGCACGCATGTATATACTTGATTTTGTCTTCTTAAACTTCTAACTTATTATATACTGGTTATCTATGCTTATGGCCATAATATCAGCCTCCCAGCTGTGCATTAAATGATAAGACAAACTTCTGTCCATCTGTTCTCACATCCATTCTCCCAGGGCAGATGTCTGTAAAATGTTGTAATTTTGATTTTTTTTTTAAACTTATGTATATATAATATGAGAAAACAATTCCTATGTGTGAGGCCATGTTCTTCAGTGCTTATGTTAACACAGCCAAGGTTGAAAAGCACACCTTGCAGATAAGTAGTAAGGTTTATTATTTTTCTGAGTTCTTAACAGTTTTCCTTGTATCTCAGGCTGCTCCCAAAGAATGGACACGTTAAGTCTCTGCAGAAACAGAGACCAACACTGTAACCTTACTACCATATTAAGGCAAAATTTAGAAATGTAATACTAGGTAGAATGGTTGGAAGTCTTTCATTGCAACTAATACATTCATAAAATAATCTTTTGTTAATATTGAGCTTAAACACGAGTCAACAAAAGGATGCTTAGTGATAGAGAGCAAAATAATTTAGAACAGTAAATCTATCCAGTCAGAAATTCATCTTAACAGCTATCACATAGCCCTCTCTTCATAAAAAAGCTCTGTAGCAATGGTATGGCCAAGTTCTATGGTTTTAGACACACATACTGAGTAATTCCATGACCCAGTCCAGCTCCCACTGAGATCCAGGAGAGTTTGAATGAGACTGTAGAAGATCCTGGCAAATCATTTGACATTGTATGTCATTGGAATGACAGGGGCATTTCTTGCCTGCCCACAACTGAATGTAAATTTTAAGAGAACAAAGAATACTGATCAAAATCTAGCTGTACAATCGAGTGAAAGCAAATTTACGAGGAGGAGGCAGATGCCAGTTTAGATGAGGTTTTTTTCTACATTAAATAAGCCGCAAAACATTAGTATTCTGTTTTGTTTACATTTATCCCTGCCATATGTCAAATTAAGGCAAAAAAAATCCCCTTAGTCAGAATGTTATTTTGGAGAATTATCTGTGAAATATTTTCAAGTACAGAATGATGCAATTTAACAGAAACTACTGCAGAACCTAACTGTGGCGCCTTAATTGATCATCCTGAGTTTTTCTTCAATAAAGCAAGATAAGTATATTCCAAACTACTTTAAAAGTAACTTTATTTTAAAATTCCATTTTTAATGTAAATGAATTATTGACGTGAACCATCAAGAGTTAGTAAAAGTAGAAACAATTTTTTTTTTTTTTTAAAAGAAATAAGAATGGAAGCACAGCAGTCCTTCTGCTCAAAGGCCCTGTTAATCTTTGGCGACATTCATTGAATGTTACTGAGTGGCTTTTTACTTCACATTTCCAAGTTTCTTCACGTATGTCCAAATGCTGTAATGCTGGTAGTTTGTAAGAGAATCTACATAAATTTTAATTACTTGTGTCATAGTCTCTCCTCAACAGATAAATCTAATCCCTTCACTTTAACAAGCGAAGGTTTGGATCAATAGAAGAACATATTACATGCACTTAAAATCAACTTTAAATAGACTGAAGTAAGGCACCCGCATTCTAAACGGTCACATTTAAATGTTAGTAAGATTATTCTCCTGATAATGCCTTCAGCCTTCCACTTTAGAAACATTCTGGCCAAAGACCATGAGACTGCATTAGCTATTGATCTTTGCGAGATAATTGTACAAATTTCTTAGCCCAATATTTATATAGAGTTCAGCGCTTCAATGATGAGGCATTCACCTGTGTTAAGACCAGCACAATGAGGTGAATGATTTGTACATGAACATTTTTCTTCGCACATCCCTGTGAGGCTCAGGGAGTTCCAGGATTTGCTTATCCAAGCAAAAGCTCTTGTAGCCCACATCAATCGGACATTGTGCCATGTTTTCCAGAAAGAAATTAAGCTGGGAAAATAAGAGCTTAAAATTGTTGGTCTGGTTTGAAAAGAAAAGATCAATTTGTGTGTTCTTCCATAGCAAAAATAAAAATTAAAAAATTCCAACATCACTGCTTAGTAGTTAAAAAAAAAAGTATATTAAAAATAGGAGGCTGGGCAGTCTGCATCAAAAATGGAAGCTGTCTATAAACCTATGATTTGCAGACCAGCCAGCTGCAAATCAGTTTTCTGACACCATTTGATGTACTAGTTCCTACACAAATGTTAGGATGATTTGGGGACCAAACTGCGTCACATTAAATATGCTATTTTGTTTGCTATGAGAAACCCTTATAAACAGGTAACTTGTGTTTGCCAACCTATCACTGTGTTCCAGAAAGGCAAGCAAATAAATTGTAACTTCAGTGACAGAGCTATTGAAATTGTTAAACAAACAGAACCCAACTGTTTTTGTCTTTATTTCAAATACTGAAAGCATGCATGATTTTTCAAAAACAGTAAAATAGAAAAATGTATTTTAAAAGATTTAGTGCTATACTGCAGGCAGATCATCAGAATTATGACCCCACTGGAAGTACTGCTAGCCTCCCAATCCAGAGAGAGGCCCAAACTAAAACCTGAACTAAAAATACCTTGAACTCCAGGGACACTCAAAATCTAAGGGTACTTGTCATGAACAGAACCAAAATTCTCGATTCCAATGTGGGTCCATGTTTGTTTGTGCTTCCATACCTATTAAAGGAGGTACAGTGTGAATGCTACAATATTTACCTGAGTTATTATCAGCTCGTGGACAAAACCTTCAACCCCAGAGCAGACAGAGGAGAAATGAAGGAAACGTTTGACATCAGGACATCTTTTGCTGCCTATTGCTTGCAGGCTACAGCCGTTCCGCTGAGGAGGGCCGAGGGGACACCTCAGTTGTAGACCATCTGATTCTGGATTGAATTTTACTATCAGCTAGATTTTGGTGCCTGACACGAGCCCTACGATTAAAAAACAAGGCAGCAGCGCTCGCTTCGACGTAAGAGCTTTACAGTCGCTGTCGTACCCCCCTCGTCGTTCAGATTTCCCCGAAGAACGTTAATAAAGCATTAACGCCTCCCTCCCGACCCCGGCCTCCGCTGCCATCCTCCTCTCCCAGGTGCCGCTCCGGGCTCCCCGGGGGAGCGCAGCCCACCCGCGGGGATGCTTTTTAGAAAATAAAACCAACAACAACTCGGCCGAGATTCCCCTCAGCGCCGGGGGTCCCGGCCTGGACAGCCAGGGGGGAGACGAGGAGAGGCCGGGACGCGGGGTCCCCTCCGTGAGGCAGCCCCGCGGCGGGCAGCTCTCTCCCTGCCGGCCCGGCCGCCCCCCGCGGGCTCCGCCGGCACCATCCCTCGGCGGAATATGGCCACGGCCGGGGCCACTCGCCCCTCGGGCTTTGGCTGGGGGAAGGGGCAGCAGCCACGTCGCCCAGGGAGCAGGGGATGAGGGGGGCGCTCACCCGCCTGTCCCTGCGTGGCTCTTACCTCAGGGGGCGAGGAGACAGGGGAAGGGGAGAGGAGTGCGGGGGGCACGGCTGGACCCGGCTCTCGCAGCGGGCGAGCGGCCGCGGGGCGGAGGCGGACCGGGAGGGGTATACAGGCCCGCCGGGGGAGGGGAGGGGCCGGGCCGCGGAGGGGGCAGGGCTGCTCGCCGCAGTCACCCTCACACATATCGCGCCGGGGAGGAGAGAAAAAGGGCCCCGCTCCGGCGGAGGGATACAGCCCTACATATATAGTGGGGCGGCGCAGGCTCACAGCCCCAGCACTTCTCCTAGCCGCCGCCGGGGAGGAGGCAGCAGCAGCAGCCGCCGCCACCACCACCACCGCCGCCGCTCGTGGTCGCGTAGTTCCTGCAGCCGCCGCCGGGCCCGCCGCCGCCGCGCCATGGTAGGTAGCTCGACCGACCGTGGCACGGGGTGCCTGGGCTGGCGGGCTGGGGTCTCGCTGCGGAGCTGGGGACGGTTGGGTCGGCGGAGCCGGGGTTTCCCCAGGGAGGATTGGAGGTGGGGAGCCCCACGGGGCGGCGAGGGCGGCGGGAGGCCGCAGCCTTCCCGCTTGGGTCCCCGCGGGGTGAGCGGGCTGGTGGCTGCGGACGCCCCCCCGCCCGCCGCCGCGTTGCGCGGGATGGCCGCGGAGCTGCGGCCCTTCCTCTTCCGCCGCTTCCTTCCCCTTTCCCCGGGGCCTGCCGTGTGAGCGCCCAGGCCCCGCGCCCTCCCGCCACGGCCCCGCCTCGCCTTTCGCCCCCTCCCACCCTCCCCCGGCCGCATGCGGCGCTCGCTCCCCTCCGGAAAGGGCCGGGCGCGTCTCCCCGGGGCCGCGGCCCCACCGCCGGGCAGGGCGCGTTGCGGGGCGGGGGCCGCGCCGGGTGGGGCGCGGGGGTCTGCGGGCGAGGATCCCGCTGGGCTCCGGCACCAGCTGCACTGCGCAGGGAGCGGGCGGGGGGGGGGGGGGCGTCGGCCCGGGGGAGGGCACCGCGCTGCAGCTACTGCGGCCTCGCCCCCCCATCCCCCAAAAAAACGCAGCAGCCACGGCGAAGCCCATCGCTGTCTGCATTACATCATGTCTCCTCCTCTTCCTCCCCGGCCCCCGCGCACCCCCCGGCTTGGGGGGCGGGGGGGGGCGGACCGGGACGCAGTGCGCTTTGCTCGGTTGGAAACGGCCCAACGCCCCCATGGGGGTCTCGGGGTGGGGGGTGCGTCGCCTTCCCTCTCCCGCGGGGGCTGCGGGGGAAGGCGGGCTGCGCAGCCGAGGCGTCCTCGCTGAAGGCTGAGGACGCGGCGCGGCCGGCGGCGGTGGAGGGGAGGGGACGGGGGGGCCGCACTGCAGCAGTGGGCGGCTGCCGGCCGGGAAGGGCGCCTGTTGCGCTGGGCGGGCTGCGAGCCCGCCACTGCCCGGCCGGGCGATGCCAGCCTCCGCCTCGCCTGCCCCAAGGCATCCCTGGTGGGATCCGGGAGCTCCATCACACCCCCCACCCCGGACGCTGCGGTGCCGGCCCGGGCTCCCCGCGAAAGCAGGCAGGAGGAAGGGCTGGGATTTTTTTTTTCCCCGGCGTGTGGTTTTTTTTTTTCTTTTTTCCCGCTTCCGACGGTTGCAGGCTGACCTCTTAATCGCGTTGTGGCAATCTGGGTGTTCCTCGGTTGTGTCTCTCCATCTCCCCTTCCCGTCGGGGAAGGCTGACATCAGCGGGACAGGATTTGATGACTTGGCTGGGTGGGGTGGTGGCTCCAGCCCTGGGTACCTCCTGTCGCTGGGGCGAGCGGGCGGCGGTGGTGCCTGTTGCTCGGGAAGGTGAACCCCACGGCGGTTTAGGGTCGGGTTGCTCCCGGCACCGCCGTGTGTGTGAGGTTGGTTTGGTTTTAATTCGAAATCCGGTTTTTTAGAAACGACCCAGCGAGCCCCGACTAATGGGGCAAGGAGCCGGTGCTGTGGGTTGGAGGTTTTTTTGCCGAGGTGTGGCTCTGTTTCCTCTTCTGCAGGGCATTGAGTCTGTTATGTAAATTCCTTAGATAATCTCCAAGGAAAACCTCGTATATTCTGGAAAAATCACAAAAAGAGTGTGGAAAGTCGAACTGGATTTTGAACACAAGTTTTTCTGCTGTTATGAAAGAAGATTTATTAAATTGGAACTCGTGTCTTTAGCTGTTAGCACTTGTACCCCTTTCCCCCCCAACCTGCTGTGCATGTGGGGAATTGTTTAATCATTACATACAGACATTAAAACACACAAAAAAAAAACCCTGACAACTATTTACAGGTGAAATCTATGAATGTCACTTAACGTATACAGCAGGCTTTCAACCCTGCCCTCTTCCCCTGTGCAAGAGCTTAACAGATTGTATAGCCTGTTAATTCTCCATTGTATTTGTTGCTCTTTACTGCAGTTAATGGGTTTTATACTTGAATAATGGTATTTCAGGACAAAAGGGTTACAGGATGCCTGCTTTCTCTGACCTACAAAAAAGCTATCCAATAAAATTAGTTTAAAAAGAGTTAGTACCTTGTATTCTCCAATATCTATGACTAGGTGTGTAAAATCCAGGTGTTTTTTCTCTTTTTAATGATTAGGAGAATGCATATTTTTCCATAAAGAACTGGTTAGCTTCTCTGAGTCCAAACAGCAGAGCTTTTTGTGATGCTCTACCCATACAGAAAAGAGAGGCTTCTGGAAGGATGCAGCTAGCACAGTTAAGGTCTGGGAAAGCACATTTAATTGCCCACTGAGCTGTATGCCTTTGGATGCAGCAGTGGCCTCTTGATGTATAGGAGGTCACAGGCAAGCATTTTAAATCTTGCCACTTAAAATTACGTATAAACCAGCCTGCGTGTCAGAGGGAGTCACTTTAAACTGCTTGGCTGAATGGAAGGATAATGTGACGCTTGAATACTGGCGTTTTCTTTGTCAGAGATGGCAACAGTCTCCATAATACCGAGTAGTAATTCCTCTTAATATCACAGCACAGACCTTTCTATTAAGCTTACAGTAGGCTAATACTTGATGCAGTGTGGTGGGGGAGGGCAGACTTCAGCAGCGTTAGATCACTAGGTGGCGCGCTTGCCATTGGCCCACTAATGTGCAAATACCCCCAGGCAGTATTAGGGTCACTACACTGCTGGAAATGACATCTGATGTGATGTGAAACCCCAAACACATGTGATTAAGGATTTCATGCCTCTCTGACCAATTGCAAGGAGCTTGCCCTGTGTCCTTCATTTGACCAAATCGGATTCTCTGAGTCGAACGATGGCATGTCTGGTTCTTCATCTGCAGTTTCAAAACAAATTAGCTTGTATGCTTTTGGAAATGGCTGCATGGTGTAAGTGAGTGGAATCTCCTTGCAGAGGCAGAATTCCCAGGGTTGACAGTGGCTTTGTAAAAGTAATGATAAATCTAAATGAAGTATCTCATGGTTTGACATAGCTAGAGGTAAACAGTATTCTAAAATGTTCTATTCTTCGTGTAGGCTGATCAGCTGACTGAAGAACAGATTGCTGGTAAGTGTCTTGATGAGAAGTTATTATTTTTTTTGCTATCTCCTTGTGACTAAAAGAAAATACATTATTCAGATTTGTACTGACACTTCTTAAAAAAGCACTTTTTTAAAAAAATTCTGGAAGATTACCGGTTCATTGCCTCTTAATTTAGACTGCTTGTTCCTTGGACTACAAATAATTATTTTTTTTTTTTGGACTTTCAGGCTTGAGCCAAGTCCTTCTAGATTTCTTGCAAACAGAAATAATTGCTAGACTCACGTGAACTTCTTGGAGTCAAATCAGACCTAGATACTCTTTTCTTTTTAATAAGTGAATATCTTCACTTCTTAAAAGTGAAGATAAACTTGAAATGAAACAGCAACAAATAAACCTAAAATGGATTTATTACACATTAATATAAGCCAGTGTATTTTAAATAACTTCTAACACAGTGTCTGTAATTCAAACTGGTTAGGAGAAGGGGCATTATTTGACCTTCTGAAGATCAGTCACCGACTTGTGGCTGATGTTAATTCTTGTTGTCTGTAGCCTTAAAAATAAGCGGTGAATGACAACATTTATTGTTCCTGTAAGTCTGTTAATGGTGAAAGGAACCCAGTGGGTTCCTCCACTTATGCCAAGCAGCTGCTCTGTATGGTGCAACTGTGCCTCAAGCAAGATGATACTGAAATGCATTATGGAGTTGTAATGCAGATAGTAGCCACATGAAATAAGTTTGAATATACTATGCAAATTATGTCTTGGTACTGTTAAGTAATTTTGTATTAATAGTTGAGAGTGTTAATTCTCTCAATACGTGGACAGTTAGATAAAATGTATCTTAAAATCATACCAGGCATTGTCACTGGAGTGCACTCTTAGTATGCAGTTTTCTCATGCTGGTGATGTTACTAAACACTGGGACTGTTTCTGCCTCTAGAATTCAAGGAAGCCTTTTCCCTATTTGACAAAGATGGTGATGGTACTATCACAACAAAAGAACTGGGAACTGTCATGAGATCACTGGGTCAAAATCCAACAGAAGCAGAATTGCAGGATATGATCAACGAGGTAGATGCTGATGGTAAGTGTTGGAAAGGTAGTTACTAGCTCTGTGACCATCTTAAGCATGTATGACCTCCATACCTGGGCTTGGACCGCGTAGAGGAGATCCTGTGATATAGATCTCTTGAAGCAGTTTCAACACACTCCATAGAATCTAAAGTCAGAGGGGTGTCAGTTTTTTGATTGCTCTCTGTACAGCAGTCAAAGATCCTAGCAGTATTAGTGAGAATATAAAAAAGGAGATGGGCAGAGACAAAGTTACGCTGTTTGTCTTTAATATTTTATGGATCACAGGCTTCCTATTGCTATCTGACTTGCCCTGACCTGCTGTTAACCTGCATTTCCACCCAGCTTTTCTATACATGTTTCGTCAGCCCATGTTGGTCTTAATAGCTGTACTAATGTCTGTGGTTTTGTCGAAGGCCAAAAATGTGGTAGGAGTGGAATAGTGTTAAACTTCCAAGAATTCAAAACACAACAGGGAGAGACTGTATAGTCTATTGTAGTATATTAGATTACTAATAGATGGGGGGGATTGGAGGCAAAAGAAAACCCTTCTCGTATCAAGTCTATCAGAATTATTTCAAATGGATGATAGAAAGGGTAACTCACATCTTGTTTCTGAGACTCCAGACAGGCTAGGGGTTATAAAAAGGGAAAATGCTTTCCCCTGCTCAGTGATGTCAAGGCTTTGAACTTGTATGTTGGTTGTCATAGTGATTTTTCTCTGATATTTCTCTAAAAGAAGAGTGAAATTGTATTGGCAAGAGTACAGATGATCTGATTATCAGGCTGCATTAATTACAACTGCTTTCCTAAAAGTGTAAGTTGTCTGTAGTTGCTAACTCCTGGATGCAGATATTGAAGAACTTTAGGGTTTGCAGTACTATGTTGAGTTTGTATATAGTGGCTTCTCTAGGTCGCAGGCCACAATGCTGCAGTGGTAGATTAAAAATGAAAGGAGACTGAGGACTTCAGATAGGTATGCCTGCCCATCTGTTTAAACTTGTTGTATGGCAGAATGCTTTGCTGTTGTTCTGCATGTTCATGGAGGATTTTTCAAAGCTGAGTACAAGCCCCGTATCTGATTTAGCTGGTAGATAAAGCTGGCTATGATGATAAATAGCTGTGTATGTCCCAATCTGGAATCCCTAAGATGCAAAGGTTTTCTTAAACTGCATTTATTTAACTTCTTTGCTATACTTGCCCAATGAGTTTGTGTGTTTCCCTCAAGCAATGAGGCAATGAGTACATCTTAGTTGCACAGTGAACTATTTCATGCAGGTTCTTTCGGCATATAGGGCTGAATCTTGACTATAGTAATACAGTTTCTGCTGTTTTAAAGAACTTGTTTCTTCACCATACCACTTCTCTCATAGCTTTGAGCAGCCTGAAGTTTGAGTCCTTACTTTGAATGAAGACCTCAAAAATCTTCAGGGTGAGGCCTGGATGTTACCAGGGATTTTCAGTTTTGCAGTGAAATACCTATAAGAACACCTACTGCTAAGCTTATCAGAAATACCAAATAATGGCAGCTTTTCTCATGTCACTGGAATTTGCAGATCCTTGTTGTCCCTTAAAATGGTGCATTACTTCTGTGGTGTACATCATCTATGAAGGAAGTTGATTTTTAACGTGGAACAAGTGTTTGAGCAGCTTAGTACAGTGTAACTTTCTCAAATTTTAGATATCTGGATTTGTAGTGCCAGCTTTATAATACATTACCTTGTAGGGTCTCCCACAACAATTGGGAAATTCTAAAGAAACTAAATGATTAATTTTGTGGAGTGATTTGAAATAAAGACAAGTCTTAGTATTGGTAAACCTTGCACCATCAGAGTGATGTTTTACTTGCAGCTTGGGTGGCAAATGGTATGGTTTGACCTGGAGAGAAGGCAACAGTTGATTTCTGTTGTGCTGAAACGCTGCAGTGACAGTGGTTACTGTGCATTGTAATAGCAAAAAGGCAGTGGTAGCCATTGAGGGAGAAGATTGAGTTCCTCTGTAGGAATGGTTTACGGAGGATCTGTCAATCTTGTCCCTGGCTAAATTAATGACAGTTTATTTTTTTTGTAATAAAGAAAAGCATAGAAGTTTAATTTTTGGAAGTTTCTTTTTGTTAAGGCAATGGCACTATCGACTTCCCTGAATTTTTAACCATGATGGCCAGAAAAATGAAGGACACAGACAGCGAGGAAGAAATTCGTGAGGCATTCCGAGTCTTTGACAAGGTATTAATAAAAGTACAAATATTCTTTAGAGGTGGTAATGGTGTCCATTTTTTCTGCAGCGTTTTCTCTTGTCTAGAAGGAAAACAAAGTCCTTTAATAGAAGCAGAGGAATTGGAAACAGAGCAGGCACTATCTGGAAACAGAACCAGGACTGTTGCAGGCCGGTTCTACCTGCTTTACATAGCAGGTCTAAGCTTTAGACTCATCCATGAGAGGAAAACTTTTTGGCCTTTCCTTAGGAGCAGAGATGAGCAGAACTTGATGCTTGTGGGGAGGAGTGGTGGTGTTTTTCTATACCTTCTGACTCAGGGGAATGGGGAGATGCTTGCATGGATGCACAAGGTTTTATTCTTCATTATGGAAGCTTTTGAAGCTAAGATGATGTCATTAGTATTTAGAGGGGTGTGAAATATTGCATGTTCTGTTTTCAAGATGTGGACTTTGAGGTTGCTTTCAGGGAAACAAAGGAGCTCAACTCCCTCTATTGTCTTTAAGGATAGCTGGAGATACATGATGAAGGTCAATTATTTCTAGAACGGGGGTTCCCCTCTTTGGATTTCTTGGATATGACAGATGTTACAAGAAAATTGTGTTGAGCAATGGCTGGTGCAGGTGCTAAGTTGATGCACACGCATGTGTGGAAGAAAGCCTTACTGCTTCTCCTTTTATGGAAAAAAAGTGGCAGTCTCCAGTACTTTGGAAAATGTGCTAATGGAAATGTTTGATTGTTTGGTTAGTACTTTATCTACCCTATGGGGTTATTTCTGCAGAGTAGATTTGTGCTTAAAGCCACTGAGGTAGCTTATCTGCTGGTGATGGCCATATGAACTCCTGCTCTAAGCTAGTGTATTCTTCCTGTAGATGGAAGAGGACAATTCCTGAAATGGCAAGGGATGAGCACTAGGTTTGGATATTACTAATGGGAATACTGACTTAGAAGTCATTCTCTCTCTTTTTTTATTTTTTTATTGCCACAAAGCTTTTCACAACTCCTTATGAGTAGAATTGAAATGCTTTCTTTGAAGGTTTGCTCTGTAGCATCTTGCCCAAGAAACCTAACCTAGCCACCTGCAGTCTGGTTGTAGAGGTAGTATTATCCAGAAGAGAAAGCTGACTTTATTCTTTGCTGGTGGGGAAATTGTTTGGTCTTGGCTTTGTTTGGGGGGATGGCGGGAGGAGGGAGTAACTTGCTTAGGCAGCAGAGACTAAACAAAAACCATTGTGGTTTTGGGTTTATTTTTGAAAGCTCTTTAAAAGTGTTAAAAATACCTTATCACAGCTAGAAATCGGGCATGCAGTTATTCTTGCAGTATAGTAATCGCATAGAAGGATGCGGTGGCATGTGTGCTTTGTAATGCAATGGAACTAGTGCATACTGTAGGGTTATAGGTGTACTGCGTCTGTGTATCTGTCCCAAGTGCAGTAAGGCTAGTTCAGAAGCAGTTACTGGAAACCTAGATGTAGTTTCAGAGTTAATCAATGTCAGGATTGCTGATCGTGATCTTGTGCAACTCTTTACTCACAGGATGGCAATGGCTATATCAGTGCAGCAGAACTACGTCACGTTATGACAAACTTAGGAGAAAAGCTAACAGATGAAGAAGTAGATGAAATGATCAGAGAAGCAGACATTGATGGGGATGGGCAAGTCAACTATGAAGGTAAAGAGATGCTTGTACTTCTTGACTCAAAACCATTATTTGGATTGAGTGAAAGCCTGTTGCATAGGGCATTAATTTCTAGTACTTGAGACACCGGTTTAATTTAGTTGTCCACTTCTGTGGACAAAAACTTTGATGCAGTGAAAGGGGCTTTTTTATGCCAAGTGCATTTACAAGTCTTATCAGTTGAAGTATTCTGGAGACAATAAATCACAGTGACTTTTTATCTTTTCAGAATTCGTACAGATGATGACTGCAAAGTGAAGAAACTTCCTTTACACCTTTTTTCCTCTAGAAGAATCAAATTGAATCTTTTACTTACCTCTTGCAAAAAAAAAATGTTCATTTATTCATTCTGTTTCTGTATAGCAAAACTGAATGTCAAAATACCTTCTGTCCACAAACTGCATGTAATGGTTGGTGGTCCTGTCCCCAAAAGATAAAGTTAAACATCAGTTTTACAATATAAATAATTGTACTACCTTGAAAATAAAAAAAAAAAAGGAAGCACTTAGTGAACTCAAAAGTTCCATTTGCTAATGACTATTACACTGTTTGGGCTGGCCAGTTTTTCATGCATGCAGCTTGACAATTGAGCACAGTCAGACATTTGTATTAAAAGGAAAAAAAACAACCGAAAGGATCCACTCTTTTGTTCAATGGTGGATTCTAGTTCAATTTGTAGTATAAATTGTCATAGCTGGTTTACTTTAAAATTGGTTTATACCTCAGGATGGTATGCAGCAAAATGGTTGAAGGATGCAAAACTTAGAGAAAATGCCCTAAAGGTTGAATGGTTCTCCTGTACGTAGCAGTGTGCTCCAAAAATACGATGATCTTAACTATGGATGGCATGTCTGTGTTAAAATACTGGTTTAACATTGTCTGCATTGCACTATAGTGAAACGGGTGTCGGGCTGTTACCGTTCACAAAATTTTTAAAAGAAACCTTCACCAAGGGAGCATCTTTGGACTCTCATATTTTTAAAACCTTCTGTACCATGACTTGGAGCTGGCGGAGTAGCCTGTGGACTTCAGCACAACTATCAACATTGCTGTTCAAGATATTACAATTTATGTCCATTCCAAGTTGTAAATGCTAGTCTTTTTTTCCAATAAAAGACCATTAACTTAAAGGTGGTGTTAAATGCTTTGTAAAGCTGAAATATATATATAATTGAGATAATAAACCAAAAAAGCAGTAGGAGGGAAGTGTTTCTATGAATGACTTGCTGCTAAATTATAATGCACATGTATGCAATAAGTTATCCCCTCTCTTTTCAAGATGGCAAGAACTGACCTCCTGTAACCCAAGACCTTTGCTATAAATAAATGAACTTGTGCTTGCCTTTCATATTACGACAATGTTAATTTAGTTGGTCTTAAAGTCGTGCAATGCTGACTCGTCAACTATCAGCAGAGAAGTAACACCTCATTTCACTAAAGTGGAGAGCTCTGAGCATGCATGTCAATATTGGGGAGACATGTATAGGTTGCTTATGTTTTTTTTGACAGGTTATAGAAACTAGTTGGAGAATTTAAACAGCATGGACTTCATAGATATCTATGATTCTCAAACATGCCAAAAATGCATTTCTCTACCCACAGAAAGAAAGAAAAAAAAAAAACCAAGGACATTTCTTTTACAATATGTAAAAAAACAAAACTAAGCCTTTTTGGAAACTGGGGCTATTATGTCTTGACTATCTTCTCAAACACTTGCATGAATTTTGTGGGGTGGAGAAGAGGACTAGGGTTAATTTAAAAACCATCTTGTTACTTCTGCTTTGCATGCACTAGCAGTGCTTAGTCATTCCAGGTCTCTGAGTAAGTGTTCTCTGATCCTTCAGCTTCCCCATGAATGAGTGGCAAAGCAGCCGTGTCCACTCTTCTTTGTTTGAAAGAAGAATGCTTTTTTTCTTTTTTTTTTTTTTTTTTTTAAATAGCAGAGCCTCCATGTGGAAGGCTTTTATGCTTGGGAGGGAGGGACTACAGCTTAATTACTTGACTGTAAGTTTGTTTCCAAACGTAACTGGAGTTGCAAACCTTAATTGCTTAATTGCCTTTGGTTTTGGAGAGTATTGATACTATCTCTTGAAAGAGATGCAAGTCTCCATTCATCCTGTCTAACTGAGGTGCCTGCGTTAAGAACTTGGTTGCTTGAAATGCAGCTTTGCTCAGTGAGGGTCAAGAGACACCTTCAGAAGGCAACTGAGACTATCTGCCTTCAGTGACTATTTTTTTTTTTCCTTTTTTAATTTTATTTTTTCCTGGGGGGTGGGGGGATTTCTGGGTGACTAGGGACCCAGACACCTTAACCAAGTGCCTAAAAGTTAGATGGGCTGAATGTAGGCAATTGTTTAGATCTCTAGTTGTAAAGGCTCTTGGTATGGCTGTGTATGCTGTCTTGGCAAACTGGCCACCACGATGGGAATGTCCGACTACCATTTGAAAGTAGAGTCTTGCATGGCAGCTGCAAACGGCTACTTCGGTAGCGCTTGAGAGAGGCTGCACTGATTCTGTAGACCAGCTGTTAAAAGAGAACGTACTCAAGAGACAGGCAAGGTAGGAGCAATGGTTGCTGCTCTGAACTAATTACTTCTTCTGCCTGAGTGTGCAGAGAGATCTTGTCTAGTAGGTAAATGCTTCTTACCATCTATCTGTCATTCACTCACGGTTGGTAGGGTAGTTCATTTAAGAACAGCTGCTTTTAGCTTATTCGGTGTGCTCTGTGCTTGCTAGCAAAGAGACCTCGTTCCTGCAAGAGGTTCTTGGCTTGATTAGAAATTGTCTGGCAGTGTGCAGTGTTGGTATGCCCTGTAACTGAATCTGCCTGGAGGTATCTAATTATTAACTGACTTCAGTACCACATCAACCTCGAGTAAATGTATCCTCTGTACAGGACTTTAGCGCTGTTCCCTTCTGCATAGTGAATATCTAGAGAAATGAAGTGGTGTCATCAAGGATTATTTTTTTTTATTTTTTTTTTTTATTTTTTTCTGTGAGTGTGCGTGTGTGCGGCTTTGGCTTTTTCCAAATGTGAACGTGTGGGCTGGATACACTTGGTGCATGGCTTAGAAACATGGGACTGGAAAGAACTTCCTGGGTCATCAGATCCAGTCCCCTGCTATTGCAGGCAACCGTGTCATATAATCCTTTTAATAAACTGATCAAGCTTAACCACCTGCTTGTAAGTGGCTTGTTTTCATGGAAGTTCTGTAACTCATGTTGCTCTCAACTGATGCAAGTAATATATGAAATATGAAGTTAATCAAAAGGTCCTCCAGCTTAGCTTTAGGTTCATCATTACACTTATTTATCTGACTTTCTCAAACCTGTTATTCTTTGCACAACACTCAGGAAAGTGTTGAATCTTTACACCCCCTTGCTGTGAATAAGAGTTGGTGTGCTTGCTTATTTTTTTTAATGGAAAAGATGGATGTCTGGCTTGTTGAAATTTGTTAGATATGTTAATTGTCAAGGCAAGAAACAATTGAGTTACTTGTATTTGATACATAAATTTAAGGCTAGAGTATACATAACCATTTTTAAATACATCAACTTGCAGTGTAGTTTTATATTTAATACTGAAATTGTACTGCTAAAGTTTAAACTGCTGTTAATCATATTCCTCTTCTGATCATAATGAAAAAATAAAGGGTAAGAAAATGCTTAACATAGATTATTCATTATCATGCTTATTTTATTAATAATTCAGGCACTGAAACGTCTGCAGGTACGGGGCATTTGTTCTGTTTCCTGGGGTGGGGTGGGGCGAAGGGGAGGGTTTACGGATGTGGTGGAAGGCTCTTATACACTCGTGCAGCTTCGGAAACGCAGATGCTGTCATAAACCGATCAAGAAATTACCCTACACGTTATTCATGCATTAAATGCACGCATGGGCGCGGATCTGATCCGTGGGCAGCGTGCGGTGCTGCAGCCCCTGCACCCTGCCCAGGTGAGTGGGGAGGGGGACGAGGATGTGTCCTGGTCCCTATATTTTGGTTCGCGTGTTATGTGAATGCAGGTCCCTGTGCCCAGGTTACACCATCCTAAACCAAAAGCACAGTCTTGGAGTTTACAAACAACAGACTAGATACAGCTTGCATTTCCCCTGCCGTTTGCCCTGCCGTCAAACTAACGGGAACACTTGTCTTACTGCAGTGCAATTAGGTTTTTGTTCGGTGGGCTTTTTTTGGTGTTTTTTTTTTTTTTTTAAAGATTTCATGAAAATCTGACATAAATGAAATTTAGTGAAATCTGACACAAGGGGCTGTGGCAGGACCATGGCATGTCTTCTGAGCACAGACATCTAGCCATTAAGCAAAGACAAGGGATGAAGGCTGATGCCAGGGTTCTCCTGACTGACATTTAGGAAAGCAAACGGCATACTTGCAAACAGAGCGGGTGGATCTTTAAAATCAGTAGGACAAATGCATATAAAGTTATGTGGGGATTTTAACATAAGAGCATTGCAATTCCAGAATATTAAAGGGTGGAGGGGAGTTTAAATCCAAATACAGGATTTACAAGTAAACAATGAATTGTATGTGGATTTGGAGTTCCAAGGATTCCTGGCATTATTTGCCATATAAAATTTGTGTGAAGGCCCAAGTACTTAAGAGGTTGATATTTTATGTTTTCTAAGGACCCCTATCAGTGAGTATCCTAGGGAGGCATTCAGACGATATTTGTAATACTTGATAATTTGCTTTAAATTTGATATTAATAAATCTGGTTTTGAACTGAAGTGCCCAAATATCCCAAGAAATGACAGAGCTGCTGGTTGGGTAGACCTGAAGAGGATCTCTTGTAGTCCCATGGATGATTAAGCACAGCTGGTATCTAGCAATAAATGAGTGCTTGCGTTGCCCTCTGTGCCGCTGGTGGTGGTACCCAGGAGCGGAGCAGAGCAGGCTGTCGTGCTCTCCTCCCCATAGCTCCGACAAGGGCCCTCTTCTCACTTCCCTGTGTGGTGCTTTGTTCTGCCGAGGCAAGAACATGCTTCAGAACACAGCACGACCCTTTCCACCGTCAAAACTACTAAAGTCCAGGAGAAAAAAAAAAAACACATTTGATACAAAAAAAAAAAAAAAGTGTATTGCAGCTGGGAGTTAAATTTCTCCCAGATCCCTTTGGAGTCTGACGTGCTGAGTGACACCAGCACCGTATAGCGATGTTACGGGAACACAGTTGGGAAGCAGGTCTCCCAGCATTGCCACCAGAGACCCTACTAAAGAGGTTGCAAGTTGCCCTTTCCAGCATCTCTAAAGGTGTTGGGCAAAGCCGGCTGTAGCTGGCAACGAGTGCCGCAGCCTCGTACGTGGTGATTTCTTCTGATCTTTCATAGAAGCTGGGAAATCTTGTACAGATCTCCTCCGAAGAGCTGCTTTCATTTCAGTTGCCTCAGAAGTCAGCATCTGCAGAAATACTGAAAGAATTATTCATAGTGCAGCTTTTTCCTGGCAAAAACATCTCCTACGATAATTAGTGGTTGAAGTACAATATGAAAATGAGGCTAATCACCTAAAAATGAATTTTTTGAATTTTTTTCTTTTTTATTTCTAGACCTCTAAATACGATGTATTTGAAAAAGATTCTTGAAGAAAAGTCCTACTTGCCCTGCCAGTTGCATCATTTAAAATGAGCGCAATATTTGAACAGGAACCAAGTGGATCAACTGAGAAATCCGTAAAAAGGCATTAAATAGCATTCCCTATTTTACTAGTTTGCAGTGGGGTTGGCAATAACATTGCTGGCAGCGTAGTAAGTATTCTGAAAAAGGATACGGTGAAAGAAATGGATAGGGTGAGAGCAAAAGGAATACCTGTGCATGGGACTGCTTTGTAGTCCTGTCTCACCGAGTATTTGTTGCCCATAAAGCTATAAATATTTGATCGTGAGCTCCCTGGGCATTAAGTTTTTCTAGCAGCGGTGCTGTCACTCAGTTTGTCTGCTTTTCCTAACTTGCCCCCCAACGCCCCCCCCCCTCCCCCCCCCATGCTAACTCTACATATACCTGAAAATATACAACCTGGAAAATTTAGTTGTAAGAAGCCTGCTGTGGCTCAGAACTTGCCAAACATGCTCTGCTTATTCTGACCTCTCTTTACAAATACATTAAAAAGAATAATTTCCTCCGGACATTCTGGTAGGAGACAAAATACAGCCACGATTTCAGATAGACTTTTGCTGAATCTCTTTTGTTAAGTAAAACATTTTAACCCAGAGTATTTAAGTCCCTAGGAACCTGTGTGCAACATCATCAAAATTAGTTTCTCAAGGATTTTGACATAAAATTTGATGGATATTTCCTAATAATTTATTTATTTATATATCAGTCGAGTAAAAATTCCTGTGCTCATACACCAGATGCCCTGACAATTAAGCAGTGCGCATGATGCCGTCCACCCTATGTAGCTGAATTAAAGACAAGTAGATTCAATCAGTAAATCAAATCAACAAGTAAAATATCTTTTCACTACCAAAGAAGATACCTTGCTCTACAGCACAGTTACAAAAGCATAGCTAAATTGTGAGAATTGCCTTGCTGATTTATTTTCCATCAAATTAATTTGTAGAGAAAGGTAAACAATTTCTTCACTAGCTCAGGTTACTACTCTTTTCTATATTAAACACTTGCACACATGGAAAATATTATGGCAAAAGAATGGTCCTAGGGCTACAAAACTAAGCACTCAAAAGAATACCCAATTCAGGTTATCCATGAAACTCCAGTTTGGCCTATTGCAAATGGGATTGCAAAACATTATGACACTGTCTTGTCTCGTACTATGTTGCCCGCAGCATCTTTGCATCAGTGTATTAAATATCTCATTGCAACTTTCTTTTTGAATGTATTATTCCATACCCTGGTCATTCCCCACTACCCAGCTCTTGTTCTGAAGACAGAATTACTAGTTTCTTCAGTTTTTCCTATGGCACTTGAGTATCTGAGTGCTTCACAAATACTGGTTTCTTTTTAGGACACAAGGTGAAGTAAGGACATGCTTTATCCTCGTCAAACAGAAAGAGCTGAGGTGCAGTCACTGAAGTCCAAGGCAGTATTTTTGAGAGCTCTGTTTGAGACATTTGCATTTGTCAGGATCACAGTCGTGCCTTATGTGTGGTACAAAGAGACCCCGTCAGTAACAGTGAGTGTCCTTTGTGTCTGAAAATCAACCTAAGTCTCTGGGTCAGGCACTTGTCGACCGACGTGCTTAGAGGGAGCGAACGCCCGTAGACAGCCAAGTCTTAGAGGTCGACCCACCCCACGCGAGGACTCCACGCAGAGACCACAAGCACTGGTTTTCCAGGGCAGCAATAGCCTGCCTCGTCCAGCAGATCAGCTTTTCTCTTCTTCCAGCCCCTATATTGTTCACTAGTCATTGCCTAATTCCTGCAACACAAGAAAAGGCCAGGCTGGATGAGGCTTTGAGCAGCCTGGTCTAGTGGGAGGTGTCCCTGCCCATGGCAGGGGGGTTGGAACTAGATGATCATTTAGGTCCCTTCCAACCCTAACCATTCTGTGATTCTGTGAAAAGAGGTTAACCATGCAACATTTTTCATTACACCACCCTGATTAATGCCCAGAGTAGCTCCCCCTGTGCCAGGGAAGAGAAGGAGCTGAAACAATGATTTCACTCTAGGGCCACAAAATATGGGGATGGAAGGGAAGTAGGGGAATAAAAGTGGCAAAAAAACGCAACTCTGGCACTTCCTAACTTTGAGGCGTAACTTTGTGCTTTCGCTGCTGTGTCAATCCTGTAATTTACTCCTGCAAGAGTGAAAGCAGACCCACACCCCAGCATGGGAAACTCCATCGTGAGGCATCATGGCGACACCCCTGAGAGTCATCATCCGAGCTGCTGCCTTTGGGTTCGGCACAGACCGTGACCTCTCGAGGTAACAGAGGGACTGCAAGCAAAGCTCTGCCACTTCTCAGCCAACCCGAAATGGGGAGGGAGCTCTTTGCCCATGGGTTTGCAGAGGAAAGGTGGATTCAGGGACTGTGGGAGCAGCTCAGGGCTCTGCAGGAGGCTGTGATTTACTGGTCCTAGGTTCTTCCACCCACCCACTGTAACCGTGACCTTCCTGTCCTCTGCCCGTCCTGCCCCCTGCCCTCCTCTCCCTTTTATCTTCTACCCTTAACAGGCCCAGCTTGTGCCTTTCAGACTTTTCTATGTTTCCTTTTCCCATGGTCCTTGCCCCTTTTTCATCTTCTCTGCTGTCATGGCTTAACCCCAGTGGGCGGCTCAGCCCCACGAGCTGCTCACTCACTCCCCTCCCCAGTGGTTTTGGAAGAGAAGTGGAAGGGTAAAAGTGCAAAAACTTATGGGTTGGGGTAAAGACAGTTTAATCGGGAAGGTAAAAGCCACATGCACAAGCAAAGCAAAATAAGGAATTCGTTCACCACTCCCCATGAGCAGGCAGGTGTTCAGCCATCCCCAGGACAGCAGGGCTGCATCACACACAGTGGTTATTTGGGAAGACAAATGCCACAACTCCGAATGTGCCCCCTTCCTTCTTCCCTCAGCTTTTATTGTTGAGTACGACATCAGATGGGCTGGGATATCCCTTTGGTCAGTTGGGGTCAGTTCTCCCGGCTGTGTCCCCTCCCAGCCTCTTGTACACCCCCAGCCTGCTCGCTGGTGGGGCAGGGCGAGGAGCAGAAAAGGCCTTGACACTGTGTAAGCACTGCTCAGCAATAGCTAAAACATCCCTGTATTATCAATACTCTTTGGGTCACAAATCCAAAAGCCAGCACCATACAAGCTATTGTGAAGAGAATGAACTCTATCCCAACCCAAACCAGTACATCAGGCCATCAATTTCTCTCTCTGATCAGGGCTGCTCTCTGATCAGGCTGATCAATGACACATCTTCTTCCAGATCTCCATTCCCACAAGCACCCACAAATTTTTTGTTCTAACCTGCTGATTTCTTGCCAAGCAACTTTCTCCTCTGTGTTGCCTGAGTTGGGGCGACCACTTGAGTCAGGGCGCAGAAGAATCGTGGAATCATAGAATGGTTCAGGTTAGAAGGGACCTTAAAGATCATAGAATCATAGAATCACAGAATGGTTTGGGTTGGAAGGGACCCTAAAGATCATCTAGTTCCAACCCCCCTGCCATGGTCAGGGACACCTCCCACTAGACCAGGTTGCTCAACGCCCCATCCAGCCTGGCCTTGAACACCCCCAGGGATGGGGCAGCCACAGTCTCCCTGAGCAACCTGTTCCAGTGTCTCACCACCCTCACAGCAAAGAATTTCTTCCTGATATCCAGTCTAAATCTACCCTCCTTCTGTTTGAGACCGATACACCTTGTCCTATCATTACACACGCTGATAACGAGTCCCTCCCCATCTTTCTTGTAGGCCCCCTTTAGGCACTGGAAGGCTGCTATAAGGTCTCCCTGGAGCCTTCTCTTCTCCAGGCTGAACAACTCCAGCTCTCTCAGCCTGTCCTCATAGCAGAGGTGCTCCAGCCCTCTGACCATCTTTGTGGCCCTCTGCTGAACCTGTTCCAACAGGTCCATGTCCTTCTTAAGAAAGTCTCCCTGTGTTCTGCGCAGGTCCCAGGCTGTAGCTGTGGACGTGAGCCCCGCTTGGCTTGCAGCAGCGGAGACCTGTGGTTGCAAAATAAAGATCCAGAGCAGGTTGCCCCTGAGCTTCAAGTGGGGGGTACCTGGTCTGGGGGGAGGTAAGCTGTTGGAAGTCTACCTTGGCCATGAGTGCAGCTGTGAGGGTGCACTGCACTGCCTCGCTGCTTTCCCGAAATGCTGCTTTCCTCTCAGAAGGGTTACTACTTTCGAAAAGGTGAAGTGCACCACTCTCCCATATATACACACACACGTATCTTCTTGCATTCAAGAAGAGTTTTGCTATTCACTTCTCCTGAGCAGAATCGGATACATACAGCCATCTTTAGCCTAAAATGTACTAGACTTTTAAAGAATCATTTTTGCACAAGGGTTATTCCCAGCCGAGATCAATGCATCAAGTTTTGGACTTGGGACCGTAACGTGGTGCAGGATGTGTATAGGTCTGAGACAGCAACGAAAGTGGGATTGGGGACAGACTCTTCCAAGAGACTGGGATCCCTCCCAGCCCTCTTCTCCCAACTGCTCTCCTCTCCCTCTCTCTTCCCTTCTAACCTAATCTCCATCTCTTCTTAGGCTTCATGAGCCACAATTTACCTATTCTACAAAGAGCACCTACCTGAACTTAATTCTGTTAATAGGCAGCTTTAGCTTAGATCAGGTACTATTTGCTAAACTACTGCAGGAGTACCCCCACACGAAAAGTACAAGTAGAAAGCTCTCAATTGCAGAAGTATGCCTGCAGAAAAAGTCACATAAAGTCTGATTGCACCGATATTAAATTATTATGGTAGTTTGAAGTTTTATGAAGCAATAGTTATAATAATGCCATTTCAGTACTCTGTACTTAGACACATTAGACCTGGTTCCATACAGTAGGTAGTTACTATCTGGGAAAAATAACCTTCCTTCTCTGATGAGGCAAAAAAGCTTCTTCATATCAAAGCTATTGCCATTAGTGAATATGTATAAATGAAGAAGTAAAATCTAATAAAATATATATAGCCAGGTACTTTTTTTCAGACTTTTGCAGTGCGTTGCTTACTATGAAATAATGGAATGTAGTTTAGTGCTCCTCATTTTACCAGGATAGAGAAGAATTCAGGTTCTTATTCCCGATTAATGTCCATCACGTGCATGTGACCTCACAGTGCCAGGCAAATGACGATATTACTTCAAGGATGAAGTATGAAACTAATCTGTTTGTGGATTGTTAATTACTAAAGCAATACTGAATCTCACATGCAGCTTTAGTTCCTAAGCTACCACCCGGAGGTTATAGAATCTACTTGTATGGCAACATAGGTATTTTTAGTGATTTACAGCTTGTAAGGCATTGTGTTGAGCAAATTCCAGATTAAATTAATTTGAATAGTAAATACAATAATAATTGGAGTAGGCATTAGGGTCACGTGGCCGGATTGGTGAGAAAACTGAACTTTCTTTTAGGGCTATTTCTGGCTGCACACCAGTGACTGCTGGTTTTTGGAACTTACTTCATCTCTTCAGTCTTACTCTATTGGATCGGTAAGGTCTTTTTACATCCATATTTTCTAATGAATTGAGTATACTTTCTTCTGAGTGAATAGGTTGCTGTTAAATGTTTCCATCAGGCATTTGGCCCATTTTGCAAATTTATCACCTTACAGCAAATTTTCTCCCAATTTTATGTTTCCGAATATGAAAACTCCATCACTCTCTTCAATGAAAACCAGCGAAAGAATCACTCTTAGATCATCGTGTTCTGTTCGTGCACTACCAGCTCAGTGCCCATGAACTCTGGC
The DNA here is from genome assembly GCA_008658365.1 of Alca torda. Lineage (NCBI taxonomy): Eukaryota > Metazoa > Chordata > Aves > Charadriiformes > Alcidae > Alca > Alca torda. The sequence goes on from CM018080.1 coordinate 48,998,016, forward strand.
AATTAGGCGGGATTAGCTGAACAAGGCAGATTCATCGTTAGCTCAGAATTTCTTTGATTCTGGAGATGTAGGTCAGACCAAGTTTTACGAAATGAGGTCTTGTGGTTTCATTTAATTTTTTATTATACCCCCTATAAAAAAGAAAAAAGGTTTAAAAGGAAAAAGGTGTTACTGGTACAAACAAAGCCAGGGAAGCCGGACTGATGGGCTTAGGGAGGAATAAAAGATGAGTGTGCTTGGCAAAGCACCTGCACGGAAGAGCTCTGCTAGGGATGATGAGAGATTTCTGTAGAGCCAGCTCCGGGAGAATCCCTGCAGAGAAGAGAGGCGAGTGGGGGCAGAAGTGTTTGAGGAAAGATCTGAAATAGATGAAGAAAGGTGAAACATGCAAATGGCTTTGGGATTGCAAATTATAGCAGCCCTGCTGCAGAAGCAAAGCCTCCACTGCCAGCACTAAGCTCCCAGACTCCCTGCACGGGTTAGAGGGGAAGAACCAATGCATGGGAGAAGATTCAGGGAGTGCTCAGCAGGGACCTGTTTAATGCGCATGTTGGGGAAAAAGTATGAAGAAGTGAGAACCAGACTTGCTGCTGTTCCCCTGTACGAGCTCTGTGCAGTGCCATGCCTGTTCCCACTTGTCTGGAAGGCAAGCAGCTGAGGACCACGCGGTCGCTGTCACCAGACATCGCTGTGGTCAGCCCTGAGATCATGCCTTATGCCCTGCCAGTCTCCAGGGTTTAACTGCTTCATTCAGGGATGTAGAAAGGCATCTCCATGGCAAGGGAAGTCAGTGCTCGGAGCCTGCCTGCAGCGAGGGCAGTGTTGGCAGGGCCATCCATGGTGGTCAAGCTGTCCTTTGTGATACGTCCCTGTACAGCTTCCCACCTTGCTCAGAAGGAGTGACAATCACTTGGTGCAGAGGAAAACAACATGCATGAGACAACGAGTCTCTCATCTCTTACTCTCCCTGGAGAAGGGAAAGCTCCATCCCAAATCTCTGCTCCAGCGATGCTGGGTTCAGGATAGTGAAGTTGTCAGGGGACCTAAGGCTGGTGCCCAGGCCCATGCACCCCAGCCAGTATGAAACAGACTTGGGATCCTACTGCATAGGCTATATTGGATGTAAATGCTGAAGCCAAGGAGCTTACAGGCATGTCCAAGAACTCAGGAAACTTCACTGTAATCAACAGAGTTGCCCATAGTCCTTAGGCAGCAGCTGAGCAGGGATTTAGGGAACTGTGTCTTGGGAGGAGTGAGACACAATCCTTTGTGTTTCCAGTCCCACAAATGACTCTAGTGGTGGCTTGGCTTTCCACCTGGTCTTTAAAACTGACCTTGTCTCTTGTGCTGCAGTCCATGTTACCAAGCTAGGTACTGTGTGCTGATTTTTAGGGTGTTTTCTCTATCCTGTTTTTGCCCACATGCCGTTCTCCTCAACTTTTAAAATATTAGCAGACTGCCGTTTAGGACTGAAGCCTCACACAGGACTAAGCTTGAATACGGACTACTTGACTGAAAACTGTCAGACGAGAGCTTTAAAGCGTACCTGGAACAGTTGTGAATGGTTTAAAACCTAGTACAATATTTTCTAGCTCCTTTCTTTAGCCTCTAGCCCTAATTTTTTATTTCATCACATCAGTTTTAAAACTAGTGAAATAGAGACTACAGAGAAGGTATAACAGGTCCCAAATTAACACTTAGTGGCAAAATCAAATGCGAACGCTTTCCTCGTTTTGAGCAGTTTAGCAAATGGTCTAGAAAAAGGAATATGGTGCAGGGCCATCCAGCCCAAGTTCATCAGTTCAGCTGCCACCTGCAAGAAGTTAACAGAAGTTCTTGCCAGCAAATGCCTGCTTGGCAGTCTGCAGAGGAGTGCTGCTTGTAACTTCACCCTGTGTAAGTACTTGAGGTTGCTGTGTGTCTTTGCGGCCAAGAAAGTCATGGTCTTTGGTCTCTTCTCCCAAGTAACAAGTGATAGGACAAGAGGAAACGGCCTCAAGTTGCCCTAGGGGAGGTTTAGACTGGATATTTGGAAAAAAATTCTTCACCAAAAGGGTTATTAAACATTGGAACGGGCTGCCCAGGGAAGTGGTTGAGGCACCATCCCTGGAGGTATTTAAAAGATGGGTAGACATAATGCTTAGAGATATGGTTTGGTGACGGTTTTTGTCAGAGTTACGTTGATGGTTGGACTAGATGATCTGAAAGGTCCCTTCCAACCTAGGCGATTCTATGATTCTCTGATTCTAAAACCTCCCTGTGCCCATGGGAGCAGAGCAAGTGCCAGGCCGGATCCTGCATGGCCAGCCAGCAGCTGACCCGAGCCCGGCTACTGGGGCTCGTTGGCACAGGCCACCCCTATCGCCCGGCCCAGGGAAATGTGACGGGACATTTACATGTCGCCAGGCTGGAGGGACTGGTGGAAACTGGTCTCAGGTCAGCAGCTCCCATCGCTGCCACCCGGGATATAAACACAAGGAAGGAAACATCTTACAACTGTATGTGGGCTTCACGCAGCTACCTGTGTTAAACATTGGCAGATGAACCCCCCAAAACTTTTGGAAAATTCAGATTTAAACTTTGTAAGTGGCCTCTATCTTGCTAATCAAACCTAACACCCCCGTTTCCCTACTCAACCCCAAACACGGCATGTTTGAAATTCAGGTGCAGAGAGAAATTTCACACCTTTAAACCACACCATTCCCCACTTCCTTATAGCATGCCAGACATGCGCTTCCTTTCTTTTTCCCTTTCTGGATCAGTATGAGCACCTTTAACACTTCCAGGGTTACTCTCTGTAAATATTATCTGGCAAATAAATACCAGAAAAGAAGGGTCATTTAAGTCGAGGGACAATTCTAGAAGGACAAATGGGTAGGAAGGGGCCCAGGGTAAAGCTATGTTGGAAATTAAAGGTTTCCTGGCATCAGAGAAATGCAGCTCTGGAGCCACCGTTCTGTAAGCAGACATGGGAGAAAAAGAACTGGATAATTTTTGCACAAGCCACACTAAAGGGAATAGATCATATGATTGCCTGAATCTCCCAAAAGCCAACCCCAAGGCTCGTCTTCCTAATGGCACTTGCAGTGGGGCTAAATAACCAGGACTTGTTATTAGAGTATATTTCAGGAAGAGTTTCATGGTAAAATTGGTGGCTTCCCACCACCTTGTCAGTCTCCCTGTTCCTAACTGAAAAGTTCCCTTGTTTTTTGGTTTGCATTTTGCTGTAGTTTTTTAATATTGTTTAGCAATTACAGATCCTGCTCATTATGCCCACAGCAAACTAAGCAGAAGAGGAGCTTTCAATCAAATCCATTGAATTCTGGGTATCTTTTGCAGCTCCCTTGGTTGTTTTTTTTCCAGTTAAAACCCTCTGAGTGTTTTGCAGCGATGTTATTAGTGAACTGCCTGCATATAAACAACATTACCACATTATTTCCATATGTCCAAATGATTAACTCCGCTTCTGCTTGTCTTCATTTTATTTTTTTTTTTAGATAACTAACCAAGTTTCTTAAGTGTATACTCAGGTCAATGAACTCAAGAGCTAATGCTCAAAGAGGAGGACTTATAGGGAAATAATAAGAGCTCAATAAGGATTTATGAGCCTCTTTTTGGTAAGGCAGAGGCAATAGTGACAGGTACGTTATTACCATATGCCAAATATTTAGTTTTTTGCTGGAACAAGTTTGATAGTGACAGTTGACTTCCCCTGGGGCAAATGGCCTCTTATGAACATTATCTTCACTGTCAGCCTTGTTGGATGTCTTGAAGGACAAGCTGAGAACCAAGTGGGAGCTGGATAGCAAGGGGCTTATGCATAGGGATGAGCCCCGGGCCACGGATAAGTGGGGTAAGGAAACCTGGTGTTACCAGTTCCAAGCTGTATCTGTTACTGGGTAATTAGAAGATTTCGATCTTCAGGGGTGCACAAACTCTGTTATCCACCCAGCCATTCTCTGAATTATTCACAACTCAGTTAAAAAGATAAGGGGGTGAAATATAAGATGTATGCACATAAATCATAGTGAGATCTTGCCACTACCTGCTATGGTCAAGAACGAAACCCAGCTTCCATTACAATCTCTTTTTCTCACACATTCCTAACTTAGGAAATAAAATAAAAACAGAAACAAAACCTCTGAAGCAAATATATTTGCTTTGGTCATTCCCCAAGATTAATATTTAGGGGAAGTTTAACTATCACCTTTTTGCCTTCACCCAGAAGTTTTTTTCCTCTAAAAAGAAAACACACACAGAAATTAAATGCAAAGTGTTCAAGTTAACAAATGCCAGGGTATGGAAAAGTTTCTAATCGCCTTATTGTCTGACACTGCATTTTGTATTTATCCTCCTTAGATTGAATATAAAGTTAAATAAATTAATATATATAGTCTAACTGATACCTCCAGACTAATCAGGAGGACAGTTTTTCAAAGTCAGCAATAGCTCAGTTGAAAAGAGAATAGGAACTGCAGAGCAGCAAATATTTTAGAAAAAAATCTGGCCTTTTTCTTAGGTAGTCAAGGCTTCCCCTGATGAGTGGAGGAAGTATCACTCTCCCACCAGTTTGCCCCTCCGAGTAAAGTTGCTGAGATGATATTGGTTGTGCAGCTTGAATTTTCAAAATTTTCTACAGTGCACCATTTTGAAGTTGTGTTTTCTCAATGTGATTAGGCAATATACAGTGCCATGCTGAAAAAGGGGGAATTGTGCACTCACGGAGAATGAAATGATCCATTAGAACAATACGTGTATTAATAGAGAATTTCAGTGAATATTTAATATTATAAGAATGTCACTTGGAGTTACAGTTGACTTATACATGCAATCCCATCGACTTTAATTGAGGACAAAATTTGTTACTTCTCTTTTCTTTAACAAATCGTTCGTTAAATGGTTGTGAGTTCTCTACTGAACCATGTGGCACTCGAAAAGAACAGTATCTTCATTGCTCATTTATGATTTCTGCTGAAAGTCTCCATTAGGCTTGTAATTTTGCCTTACATTATCGAATGTACTAATGGAATTGCCCTCTTCTGGGCCACTTTTTACTTTGCAACAACAGTTTCCATGTTTGGTTTTAATTTTATTTCCACTCCTTCAGGCTGGTTTTTCTAATAAGTTTCTCTGTGTGAGGCGCAAGGGCTTAGGTGTCTGGATGCTGCAGGCAATACCGTGCTATTCTGTAAATCCAGTGCCTACTTGGATGGTGTTAGAGGACACAAGGTCATAGACCAAATGAATTTAACACACTTACGCTGTAATAATCTCCTCACAGTGAAATGCATGCAGCGCCTTGTTGCTATTAAGAAATTGGTTAATTAAAATAAGAAAAACAATTGGAATTGTGTGCTATTACACACATTATTGTGGTCATTACATCAAAGAAGGATCAGGGTCTGCGACCTGGCTCAGGTCCTATAGTTCACAAAGCTCTGTGGATAGTTTAGTAAATTCCTAGGCATCAGCGGTATTTTTAGGCAACAAGATGGGCAGCTTTAATGTCTGTATACATTTTATGACATGGAAAAATTGCTAAATAATTTTACATGCTTTGATCTTCATGGCACTGATGATGATACTTTCATTGATGGCTTGAGTAGGTGCAGCTTTTTTAACCTGGTAAAGTAGTGAAGGTGTTCACCAGTATTTGGACCAGCTCTTACAAATACTGTATTCCCTTGACTATAATTTATGTTAACAGGTGATGTGGACACGGAGTACTTGGAACTGTACTGATGGGGTCGATATTACCAGATGCTCAGCGATCCGACGAGATGCTGAGAGATTTCTAGTGAAGGCAGCGAGAGGCAGACTGTCAGCTCCTGGCTGGCTTGAGCCTTTGCAGAACACAAATTAGCTCCTATCTGCTTCTCTGCACTTTTGCTGAAAGTGCTCGCTCTTTCACGCTGGCTAGTTATCGCTCTGCTTTCTTATTGCTTATGAAAAAGTAACAGAGTAATCAAAGTCAGTTTTCTTATAATTGTATTGAAGTAGTGATTTAGTGGGACATCATATTTTTCTGGGAAGATTTTACAAAGCTTGTTTTAGTCATCTGGAATGGAAACACACAAAGCAGTGCAGTCCCAGTATCCAGTTAAGGATCATTGGAAAAAATACGCAACATCATATATAATAGAGTTGGACAGTTTATTTATTTGGAATAAAATACCAAAGAATTGCTCCAATTAGAGTGATATTTGTCCAGACCATCTTTGTTGGACATGAAAAGAAAATATTGTGCTCTTCTCGCTGCTCTTTTTTGGGTTTTTCTTTCTCTCCTCACACTTTCTGGATCTCCTGGCTTGCTTGCTTTCACGCCTACTGCAAGCAATACAATTTAAGAAAAGACCTACAAATTGAACTGTTGTGTTTGTTACTATACACCTGTATTCAAACAAAATAAAAGGCAGCGTTTGAAGACAGATATAGCCTGCTGACATCACCGTGGAGGTCTTTCCGAGGGCCTGGAAATCTGTCTAGTGTAGAGAGGGGAACAGAAGGACGCACACCTTTTTTTCTCCACTCTTCATTTACACAGAAAACATCAGGGTCTGAGCTCTGTCTGTGTCTGGCAATCTCCTGGACATGAACATTTTGTGCAAGACCACAACAGGAAAAGACGGCGTGCTCCTGAAAATTAAGACAGGTCTTTAAGAAGATAACAGCCCACGGAGATGCTGCCCTGCTGGCAGCCAGTCTAGTCCTGAGCACACAGACCTGCGTCTTGGTGCCTCCTGTGGGCAAGCGCTCACTTCTGCAGCCGCTTTCCTGGCATGTGGCTGTATGAGCTGCAGCTGCAGTGAAGGTCCTTGCTCTGTTTCTCAGTGTGGATTGTAGATGTTCAGCGCTGCAGCAAGAGCAATCCAGAAGTTTCCTGGGAGGTGCTCAAACTCAGGGGCTGGTAGAGTTTGTCAGGAGAGGTGCCCCACAGGTGCTTCATCCCTCAGGACCTGCCCGTTCCCACGTAAATCATGGCAGAGTTCAGATTTAATTTTGTTTTCTTCACATAAATCATACTTAAATTTGAAGCTTATAGCTAACTCTACCTCTTTCTGCTATGCAGAATGCAGGATGAACATAACATATATTCCCTAAAACGTCAGATGATGTTCCGGAGGGCCGCAAAGAGCCATGAGCTGCATGAATAATAACTGTAAACCTCCTGACACTCTTGGTAGTATTTTAACCCATTGTCCTTCTTCAGGCAAGAGAAAAAAATCCTGTCTCACTCTGTGTCTGCACACATAGCACTAGTATGATTCATTACGCTTCCCTTCTTTCTCAGAAGCTGCCTTCCCAGCCGTTTGGTCTTCATATGTTCTTTCACAGAACTGAATTGGGCATCTTTTCAGAATTACAGAGCAAAATGTTCACACCATAATCACAAGATGGAAGAAGCTGGGTTTTTTTTCAGGCACTTGGGCATATGCATTTGTTGCCTGCAACATATTTCCAGTCTCAGTGGTGGATATGGTGCTCACAAAAGGGTTAATGACTTCTCTGCAGTTGCTAGGTAATGCTGTCTTGTCATTGGGACCACTTACTAGTTAGTGACAGCCTTTCTGATGATGTAATGCTTAAATAGTAATTGTGGAGTGCATTAAATTACCTTTTTATTTTTCTTGTTTCCTTTAGAAAGCTAGGAAATGAAACATAAAAGCCTGCAGCATTGTGATATTATGGCTGCGTGGATAAATCAACCAAAAGCCAGAAAATACAGAAGCTGAACATTAGTCTAAGGAGACATCTTCAGCTCTGAGGGAGTGAGCTCTCTTGCTAATGTATTGTAGCACAGCTTTTGGTAGAAAGTACTGTTGCTTCATGGTTCTTGGACCAATGCGGATTGAAATGATGGGTCCAGGTGACGGATCACTACAATAACAAATACAGAAATGTCAAATGGGCTATATTGCAGTTAAAAATTCCTTTGCTCGCTTTCGTTTTATTTTTCTCACTTCCGTTTAATTCAGCAATTAGAGCCACTGTTATAAAATGACAGGCACTGTTTGGATTCAAATTATTTTTGGACACAGACCAAACTGCTCAAAGCCACATGCAGACTGAGGTGCAGCCGGGACCCATGTGGTCAGGTCAGTTCCAGAGGTACATTCTTTGGATATCAGATCTGAAGTAGTTGCTAATTTGTTCCTAGGTAACAGGAAAACACATCAAAACGAATAAAACTATTCAACATTTCGTTCTCACTTCTGTTCATTTCATTCAGCCAAGTGGTCCAACCCCAGATCCCTCTTTTCCTACCCTGGGAAATACCAGAGGAAGAAGAGACTCAGTGGGGTTTTACACCCTTAAAATCCTCAGAGCTCACGAGGGCCCTTGACCCTGGTTGTGGCACACCCCACCCGTGTTTTTTGCTCTCTCAGCCTCCTGGGACCCTCTCCTCCAAACCCCCTGCCCACCCCCAGCTTCGTGTGGACCAGGGCTGCTTTGCTGACGCCTGCCCCCAGGTTGCACAACCCCAAACAAGCGCAGACTCAGCGAGCGCTCCCAGATCAGCGTGCCAATGCCTTCTTTCATGTGGCCTTTTCCTTTTTCTCCGCAAACATCTCAGACCATGAAATAGCATTGGGAGTCTGGGGACTTGGGGTGATTACAAAGTGTCTGACTACCTTTTCATGCAAGCGGGGCAAATCCACTTGTGGATGCCATCCCCGAGGCAGGCTCTTACCCTAGATTAGAAAGCAATCACACAATGAGAGGAGTGGGTATTTATATAGCTGGCACCATACAAATGGGGAGAGAAAGGTGTGGGTAAACACCAGATTCTTTTTTTAATCTCTCTACGTGATCACTTTGAACCCTTTGGCGACTAGGAGAAACTGCATGCTCACTCCAACCTACATAATTGTGCTGAGCTCAGCTCATGTGCCTGGATGTTGCTGAGAGTAGCTGTCTTAGCCAGCAGCAGCGGCAACCCAGCATCTTTGTATTTCCCACTTGTCAAATTGAAAGGTCCTATTTCAGGCTTTCCCTTATGTATACTCCCACAGTGCTGCGTTCAGTGGACACATGAAAGGAGACCGATTGCTCTCTGAGATGTGTGTGGGATTCAGTGCCAGGAGAGAACAAGAAGTCTGCAGGCTTCAGCGCCCAGCTTTTTCATGCCGCTGACAAAACTGGCAAGAATAAAATATGCAGGCTGAAAGGAAAAGGGAGACAACTGTACCCTTACGGGACCCCTTCTCTGTTTTTTGGGAGATATAGTCACAATAATGGTGGGCAGAGCATAGAAAACAACGCACAGGATGAGATCGTTCTCGTAGTCGGGTTCAGTACAGGTATTATTTACCAGAACCGCAGTGTACAGAGCCTTTTCGCAGGGCAAGTCTCTCCTATGACAGATCATTCAAATGCTTGTGGCAAGTACAGCAACTGCTGATATGAAAAAGTGGCAGTAGGAAAATAACTGACTACAGATTGTGAACCACTTTAGATAGATAGATTTTATTATACTACGTTGAGTTTTAAGCCTGTATGTAGGTAGCTATACTATAATAAGGATGGTGAAGTATCACCACAGCTGTGAATGGCATTACCAGTCACATTTGCTTCCATTTGATGAGATGGGAGATTTCATCCTACTCACTCAGTTGTCTCATCTCGAAAAGCATAATCACCTTATGCAAATACCTGATGTATAATGCATGGTCCCAGCCAAGGGAGCATGCACCGTGTTGGAGTCATCCCATTTTGCACGCGCGTTTCACAACAAAGGCTGATATAGGATGGGGAGAGATTTCGCTACATCACTACTGAAACTGAACTGTCACTTTGGTACTCTTTAAAAATACTTTTCCCTCTAAGGATCAGTGCTCTCTGCAAACATCAGTTACACCAACCCGTATAACTGCGCTGACTGAGTGTCCTGCAATGCCAGCAGTCACCACTACCCCTGCCTTCCAGCGAAAGGACACAGCATCCCAGCAGCCCGCCTGTCCTCTTCCAAGCATAAATCTTGGCACAAAGTGTGGCCCCAGATTATTCACCTGCTCTGTGGTGCATCTAGCCGTGGACAACTAGAGTCACCCAAGTGCCACCTGAAGCAGTCCTGGCAGTGCTGCCCACAGGGACTTGTCTGCAGCTCCTGTGTTTGGGCCTCCACAAGTGAGCAGCGTTTCCTCTTCACTCTCCTTTGGCTTGGGAGACGCAGAACATTGTCTTCATTCACTGGCTTTGCTGGAGCAGACTTGGTCTTTGCTTTAGCTAGCACAAGGAATACATAGATCAAAGCCAAATAGCAGAATACACATGTATTTCCCAGTCTCCATTCCCTAAATGTATCTGAGCTTAGGTCAGCATCTATCCACAGTCTTTCCCCACACTTTTGTGGCTTCTGCATGGATCCACAGATCTTCCCCTCTTCTTGCAACCATTTCCTTTGACCATGGCTCATTCTGCCAGTGACAAGGTCTTGGCTAATATAAAAGCCTTCTCCAAGGCTTTCTTTTTCTCCTTACATGCACCCTGCCAGGTTAACGAGTTCTAGCACCAACATCTGCCTTTTGCTGCTGGCAGTTTCTGAGCTCTGCTGTGGTGCAAATATCCACCTGGTTTTACCTCCCAGCCAGCCCTTGACGAGCCCCCCTGCGCAGTGGGGTGGCTGTGCAGAAGAGCCGTGGGGGGAGCTGTGGGACCTGCACCCCTACACACCCCCTCCCTGAGTCAGAGACACCCACGGGTCTGGGCAGAAGCAGGAGATTTGGGGGCCCATGAGGAGCTCTGCTCCATCTTCCTTCACCTAGCACTGTCCAGTCCCAGTTCTAGACTGGGGACGTGTGTTTTGTCCTCCTCCCAGTTCAGTGATGGTTCCCTTCACCAAAACCCTCTTAGCGGTAGCTTTGGGCTCCCGACGAGTTATTTCTATTCTGTACGTGTGCTGGGGCATTCTCATCAAACGTCTGCAAAGGTTTGTTTCTGCCTCTCCCCTCCTCAATAAATCTGCAATTTGGGAAGCAGATTTCATTCTGCTGATTCTGTCCGACTGTTTATTATGCTGGATTTCTAAGGCACTTATGCTTGGCTCGGTGATTCCTCAGAAAGGGAATGGTGCCTATTGTAGTTAACCCTGTAAAATGTCTAATGAATAATTAAATAGCATGTTGTCTGTAATTCAGCTTTGTCAGTTTGGTCAGTCAATTGCTGGTTGCTGCTCCTATCAGACAAAAACTTTGCTGTGAAGCTTGTTTAAAATTCAGCATTTGTTAATTAGCATTGTTCCGAATGTAATTCTAAGTGCCACTTCTTCAGGCAATTCAAGAGAGCAATGTAGAACTTCGGTGTCTCTATGGAGACCATCTATAATTTAAAAGACAGAAACAACAGTTTAATGCCTTGTAATACTTAAAAAAATCACCAGTAGCTCTTTCCAAAATACCCCCAAAATACAAATAGAAAAAAGATTGTGCCCTACTAGTATGCGAAGCCAATTTGTTGGAGATCGCTGAATTGTGATAGAGATGATTCAGTGAAACTCGTTGAAGGCTAAGTTAAAGCACCAGGATTAGTCTCAGGGGTTTAAATTAAATACTCAATAAATATTTAAAATGCAAAAGATCAAATCGTTAGGCACATGTGCCAGCTGTAGGAAGGTAAAAGCATTTTGTTGGATTTATGCACAGAAAGACCAAGAAATGAATTCAACAGCCCTGCTAACCATCTGGCTCGCAGGACCGTAAACCATGACTGATCTTGAGTTCCAGGGCAGAAGCGAAGCGGGTTTGATCACCCACACCGGGCATCGTGCCTCCAGCAACGCCTCATATCCGACGCTTCAGAGAAAAACAACTTTGGGCATGACAGAAAGACAGGGTCTCCTGTAATTAACCAGCAACCACACAGGCGAGCTCTGATGAATGAGTAATGCGAGATGTATGTACAAAGCCGTGCCTCCTCCTGCACGGAAGTATTACGGCTGATCAAAATCCAGTGCTGAAGCTGGTGGTGCTGCAGCAGGTTGGGGAGAGGAGAAATGACTGCCTGCAGCAGGGCACCGGGATAAACACAGCTCCTGGGGCTCTCCGGGCTTGCAGATGCCTCACCGACACCTCGGAAACTCTATAATTGTGGACAGTGTTGGGCATGATGTGGGAAAAATAGACAGAGAGCAAAAGCCATGTTCCCCACAGCTGAGGAGCAGAGTAAAGGTGAAAGCTGATGGGGCAGAAGAGAAGGTCCCAGCAGCCATGAAAGAGCCCCATCCTGGTCCAGACCTACCCTTGGTACGTGGCAGCTTCAGGGAGCTCCCTGGTCTGGTGGCATGCCATGAAACCAGCAGGGAGGGTGGGAACAGGCAACCAGGAAAGGAGGAAGAGACAGGAGACAGCCTGGGTGGTGAGTACAGCCCTTCTCCAAGTTGTGTTGGAGGCACCAGATATGAGGTGGGGTAAGCCCCATCCCACGATGGATGGGGAAAACAGCACCTCGCGAGGCCCAGCACGGTACCAGGCAGGTTTTGGGCAAAAATACTGCATGCCCTGAATTTTACAGGTAAAGGGGAACACGATGAGTACAAATCTTACCATGCAACCTGCGGGAAGAGGTAGGATAAAAGGTACTGCCTGAAAAGAGTAAGCAGAAGCTAAAGAAAACTTCTAAAACTGAGGTCTTTGTTGCTCACATTTCTCTATACCTTTTTCAAGCTTGCCTTGCAGTTGAGAGCTTCTGCTCTCCTAGTGTGAAATATCTTAAAATAAATAACGCTATCTTCTCCAATGGTGCATTATAATCAGAGTAGGAGTTTTTAAAAAGCCAAGCGGAAATGTGTGGTCTAATTTTTAGCTGAGTTGATCAGAGATCAGTTTTCTTACATCCTTAAAGGTATTTTAATAAAGTAGGATTTCTTATTATACCTTGTTAGATCACAGGAAATATTTACTACTCAAGTTTGTTAAGGAATACATTTTACCTTCTTCATTGTCTTATTTCCTTTGCCCCTTCAGCAATAATGTTCATTAGTGTCTGCAAAAATAGACATTTAATGAGATGTTTACTTCATTTAATTAAAGTCTAATATTTTCTGCCTGGAGTACAATACCTACTTAGTGCTTTTTTTCTACATTAGATACATGTTAACTACATAACTGGATATTAACAGTGAACAGGGATTTTGTTCTTTAATACCAGTAATTCTATTTGTTTCCTTATTATTCACTCACTGTTCCAGCTGATGTCAGTGGAAGGACACCTATAGGAAAAGCGTGATCAGACAACTCAATGCACTTTGTATTTCATGTGCAGCAGTATTTTTCTTGAAGAAATAAATGCTCTTTGCACACCAGCTTTAGTTTTTAGGTGGCTTACGTGATTTATTGTCTTTCAACCTCTTCATTTGGAGCACTAGGGTATATGCAGCCATGGGATGAAAGAAACGCTTTGGTCATGGCAGTTTTCAGAAGTCCTTCTTGGCATACAATTAGGGATGGCTCACTCTGCGGCTGCCCTCACCAGCTCGATGCTCTCAGCTCACTCACTTTTGTCTCCTTTTCCCCCTTTATTTTCTTGCTGCCCCAATATGCAGTCTTGCTATACGTGACTAGTTATCGGAGCCTTCAGCAGTCATCTTGAAACACTGCCTTTGCGGAAGCCACCAGCTCGCGCTGAGATCCCACTCCTCCCAGGTGGTGGGGTGCTCGTCCAGCCAAAAAGCTGTACACACTACACCCCTTAAATGCCTGCAAGAGCACATATCGGGTGCAGTTCTGCAGTCTCTGGTCCAGCAGAGGTTAAACCAGTGGTCCATGGCTACAAAACCCTGAGCCTTGCATCGCAGCTGTTTGTGAGATAAGAGGGTGAGTAGCTGGAAGCTCCATACCTCTTTCTCCCTACAAAACCAGCATGTGTATCAGGGCACAGCCCGTCACGCCAAGCCAAACAGCAGTAGAGCTGGATCAAGCCAGTTGGATTTTGGCACGAGCCTTACGCCCGAATATCAGTCTTTCTTAATTAGCCAACATTTATCCTGAAATTATGCCTCATCGACACAGCCATATTCCTGTTGAACTTTTTTTCTTTTCTGGTGGATCAGCCTTACTTGACCGAAAAAAAGAAAAAAGGCAGCAAAGAAATACCTCATCAAAAATGATACCTCCTTCCACCTCCAGCTCCAGGGAGGGAGTGTTTCACGAATCAATGAAGCTGGAATCAGCTGGTGTTTGTACCACAAAGGCATCCTGTCTGGAGCCAAAGGGGCCCCACCTCTCTCATCAGATGTATGTCCATTTTGAAAAAAAAATTAGGTTCTCCCTTCATTGCATTTCCTCGCCTTTCTGTCTGCTGGTGTAAATAGATGCAGGACAGATCTTAAGAGTCTGTATGATGCCTTCTGACCCGCTGGATTGCACTTGAGATATCTGCTTCAGACCTCTCTCTTAGCATCATGTCTCTTCCACTGCAGACTACGTCAGCTATTACTGTGTTAAGAATATTAGAAGTGTTTTTAAAAATGTAGTAAATTAAAACCTACCATATTTCTTATGTGTCTCTTCTTCCTTTCCAATGTCATTGTTTGGGCAATACATCATAAAAACCGCCTCACTACAGTGATGTACGGCACTAATCTATCATGCGAGCACTATCTTTTTGGTGATATATTAGAACAATGCATCATTAAAACACCATTGATGGAGATATATATTACTCAGCTACCGACTGGCTAACAACAACATATATATTGGGACTTAGATAGCTTTAATGTGTTAAATCAAAAGTGCATCTAAAATAATAATAGCCGAATGCTGTTAAGAATGGTGTGAAGTCATATATTAATAGGCATAATGAGAGCCTCTGCAAGACATTTCAATTAAAAAAAAATGTTGCTTTAATGAAGTGGTGGAAGCTGCCCTTCTGCCACCCACATTGTTTTCCTGTTCCAGAATGGGCCAGAAAGGAAAGAAAAAGGCAGAATGAAAAGATATAGGGCAATAGTCCAAAGGCATCACTGCCTCCTACGGCTTTGATGGGAAATAAGAAAAATAATAAAAGCAAGTGAAAATTTAAATGGAGAAAAGCAGTACCATTCCTTTAGGATTTTCTGACAGCTTTGGGTCCTTTTAATATCCCCGACTTTGAAGTTAAAACAGGGTCTCTGATCTTTAATAAACTGAAGTGAGGTGTACCATGGATGTGGGCACTAATAAGAAGAACGAAAGGGAAACATGACTGTATGTGATTCATTAGCTTCTAGCAAATTATGTGGCTTTGTCCTGGAGCACTTGTTAAATTCCCTGTCTTTTTCTAGAATGATTCCCTTTGCCCAAATGAAAATATGGGGTCACATCTTGTGAGGAAAAACCGTGTTGACAGAGCCCTTCACAGACTATTTCCACTTGTACCGGAACATAAGATACTCCTGCAGTTTCTGGACGTTGGTGGCTCTTCCTGACCCCATCTTTTGGGAATATTCAGGAAATACTCGGGGTCAGGGAGAGGCCATTGCATTCTTCTATGTGGGTCCTCTTTGCCTAAAGGCAGAAGCTGTGTTACAAACCTGCTCTTGTTCCTTTGGGGGGATGTTTCTGGTTTTGTAGGGATTCTCAATGACCTGTAAGCTAACTTCTTTTAAAAATTATCCTCTCTTCAATTTACAGGGTGAGAACACTCTACATGGTTAATAATTTCATCTCATAACCCACCTTTGAACTATAGAAAAATTAACTCATTTTTCAAAAGCTTATTACAGCAAAGCATAACAACTGTTTTATCCAAGCTCAAGGAGCTTATTGGTGTCAGAGCTGGGGCTGAGGTAGTAGGGTCCTTTCATGTTTTCCTAGACTTTAAACCATATTTACCTGCCAGAACTTCCAGTGGTCCTTCACATTTGTTAATCAGTTCTTATCAGTCTGATTTCTTATATTACCACATTACCAGCTTAACCAAACTTCCAGGGCCACTATCACAGCACAGCAGGTTCAGCTCTGTAATATACAATAAAAATCACATATTCCCAATCTATCTTTATTTCTAAAGAGCAAAGCGGATGATTATGCCAGAAAGAAGTATTCTGTGGGCAGGGTTTGGAAAGGATAATCCAAACTCCAGGCTAATTTCTAAGGTGCAGATGAACCCTGGTCTGCAAAATGAGAAAGCCGCCTACTAATATTAGACTAAAATCAGGATATGTTGTGGTTCAGTGATGAAACTGCAAATTGTTCAGCTATATTAACAGAAGGAGAGAGACAGGGGAGCAGGTAGCAGCAGGTTCAGCAGCACAGGGAAACCACTTGGTAGCATTTTGTAATGATGGGGGAGGGAGGGAGTATGTTTCCGACGCCTGAGGGATCATTTTCCACACAAAGACCTTTCGCTGTGTACAGCCTTGAGTACATCCTGCACTCCACCAAGGCATTCAGCATTGCCAGGCATTGGGTCACCACATGCCCTATAAGTTCCAGTAATTAATTTCCCTTTCCACCGAAAGAATATGTTACATTAATGAATATCATTGACACAGTGAGGTGGCCGCGAATGTCCTGGTTCTGCTGTTAGTGGTGTGATGTAGGACACAGGCAGAAAATAAACTGCCTGGTAGTTAAAAGGTATTGTCTGGGAACATGATATGGATGTGAAAATTCAGTAGCACAGGGCACTGCAAACTCATCTGTTCTTTTTGCAGCTTAGGCCATATTTCTTCTTGTGGCTTTCAGCAAGTCCCTCAGGTTTTCTGAGCCCAGTCCGTAAAATCAGCCTTGCAGTCTTTTGTCATGTCCCACATAAGGGAGCATTAACGGTTGATTCATTCTTGTTTGAAAATTGCTGTGAAGATGAAAACTGCAGTATAAATTCTGCCTATTGTTCCAGTGGCCTCCTGATTTCAAAGGCTGCTGGGGTTAAAATGGTAGGAGACTGATTTAAGTGGAAATCAAGACGTGGTGTGGCTGATGCAGGACTCAGAACATGTTCACCAGCAGCAGCCCGAGTGGGAACGATGCACGGAGAGATGATACATAAAGCTCTTCAATACCACAAAGGCTCACATTAAAAAAATCTCATTACTGCCTTTTGCTCTCTCTAGCCACTGTTCGTACAACTCTATTGGGCTCTGGCAGTAGTGAGAAACACGTTAATGAAACAGAACAGTATCTGGACCATCTGTGAAGGATATTGTGTCAGGTTGTATGATGAGATACACAGACATCCTTTGGAGTTTGCCAAGAGCGAGACAATAATATGCACGCTTAGAATAAAAACCCTGCCTTTGCAAGCAGACAGCAAAACATCAGAGGGGCAAAGAGGTGGGAAGAGACGCTCACACTGTGACACAAGCGGCTCTGTCAGAGTGCATGAAAGGAGCTGACAAGTGCTCCATCAATGCCTCTCATAAAACCAGCCAAGGTAAGAAAAGAGGTGAATACCAAAGCGATGGATACCAGCGTGCACGCCTGGGTTACAGCCAGAGCACAAACCCATGAATCCACACCACAAGGATGGCGCGGCTGCTTGTGGCTGCAGACAGGAAAGCCGGTGCAGGAAAGAGCCCAGACACTTTCACTTGGATTTTCTCTTTAAGAAATGGAACAGCAAAAATAGCAGGGTTAATTAATAACCTTGAAAATTCATCATTAATTAAAACCCAGCACTGACTCATTGAAGTCCAGGCATATTGGGCACTCACAGTGTGGGTGATGATGCTGGAGAAAGAGCCTTAATCTCACCTAATTGAATTCACTGGGGATCTGGGCAGCCTCCACGACAGCGCTGAAATGGGCTCGGGAACGGGAAGGTCTCCGAGTGGTGTGCTCACCACTGTCGCCTGTAAGGGAGCTGAAAGCCACTGGGAGAGCTGGGGCAGCCTGGAAGCAGGAGCTGCATCTGGGAGCTGACCTGACACCCAGTGAAATCTGTGGAAAGGGCCCCATACATAAGGCCAAAAAATGCTCTAACTCTTGCGTTACGGTGTGATTGCCATCACATTCTCTGCATCACGGCTGTGTGTGTTGGGATAACCCATGAGAGGACCCATCACTCTAGGTGCTGCACATACCTGCAGTGCCAGCCTGGCCCCACAGCTCAGGGCTGGCCTCAGCCCGGACCAGCAGCCTGTGCCTCTGCCAGCCATAGAATCACAGAACCATAGGGTTGGAAGGGACCTCTGGAGATCATCTAGTCCAACCCCCCTGCCAGAGCAGGGTCACCTAGAGCAGGTTGCACAGGAATGTGTCCAGGTGGGTTTTGAATGTTTCCAGAGTTGGAGACTCCACCACCTCCCTGGGCAGCCTGTTCCATTGCTCTGCCACCCTCAGGGTAAAGAAGTTCCTCCTCATGTTTAGGTGGAACTTCCTATGCTCAAGTTTGTGCCCATTGCCTCTTGTCCTGTCCCCGTGCACCACTGAAAAGAGCCTGGACCCATCCTCCTGACACCCACCCTTTAAGTATTTATAAGTGTTGATAAGATCCCCCCTCAGCCGTCAGATCCCCCCTCAACCATCCATGAGGCCCAGGATAAGATGGAAACAGCGTACAAGCATGTGGAAAAAAATGCCACCCAACAGGGAAGAAGCTGAAAATGATTCAGCACGTTATTTTACTATGTGGTTTCCCGGGTAGCCCAGGCTGCTGTGCAATGACACGGTGTATGGGACCAGCTTTCCCGGGAGCAAAGCGGCGCCAGATGGTCTTGTAACCTACCAAGGTGCCACTGCGCTCCCCGCAACAGCCCTTTCCCTCCACACGTTTAGAGGACCAATAATAATTAATTAAAACCTTGCCCTTCTACACTGCCTTTCAGTCATGGCATTTCATAAGCATTGCCAAACAAAGCTCCCAAACCCCACTGGGAGGTAAGAGTGATTGCTATCCAACTTTTATGACTGGATAAGCAAAGGCCTGGGGAGATGAAAGGCTGACTGCTCCCAGCCTCGCCCGAGTGGGCAAGGGGAGAGGCAGGGGCCAGGAAACCTCCCCTTTTCTCTTGCGTGACCATTCCCAATCCGGCCGGCCGTCCTCCCAGGAAAGAGCTCGGCAGCTCTGGGATATCTGCCTGTCACTGTGACACGAGGGTTTCCCCGCAGGGATGGGACTGCGCGTCCCATCACACACGTGCCAGCAGCAAAGGGACCGCTCACCAGGACAGAGAAAGCCGCACGTGTTGACTGACAGACAATTTGCTCAACACCAGCAGGGAGTTTTTTGTGGCTGAGGACTGGTACCCAGGACTCTCAGCGCCATCTTCTCCCCTGCCAGCGAAATCGCATGACTTGGGGATAGCTGATATGAGCGGTCTGTAAGCGAGCGGGCCAAGCTTTTTATCATCTGAAAAAAGGGAGATGATCAGGGTCAAGACATTGGAGTGACTGCTCATAACCAAGCTGTCTGATTAGATGGGTAGCTCCAGTTTTGGGCCCAGATGTTGTAGCATATAAAAGCTGACATAAATTTATCACAGAAAAGCTGCCTTTGGGCCCTGTAGTGTCCATCGTCAGCAGCGCACGCACTCATTTAATGTCTCCTCTGGGCTTCCAGGGTAAACACTGCTTTTATGTAACATACCTACACACATGCACATATGTGCAGGAGGATTCGGGAACAGTTTCGCTGAATTCTGTGTGGAGAAATTAGTCTACCTGAATGCCGTGTTGGATTTCATTGCACTCACCTCACCGCACATCTGGCACAGCTGTGACCTTCTCTGGCTGACCGACAGCCTGTGCCTCCCGCAGCAGCTACGTGGAAAAGGCCTTCAGTTTGCACTGCCGCCTTCTGCAGCCCTCTCCCTCCCCTAAGAGGCTTTAGATGATACAATACATACCGCTGTTTCGCTTGCTCCTGCTTTTTCATCCAGCAAGATAAATGATCATGAAGACTCACTTTGCCTTCCTTTGAGCACAGCCTCCTCCATGTGTAGCGAAGATAAATATTCAGGCAAGCCACTCATCTCAAAAAACATCTAGGCAAGCATTCACACTATTTTAAAAACTCCCTGCCTGACGCTGTAGTGGCAATTGCCACAGAAAAGCCTATAAACAAAATAAACAAACACAATACCACTGAGGATCAGGAGAAGAAAGCAACAGTAATGTTTGCTATTCTGCAACCATTTCAAAATCCAAACCAAACCAACCAAAATTGTTTTCCTAGTTATCTTTTCATCCTTTTCCCTAGGCCTTTTCCATAAGGTACTTGGTGGAAATGAAAGCAATAGTTCTATATAGATAACTCCATAGCATTGAAAAGAAACTGATCTCTTTTTTCTAGGGGCTTGAACACGGCACCAGTCTATATGGTGTTTGAAAACCATGTGGGAAGGAGAACATTCTCTCTTAAATTCAATAGGCTTTTAGAATTACATTTATTCACTTCTATGGAGCTTTTCCATATGGGATTTCAGAGCCTTTTGTACAAGAAGGTGCCCCCTTTTCTCTTCTCCTCTCCCTCCTTTGTGCTTGTTCTTTCACCAGCACAAAGCTGAAGTGAACAATAGTATACACTCAGCTTTACATCCCGCAACATCCAGGACTCTGAAGAACAAAGAATAAATACACAGCCGAGGGGCTAAAGATAGTGCGATGGGTAACTCCGGCTCTGGTGGAAAGTTCTGGTGCTGGTGGAAGAAGGTTCATTTTAGGAGGCAAAGAAAATGCATACTGAAAGCCAGTTCTGATGCGGGCTGGCTATAAAACCCCAACTGAGTCACTCTGCCTCTCCGAGCTGTGTTTTCTACAGCTGTAAAACGGGGTTTTGGCCCAGAAGCCTGGGTAATGGTTTTATAAGGCATTATAAAGGACTATGAGGAAGATAAACAAATAACTTTGCTTTTTTCATGTGGGAGGGCAGGAGCAAAGACAGAAGGGAAAAAAAAGCAAATGCACTGAGTGGGAGTGTGGGGACAGGAGTTGGGACAGTTTATTAATTTGGTTTCCATCTCGTTCTGGTAAACAACTTACAGCTGGGTGAATCCGCTTTGCCATCACTCGCTTTGCTGGCGCTGGGGCCGCGGTCCCTGCTCCATGCCGAGGGCTGCCCCTGGCTGCCAGCATCCCCCCACCCCGGCTGGCACGGAGCCCGGCTGGCTGCCCCCTGCTTTGCCCCGCGAGGGCAGCTGGGGTGAGGGTGGCTCTGCACCCTGCTGTCGCTGTGTCACCTCACCTTCCCTCCATCCGAAAACGCAGCTGGGGAAACACGTCTCCTTCTGGTTGGGTACAGAAGGGGAAGGGAAACTGTTTGTCACCCCCTCTGACTCAGATGTCCCCCTGGAGACCTTGGTGCAAGGTGGAGGGCACCCATGGGACCTGGGAGAACAGGGAGGGGGAGCGGGGCAGGTCAGAGCCCCGGGAAAGGCTGTGCGGGGAAGACAAGGGCTTGCTTTTGTCCCCTTCTCACCGAATCTCTGGGAAATCATGTCCTTGCCTGCTGCTATAATCACTGATTACATGCCATTTGCCTGTTGTATTAAAGCTGCTTGCTTAATTAATATCATTTTAAAGGGCGGTCTTGGCATGAGGGAGACAAGCTGTTTTGAACTCCAGTAAACACATTTAGTATGTGATCATCGTGAGCATCTCCTGCAGCCTTTCTATGGCGAGCAGACAGAAAGCACCATGAGTTAATGAACTGTGTTTTAACCACCTGATGCTGGTCAAAGCTTTGATCTATCAGGTTTAAGGCTGGGTGGAGGAGGGGAGGCAGAGCCCTTCGCCACGCTCCCCAGTACCACCGAAACTGTTAATCAGCCTGCTCTGCAGTCTACTGCAGAGTTTGCTTTATTAAAGCTCCCTGCTGCCTGTACACGTTCACTGGCACAGACATCGAGAGACAAGCAAACACTTACCCAAGTGCAGAGTACTCGCTGCTGCATTGCAGAGTTTACTGGCATAAAATGATGGGGGTAGGTAATCGCAGGTGGAGGCTTGGGTCCTCCCTCAGCCCGCCCGCATCTGCAATCTCGTGGATTTCTGTAATAAGGGATATGAGGAAGGCTGGGGGCAAAGTATGCACGTTTAGGGCTCTCTTTCCAGCTCCTAAATGCCTGGATAGCTGGCGTTGCTTTTACTAGTCTCGAGTGTGGTCTGTGCTGCTTAATGTGGTTTTTATTCACAGTTATTCTATACAACTAAAAATTAATTTCCTTTGAGTTACTCGATGGGGTAAGCACAATTTTATTTATTATTGTTATAAACTAACCTTGCCTCTGCCCAGAGGCCCTCTGTAAGGCTGAGGATGCTGTTGTGTTGTTGAAGCATTCAAAGTAAATTCGGCTCCCTTTCAAGGAGCTTGCAGCCTGAGTATTAGAGGCTTTCTGGTTTTCCTATAGGTTGTCTCATATAGAAGCTTGAGCAGGATGAAGTCACTTTCTTAGGAAATTGTAGGTGATGAATTCAGTTAATTTTTTTCCCCTAAAAATCCCATCTGCAGGGTTATGCTTTTTGTTTTCCTTTTGTGCCAGCACAGAAATATTTGATTATTCAAATCATTTATTGAGGTTTAATACCAAATAGCTGGTCTGTTTTGTAATGTGTGTAACCACATTGGATTTGTTGTTTTCAACAGACAGTTTTTTCTGGAAGAAAGCTGGTATTTGCTTAAGAATTGTTAAGTGTTTCTAATTTACTGCTGTAAATATGCATGTGGAAATTTAATTACAATAATTTTGTTCTTTGTGAGGAGCTGATTCAAGTTTTCCTACATACCTGAGGAATACAAGGGGAAATATCTCAGCTGCTTTTTTTTTTTTTTTTTTTAATGGAACAAGGATGGCTCAGATTTCTTCTCCCTACATGTTTCCTAGTGATACAATACTGCAGTCTCTGCCTTACTCAGCTTATGTCTAATTGTGGAGTATTTAGCAAAAGAATTCATGTGCAAGTTTTAGATTTGAAGTTAACCATCCATTATACTCGGCTTTGTTAACAGATGTCAGCCTAACAGCAGATGCAGTCTAATAGGGAGAAATTCATCTTGAGGCCTATGTGAAGGTGGGCTCGCATCAGTCTGATTCAAGAATTTGTAGCTTGGGAGAATTTAGGGGAAAATCTAGGCTGCTTTTCATCGAAAAGCCAGGACGTTTCAGTGCAAGTGTGACATCTGTGGCAGCACTGGTTACTGACAGTCTTCTGGGACAAGCTGGCCAGCAGGGCTGGGTATCGTGGGAATTAAAGCTCCCTGTTCGCATGGCAACTTAACTGTCGAGTGCACATGTTGTCCGAGGGAAAAACATAATTTGCCCCAAAAGAACTGCCAGAGCGTGATTTTTGGAGCTGTTGAAGATCTGTTGACTCCCACAGAAATTGGTGGGAGCACTGGGTACCAGGTGCTTCCAAAAACACAGTCTCATTGTCAAGAAAGAAAAGCCAAATACGATTTCATTACTATTTCAACCTTCCACA
Source organism: Alca torda (assembly GCA_008658365.1). Classification (NCBI taxonomy): domain Eukaryota; kingdom Metazoa; phylum Chordata; class Aves; order Charadriiformes; family Alcidae; genus Alca; species Alca torda. Next base: position 49,021,355 of record CM018080.1, read on the forward strand.
TCCCAGATTTCGTACCAATAAAATGAGGGTGACATTTTGCTACCTTTTAAGGGTTAATGAAAGATAATATAATCTTAGGAGTCTTGCAAGGAAGACATTGGGAAGTGACACAGTTGTTATGCTGTTAAATTGCTCAAAAATAGCCATTTTCTCATCATTCAAATCCTACTTTAATTCACTTCCTCCAGTGACCCTTTCAGTGTTAATCCACCACACAGAAGTGTTGCAGTTTTAATTAAAAAGGAAATCTCTATCTCAGTAAGCTTAGTCTGCCATCTGATCATGCAGTATGGTTTACGGACAGTATTATCTGTCTAATTTACATTATAAAACCCAGACTTAAGCAAGGCAGAACGCATGGGCAGCCCTCAGTAAATAATGCTGCTCTAGCCAAAATCAGCAATGTTTTAAGCAAAACTCTACTGTAAGAATGGGGATGTGAGCACATCACACACAGAGCTGCACACATGGAGGGTTACAGGGACACAGAGAGCTCTGTGGGATACCTCATTAAAATGAAATCTCTAAATTGAGTTTGGAGCAGCTTCTGAAAAATATATGTTCCAGCTCAACCACAAGATATGGATTTGAGGCAGGATTTACTGGATTAAATTATTTGGCTTCCGGTATAATGAAGGCCAGTGGTCCCTACTGACCTTTAAAATCTATCGTCTTAAATATTGGCAGTGGTTATGTCCCAGGTCACTTGGAACTCCATAAATCAAATAGCATGGTGAGCCGCAAAGCTATGAACCATCTTGAGGGCCTGCACAGGGCAAATATTCACACTGGGCTGACTAATATTCCCAAATCCCGTCCCAGCAGGCGACTGGATCAGCACGAGTCCAGGACTCTGGCAAAAGTCTCCTCTTACTTGTTCTTATGTTTGGGTCAAGGTAAAGCAGCTGTCCCAGGGCAATACAAGGGTGAAGAACAGCAGTAAAAAAACAGTTTTGCTGTTCAGCTCCCAACAGTGCTGGCACATCAAGGCAGAAAAAGTGATCCGGGAGTCACTCACTTTGAGCAAAAACAGAGCCCTAAACCAATTTTTTTTTCACATTACTGTCAGATTTTTAAAACACTGTGGGAGGAAAGCAGTGGGGGAAGGAAGAGGAGAGAGAAACTGGATCTTGTATTTCTTATTAGCAGAACAAGGGAGGCACAAGATCTGTGTCACACTGTAAGCGCTTTACCTCAGAGGAAGGTGAACCATACCTGGCAGAAATTAAATGTTAATGCATCAAATCATGTCCAAAAGCACATAAAGCTCAAGGGACACCTTATGATACCCTTTGAAAACAACATCTGATTTAATTCCTTTGCATATCCTGATACCCAATCCTGCAGATTAGCATCAGCGAGTTAATGCACTGCTACCATTAGGCTCCCTTGGGGTTATCGGAAAACTGTATTCAACAAACTGTAGGCACTGAATTCAAGCATCTGGTCAGGGAAAACCAGATCAAACTACATTGTCTTAATTGTGACCCAGTTTGGGATGTAGTAGAGTGGCAGCAACCCTTGGCAGAAAGAAACAGTAAATTGATTTTGCTGAGAACCTCATCAATCACTGATCACAGTGACCCATGGATCATTAATCTCATTAAAAAGTTCAGCCTCATGGCAGAAGTAATAGCAGGCACACCGAAACTGTGTAAATTAGATAGGCTTTCACAAATTCAAACAGGTCTGGCTGGCATCCCTGAGGAGAGCTCCATTTCTAAATTGGGCAAACCCTTCACTGACTCTAGTTCAACTTCAGCCATTTATTCTGCACCAGATATCGTCTTTAAGGCCTGTGGAGACTGTCCAGAAGGTATCTGGCCTGTTATTGAGCCATGTCTATAACACTCAAGTTAGGGAAGGAAGAGCTGAATCAACGGGCATGGTACATCACCTCTTAACGTTGGCATCTTTTTGACAACAGACTGCTCTGCTGTCCAAGCTCTTTAGGCGAGGTGATCAGTCAATAGGCTGGGAAACGCATCTGGGAGTACACAGACAACCGTGATTTTCTGTGTTTCTGTGAATCCAAGGATTTTGCATCATTCTGGAGGATGATATATGACAAACAGTAAAGACAGTCAGTTGTTCACGTTGGTCCTTTTAACTATGGCAGAGACTATTGTATCACTGAGCTTAAGATTTTGTTGTCTTCACCATGGGCTTTCATATAAAAAGGATGAGTTGTGAGGGGTCCTTTTTGTTAGATGCTGGACTTTTGGAGGGAATTGCTTAATATCCCCCAGACTATTTCTTGTTAGTACATCTGTTCAGTGTGTGGCCAAAACAGAGAGGTGTAATCCTGCAAGATGGGATGACCATCTGCCACTGAAGGGGGAGGTCCTGCTGTCTCCCAACTTCTCGCATGTCCAGCTGCTCTTGCCTGCCGTTTACCTTGTGTCAGCTCTGGTGTTTCTTGGATGCACCTGTGATCTACATCCATTTGCTAATCCAGAGGAAACAAAAAAGAAAATGGATAGCTTTCTCCTGACTTACGGAGCTGCATGAGGTCATGGATAAGACCAACAAGTGTCCAAGCTCGCACACGAGGTGGAAGGGGAAGTGAATGGTCAGGAACAGGAATGCAAAAGGGAAATAAATGCAAGGAGGCGGCTGGGTTGCAAGACCACTGCTTGGCAGCAATGCCAAGCATTGCTAAGACATCTCACCTGCTCCTGGAACGACAGCCTACAAGGAATTGGGTTGAGATGCCATCAGTATATGGTTGATATACAGATTGATAACTCATTTCCACTGCTTCCAGTTGGTACAGAGTCCCAGTTTTCCAATAACAAGATATGCAAACCAGTCGACTTCAAAGTTAGACAAAGTGTCATTAGTCAATTGAAAAAATTGGCTGCATCTACATGCAACCATGTCAGCCCAGGTCCTATCTAAAGCAAGTTAAATAACTACCTCTGTGAAGAAACTTGGATGCATTTGAGAGGGTTCTTCTCAAGGATCTGCACACCACAGACCCTACCTGCGCAGACCTGGGCACATTCACTCCCTCCCCCCAAGAGCATTCCCCAGCGCCCATAGGCTTATATTCATGCACACAAATGTCACTCAGCTATGCTCACAAGTCCCCTAGTTGGCATGAATAGTACAGAACTGGGGAACTCTTAATCAGTCCTCTCATTATTTGACCACTCGAGTTTTTATACGTAATCTCGTGATTGAAAAAAACTAAAAGTTTTTCAGGTGCAAAAAGAAATTCAGGACTTCCATATTCAGGATTTCCAGGTTGTCCACATGCCATGAACTGACCAAGGCCAGTTCGTGCTGTGGGTTTGGCCTGCAGCAATAAGTAACTTGACTTCAGATTCATCAAAACAAAGGCTGCACATCGAAAGAGCTGTAACACCAACCATAATGCTGGTGCAGCTTGACATACATGCCTCTATCATGAAGCTCTGTGCTTCACGGTCACCTGAGACTTGACCATCACACTGAGTTTGAGAGCTCTACGACCTTGGTAAGCTTTGAGACAGGTCAGACTCGCTGGGGACATTTATTCACCCCTGCCATATTTATTCCCATGCTCAGGAGAGGTGGAGGGGCCCCAAACATGAGGCCATGCCTTTGGCGTTGCCCCTAGCTCTGGTAGGTGTCTCGCCTAAGTTACGTTTACTGGAGAGATGAGTGTAAAAACTAATATTTAGGTACAACTATGCTTAGGAAAGATACGCTGTGTGATTTGGGCATTCTTCAGCAGACACGGACAACTCAGGGGCCAGGACAAAAGAGACTCATCTCGCCCCATGCCTTGGTTACCACTCACACACATGCACACACACACATGAGCAGCCTTTTCCACCAGCAGCCTCCCATCCTTGTTTGCCAACAACGACATCCAGGCCCTGAGAGCACTCCCATATAACAACTTGCTACGTCACAGCTTGGCTGGCAGCTAAGAGCCAGGCACATAATTGGGGCAACAGTAGTGCACAAACACCATCTGGCCAAAATCAGCTCTAACAGGCATCTGTGTGTAGCCATCCATAGCCCTAGTTTGAGCTGGCCTTGCCTGCACCCCAACACGTGAGGTTTTCTGTGGTGGGACTCTGACATCGTGTGCTGAGGAAGCAATGGCAGCAGACGCAGTCATAGCAGAAGCAGGCAGTGTGTTTTTGCAACAGCCTCTGCACTCGTTTCCTGGGCTTGGTCACCGTATGAGGAGGATGCTGGTGTGGTCCTCTGCCATGCGCGGGGCAAGTGCATTCTGACCCCGATGCTGGGGAGGTGTGGGGATGCTCACCCCCAATTGCAGACATCAGTGGAGACTGGTAGGATGCCAGGTTTCTTCCCAGAGCACTGCAGTGTGGTCACGGTTCACGTGCTCCTGAGGAACACAGGACAAATCGTACAGGACAGCCAGGGGACCAGGGCTTGCTCCAAGTGTGAGCTGCAAAGACAGTGTTAACAGGCTTTTAGTCTGCTCTATAGCAGGGTCCCAGTACATAATGGTGTGTTTGAACACAGTACGCAAAGCCAAGGCTTAATCATGGGTGCAGGGAAGCATACCAGATCATTGCTTCCTAGATTGTTGAGTTAAATGTGCAATGCCTAATGTTAATATTAACCTATATACTGAATGGTTTGGAAAGTACCTGTTTGTACCGAGCTCTTCCAACTGAAACGCTTCATCTGCAGAGTTCTTGGTGCAGAACTCGTTATACTGAAACTTGCTTTCCCAATTAGCTGGAAAGAGCCTGATTGTTTTCACCTTTTGGATCACATTTTAACTCCTGTAATAGCTTTACCTGAGATAGATTGATGAGCAGAGATTTCTTTAACAATGCTATGATTACAGGCTGATTACACTTTCTGCGTGAATTAAACTTTTTGTGTAATTGGGCGTGAATTTAGGGAGAGCCTTTTTAAACTCCATTAGCAGTTCAGCTGGGTTGTCTCTTCTGACTGGTACGCCTTACATCTGTCACACGGTACTCCACTGAGCCGTGCACTTTATCAGATGTAAATATGTAAATGTAAAATCAGACCAACTGAAAGTCCTGAGTCTGTTTACATCCTGGCATGAACCCAGGATCTCTGTCATGTAGTTTCAACTGGTCCAGCTGGACACGGCTACCTCCTGGCAACCCTATACATCATCAGACATGTCTGCCTCATCCCTTCCTGATTAAAGAGTAGATTATGTGATCCCAAGGTGTTGCCAGCAACCTGGGCAAAAACTGCATAGCTCACAGGTACAGCATAACTAAGCCTGTGGTCAGACTGGTGCTTTCAACTCGATATTGTTGGTTTTGTCTATAGCTTGCAGAATATCTGCCCTACCTTCACAGGCAATACACCATGGGGTTAAAGAGGTTCAGGAAAATATGCTTTATGAGGAAGGACTGAGAAAGTTTAGCTTTTTTTGTTTAGAGAAACGTTGACTGAGGAAGAAAAGTCGCTGCAGAGAGGAAGGGATAACCTGTTCATTATATCTGCTATGGACAAGACAAGAAGTAAAGTGCTTGGATAGCAGTAGGGTAGGTCAAGGGAAAAACTTCGTGTTGGTAAGGAGGTGAAGGATGGAAACCAGTTATGAGATGGGCACAGCATTTCCATCCTTCCACCAATTGCCAGTTGGGCATGTCGTAGGCAGGGGCAGGGCACTGGCGTAGCATAAGCCGGCAGAGACAGGCTGGGTCTGAAGGGAGACCCAACACCCCTGAGCAGACCTCAGGTCACCACAAGCAACAGCAGAGAAGCTCACATCCCTTTGGCTCCTCCATTAGCGGGGTTTCATAAGTATCTGCCACAGGTACAGCTCATTCAGACCTATCTTCTGAGGGCAATCATTACACTGCAGAGCTGAGAGAAGAATGCAGGTAATCTAACTCTTAGTTATCTGTTCTGCCCACTAGACCACAAGTACCACCGTTCTCCTGAAACATGAATGAATGACATGAAATTAATGAAATAATGACTAGCCTAATAATGACTTTTCTCCACAGTACTATTTAACACAGAGGTGTTAGCAGCAGCAGCCCCAAGTCCTAGGGGACCATGGGAGACCTTAATTAGGAGGTGTGGATTTTTCTGGAGGGAAGTGATTTGGTGGGCTAGAAAGGTATTCTTAGTGTCCTCCCATGGATGCGACTGTGAGCAATAAATGATCTTTGGGCCATCGTTTTTGTAGCAGGTCATATTTTCGTGATGTCAAGCATGCTGCTGTCTTTTCTGCAATAAAGCTCACCTAATCAAAACAAGTCAGAGCTTATCTAAGCCCCTAGCCGGAGATATCTCTGTGGTGGCTAGAGAGCCGGGTTTCCTAGCAACCTAAAAGGCATTAGACAGGGCTTTGTCAACATTTATCAGTTACACACAAAACCCTCCGTTTGAATAATGTTATGGGTGTGACATCAACTGACAAAAGCCAGGAAATTCAGAGCTGGGGCTGATTTTCTATCCTTGCCGCTCATCACGCTGAAAAACAAAAGGCACAGTCATGTGAGTGATGAGCAGAGCAAACCAACGTTTATATTTCCTGGCTTTTGTCCCAAACGAGATGCCATTTAAATGAGGTGCTTGGTATTAATTTCCTCTGGTTAAGACAGGTTTAAGGCTCACAGTAGGTAGCACGTTGGCAGCGCTGTCAGCTTCCCCACAGTCTCCCTTCTTCCTTGAAGGGGCCTGCTTGCATGAGGAAAGAGGTATCCCAGCCACTCTGTGATCTTTGGTTTCTCCGTGGTGAAACTGGTTTTCAGATCCACGCCTTCAAAGGCGAAGGCTGTGAGCCTGCTCTACACAGGGCCACCACTGTGTCCTTCAGCAGTAAAGATGCTCCACCTCTGTTAGCCCAGGGTGGAGCCGGTGAGGACACACAGGTTGAAAACACTGCATCTTCCCACCAGTGCCCAGCTTTATCAATGGGAAGGTACCTTTTATAGTTTTCAAGGAATTCTTGGTACAAGAGCTTGGAATGGATCTTGTTATCAAGCATTACAAAAACAAAAGTTCAGGAGAAAAAAGAATTAATGTAGGTGGGTTTTATTTTCCCAGACCCAAAATATACTGAGAACTGATGAATGGTCTGAAAAGTGATGGTCCAGCACTATCTTTTATTTCTCCACTTGTAGTAATAGGAGTGTTTAAAACCTCACAGCTTGTGCTTTGTGGAGGAAACTGGTGGACGAAGGGATGGAAGAACTACCATTGCTGCTGATTGCCACTTCAAATCCTTGGGGGAAAAGTCCCTGGAATTGAATGGGAACTGATCACCTCTCTACAGACTTCTTGAGTCATCCCACAGAATTTAACAGAAAATAATTCTTTTGCTTCAGATTGATATAAGTGCTAGAAAAAAGATCTGTTAATTTTCACAATCTAAATTATCAGATGGCGTAAATTAATTTAATCTGACTTCTCTGCAACTCTTTGAATGTATACCAGCTCAGGCTCTAAACTATATAGCTTTTTGTATGTGTATTTGCAGTGCTTTACTGGTTTCATCTCTGGGTCTTTCAGTCAAAAATAACAGCCCTTTTTTTATGTTTATTTGAGGCCTGACATGAAGGGTTTATCTCCATGTAAATTTTTCCAGCCCACTTGTGAAACCTCTGAAATGGTTTGTAAAGAAAGTTCTGATGAAACTTAGCTGTAGTTGAGTACTCCAGTGTCGTAAGGGAAAATCCCCTGAATCGCTGTCACTGGGTAAGCAGCCGGGCTTTCATCCCCTCCATTCTTCACTGTAATCTTCATTAACATAAGAGTCGGTGTGTTGCTCCCCACTCATGGATGCCATACTGTCTGAAGTCCAAGGGGCTGGTGGAATAAAGGCACTTATACAGGCCTCTCTACTGAGGACAGCCAGCATTTCTTTAGCAAGCATATCATGAATATATGCGCTACGTATACCACAATGGAGAGGAATTACTATGCGCAACGCTTTGAAAGAAATAGAAGCAGAAGGAGGTTCTTGCACTTTCTGCCAACATCATCTGTACTGTCCATCCATTTGTTCTCCATTTAGCCTCCCCACTGGCAAAGCCTCTATTGTGTATGGGAAGACGAGACAATGGGAACCCACTACATGCGGCAAATGCGTGCATTGTTCCACAGGCTCCCTATAGAAATCACTGCATCCGCATGACCCATTTTCCAAAGTTTGGGGTTTTTTCTGCTGAAGGGGGAGGGTAAGAGGGACAATGTCTCACAGCTCTGTGCAGATTAGCGGTACGTTCATGCCCATACATTGAGGTGGATAAAGTAGCCATATATTTCCCCAAAGTGCTTATTTGTAATGCATGCATGAACTCACTTAAGCTTAAAATATTTAGTGAATGTTTAGCTGAATGAAGAGTATAGGGACACACACGCAAAACTAGCAGAGATAATTGAATACATTTAGCAATCATAGCAGCTTTACATAGCTGTATCATGTTCTCTATGGATAACACAGCTGGGACAATATGATTAGAGTTTTAAAATATCTAAGGATTTCTGTCTTAAGATAGCTATCAATAATTGCAAACTGTAACATTAAACATTTTTAGCTCAGTTAAAAACATATACCTCTTTAATGCACGATACAATGTTGTAAAACAGAAAATATTTTCCCTATGTCATTTTTTCAGGACTCAGGTAAGCAGGAAATGTCTCTGAGAGGGTCTCTCCTGGAACCAGTCTGCCTTGGGGAAGCCACAGGCTGCCAAAGGCAGGTGGATTAAAACACGGAAGACAGAACTCCCTCAGATTTGACAGCGTTTGAAATGCCAGATGAGATCAAGGAGACAGGTTGCTGTAACACAGGTTCGTATGACCTGTAAAACTGGTAAAGTCTTTCAGCAGTGGAGAAAATCTTGCTAGATCAAATAATAATTTTCCAGCTTCATTCCAGCTGAGCCTAAATCTGTACCTTTGCCCTTGTTCTGACTAGGACCAGGACCTCAAACCCACAGTCTGCAGCAACACATCCATCTCCGCTCACACCTAATTAACTGCTTAATTAGAGCAGCACTGGGGAAACTCTGCTGTTCGGTTTCCCTTTCTCTCAGGTGCCTGATGCCACTCTTGGCAGGACCACGGTTCAGCACGAAGCGTTCAGAGAGGCTGAGCCTTCCTGGTAACGCACAGCAGGTTCAAGAGGAAGGTCTCCTCTGCTGGGGCTTTTCCTCTGTCTTCTGAGATAGTTGACCTTGATGCCACCATGAAGCTCTGCCCCAGGTCTCATCACTCGCACCACAACCAATTACCTTAGCTGGAGCTGGGGACTAATGCCTGGCTGTTTAAATTTGAAGAGCAATATGAAGGTCACTGAGGAAGGTAATGCAGTCCTGTTGATTGAACATGTGGATAAGGGCACCACAAAAACATAATCTACTTTGTTGGGGATGCGATAAACCAGGTTTATGTATGCAGTTGGCAAGCAGTACTTCTGAGTGTTACTCCATCAGATAATCCAGAGAGCAGAGCAATTATATATTCCTCCGATTTCCTGATACAGCTTTAATCTAAGGATTAGGTCATTTTCATATTTGTAGGGTTTTCTAAAACAGTATTAAAAGTAACTCTTATTTATTTCCTACTTTTTTCCTGATTTTTGTTCATGAAATGCTCATTTCTGTAACCAAGCAAATGTAGTTTAAGGGGAAGATTTCTGATATTCCAAAGCGCAAAACCTCAGTAGGCCAAGCCCTCTTTTTCCATCCAGAGTAAGATGTCCAGAAACCCCAGAAGACTAACTGGTGTTTGCAGACAGACACAGACCAGCTTTGCTGCATGTGTGCAGATGGCTGACGTGTCCCTCATGTGAGACTCATCACACGCACGAAGCCCAGATGGTCTGTGGATGGGCAGTAAACTTGCTGTATGGGCCTATCCAGCCCAGCCATCACAGCACATACTGGGGAGTCTGGGTCTTTCTACTGCAGTCCTGCCCAACACTTGCACATCCCTTTCTGACAGGGACCCCAGGGCTCACCACCCTGCACTGGGCAGGGTTGTGAGAGGGAAGGAAGGAAGGAAGGAAGGAAGGAAGGAAGGGAGGGAGGGAGGGAGGGAGGGAAGGAAGGGAGGGAGGGAGGAAGGAGGGAGGGAGGGAGGGAAGGAAGGAAGGAAGGAAGGAAGGGAGGGAGGGAGGGAGGGAGGGAAGGAAGGAAGGAAGGAAGGAAGGAAGGAAGGAAGGAAGGAAGGAAGGGAGGGAGGGAGGGAGGGAGGGAGGGAAGGAAGGGAGGGAGGGAGGAAGGAGGGAGGGAGGGAGGGAAGGAAGGAAGGAAGGAAGGAAGGGAGGGAGGGAAGGAAGGAAGGAAGGAAGGAAGGAAGGAAGGAAGGAAGGAAGGAAGGAAGGAAGGGAGGGAGGGAGGGAGGGAGAGAGGAAGGAGGGAGGGAGGGAGGGAAGGAAGGAAGGAAGGAAGGAAGGAAGGAAGGAAGGAAGGAAGGAAGGAAGGAAGGAAGGAAGGAAGGAAGGAAGGGAGGGAGGGAGGGAGGGAGGAAGTGGTTGTGGTGTTAAGCTATGATTGATACGGAGGCTGCAGAGTGATTGCAAATGAAGGCTGCAGAGTGATTGCGCTGCCAGCCCATGGCCTCAAGCAGGCCCTATTTTCTGGCTCCTGGGATCAGGGTCCTGCGTCAAGGCTGCAACAGGGTTTATATGATTCAGATTCTAGGTAGAGGGACGCCTTTCTGACCGGGGAACATTCCGTCTGTACACATATTTGTTATCAGGTGTGAAGTGATTCAGTGTTGAATTCTCGAAGGTGCTCCGGCAATTTTACATCCTTCCTGAAAACAAAGGACCCAGGGAGAGCTGTCACTCATGCTGCACCACTGTGGGCTTGGGAGAAGGTGATGATGGACCAGTCACTGAGGACCAGATAGCCCATCAGAGTTTAAAGTGCAAAATCATTTAAATTATGCTTGGACTCTGTGGGTTTTTTTCTTCTTTTTTTGTCTGGAGAGAATTTTTTTTCTCTCAGTTTCCTCCTATTACTCTTCTGAGATCTGTTTCATTTGTTTACCTCTTGCATTTCACAAAATATCATCTGAAGGCACATGTAGGCTCTACGTCAACAACATGCATAAAGATATGCCTGACTGCAAGTATACGTGGTTAGATGGTTCTTGTGCTTAACGACAGAAGCATCTGTCTGATGTGAGGAAACCACTATCTCTAAGGCACTGCCATCGCCTGGCTTGTCAGCACGGCCTCTTCTTCCTCCCTGGCACTGAGGTGCTCATACCACTACCCAAGGAAAGGTTTTTAATTACGTAGGAACTTCTCTGGAGAAGGCAAAGGTGCTAAGAACCCCATGAAAGGGTTCAGCACATAAGGCCCCAGGACTGACAGAGACCTCTAGGCTCTGCTTTCATCCCAGCTAACAGTTGTGTCCACTCTCTCTGCCCCCTTCACTGGATCTTTCAGACCTTTTCATTCTCTTTCTCAATGGAAAAAACCTTTCAGTCTCAGCACATGTCAGGTAAGGTTTTTCTAACCAAGAAAGAGAAGTATGAATGCCATTAAAGAGAGCATTGGCGAGGTCTCCTCCAGAATAACAAATCTAGGTCCGGTCATCCCCTGCTCCAGAGAGATTAACTCCAGCAGAAACAAATGCAGAGGATATCTGGAGGATGGACAACCTATCTGACAAGAAGAAATCGCAAGAAGCAATAGATGCCCAGAGCCTGGAGAAGGATCATAGGTCAGCAGGAGAGCACCTGGAGTGCAGCAGGAAGGAATTCCAACCACTCCAGCCAGTAAGTCGGCTTCATTGGGGGTCCAACTTAAATGTTTCTCTGCAAACACACATAGCATGGGGAATAAACAAGAGAAGTTAGAGGCATGTGCACGCCTGCAGCGCTGTGATCTTATTGGCATCACAGAGACATGGTGGGATGGCTCCTATGACTGGAGTGTTGGAATGGAAGGATACAGGCTCTTTAGGAAGGACAGGCAGGGGAGATGAGGAGGGCATGTCCCCCTCTACATCAGTGACCATGTGGAATGCATGGAGCTCTGCCTGGGGATGGATGAGGAGCTGACTGAGAGCCTATGGGTCGGGATTAAAGGGAGGGCAGGTGACATTACAATGGACGTCTGCTGCAGGCCACCTGACCAGGAGGATCAAGTGGATGAGGCCCTCTATAGACAGATAGAAGCAGCCTCACGTTCACAAGCCCTGAGGAGAAGGACTTGAGGGTGTTGGTTGATGGGAAGCTCAACATGAGCTGGCATTGTGGGCTCGCAGCCCAGAAAGCCAACCACATCCTGGGCTGCATCAAAAGATGTATGGCCAGTAGGCTGAGGGAGGTGATTTTGACCCTCTACTCTGCTCTGGTGAGACCCCACCTGGAGTACTGCGTCCAGCTCTGATGACCCCAACATACAAAGGACATGGACTTATTGGATTGAGTCCAGAGGAGAGCCACAAAGATGATCAGAGGGCTGGAGCACCTCTCCTATGAAGACAGGCTGGAGAAGAGAAGGCTCCAGGGAGACCTTATAGCAGCCTTCCAGTACCTAAAGATGGCCTACAGGAAAGATGGAGACGGACTCTTTATAAGGATGTGTAATGACAGGATGAGGGGTAACAGTTTTAAACTGAAAAAGGGTAGATTTAGATTGGATATTAGGCAGAAATTCTTTACTGTGAGGGTGGTGAGGCGGTGGAACAGGTTGCTCGGAGAGGCTGTGGATGTCCTGGAAATGTTCAAGGCCAGGCTGGATGGGGCTTTGATCAGCCTGGTGTAGTGGCAGGTGTCCCTGCCCATGGCAGGGGGGTTGGAACTAGATGATCTTTAAGGTCCCTACCAACCCAAATCATTCGATGATTCTATGAATCTATGAAATTAGAAGTGGGGCTTATTACCTGGTAATATGAAAGGGTAGGAGTGAAGTCTTGCTCTCTTTGGATGTGGATTCACAATTGGTTTAAACCAATCAATGTCCAGGCTGTTAGCACAGGGTTTTTTGACCCCTCTCTGCCTGTGCTGCGTTGTCCTGACACTTCCCTTGGCCCAGTGCATATGCTTGGGTAACCATGGGATCAGGAATCTTTTCTGACATAATTTTCAGCTAGATGAGTTTTCGAAGACTGGCTGACCATGAGGTGAGCAATAGTTTGAGCACCAGTGTGGTATGGAGGAGGGAGTGTGACCACATTGTGAAGAGCAGAGATGCAGGATGGGCCTGTGCCACTGGCTGGAGAGAGGTGAGGCAATGCCTGTTTGGCAGCAGCTCACACATGGAGTCAGCTTAAGCTAAGCATGAAACCAGAACAGAGAGGTTAACTCCATCCAGGGAGAACTATTTAAGCTATGGCACAAGGCTGGCACAAGAAGAGGTGGACATATGGCTATGAATAAAATTAGGCTGGAAATTAAAAAGCTTCTAGCCACGAGAGGAGTGGGGTTCCAAAATAGCTTTCCAATGGGAATAGGGGGGTTCAGAGGAAGTCGAACAAGTGTGAGATTGAATTTAAGGAGATCTACGTGACACATTTGCTGCGATAGTGAGGAACCTGGGCCAAAGACCCAGGAGATGTATTTTCACCCTATCTCCCCTTCGTGCTTTCATTTTGACTTCCTCTGTTACCCTTCTTTCTGCTTCTTTTTTTCCTATTCCTTTTGTCTACTTGGATGACAGGCTGGAAAATCCTCTCTATGCATTTTCTCTGTTGCTGTTACGTTAATTCAGCAGAACAAGGCAAGGGCAAATCCTGCTCTGGTACATCTAAATGGGCCTATTGAAGTTCGCAGGCACAGCCAGCGTGGGGCTGACCCTCGGGGCACAGGAGCTGGGGCTGTGGGAGGCCATGGTGCCCTGATGACGCAGCAGAGTCCTTGCCCTCTCGCTGCACAGCTGGTTCACCTTGCTGCTGTACCATGGACACGCTCGCGCCTTAGCAGACCACTCAGTGGCAAAGCACTTGTTTTCTGCTTGGGGAAACTGATGACACAATATCTACTCGAGAAGGGTGTTGAGAGGTTAAATTCATTTAAAAGATGAGGTGTCCTGAGGCGTCCAAATGCCTGCATAAACTACTGTTTCTGTGGAGCAGAAAGGTCCAAAACACATGAACTGCTGTAATGAACATCCCTGTAAACATGGTGTTCTGTTTAATTGGAAATGGAGAGGCTGACCAGGTAGCACTTGTTGGGGAGAAGCAGGAGATGCCCTCAGAGCACGGTGCCAGGAGCTGCTAGGCAGCTGCGCTGTGCCCTGCCATTGGCATTAGCTGTAAGTACCCATCACTTTTGGTGTCTGGTTCTCCTGCGCTTGGCAAGTGAAGCAGCACAGTGTCAGGCTTCCAGGGGCACCATCAGAGTCTGTGATTCGATCCTGCACCTCTAGGCTCTGAAACTCAGCTTGCAGAGAGCAGCTTGTTTCAACATATAATAAATACAAAGAGGGGCTCTTCCTGGCACTGGCTCCTTCATGGGCACTGGCGCCCACTTGCAGTGACTGTATTTTACAGCTTGCGAAAGAATTTCTTGGTTTTCACAATATGCTGTTCTGTAAAAAGTAAGCATATCTTGCAAGAAGTTGATCAGTTAACATGAAAACAAGTAATTTAGATACTAGATAGACCAAGTCACCTTTTTTCTTCTACTGCACTATTGCAGCAGATATTTAGGTCGCTGGTGGTCATCTGAAAAGTTGCCACACCTCTGTTAGTTCGCATTAGTGCCTTCCTTTCATAGAAAGAAAACTGTTGTTTTTCACAGTTCAGGCTGTAATTCCATGAGGACCTCAGCCATATATCAGCTAGTTGCCATGGTCATAGCCTTCGTCCCACCCTGGCCATGGGACCCTGCCATCTCCCTCAAACAGCTCCAGTACTAATCAGCCCTGGTGCCCATCCATTTCAGCATACCAAAAGGGCAGAAAGCTATTCACCTATTTTTGCCAGGCCAAAGGGGGCATGCCCGAAGTCACGGGAGCTGACCAGAGAGCAGCCAAGCCTGAGGAAGCAGCAATCCAATGGGTCCAGGCTGCTGAGGAGCAACAGCATCCATGTGTTGCTCACAGTTTGAGGGGAACAGATTTAAGGAGTCCTGTGGCTTAATTCAGCTTGAGTGTGATCCTGCTGGAGCTTTCCTTAATTGCCACAGTGATGAATTTAACTCCTTTTGGTAAAACCTGGCCATTAGAGATATGTGCCTACGTACATACCCATCTAAATACAGTATAACCAGCTGAGTGAAGGGGAATATTAGAAATACTGCAGTTTCCATCTCTTCATCAATGTTCTCTGGGTTTTCCCTTGTTGGAAAAATAAGTTAATACTCATTAAGATGAAAGCAGAATTCAAAGTGGAAACTTCCAAAGTGTCCGTCACTTGTGTTCGTGTAAATTAAAATGTTTCATCTACAGGAAACGCTGGGCCTGCCTTTTTTTTCCTGTAGATTTTAGATTCCACAGTCAGCACTGCGGCATGAGATGCGCATTGTTGTCCTGCCCACTCTAACGCAGCCCACGCTCCATGAGTCCCACAGAACCTAACAACAGGTTGGTATCCTACACTGGTACCTGTTTCACCATCAGGTGCCAGGGGAAAGGGCTTCCAGCTGGAGGTGTCCATAACACAAGCAGGAGGATGTGACCAGGCGTCCTTTGGGCACCATGGTCCCTCTGAGTGCCCAGTGAATATTCAGAGCTTTTACAGGTTTTTGTTTTGATTTGTTTTGTTTTTCCCCTTCAGAAATTTCTCATGAGGTTTAATCTTAAAAAAAAAAATATTTTATTTACAGCTAATGCACACAGAATCTTGTTTGTTTGGTTGCAACAGAAATAAAGAACACCCAGACCATTTTCACTCCCCAAATCTGTCTGTATTCTGTGCCCTGCAGACTCCCTCTCAGGGCTATTCTTACAACATCAGCCATTGCTGTTTAGGCAGGTTTTGCTGGTTTTCCCCTCACACACACAAATTGAACTTTTGGGTCAGAGAATCCCTCTACTCGACCCATCATGGGGCCCAGAGGTTGGCCCGCTGTGTTGGATGGCTGTTACTTTTATCAGGTATTTCACTCTACAAAGGGTCTTAACTGACCCTGAAGGAAATGTTCTTAGTGCTTTAATCAGATATATGGTTTTAGGTAAGACATATTAATGCCTTCCGGTACTATTAATTCTCTTGCAGCAATGAATAAAGTATCAGATCTTAGAGAAACGCTTATCAGCTGTGATGTACTTCTCATAAAACTCTGAGCCTATAAATAATGAAGTTCTTCCCTTTCTGGAACGTCCTTGATTATCATAATCCAGAGGTATCGTTACAACCTGCAGGATGTATCCATGCACATAACAAAATTTTGCACGGTGCCAAAGTATCTTCTATAGTTGGTGGGATCATGTAATAAAAAAGGAAGCAATTGTCCAACCTGGTGGAAATCATTTGCTTAAAATGAGTCATGATTGAACGAACTGCCCGAGGAACGGAAGGAGCTCAAAAAGTCAGCAGAGCCCATGTTCTGGGTGCAAAGTAATATTGCCTACTGATCTGAGCAGAAATGTGCACATTTATATTACTTATATGTGAAAAGGCATGTCAGCTGAAGAGAAAAAATAGCTGGTACTCTTATCAGGTTAGACCTGACGAATACCTGCCCAGAAGCTAACCTAATATCTGTGTGCTAGACACGCTGACGTGATGCCCAAGCCATGGAACAGTCTGTGATAGTTTGACTTATTGGTGAGAGGCTGTGTTTACTGAGGCAGATTAAATAATATGAGACAGAAGAATGTGGGGACGAATTCAGCAAATGTTTGTGGAAGCTCGGTGAGGTAAGTGAAGCTATAGATATATTTGTCTGCAGACCTCATTGCTGCTTCATCCTGCCGTCATGTTCATGTCTGTTCTGCCTCTGCAGGCTTCCCTTCGCTTTCTGGGGTCTTCTCCAGACGTGGTCAATGCTGCCTCAAAACCTGACTGCCCAGCTGTGCTGTCAGCCGCCGTTCGCATGGCGTCAGCGTGTAGTGCCTTTTCAGCCACCAGCTTCTGGACTTCTTGTATGAGGTTACTGTTTCTGTTTCAATAATGTGGGATCAGAATGAGCTGTGGATCTATAGATGGTTTCCTGTGCTCTCTTGCCCGTTCCTTATTGGATTGTAGTTTCACAAGTACAGTTTCATTAGAAAGGCCTGCGGCGGAGATTGCCTTCCCACTCTTTCCTGTTTACATGATACTGCTTACGCGTGCTGGGCAGAATAGTCTTCTTCTTCTCTGCATTCCCAGTATCAGACATTTATAGATGCATAGAGGCCACTTTGGTCTAATTTTACAGTGTTTCTGTAGGAGGGAAGGTAGGGTTAAAGCAGTTCATTGGGGCTCAAGAACACCAGGATCGTTTCCTCACTTGATATATAGATAAATTGGATAATTCGCTTCATTTCTTTTTTATCTTAAATGTCTTTTTAAAATGGGGATAATGACATCTAGATATGTAGGATCACAGCAGACCAGAGCCTGACTGCTGCAGCAGCGGGCATTGCCGTCACAGCTTTAAGCTCAGTACCACTGGTAGCAAGGCAGGAGATTTCACCCAGGCTTTCACGCAAGTATGGTCCAAGATGCCCACAAAACTACTATGATTTGCCCTGAAGCCCGTGTCTGCTAACTGCTGGCTGCCAGCAGGTTGCCTGCATGTGGCTGCCTGTGGCCACAGGCAGCGGTGCAGCTGTGGCACAGGCTCGCTTGCCTGCCCTGCCTGTTTCTGTGGGGCTGTGGGCAGCGTGGAGAGCAACGTAGCCCAAGAGCATCTTGGTGCTCCTCGTAAAAGAAGCAAGAACCAGTTGTTAAAACTGTCCGTGTTTTCTTAGTTATCCCTTTCTCAAAAGAGAGGAGCGTTGTGAAGAGGTAGGAGTTGCTGCAATAAATTGGTGACAGCGACCCAGCTAGCCTGGTATTTTGTCTGGCAGGGACACCCCCCAGGCATTTAGGAGGACAAGGCAAGCAGCAGCGCAGAAGGCCAACGGTGGTAATCTGCCAGCAAGAAAAGCCCATTCCTAATACCCCATGGTGAGATATTACATGGAACTTGATTTATATTCCCTCCAAAATTCTTTGGTTTTGTGCTTATTACGTACTCCTAACCCATTAAAATGTCTGGTCTCCCTTTGAATGTATACTTTGATTCCACTCTCCACTTGGATAACAGCCTGTGACAATGAGTTTCCCTGTCTAATTATCCATTGTATGAAAAAATATTCTTTGAAAGGCTTTGAATTACCAGACTTTCCAGTTAGTGAATATCCTTTGAATCTCTGATAAGAATGTTCTATCTTTCTGTATCAGTTCTACAGAATTTCGGAAGGATACCCATGTGCTGTAAGAACTTTCCAGTATTACGTTTTCTTTTGGAGCCTTAGTGTTGAAGTGGGATTTGGTCAAGTTAAAAAAAACCAAAGTCATGTTTTTCCTACCATGGCCAATGCTTGCTGAAGCTAGAAGTAAAAGGAAGCTTTTTTCACTTAAAATTTGTGTTAACTGCTTTGCTTCTTTTTCAGCCAACCTATGCCTGGTAGAGGCACATACAAATGCATGTGAAGAAATTTCTGTTCCTTCTGATGGTGCCATGTTTTGGCAACTAACTCGCACTGAAGATTCAAATGATGGAAATAACTAGTTTTGAATGATTCACATAGTTCTATAATCATAAATTATGAAACTTTTCAGAGAAGGAAGACATCCTTGAACATAACATTAGAGTGTTACCTGTTTGATCTTCTATCTTACTTTAACTGTTGACTTCTTTACTGATGTATTTAGTCTCTGGTTCAAGAATATGCCCACATACTATAGCGTTGCATCAGTTCCTTAAGGAGAAGACACATTTTCAGAGCTGGAATCAAGTCAATGTGACTAGAAGTGCTTGAATATACACTGCATTTGGATTTCACCTGGGTTTGCTTCTTACAGACATTCCTCTCCCTTGCAGGTTTCTAGCCTGTTCACTCACATGGATTGGATATTTTCAGCAGCTGCTTGGAGAACAGGGGGACTTAGATGGGCTGCAGCAGATCTAAGGTTTAGATTCAACAACCTCTCCGTGTGTTTACTTACTGAAGACAAGGAGCAAAAGAGCAGGGCTTAATTTATTCAACAGTGACTATAAACACATTTTGTTCTCTGCCTATAGTCGCCCAATTCATTCAGAAACCACAGAAGCAGGAATTTCTGATGTGAAAAGCTGTGTTAGGTCCCCTAGGTCTCTTCTGTGCCAACAGCAGGGCAGAAATGAGGAAAAATTGACACTTGCATGGGAGTCTCGGGTACTGGGTACCGCATACACTTCAAACTTAAATAAGCACAGTTTTTTCTGCTGCAGAGGCTGACTTTGAATGTCCTTGAAGTCTGGTATTATGCATTCTGGCAAGCAAGTAGAGAAATGAGCCAGATGCATCAATTTAGTCATACAGGGAGGTTTCTAGTAAACTTCTGCACGATGGGGTAGTGACAGTGTACTTAGTAAAGCCACATGCTTTTTTAAAAATAGCGCTATTGATTTTGTTAGTGTGTGTATCAAATGTTAGCACATTCATTAGAACAGCAGCCTTCCAACCACTGCTGTAGAACAACCAGCAGGCCCAGAGTCGATATCCATCTGAATACTGGCTCGCTTTCAAAGGGCAACTTAAAATTAGGGCATTGACTTTTCACGTTATAGAGGAAAGACTTTAAAGGGAACATTTATCAAATAGAGTTAGGCAATATTTATCAAATACAGCTGGGCTGCAAATCCTGTTTGAACAGGCAGAGATGTGTGCATACAACCATGTACAGCACTAGCAAAACCACATGATATATGTCCATACATATATATTAACATCTAGGGTAACGGTCCAGTATAGATGCATAAGAATAAAGAGGAAGACCTTTATCAAAGGAAACTTCCAGTCGCAAACTCCTGTGTCTATATTGAAACATCACTGAGCAGGAATGTAATGTATTACAGTGATTAAATAGATACTGTGTCTGTGTCCTTACAATGTAATTTTTGTACAGTGCTGTGAACAAAGCAGCACATTAGGACAAATATATCTTTTGTTGGCAGTAGGTTTACAGCAACAAAATACAATCTATTGTGTCTGTTGAAAAAGAGCTAAGATAACATGGTAAAATCAACTTACTTTCTCTCTCCTTGTAAGGATGACAGGTGACAGAAGAAGGGTGAAGGTCGTTCCACTTCTCATAGATTTACTATGAATTTGTGACCTACCTCTTTTTACTTTTTCCTTTTTGTGTCTGTTCATGCAACCCTTCAAACTCTCCTGGTCCTCTGCGGAATGGGTTCAGTACCTGGTGCACGCCTCTCTATTCTTAATGTAAACCATGAGGACGATTTATGCCTCTGGAGAACAAATGTTCCCACTATCAGGGCACTGCTTGTTTCCTCCACTAAACTGATAAGGTTTATCTAATATCTGTGGGGTTTATTTGGTTGGTTGGTTTTTTGGCAGGGTTTCTTTTAACCCAGATAGGGTCACAAACCCAGTTCACCCTGCTGCTCCACTGTCAGCTACCTACCTGAGATGGTATCGATGGGGACAAGAGGAGGCAGAGATGTCTGATTACATTGCTTTAGCTGCCAGGAAAAACAGCCACAGGAACAAAGCCAAAAACACCTCTTGAAGCAACCTATTTCTCTTTCTTAAAGAGGGACACAAGGACTTCAAAGCCCCAGACTTAAGCAGTTTAGTTAGGTGAAAGAGAATAGGCATTTCCGGTTACATAGAAATTTTCGCTGCGTTGATTCTCTCTTCAGCGATGCCTCCGTTACTGCTGTGACTGCAGAAGGACATTTTGGTGAGGTGCCCGGTGCCAGGGGGTACCACTGTGTCCGCAGTGGTGGCTCCCAGCTGGCCCAGGGGCACTGTATCTGAGCTGGGACTGCTCCTACAGATACTGAATTCAGTGAAATCTTCACAAAATCCCATGTTGATCTATTCCTGCTTCCCAGCCTCATGCTGAAAGCATTGAACTGCATTTTCCCTCTTTTCTATATTTTCCTTCCTTTGTCTTTTTTAATGCAGAGCGGCAGACGAAGAGGATGATTTCATTGGTTTCATCGCGTACAGGTCCTGTTAATTTTTAACCTGTTTGCCACTGTGACTTGTTTGGTGAGGTCTTGGCTTTGCAAACTTCTTTTAAGTCTCAGCTGCCACACACTGAAAAGTGCTTTTGTGGTGGTGTTGTGTGGCAAGCAGTTAGACAAATGTCTTGGAGAAACACTATGTTTCTAATGGAAATGAAAGGCAGAAAAGACCTGTCTCTGTATTATTCTCTCCATTCAGCTGTCTTCACAGTTGGTACTGGGTGCCTCTTTCCAGTGTATATCCTATTTTGAACCAGGTTCAAGTGTTCCTGATGATGAGACTTCCCTTATTTTATTTTCTTTCATGTTGAATGCGTTATTACTGCAAATGAATTTTACTCTCTCTCTCTCTCAAGATGCATCTTTATTTCCTGCTCCAGAAAGAGAAACCATGGCTTTGGGCAGTCAGCCTGCGTACAGCATAGTTTTAGCAGTTTTATTGTTCCCCACGGATTACGAGCTCTCGAAGTCTCTCTGAACTCCTGAATCTCCTCCTACTATTAACACTGTGACCAGAGCTGGGCTTTACAGTCTAAGGGGTCATCCAGGAATCCTTATCATTACAATATATTGCATTTATCTTGTCTCCTTCTTTGATGAATCCTGAGCAATAATTTTAAACCTTTCTTCCCTTAATAGCAGGATGGGTTTTCATCTGGAGTTGAGTCTCTCCAAAATAAACCCAAGATAATCAACAGAATGAGGGAATGGAGTGTTGAGGAGCAAATATGGGAGGTACAGGGGGTTTCTGAGTCTTCCTTGTCATTATACCACCAAAAAGCACTATTGTAACCAGTGAAATTAACTCTTGACTTCTTTTCCAATTTCCACCAGTTCAGAGGGAGGTTTTAAATGAATCTCTTAGAGCAGTATTTCACACGTGGCAGCAGATTCGGGGTGAATTTAAAATGTTGGTTTGAGAAACTTGACCCCTGTGGCAGAAAAGTCGAGCTCCTAAACTGTGAAGTGTCCAAAATATGGACTCATATCTCTGTCTGATTTTATGAAATGAGACTAACATTCTTTACCGTGTTTGTAAAATACTCTGGATCAAGGATGCCATGGATGTGCCAAGTATTAAATTAGACTTATTTAGGTAACCCTTCTCCTCCTTAACCTTCTTCTCTTCCCTCTAGTTTTGGGCATCTTGTAGCTACCAGTGACCCAGCTAGGATCTGCCACGTAATATTGAATGGCGAGCTCTGAGAAATACCGAGTGTAGATGTTGTTTGGAAATTAGCCACATTGCCAAGCTCAGATGATTTATAAAAAGTTATCTTTTTATGTCCTTTTTTAAAATTTTTCCTTTCAAAAAAATCAGATCCTTTTAGAGCATGAGAAAAACTGCAGCACTAGTTAATCCCATGAAAACTGCCCTTTGGCGATGTCTTCCTCTAAGTAAAATGCAGTCCCCCAAAACCGGTTTCCAGAAGGAAAAACTTCTCAGGTGGCCATGGAGATAATATGAAAAAATGTTTAGGATCTCCGTGCTGCTCTGGTTGTTGGACAATTATGGTGTGGAAGGAGGGCAAAATCTGGTTTTGCCCATCCCAGTCCCAGCCACCTTAGCCTACACCCACAGCAGAACCTGGGCCCATTTTTAGGGTGGGTGTAACATGTCCCCAGCTGGCACGGCTGTGCCGAGGGCCACAGTTTGCTCTCTGCCCTCTGGATGGATGGACACATCAGGGAGAGTGAAGCGAGCCACTTGTACACCCGAGGGATGGATGGGGCATGAGGCTAAAATGGCAGGGGTAATAGAAAAGTGCTCAAAAATCAAGAGAAGTTCTCTATGTTATGAACGTGATTTGTTAAATTAGACCCAGATTTTATTTTCATTCAAAAATGTGCTCCTTCCTGACTAGAAAATTATCTATTTGAAGTCTAAATGACTTTGAGATTAAACTAAAAATTAGATTTCTGGATTTTAAAATTCAATTTTAATTGAAAGTTGCAGCCCTTTGGAATTTACAGAAACAGAAACTCTCTGAAGCCAAATGGCAGACCTATTATTTGAAATTTGATGACGAATTTGTCCTTAATTTTATCCAATTATATTAAGAGGTCTTTCTGTTACAAAGCATTAAAAAGCACTACTAAGGCCAGAGAGGTGGTAGCAAAATATTTTTCTGTCATGCGGCGCCCTGTACAGAATTGCGTGGGCTTAAATAAAATGTATCTTGATAGTTTACCTTAAAACTCTCTGTCCTTCTCCTCAGTTCAGCTGAATCCTATGAAATAGATACGCAGCTTGGAGAAGTTCTTCACACCCCCACAAATGCTAAAAATGGCCCTGATACAACATGTATTTATGTAACAAAATCATCTGCATTAATATCTTCCTTTCCTTTCTGCAAGAAGCACAGGAGGGACCCAGGCTGACACATTTTCATGCAGCCCCTTCCATTCTTCTCCTTGCATTTGGGGCAGCAGGGACAAGCCGTGTTTTCCCTTAAAAAACAGGCCACTGAATAAGCAGGAATATGACGTGACTATTAATAGGGTGTTCGGCTGCAAAACTGCAGCCCAGGCTTTTGGGCTCGCTCCCTTTGAATATTCACTACCCTGCTATGGATCAAAATTGCTTGGTAGCAAGAGTTCAGGTCACTGTTGTTATCCCGATCTTCCAAAATAAAGAGGGCGTTAAGAACAAAACATTTCCTCTACTTTTACTGAAAAGCCAAGAGACTGGCTGGCTGATGGGATCAAGCGTGATGTATCGAGCCTTTAACCACTTATTCACATCTGGCAGAACAAAGAGAAAAATGTCCCCACTTGGCAGCTGTTTGCTGTCCCATTTGTCACCATCGCGTTCAGGTGGGCTTCTGCTCTGTAGATCACAGCCCATCCCCAGGCACCTGGGCAGGTCTGCAGCCGGCGAGGAGGGCTCAGGCGCCGCGTGAACAAAGAGAGGGGCTTTATCTTGGCCTCCCAGGGCTGGTTCCCCAGGCTGAGCTGGAGGTGTGCTGTCAGGAAGGGTGAATTATAGCTACTGCTGCCGCCACCGATAGTGTCGGGGAAAGTCTTGGCTGCCCTGCCACGTTTAGCATCACCAAAATACCTGGGAAAATCAGCAGTCAACAAGCCTCCCCATTTTTCGTATGGAGACTTATGTACTGGCTCCGCTGTTCCCCTGTGGATGCTGACAGCCGAAGGTGCCACAGCCCTTCCTTGCGCCATGGCTCGCCGGGATGGCTCCCAGCTGCGAGCCACCTCCTTGGCAGGCTGTGTTATTCCCAAGGGACTCTCCCGAAGAACGACCTCCTAAGCCTGTTAAACCAACACCCGCCGCCCCAACCTGCTGCCTCTTGTGGAAATGAATCCCGACCAGCAGCGAGAATCAAACCAATATTCTCTGCAGCAGCTGTAAACTCGATAAGCTCCCCGTCCTCCCTTCTCTCCCCCCGCCCCATCCCTCCCTTTGGTGTCGAAATGAAGGCAGAGACACGCTGAGAGAAGCGGTGCAGTGCTCTGTTTGCAGGATAATATGCAGACCACATGTATGTATTAAAGGCTGTATGGAGTTATAATGAGCCAGGAGCATTTAAATGCAAGCCAAGGGGAATTTGCTATTCTGTGTGGGCAGATTTCAATTGTAAGGTTGGCAGCTCTGGTATCCTGTTCTCTAATGCCATGGGATGTGAAAAAATAGGCTTTTCTTTCAGAGCAGTTGATTATTGAATCCGTACCAGCTGTTCACCCTAATCCAAGCTTTCTGTGCTTGCTTCTTGTAATAGAGGCATCCCTCATCTGTCCATCCATCCGTCCATCTCCCCCTTCTCATTTTCATGGCTCTTTTGTAATCTTTCAGAAAGGTGGTTAGCAGATATCAGCCATCTAAAGCGATATAAGTGTCAGTACCAGGCAAGGGTTATAACTAATTAACGAGAGAAGAAAGGCACCCCCAGCCATATATTGAAACTCAAATTATATTTCACATCCACTGCAAGATAGGAAAAAAAGCCATCATGAATCAGAAGGCAGAGAACCATTTTTTAACAGTGACACCTGACTCTGTGCCCAGCAAACCATGTGGGATCAGAGCTGGAGCGAGTCCCGAGCCGGCGCAGAGCGGCGGCTCTCCCTCCTGCCCCACCACAAGCCGAGGGACCTGCACCCAGGCATGCGGCAGCAGTAAAGGAAATTTATCCTTTTTCCGTCCCGCTCCCCCCCCCCCGCCCTGCTTTTGTTTTTTTTCATAATAAAGCGGGAGGAAGGGGTGAGATAAGAAGTGAACTCCTTCTGGGTGCTTCTCGCTCAGCCTGCAACGTTATGTAAGGCTGGCACAGCTAATGCCTGCTCTGCTTCGCCATCAGCCCGGCTGTTTCATCCCCGCTACACAATTATTTCATCAGTCTCTCCTACTAGACATCACAGGCTATTGCGATTAGTCACATTTATTAGGATAGAGGCTAAAAAAAAAAAAAAAAAAAGAGCAAGCGCAGAGGCCCAGTTGCACAAGGGACTAGGTGAACGCGGCTCCTAGTGGTCCTTGCCCCAGAGACATTCAAACCTCCTGGAGGAGGAGGACAAGGGACAAGGGAGTGACACACAGGAGACAAAAGAGGGGTGTGAAAGCAGCAGGAGAAATGCTGTTTCCATGAAGAGCTTTGGCAGGGGAGGGTGAGTGTAAGTGGGAATGAGCCAGCTGGGAATAAAAAGCAGCAGCAGAAAGGACATTGTAGGGGAAAGTCAGGTGGAGGAAAAGGTAAAACAGTAAGTGACAAGCTGAAGAACAGAGGTTGACGGTGGGGAAAAAAGGAGGGTTTGCTCAAAAAGGCAGCCAGCACAGCAGATCCGCCCTGCCTGCATGTCTCCTGCCCATTTTGTCTGCTGCTGCTGCACATTTTGGCCCTCTGTCCGATTCCCTCACAGTGTTTCTCTGTCTAAAAGATGCCTCCTTCCCTGCTTGCCGTGTTCTCCTGGGCTCGGAGAGTTACCCCAAGCTTTGTGAAAGGGCAGCCTGTCGCCTTCTCTCTGGAAATCTTTGCTGAGTTGCAGAGACTGAGTGTAATGCCAGAACCATGGGAACTGCAAAGCTCCATCAGCACTAAAGATTGTATGTTCAGGTTTGGAAAACACAGATTTGGGATGCTCTGGGGCACGGTGGGGAAAGTAGACTGTATGACCTGAGAAGGAAATGACAGACAGGCATGTACAATTGCATTCCTCTATGTTATAGGCATACAGAGGGAAAAATGAGCCCCTGAAGTGACTGCTTGACTTCCAGGAGCTGGAGAGTTCAAACCGTGTGTGTGACTTAGCTAACAATTTAAATCAGTATATCTGGACAATTTACAAATAAATCTCCATAAAGAATTCGCTTGGCAACTCATTAGCTGACAGATGTTAGTATAAAAAGAGGGCTAAATGCGATTCTTGGATGAGTGGAGAGGGGAATGATAACTTGCAGTGATGTGATTTTTCCTTTGCAAATGGCATTGGTGACACTTCTATTGGGCTACTGATGTTGTAGTTTGGGCTGGACTGGCCACTAACATGAACAACAGATGCTCTGTTTTAACTTCTCTCCCCAGAAGAAGAAAGAGAAAATAAGAGAGAGAGAGAAATAAGGGAGAGAGAGAGACTAATTTAGAGTTGAAAAGAAACTAAACTAATGAAATAATAATAATAAAATAATAAAAAGAAAAGATAATAATATTAATAAGAAAATAATGAAATATGTACAATATATACAAAACCAGTATCGAGCTTACACAGCAGGCACTGGGAAAGTCCCAGGCTGGACACAGTGATGCACGGGAGCTGAACTCACGAACTGGGTTCAGGAACGCACAATCATGATCAAACGTGAGTGAACAGACAGAGTCCTCCTCGGACACCGGCCATTGAAGAAAGACCCTGACCCCTTTGATCCCTCAGCTTTTATACTGAGCACGATGCAGATGGGATGGAACGCTCCGTTGGTCAGTTTTGGGTCACCTGTCCTGTCCGCTCCTCCCCACAGGTGTGACCCCTCTACGCTCCTCTGCCTCCGACTCTTCAACTTGGTACATAACAAAATGGGTTGACCTTGGTTGTTACAGCAATAAGCATAAGCAAGAGCCTCTCTGCATTCCATTCCTTGGCATTAATTATAAACACCAGGCCTTATCTCTGCTAGAAGCCAACACTGCCTGAAAAACACACTGTTACTTTCAGAGAGTTTGGTTAGTTAGGCAAGGCTTAACTGAAAAGTAAAACTACCGAAAAGTAAATTGGTTCTGTTTTACCTCAAACCAGGACAACTGGATAATGCTCACGTGTCAACATTTTCAGCAGAATATTGAAAAAAAAAAGTGAAGTTGCAGAAAAGAGTTCCAAAAAGGCTTTGAAAAAATTAGAATTATAATTTGAGATAATACTTTCTAGTAAAAGACTCAGAGTGCTTAACCTGTTACATTTATCGAAAAGAAGATTGAGAAGTGGCTTGATTACAGTGTGAGTACCTTCATGGCGAGAAAATACCAGGTATTAAAGAACGCTTTAGTTTAGTGGAGAAAAGCATAATAAGAAACAATAGTTGCAAACTGAAGCTGACCAGAGAAATTTAAATGAGAAATGAGGCATAATTTGTTTTTTAACAGTAGGAATGATTTCTGACTGAACAAATTTTAAGTGCCCAATGCTTCAGCTCTGTATGTGTCAGATGAGAACTAAGCTCCTTTCTGAAACGTTCAGTTAAACACGCATTTTTTGTGATTCACTGCAGGTGATATGGGGTGAAAGCTGACGGTTTGTGATACAATTTGGTGGTCTTTTTTACCTAGAATTCCACGAACAGCCTATGTATCCACAAGACCTCAAATCTTTTTACCCTACCCACTTTATCTGATCAATTCCTTCTTTACCAGTTTATAGGTAGAAAGCTGATGGATCTGTACACATTTGCATAGTAGTTAGCCCAAATCCTGGAGATCCTTCAATTCACGTGCTAAATACTAAATGTGATTAAAAGTGAAAACACTTACAGCCTCAGTTTCAATCAAGACTGACTTCCAAGGGTATTGTCACAGACTGACAGCAACAGGAAGGCAGATATGAAGGTTAATACGAGTCGGGTGAAAATTAGACAGAAGTATTGATTTGACAAAGTGGAAAGTTGCTTAAATCTGGCACTCAGCAGGTACCTAAAATGGTTAAAACTGATACACGGTTCTTTGCAAGCACCGTCAGAGGGTGGCTGATAGGGTGCTGGGTGTAGAGTAGATGATGTCTGGACTCTTCTGGATTAAACAAGTATTACACGAAATCTGCAGTCATGACTGGGTTCAGTAATTCAGTCACTTGTAGTCATATGGTCCTAAAACACCCGCCGCTGGCTGTGTTGGTATGCACCAGCAGGAGCTCTAATCCAAACACTGCAAACACCTTTTTTTGGACCAGTGTGTCCCCCATTGCTATGGGCACTCCCTGAGTAGTCTAACAAGGGAGCTGGTTGGCATGAATCTTGGTGTCAACCACAAATAAGGGCAAATATGTCCCAGATTTAGAGCCAGCAAGTTTAATAGTCGCAGTACTTTATAGGACTGCTGAAAATGAACCGCAGCTGCCAGGCTGTTTGTCTCAGCATCTTCTCCCACCCCATGGCTGCTGTCAAAAAAAAGGGAAAGAACATCCCATTCAAGCAAAAGCCTGGTACAAAGCCTGCCCAAATGTGAATCAATGCAGAGCCCTTTAAACACGGTGGCCCAGCCCCACTTGTGGCAAATTTACCCCATGATGAATCAGTGCTAAAATTGTCACATCTCAGAAGCCTGTCGTTCTGTGCACAGCCTGCTCCTTTCTCACGCTTTCAAATGCACAGCCGGCCCGTTTTGTACACAGCTGCCACGGTGTGATTTGCTTTGTGTTTATGCCTCAAGCTTTGCCTCTCTGTTTCTGCGCCCGCAGCCTCAGTCTATTTTATGTCATCCTGGCTGGAACGCGTACGAGAGAAATGTCCCCTTCAGCCGCACGTGAGGGCATGGGGGCTGCAGCGACACCGCAGAATCACGCCTCGTTTCTCTGATTGACTCTGGGTGCTGCTGTGGGGCGAAGGGGTGTCCTCGTACTTCCCAGCCTGCCTATTCCCACCCAGCACCCCATGAGGTGCGGCTGGGCCATGGGTCCCGGGGTACCAGTCTCTGGCAGCTCTGCCGCTGCATCCTGTCCATCATCTGGGGAAGGCGCCGATGCAGCCTGGCAGGGGACAGACAGCCTGACAGACACAGTGTGGCACCCGGTCCCAGCACCCCGCAGCTCCCAGCTCTCTTCACATGGGCATCACAGGTTGGGATCCGAGCCCGGAGCTGTGGTGCAGACCCTGTGTGGTAACGTGGGTGTAAATCAGGAGCAGCTGTTTTCAAAGTGGGTGGTGCAGCACTGGGGTGGAGTGGTGGTACGGGGGCTGAGCTCTGGTTCAAGAGAGGGAGAGAGGGGGAGAAAGGGAGGGAGCGCTAAGGTAACCACAGAAACATGGTATCCTTGGATATTAGCAATTGTGACCTACTTCTGGGTATTCACTCACTTTTTTAATGCTGTTGACAAAGGAGGAGTAAGATGGAGGCCTTAAAGCTCTGGGGGAAAAAAAAGATCTTTCCATCATTTTCTAGGATCAGGATTATTCATGATAATATTCAGCTAACGTAAATCTTTAACAGTTTTATTCCCTTGCACATCATACAGTTTTCATTCCCGCTTTGTATACTATAGAAAGTATTTCAATAATACATTACTGAAATATAATTGACAGACCTGTATTGTTATGTGTACAGTGTAGATGACTGTGAGTGACTGGGGTGTCGTTGCGCATGTATAATCTAGGTGCTGTCAGTGGTGTTAATCTTGGTCTGCATTTGATTTAGATCAGAGAGGAACTCTTCTTCACATGTGGTACCTGAGCCTGCAGGGCTCCTGGTGACCCTGCTGCAGCTCAGGAGAGATCTCCACTAATATCAGTAATTACTGTTGTAAATGCAGAAAAAAACAGGCCCTGGGCTTCAGTGAGATATGGAGAATTTACAATAGTATGTAACTGAGAGCAACTGAGTCTGTTTATTTTATGCCAGATTAAATACCTCTTTCAGACCGAAAAACAAATGACAAGGAAAATGACTGTGGAATTCACAGTCATTCCTAAACTATCAAAGGGGAGGGCTTTATTGATAAACAAAAACAGATGGGAAGACCAGAACGTTGCCTGCTTTTGAGCAGTAAATGTGCATTGTAAAGAGTGGAAAATACATAATTTAGGACTTCAACTGAACACTATTAAAGCTTTCTCTTCAGTGGACCATGGACCATTGTAGTGCAAAACCCTGTACCTGGTGTGTTGATAAAGTTAGAAAATGAGGTTTAAGTCTGTAACTTTAGCTTCTAGTCTTCTTTCACTTTTGACAATTCTGTACAAAAAAAAGTTGATAATGAATCAGGGCTTGTCAAGGTGTTTTTAATATTTTTCTCAGCTGCAGTTCCTTCCAGCATGCACAGTCTCAAACATTTAGACTATGCTGGTAAAATGAACCAGAAAGAAAAGAATCTGGAAGCCAATGGCAGTGAAATTGTAGCTTTCCAGCATGACTTTTTATTAACTGCTGAGTGAAGACCAGGTTATCTAACAATACTAACATAATGCTGCCTGAATTCTATTACAATATTGGGTGTATGTGCACAGCTGCCTTCTCTACAAATTGAAATCCACAGGTATTTTATAGCTGTATCTTCTGCAGGACTTGAATCTCAGCCGCAGGGTACTGACTAAAGACATGGCTTGAAGAAATCCTGCATAGCCCTTCAACTACACCGGACATGGCTCAAGCCATGTTGTTAATTCTCAGAGCAGTAAACAAAGTACTCAGATTTGACTATTCCCACTTTATGGGTGGGAAAATTGTACTAGATGGAGGTTAGGTAACCTACCTAACAGTAGGTTACCTAATGCCACACAATGATTCATTTTGCAGGATTGAGTGGAAATTCATGAACCCCCCAGTCTGGCAGAACACAAGACTGAACCCTTGCCTTTACAGGCATTGGCCCCAAAATTTTCACTCTTTCTTTCATCTATTCAAGAAGGATTCATAGTCAGCTGGTTTCTGCCGATGATTTAAGCAATGTCTCATGGAGGCTTGCTTTGATCAGGCTTAGACTGTCTGGATTGAAATCTTGGCTCCACTGAGGTCAGGAAGAGTCTTACCATTGACACCAATTATGATTAATGAAACTAAGTCTCTGCCAGTTGCTCTTATCAGGAGCCTTGTCTGCTCTACACGGTAGAGCCTCACATGCATAGAGCTACCCTGACAGTAAACATCATATGAACCTCCCGTGGAAAGAACAGCAAATCTGGGGCATGCACTGCACCCTGCCTCCTCCTGCCTCCCCTCATCCCACACCGTCAGCACAGACATCCTGGGGAGAGCATTAAGCAGGCACAAAGAAGCAAACATGGAGGGGGGGGGGGGGGGGGGGGGGGGGGGGGGGATGTGTCAGTGGGCTGTGGATAATGCTGAGCTCAATGTGCAGTTTTGCAGTGCTGTCTAATGCCTATGTCCTCAGGGATGTAGACTGTCTTATTCTGAAAAGGGCTTGTGCAGCAGGTTCATGAAAGATTTTTCAGAAAAAGCCTGTCTCAACAACCTATTAGTAATACAGCCTTATGACAGACTCGGAGATATTTCTAAAGCTGTTAGCTTAATTTATTGTGGTTGGATTGGGTGATCTGAGGCTTTATTTTTTGAGGAGATTTTTTTTTTTTTCTGTTACACTCCAAATTTGGTGTTTTTTCAACTAAAAACACACGACACAGATTGACTTTCTGGTCAGATTTTTAATACCCCCCCTGCACTGTACTATACTATCTCTGCTAGGGGGTCTTATTAATTGAACAGTATTTCCCACAAGCCTGTACATTTCCTTCTTCGTTTAAGTGGTTACTTAGCCTTTCTTTACTCTAAAGCTGAACTTAAACGAAATGTAATTTACATAACAAATCACTCAGAGCCTATTGTGTGTCAAATAAAAAAACCTGCCATATTTTATCCTTCCCAGCTGACAAGTAGAAAGAAATATGTTGAAAGGGACATACCCAGTTATTAAGGGGTTTTGACAGCACTCTTTCTTCCTTTCTTTCTTCCTTTCTTCCTTTCTTTCTTCCTTTCTTTCTTCCTTTCTTCCTTTCTTTCTTCCTTTCTTTCTTCCTTTCTTCCTTCCTTTCTTCCTTTCTTCCTTCCTTCCTTCCTTCCTTCCTTCCTTCCTTCCTTCCTTTCTTCCTTCCTTCCTTCCTTCCTTCCTTTCTTCCTTCCTTCCTTCCTTCCTTCCTTCCTTCCTTCCTTCCTTCCTTCCTTCCTTCCTTCCTTCCTTCCTTTCTTTCTTTCTTTCTTTCTTTCTTTCTTTCTTTCTTTCTTTCTTTCTTTCTTTCTTTCTTTCTTTCTTTCTTTCTTTCTTTCTTTCTTTCTTTCTTTCTTTCTTTCTTTCTTTCTTTCTTCCTTTCTTCCTTTCTTCCTTCCTTCCTTCCTTCCTTCCTTCCTTCCTTCCTTCCTTCCTTCCTTCCTTCCTTCCTTCCTTCCTTCCTTCCTTCCTTCCTTCCTTCCTTCCTTCCTTCCTTCCTTCCTTCCTTCCTTCCTTCCTTCCTTCCTTCCTTTCTTCCTTTCTTTTTCTTTTTCTTTTTCTTTTTCTTTCTTGTTTTTCATTTTTTCTTTTTTTAATTTAGTAAAGTGCCCTTGTCATAAACTGGGATTTTTAAACACAAGACATTCCTGAAATATTAGACTGTGCTATGTGGACTTTATTCTCAACAACAGGCAGATTTACAAGACAAATGGCTTGTAGGAAGAAGCTACGAGAAAGAGGCAAAACTAGTATGAGATCCATGATGAAGTAGAGACCCATTAAACTGCTTCCTGCATTCCATACCTGAGCAATTCCATTGACTTTAAGTAAAATCATTGCAATACTAGATACTTTAATTCTTATTCATCTGTTTGAAGTTGAAGATGTGCTTTGCTGCATGG
This sequence comes from Alca torda, assembly GCA_008658365.1. Lineage (NCBI taxonomy): Eukaryota > Metazoa > Chordata > Aves > Charadriiformes > Alcidae > Alca > Alca torda. The sequence continues at coordinate 49,054,399 of CM018080.1, forward strand.
GATTCACAGTGAAAAGCTCTTTGAAAGATTGAGTTGTAGGTAATTAGTAGTAGAGTGTGAGCTTACAATTGCCATCAAATACCTGAAGTTGTAAGGAATATTTGGGCAGCAGTAAAGCCTTATAACCTATGCAATGCACAACTGAGGTCATGACCACCCAAGGATATTAAATATGCAAAGCACTTTTCTAAGTCTAGCAGTTGGTTTTGGTGTACGGGTCACATTTCAAAGTGGTAATAATCTGCCTATGGCAGTTTTATCCAACTCCAGTATGATACTCTGTTCCAAGTCACAGCATGGCATGCTCTTCATTGATAAAAAAAGCTCTTGCTCTTCAGCAGAGAAGTGACAGTCTCTCAGAGGACAGTGACACCAATGTGCAGCAGTCAAGGTGACAAGAAAATATTTGTAGTGAAGAGAAACAGGTAAATACAAGTTTTTCTGTGAAGAAGGTGGGTCTGCTGGGGCTTGAACCCACCTGTGAGCCCTCATGGGCTGGAAGGTCCGAAATTCTCCAGCACCAAGGACTGACAAGTCTGTCCATGGCCTCCATCGGCAGTAGGCATTTGCTCCTGCTGTCTCCATGAGAAAATTAGCCCAATATTTGCAGTTTTTTGCCAATGACAGGATTAGTTGGAACACTGGGTATCCTACTGGGGAAAATCTAAGAATAACATTAATAATGTAATCCTTATGAATTCAAGCATCGGTCAGAGCCTTTCAGAAGCAGTAGAAGGGGTATGATACATCCTACAGCTAACATGGCAACTTCCAAGTGCATGGACAGCGTACGCACAGTGCCACTAAGTGATATAAATACTTCTCTTAGCACTCCATGCCAAGCTCCCTGTTGATACAAGCTGTTCACAAGAGATTCAGGCTAAACCTGTCCATAGACAGAAGGAACCCAAAAGGTTAGGTTTTTTTAGATGAAAAGTATACAAGGTCTGCAAGCTTCCAGTTACTTTCAGTACTTCTTTGAAGTATCGTTTTCTGTTGTGAGCTAATTTCTGTTGTGAGCTAATCTCTGTACTTTAACCTGCATGTTTACCCACCAGGGACAGCTAGCTTTGGGCATGGTGGGGTCCATCCTCACAAGACTGACACAAAACTTAGTAGGATCCTTTTGTGCAGTATCCCCACCTCTGCTACGTGAGGACAGCACACACGTTAGCACCGAGCCCAGCGCCATCTCGCCACACTGGGAAGTGCACACCACGAGGGGAAGCACACCATGCCTGCACAATACCCCTCAGCAGGGATCCTTATCAGCCAAAAGGCCTTAGAGCCAACCACAGTCCCCAGGCAGGGCCTAAATAATAAAAAAGAGATTATAGAAGTGCTTGCAACAGGACCAAAGTCACAGTGGATATCCTGCAGTCAGAGGATCTGGCTACATTTGGCTCCATGCTGGTCTGGGGAGACACCTTCTTCCCCATCAGCTCAGAGCAGCTCAGCAAAGTAGAGGGTATTTTTGCCATTCATTGCAGTGCTCGCTAACAACACTACAGCAACGCATTATGCAGGCAAGGATGAGTAAGAAGATGCTGTCAGTGCCAGGCAGCTATAGAGATTTGGAGTGTCTGACATTGCATCCCTGTAATAGGATGTAGGTTGCATTTTCCAGAAATGAAGGACTGGCTGGGTAGAGTGAGCCAGTAAATGGCCATTGATCTTTGAGTATTGCCTCCTTTTCCTAAAAATCCCTAGTTTTCAAATACCATGTTTGTGAAGGAAATAACTTCTCTTTTTCTTCAGTGTGTTCTTAGTAGGATGATGGGTACAGTACATTTGGCATTGGGTTACCCAATTATTTCTAAAGTGGAAAGACAAAGGGTTAGCATTCACAAAGCCCATTATTGTTCTGTGGATCTCAGCACAGGGTGAATTTTCAATGGGAAAGGGGCATTACTATAGCAACACATAATGTAAGCATACAACCATAGCTTCCAGAAGCTCCTAGAAGTCTCATTTTCCTTTGGACAGTTCTTCTTTTTCCTAAAACAGATTCTGTGGAAAGTTGGCTGTAGGGAATTTACATCTGCTTTACCTGCTTTCGTTACTGGTGAAGGAGAACAGCAACTGGAGGCATTTGCAGATTATTACATTTTTAAAATCTGGATTTTGCACATCTTAGGAGGCTGTATGCTTTTCTGGAAAAGCTGCTCATTGATTAGAGCACTAACTCGGATGCTCAAAATGCTCCTGGCCAGCTACAGAATTGGGTGACCTTGGATGTGTTATTTAACCACTATACATTAGTAAAAGACAAATTTCCCTTATAAGGTTTTTGTTAGAATAAGAATATAAAAGATTGTAAACAATGTGGTACAGTGGACAATATACATTTAAGATAGATATTTTTGTATTGATAAAACATGGGTCTTAGATGACGTTATTTGCTATGCTTAATCACACAGCCACTGAAATAATCAGGGAGCTGATTAAAAGTGCTGTGTATAACCTTATTGAGGATGTAGCAAGTTGTCCTAACTATACTTGTTTTGAAGAGTATCTTGATAGAAAAGGACGTTCCAGTTCAGAACCAGAAGCTTTCTGTGTGGCAGCCACATCTCCCAGTCTCTATTCCTTTTCTACATTTATGTCTTGCTGTATTCCTGGTTCCTCCCGTGCCAGGATTTTCAAAAGTGACTACACAACTTGGATGCTTCAATTTCTAGAAAGCTCTGAGGTGCCCCCTCAATGCCCAAATGCTCCTGTCACAGGCTGCAGGTACAGGAGAGCAGAAGTTGCAGACCCAGAAACGGGCTCAGAGTTCAGACTCTCTAGTCCCTGGAGCTGCAGGTGTGCAAGGCAGGAACTGAGTTCAAGCCGCTCCACATTTCTGTGTGTTTCTCCTTGTATCCACCTGTGAGAAGCTCTACTGAGCCTGGAAATACATATATATACTGAGGTGCTAGAATATATAAAAATTCACATTCTGCATTTTTTGCCATGCTGTAACAAGTCAGAGGCAGATAGACTGATAGCAGTCAGACCTATTTAACCTCGGTAAATGTATTCACTTCATCCCTGGATATTGAAAGGCTTTAAGTAGTAACCAACACGCCCATGTGAACGTATGCCCACCAGCCTGATGAACTGTGTGATCTGACTTTTGAAGAGTACAATACAGACAGAAATAGTAGATAAATAATGAGACCCCCCTTGATTTTAGAAATAAGGATTTTCACCATCCAACAGAGGCCGTGGTAGCCAGTACCCTGCTTCTGGGACTATCCCCATTCAAAGATCAATTCCCTCAGGGGAAGCCATAGGAAAATGTGTTGAATGTCTATGGAATCATCTGCCAATAGGGGAGGTTTCTTCTACTCCTACTTAGCATTTAGCCTAGACTAAAAACGTGGGAATGAATTGCCCTTTAAAATATTTTTAATCCTGTCTAATGCAATTGTGGATATTTTTTGTCATTCATATCAGAATATAATTCATCTTCTCTGTCCTTTCAGGAAGAAAAGTCTGCCTCTGGCATTACAGTTAATATGGGCCATCTCACTGAGTTCAACCTCTCATTCTTGCCATGCCATATTCTTTTCTTTCCATGCAGAGAAACTAAAGCACGGAGCCTGGCTGCACGACTGCTTGCTGCAGGGAGGGACAACTACTCATGACATGGGAATTGGACCAGGAGTGACCAAAGTCTAGAAGGGAATTGAAGCGTCACTAATAGCACAGACCCAGGCTCCTGATCCATTCCCATCCCTTGCGTAGGCACTGTTGCCAGGGCATGAGCAGCAGGGCAGCACCTTGCCCTGCCACGGCACCTTTCTCAGTCTAATAACTTTGGACACTTCATCAGGCACTGGGTGAAGCAGATATTACTATCCCTTTGCAACGTAAAGAAACCAACAGACAGAAGTCCAATGAGGCAGATAGTCTCAGGTGAAGTCCCCATTCTGGTGCTGTATTTCACTATGGTCTATTAGTTTTGTACTGAATCCTTGTTCTGTATGAAAAGTCTTTTCTGGAAGTGAAGTAAATAAACAAAGGCCAAGATGGGCTCCCTTTGGGTACTGCTATTATTGCTGATGCAATGCTAGCACCCTGTGGCCCTGCTCACAGCAGCATCCTTGGACCTTCCTACAAACCTGGGTCTGATGCGCATGTAACCAGGCCTAAATAGTTCTGTGATGTCCGAGGTACTCTACTGTCACCTAAAGAGATTAATAGTCTCTGGATAATGCATTAAGAGAAATATAGACAATGTGTATAGTGATATATTTAATACAGAAATACAAGATAAAAGCACAAATATAAACCTTTCCCCTTTTCATTCTTTTTTCCCTCTTTTATACCAAGCTGCATTGAGACTGGTCTTCTTTTAAATATTTTTAGAAATAATGAAATAACTGATGCATTGTAATCCCAGTAGAAGCCTCACCATTGTACCCTCAGGCATTGCTCTGCTATTTCAGTCTCTGAAAGAGTGCAGTTTAATAGAGTGAGAAGATCAGAAAGCTTTGTCTTTGTCCTAACTTGATGTCTGAGTCCTCTAGGATCTGCTCAAATGCCCTGGGATTTCTGCTTAGTTCTTTTAAACATTATTCCAGTGCTGTAAGAGAAGACTCTTGAGCTGGGACCATGCTTCATCTCCAGAGGCAAAGAAGCTTTAGGATAATCATTTCATTGCCTAGGGATTTGGAGGAAGTTTAAGGCATCATTGTGCCTGAGGATTTCAAGCTATATCAGGGACCAGAGGAGCCACTGGCATACATCAGAGTAGTTTCCGTAGTCCAAATCAGCCCACAGCCTCTAGACCAGCATATGCTAGAGTATTTTCTGCTCTTACTGCTTTTCCTTTCATCCCTGCCATCTTTGTTGGGCCTCATAAAGCATCAGTCTTGGAGGCACAGCAGGGATTTTCTTGTCTCTTAGTTACTCAGCTGCGGTCCACGTGTGCCTTTAGAAATGTACACTGGGACCAGACCTAGGGCAGAATCTGCCTCTGTTCGGCTGGATTTCCAATGGTTTTCAAATTGTAACCGATGCAAACTCACTAAAGAAAAAATCTAGAGGGATGTCATGTAACATGAATAATTAGTTACAGTCACAACTAAACAATTGTTACGCAGTGTGTGTGTGGCCATGCATCTGCTTCCATCTTCAGGTAATCAAACCAACATTGGAAATAAAAAACTTACACTAGGTAATGAATATAATAAAAAATTCTCAAGCATAGACATTCCAATTTTAAATGAATTTCCATAAATTCTTCTCATGCTTTTCCTCCCATGGTCAATGAATATTCAAGAAAAAGGTTCATGGTCAAAAGCGTTCACAAAAATAGCTCATTTTAATTAAGCAATACAGAATATTCACAGAAGTGCATTTCCTATTCATAACTGTCCAAATCACACCAGAAACCTTTCTTTAATAACTTTGCCCGCTCTAGCAGGACAGGGAGACCTTCCACTTGACCTCTGTGTCCCACCAAAGCACTTGAGCTTTCTACATGCAGGAACAAGGCTCCTCTCTAACCATTTTCTCTTTGAAATTCTGCTTGATGCTACTTCATATCCACAAGAACCTGAGTATTTTTAAAATATTGTCCTCTGCCTTTGTATTTGTCTGACATTTTGCATCAAACCCCCTCAGTTGAGCAAAATGATTTAAGCAGCTGAAGCAATTGCCCAAAGCAGTGGCCAAAGGGAAAATATGAGTGGGGATTTGATTTCTGTGAGCAAGAATATGTACTGTAAGCAGTGGAAAAACTCAAATTAATAGTTACCTATGGCAGAAAGCCAGGAGCATGCAGAAGCCTTTTGTGCAAGAAAACTGAGAAAACTGCCTTTTTATTAAACCTTACTGTGATTGTGGATTTTGTGGATGTCCTTTGTAACCAAACAGGGATCTGTAAAACCCAGTTTCCATGGACAACATCTGCAACGAAAAGGCACGCTAGTTCTTGTCCTGTCAAAAAACACAGGTAGGCGTTAAAAAGCTGATATTTAGCTGATAAGTCTCGAAAAAAAAGGGGGAAAAAATGAAGGCAGAGAGGTTAAGCCAAGACAGAGGAGCTGTTGGGGCTGGGGTGGGAGGTTGTGGCTGTGGGGTCTGCCCCGTGGGCTGAGGTACCGGCAGAGGAGCTGGGCTGAAAAAGCAAATGGAGGAAGGAGAAAAAGCATTTCCAACCTGCCTCAAAAAACCTGGGCAGTGGTGCCATGCTTCTGCCAGCCGTGTGGCATGGCAGAAGCAGGGGACCCGTGTGGGAAGGCCGCAGAGCAGGCAGCCAAGTCTTTGCCTCACTGCCCGCCATGTTTGCTTCAGGCAGAGGAGGCAGCCCTTCCTGAGGTGCCTTTAATACAGGTTTTAATAATTCATGTCATGTGAGTTTCCTGCTAACGTGAGGGGAAAGAGGAGCTGGGGCAGGCTGTGTGAGGGAGACTCATCGGTATGGAAATCACATACTCCCAGTCATCTATTTAAGAAATGTGTCGGTGCAGGGGTGGGAGTGCAATGACTCAGCACAGGCAGCAGCAGCAGCAGAGGGGACCCGTCATGGCCTCCGTCCCCCACCACTGCCCCACCTTGGCCGCCCTGCTGGGTTGCCTTCCCTCCTGCCTCCCTCCGCTGTCAGAGGAAAAAAGGCACCTCTGGGGACCCACTACTGTGTGGCCCCACATCACCCCTCTTCTGCCCCAGGCTGTGGAGAAGCCTGTCCTGGCACGCTGCGGTGCCCTGGGGAGGGTGTGGGGCACATGGGGTGCAAGGACTGCTTCCTTCCCAAGCAGAAATGGTGATTTCCAGTTATGACCTAGAGCAAGGTTTGTGGCAGGGTCACTTCAGTATTACATAGGGCCCAGACTGTCCCCGAGCTGCTGGAACAGGCAGAATCACAGAATGGTAGGGGTTGGAAGGGACCTTTGGAGATCATCTAGTCCAACCCCCCTGCCACAGCAGGGTCACCTAGAGCAGGTTGCACAGGAACACGTCCAGGTGGGTTTTGAATGTCTCCAGAGATGGAGATTCCACAGCCTCTCTGGACAGCCTGTGCCAGTGCTCTGCCACCTGCAAAGTAAAGAAGTTCCTTCTCATGTTTAGGTGGAACTTCCTATGCTCAAGTTTGTGCCCTTTACCTCTTGTCCTGTCCCCGGGCACCACTGAAAAGAGCCTGGCCCCATCCTCCTGACACCCACCCTTTAAGTATTTATAAGCGTTGGTAAGATCCCCCCTCAGTTGTCTTTTTTCCAGACTGAAAAGACCCAAGTCCCTCAGCCTTTCTCCATAAGAGAGGTGTTCCAGTCCCCTAATCATCTTCATAGCCCTTTGCTGCACCCTCTCCAGCAGTTCCCTGTCCTTCTTTAACTGGGGAGCCCAGAACTGGACACGGTACTCCAGATGCGGCCTCATCAAGGCAGAGTAGAGGGGGAGGATGACCTCCCTCGACCTGCTTGCCACACTCTTCTTTATGCACCCCAGGACGCCATTGGCCTTCTTGGCCACAAGGGCCAAGAGGAGGAGGAGGCCACGATGGTGACTCATGCCAAGCCTGAGTGTCAGGGCTGGGGTTGCATTTCTCTGCAGCAGGGCTGGTTGCATGAGGTTCTTTATCAATAGAAACACCATTACTGGTTTGCAATGACACAGGCATGCTGGCACAGTGCAAGGCCTGGGGAGCCACAGCAGCCTGTAACTTCCCCATGTCTCCTGGGGGACCAGAGCTGGGATATGTCTAGCCACAGGGCTGCAGGGTCTCGGGCAGCGGCTTGTCGGCAAGGTGTGCGCAACCGCTGTGGGTTCAACATTACTGGAAATGTAGTAATTTAACATGCAGAGCCTCCTTTTTTGCTGTCCTCCACCTTGTAAGACAAAATGAAGCATGCACGTATACCCAATACCTGCTTAAGGTAAAAGCACAAAAAATATTTGATTATTAATAATAAATTATTATATATATAATCAGGTAGGTCTGGGTCAGTATTAAGGAAAATGCTACCGAACTTGTACCAGATCAATGAATAGCCACTTAAAATTGGTTTAGATAGTTTTTCTCCTTCTACAAAACCGTCTCCCAGAGATCACTTAGGAAGTCGGAGCAGAAGGCAAGGAATGACTGTGTCTGAATGGTTTAGTTATGATAAGGGCCTACTTGGAGGGGCCGGAGACAGTTTAAGTTAAAAGGGATTTTAATGTTGGTAATGCATATGATTACACTCTGCCTCAAAAACCCTTTGAGGTAGGCAAGTTATCCATATCTAGATGTTGAAACAGAGTAAGGTTAACATTGTGTCTCATGTATATAAAAAACTGCAGTTTGCAGTATGAATTACTTTGTTTTTTGCCTGAAGAGAAATAACAAGTGAGCAAGACCAGTTTTCAGAAGAAGAGAGGCTGTGTTTTGCAAGCGTCATGTGAATCAAGTCTCAAAAATGGCACTGGCTGTAGCAGGCCGTCAGTTCGGAGGCGTAAACCAACTAAACCCAGAAAACAAACTAAACCAAACTCAAAACTTTCCGAACTGGCAAGAAAAGGGTTTCACCAAAATGAAGGAAGTTATGTTTGAAAAATTCTTCAGAAAGGCTGCTCAGGAGGGAGCCACTCAAGGACTTCTAGCTGCAGGGTAAGTGGAGAAGCCCTAAGGGTTTATCTGCAATAACAGTCTCGAAAGTAACCTGTCATTGCTTCCCAGAAAGATAGCATTGAACGTAATAATTAACCCATCCATAACCAGCATTTCTCTCCTAATAGAGGAAAGAGGTGGAGAACAGCCTGTCAGAGTGTTTGCTTTCAACATACCCTTGCAATGGGTACATCCAGAGGAACACAGGACAAGATAGCACTAACCACAGAGCAGGTGGAAGGAGGGGAAAAAAATCCCTTGATGGAAAGCTGGGAACATTTATAGCCAACTGGTATTTTCGAATGGAGCTAGGAGGACAATTTTCCTTCCTTTTCACCTATTAATAAATCACTAGAAATAGATTCAAGTACTGGTGGGAAAGCACAGTCTATTTTTCTGCCTCTCAACAGGATAACCTGGCTATATGGAGGACTATCACCATCCTGTATTTTGTTTTGAGGCAAAGAGTCTCAGTGGGTTGCTCAGAAAGCAAGTTTAGGCTGACTAAACCAAAGTGAGTTCATATTTTTGGCCTCAAAGACCAAATTCAAAGACTGAGAATTCAGTTGCCAGTATGCAGACCTCCAGACAGAAAAACTGCAAAAGTTGCTTCCGCTGATTGCTCCTGCTTGGCTCCATGGGGGGGGGGGGCTTCACTTTCTCAGGATGGGCTCAGCCTTTTCTGAAAAATCAGACATTGTTGATACGCTACTAATTTTGTTAGTGCTCCTCCAAACCCTGGCTCAACTTCTCCCTGCCTGAAGTACCCCAGGAGCCAGTATTTGTCGAGAGTCAAATGAGAATGAAGCTTCATTTTTTGACTTTGATACAGTGCCGTAGGAAGCGCTGACAGTTAAATAAAACTTACTGATTCAGCTCACCCAAGTGTCTCCGCAGAGGAGTTGCCACACTCTTGACAACACATCAGTGTGGTGTTATGCTCCTTGAGGAGCTGAATGCATGCTAGCTGGAAAATGCTCTTAATTTCTCTGCTTGCATCTATACAACTTTCATGGGGATTTTTCTTAAGTTCACTGCTGTTCTTGGTCACGCTCTGTGTCAGCAAAAGGAGGCAAAGTTTGTCCTTGTTGCTGCTGAATACAGTTGTCTTTCCCTTGGCCTGAGTCCTGGTTATCAGGGCTCCATAGCAGAGGAGAGGAAGGAGGAGGGAAGGGGAGCGAAACTTCAATATTACCAGCTTTCCTTGCTCATGCCCAGTATGCAGGAAAGACTGGAGCCAAAGCAACAGGCCACTGCACCAGTCCAGCTGCCACCAGGGATTGCTACATGAGCCACGGATGTTGGAACACCGTCATGCCACAGTGATGGCTCTCCTGTCACCAGCGGTAGCTTTAAGTCACCTTTAGTCAATTCTACAAGTGGGGTCTTATTTGATACAAAACCAAGTGTGTTGTTTCCTTTATGAGACCTACTGGACAGACCTGCTTGCACGATTCCTGTTGCAGCAAATATATTTTACAACAATTCCCCCCTTCAAACATAGTAAATATTCTTTCCACTGTGGCATCTGATAGGATACAGTTACTCGAAAGTGGGGTGACAGCTTGATGCCTTACAGTGAAACCTGTTTAAGGGTCTGTGCTCTTGCACTCAAGCAACAAAATTAAGTAGCCTTCAGATACTTTTTTCAACACTGAGTTGGTCTGTATTATTCTAACCACTGTGTTTTATCAGTGCTTCTCAGTATAACACTGAGCAAGATAGGAAGCCTTTTTATACAAGAAAAGATGATTAATATGTTTAACTGGTTATTTTTGTAGCTTCGCCAAATGTGGACTTTTATTGGGGTGCAAGGGATTATCCTTAATCCCTAAGCATTTGAAGAAGGTGTGAGCAGACGGGATATAATCTGCAACTGCTCTAGTATCTTTTGCCTTTGATTTTAAATGCAAGGCCACGATTAGAAAAAGAAGGACTGAAACCTGAGCTCTGATTATTAAAAGGCCCTCAGGAGTCATCACCGATAGCCAACTAAATGTGGTTTCCTATGAAGAACATAAGGCAGAAAGCCTAACCTTGGTATACAAAGAAGGCATCTGAACAGCAGGGCAACTTGTGCTGAGTATGGCACCAAGCAAGAATGCTGTTTGGGATCTGTGGTTTTTGGGAAGAATCAGGAAAGATGTAGGCATGGTAAACATACTTGATGAAGACATTCCCAGTGATAAACTGGATGTGCTTTTAACCTCATGCAGATGTGGGCTACTAACCTGAATGCAACCTGGATGGAATTGCATCAGCTGCATTAGTTGGGAGACAAGATTAAATAGCTCTTATAATCTCATTGACCTTTACAAATTTTGTGGTTCCTGTGATGAGCTTTGTGTAAGTTATGACAGGCAAATGAGTGCCCAACTGCATGCTAGAGCGTTCCTCTGCCTGAGAAGTGGCCAGCAGCTATTACCACAGTAACCTGCCTTTAAATATTTTATTTTGACCCTTTTGTTCTCTCATTAAAATAATTGAAAGTTGATGGACCGGGGTAGAAATCAGGAAATAGGCACTACTCACTGAAGAAGCTGTGGTTTGGCTGCCATTAAGATGTGGTTGACAGTTAACTGTACTGAATTTTTGTCTGATGCCGAGAGTTGGGATCTAGCATTTCAATGTTTTACTGGTTTTAAAATAACATGCAAGCGATCCTTAGGTTAAGGAAAAAAAACTCTCTCTCTATAGATTTGTCATTTACAGCACAGGCACTTTGTGGATAGGTGGTTGTCAGTGGTTCTTGGTTAGGCTTCATTGTCTTTTATATCTAAAACAAAAGGTGCAAAAACCTCTTGCAGTGAAATAACGACTCTGACTGCACATTCGGAACTTCCCTATTTGGCAAAGACATTAAGTGAACTTAAACATATGAGGAAAAACACTCCCCCCCAGCAGAAGCACAGAAATGCATCTGTAAAGTGGCAGGGGCAGGGAATGATTAGGACTCGCTGAAACCAGAGTCTCCTGATTTGTGAGATTAAATCTTCTCTGATAGCAAGTCAAAGATGAAATTTTTATAACATAGGTTTCTGAAAATGACTAAAGAATCTGTTCTTAGCTGTCTGACCAGCTTGAGAAAGAAGTTGAAAATTAATTTGGTTGCCAAAGGATAGTTTAAAAGAAGTCGGTTTTCAGAAACGGCTAAAGCATCTTTGATCAGAAAATCACTTCCTAATTCTTGAGCTTTCTGCTATATTTAGACATCTAAGAGGATGTCTTTTGCAGATGCACTGGGTAAAGTCATCCATGAAGTTGCTCGGAATTCAATTTTGGAGAATTTTGTCTTTTTTAAGACAAAGATTTAGCTTTCGTAATCATGGAGGAAAAATAATGGAAAAAGGAAGGCTAAAAGTTGAAGGCCGATAACCCAGGAAATAACATACAAATATTATTTGTCAAATTGAATGATTTTAAGGTAAACTCTGTGATCTGCGGAGAGCCTAGTTCATGATTAATTCATCTCTTCCCCCACCGAGTCCAGGATCAAATATAACGTTAGGAATCTGAGAGTTGACCATTTTGACCTGAAAATGATTGTGGTGATTTTGGTGCCCTTTGTGCTATTACAAACTTTTTCTGAAGAGCATCCATAATAGTTGGGAACAATATAGCTTAAGTTTTGGTGGGACGGTAACAATACTGGCATTACTGAAGTTCAGCATAAGAGTGCCATTACTGCAGCCCCTTCATCAAACGCTGCTAAGTTCTGCTTTTGCTATTATAGGACACATTAGGCAAGCTGACAAACTTTAGACATCAGATGGATTTCCTAAGTAAAAGAAGTTTGGGACAGGAAGGTGTCTATCTTTTGATCCACCTTGTCTAGCTTTTTAATCCATGTGGGACTGCAGCCAGCGTGACATAGCTGATATTGAATTTAAATATTGTGACTTCCCAACAAGATTTGTCATGCACGTAGAGGGGAGAGGCACTGACAACATCTCCACTGAGAAGAAGGGTTGTGCTGTTAAGCCCCTGATTTTATACACCAGAGAATTCACACAGGAAAAAGCAATCACAAATTTCCTGCAATTGGAGCCAGCTTTGCTCAGAGTTTGTAACTATTAGGCATGAGAAACACCAACCACGAGGCACAAATCCCTAGGAAATCATGCGTTCTTAGGTTTTGTGTTCTAGAACTACTGTTAGTTTTGACCAGTAAAGCAAAGATCACAGTTGTGTTCTCCTCCTCTAACAAAGGAGTTGTTCCAGGTAATGTTTGCAAAGTTGTGTTTAATGACAGAGTAGTTGCCAGTGTAAATAGAGCAGGACATGGGCAAGAACACCAGGGGAGGCGGGAGCCTGGGCTACAGGGGCATCGGGAGCATTCTGAAGGACCTTGATGAAAGATGGGAGAGCATGGAGAAGGAGAGGCAAGAAAATAAGGCAATTACTTTAATGAAATAAGGAATAAATATAGATGCCTGAGAAAAGAAACAAAACATTTTGCAAAGTGACAGGTTAATGAAATCCTTTAGATCTGTGTTTTGCAGCTGAATTCCCTGGCACCAAATTTTCCAGTGCAACCTCTTACCATTTTTTTTTTTTTTTCCCAGAAGCTGGGAATCCACAGCATGTCTTTCCTGGGTGGATTCCCTGTGTCCAAACAAGGGCTCAGCTTCAGTTTCAGCATCCCTCAGTGGGAGAGCTAACAAGGTCTAAGGGAGGATTGACAGGAACAGGTAAGTGCGTTAGTGCCGGTTTGCTTTGAGCAGGTAATTTATGTTTAGTCACTGGATGGCTTGGACATTTTTCTGTAGACCACATCTCATATTACGAATGCTTTCTCTGCAGTGGTGCCTAAGGTAGCTATGAGAATGCATTTTCTTACTTTACCACTCATTTTGCCCACAAATACCAGACCATCCACACCCAGACATGTTCACACAAGGAAGAAATATCCCAATTTTAAAAAACGTATTTATACCTAGTCACACAGAGTTTCAGCCTTACGCTGCTACAGCAATCATCAGACTCTCAAGGACACAGAAGTGGGTTGGTATAATAGAGAGTGGATGAGCTTTTATTCATTATTTACCCAGGTTTTAGACTTGTGCACATGCCTTAAAACAAGTATAACATCAGGTTTTAAATTTCCATTGCTGTGGTCAGATGTTACTCAGAAGTAAGAGGAGGAAGTAAAAAATAACTTGAGTGAACCTACACACTGTTTAAAATGCATTAGTCTTAGCTGCCAGAGTTGCAGGAAGGAAACCAATTATTTCAGAGAAAGTCCAGTCTTGCTCAGCCTTTAGGCATGGCATGGGGTCAAATGCTTGCCAACACTTCGGGGTTTTAGGTTCGGTTGGCTTGTTTTCAGGTACACTGTTCCCCACATCACAAAGCACATCGAGCTGGGTCGGGGTGAGGCAGGTGCAGGTAGGAGGCAGCAGGGCAGCCGCTTGGGATCCCTCCATCCATCCCCTCCACCCCCACCAGCCTTCAGGGGCAGCTGCCACGCTTTCCTCCAGCCCCGCACTGGGACATCTGACCGCAGACCTCCAGCAGAAGTCGTGGCGGTGGCCGGCACAGCAGGGTGGCTGCGGGAGGCTGTGGGATGCCAAGGGCTGACGGCGGCTCCCAGGGTGGCACACGGCAGGCACTGCTTCTGGCCCCGGGTCGCCACAGCCTGGCAGCATCTCACAGAGGCTCAGCTCGCAATGCCGTGTAGGAAATGCTGCTTCCCACCCAACGTTGCCATGGTGACAGGGAAACAGGCCCCGTTTCGGGCTCTTTTCTTGGCAGCAGTGTCTGAAGGGAGCGGCCAATGCGTGGGTGCATAAGTCAGCCGTGCTCCACACACTCTCACTATAATTGTGTATATACATGTATATATATATAAAAATACATATATACACACTTTTTTTTTTTTTTTTTTGCTAGAAAGCCCTTGCAGAACCTGTTTGAGGAAGCAACATAAACAATTGATATGAACCAGAGAATCAAGAAGGCAGCTTCGGTAGGGGAAATCCTAATTTTTGGTAAAAAGAACCAGTCCAATGTTCACCGTTCAATCCGAGGCAGCATTTGGTTCTTTCCACTGCCGCCGGCTGTGCAACAGGCGTGGGAGAAGCCGGGTGCTCAGCACAGCAGCGCTGGAAAGGGAGGCAGCCCTGAGCCCAAGGCGCCCCATGGAGCTCCCAGCAGCTCCTTAGCCATGTGCAGGAAAGTGGCTTCTGCAGAGAGGCGGATTCTTTAGGTGAAACGCAGGGCGTCTTGGTGTGCCAGTGATCCCACGCCCCTTGTGGTTGACCCCACAACGTTCATATGACCAGGGAGCTTTCAGTTGTGAAAAGGAGATGCGTCTCACCACACTGAGGACAGAGCACTAACAGTGACCTGCTCCAACACTTTGGCTACAGCAACTGCATATAAACTCATCATGTTTGCGGCATACGCATCCCTTCTACTTGCTTTTGCAGAATTCATATAGCAAGATCTTGTAGTTTTTCTTGTTAACGTTTTTCCCGAAAGATCTGTGCATACCAGCAACCACATACACGAGTGACCTCGCAGTAACAAAGTGAGTTGCGCTTCAACAGTGAGGCAACTCTGGAATAACAGCTGGTCTGCAGTGTAGGGATATTTTCTCTTTTGTAAGGCTGTGCTAAGGTTCAGCATTGCTTTAGACTGGATGACTCCAAGGACTTTTCTGATTCAGAATACAGTGAATTGTGAATTCCAAGACCGTTTATTTCTCCTTGCTTCAGGTGATAAATGGGAGATGTGATTAATTTTTCATTTATTCCAGTATAAATCAAGAACATCCTGTTGAAGTTGTCAGAATTTTACTGATATAAAACTCTCTGGACTTTTTGGCCCCCAAATCAGTACCAGCCCTTGGAATTTCTATTGGATAACAGTCACCTTAGACAAGGCTTTTGATGGAGGTCACCATGTTTTCTTTGTTTAACATGGCTCAGTAGACCAGTTCCAAGTAACTTACCATAGGATTATGGACTTCTTGAAGATTTGAGAGCTACTAAAATAAGACCATAAAGTAGGAAAGATCATTGGTCCTATGACAACAGTAAGCAATACCCATAAACAAGATGCATTTAAGCTTAAGAAAAAATAAATTGTATATATTGTGACATAAAAGCTGTGTTTTCCCCTGATGCTTATCTTCTTTACCAATGTAATTTTCTTACAACACACCTCTGAGGTACATTCTCAGAAGTGTAGGTTTCTGTCTGGTAGAACTCTGCGGCTGTTTCAGCTTCTAGAGGAAGAAATCAGAAACACGAAAGGCAATTACTCAACTGGAATTTGTCCAGAATTGCAGCAAAGTCATATGGCAGAATAAGAGAAAAATTTAGCAAATTAAGACAAAAAGGAAATCTAAGAAAAATGAAGCTTCTTTGGCCTAACTCACTGCATTGTGCTTCTCAGACGTCACTGATGTCTCTGAACTGTAGGAGATATGTGTTCGCAGACTCCCCTTTGCAGCAAAGTGAATTTAGGGCAGTGGGACCCTACTGTCCTGGCCCTATATTTGAACATCCTTGGTCTCACTGTATCCTGGATGCTTTCTTAGTGTTATCATTGCCAGAGTCACTTCCGTGGGAGGGTGTGAAATGCGATGCAAATATGTCGGTTCATATTTAGACTACTCCTAAAACTCATTCTGCACACCCTTGTGATCATTTGCACTAGTCATTGGTTATTTCTTCCAACTTTCTGAGCAGCACTTGTCACTTCTTGCTGGCTGATCTGTTTCCTATGTAGGATCGGGTGAGGATTTGGCTCCTATAGAAGAATTGCCAAGGAATAGGACAGCGTGTGTCCTTTTTCATCCCCTCTCCCCACTTCCCTATGGGAGTAGTGCTGCCTCCAAAGTGGTATTTGGGTGATAAGCTTGAGCAGTGAACTCCAGGCCTGAAACATGGCCCTGCCTTTTTAGCAATGCAGCACCCAAAATGCATGAACTGTTTGACAGGTATTTCTGTGATTCCAGGTTCACTGTGCCATATACTCATCTTGCTAGGGATGGGTGCCATGGATGTGTGTGCAGAGTGAGCCCTTACTTGCCTGAGCGACACAGTAGGGAAGCCCTCGGCTCCTTGCAGTAGAGGCAGTGATGGGGACCGAGTGAGAGCCAAGGTCTTGGCAGGGCTGAGCTGGGATCTGAGGGATCTGCAGAGCTGGAAGTTGACACCTGCTAATTACTGAACTGACAGATAGTTAAGGGCATGAGGGGTCTGGGTAAAGAATTCAGAAGACAGATCCTGGCCAAAATATAGCCACATAAAACCAGCATAACTCCAGTGATTTTGGAGGCAATCATTACTTGAGTCTGAATCATGACTTTTGAATTCTTTACATATTGACTATTATTTACCTGGAGCAAAATATGTTCCTCTATCATTGCACTGAGCTCCTGTTGCAGACCTCGTTCAAATTTAGCTTTGTACTTTGCCCCTTTTTCTCTGGAGTTTGCTCTCACCTTATGTACAGAGTGATCTAAATTTACTGGAGCTTTATCACCTGCTTCAGAAAGAAACACCTTTTTTTTTCTCACTGAATCTGCAAGCTAAGTAGCAGTGAACTCCAAACAGCCGGGGCAAGCTGAGTACACTTGAGGCTCATGTAATCAATACGTTAGTGTATCTAATAATTAAAAAACATAGTTATGTCTATTACTGTTCCCTGCAGAGTTTTAATTGTAGTTTAATGCTGTGAAGCACATAAACTAAACTCCTTCATAGACTCACTTTGCCTCTTTCTCTTCTGGGTTTCCAATTTTGCTTTGATACAGCTTTTTTTAATTGTAAAATATTTACCATAGAGAGGGTGGAAATTTTTTAATCATTCAGACTTTTATTAAGAATCTTTAAATTGCAAACCAAATGCACATTTTCTTGCTTGGAAACCTGTTCATTGCCACCCAGACTGTTTGTAGCACTATGAGGGCAGCTCACTATGTCCCCAAAAAGCCTTGTTGTCTCGGCAAACTGCCCTGGTCCTGGACCCACAAAGGTGATGGACCAGGATAGGCTCATGGCATACAAGGCAGGAGGGGCTGTATCAAACACCTCAGATTTTCCCCAGGTTCCCTCTAGACAGACAATAGTAAAATCTGATTCTGTGGCTTTGTAACATCTGAAGTACTGTCAGTTTGAACGATGATCTTAAGGGGGCCTACAAGAAAGCGGGTGAGGGACTTTTTAGGATGTTGGGTAATGGTAGGACTAGAGGGAATGGATTAAAACTAGAGATGGGTCGATTCAGGCTGGACGTTAGGAAGAAGTTCGTCACCATGAGGGCGGTGAAACACTGGAACAGGTTGCCCAGAGAGGTGGTGGAAGCCCCATCCCTGGAAGTTTTTAAGGCCAGGTTGGATGGGGCTCTGAGCAACCTGGTCTAGTGGGAGGTGTCCCTGCCCATGGCAGGGGGGTTGGAACTAGATGATCTTTAAGGTTTCTTCCAACCCTAACAATTCCATGATTCCATGATGACTGTACGTTAACAAATGAGAACAAGGAAGTGGAACTGAACACTCTAGTCTTGTGTTTTAGACATTACAGAAAAACAAAACCAAGAAAGCAAGTAAACAGTATATATAGCTAAGCTTGTTAAGGTAAATATAAAACATACTCAAACCTGTGTCCTCTGGAATTTATGATCTAAAAGCATTGAAAGTAAATTGGGTGTTTAAATCTGGTGATGTGATCAGGGTTATTTAAGGGACAAGAACTTCTATGACAGCTCTGTGTGAAGAAATACATATATTCCATTTTAATAGCCTGATATCTTGTGGTTTGAGAGGCAAAAATATTTTGGTAATTTTGTATTCACAATATCCTGTTAAACTGAAAGGCAACCTCACACACTGTTTTTCTTGTTCCTGTTCAAATTGTTTTATGTTCTCGCTGTAACTGGAAAACCTCCCTCCCACACGCGCACACCTCAGTCACTCATCTAATTTAGTACCTGAACAGTCTACTTTTGTCAGGGTGAGCCAACTCTGGCACATTCATCACCATTTACCCACTATTGAACTGTCATGTTGAAAGTTGACTAATATTTTATGATGCTCTGTCGTTTTCGATAATGGTGAAGAGATTTCTATGACAGGTTGTCATTTCTGTTTTCTCACATGTAATTAGTCTCCCATACCATTAAGCACAACATATAATGTTTGTTTTTTAGAAATATTTGGGTTGGTATTTCGTTTGAGCCACAAGTGGAAGGAAAACGACCAGGTTTTTTGGAATCATTATTTATTTCAAAACAGTGAACTGGTCCAAAGAGACCATCACATTGCTGCATAATATAGAATATCTGAAAGGCAGTGTCAAATGCCAATTAAAGGCTGCCTCATGACAAGATAAGACCCTGATGAAGAATCCCTCAGTTACAAGGCAGCACGGTACTCTCCTTGGATCACACATGGATTCTCTACAACTGCACTCTCTAGTCCTATAAAAAGTCAGTCAAAGATTTTTACTCTTTTACTGGAGTTTTTACTGTGTTTTTGGTGTGTGTTTAACTTTACAGAGCAACACAAAGCTTTAGACATTGATTCTGAACCTGAAGGATCTAAGCTAGCTGTCAGTGGCCTAAATGTGAGGGGCTTATCACAAAAGATTACTCATTGAAGGAAGGGTTCCCTACTCAGTTTCAGAAGATGAAGCTCATCTGAACTGGGACTATTAGTGCTTGCAGTGCTCACAGTCATGCAGGTTAGCTCTCCCCTCACTCACACAGTTTGGCTATGGTAGGGAATGTGGATATGCATGAGCAGCAGTTATAGACACAAAGTATTTACTGGAGATTTGGCTCAAGTTATGTTTTGTCTTGTCTCGTCTCGTCTCTGTCTCATGTTCCTCTTCATTGCCTTTCTCATTTCCCATGCCTTCCTCTTTGAAGAACTGTTCTGGATAAAAATTCCCTCTTGGCATCCATATTCTGCAGGGCAGTGTGGGATCTCGTCACCTCCTTCCCGTCTTCCTCTTCTACTCTGACAGCAGCTGCCTCTGGTATAGACAGATATGATATCTGCAACTCCCATTTTTAGTGGCATTATTAAGTGTAAACTCTTTGCATGGTAAAGAAGCTGCAGAAGGGAGAGGGAGTGTGGACTCCTCTTCTGTAGGTGCAGGGAATGCTGTTGCAGCAGGAGCAGCACCTTCAAATCCAGAAGGCTGGTGACTTGACCTCCTTGTAGAAAGAAATACTGAACCTTTTCTGGCTGTTAATTATTCACCACTGCAGAATGATTTAAAACGCATGCAAATTTTCTTAGCAAGCAGTCCCTAGTAAATACATATTCTGTGCAATCCTGAGTCGGTTGTGTTGATGGCAATATCTATAGAGATTTCAGAGGGGTTAGAATCTAATATGGACTACTCCATTTATTCAAGATGACACAGGCATCAGCATCTCCAATAAATGAACTATCATATTTCTATAGGGCTTGTTGTAATTGCGTCTTAACTCCTCTACCTAAGTACTCATAAGTTGCCTATCACTACTGCATGCAAATATGAACTAGATCTTGCATAAAATCGACTTAATGGAGCTATTCCTGATTTACAATGGCATAAGTTAAGTCAGAACTGAATCTTTAAAAAAATCTCTGCAGAGTGCTTGGAGCATTATTCAGAGTGTTGTAAGAGAGCCACAAACAAACAACGACATTTTTTTACTGGAAGTTGAACAGATTTACTGAACTGTTGCAATGTAAACACCTTACAACTGGGACACCTTTCTTCAGACTCACTCTGGTCCTGGGTGCAGAACAAGGTGAGATGAGTAACATGAATGGAAGGTTTTATTTAATCTTCTGACTTGCTGCAACAGAGAGAATTACTAGGGAGTGTGTTAGGTGACAGTTCTCTTAAAAGGATTGTCTTGAGAACATTTTAAAACTGATAAAATGGTGACTAACATTTCAGACCTGTTACAACACTGCACCTGCAGAAAGGCCACTCCTTGGGAATCGGTCCAACAGAGTAAACGTAAGCTATGAGAACACAGGACGAAAAAGATCTGCAGAACGAAGAGACAAAACCTAGGTGAGAAATCCCAAATATTTATACATGTGGAGCAGACCCATCTCCCTAGGGTCACAAGTCCATGTCTCCTCCACAGGCCAGCTGGGATTTGCAAGGGCTGGGTGTCCCTCTTTGTCCTCTGACACTGCTCTATGGCTGCCCTGGCATTTTGTGCAAGATCAAAGGTAAGTGAATCTGTGTAAGAAGAAATGAAAGAGGTGGGGGCTGCACAAGATGAGTCTAAATCTCCCCCTGTTGAAGCAAACCTCTCCCTCCCCAAGCCCTCAGCCCTCAGTGAGCCAGCCTGTTTCTCCTAATTCACCAGATGTCCTGTTCATGGCCACCTGAGCTGCCAGTTCCCTCGCTCGGCACCCCTGCTGCCACTCATGCAGGGAAGGAATATAAATCTCTCCTGCAGTGCGTGCAAGCTTTTAACCTCCAGTTTGCACAATTATAAATGAAAATCCAACGGGAAAGGCAGAGCCGGGTGTGAGAACAGTACTGGAAGAAAGAAGGGCGATGTTAAATCCTCAGCAGTAGTGCTTTTGAGTTTGTCCTACATGAATGTCACGTATGGGGTTTGTAGGGTCTGGTGCTGTAGGTGCCTGTTATCTTTGGGATGCAATATTTAAAATGGTGTACACACGCACACACGCACAGAGGTCTGTCTGCTTGTACTTGCTGAGGTTTGTGAACCATGCATGGGTTGTGAATATGCATGGATTTGCATGTTGACAGCTACAAAATCAATAGACCTGGTGTGCCGGACAATTTGAAAAGTGGTTTTAGTTTGTTTTCCTGCCTACCCTCCTTAGCAGTTTTACTTGGAAGAAAGCTTTATTTTCTTTAATTTCCTACCCTAAACTGCGATAACAGTTCTCTGCGCATTTTGCTGTAGATAGGGATGTTCCAGAACAGATGGTGTTCAAACCTTAAATACATCCATTACTGTGTCGTTCACCTACCATTTATCTGTGGGTAGGGAGGTTCCCTTCAACCTGCTTTGGACTTTTACCAGGGAACTGGAAATTAAAATTTATCCAAGCGTCTAGTTCTCAAGTTTTTTTCTTCTTCTTTTGTTTTTTTTTTTTTTTTTTTATGATTTTTTCTTAGTTCAGGTGTTGATATTATTTATGAGAATGACAAAGGAATTTCCAAGCCAGCAAATTGTGAACTTCTGATTAAAAAACCCCAAGCAACAATATTACAGTAACCTAAAACATGGTAGCTAAATGCAGATAGATCAGTGTCTTCCTCAATGGAACAAAGTGGTTTCAACAGGAGTTAAAGCTATTGAAATCAGTCCTGTGGTAGTGAGGCCTGAAGCCATGGACAATGTCAACTCTGTCAGTCATTTCTGCTATGAAAACATCAGCCAGTCCACAAGCACAGACACATTAGCACAGCTTCAGCTGACAAGTTGTCGGTACACTACTTCCAGACAACGTCCTTACTTTCTGCTTCCTGAGCTTCCAGCCAGCCTTGACTTCACAGCCCTGCTAGTTGTAAGTTTCTCAAAATCACTGGAAATGGACTGGCCCTATTCTGCGTCGTTTCCTTTGAAGGTTCCTGATACACAGAAGTCTAACTTTCTCCAATAAGCTGTAATGAGTTCTGTTATCCTAGAATATTTGCTGATTGGGATAATGGCTAAGAAACAGTAGCAGGCAACCAGTCTGAAAGGTAACAAGTGATGGAAAAGGGACTGTGACCTTTATCAGCAGAATAGGACAGAAAGACACTGGTGAGTTTCCCCAGTTCCTCTCCATGGCATGCTCTGACTCTGCCCTGCAGTGAACCACCTCTGGGCTCGAGCAGTAACCCAAGCACAGTCAGACCTTGACATCGTTAAGAACCTCCCTCGTGGTACTTCCAGGTTGGCCCTTTAGAGGCTGTTGCTTTGCCACCACACAAATTCAGAGAGCACACAGCCTGTTGAGTTACTTAACAAGGTTGCTACTGCTGCACAGCAGAGCTGGTTTCCCCTTGTTAAGTCTCTCCAGCTATCTGAGTACCAACAGACCTGGCTCTTGGCTCCTGTAGGAGCTTTGCAGAATGGATTATAAAAAATACATTCCTGGCCATCTTTCAAGCAACAAACCACTTTCTTTATGAGATTAGAGATGGGTCATTCTTAGCAAATAGTTATTTGACAACGTTACAACATGTGGACAAATGCTACCCTTGCCTGTGACCAGGGTATGGATGCTAAAAGGAAGAATTTAGAAAAAATCTGGTAGTAAGCAGGCTGGACTAAGATTGATTATCAGTACAAAAATCAGAGGAACTAGGAAAAGAACTGCTCTAAAAGTTTTTGGAGCTCCTCGTTTCCTAAAAGTGAGCAATAAATTGATGTAGACAGCAGCAGGCTGAACGAAGGTAGGTTTGGGAAGATTTTTCTTACACGATATTCTACTAACCAGGAAGTGCAAATTATAAGTGTTTGAGAACTGGCTCTATATATATAGCTATTCCAGGTGACTGTTAGCAGAATAGTTACCTGGAACTCCAGTCTGGAAGAAGGTATGCAATACAATGTGTTGGAGTAATCTGATTATGACCTGAAAATAAGCAGGTAGACCAACGAGGCTATGAAGGATGAACCCTATTCATCTTTAGATGAGGATAATGTAGCAGTGCAGTGTTGAGTGACGTGGTAACTCTGACCCATGCTTCATAAAAAGTCGTTGATAGTAACACTGCAGTAGATGAAACCAATTAAGAAAGTGATGAGTCTGCTGGAGTTTAGGGGGGTTATGACTGGGTCATCTCATCATGATTATGATAGTGGAATACCAGGTGTGTTTTCAGTAGCATCTTTTATTACAAGAATAACATCTCTTTAAATGTATTACTTACTCTGAGTGGGAAATTACAGTGACTATCTCTGGAAGGAGAAATGGTTTGGTGTGCCAAGTTCAGTGCAGTGAGGCACTACCCATAAGATAAGCAAGCTGAAAAACTACATGCATGTACGTAAGGAGTACTGTATACTACCTTACAGTATAAAAGCAAAGCATGCTGTTGGATTTTGCTGTTATTTACAAGTCTAATTCCCTTTCAGTCCTATAAAAGCACAAAATACCTCAATGCTATAGGGATGTATTTTTAACGCGTATCAACTGGGATTGTGTGAGGATGATAAAATGTATAGCTAAAATAAATAGCTCAGACAGATTGATAAACAGTAGATACTAAATCTTCCATACTGGATTGTCCGAGGAACTGTACCACCTACCCTGGCTATTCCCCCATCTATAGTCTTTTGCTCAGCTCTAGGTCACTCTATATCCATTCTGCTTCAGGCAGACCTTTCTGCAAACAAACAGAATATCACAGATACTTGAAGACTTGAAGAATGTGACCACCAGATACCTTTAATATTGTACAGGGGAAGGGGACAGGGAAGAAGGAAGTTCCCCCTTTCTGTTAATAATAGTCCAAAATGTATTTGAGCCAGTGGATTAAGGCTCTGATCTTGATGGATTAAGCAAAATTAGTTGGATCTGTAGCTGAATGAGTCAGGAACGGGTAAACTGGGCACTGACAGAAACACTACTGGATCCTCTTTCCTTTAATTTAGTTCAACATGCGTTTAAGGGGCAGTGTCATTCAAGAGTTGCTGTCTTTTTGACAAGTAATGAAGTAGATAAAAAATAAAATGCAAGCACGGCCATTCCTCTCCTACAGTATAGACAGCTGCTTTTCTATTTAAGCTCTCTATACTGTACCCTTAGCCTTCGAATCTTCATCAAATTCCAATGTACAATGTTAAATGCCAGACTTGCTTCACAGCCTCAACATTTGGGCTGCCTGAATAGCCAACATATTCAGCTAAAATGCAGCTGTGTTTTAAGAATGGATGAAATCACACCTATGTGCATATCAATTATAAAGCACTGAGAGAAAAGCTGCCCTGTAACTGGAAGATACTACTGTATTGAAATTTTGCTAAAGAATACAAATAGTTATATTCTTTGGAATTAGATGAGTATAGGCCATAGGATGTTTGCTGAAAGGTCTCAGTTAATGGATTTCAAAATCTCAAAGTAGCCATAACACGACATTCCATCGCATTTTGGATTCTCAAAAAAACACAGCTAATATACAAAATAGCCCAGCCATGTATGGTATGTATTATTTCTGAGCCTATCATTCAGTCTGGCTAGATTTTTATGTAGTTGATTGTTTCTGCAAAATCTTTCCTAAGAAATGTCATCTGATGAGTTTAGCTCATTTTTTTTTTCACTTGTGCTGAGTCAGTTTCTTCCAGGTTAGCTTCTTAGTCAACCAGTAATCACTGCAGTTCAAATTGGTTGTTAATGATGACTGGTCAAGCAAACGACAGCATTTCTCTGCCTGCACTAAATGAATACATAAGAACTGCCATTTCATTGTATGTGTTTGGGTGTTTGAAATGAGTACTTGATTATCCGTGTGTCTCAAGATTTTTATTAGTGCTAGTAACTACCATGTGACCCAACCTTATCTTAGCAGTAGGAACAATACACTGGAATTTCACAATTCGCTGAAACAAGTCTGCCAGTAAACTATGCATTGTTTTACTAGTGGTCATTGAATAGAATGGAAACGTAACGTGCTTTGTGTGTGTGTGTCCAGCAAGCTCATATTAGAAGCTGCATAGAAGTGATGGCTGGTTCTTCCTTGATTTCTTATAAGAAGTATGACTCGTTAAACCTTCTGTGGATGAGGTATGGCATGGGAGACCCTCGTTGACAGGTTTCAAAGGAACAGAGGAACATAAAACTTACCACAATAGATCATTTTTTCAGTCCATCCAAATCAGCATCCTATTTTTGACAAACTCTTGTATCAGCCATTTTGGATAAAGGTGAAGGTGTGACAAATGCACTGAAGGCAAACTGGAGTTTACTTCTAATCTGGATTTGTAGTAGCTAGTTACTGGCATCAAAGGTAAACCATGAATTTAATAAAGATACAGAATGGTCCAAGCTTTACATTTTGGACATAATTTAATATTGGGTTTATATTTAACATCGAGTATAAATATATTTAATATGTTTAATATGAACTTTAATGTAGTTTTTAAAATGCAGGAGGCTTGTGGAATGCTGCACCATGGACTATGTAGGCAAGGGGAGGCCACCTGGAAGGCGGAGAGAGAAATGACTAGCAGCCAGTGGGAACAGTTTTATGCATTCCCGTCTAAGCTAAACAGGGGAGACCTTCACTGAGCAGTGGGTTTTAGAAAAGCTAATTGAAGAAGTCCTTCCAATTGCAAATCACAAATGAAAACTGACACTAATGCTGCATGTTCAGAAAGCTGGAATTGGTGAGAGACTTATGTTGCCTATTTTCAAATGAAAGAGGTCACTCCTTTACTCATTTGTGTGGTGTTTGTCATAATAACTGTAATTACGAGGCACTACTGTGATAATTTAATGTAATTTAGCACATAATTAGTGAACAAAAATCCTACACAATAATTCTTTCATGGAGCCATGCTACTAATAAATAGTAGCATTCAGTGACATCTTTCCTGTCAATGCGCTCATCAGGCTTATGTAGCCTATAGTATTTTTACTTGTCTTGCTTTTTTTGAAAAACGAGCACAAGTATCATAGCAGAATTACTGAAATGAGAGCTGCAAAAAATGCTCTGCCCTTTGGCAAAGAATGCTAACTTATTCATTACCCAGTGAGTACAGCTAAAAGAAGAGTGTCCTCTGAAAGCTTCATTGTCCTTTCCACGCTCCGCTGATGCTCAATAATGTCATCGCTGCTGATTCCAGGGAAAAATACTTCTATTGATGGGAGGGGGAAAAGTAATTTCAATAGGCTTTTCTGGTGCAGACTCCTCTCATTTGATCTCTATACAGGAAACAATCTCTGATGTTTTCTCTTCGTGTAGAAGAGGAAAGGTTTGAACTGAGGTGTTTTGTGTCTGCTCTGCATGCATGCCACAGAAAACTTGGACAATGCAGTTGACACGTTACAAACACAAAGGTGAAGTAAAAGAACCAAAACCCCTCTAATTTGAAACCCTCCTAAGTGTTAATGTGACTATGTAAGCAATACTTCATATACCTCTCTTCTCAAGGGATCAAATATCTGAAGCTACGAGTTTTCCAGTCCCATAGCTTATCTTAGAGGAGTGACTTAACGCTTTCAAATCAGATTTTAAAATCCAAAGACTTTGTTAAACTCATGTTTAGCCTGGAGGAGTCTTGTGGGGAATCTTATCAGTGTGTATAGATACCCGATGAAAGGGAATGAAGACAAGGGAGCCAGACTCTTCAGTAGAGCCCTCTGAGAGGACAAGAGGCAATGGGCACAAACAGAAATGTATGAGATGTTCTGAAACAAGAAAACAGCTTTTTACTGTGAGGGTGGTCAAACACTGGCAGAAGTTGTTCAGAGAGGTTGTGAATCTTCCATCTGTGGAGATACTCAAAACCCAACTGGACACGGTCCTGGACAATGTGTAGTAACTGACCCAGCTTGATCACGGCAGTTGGACTTGATGATCTCAAGAAGTACCTCGCAATCTCAACCATTCTGTGATTCTGTGATAAGGGTTTTTTTAAAAAAGTCATCACCTTCCTGAGGTGTGGTCCAGTTTTTTACTTACAGAACAGACTTAATAGGATTGAATTGAAAACATCCACCAGTGATTAGGATTTAATTAACATGCCATATAATCTACCTTATTCCAGCCAAACCATGGGGGTTTCCACTGGCAAGACTATCCCTCCAGCAGTCATTTTCAACAGCATGCCAGAAACAGACTTTAGTCGTCAACACAAGACGTTTGGTTTATAACACTTTGTACATTATAACACTGTAATTGCAAGAAATTCTGCAAGAATTAAACCTAGCAGCATTTCTGAGGGAGGGGAATCATTCTTTATTTCCATTTTATAGACGGACAGAGATGAATCAAGCAGCTTGCCTGTCACTGCAGATGAACACTGGTTTTGAGTGGGACCTCCCATCTCTTAACCTGACCTAGGCTTTAAAAATGACAAAGATCTCTGGAAATCTGTAGCTGAATGGAGCATCTGCAGCTAAAGTAAATTTGAGGAGAAAGGCAAAAGATATCCCAGGAGTAGGGTTCCCATAACCAGATGTTGATTGCGTTAAAAAAGAATGGGGAGAGCACTATATTTGCCTCTGCACTGTGATCTTGTTAGCCTTGCTGAGAGCTGGAAGGGTGCAAGCTGGTATTCCCCGCTTTCCACAAATCCATTTTCATCAGCTCTATTCAAAACCTTTCATTCTAAAGCTGAACCCTCATGGTCCTGCCCTTTCTATATCAGCCTATTGTATGGGGACGTGGTTAATCCCCAAGCCCTTGACCTTTAGTGATTTGTACTCCTGTCAAGACATATTACACAGCTTTGCAAGCTGCTCTGCACTACAGAAGAAACTGTCCACAGTAGGGTTCTTTTGTTTAAACTACCATGCAACAGGCATCAGTGTTATCATGCAAAAATTTTTTTAATTTTTCTTCTGGGGAAACAAGCCCCCCCCACCTCCCCCATCCCTTCTCCAGAAGAGTTTCAGTATGAAAAACAGAGTTGAGAAGCTAGAGTAGGTGTAGGGAAGCTGTCTGCAATTTGCAAACCAATGAAAATTATGTTATTCCTGCTGGGACAGAAGGTGAGAGGAAAATTTGAGCTTAGTATTAATACCTACTAAGATGATGGCTCAATTTTTCAAAGAAAAAACGTAATTTCTGAACCAGCCCATAGGTTTGATGAAAAAATGGGTTGCTGGGGTCTAGGAGCATCTGGGGGGGGGGGACACACAGGGACTTCAGTTCTACTCTTCATGGCTTTTTGGTGAATAATAAGTCTGTGGAAAGTCTGTAGCAACTAGATGGTGTTATCCTTGTATCCCGAGGGACAAAGACAGCAGATGTAGCACGTATACAGTCTCCCACCCTGGATGTTCCTTCATTCAGAGATTTAACCTTAGGGTAGCAGGAACAATTTTTTTTCTCTGCTGATTCAATTCTTGTCTTTTTGAGGATTTCAGCACGTGCCTCAGCTGGACTAATGGGAATTTTGAAATGGTCTAAAAATAGCAACCGATTTCACAACCATCAGTCTAAGCTGCATTTTTATATGGAGCTCATAGAAGAGAAAGGACTTGGATGCATTAGAAATTCCCATAAAAGAGAAGGTTAAAGAAAGACTGCTTCCAAGATTTACCATGTTCCACTTAAGAACACCATTCTCATGCCAAAGAGAGATTTCATACCAAATTTTCTAGCTGTTACCTTTAAGAATCAATTTCTCACATCAGCTTGTCAACAGGAACATTTACCTTGCATGGTAAAGGAGATTAACATCAGATAGTTTAAGAGGACGGTATCCTGTAAAAATAATCTTAGCCTTATATGGACAGTGATGACCTTTAGATTAACAAGCACAACTCAGGAAAGAAATCTTTGGGACACAGAGAAATGGATATTTCCCTGAAAATCACAGCTCAGTAGCTGTCAAAAATACACATAGTGTTTGTAGAGAAGGACCTAGGAACAAAACACTAGTACACCATTGCCTAAATCCATAGGTTGCTGGCATCTGGATTAACACCTGCTTGCAGCTGTGGTCATGCAACCTGGCAAGGGGAATAGTGGGATGCAGAGACGCACTGACAAGAGCAACTGGGGTGATCATACACGGGGAACAGCTCTCTGCATGGAGAATCAAACAGCCTCCTGTTCTTTGTTTTAAAAGAGAGATAACTGAGGTGGGGTTGATAGACTTGATATTATCACGGATGTTGTGGAGAAAGTGAGTGGAAAATGATTATTCACTAGCCCTAGCAATACGAGTGAGCTAATTATGTTATCCATTGGCAGATATAAAACAAACAAAATGAAGTCTGTTTTCCCCACACAGTCCATCCCCACACAATAGTTCCGATATTAAAACCATGAGACTCATTGCTATAAACTGTTGTGGAGGGCAAAAGTTCAGGAAGTGATTAGGCAACTTCAGGAAGGGCAGGTCTGTCAGAGCCTATCAGATATCAAAGCCTGGCAGCAGCCTCTAGCTCAGAAAGTTCCCAAACTGCTCATCACTGAAGCTGGGAGGCTGTTGCCGCAGAGGGATCGCTCTGTCCACACCTCACTTTGCTGTTTCCTGAGCATCCTCTCCTGACAACTGCTGGAGACCGCAAGGGATGGATGGTAGACAGACCTATAGTCAAACCCATCTGTAGTTATCTATTCAGCTTACCACCCGCGGCATTAAACATGTCTATAGATGTCACAGTCCCGATAGCTTGGGCAGAAATTCATGGCAACAACAGCACGAAGTTTCCAGTGAAACGTGCCCATGATTTGCACTTTGTTATTGTAACAAAGGTCTTCCTGTGATTTCTGCACAGTGCCACAGCTGATCCACACGGCTCACGTTTCAGTGTGATTTCTCTCTACACTGATGTGTTTTATAATTGTACTGAAAGGGATTTCTAATCAGTGAAAGGATTTTCCTGGATTCCCCATTACTGTGGGCCTACGCAGCAATACAGATTTTACCAGTCTCCAGATAGCTTTTTTTTTGCCTTTTTTTTTTTTTTTGCTCCCTTTTTTGCTTTTTGTAACAGTTGGGACTTCTGATTCAGCGTCTCTCCCAGTCCCCTGCTTTCTCCAGCTCCATTCATGCCAAATAAATATGGTTTTCAGAAAGGAGAGACCTTCCTGGCAAAGGCAAAGGTAGGACAAAAGGGGAGATGGGCGAGAAAGGGGAGGAGAGCTAGGCAAAGGGCAGATGGAGCTTTTCTGGGGCTCCTGCCCAAGATAAATTCCATGTCCCTTTGCAGGGAGAGAATTGTAGAATTATAGAATCATAGAATCTTCATGGTTGGAAAGGACCTTTGATATCATCGAGTCCAACCATACACACACACACAAAAACCCCTACAATCTCTGTCACTAGAGCATGCCCTGAAGTGCCAAATCTACACGTTTCTTAAACACATCTAGGGATGGTGACTCAACCACCTCCCTGGGCAGGCTGTTCCAGTGCCTGACCACTCTTTCAGTAAAGTAATTCTTCCTAATATCTAATCTAAACCTCCCCTGCCACAGCTTCAGACCATTTCCTCTGGTCCTGTCATTATTCACCTGGGAGAAGAGGCCAACAAACAAGGGTCCACAGCAGCAAGAAGGGAGAACACAATTAAAACAAGGCTGAACCAGGCTGGTAGGATCACGGCTCAGGATCCTTTTTAGGAGCCGCAGCTGTACACCAGCCTTCCACATCATGAGCACGCTCCTATGCTTTTCCCCGGTGCTTATAGAGGGGCAGGTTTGCCGAGCTCAGCAGGAGCTGGAGGTCTGAAAGGGGCAGCTGCCTCTGAGAGATCTGGCCCCCCGCGCCGGCCAGACCCTGAGCTTGGCAGGGGCCAGCCTGCCCTTCAGGGGGAGGCTTCTCTTACTCCCAGGGTCTCTGTTTCTAAACAGAGCTCAGCCCCAAGAAGGTGATGACTTCAGAAGCCCTGGCTTGTGGCTGTGAGACAGTGACCAACCTGTGACCCAGCAGTAGCCCAGATTAGGGAGGCTGGATCCTGCCCTCTTGCTTAGGAGCACGGAAGATCCCACTGAGCGCTCAGCTGGGCTTGCCGTAACCCAGCTCTGCTGTCGGTGAGCTGACGAGGTATCCTGCAGTCCAGGGGACGCTGGCTGTCAGCGGGGCGAGATACCTGCAGTATGGGCAGTACACTGCCAGAGAGAAATAAATCTGGGTAAGTCACAGGGGCTTGCAACGGCTAGTGCTGGGCTCCTGCAGGCATTCCGGATGGATTCACCATGCCCCAGCGTGGCACAACACTTACATTCAAAATCAAATTTGGTGTACAGTCCCACCTCAAAGGTATGTGTGTGTACATACCCTGAGAGCTGCAGGAATACCTCGCTGCTGAGCGTACAGATTTACTTGGGTTTGCAAAATGGTATCAATTGACAGAGCAAATTATTAATGGAACAGACGCTGGCAGTGGCAGAGAGGTTTGGAAAGCTCGTCAGGATACTCGCCCACCCAGCTCCAGCCACGTTCCCTCCTTGTGCCTCGCGTCTGTGTTTCCAAGCTAATTTGTAATCCATTGCAATAGCTCTCCGTCTCTCCGGCACTTTGAGTTTGCAAATCAGTCTGCCTGTCTAGAGCCATATCAAATGTTCTCAACCAGCTCCACTCTTTCACCCCTGTCAGCCGCGCTGACTAGATGAGTAGGCTCGGGAGTCGGGCAGGACTGGCAGACGTGACCTTCTGTGAATCAGCTGTAGACGGGCTCCATCTAAGGGGACTAGAGACACTCTCCAGCAAAGCTCGCCACGGTAATTTAAGACTTTACCATCTGCGGCTTCCCCTTTTTTAGGACTTGCCATTTCATAGTGGAAGAGAAGAAGTACTTGCTCCCACCTTAACTCCCTTGCTCCCCCTCATCAGCTTAAACCAGCTCTGAAAGCGGGGCCAGTGGTCATACTGACACAGGGCTAGTGCTTAGTCCATCACAAAGAGATCTCGCTTTGTTTTTCTGTGTTCCTCAGGAAACACATCTTCAGGTGTGGTCTTTGCTGAGCAATAGGCGATTTTTTTTTTTCCCCACAGTAATTAAGTCAATGAAGACAAGATACTTTGTTTTGCTCTGGGAGCTGCAATAGGCAACGTCAACTCTAGAAACAGCTGCTGGCTGCAGGTGAATTCATTTTTTTCTTTTTTTTTTTCCCCTTGGAATATGTAGGGTAAGGTAAAGCAGCACATTCTGTAAATGAATCTCAATTTTACTAAATTTCTTCAGTGGGAAGGAACCCTGAAAAAGCCTTTTAAGACATAAAAGTATTTTGCTAAGATGCTTTCAAATATTCTTTTCATTTGAAGTAATACTTTATTTAGAAATTTTCCTTACTGCTTTGAAGGCTCAAAAAACCCATTCTGGGTCATTTTTATGTTTCTTTGCATTGATAAACAAATTTTCCCACATTTTGGTTTGCACAAAATGCCTGTGTTTTTTCATTGTGGTTGACCTGAATTCCCAACACAGATCCAATTTTATTAATACTTTTTTTTAACATGAAAGAAACAAAACACCAGCTATTAGCACAGCTCGGAGTGCATCCTGCCTGTTTATCTCACAGCTGAAAAGATGCCTTCCTTTGCTTCATTACATCCTATTTTATACAGATAGAGTCTTCGTTGTGTTGCCCTGATAGTTCCTCTGCCTCCTCCTGGCTGTCCTCACCTCTCCAGGCCTTTCTGTTGTATCCTTCTGCTCTATGTAGGTCACTACTGCACTTCCCTGGAGTCTCCCCTTGTCGTTTCTGAAATGAGATGCTTCATTAGGCACTCTCCAGTCTTCTGGCACTCCTGACTTCTGCAGTCAGCTTGCAGACACCTCTGCTAGTGGCTGTCTTCCTCCTCTTGCTGCTTGCCCTGCAGAAATAGTACCAAACACATCCATGAGTCAGAAACTCTGGGGAATGCCCATTAGTGTGCGCCGGGTTTCTCTTGGGTGTGTTTCACACTCTGAATCTTATGGAACCTCATTGTATTTCTTTTGTATTTAGATGCTCGGCATAGCTAATATTTGAGGAGGACAGATGAAAGGTTGTTTTTTTTTTAAAGAAAATTCCTTAAAGTGCTGTATTTTGGGGTAGAAGGAGGAGATTTGCAAATAAGAAGCAGCTCTATGCTTCCAGCTCAAATGGCTCTTATTTTACCCTAAGAAAAAGAAAACTAAATGAAGAGGAAGAGAACTACGCATATGAGTCTGTGTGGCTCCCTGCCCCCTCCAACAGCAACCCTGAAACCGAACAAGGCACGGCAGTTGTCTTCTGCTGGGAAGGGACATTTCAAAGGTAGGAAACAAGGAGAACAAAGCGTGCGTGTTCCAGAGCTCTGCACACAATCACCAACAAATAAGCCTGGCAGCATCTTCATTTTCCGTAGGAGTGTGTTCCATGCAGCTAATCCCCTCGTCCCGAGCTGCCATCTGGAGTATGCCACGAGCGGGTCTGTGTAACAGAGGTGTTGCAAGCCTGCGACAAGCCGGGCAGTGTACTGAGGGCCTGCCAGCAGCCACAGGCTGTTCTTGCTCAGCCACACTTGGAGCCTAATACACAAAATGTACTCGGTGAAGGGCAACCGCCTCTTGTGAGAGGTCCCCTGGAAATAAGAGCCTGCATCGTATCAGCAGGATTGCCCTCCCACAGTTTGGGAAAACGGGACGGCCCTCAGCACGCTGCTCGGCGCGGCACCAGCACCCTGTGTCGGGGAGACTTTCAGAGAGCAGGAGAAATATTGACGGCGAACAAAAACCACTGAAACCCGCTGAGAGGACGCATGGCTCCCGCTGTGCTAAAAATGGCCTTTCTCTGGTCTGAGCACCAGGCGAAGGCCATGTGGCAGCTGGGGGCTGGCCATCCCCCTCTTACCCACCCACCAGCTGCCCGTGGCGCTCACTGCTCCCAGCCAGCAGCATCCCAGCATCCCCAGTTTCCCCGTATGCTGGTGCAGGGCAGCCAGCAGAGCCCTGGTAGTTCAGCTGGAGAGCCCCTGGGCATCCCCCCATCTCTGCTGAGCCAGGGTGGCTGTGCCTCTCCTCTGGCCCAGCACCATGGGGTCCACACTGTCCCCCACTCTTCAGCAGTCACAAGTCTCTTGGCAGTGGGGCGAGGGGTCTCTGCAGGCTCTTCACACCTATTGCTGGTTTTACTTCTGCTGGATGATACATTTTTTGTTTCTCTTGTACTTTCCCAGCTTCATCAGCATCCCGGTTGTGCTCAGCTCCCTTTTATGGCAGGCACGTGCAGGCAAGTGCAAGTTTCCAGACTCCTGGCGAAGCTTTCTATTGGAAAAGGGGAAAAAATGGCTCAAAAAGTGCAGCCAAGCCCTGATGGCCATAATCGTGCAGGACTATTTATTTCCCCTTTTTAGGCCTGTGCTCTTTAGTGGGCTGTCAGAGCAGCAACAGCTCCTGGTGGTGGGGGTGCTTCCCACCCAATGATCTCAAAGCTGAGAGCGGTGGACTCTCGCTGATCACACTTCAGGAACATGGGGAAGGAAGAATGGAGATGCGACATGATGTCCCGCCTGCCGTGCCTTGCTCCTGTCTCTCCTGACAGCTGCAATTTCTCGCCACCTTGAGACTAGGGCCCTCGTGTCACAGAAGAAGTAGAAAATCACCCATTAATCTTCTTCCTGTTTTTCCCCCAGGAGCTGCTGCGTTTGTTGAGGCGGGGATGCATTTGCTCAGAAAGGCAAGCGCTGCCCATCGGCACAGCCACCCTTTCTCTGCCCCTCTCCGGAGGGCTCTCCCAGCAGGGAGGCAGCAGCAGCAGCCTCCTGCTTGATGTCCATCACTGGTAAACTGGCAGACAGGTCACCCCCCGCTCCAGAAGCAAGGCACCCAGCCCCTTTTTTGACATTAGCCTCCATAATGAAAGGTGCAGCTTCTGTTTGGAAAGAAAAAGAGAAAAAAGGCAAAGGTTTGGATCATATGTCCCCCTGCCCCTCCCTCCAATGGCTTTGATCCATTTTGGGCTTTGGTCCAAAAGCTCATTAAAAGGAAAGTACAGCCAAGTATTACTCTGAAAGAGAGGAAAAAATGGCTCATCCATCAGAAGAAAGACAAACAGTGTTAGATACTGGTTGCTAATTTGCTCTCTCCAGGGAGATCTGCTTCTTTTTAACCAGAAGAGTGTTTTGCCACAGAGGGTTGCTGAGTCAGCCTGATGTTTTCTTATCCCAGGCTTCTCCCTTTCCTGACATGACCCCAGAGTGGGCATCTCCCATACCTGTTGACCTCCTCTGAGGTGTTGGACGGGTACTCCTTGGGGAATGGACACCTCACCAATGCTCAGAATGCACCTGGAATCTTCTGCAACAGCTGAAATGCAGTGAATAGATGCACCCTGTAACAGCAGAATGGTGGCAAATAGGTAAATTCAAAAGAGAGAAACCAGTCTGAACAATAATTCTATTATTCTATTAGTCTGGAGAAAAGGAGGCTGAGGGGAGACCTTATTGCTCTCTACAACTACCTGAAAGCAGGTTATAGTGGGGTGGGGGTTGGTCTAGCGATAGGATGAGAGGAAACGGCCTCAAGTTGTGCCAGGGGAGGTTTAGACTGGATATTAGGAAAAACTTCTTCACTGAAAGGGTTATCAAAGGTTGGAGCAGGCTGTTGAGGGAAGTGCTTGAACCACCACTCCTGCAGGTACTCAAAAGACACGTAGATGTGGCGCTGAAGGACCTGGTTTAGTGGTGGAGTTGTCAGTGTTAGGTTAATGGTTGGACTTGATGATCTTAAAGGTCTTTTCTAACCCAAATGATTCTATAATTCTGTAAGAGCAAAGTAAAGAAAAATAAGGTGCTTCTATGTTGTTAAACATATTTTGGGACAAAACTAATTATATCAGTGATACCAGCCCAATACTCAACAGAGTTGTTGGTCAGATCAAGGACTATGGAGAAAGCTAGATGAAGATGCAAATTTTGCATGACAAAAAGTCTAAAAGTCACTCAAATGGCTTCTGAGCAGAAACTATGGAAGATGTTGATTTGCAGGGTAACTAGGAGCACTGGGGAAACGCCAGAAAAGTGAAAGAAAGATGATGGGTTTACTAATATTTTAAAAGTATAAATGAGATGTCCATTCATGATCTTCGAGTCCAGGCAAAATAATGGAATAGCTGAATGGGATTCTTTATTAAAAAATGAAGGAGAAGGGGGCTAATTAATTCCAGTCATCATTGTCAAACTAGCCAGGGATCTCTTCTTTGTTGAGATTATAAATTTGATGGGTAAAGGTAAAAAACATTACGTGTTGAAATTTAGTTTTCACCCAGATATTTTCTTTGGGAAAACACAATGTTTTGATTTAAAAATACAGAGCGATACATAATTCAAAGTGGAGCATGTTTGGTGGCTCAGAAACTGGCTCACTACCAGAGCTTCCATGTAACCATAACTGGAGAATTGTTTTGGCAGGCTGGTTTCCAGTGGGGTCCTGTGGGCAACTGCAGTGTTAATCTTGCCTCTTCTCCTGCATTAACTGTGGCTCGTGCTCTGTGTGTGTGTGCTTGTGTAAGTGTGTACCTCTTTCCCTGGTGGGTTCGCACCTGCCTACAGTGGCTGTTCCTTGATCCCACATCTTTAATGGCTTTTTTCAAGGGTCTGAAGAGGCAGCAGCACGAATCCTGCGTTGAGCACTTTTGCAAGCGATATAAAGGTTGGATCCTGGTGAAGAAGGAGGAGATCTGCTTCTCTGGTGCAGCGCAGATAAGAGTGGTCAGTAGGATGGGCACAATGTGAAATATCTGCTTGGCAAATGCACTGAAAGCCCTGCCTGGCTGTGGGAGCTTCTGGGAGCTCTGTTCCTCTGGTTAAATCCAGCTTTCTATCTAGAAGTACTCCCATCAGAAACACGCCGTTGCAGGGGTCCTCAGTCTGGCAGGCAACAGCACAGTAAGAAGGGAGAAGGGAGAAGTTCCATCTCAACAACTTCAGCCTGGAAATAAAGCCCAGATTTTTCATGGTCAGAGGAACCTCTCCTTGCTCCAGCTTGCCAGAAGTTGTGGTCACTGGGCACTTAGCATCGGAATGGGATGTTTTTCCAAAATGATGTGCTCACGTTCAAGTGGAGTTGATTCAGGGAAGGCCTGTGGTAGTTTTCTCTGATGGTAGTTTTCATGCCCTTTCCATCCAAAAATTTTTGCTGCTGAAAATGTAGAACCCTTAGAAATGATATTTATGTAGATTGTAATACAGTTGTAGAACAGTTTTAGTCATCTAAAAACAGTCTGCACTGTAGGTCAGCTGTCACAGGGTAACCCTGGCAGTTCTGTCTACCTCATCCAAACACTGGTGCTTGTAGCAACTTATTCTCAAGAGAAAGATGTATCCTGTAGTACAGCATTAGTCAGCAGTCTCCTCTGTTTCAGCAGTTGCTATTTTTTAGTCATTGGAAGGAGGGCTGCTTTAAGAAATACCATTTGAGTCATAGGGAAATTGAGCAGGGGTCAAGTCTCACTGTCCTGAGTAGGAAATTGCACTCCCACTTCCTTCCTGCCTCTTTCCAGAAGATCTCGATAATCCTCTCCCTCCCGCCTTTCTGTCACCGAGCTGCCTGGGGAGTGAAAACTGCCCCAACTCCCTCAGGAGCCTGTGAAACGCTCCCAAAAACGACCTCTCCCAAATCCCACTAGCTGCCTCCTTTGGTGAAGCTGCAGGGTGTCACTAAGATGTATTTGGGAACTCTTGGCTACTCTCAGCTTCATGCCCATCCCTTACTGTGTGTCTTACGGCTCCTGGGAAGGTGAGAAATAAAGTGCCTCCAGCTGTGGGACACTGGGCTGAGGGCCCAGAGGGTGGTGGAGAGCTCTCCATGGCTGTGCCCTGCTGTTCGCACGTCTTCCTACTGGGTCACCATGCCCGAGAAACGCCCACTTGACCAAAGCACTTTGTCAGCTTTAATTATTATTGGTTTTGCTGCAAGTTGAATGTTTACTGCTTAGTAAATTAATGCATGACACGAGGCAACTATGATTTAATCCCATTTTCCAAATGGGGAAAGTTTAGGCCTGTTCCTGTAAGTGACGCCATGGAGGTGTGTGGCATAGAGCCACATGAAGAAGTGGTCTAATTCTTGGGCCAGCTTACCAAGGAGGAAATGGCTGAGGACACTTTCATCTTAGCGTAGCTGGATGCCTGCGTGCTTCATAAGTAGTGCTCGAGGCAGTGCTTCCTCCCTTCAGCGCACGGAGGAAGGAAACTCTGTGGTGATAATGTACGGTGGAAGGTAGAGCTGGCTCACAAGCCACAGGGAGGATGTGACTCCACATGTGTCTCTGGAGTTGGGCCAGGAGCTGTGCCAGGGGAGTTTCCAGCGGACATCGCCTCTGCGCCGACAGAAAGAGGGCCTCCCCGGCTTGGATGCCACGTCCGCCTAAGGAGAGACCCCGAACAAGGAGAAAGGGCTTAGCTGCCCCAGTAATAGTAAAAGCACTGCTGGTGCCCTGTCGAGGTGGGGTGGAAAGGCAGGAGGGGGAGCTTTCTGACTGATTTAGAGGAGATCTACACATTTGAGAGATCCCCAGTTTGGAACTGTGTGTCTTTATCGCTTTGGACATGTCAGTGCCCTCACTGAGTGCCTTTGGCTGCCAGACCAAATTCCCTGTATACGTTACCCTTCATCCAGGGTTCCCAAAGCTGTCTGCAGTCCTTGATTAAACCGGTGCCTTACAGAAGTATGTAGGTAATAGAATGAGTTTCATATATATACCTTATATATACCTTCATATATATCTTATATTCTTTAAAAATAATTTAAAACATTGTTAAATTGTATGCATGCTGAAATACTGCTGGCTCTCTAAACTGACGTGAGGAGGGAACAAAACTGGATTCTTGCTTCCTGCATTTGCAGGACACGTTTATCCAAGGCTAGCGGAGAGCTTCAATAACACCAGCTGCAGATGTTCATTCTTACTTTGTTAAAGGTGGTGTTGTGCCTCCTGTCCTGCTGAGCCCCACACGCGGCGGGCCGATGGCCCTGGGGCTCCAGCCTCTGGGGCACAGAGTGGACAACAGGCAACTGTGGAAAACAGGGTGGCTCTGGCAAATGCTGGCAGCTCCCTGTTGCGCAGACGGCAGTGGCACATCCTCTGGGCTCATGGCGGCTGCTCCCCGCGGCTCGCCTGCACACCGGCGCCGGTGCCGAAGTGCCGTCATGGTGCAGCAGCTCGGCCTGCTGCGACTGAGGCAGTGTGGGTTCGTGCAGCTGCGCCATTTGCTGGATTCCTTTTTATTCTCACTGTGACAGCTTTTACACTGAGAAGTCAAATTCTCCTCCTAGCTAAACCCTTATATTATTCTATTGCATTGCAATAGAAAATTAGAAAGACTATTATTGTCTGCAAATGCCTATACCTACAGGTAACGTATTATTAGGGAATGAAAGAAGAGGCTCCAAATTCTTATTTTTAAGAAAAAATAAGATTATGATAAACTATATCTCTTTTGCCTGTTGAAGGATTGGGTGCAACACAAGTTCTCGGCAAAAAGTCCAGGGGACAC
This sequence comes from Alca torda, assembly GCA_008658365.1. NCBI lineage: Eukaryota > Metazoa > Chordata > Aves > Charadriiformes > Alcidae > Alca > Alca torda. The sequence goes on from CM018080.1 coordinate 49,094,060, forward strand.
TTGTAGTCCTTCTTCTGAAACCTTGTCTTTCATTCATTTGTGCGCGGTCTGGTCTGTCAGGCTGGACACAGTGTCTCTGAGAGCAATGGGCACAGGGGGCTGTTGCTGAGTAGCACCGAGCATAGGCAGTGGCTACTCTGCATCTGTCACCTGGGTGCCTCTGCAAGGAGGTTATGAAAAGTTTGTCGTTCCACATGTTGTCTACATATGATGGAACCCTCTATAAACAGAAAGCAGTTGGCAAGTTAGTACCTAGAAAAGGTCTAAAAGACAAAAATCTCAGACTGGGCTTTACTGTAGTTTTAAGTAGAAATACCCCTGTGCACTGCCGTTGTGCCCAGAGTTCCCCTAAGCAGGATTAGTTTGTGACCAGAGGCAGTTCGTCTGCGAGGCCAGGTAATCTATTTTAGAACTGTATTTCTGGGGAGACCTCATTATGTTGCCAAATGAGCTGCTCTAACACGGCAGTCCCCCAGGGCAGCCAGGCACCGCTCTCAGCGGTCAGATGATTTTCCTAACATTGTCTTGAGAGGCATGAGCTCAGGGGCTAGTGATCCTTGAATGAGGGACAGAGGGCAGGGGGGAGGAAGGAGAAAGACGGCATTTGTGGATGCAAGTGGAAACAGAACAGGATCCATGCCAGGATGTCATCTTGCACTGGGGTAAATCCCTGGCCACCAGGGAGCCCTGGCTTGATAGACTTTATTGGGACGATGTGACATGTCCCAGAAGACTTCACATGAAAACTGAGAAGTGTTTCTGGTTTCCTCCTACTGTTTCTACAAGCTCATTCTTTGTTTTCACCAATTAATCACAGGCATGGAGCAGAAATGCCTACAGTGTGTCATAGGTGGTGAACAAGAAGGAGGTGTTCCTGCAGAGAGCCTGAAGGAGGTCAATCTGGGCACCTGGACCATGACAGCAGAGGGGACAGCCTGCTGCTTGCCACTGCCTCCTGACCCAAAAGCCCTGGTGGCAGAAAAGTGTCCTTCTGGAGGAGCCAGGCTTGGGCAAAGGGTGCCAGGGAATGAGCCCCACTGACAGGACATCCATGTTTCTGTAGCCTGGAATGGCTTGGACACCGTACAAATCAATGATCGGCACCATGGCTGTACTCCAATGTGAAGGAGAATCAGTGGTGGGGATTGCTCTTACTGCAGTGTATCTCAAAGCAGTATTTTTGTGGGTGCCTGAACATGGATTGTATGGTATTTTCCTCCTTGCAATGAAGGACAGACCATTTGACTAAAAATAAACCCCAAATTCAGCCCAGAGTGGATTCCTCCAGAATATTGCTTTTGGCCAAGCTGCTCTGAATTGGACAACAACGTCTGGAAAAGCTTCTGTGTCCCCTGACTGGCTAGAGAAAAAATTGTGCTTGATCTTGGCAAATATCCCAGCTCTCTTCAAAGCACAGAATGCTTCTCTCCTTTTCGACCTCGTTGCTGTCGGACTCTTAAACCAGCCAGAGTTTAGAAGCTCTCGGTTTATTGCAAGAAGCTGAAAATGGCTGGTGGCTAAGTTCAATACATGCAGGAATATTGTGGTTTATTCTTTCTCCAGAAAGGCACAGAAGAGAGGCTTTTTCCAGCCAAGCGGTGCCCACAAAAGGTATGAAGCAGAGCAGATTTCATCAGCTCCAGCTCGCAGAGACTGCCCTTCCTAGGAGGAATAACACCATTCTGTAGCACGTAAATCAGTATTTTGCTCTGTGGGTCAGGAGACCTGTCTGCCATGTACCCAACTGGCCTGCTGTAGGAGCTATCAGCAACAACATGCCACCTAATTTACTCTTCCAAGGAACTCAGTTCCTCCCAGATTGAAACACCGGAGTTAATCATCATTACCTTATTAGCCCCCTCTTCCATGACGTAGTATGCCAGTACATTTTTAACTACCATTGTAGTGCTTCATGGCATTTATTCCACTGAAAGGTGAAGGAGCAACATCTGTTTCAAAGGGAAGTGCAAGTGTGGGAAGAAAGTGCCTCCTCTATCCATGTGTGGTGAAGTCAGCTGCCATGCTCCGGAGCTGGCCCTTGGGTTGGGCAGAGGGAGGCAAATCCTCTGGTCCATTTGTGGGGCGCAGGAAGAGCAGATCCAGCCCCTTCAGGAACAGACACGAGCAGGGTGAGCTCGTCTTCCAACACGGCCTGGCAGGTGCTGGAGACAGATGGGCCAAGAGACTCCGCAGTTGACTCTGAAGTTATTCACTAGCGAGATTTGCCCAGTTTCCCACCCACCTCCTGCCTGTGTCCTGAGAAGTGCGAGAATTTCATTTTCTGGCTGTTTCCTAGCTGGCTCCCTGCCCGAGGGGGTGAATCACAGCACCGCCGTCCTGCAGCCAGACTTGCCCTAAGCCGATCACTCAGCGCCAACAGCATTTCCATGAAGCAGGATGGCTCCTTCACGCCACCTCCTAACATCCCTCAGGCTTTGGGCTGGTGCAGTCCCTGCCTTGTTGCTGACCTGGTCAGGAAACCTGCGGAGGGCAATCCAAAGCAGCCGCGTAATCCAAATTAGGCAGGTTTTTCACTGCATGCTAGGGAATGTTGGCTGATACAAGTTGCATGCCTACACCTAAACGAAGTGAAGAACGTTTTTCACATCAAAAAGACTACCCATTTTGTCTGACATGGCCTCCTTTCATCACCCCCTCCCCCCCCGACCACTACTTGCTCCTAGATCTGCGTATCCACTTAGATACACAGGATTTCAACTGTGTGGTTTTTTAATTTAAATTTGATTTTGAGAAAGAACGAGATGAGCTCCAAGTAACAGAATGTGATAGCTCTGGAATATTACACAGCATTAATCTCAGCAGTGAGTGGGAGCAAGACACTGAGGGATGCGCAGCCTGAGAAAACCAGGGAGGCTCAGTAAGTAGCAGGAGCAGATAGAAGCAGACAGCTTGGGAAGATTTTTGGAAGAGAAATGTCAGTATAAAGAAGGCAGACAGGAGAGAGACAACCCAGGCCACTTCCAGGGCAGACCTTTCAGTGAGTGCCAGCAGCTCTGTGCTGCTGGATGTGGAATTGTTTTATGGGTTTCTCTCATTTCCAGGCTCTTGGAAAACTATTGTCTAGTGCCTGACCTAACGGGAAGTGCAACTGTTCAACACAGGGAGCACATCCAAGAAAAAATTGAAAAGCAAAAAATGAAATTCAGAGGTTGGCTTTTCCTATTTTTAGCTTGTCTGCAAGTTATCTGGAGATGCATGCAACTTATTTTGGAAGATTTAGGAAGCAGAGGGTGTTGCCAGTGCTTGCAGTATAAAAACCAAATGTGCTGCATTTCTTGTGACAGATGATGAGCTGCAAAAGATACTAAATAGGCAGTGTGGTTAAGGGAGGGTGTTTTTAGACGTTGCATGAAACATTTTTCAAGTGAAAGCTGAAGCACTTGCCTCCCTAATGTTAAAGAGAGACACACAGAGAGAGGGAGGGAGATGGACAGAGACCCAACACACCTCTAGTTCTGTGGCTGAGGTCACAGGTTGTGTAACTGCTCAGAAATTAATGAATTGGGCTGCAGCTGAAAAGGTTGTTTGCATTTCCAAACCCTCCCCTGCTGCACTCTACCATTTGCAAAGATCCCCATGGATCCGGTGGGGACGAGGCAGCAGGAGTCTCCTTGCTGAGGGCTTGCCCGTGTTACAGGCAGGCCAGGTGAAAACACTGCCCGAGACCGGTTCCCTTCCCAACCCCATCAAGCACCTCTCTGTTCTCCAGACTGATCCAGCGGCGAGTTGCATCCTGAGCTCTGCAAAGAGCAACCCCGAGGCTTTCACTGAGCTCCCACCTCTGTTTGAGATCCAGGCCCCCCCCGGAAGGGGAACAGTGCTTTAACCCCAGCCTGTGGCTGCCTACAGTCTCTTCGCTGTGCCTTATTGCGCAGACACGAAGAACTCAATTTTGTTTTCCTCTGAACCGCTGTAGCTCACTGACTCCCACTGAGTTGCTCCTCATGGAGAACTAAAACTGTCCCTCACCAAACGCAGCTATGCCTGATGCACGCAGGCTCCCTCTTTCTTCTGCCTGCATTTACGGCTAAGGGCTTGTTAGCTCCCCGGGCCGTTTTCTTTTTCCTGGTCAAACCAGAAATCTGGCTTAGGTGCCATTGCCTTGTGTGAGCTCTGGCAACATCAAGGTCCTGGAGGTAAAGTCACACCAGTAGGTCATAGCCAAGGGATTTGTGTTGTATTCAGCCAGGAGGTTATTGTCCGCTAGGCTCAGGCGCTAATTGCTGATGAGACTATGTGTATGTAACACATCTTGTTTCTAATCATGTAAACAGGTATTTTCCTGGCCTTGGCACTGGCAGCCAAAATGTGATTAAAATACAGTGATTTTCCTCCTGTCCCCGGTAGTGAGTGTTCCCACCGAGCCAACGACAGCAGCCGCCCGGCCAGGGCTGCGACCGGAGCTGTAGCCTGGACAATAAATTCTGCAAAGAAAGGTGCAAACCTCCGGGAACAGCCTGTTTCCTCGGAAGGTCTGCGGAGCCTGTTGCTCGCAAGACCCCTCTGCATTGCTTCAGCAAGGAAAAGGCAGTGCTGCCCCACAATGGACAAAAGGGATGTGATATCCCAAGGTCTCTTTCAGCATCAGATTTCTGACATCAAGGGAGGACAAGCTGAAAAAGAGGCGGATATGTCTCCGCTGATCCTACCTGCACCCTTTTGAAATGCCTTAAGTGTGTGCATCAGGGCTTCTGCTGGTCACCTGTGGGGCCAAGGGGGAATTGCTCAGCTACTCGGTGCAGACCTTGGATATGGGTGAGTTTGTTTCTCTGCTATTCCTGTCTTCCAGTGATGCAGAGGAGTGCGGCATCAGCAAGGGACGGCAGACGGAGAGGCTGGGGTTGTGCTCCCAGCAGTGTGCCTGCTAATACCTGTGGGCTTTCGATGATGTGCAGGAGGAATTATATTTTCTAGCCTAGGCTGAAGGAAACAACTACACTCCCTCCCACCCTCCCTCCCTCCCTCCCTTCCTCCCTTCCTCCCTTCCTTCCTTCCTTCCTTCCTTCCTTCCTTCCTGCCTCCCTCCCTCCCTCCCTTCCTTCCTCCCTCCCTCCCTTCCTCCCTTCCTCCCACTTGGGCGAGTGTCTTTTTTCTTCTTGTGGTCACCTGGGAATTGCCATGGTCGAGTCCCAAGCTGCCACAAAGGATCTGAACATGAGCAAGGCCTATGGGGCTCCCCTGTGTGCTTCCTGCGTGCAACGTGGTTTTGACTTTCACCAGCCTCCTGTAGATTTGGGAAGTGAGGCGTGGATGCCCCCGTGTCCCTTTGCTGCTCTCTTAGCTGGTCTCAGCCAGTCAAGGGGTCCAAGCTCATATCCCGGGTGGATGCTAATTTGTTCGGGAAGGCTTGCTCCTTTGGCAGATGTTCTGTGTTTCACTACATCAGAGACTCAGCTGTCAGCAGAGAGGGCAACATGCATATTCAGGGACTCCTTTAATGTCAGCCATTGCAGAAAGCGTCTGCTGCTCGGCAGTAACTGCTTGAGATGCTGGGTGGCTATCGGTAGCACACCTCGGCACCCCGGTGCAAGTCGGGGAGCTTCCTTGCAGGCCGTTGATTCTCAGTCCACTTGTTAGAAGGGCTGATTGCTCTGATCTTTTCTCTGGGAGACTTTTCCCCAACAAGCTATATGGGGAATTTCCAGTCCACCGGGTGCAGCACACTTGCACCCTATGGGGCTAATGAAATTTGAGCTTTTGTTCTAGAAGGTGGCTTAATGCACTTCTTCCAATTTCCTTGCTCGGTGCTTGCCAGTAGGCCTCTTTCCACGGCCAGCGCGCTGCACCCTGCCCTTGTTACTGTGCATTAGCTCCCTCGGGGAGTTGTCCGTGGACATACAAAGGTGGTCAGCTGTGATCAAAGGTGGTTGTTAGCGTTTTCCATCTTATCCTACAAAACTTCTAGTTAGATCTGAGCAAACAGTAAATACCTAGCACGTAAGGGCCTGAGTGCTCTGCTAATAGCAGTGAAACGGGAGTTTGTGCATGTGCAAGAAGTAGTTGATACAGTTGAAGTACTGTATCTGTGATTTTTCTTTATTTACTCAGGCTTCCTGGCTTGTAATTTCACCTTTAGAGAGTGCAGGAGGTCTGTGGTGTTGGAGTAAATGACACTAAGGAACCTGGAGCGTGTAGTCAATATATAAATCTAAATCGTGGTGGCATCTGATGGTGAAGACTTTCTCAGTCTTGCTGGAGGCCAATAACTGGAATCATTGTGGTGTTGCTCTTTCAGGATACTCCAGACTTCTGCACATCAGAAACTATCAGAAAACAGTTACTAGAACCATCATAACATGGCCTTCACCCAGTGCGCTGGTGTCGCCGAGGCCTTCAGCTAAGACCTCGGCAAAAGCTGAGCTGTTTATTCCTGCCAGAGGTTACATTCATTCCTGGGTATTTTATTCCTCAGGTCTAGGAGGTTGAAGGTCTTCACTGTGTCACACTGGCTTCTTTAGGAGTCTGACTAGTTGTTGTGCCTTTCAAGATTATCAGGCTTGCTTCTCCAAGGTAGAGGTCAGCCAGCAGCCAAGTTGTAACGGCCAAGAAGGACATAAATGTGTCTTGTAGAACATAATTTAAGGATAAGCGTATGTATAGAATGATACCCAAAGAACTCTTTCACAACAGCAGGGTTAGCTCGCATTAATCAGTATTCCTGGTGCAGCACCTCACTGCAGGGTCACTATGTGGGACATCTTTGCTATGCACCACTTTCCAGCTCTGGTGGTAGAGAGGGTGTCCAGTCTTCAGCCGTTGCACCAGTAAGAGGACTGTAAGAGTTTTCTTGCTACGGGATGGCCTCAGCATGAGTTTTCATTATGAGTTCTGTGTATCTATCTGACACAGTGGTCTGCACAGAGCGGTGACAGTCACAAATCATCACCAGCTGTGGCTATCAGTGGGTAGCAATGCTCCAGCACCGTGTCCGCCTCTGGCTAAGGAGCCAGGACCTGGCTCCCAGTTTAGCAGGTACCTTCCTTTGGGGACACAAGCAAGGCCTCAGCCAAGCTTTTGCTGCTGTTTCCATGCTGGGCCAATGGATGAGGGTTACCATTGGCTGTACCTGGCATTAACTTGTGAAACCTCTCAAGTCTGCCAGCCTGTGGATTTGCTCCAGGCAGACTGTGACCCTCAATGCCATTTCCACTCCCCACCCGAGGTTTGGAGTTTAGTTAACAAATCCTCATCTCCCCCACATGGTAGTATCTGGAGTGCCACCCAGCTGAACGCACTGGGAACACGGATCAAACGTAGGTGACCATTCAGGAGAGCAACCAGCACTTCCAGAGGTCATAGAATCGTCTAGGTTGGAAACGACTTTTAAGATCATCAAGTCCAACCATTAACCTAACACTGCCAAAACCACCACTAAACCATGTCCCTCAGCGCCACACATCTGCCCGTCCTTTAAATACCTCCAGGGATGGTCTCAGCCACTTCCCTGGGCAGCCTGTGCCAATGCTTGACAACCCTTTCAGTGAAGAAATTTTTTGTACTATGGCAATCTAATCCTCCCCTGGCGCAACTTGAGGGCCTCACCAGCGGTCAGCAGGCTCGAAGCGCTAAAATTCCCAGAGCATTCTGCTTGTCAGCTGTGAAGTTTGTGTGTCATACAGCCGGAGGTGCTCAGGTCGGGCCCATTAGACATCTCCTTCCTACCCCTAAAGCTTCGGCACTGCCTTGCTGCAGTCCCCTCGGGTTTGGTGCGCGAATGTGCCTGGACCATGTCTAACATGGGACACCAGGACAGCGATAACAGCACGCAGGCCCTGCTGGAGCCTCCAGCCAGGCTACAACAGCCCAGAAGTTACAGCTTCTGCCCGGTCAATAGGATAGTTCAGGTCTTGTCCAATCTGGGCTGGCAGCGTTTGGACCCACAGCTCCCATGGTGTGGAGGAAGGCAGGGTAAGGAGGGAAATTTAGGAGAAAACACTCCCCTTTTGAAGCTAGCTGTCCTGCAAGGAGAAAGACAGGGTTCACAAAGGCTGGATGGTGCACAGAGTAAGGCCCCCACCAGCAGCCTGGAGAGCGAAGCTTGGCGAGCGCAGAGGCCCTGAGTTGTGGAAAACATAAGCTTTTTTTCTTTTGCGTAAGCCAGTTACTAAGATAAAGCTCTAAAACTCACGGTCACCAATACCACAGTAAAATTTCTGCGAGAGATTCAGAAAACCTGAATTTTTACCAAAGGAGGAAAACTGGCAATTTCAGGACCACCCAACGTAACTCTGACACTGGCTAAAACAAAGCTTATTGCGGCGCCAAGCTGAACCCGAATGCTGCCGCTCCGGCCACGGTGCCATACCCTGTAATTTTTCCTGCCTCTCTTCTTGCGAGCTATTTATACCACCCCCACTTCACGTAGGCTGCAGCTGCCGCTGCGCCTGATCAGCTCTCTGCTCTCTGGAGGATGCTTTCTTCTAGGAATCAGGACACAAAAGCGGTCGGAGCGTATTGTTCGTCATCCCCCGGTGAAACGGGAAATCGAGGATGGAGAGCAGGATGGAGGCAGCGCTTGTCACCGATCCGCACCACCCTTTGCACGGAAAGCAAGCTGAAACATCAGAACGTGAGAAGGGCATTGATATACGTGTGGTGGGGAGTAGAATATAAAGGAGGCAGAATCTACGTCTGCTTTCGAACTGCTCACAAAAAAAGCTAACCTCCAAGATGGTGGAAAGTCCAGCTTTCTTAGAGCATGTGCCAGCCCTCAGGAGCACTCATTAGCTGTCTTATGGCTGTCCCCGCTAAATTACTGGGAAAAGACTTGAGCTGACACTGAATACTTCTGAAAATGTATTATTTTCCCACCTTTAGCTACAGCCTTTTAGGCATTTAGCTGCTGTGTGGGTAAGTACATTCAGTGCCTCATTTTCACAGATAAAGTGAGGCTTTCTGGGCAAAGCCCTTGCTTGCTGTGTGTTTGCAATAGCCACAGCCATCTTGTTGCTGTTCTCTGGGTGTTACAACAGCGTGGGCTGGTTGTGCACCAAGTTTATCACCTGCAGAACGCCTCTGGTATAGGCAGGGCTTGGCACAGGTCCCTTCTCTTTCAAAGAAGAGTAGGATCCAGGGGTGGCCTTTCTCTCTAAGCATAGCTAAGGCTGTATCCTGAATACTGCAGTGTGTCACACTCAGTGAAAATCCTATTAGAAATGTCCGCGAAGGCTGGATGCTGACAGAGCTGTCTCATGAGGACGGCGAAACTGCTGGGACAGTCAGTCAGTCCATCATGTGCCAGAGCTCTACGTTACTATTGGCCTAATTTGGGCCTACAGCGAGAGAATGATTAAAAAACTGCAACCCATGATATGCAGCACTGAATGTTTGGTGGTGGCAATGGCCAAGAATCACAAATTAAGTCCATTTTGGGGCCAGAAAAGGAAATAGTTGTGCAATAGCATCACTTCCTATTCAAATTCTGTACAGACAGGGAATCAAAGTCTGAGATAAGAATCACAGGGTGAGGCTGATACGCACTGAGGTATGTTGGCCATGAGAGTTGTTTTGAGTCTTCTCAGTTGTGACCTGTATGATTGGTGCCTCCTTTCCTCCAGCACTTCCAGCAAGGCTGGGAGCTATGGGTCTAGGCTACTGCTAGACACCAACTTATGAATTCTCGTGGTGCATTTGTAAGCTGCAGTGAGCAAAGTCCACGTTATTTCTGAGCGAGAACATCCACATAAGCACATAGCGTATTTTTATCTTACAGACTATCAGCATCACAGTTGTAATGGATGCATTTTAACTTTCCTGAGCAGCTCTATTATCACCCAGTCTCTATTTTTCAAACTATAATGTAACAAGAGACACCAGGAGCGTAATACCTCAGGCTACTATTCACAGCAAAGGCATCTCAACTGGGAACATAAACCCACCATGCTCTTTCCTATCGTGTTTCTTATGGCGAGTGTGGTGCTCTGCAGCCAGGATGGGAAAACTACCTTGCGAGTATACGTGGGTGAGACCCAGCTGGGAACTGCCAGCACAACTAACTTGCGCTCTGCCACCCTCCTTCAGCCTTTGTTTCGATGAGAACAGTGAGGGAAACAACACTGCAGGTTCTCAACACGCATAATCCAACCTACCCCGTTGCTGGCCACTGCTGAAAGGGGCTCGCGTTGCCTCCCCACTTCCACTGTCTCCTCTGCAGTAAAAAACAAGCCCAAAAGTAAAGGCCCCAGCATGGTGAGCTGGTCAGACTCACCCTGCAGCCCCACATTCGCCAGACCTAACACAACCGGAGCAACGCAAATGCAGCGACAAGGTCTCCTGTTCAACAGCAGCTGCTGTTGGCTTGGGTCAGGCATAAGATGAAATTGCACCACAACCTGGCATCCAAGACATGCTTTCATTAACCCTTTCTGTCGCTGAAGCTCAGCCTTGCAGTACACATTCCTTCGGGTGAAGCCTCTAGCCCAAAACAGACGACAAAGAACACACCAGAGTTCTCTGACAGGAGAAGACGGAAACTGTACAAAGGTTTGTTTGCATCTGCTGGTGGGCCCTCTCCAGGGCTTTTCATAAGCCAGCGGAGCTTGTGCCTCCTCGCATTTTTATTTTTAATCTCTCAGCCGCCAATGCTGGCTGACTCAGCACACATCATGAAGCCATTGTTCGCCCATGGCTGTGCTGTGATTTACTGCTTCACGTGGTGCTGCCACCTCGCGCAGGGGCAGTGGGCAGGAGCACCTGCCCTAGAAACCTCTCTGGCTCACCCCCAGCACGGTGTGGGGGAGCACCACGGAAGCAGGGCAACGGGGTCATCAAGCGAGCAGGGTTAATTCCTGAAGGCCACGTATGGTGCGCTTTTAGCCTAAGAGCGTGTAGGTCCTGTGTCAGTGAAGGCAGGCGCTGGGTGCTTTGGTCACAGGACCTGCCCGGCAGGTTGCAGGGTTCCTGTTCCAGCACCCAGGAGTTCATTACCCAAAACACTTGCTTGCAAGATTAAAAAGAAGAAAGAAAGGAAAAAAACCCTTCTGGACGGGACCCTTAAAAAAAAAAAAAAAAAGGTTCAGTCAGAAGATTGCTGTTTTACTCCAGATAAAGAGCTATTTTTCTAAGCCAGTTGAAAGGGAAGCAACTTGTTATGTTTTATGGCCTCTGTTGCCCCCTCCAGTCCTACATTAGTAGTCGGTGCTGTTTGGAAAACAACAGTCCTGGGAAAACCTGCACTAATAATAATGTCTCAGGCTCATTATTTGATATACATCTGACATGCGTTGGAAGTGAAAATTGGGGTCAGAATTTCCTTTTCTGGCACTGCCAACTTTCTATGGGAAAAGCAAAGCCTGTTTTCATAGAGGAGGCAGCTTTATAGGCGCTGAAGTGAACTCGCAGAGGAACTTCAAGTCCTCTCAAAACTTTCTGCCATGAAGGCAAAATGCCCCCGTAACCCGGCTTTCTGTCACCTGTGAGCACGTGCATGCATGTGCGTAGAAAAATATTACACTTAAAATATTGTAAGCAAGTCCTTTTTCCTCTTTGGTGGCAAGCGCGAGGTGCCCAGATGTTTGTTCCTCAGCTGCACCAACCAGAGGGAGCCCCAGCTTCACCGTCCTCGCAGAGGTGGGGGGGTTCAGCTGTAAAAACAAAACAGAAAAGCACTGACTCCACACCTTTTAAAGCCACGTCACTGTGGCTTTAATAAATATTATCATTACCTTATTATGCCTCATGTCTAGTGATTATTTTTTTCAAGCCAGGTAGACGGGGGCACCTTCAGTAATTTTATACCGAAGAGTGTCACCTTTTCGGGGAGGGGCAGAGAGGGAGCCAAGAGCTAATCACCCAACTCCATGGCAGACAGGGGGAGCAGGCTGTGGAGATTCATACCTGGATGAAGCAGAGGAGGGTAAATCTCTCCTACAGAGATGCCCGTCTCATGCAAGGAGACAAAGGAAAAGAATTCAGCACGACAACAACACGTTTCATCGACCCTTTAATGTCCAAACTGGGGTTTTACACTCAGTTCTTCCAAATAGGTTTTTCTAAGTGAAGGCGTATTTAGAAAGGCAAAAGCACTCTCTCTTCTACCTTCAGGAGCTTTGCCGTGTGCTCCTGCTGTGCCTCACGGACTGCATCCCAAAGACAGCATCTGTCAGCCATTGTACTCTGAAAATGGGCAAAAATGACAGTACAGTGGTGTCTAGTGCTTCTCTGTCCCATGACTGGGTACGTAACAGGAGCCGGACAGAAGTGGTTACACCTTTTCAAAGGATTTATAAATTAAAAGGTACAGTTTTCTCTCTTTGAAATAATAATTAGGGAGACTAGGCACTTGGGCTACAAAGGTGCTTTAAACTGGGAACTAGAAAGGCCAAGTGACCAACGCTGTGGCAAACCGGCATCTCAGGACCACGTATCCCTGAAACAGGGAAGAACGAAGTCTGACCAACTCACCCCACATGCACCCTTCTTCCCAAAAAAGTTTGGGGTCTTTCTTCTGGTTCTTTTTTTCTGATTTCTGTTTCTCTTTAGGTTTAACTTCACTGTCCCATCTCTTCAAGCCCAGCTGCTGGCTTTGCAAGTCTGAGAAACTTGTCCCATCAAGTTTCACATAATCAGCGACGACAAACCACCCAGGCCAGAAGCTGAATATTCCCCCTCTTCTCTATTGTCCACAAGTGGGGTTCTTGGCAGCTAGGTTTTTGTGGTAGTATAGACGCATGTGGAAGCGCAGCACATTCCAACACAGGGATCAGAGAGGGTAGTTTGGAGACGATGAGGTTAAATAGATGAAACGCTGGAGAAGTGTACTTGCTGAAAGCATATTTTAGCATACACAGCTTTTAAGTAGATGCTAGAGAGAGGATGATTACCAGATTGACAGTTAAGAAAAATGTCATTTTAACTGACAACTGAACAAACAAAGAATTAGTGAGGTAAATCTGGAACTCCAATATACCCAGGCTTATACTATCATTCCAGAGTAGAACAGTCTACTCAGGAAAAAACAGTTTTTCAAGGAAAATTATGGCATGTTTAAAAATAGCCTTTGATGTTTAAAATGCATATGATTAATGACAAAACTTTTCAGAGATACAGTTGGATTAGTTCTGCTTGGACTGGTTCTCTTCTTCCTGTGATTTGCTATCAATCACCGAAGCAAAAAAAGAAACAAATTCGTGGGGTAAAAATGGTTATCTCCACCAAAATTAGAGATTAACTTGAATCAATTGCTTGAACGATAAGTTTTGTTATTGTAAGCACTGTGGAGTCAGACTTTTTAATCACGTGCAAGATTGTTGTTACACTCTAGCACGTGTTTAATACAACAAATGTTAATGGTTTTGAGTGGCACAAGCACTGCAGAGTAAGGGAAGTCTCCTCTGAAACCTGCTGTTCCAGTCTCATGGACGAGAAGCGTGTTTGATCCCTGTTGAAAGGCTGGAGATCTCAAGCTTGTGCAACTTGTCATTATAGCGGTACAGTTAGAGTGCTTGACAACGCAATTTAATAACCCTCTTAAACCGGTGCAAGTACAGGCTGCTGTGTGGAGGGCAAGGCCTGTCACCTCTTCTACATGTTAGTGTTTCTCCTTGGGCAGTAAATCAGATGAAAGAACTACCTGAAGAACTACTAAGCTTCTACCCAAAGCTTAGTAAAACCCTGGGGCAAGGGAGCAAGGGGTTGGCTTAGTTTTCAGCTGGATCAGCCCCCGATTTCTCTCACCATTCATCTGAAGAGCTATTATTTCTGACACGGGCCGGGGGAGCAGAAGCACACACAGACTTGTGTATCCACATGGAGGTGGGGTCAGCCACAAAGTCCAGGAGCGAACCTCGTGCAGCTGACACTGGCCCACTGGCGCCAAGGGGAGTCCTTCCCTGGGACGCGCTGCTCACGCTGGCTTCGCTCCCGCGACTGAGACACGAGAGCAGGCTGGAAGTGGACTGCAAAAGGCAGATCTTTCTTGTATATCCACTAAAATAGATATAAAAACATTCTTGGCTTTCTTACTCGATTTAAAAAATACAAAATTACAGCTGTAAAACATAGTGACTTTATTTTTAAGCTGAAAACTATGTTTAAACAACTGTTGCTGTTGAATTCGTATGCTGCGAGGATTTCCACTTCTGCCTGAAAATTCCTGAATGTACAGTCCTACAGTACTGATCAATTTTTAAAAATAGGTAGCTGAGGCTGTTCCCAAGAGGTAGAAGCTCGTGGGTTTACAGTGAAACTGATTCCAGTGTAAGAGAAATGAAACAAATGTTCAGGTTCACCCGATATACACAACAGTGGCCACTTCTCCACTAACAAAAGATACAACGCAACTAGACTGCTAACCTTTCCACTTCGGAAGTTTATCACAAGCGGCCAGGACTTTAAATTAAACGAGAAGAATCAAAGATAAATTCTGCTATTACAGAATCGTCCTATTCTCCACTTTTGCCTGAAGCGCTCTTGAGGAAGACCACCGGTCTCAGATCTACGTGCAAACTGCCTTGTTAGAAAATCTTTGATATTATAATTAAAGGTGAATAAATATTGTGAAGGAGCACGTCCGTGAAAGGTATTACAAATTTAAGTAACTGAACTGTGATAGCAGAAAAGCTCAGGAAGAACTGAATTAAGCAAACAAACGTGTCACGGTATCTTTTAGTACAGCAGGTACCACACAGTGGGTGCTAAAAGACAGCAGGGCCAGAGCATGTATTAGGAGCTGGGACTAGAAAAGAGAGAACAGTTGGCAAATAGAAAATAGGAGGAAAAAAAAAAAGCCAAGGACATTAAGAAGAAAATATGCAAAACAAGCAGCACTTTAAAAGGGGAAGGAAAACTTTGGTGTTTTCGCAGTGAGCAAGATGACACAATTTCTACTGGCTTTTAAATAGATTTGAAAACACTACCTATTATAGCCTTTTGGTCCATTTCACAGAGAACATATGGTCTAAGCACTAAGCAGATACAATGTGAAAGTAGCCTCAGCCTAAAAGGCACACGAAATGCTGGTGGGGGCCGGGGGGGAGGGAGGCAAAAGAGAGGCAAAAATGAAGAGCTGCCCCAAGTTTAAGTCTGCTGCCATTTGGAGATTCTCACTGGAGCGCGCAGAGGCTGTGTCGCAGTGAGATCCTCCTTCCCTTCGAGGTGAGCAAGCTCTCTGGTGAGCGACGAAAAAGAACATTTGCCGTTATTTTTCTGAATCATCTGCTATCTTGCGCTAAGCACTTTAAAACCACTTCTTGTGACAGAGCAGGCAAATACCAAGGAGCACTCAGTCTAACGGGGAACCTGGAATTCTTCCCAGGCTCCGTACAAGCCCGGAGTTGTAAATGAGCAGACATTAGACTACCCCAGCTCACGCACCCTGAATATTCATTGCAACAACTGACTCTTCTCCATGCATCCCAGGTAAACTCTGGCAAGTATTTGTCTACTAAACATTTGGCTCTATTACTACTGATAGGGCAGCGGTATGTCACCAGCCAACTTTTCCTTCAAGGGGTGCAAAGTGCAGGAGATGTGGAGAAAGAACTCTGAAGACAGGTAAGGAAAACTGAAGAATAGTGTGTAAATATTTCACATGCTCTTCCCAAGCACTACCAAGGTATATGTAACTGCTCACGTATTATGTGGAGGCAGAGTAATCTGGCTTCATCGAAAGCTGGAGTGGAAGGAGTAAAAAAGGAGAAGTGAAGATTTACGGAAACCTGGAATCTAAGATAACAATACAACTGGCAAAGAGTATAGCAGCTTCTTTTCTCTAGACTGGCCTCAGGGCATTTCGTTTTGGTGTTGTTCATCTTTGAGGCCAGCCGGCCACAGGCCCCACATCATAAAAATATGCTCACAAGCCCCCTGGGTTCTTAACCAGGACACAGGAAAAGTTCCATTTAAAAATCATTTTATTATTAACATAATCTTCCCATTTCGCCAAGTGTGGGTCATGTATAAGGAATGTCGGTAAATATTCCATTTGAGGCTTCTTTTTACATATTTCCATTGATAAATAAACTCTGAATTCACATAAAAAAGTTAAACTTAAATAACTAATATATTTTTGTAACAGGCATACATTGGTAAAATATAAATATTCTTGTACTCAGCCTTTGCTCTAAATAGAGATAACAGTTAGCCACACATCACAGTTATTAACAACTAAAAACAAGAACTCAACTGATTTTCTGGCCTGGACTAAAATAGAGATGGAAACAGAAAATTCACATTTTGACTTTGGGCCAAAAGAGGTTGAGAGGCAGGAAGAGAACAGTTTTATTAACAGCCTTGTTAAAAATAGTCGGCTCTGCCACTGAATTTTAACTTATTCTACATTTGGTAGTTGATTCCATTATAATTTTATGTAACACTCAAGTATCACTAACAAAATATGGCACATCATCCATGAACAAGATAACGATGTTTTAAAACTACCAGGGCAAAAAATGTAGGCGATATGAGTGATTTGGTTCTGGCTAGCCATTTCGTCCTCTCAGTCTAACAACAAGATATTGCATCACGTCACTGTTTTGGCCACTTTCCCACAAAAGACTGGAGTTCATTACCTGTAACTCTAAAGTTTTTCAAACTAACCAGTTACCAGGCAAGCCTGACACATCTGGGTTTCCTCACCCAGAAGTCAGACCAAAATGGGTTGATCAATACGCCTTCTCAAAGGACTCTGGGAATGATGGTAAAAGGGACCACGGGACTGCTCGCTTCAAGCTCCAGTGCCGTCAGGAAGCATTCGGTGGCAGCATCATCATTGCCTTGAGCCTGCAGCACCTCTCCCAGGCCGTTCCAGACCTCATGGGCCGTGGAGTTCACCTGCACGGCGTCTCTGAGAATCTTCTCCGCCAAGCTATAGCGCCCAAGCTGGTGAAGTATCAGAGCCTGCAAGAAAACAAAGGAAAAACGGTTGAGATTGCCAGTAGGACTTTCCTGAAGCTCAAATGGTACGTCGCAACAGTGAAATAAGCGTATGTAGCTCTTGGGTTCAAAGTGTTATAGACTATATAAGACTCTTTTTTTTTTTTTAAGAAAAGAAACGAAAATCTGAATCAGGACTGGAGCAGGCTACTCCATATCAACAAGGAATCAAGTGGCTTTGGACACGAAACAAAGACACTGAAATGCAAAAACCGAGTTGAACAACAAAACCTCCACCCAACCACCAAAAAATCACTAAGTACCGGAGCTTTTGTTGCAAGCTCCCACGTCTAAAGTCCCACCAAGGTGTGTGCCCTGAAGCGTCTGTATCCTGCCTGCACATCTCAGCACCCAGCTCATGTCTTACAACATCTGAGATCACACACACGGCACCATCGGCTCTCAGGGATGGCAACGACAGAATCGAGCTCAGCCCAAAGGGCAACGGCCATGGCATTTGATTCAGGCCGTGGAACGGGAAGTGTGCTGGGACTAATATTGCACCAGTAGTGTATTAAGGTCCAGCAGGTAGATAATTTCCTCAGGAGCTTCCTAGACACAGATTCTTTGTATTCCCTGGGATGGGATCCAATTCAACACCACACGATCCAAGAGGATGTCCAAACCTGCTAGGATATGGGCTGAATGAGGTAGTGGAAATCTCCATCCAACACATTCAGCTATGTTACTGTGCCAGAAAAGTCATGGAATGACCCAGTAAGAGTGCTTTATTCTGGGATTATAGTAATCCTAATGATGTTATGCATTTTTACCTTGTGATTCTGCATTGCAAAATGCATATGGACCACAAATCTTTGTTTTCCAGAGCGGGATCCTGCTTACGTACTTACAGATTCCTTGCGACTTCTCCCCTCCCAGCCCCCCACTCCTTGGACCATGACTTCTTTTATTTCTCCCCATACATCTGTTCCTCAAATCCTTTTCAACCTAAGCGCCGATGATTAGAAAGTAGTGAAATTCTATGCAATCACTGAGTTATCCACACCATGTTTCTGGAATTCTGCCCACCAGGCTGACTTTCAGCAGGGGCAGACTGATAACTCCATCCTACAGAGCAACAGAGCAGACCATCCTCTGAAGAACGATACAAAGAGTGCTGTAGAGTATCGGCAAGTAAATAAATAAATGCAATGAGGGCTAATTTCTATCAGCCTAACAGATGTTCTCACATAAAGGTGTTAGAGGGCTCTTCTGGTTTTGGACTTTTTTTGAGCTGTCAAGTGAGTCAGCATTTCCAGAGTGAGCGAAGAGTGCTTCCAATCCCCAAATCGGACAACTCACAGGGTGAGTGTATTTTCCCTGCAGGAAAGTGTCAGTGACTGGTAGGTATCAGATGTGAAATTATGAAAAATGAAGCAAGGAGGTGGAATATGTAGAGGTGGTTTGGCTGCATGCACCTAACCTTAATAAAATTAAAGTGTTCTTAATTTTTGAGACAAGATTGTCTAATTAATTTTCAAAAATATTCATATTTTTCTGTACTGATTTGTATATTTTATACTAATTAAACATATGAGTTCTTTGAATATTGGTAATATTTTTTTTCCCCAAATATGCCAGACTATTTTCCCCGCTTGCTAAGGATACAAGCTGTTCTTTCCAAGACCAAAAGAAACAACCGAATTTTGCAGATACAAGCCTCTTGATGGGAACAGAAACACACTATGTCACATCCGCCCATATTCTGTATGGACAAAAGGGTAGCTGAGATTTTCCAGGTGACAGAACTAGAGCAAATACTAGCTGTTTGCCTGCTATTGTACTTTTCTAAGAATATAAGCTATTTAGCACTAGTGAAGGAACCACTCTTGCATGGGCAATCGGGTCACATCCTGTACCCTCATGTTTTGAGGGCATGGCTTTTTAGAGGGAGAGTCTCCCAGAAGTCTGTCTTTCACTGACGTCTCAGGCTGGGACGGTACAAAGACTCTGCCTCGGGTAGCAGCACTGGGGCAATGAGCTTTGCTTCCAAAGAACCAATGGAGAGAAAATCAGACTAATTTCATGGCAGAGCATCAAAAGGACGGTGACATTTGGTCACCATACCTGTGGGCTGAGCTCACGTAATACCTTCTAATTCCTTAACTCTCTCAGAATGGTGGTCATATGTTGCGAGTACCCACTTTGTAGATCTCCTTCCCGGATGACTTCATTAAAATGCCGAGGCACAGAACATTTCAAATTGTTTGCGGTCCTTGCCTGACTTTGCTCTATTAAGCATTACACTACAGACCACAGGGAGAAGGAGCAGGAATGCCTATCATGCAGCAACATCCTTCAGTGACCTCGCACCATCACCCATCCAAGAAAACCGACCTCCAGCTTACCAGCCGTCAGTGTATGCTTGCTCTCTGTACTAAATCCTTGAGGAAAAAAAAAAATAACACCCAAAAAACCCAACAACCAAACCACTAAAATTAAAAAAAACAAACAAACCAACCTCACCCCCCCGCAAACCAAAACTCCTTTAAGATTTCCCAGAAATCAATACAAATTATCCTAGTCCTTCACTGCATATTTTCCTTTGCTTCCTAACTGGAAACAAAATCTTGAAGCTACCAGTTCTGGCCTTTTCCTATTTAGCAGCAGATGTCCAGACAACATTTATCTGCAGAATGTTACATCCCTTGCTTTATGGCTGGAGATGGGCTTGAACAACACATCAACTCTGCAGAAACACAGAGGGGCACCTAAGTGATATATGGCTTACACCTTCAGGCTTGGCACGTTATCCTCTTCAGAACAGACACATAAAGTTTAAAAAAAGTAAGTATCATAGGGATCTTGGAATCTGAATCAATTAGAAAAACTGCTATATAATCACTTGAGTAAATAATAAGAAATACTAGTAGGAAAACACCCATTCTACAAAAGATGATGAAAACAATAAGTTCCTAAGGAATGACACAAATCTAAGGGAATCTATTTGTTCTTTGTACATTTTAAAATGCTGCAGTACTTGACAGAAGTGTTTAAGACAACTGTTGGCATCCTACTAGGAGAAAGCAGGATCTTTCCTGCTATTGCATCTCTTTCACTAGCTCTTTCATACGAAAGACCGATAAATTTATGACATTTGCTTCTAACACACTTATAAAAGCCGCTAATGTGTGTGGGCTGCTTCATTTTGCAGCTCAGTACAGATTTTGTTTATCGCTTTGCCCCATATTTGGTTTGCTGAGAATTTTGGGGTTCTTTTGGGGTTGTTTTGGTTTTGGGTGTTTTTGACAAACCACTGATCTCCCCTAAGCACGTTTAGGCTTCCAGCTTCTGTCTGTTCAGGATGTCTTTATGTTGTAAACTCTCTAAGCAAATCTTATTTTTCTTTTAGCCAGTTCTACGTTGTAGAGGTTGATTTTGTAACTCAAAAAAACTCCAAGAGAAAACTCTAATCAGAAATGGCACAGGCAGAAAGTGAAGGGAATCTCTGAAGAAACAAAGAGACTTTTTTGTGCCATCATCACAAGAAATGAAAGCAGCGCTTCATGTCTCCGATGCGTTGGTATTTATACCAGTCACTTTGAATAATCCACAGTACTCAGATCTGTGGCGCTCAGATGCTCTCTGCTCAAGGAAAGGTCAACAGCCCTTTCCAGCGCCCAGGCCATCGCCGGGGCTCAGAGCTGGGAGTAACAGGGACTTTTCAATTTCGAGAGCCTACAGGGGCTGGCTTTCTAAAAAAAAGAGCATTACTGCCTGCAACAGGGCGGTACCGTAGTCACTACAAACAAGGTTCTACACAAGCTTCACACCACAACGGAACAAAGCCCTCTAGAAATTAATAAAAAGGGGGGAAAAAGTGCTTCCAACTTTCTTCTCTGCTGCAGGCTATTTTCAACCAGCAATTTCTTGCTGATTCTTTCCTCATCCAGTCTGGAGTCATGAAGTCTCCCTCTAGTTGATTGATGATTTTACATGTGTTTCCTCCTTTACACTTCATTTTGCGTTGCCCCACATACAAACCTGCTATTCTTTGCTTAATTTGTCAAAGCATCTGCCCAGTGATTGTTTTTATAATGCTCGGCCAAACAGGACCCAACCCCTGACTGAAGGCTCTTGGCACTGTTGTCAAAACAGAAGTGATTTGTTATTTATTACTCAATATCTCCTAGGTACCTACACAAATACAGCCCAGAAAAACAGCTATTGACTCTGAATAGGCAGAAATATCTTAATGTACCATCCAAAACATTTGGTTGAATAACCTTCAGTTACACTTACCTTGCATGCGTTAAGAATGGGGATTATATGTTCTGTATTTTGGATACTGTCTTGGGACTAATCATGTTTTGCATTTTAATTAATGACACATCACAAGAATTATGAGACTGACGATACAATTAGATAAGAAAAAGTTAAGAGGATACAATATAGAGAGCAGCAAGCGGATTATGAGATCTAAGATAAGAGAAATATGTCAAAAGTCAGTAAAACCACGTGGAAAATAACACAACAGTAACAGAGAAGTTCTGCAGCATGGCGGAAGCCTGTAAATCAAGCAGCTTGGGAGAAGGACTACTAGTATCTTAAGGGGGCCTACAAGGAAGCTGGTGAGGGACTTTTTAGGATGTTGGGTAATGGTAGGACTAGAGGGAATGGATTAAAACTAGAGATGGGTCGATTCAGGCTGGACGTTAGGAAGAAGTTCTTCATCATGAGGGCGGTGAGACACTGGAACAGGTTGCCCAGAGAGGTGGTGGAAGCCCCATCCCTGGAAGTTTTTAAGGCCAGGCTGGATGGGGCTCTGAGCAACCTGGTCTAGTGGGAGGTGTCCCTGCCCATGGCAGGGGGGTTGGAACTAGATGATCCTTAAGGTCCCTTCCAACGGTAACAATTCTATGATTCTATATCAGGCAACCACAGGATGACAGTGTGAAAATGTGCCAGTGTGAAAGAGGAAAACGCAGCTGACATCAGGAAAGGTTTCCAATAGAGAGAAAGACAACAGAGACCATGTCTCAGAGCTGTGCCGTACACAGCTACAGCAGGGCCTCTCCTCTGGCACCTTGCGTAGTCTGCTTTATTCAACAAAGGTCAAACTGCAACAGGCTCAGAAAATTACTATTGAGACGATCAATAAAAAT
The DNA here is from genome assembly GCA_008658365.1 of Alca torda. Taxonomy (NCBI): domain Eukaryota; kingdom Metazoa; phylum Chordata; class Aves; order Charadriiformes; family Alcidae; genus Alca; species Alca torda. The sequence continues at coordinate 49,116,058 of CM018080.1, forward strand.
CTAAATTTACAAGAGGAGACTAACAGACTTGGTTTGTTTAACCTAGCAAATCAAAAGCTGAGAGGAGATGAAGTTACTTGCTATAAAAACAGGAGAGAACAGAATAGAGAAAGACTATTTTAGTTAGAGAATAATGTTGGCACAAGAATACATGTGTATAAATTGTCTGTGAGCAAGTTTACCAAAAAAAGGTGAAAACATTCTTGGAGCAGCAAGATTTTGGATCAGCCTTCTATTCACAGTAGCAGGGTGCAAAACAGTGTTAAGACTGAGTCCTACAGCAACAGCTTGACTGCTCTGCTGCTTATGAGGAGGAGACTTGTCTAGAGGGCCCAAGGAGCTTCCACTGCTCCTGTTCCAATATCAGGTTCTCCCTCAACTGCACCGAGAGGAAAGACAGTGACAACATTTTCATGCCTACATAACTGATGCCCATAAACTTGATGCTTCTGTTCTAAGAACAGCTCTCTCGAACCCTTGGGTTACACTGAAGAAGCAGGTGCAGAGAAATGTGCAACTAATGGATACAAAGATTAAAAAAGCAAAATTATGGTAGGTATCCAGCTTCTTTCTGAAAGAAGCAGCCTAGTACGACAAAACTAATGGATTCTGAAATCTTCAAATGCATGAGGCATATTTTTAAAAAACAAACAAACAACAAAGCCCACACCATATTCACAGACTTTTGGGCACAGAGATGCATAATGGAATTTTCAAATGCATGTAAGACAAGATGTTTTAATCAACATTCACTTCAACAGGACTCCACTTAGATAACTTTCAGTATGTCATTATAGATCTATCTGCATCCTAGATAAAGAAGATATCTTTAAAATTTTGTCTATGGTTATGGTACAATAAAACCAATAACTTCAATTAATACCTTCTTTAATATGCCAGAATTATATTTTGATATATTTTGGACATGTCAAAATTATATTTTGGCAGTTATTCTTCCCCTAGCAATTCAACATATTAAGGTTATTTTTCATTAGCTAAACGTAAGCATCTTTAAAAGGAAAACATTCAAATGAATTCTAATTTCCAAATGCAGCTTTACATAGTCTCCAAGTAAAACCTTCAGTTAGCAAATGCATCATTATTTATTAATAAAATATCATCATGAAGAATCTGAACAACATGATAAAATAAGCAATTGTATAATGCCATAATTGCTTAAATAAGCATGTAGTGTAGTCTTCGCTGCAAAGGTATCCTTTTTTTTTTCTGCAAACAGGCTTTCACTCCTTGCAAATTTACCTGTCATAACGATTAACCAAACAGTCAATGGAAAACACACACCTAGAAAAATAAACATGGGACAGAAATGGAAAACTACTTAACTAATTTCTGCTTTTCAAAACATGATTAAAACTAGCCATTTAGAGGAGTCTAGTAAGATCACTTTTTTATTTGTTTTTAGGCGAATGAGAAGCTACCGTTAAATTTTTTTCCATGGAACTAAATTTTTAAAAATTAAAGCCATAATTATCACCCATCGTATGTCTCACCAAACCAGAGCTTCATCATAACGTGCTGAACAAGATTTGCACTAACAAAAGGTAAAAAGGCAACACTACAAAGATCGCTGTGGTTTCTTCAACGTGACTAAAAATGTCGGCTTAAGAGGGCTGGAGGTTTTCTTAAGGTTTAACCATCTGACAACTACTCCACTCCTCCTGGAAAATAAACAGTTCTTAATCTCAACAGAAGCACCACTTGAGATTTTTACCTTTATTCATTTGATATCAAGAGGAACAATTTAATTTTCTCTAAGAAAAATACAGACTATAGGTGGGAGATGTTCTAAAAAGCAATGAAATTTATTTAAAACTGGAAAAAAGACATAATGGGAACTTCGGGCATGAGTCCATTTGCACTTTTGCCTTCTTCAGAGAGGATGCTGAACTCCTAGCACTGAGCTCTCTCGTAACTCTGCAGAGAGGGAAACTGATAACTGGGAGAAATGAAGACAAAGAGAAGACGAAACGTAGCCAACCTGACGTGCAAAAAAGCGTTAGAGGCGCTCACCGTGTTTAAGAACTGCAGCCTGTTGGCCTGCAAAAGACTCAATAACAGAGATCTGAGTTCTACCATATATCATTTTTTTTTCCCAGTAGGTTTATTACATTACTTGTTTGCTAAAGAGCTTCTAAATTTGTGTGATGCAGACCTCATTTAGCTAAAAAATACCCCTCAGAGCTAAAAGCTTCCTTGCAAAAACAACAGCTATAAGAAAACATTATAAGCATATGAAAATAAAAAATGGACTGATTTTGCTTTTAATAATGAGAGCAGGGAGACAGAACAGTGGAAATACTACTCGCCTGGTTCACTGGTAACCTGCTGAAGCCCAATAAGCTAGCAGCTGCAAATGTATAATCAGATACAGAGCTATACAGATGTGGAAAAGAATGGCTTTTTAAAAAAGTTACAATAAAATGCCAAAAGAACTCATGACGTCCAACTCCTCAGTAATCTTCCCAGTTCACAACTTTTTTTCTTTTTTACCAAGTCCCAGCCTGCCTAAGACAGGATCAATTTTCAACCGTGGTATGCAGAAAGACATGATAGAAACATCTCATCTTATCTAAAAAACTTGAAAATCAAGGATTACGACCACAAAGAGTTACAAAACTTAATATGCAATGTATGCATTGCCAATCCTTGTGCACTGTAATTTTAGCATCACAAAACTGCCCCTCGTTACATGCTGCTTTTTCAGCCTGTTTTGCATGTGTTAAGGTGGCTGCTATTTTCAAGCAAATCTATCAAACTTGAAGGTTTTCCAGAGACTTGACAGTGTTATGCTATAATAATGAAACAGAAAAAGCGTTAGTGAGGGAAAACGATAAGAATTTGTCATGGTATTTGGAAAAATAAGTGAAATTCTGCAGCTGATATTTCCCATTCTCTGTGATAAAAATACATGTTTTAAATGTATTCTATAATCAATATTTTACGCTTATGTAGAGTGAAATAGCACATTATTTATATACTATGCTCTCCTATTTTCCTTTTAGCTCATGAATTTGTGCTGAAACATGTCCTTTTAATGGAAGTATGACTTTGCACAAGAAATCATTTATTAACTCCTCCTTTCGAAGACATATACCACGAACAGTCGCATGTTTAGTCTAGTTGCATGTAAGCAACTATTTTCTGCAAGTGCAAAAAGATTGTGACACGGTGTTTCAGTTCGAAATAAGCCATTCCATCAGAAAAATGATGGATAAATATAGTTCTACGTCTGCAACAACAGACACAGATGCATTTTAATGCAGGGATTTTGAAGAGTGTCCGTATTATAAGGTTTAAAAACAACTGGATTGACCACCAACACTTAAAAGTAAAGATAATTTTCCATAAATAAATACATAATTTTTTTGAACAGAAGAAGAAACTGCAATGTATATGCAATTTGTTTCCAAAATGCAGAATACAAAACTGCTTCTCTCATTTTCTCTAATAACGCAATTCTTTTGAACAATAAAAAGTGTGTTTCTTCAAATATGCTCAAAATAAAACTTCCTAGAAGCTCATTATGGATTATTTTTTTTAAAAAATGAGGACAACCAGCTGATACTACTACAGCTGATCACTCACTAAGCCAAACCAACTGATGAACAAACATGAACCCGCGTCTGCAGCCAACATTTTTGTTTGTTGCCCGTCCCAAAACATCGCCTGTTCTACATGTCCCTTCCTGCCTTGTCCCCCTCACTTGTCTTCCTCGATCCCAACGCACCCAGCAACCGAGCTGTGTGCTCTGCGTCACTGCTGAAGCAAGCTCCCAACCCCAGTTTGTCATTTCTTTACTCTTCCCCCAGTGCTAACATCCCCCCTAAGGTATCCGATTGCTTCCCCTGCTGCAAAACACTTGTTGCTAGGAGAAAACCTACTGCTTGGCAACAGATTTTTAAAACAACAACTTTGGCTCTGTTGCTCACTGAACTCTACATCGCCGACGTGAAATAAGGAACGTGCGTGGTTGTTAGTGCATCTGTGTGTTCATAACCCCCTTGAAAACGACCAACCCCTTCCAACAGGGATGTGCTTGCCTTTTAGTTCGTTACTGTTCACAGCCCAGAAGGCAGAAAGGTTCAAAATTGAAGTTGGGGTTTTAAAATTGCTGATTGCAGCCTTCCACCAAGATGGAAGCTCTTGGGAGACTTCTTTTCCTGTTAAGACAACATGATCTTGCAATAGTCTGCTGTAATTTTGATTTACGCTGTATGTGAATGTCATATCAGCTGATAAAAACATGGCATGACATGCCAACTTACCACGCTATATTGTGAGAACTAATTTGACAATAGCAAGCACATTGGAAGCAAATCAAACACCTTACTGATAAGAGTGAAACAGCTAGTGACTTCAGAGATTATCTAACTTTTTATCTCCATCTGGAAATTACACTGAAGGTCTTATTTCATATGCTGTATCTACAAATACAGTAAAAACATGACAATCCTTCCTTCAGAAGTTAGATGGCTCCAGCTCTGGCAAGTATAAGGGAATAATGAAATACAACCTTAGTCCCCAGATAATGGCCAGTCCTGAATTTGGAGTTCTTGTCATGTGGTGCAACCGTGTTACGTTTCCTCCCAGCTGTGAGACCATGACACTAAAGCGTAGGAGATTTATCCCTCCATCCGGAAGCTCGGCAGCACTCCATCTCCCCTGTCCACCCTCCCAGTACACATCAACCTTTCCCACAAATGAGAAAAGAGGATTTCCCAGATGTAGAGCATCTACGCGGCTATAGACAGTGCTGTTTATGAAATGGGCCCATGGTAATTTCCTTATTCCAGTATATTCTTGTATATTGTCATTCATATACTCACCCCCTTTCCCCTATGTCGACATTTTATAGATACACATCCTTGACCTAATTACAGTTTATTCACTACCGAAATCCTACCATTTTATCAGTCTAATCAGTGGCTGTACTGAACTATTTTCTGGTTTCAAAAACAAGGCTGGGTTTAATACTGCATCACCATCCTACCTACTACCTACCTACTCCTAGGTACTGTTTGACACACATGCCATTATTTTCCAAGTTTTGAGTCAAAAGGTCAGAAGTAGAGAAAATTGTATTTCTGTTACCCAGGACATAGGACTAACAAGTGCTTTCAGTAGCCAAAATCCTCCAAAAACGGTACAAGCGCAGAACAGGCTAGAGAAACTGAAAACCTCAGACCAACATTGTTGAAACGATGAGCCTCAAAGCTATCCCAGTGAGTCAATATTCAACCATTTGAGCAAAAGCTTGACTTTTCAGAAGAACTGAGGATACTGGGAATTCAGTGTCCTTACTCCACTGCCTAAAGACTAGATTTCAATTTAGTACATCTGAAGGTTCCTGGTTTTGAAAGCTTGTGCTTCATGCAAAATTATCACTAATGTCAAGAAATTCATGTTCTTCTGCCCACCAGTCAAGGAGCAATAGGATTAAAGAATAAATAGTAAGAAATAGCAAGCAATGGCTTTTTAAGAAGCTGTTTTTCATTAATCACAGTTCTTCTATAAAATCACAATGAATGTACTGGTGGTATGTGGCTTCTGGAAATAGTAATTAGAAAAATTGATCAAATGTTCTAATGAAGAAATCAATCTGAAGTCAGGGTAATAGCTTGTGTATCAAAGAAGAAGCAGAGCTGCATATCCAGTACTAGGTTCTGTGGTTAAAATTTATAATTAATAGAACTGTCAGAGTTCAAATTGAGTACTTTGGAGATCTTTAGCTAGATCGTCACTATATTGAAGGCTAGCACTTGCAGTCCACATTTGGACACACTCAGTATTACAGAAACCAGCACTTACTTGTCTGAACTTTTGAGACTATGGAAAAGGCGTCAGAAGTGAATGATACTCTTCTGAAGTACCTTTTTTGCATTTATGCATGTGCATTTCTCTCAAATATTCTGACAAATGCTGTATTAAATATTCAGAGTCAGAACTGCAGTATAAGATAAAAGATGACCAGTCCTTTCATTACTAAAATAAAACAGAAATGCCAAGATTAAAGCACATTATTCACATTTTTCTTCCTTTTGCCCTTAGCCAAAGAGACTTTTGCATATAGAAGCATGTACATACATAAGTTATAACTATGGCTAATGTCACTGTTTCAAAGGTGTTATGACACCACAGCAGCACATACTATACTGGAACTGCAATAATCTCCGAGAAAAAGATTTGTAATAAAGCATTAATAAATATATATTTTTTATAGCATCCCCAGGAAATAGACCATTTCCCCTCCGCCCCCAAAGCTGATGAACTGCCATCTGCTCCTCGGGCTCAACGCACTACAATGGGAAGATCCATCTTTGTGGCATCTTGCAAAAACCTCCTGGCATGAGAGGGAATACACCCCCTTTTCTCCTGCTCCGAGATTCTTATATGAAAGGCAGAAGCCGTAGGTACACTGCTACCCTGTCAGTCTGGCAGGACAACTGCCAGCAGATCCATTTCTAAAGGAAGACTATTTTCAGTGTGAAGGGAAGGCATACCACCTCCCACCCGTGCACCATCAGGCAGAGAAAGGACTTCTAGCGCTTTTTCAGAAAAAGAAAACAGCATACTGACTTACCTTTCACAAAACCTGAAGAAGTTGAATATACTGAAAATGAAGGAAAAAACCACTTTGGACAGTTAAAGAGAGAAACCCAAACAGCAGTATTTTGGGCAAAATACAGTAAAAATAATTTTAAATAAAAGCTAAAAATAACATTAATATACCTCAACATATCAGCTTTTGCTAATACTTATCTGGAAGCAAACAGATAAATGTAATTGAAGTCCCACCTACGTTTTATAACTCAACTCCATGTAAGCCTATTGGGTTCTCTCACAACTATTTTCTTGTGGATCGTTCTTAATTTTTTACTTAACAACTTGCCAAAAATAAGGCATTTTCAGTTTAATTAACATCAGATCAGAAGAGCCTTCTTAGGTCATTCATTTTGCTCCCTTGCTGTTACCCACAACCTCAGCACCCAGTTTCTTGTTCTACACAATGTTTAGACGGTAAGCGCTAGGAACCCTCTTCAAATCATCTTCCCAAATTTTTCCCTAGACTGTTTTAATTTGTCCCAGTGCCAATGTCACCTAGCCTTATTTTGATTATGCTTATTTGTCTCATGTTTACATTGAGCATATATTATTATTAAAAGTTTCCTATTCCTCCCAGGAAACGTTCCAGAGATTTTCCAGCACTACAATTCCATCACCTCAGTGCTCACCGAGCATAAGGACAACACTGATGCGAAGCCACAGGCCAGTTTTGTCATCCAGCCACGTGACTTGGGTTTCCAAGAGGACCACAGGGCCAAGCCTGGGAGGAAACCCCAAGTGAAATCTAGGCTTTAGTTCACACTGAGGGTAGACTTGCCCTGTTGGCCAGCCTCAACCAGTTTTACTGGGCATGGCAGTCTCCGTATTTTGGGGACATAAAGCAACCAACTGGAGCATGAACACCACCACCTTCCATAAGGGAAGGACAAATCCGTGGGGTTGCAAAATTAATGGTAAGATTACACTGTTGACAAGATGATGACATTGATAAATGGGATAACATGATGTCTTATGTTGGGCTTGGCCAGCTCATGAACAATGAAGATGTAGCTCTTGTGGAACAATGGAGATGTAGCTCAGATCAACTAGTACCCCAGCTCTTTGTCCTCCCCAGTCATTTCCTTTTGCACTTGCTCTTGCATTTTATATTTGTGAAAGACATTGTATTCCTTTTTTAGAAGGGTCTCCACATCTCACTTTTAATCCAACTGATGCCTTTCTCCTGCAACTGCTCTTCCCAAGTATAGGTAGCATATTAACTATCCTACAATCTACTGTTAACTTAGGTTTCACTAAATATTACTGGACTAATGATTTGTTATTTCATCTACTAGTTCTTCCAGAATTCTGGCCAACTCCTCCATACTCTTCCACCAGCAAGTACTTGACACCATTTCCACACTTTCATTTCCACTACTAATTTTACCTTTGCCATTCATGATGAGTATCAGATTCCTGTTAAAGACTGAGGCAAAACTCAAGTTTAATGCGGTTACGGACTTTTTATAATTGGTTATCCATCACTGTGTTAACTGACACAGCATTTTAAATCATATGCTGCAGTTGAAATCCATTTTCCAAACTAGATAATAAGTTAGCAATAATAACAAGGTTGGAATCTGCAGGGAAAGTGTAATTCCAGCCACCGTTTCTCCCTCAGTCCTTTCCTTTGGTTTACTATGGTTAGCTGACAGGCAGCTGAAATAGATTTGAATCCTGCTTCCCAGAGCGTCAGAATCTTGTCCATTTGAGTCGCTTTTCTAGTTCACTGGAGCACAGTTGGCAGGAAGAACACAAGAATGGCAGAAAAGGCACTCCCACACAAAGCTAGGATTTGATCAGAATAAGTAAAGTGGGAAGTTAACTCTGAGTGAAGAGCTGAAATGGAGAGTGGCAGCTTCCACTTTCAAGGATAAGAACTACAGCAACAGCGTGGGTTTGGTGGGGAAGGTGGGAATTCTGGAACTTAAGGCAGCTGCTGAATGTGGGGTGAGATACAAACATTTCCAACCAGCTATTGTGTTAAACATCCATGGATTTTATCATCAGCAAAAATATTCAGATACAAATGTTAGGTTAAATCGAATGTAATGCACACGGCAGAAAGATTGCACCTACTAATGAAACATCCTCCTTCTAGGAAGAAGGTTTAGGGAAGGAAGCTTAGGGTTTGATTCTGCAGCAAACGAGATGATTTCAGATGCCCAGGCTAAAGATACATCATTTTTTTTTTCCAACAGAGATCACCAGCTGCTCACATTCTCATATCACAACTTTAAAGGAAATTAAGTTTGACGCGTCAATTACTTTAATAGATCTGACAGTGTTTCATACTGGTTTTGACTTTACATCAAGAACAGTTATTTCTGGCAACTGTAACCTACCAAATTCTGGGTAGGCATTCAATTAACATGACAAAGCATCATCACAGACTGCATTTGTGTCATGGCATTTCATAGCCCTCTGGTAAGTTTTTGGGTCTGTGACCCCCCTAATACCATCTGTTCCGATGCCATTGTGGCTATCACTTTTTCAAATGGTCATAAATTAAAAACCAGACAGAATCCCAAAGAAGCTATTGTCAGCTGTCAGGACAAACTGTAACAAGGACCATGAAAAAAATGGAAATTGAAATGTCTCTGCAGCTGATAGAGGTTCCCTTGCTCATCTTTTGAAGAGTTGTAACCACTTGACATCATCTGCCGTAATTTATTATTTGCCTCCATTTAGAAAATAAAGGGTTTTGTTTTTAAATGTGACAATGTACTTCTAAAACTACATCTATATTTAAAATTACTTATTTTAAGGTAGTAAAACCAACTTACCAGCAGATAAATTTTAATTCAGAAACCAAGGCAAAAGCAGTCCTCTCTTTTAGTAGGTCAAATCTCCTCTGACAGAAGGCAAGTATTTTTCCAAAGTGCTACCTAATACAACCTTTGTCCATGTAGATTAAGAGCTCTGATACCATTATCACACTGTGTATTGTACAGAAAAAATTTTGAATATGTATGATTTTTTTTTTAATTATTATTTTTATTTCCGTAGCCCTTTACTGATAAGGTCTTTATAACAATCACGATTCACTATTTTGTCTAAATATTTTATGCTGTCAAGTCATGTAGCTAACTAACCTAACGTAGCAGAATACATTACGTTATGTTCTGGAATAATTTTAAAATCATGAAACAGCCTCAGTGGCCTTTCCTCCCACCTCTGTTTTTGTAATACTTGCACAAGCCTAATTTTTTTTACAATATTCCCTCTTCTGTCTAGATGAAACTGGGTAAAGAACTTAGAATTTGTGAAAAAGTATGAAGCTGACAAACAGGCACACAAACAAACATGATTTATTAAGCCTGATTTGCTGGTATCAGTCTGAAACAGCAAGTTCAATGTGTGTGATATAAACAGTGCATCAGTAATGGTGAGAGAGATTGAACACACTGACCTGCAACAAATCATTTCACCAGCATCACTGATTAAAAAGACTAATCAATAAACTACAACCCGGAAAAAAAACCTGAACTCAAATGTTAATTTCAGATACATCCATAAAAGAAACGCTAGTAACTTAACTTATGAAGTTTAGTTCCTGGGATAAGAGGGAAGCGTTTAAAAACTTTCGGATTTTTCAACAAACTATTTAAAAAAAAAAATGAAAGAATAAAATGTCTGCATTCTAATGGACCTACTAAGCCACCCTATATTGCTCAAGTGTTTTGGGCAACTCCTTCTTTGCAGTGCTTAGCTTTTAACAGTGAGCAATGTTTAGCATTTTCATATTTCTGCCAAGTACGTACTTTGCTACTGAATTGCTTTGCTTGGTTCACCTGAGCAGTACTAAAAGACTGAAGAGTCTTCCAGGTCAAATGCTTTATGTGAAGATATGGAGCTCTTGAGTACCAGCAGTCATTTTAACATCTCTATGTTTTGCTAATACTTCTTTTCCCTTCAGTTCTATGCCAGTTCTTAAGAAAGAAAAGCTGTTTTTAAAAGCAACTTTAAATTCAACGCAAGTGCTTTTTCTTGAAAGGCAGCTTCCTTGAAGTACCACAACAGCATCTATTGTAATGCAAAAGTCAGACACGTGTATTTTCCCAAGACTCCAATAAGCACATTTTTAAAAAAATGCATGTACAAAACTACATTCAAACTCAACATCTGGACAATAATAAATATTTACAACCATTCTGAGAAATGTCAAGGTATTAAACTGCCCTCTCTTGTTTACCTCTCACTGATCACAGAGTGGGAGCACAGAGTTATGGTTTGCCACGTCTTGCCAAACTGAGCTCCTTCCCCAGAGGACATCACCCCTCTGCAGGAAAAAGCTGGCCTGAGAAGTCTTGCTCAAAATTTTATTTATTGCAGATAACGGTAATTATATAAATGCACAAACAACATAAGAGCAAAAGGAAATTTATGACATTCGTTGTCCGAATCTGACATGTGCTACAAATGAGTAAATATGCAAGAGTTACACATGTGCTCACCAATTCATGTTAGGGGCTATAATATCCTCCACCTTCCTCCAAGGACATAAACCAACACTTAGTTCTTTTTTGTTCAAACCCAGGTAGGAGTCTGATTTGTAGGACAGGAGGATGCATCAAAGCATAGACCTGAACAGAACATCTGAGAAAAACCAACAACCCATTATAATGAAAGCAGCAATCCTTTTTCCTTCAGATCTCTATATCCACAGACTTCATGTTTAGTGCTGGTTTGAAGTTAGCTTTTCTTGAATTTTGAACTCTCTACCAAGTAATAACGTAAGATAAGAAACAAAGATCTATGGAAGTAGTTTACCTTTATTACCTATTAAAGTACATTACTATGACACAGTGCTAAGTTTAACTGAGCTCTCAAAACCAGATCAAAAAGGAATCACAAAAACAAAGTACTGGTGCCACAGGCACTTCTGAAACAGTCTGCTATCCAAAGAGCTACCTCCTCCAACAACCCTCTCAGCTGCAACGACTTGGGAAATATTACATTCACTGAGCAAATCCAAGAACAGCACTGACAAAATCTACCAGAAGGGAAGACAGTTGGAAGGAAGAGAGATGTTGGTAAACGAACTGATTTATTATTTAAAAGTATTAAAAGTTCTGCCGGGAATTTGAGACAAGGGCCTCATTTTACTTGGCTGAACTGAAATGGCTATCAAGGAGCTGCCACTTATCCCTTCACTTAAACTGCATGCAAAGGCAATAACTATCAAAAAGATAATTTTCACTGATAAATGATAGAGCTGTTTTAATCATCTACATTTTAATAGGAGGTCCATCAGTGACAGTACTAAATTTAAGTATCATAAGGCAAAACCCTCCTGAAGTCTGACAATCATTTGCAAGTCAAAACCCACAAAAGAGACCACACAGGCTCCCTTCAGCACGGAGTGGGAATATTGATGCTGCTGCCTTAAGTGCACCAGATTCACTGGTACACTGGACATCCCTGTGGGGAAAATTATTTTCTTGAGTCCAAATGCACTGGAAAGAATAAGCACAGGAATTAAATGCGAGTCCCATCAATGTGATGCTCAGAATGAGAAATCAGGAGGCTTGTATTGCATATAAAGCCATGTAAGTCACAGCATCTATGCCTCAGTTTCCCAATTTCTTGACTGGGAATAAATAATACATACTTCAGGGCAAAAGGTATATGAAACTCAACATGTTGACCACTTAAAGCTGTTATGGAAACAAATATAATCTTTTTTCTATATCTAGTCTTTACATCGAGAAAAAGAGTAGAAGAGATTTCAGTCATTGTCTTACCGCCATACCGCCTTTGTTGCCATACTATCTGCAGCCACTCAACTCAGCCAGTTACATTTTTATTCCTCTAAACTTGCTCAGATGTTTAAATATTCACGCTTAAAAATATAAAGAGCTGAAACAAAAAATGCAGCTATGAAATCAAGTATCAAATATTGCATTCAAGATTTACATCAGCTATTGATTCACCAATGTAAAAATTGATAGTGCATAGGTAAAAAAAAAGGCTGTAATGATATATTTTTCAAATGCCAATAGTTGCTTGTAAATTCAGTATTATAACAAAAGGTACAAGCTAGATTTGTACATATGTGATTAGGTGTTGAAACTAAAAAGCTCTTATCTGTTTTCTCTCTATAAAGTCAACGCATATTAATATCAGAATTAAAAAGGTGCAGATCAACACTGCACTGCCGACTGAAAAAGCGATGAAAGCCCTAAACAGCTTTCTGTTTTCAAGTTTAGCATTACTAAGTCTCACTGGTGATGTATTTTTCCACTCCTATCAGTTTAGCCAACTAGCTTACCATGACAGAAGTGGCATTAAAAGCGTCAACAACCCTAAATCTGCATTCGCTGTATTTCATGTAGAGTGAAGCTGGATTAAGCACATGGTGGGCATGTTTACTTGCAGACAGCAGAGTACTGGCAAGAGTCTGGTTTTAGAAAGCATTGATCCTTGTGCTTTTACACATGGATAACTGGCTCAAGTAAATAAACTGTACAACACAGCCTCTGATATAGGTGTATCCAGTACCCAAGTTAAACGTGGTTGGCTTACTACAGCTTTAGTGAGCCTGCAGTGTTGACCAGACTTTTCAATCATCACCCAATTAAACCAACACAAATTGAAACTCAGACCATTGTTTCACAATGCCAGTAGTACAGCACCAATACCAGTTTACCGAGACACTGGCTCGTAACTTCAGTGTTGATGTTAAAATTACATCACGTCATAGCAACAGCATGAAAAGATCCTTTATGCTCAGCAGAAAGTCAGATTAAAAAGGCATCCAGACTTTCAAAGTAAAGGAATTTTCTTTTCCAAGCCAATATAAAACCAAACCCAGATAGATCCAGATAATCAATTTGTGAGAACTGGATTATCTCCGTCCTAGAAAAAGACAGAAAAGAAAAATAAAAGAAATCAAGGACTAGCTAGCAAGTTAATAGTGGAAGCATTTTTACTACCGAATAGTAGTATACTGTTTGTATTTCAGAAAGAAAATTATTATTTCAGTTGTCTTAAATCATATGCAAGGCCTTAGAACAAATGTTGAAGAAAGGAATGGTTAGCAGTAAGGTAAGAGGGAAAAGTGGAATAAAAATACAGTATGTGTTTATCACTGGTGAGACACTAGGCTAGCCTGTACAGTATTTGATCAGAGAGATTAATGCTGGGGGTGGGGGTCGGGGGGGGTGGGTTGTAGAACTAATTTGCCTGGATTTCAGTAAAGTTTCAATATAGCTGGATATAGGAATATAAATCAAACTAGAGATGGGATAGAGAAGCACAAGAATATAAAAATGAGTTAAGAACTAGTTTCTACCAGTCCATCCATCCAATAGGGACAGATGATGGTGAGTAGACTTCAAGGTTTGGCCTCAGGCTATATCTTAGTTTAATTTATGGTCTCAGCCCACAGGTATCAAGACTGCTGATGAAATTCGATTGCAATAAAGTTATAGGACAGAAACAGGCCATCCAAAGGCTTTTAGGAAAGAGCTCCTGCAGTCCACAGCTTTGACCACAATAGTTTTAACTTGAAAGACCATTCTCACCTTCTGTTCCCAAACTGTAGTTACAGAAGACAGCAGTCAGTTTTATTCAGAGAAAACACTGGCCTTTTAATTAGTGAGATGCAGCACACAGGGTGGCCAAACAGCGCGTCCCTCCCTACTGACAAATTAAGACAGGGCAGCTTTCTGAAGAACAGTAGCTGCGCATAACTTTCTTCACACTGTTTGTTGCTACTTGTTGAAAAAATATACTCTAATATGAAAAATAATGGAAAAATAAGCAGCAAACCTTAGAAAGGAACACAGTTTTCAGAGTCAGACAAAAGACACTTCAGATTTTCCCACAAGTTAAAGCTCACTGAAATAATTGCTTTCTCTGTTAGTTTGATCATCTACATTAAAAAAAAACATCCTGAAGTAAAAAAAATAACCTGGCACTGACCTTAAAGGCCAATGCTTTAACTCCATCTAAAAGCACTTAGCTACCAGAAAACACAGTCTGTGTTTAAAGAAAACTAATCTTAGAGAAATTATATTACGCTCTTCATACACAGTAAGTTGGTTGAATCCTCCCAGAGTGCAAGGTTCAACTCATCTTTAAACTGTAGACTCATGAGCAGGAGCAGGGCTGCTAAGTACAATACTGGTCAGCAGGGAAGTAAAGCTTCAGTAAATGGAAAAGAGGTCTTCAAATAAAATTTAAAATGAGATGAGTTGGAGAGATAAAGAGACATAAAAAGACTGTTCCAGACTGGGGATTTGCAGAAAAAACTCTGTACCAGAGTAGACAACTTATCTGGGGAATGCAGCTGTCTGACATAACCCTGGCAAAAGCAAGCATTAAAATCATTTCCTGAGGGACAGTTGCTTCCAGATACCTAGTTCTGCACTAAGGTAGGGCACTTTCTGCTTGATGAGGATAAGACAAGGCACAATTTTTAAGAACAACTTTTTTATAGTTCCTAGGTGGAAAAAAGGAATCGTAATTGATTAGGTAATTTCTGGTCCTGTTTTGTAAAGCAAAAGGTACTTTCATCAACACACTAAAAATGCACCTGAGAACTGCAAGAGATTTATAGCAAAATACGTAATAATACGTTATTATAAGAGAGACTGCTGAAGAGCTAGGTCCCAGACACTTGACGACAGCGCTGTGAGTTTCTCACACGTGCATTTACTAACCACAACTCAACCACATCGAATGGTTCGTCTCATTCAGATCACTGTTGATGGTAGCATTTAGTTATATTTCACCAGTATGCAAAGTTACGCAGCACAAGAAAATAAAGAAAAAAAAAAAAGACAACACACGTAGATGACTTCACATCTCAAATGTCTTCCTGTAGTTAATGAATTCTACAGAATTCTACAACAGAAGCTGTCTCAGGAAAAGGAAAATAAAACCCCTTTTGTTTGTTTGAAGTTAAGGATGGCTGCTCTCTCCAGCCTTTTTCATGTTCTTTAGATTTAACCCCAAATAAATCCTTAAATATATTTCTTTATTAATTATATGAAATTCAATTATAAATGATTAGATGCCAGATGTTGCCTACAAGCAAAAGCCCTTAGAAGCTACAGGAAAGACAGCCATGCACACCAGGTGCCCATAGTTTTGATTGCTGTGTAAGTTCTCAGCTCCAGCTGTAAAATAATACTTTAATAAATTCAGTGAGCACAAAAATGCCCAGGGAAGCAAAGTAATCATAATTAGCCCAGTGCCTACTTCAGCAGAATGACTTAATTTAAAAAGTGTTTTGCAAAGCAATTCTCATATTGAAAGGCAATTACACAGAGAAAAATAAAAACTATTTTTGAGATCCATGCAAAAAAGCAGCAGCAAGTATCCATGAAAAGGGATGTAAGAGACTACAGAGGATAGTAGGGAATAGCACGCATTTTCAATTTCTTCCAGGCCTTTTCTCATTTCCATTTTACTCTTTTTTTTAAACAAGGAGAACTTAAATATCAAGAGCAACTATTAGCACTTTACTGACATGAGGCCTCCTGGCCATATCCTGAATTACTGGGACTAAGACCATTGACATTTTCATTCTGTTAAATTAGTCTTGCTTGTTAGTATTTTTCCACTAGTAAAAATCTGCATGTTTTTTCCCCTCCATCCTCTTTTAGGTGGCCAGTTACCCATCAAAAGGCATGGAGGAAAAGGCAAAGATTACTTTGGGTATCAACACTACCCAAGTGACAACAACTTTAATGTAGTTAGCCCTAAGGAGATGGAAGGACTCTGGAAAGACTTTTAATAGCAATTACCCTTTCTAACACCTACAGAAAAAGTCTGAAAAAGTAAATCTTTCATTATGCTGTGACCAGATGCTTTTACTAGCTTGCTGGTCTGTTCATCGCCTCTACTTAGTACTATGCAACAAGGAGATTCTTTCCATGTAAGCAGCTGTAAAGAGTCATAAATATTTTGTGTTCTTTCAATAATACTAGGCACACCTTTGTCTATAGAAGCCTCAAGGCAGATCACAGAATCGCCTAGGTTGGAAGGGACCTTTCAGATCATCTAGTCCAACCATCAACCTAACTCTGACAAGAAACCACCACTAAACCATATCTCTGAGCACTGTGTCTGCCCATCTTTTGAATACCTCCAGGGATAGTGACTCAACCACTTAGCAAGACTCAGGTAACACATGGAATAGGCAACTAAAGCCACTGAAAGATGACACGTGCATTTGCTATATATAGTTCTACAAGTGGTCATTAGAACACATCTTTAAGGTATACTTGAACCTCCCAGGAGAAAACCAGAGAGCCAGAAGCCCAAAACCTTAATTTGTGAAGATCCCAACTGAGGCTTTTCAGTTGCATTGCTTGGCCACTGACACTTTTGTACGGACATTCCCCAATCAAGGAGGTTGCATAAGAAGCATGGCAGGAAATACTTCAGAATCGACTGGCCATTCTTGCAGTTGCATTGTATCCGCATACTTAAAAAAAAATAAAAATCATTAAAAAGCTCAAGTATTAAAAACCCAGCCAAAGCAAGCATATAAAACCATCAGACTGGCAACAGGAAGAAATGCATCATTATTAACTAGCTATCCCAGAATGGGCCATTTTATGGAACTGCAAGGGTACATTTTTTGTGTGCCTGCAACACAACGACCAGTTGATAACAAGGTTGCATGGCACATGGTTTGGCAGCACCTCACTTTTACAGTGCAAAGACAATAAGATACACCATAAATATTAAGGCAGGTTTGTAGCAGAGAATATATGTATATATATGTATATGTGTATATTATACGTGCATGTATGTAAGACAAGTGAATAGAGTTGAGAAAAATATTAATCTTTTGCAGCTTCCTTCTATGATTACTATGGATAATGTACCATGGAAATGAGGGAAAAAAGAACAAAATTTGTGCTTTATAGATT
Organism: Alca torda; assembly: GCA_008658365.1. Classification (NCBI taxonomy): domain Eukaryota; kingdom Metazoa; phylum Chordata; class Aves; order Charadriiformes; family Alcidae; genus Alca; species Alca torda. The sequence continues at coordinate 49,133,574 of CM018080.1, forward strand.
TTTACCACTGGTAAAAATAAGGAAATGCTTGCATACTAGGAAGACTGTAACAAGATTTTATCCACAAGCATTTCCATCATTTTGTCTAACAGAAATCATTACCTCTATCTACAAAGCTTGTATTGGTTGCATTTCGAGAATCACAGGATGGCTGAGGTAGGAAGGGACCTCTGGCGACTTTCTACATCCAAAATTGAAGTAGAGTCACCTACAGTGGGTTGTCAAGGGCTGTGTCCTGTCAGATTTTGAATAGCTCCAAGGATGTGAGACTCCAGACCTCTCTGGGCAAGTGCATGTATCATACACATGTATCTAAAATATTACTGTCACCATTATTAGTAACTGACATCATCTACCTGAACTTGTGCAAAGCATTTGACACTGCCCCACATGACATCCTTGTCTAAAAATTGGAGAGACATGGATTTGACAGATGGACCACTTGGTGGATATGAAATTGGCTGTATGGCCACACTCAAAGAGTTGTGGTCAACGGCTCAATGTCCAAGTGGAGACTAGTGACAAGTGGCATTCCTCAGGGGTTGGTACTGGGACTGGTGCTGTTTTGTCAGTGACATGGACAGTGGGATTGAGTGCACCCTCAGCAAGTTTGCCAATGACACCAAGCTGCGTGGAGCGGTCAACAAACTAGAGGGAAGGGATGCCATCCTGAGGGACCTGGACAGGCTTGAGAGGTGGGCCTGTGCGAACCTCATGAAGTTCAACAAAGCCAAGTGCAAAGTCCTGCACCGGGTTTGGGGCAATCCCAAGTACAAATACAGGCCAGGCAGAGAATGGCTTGAGAGCAGCCCCGAGGAGAAAGACTTGTGGATGTTGGTTGAGGAGAAGCTCAACACAAGCTGGCAATGTGCGCTTGCAGCCCAGAAGGCCAACCGCATCCTGGCCTGCATCAAAAGAAGCGTGGCCAGCAGGTCAAGGGAAGCGATTCTGACCACCTACTCCTCTTTTGTGAGACCCCACCTGGAGTACCGCATTCCGCTCTGGGGCCCCCAACATAAGAAGGATATGGACCTGTTGGAGTGAGTCCAGAGAAATGTCACAAAAGTCATCAGAGGGCTAGAGCACCTCTCCTATGAAGATAGGCTGAGAGAGTTGGGGTTGTTCAGCCTGGAGAAGAGAAAGCTACAGGGAGACCTTATAGCAGCCTAGGGAGGGACTTTTTATCAGGGAGTGAAGCGATAGAATGAGGGGCAATGGTTTTAAACAGAAAGAGGGCAGATTTAAATGAGATATTAGGAAGAAATTCTTCACTGTGAGGGTGATGAGACACTGGAACAGGTTGCCCAGAGATGCTGTGGATGCCCCATCCCTGCAAGTGTTCAAGGCCAGGCTGGATGGGGCTTTGAGTAACCTGGTCTGGTGGGAGGTGTCCCTGTCCATGGCAGCGGGGTTGGAACTAGATGACCTTTAAGGTCCCTTCCAACCCAAACCATTCTAGGATTACACAAACAGTATGTGATTGTGCTCTTGTTCCCCAGCTCTTTGTCTGTCAATTACTTGACACAGACAGTGTAGGGCAGGGAATCCCTTCTCAGATGCTTTGTTATGATGTCTGGCAAAACCAAAGCCATAATCCAGCCTTGGCCATTGTGATCTTTGGATTTTATTCCTTGAACTTGAAATGATAGTTGGTTGCTACCTACCAAATCATGATATTTAATCCATACCTGCTGTACGTAAAAACAAATTGATAATAGCACAGTTTTAATAACAGAATCAGTTCAAAGACTTTATGTTACGAAACATGAATCAAAGCTTGAGATGAAGACTACTTGTCTTTCGAAAATTGAAAACAAGGATTCTTAAAATCTTCCAAGCAAAGAGAAGCAACTTTGCATAATACTGCATACTGTAGACTGACCTGCTGCAACAGCGAATTGAGATGAATTATCTGATGGGTGGAATTTTATCGGTTCCACACAATGCAATAAAAACACTGGAACGATTCGTGACCTGTCAAATAAAGAGGAGTAACCCTAGCCAAAGCATCCCTTCCTTCTGCCAGCATCTACTACTAATTAATTTTCCATTTTTTGAAATGGGAACAAATAGAGGTGATAAAATGGTTTCTGGCAAGCTGAGACTGAATTGGTAAACTGTGGAAAAATCTATCATACAGATAACACACAACCAGACGAAAACGGAAAGTTAAAGCTGAGCGTGCCCGGCAAAAATCCCTACTTTAAAAAAAAAAAAAAGAAAAAAAAAGAAACCACTTTTCAGTTCGGAGAGAAATGTCAAATAGAATGCTCTGGGAAGTTAATTAAAAAGAAATATCTAAAAAACATCTAAGAAAAAGTTACAGAAAGCTGCCTTAACCTTTGCTACTAGCTTCTTAATAAATACTACACCCCAATGGCTTAGATTCTCCATCTTCTCCAGTGCCCTTCAGTGCAACAACAGCGCATGCTGTACAAAATCAGATTACCTCTGCATCTTCAGATATTCACAGATTGTCTAAACCGAACGACTAATTTAAGCCCCACTGCAGTATTCCTCTTGTAATGGCTGTCAGCTGAGGACAGCACAGGCAAGTTGAAACCTGGTAAATCCTTATAGAGCTCACTCTCTGCTGGTAAAAAGCATCCTAGAGTGGACGTATTTTCTTGTTGAAAGATCTGCTCCTGCTACAGCTGCTTTAAGTCATTTGGAGTAAATACAAGGTAATGTGAAAAGAAAGTCTTTTCTGAAGCAGGACCTATGTTTCAACAGCCCCAAAATACTGCTTTCAGGACAACAGTTCTCAGGGGACCAGCACAGACAGTTCTGCCTCAGTAAACGGGAGCTCACTGCTTGAAGTTATAAACAAAATTAGTGCAGTAAAGTCCCACAGTCACTTTCTGTTTCCAAAAGAGCAACTAAATTCTAGTTTAAACTCAAATATGTAGCTTTAAAAGACTACTGTAAAACTCAGATAAAGCATCCAGGAATGAAAAAATTATACCGATCTTCCCCCAATGGTATTCTTTAAGATACAAATCAACATGAAATGGTTAACTGCCGTACTTGAGCTCAATAACACTAAAAATAAAAGGAGATAACTTTGAGACAAACAGGGAAAAAACAAACTTTCTTATTCGCCTTGATTTACACTTCGTTATATTTCAAAAGCTAATGACTATGCAAGTTGGTGTTATGTACTTTTTATTGCACTAAGCACCGATGGTTTTCTGTTGTAAGGCTAAATTGGGAAATAATATTTTCAAGGCAGAAAAGAATATAGCCTGTGAATACCACATGGCAAGTGAAGAATTTCAAGGGTATTGAAATGGTCCTTGACTCCCTTGAACTTAATGGGTGTGTTCCAGGTTAAAATGCAAGTAGAACTGCCTTTGTTTTCTCAGAGTGCAGAACGTGACTACTTGAAATATTTAGATGTGACAGTGGTCAAACCACAGTAAAATGCCTTCAGTAAGGAGCAGTGAGTTTTTGGCTGAACGTATGTTTTGCTTTCTGTACTTTCTATGAAATAACATTGAAGTTTCTGAAGGGCAAACCCACAACAATATACTAACAAATCTAACAAAACCAACTACTCTTATTTCTCCATTCTTCTTCAACCACCGTATGCATAAGGATGCACTTAGCGAGTCAAACGAGCACTGAGATTTGGCATTAGAATTTAGCTCTATGGTAATCGGGTACAACACAAACCACTCACAAGAACCAGCACAAAGAGGTTAGGACAAGCCTATGTGGCCTAAACCAAAAAATTTTTACAGTATAGCATCCTGACAATGAAAATCAAAGGAGTTAGTGAATGTTCCCCAGAGGAGGTCCTTGCTATGAAAGGAAGAATAAATACCAGAGAACACTGCCTCACTGAAGGACAAAAGTTAGTTTGGGTGACAGTGTTTAGTCTTTCTCTTCTTTAACTCTCCCGACCCCTTCGAACAGGGTCTGGACGCACGTTTCTGAAGTCTTCTCTGTGTTCCCTTTCTTTCAGTCAGCCCAACACCCTTGACAGCTCCTAAGCATATGCTACCCACATGTACTGCTAGGCTTCTTTCTGGCAAAGCATCTTTAGGTTGAAACAAATAAGTTTAAGTTGTAAATATAGTTAGAAATAAATAAAAATATATTTATAGCTGAGAGGTAAAGTGCATATAGTGCAAATAGTTAATCTAAGCCTTAAGAGATCTGACTTAGTTCTACATAATTATAGGAAACTTTAACAGCTATCTAGCAGTGTGGAGTGGGGTACGTAATTCTTTAAGATAACGCTTTTTGAAAATGAATTTCTACATGAGTAATTTTGGATAAGCAATTTCTCCTTTTCTGTTTTAGTTTTGTACTCTTAGAAGCTGAGCTACTAATAGGATTAACTGGCAAGTGCTAAGATGAATTACTTAATATTCAAAAATATTAGAGTCTTCTAGGATTATAATGATATACAGATGCTGGAAAAACTATTTCATGTGAAAGCTACAGTTAGCCAAGAAATCTTCAGCCTGAGAGAGAATACATGGATTTGTTTCCTGGACAATGGGTTGAAATATTCACTGCCATTTCAGGCATTACTGAATGATGGCCCGTTTCAGGACTTTTCAGACGTCAGCAGTAAGGGCTACTTTCCACAACAGCACTCTGACTGCAGGAGATAAAAGACTGTTTATTCTTTTTTCACAGGGGAGGAAAACAATGACAAAAGCAGGAAGGCAGCAGTAATGCAGAAATCTGGAGGTGATGATAAAGGGCAGGGAGAATGGAGAAAGTTGTTCCAATAAATCCATTCTGGCCAAAATCAGGCAGGTGACAACCAAGTATATATGACATTCAATCGAAGTGCGAATCATCATTTGTCAGTTTAGTCATTAAGGAAAATTTTAAATTTCATTGGACGTGATAAAAAGCGATTTGAAATATGGAACACCCACTGAAGTATTTCAAACACAACTTTGCATTGTTTTCCCCCAGTGCACTATACAACCCTTAAAAACAAGGAAGGACACCGCATTTGTTCAAAAGCATTGCTGCTGCGCTCTGTGAAGTACGCTTAAGTGATACTGACACGTTACTGCTTCACTCTTGACTTCTTGCGAGCAGTTAGAGCTAGCCAAAGAGCAAGCTGGTATAACCCCTGGCTTGGAGAAAATTTCGATTAGCAATAAACGGTAAAAAATAGCACCTGAGAACAAGGCAGATCTTCAAATGAGAATTGCTTAAGAGAATACAGTGAGCGAATGTATGGATATAAACATCAACTGTATGAGGAATAATTTAGTTGCACGAGCAACTAAAGAGAATTTTAACAGCGTTTCTCTTTGAGAGAACTACTTTTGTTGTTCAGCTGATTTAATTAATAAAACCCCCAAGATTTTAGAAGGGAGTGAAATATCGGTGAGCATGAACACAAACACACTGCCCCCTGCAGCCAGGTCTCTGTTAGAATATCTCATGTCTTAGGTAATGTAACAGCATAACCACATCGGTTCCATTTCCCAAGAAGTTTAATTAAGCTGAATACAGCTGAACAAATTGTCCTTTATTCCTGGATCATGCCCCCACCATTTTATGTCTCACTGTCTTAGGCATTTCATCATGAAGACAAGAGTTAACCTCTCCTTCCAAACTTTCCCATTTATCATTATCATTTTGCTGGTGAACAGATCTCTTCCATCACTCTTAACTGCTCCAGTTTTCACACCATCACCAAGTCCTCCGGTTTTTTATTTTAGTGAAGACCTTAGAGACAGTAGCATAATTAATAACAACTTGTTTCTTTAGAAAATGGTAATTTTAGACAAATATAGTATTTTAACAGATTATGCCAGCCAATAAAAGGTAACTGCATTCAGGCAATACCTTAGACTTCTGCACAGAGCTTGTCTTCACCGTCACCTTAACAGAACATGGAGTCTGCACTTGAGACAAATGCAAGAGTCTTTATGCAGAAACTCCAAAGCACAGGACATGCCACAACTCACAGGAGGAAGCACATCAGTTCTCAAGCCACAAGACTAAACTTTCTAGTCTTTCTTCAGACATTTCTTCAGTAATTTAGATTAATAAGGTTGCTTCTGTGTAGAAACAGTAGATCGTATTCAGGAATAAGTACTTGAAGAGAGTTACGGAAAAAAAAGTTGTACTGAAAAACAGTAAAGCTTCAAAGCTTACTTTTTCATCTTCTTACCAGAGTGATGTATCATCATTGAAAGGATGGATTATAAAAGAAGAAATCTTGCCTATTCCCAATAAGCCATTCTTGCTTACACAAACACAAATAAACATTTTATTTAACTTTTGTTCTTCTCTGGACAGCTACACATAATATCTCAAATCAAAGATCCAGATTTCTCCATCACCAGCATCAAGAAATTTTAACTTCAGATTGAACTGAGTGTCAGATGTCACTCATGCTAAAATTTTAATTAAAAGAAAAAAAAGCCTTCAAAATTGATTTCAAGTTCAGCTATTTCAAGTAATTTTACTTGGACAGGCAGGGCTGGATACGTCTGCTACATGCTAGAACTTGTGCCATCCTTAAATCTTATTTCCTTTTTGTTGCATTTTATACATAAAATTATTATGATCTATACCTGGTATTTGTCCCCAAAAACAGAAGTTCACCAAAGCTTATTAAGTAAATCTAAGCTCTAATGTAAGTTATGATCAAATAGTAGCACTTTATATTGCTTTCTAAGCATTGCTAGAGAGCCATAACAAATAATCTAAAATATCAAATTAATCTCAGAAAACAAGGTATTTTTTCACAGAACTTTGGTTCTCAAACAGCTTGTCAGCTTAGAATTGTGAATACAGATATTACAAGTTAATGTTTCAGCTGTTGTTATAGAGGCTGGTACCTCCACAGTGCTGTTGCTATAGCTCCCCTGCCACTGAGATCATATCTCTTTATAATAAAAAGGTAAATATATACAAAGTGTTGAGATGTACAGATATTCATCTATACACACAGCCAAGAGTAAACATTGCAAACTTCCTCCTCAAAATGCTTTTTGCATTAGTCAAAAGATCAAGAACAGTACAGAATCCTGTACTTTTTCCCCGCATGGAATTACACAGGCAACTATTTTTATAGCATGCATCTTTAATATTAGTATTTAAGTAGGATAAATCTCTCAGCATCTATTCAAAACACAAAAGGTCTAGTGCAATAGAGAAAGCTTTAAAACCCCAAAATTCTATATCATAAGAATGCTTAAAAAGGACTGGCCAATCCAACAAAATGAATAGTTTTCCTCCAGCTTGAACTCAAACTCAGACTGGAAGCAACGTATTTTTCATCTCACATGCCTCGTAAGGCAGCTAATTTCTCAATCATTCTGAAAAGCATCATGTGTTTACAGACTATTGAAAGGTGGATTCAGAGGAGGGGCAAAAAGATACCCAGAAAAACATAAGCTCTCATTTTCACTAAGCTGCACTGCTTTAGGTCAACTGCCTGCTTCTTCAGGAAAAGGAACCTTTTGGCATTTGTCAGTAGGCTCAAGTATCTCGAAATGCTGAAAAGGTGAAACAAAAACTTTCCCTGTGCTGCCTTCCTATCTGATCTTTTGTCTCCTATGTTCCCCTCAGGGATGCACAAGAAATTTCTCTGCATAATTCATAAGCGCCTAGGCAGAAACCAGCTTCTACTTCTGAACAAAAAGGTTGGGTACCTAGTGGATTGCAGCTGTCTACTCCGCTCTATCTGGAAGAAAACTGGCTTAAAAAAAGAAAGTAATTTTCCTAACATAGTAAGCACAGAATATATGCATGTATGTATAGGTGAAGTATCTAAACAAGCTTCTGCCCTTACAATGGGGAAGGCACCTTTGTACTTAAAGCTACGCGTTCCTTTGAGGGCAAGACCGATTCTCTACTTTTCAAAAATCCAAGAAATCACACAGCATGAAGGTAACCAATCAACATGGAGAATTCAACTTTTAGTTTGGAATTAGACACCAGAATGACTGGTCTTTCCTCTAGACTACAGTATCCAACTCTTCTCTTACCATGAGCCACCTTTATTTCCCAAAGGCACTGATTATTAGGCAGATGCAAATTACTACTTTTAGTGCAGTCTCTGTTAGGACTGAAATAGTCTTATTGCCTGCAGATCCTTTTTATGTCCAAACACATAGAGAAGAGGGAATAAAAAGCCAGAAAAGAGTTTCCAAAGCTATTTTGCCAATAAGAATATAGATCCAAACCTCATAAGCTATGTGTTCCCCACACCAAGTTAAGATTTCACAATACAGTATCCTAAGTTGAGACAGAAGTACTGTTGAAGGTGGACTCAAGACTTACCAGCCTCTGCATGCTTTTCACATGGGTAGGACTAATAGATAAGGCCTCTTCATACCAGCGTTTGGCTTCATCGATATTTCCACGAAGTTCAGCCACCTGACCTCTCATGTAGAGAACGTAGTGAGACATGGGAAAGAGATTAGCCGCTTCCTGGGTACACGCTGTGGCCTCAGCAGGCTTCCCAATTCCTATGTAGACTTCAGCTGTGGAAGGAATGTGAGGACCGGTGAACAATTCTCGCTTCATCAGACCATGACTAGATGTTGTCACATGTGCTGTATTTGTAAATAGTTTCACTCTAAGCAAAGGCTATTTTAATAAAAAAAATTTGCAGCTTAAGAGAAGTTATTAAATAAATTATTTAAAATGAATTATTCTTTTAGGAAAGTTGCTTTTCTAAATGTAATAGGAGTTTCAACCTCTAAATGGGTGTTTTAAACACCAGAAATGCTTTATAGTTTGTTATTTTTAACTGAAGTCTGGAATTTTTTCATTTTAGCTTTATTTTTAAGATGTGAGCATGCCAGAGTATTCCAGTACCATTTAAGAACACAAAACCCAATACAAAAAAGCACACAGAGATCCTTACAGCAGGTAAGACAACACAACTAATTACAGGTTCCGAATTTTATGTTTCAGCTGTTATGGAAGCAGTAGCAATTGCTCCAGCTACCAATCACTACATGGTGAGCCCCGTTCTATAGTTCCTACTTCAGAGCATTTTAAAAGAAAAATGTTATTTGATATGAAAAGTTTCCTAGTTAATTTAGCAGAACACGTGAAATGCTTATCAGAATGCTGATTTGACAAAATCTGTATTTCTAAGCACTTCATCTAAGATATCCTACAGAAGCTACAAACATTTAACTCTGTAGCTTAAAAAAAAAAAGGGCACAATATTTGATTTAACATAAATCACTCCTGATGAAAGCAGTTGTGTAGCCTGACACACACTTGTCTAAATCAGATTGACTATATGAGGGAATAAAAGGTTCGGTCAGTAAGTGATTAACAACTAACAATAGAAGAAGTATTTGCTTTCAATAGCTCTTATGACACTCTCCAACACCACTATTTTACTACCCTGCTGGATAATCTTAATCTCTTGTTGAAAGAGGGGGAGAAGAGAGGAATAGTGTTACTAAATGCAAGAAAAAAGATATTGAAGTTTCTGAGTTGGGCTATCTATTTCTTTTACGTTGGTATAGACCCTAGAAAAACTGAGCCTCAAAGTAGTCGTAGAACTGCATTCTATTGTATCACACTGTACAAGAGTTTTATAGATTAAGGTTTAAATCAAAATACTCCATCAAAACAGCAAAGTGATCTATCGCTGTTCACGACGTGCTTCTCGCTGTATAGAACAGGCCACCCACCTTGGTTTAACGGCTGTCAGATCAGGATCTCACACTACAGGAGTGGATTTGGGGTTATGCCTAGCACTCTGAGTGCTTTTAAAGGAACTTTCTTCTGAGATAATTGCATCAGACAGACTTAGTAGTATTCCTAACTAGTCAACTTCAGTACTGCAGTGTACAAGCCTTAACTTACAGGTGACACCTGCTATGAATATTCATAATTACTTTCATCAAAATCAATTTATAACAATGACTAACAAAACCTGGACTTTCAGTAGCAGTTGGTGAGTAAGCACAGTTTGAAGTTCTTACTCATTTTCTGTTTTTCAAACTGATTTCTGTAGGGTTGCTGGAGTAAATTATTTTCTTCCTCTAAAACCTGATATTGATGGGAGAACGGACTTTTTTTCCCCAGAAGAGCATTATTTTGCTTATCAGTTGACTCTTGATTTCACAGAACACATTCTATCTAAATAAATAGTACGTCCATGTAGATGTATGAATGAACGCAGTATATTTTTAGAAACTAATGAAATGCTTTTTGATGGAAAAATGTCTCATCCACATGAAGAACTAACACGTGAAATTGCAGATCCAGCGACACTATTTTCCCCCTAACCCTAAAAGAACCACCTCACCTAGTCAGATAAAGAATAGGAAACCTGAAAGACAATGAAGGCATAAACTTTTGAAATCAAAATCTAAATTTGGGAGAAATTAAATTTTTCTAGGATTTTACTTTTACTAACTGTTGGTAGAATCCAAAGAGCAAGTTGTAGCCGTAATTTGAGAGCTGGACATACAGCATAAAATATGAATTGTGCTGGGAAGTTTTTTTTCCTTAAAACCCTAAAATACTTTTGAAAAGCTTTGGGTACTTCATTCTCCAGTGCTTTTCTGAAAGCTACATGGTCAATGTTACTATGTGATAAACAAGATTTTAGTGAGTATAAAATACACTATGTCATTTAAATGCTAACCATTCGAGCTCCCCTGGTTTTATTGTCTCTTCTCCAGCATCATTAGGGTTGAAACATCATTTTAAATAGACACTCCCAAGTTCCCCCATGAAAAAGACAGTTAGGAAAAATATAATTTACACGGATTGTAAAAAGGTACTAAGTAAAAGCTATAATTATTAGTAAACAGTATGCAGAAACTAAAAATGATTTAAGTAGGTGATCTGCTACCACAATAATCCTAGACTGAAAAGTAAGCAGAGATTGACTAAGTTAACAGACTGCAGCTGAAGTTCTGTATTCCTTGTGGGGAAACAAGTATGGTAGCAATGGCTTTTAACACTAGGCAACAGAAGCTGCAATACTGCTTATAAATTAGTCTTACATTACTGTAAGAGATACTAAATCTTGCTGTCCTGCTTACTAACTGCAGCAGAGAAACCTGACAGTTATTAACAGACCTTCCTAAAAGTATTAAACAAAATAATTCCTTTATGTTGAAAGGTATTATAGAATTATTTTAAAAATAATTCTCTACCAGAAGTTATGCCACCCCAACAGAGTATACACTTGAAAAACTATGAAAGAATGAATAGAAAGTTGAACTTGTGGCTAGATGTAAAGCAGGAAAGTTCATTCAAGAAATTTCTGAACCTGAAGGAGAGCTGTTCATTCTCAGATAACAACTTCAAACTGAGTAAAAATGTTAAAAACCAACATGGCAAAATTCAAATAAATCAGCTGTGGAAAACTGACAAGTGCCAGCAGACTTTGAAGGAAAATCTCAGAGAGGAGCAGCAGTTTGAAGAGAAACCAGGTGCCAAGTCTGATGTGCTCTTCTCAATATCTCCACCTAGAGAATACCGAGAATGCCAAGAATGCCCTCTGGCTCAAACCTTTCCAATGCTTACACTTGCGTTTTATTGAGAAATCAGTCTATTTTCCAATCAAGCCGCATAGCAATATTGAGTTCAGTGTTGATGCTTTTCTTGAAGGACCATCACAGCCATCGATCATGTAGGGACACGTCTGGTTTTTAATAGCGAGTTACTGGAGAATGGACTAATTGCAAAAATCATTTTGTTTCACATTTAAAATAAGCCTGATTTTCTACCTTTATGCTGTATGCCCAGAAATGAAAGGCTGAAACTGTCTATCAATAAAAACAAGACGAAAAATTAAAAGCCAGTTACTGTGTGCAAAATCAACTTCTTTGGCCTGAATGCCATGCTCATTTCCACTAATGACAGCTGGAATGACACTGTATATCCATAAAAATAAGCATTTTCTCTCTTTTTCACATCATATATATTAGTTTGGGTTAATATATTCCATTAAGTTTTCCATGTATTAGAACTTATTTACGTAACTTTTCCATGTCTCTATAATCTAACAGGAAGAATAACTCTCAGTTTTTGTAATTTAAGGTTTAAAGCTTGTTAAAGATTTACCCCCCCCTTCCTGATCAAACTAAGAAGCAAAACACTGCACAAACATACAGGGAGTCAAACAGTTAAATGTGGTATGAGTCTCAAAAAGGAAGCAATTTCCCAATAGTAAATCTTCACTTTTATTTAAAGAACATGTGCTGTAAGTAAGGCGTTAAGTAATTTTATCGCTGTTCTCTATGCAAGTAACCCATATATACCGATGAAGATACCTTCCAGAATATCTGCTTTGTATTGTGCTTCTGGAAGAAAACTTTATTTTGAATGTTCCTACTGTAAAGAGCCTTTCTCAAGGCTCAGGGCATTTACTGTAGCAGGACAAGTAGCTGAATAGCAGGATACCTAAACATTCTGAAATGCAGCACAAATCACTAGCCTGAAGTATCAAGAACAGGATCATTCTGAAGTGGAGAGGAAGTAGACTTCAGGTTGCAGTACCTTCTCCAAAGGCAGACAGAAACTGTCTTTCATCTCTTGTTTTCTTCTTTTGTTGCTCCCCATACGCAAAGAATCAGAGCACTCTTCATGCTTTGTGGTGTGTTTCCCCTGGATCTTTAACGCTTTGTTCATTCTCCAACCCAACCCTCTCCTACTTCCCACCCATGCTTCCTCCTGCTGGGAATCAAGAATATGGCCTACAGGCCACACTTGCTGAGACAGACATTGATAAGAACGGAAAGTGGACTGTGCAGCAGACCGCAGCAGTAGACTGCAGCAGCAGACCACCAACATGGACGCAAACCTAAGTTGTGAACTAAAACAGAATCAGCAAAGGGTGTCCGGACCCCTCCTTTGTGGGCAAAACAATAGCAGCCACTTGCATGGACTGGATAAGCAGCAACAGGACATGACTCACAAAAATGAAAAAAACCCAAAACAAAACAGAAAATAAACAGTGGAACAAGCTGTCACAGAAGGTTGAGGAATTATCAGCATTACAGATGCTAAGAGATACTGTAGATGGCTGTCTGTGATGCTTTATAAATATTTAAAATCAACGATGCCACAATATTTAAAATCAACGATGCCACAATATTTAAAATCAACGATGCCACAATATTTAAAATCAACGATGCCACAATATTTAAAATCAACGATGCCACAATATTTAAAATCAACGATGCCACAATATTTAAAATCAACGATGCCACAATGCAGTGCAGGCGACTACACTATGCCCTGGTGGACCTTGCCTTGTTCTAATCTCTGTTGCTTTCAAGGAGCCCTTCCATCCCCAAACAAGATCACTATTATTAATCACTATCATTGCTCACTCTTTCCAATATTCTAGACTTCTTCTCTACAACATTAATTAATAACTGGGAGCCATTGCCTTGTAATGACTTTCACACAATAAAACTGTTAATGCAAAATAGGTAAATTGAAACACTAAGAAATACACCAATGTTTTGTTGAATGTAAACATGAAGAAAAAAAAAATCATTACGTCACTGAAAAATGCTCAAGTCTGAGAGCAGACCAAAACAGAACAATTGCTGACTGATTTCTAAATTACGCCTTTTTGAGGCAAATATCAATAAAAACAATTACAATATACATTTTTAACTGTGTAAAAATACACTGGATCATCATTTTATGGTTAAAATTTTATATAACAGCTACTTGTGATATTCCATTTAGCTTGAGGCTTGAAGCAGCATAACGATAGTAAATCCACTTAAGATGACTCCACACTTAGAAAAACAGTTCTGGGCCTTTTACATTAATGAAACTAGAAAGAAGAGACCTGAATGAGAGGTCATTATCACAGCTGTGAGGGACAGGTTGCTCAATAGCACTATTACCCTTCCCTGCCCCCCCACTATTCAGAGTTATTTATTTTCAATGATAAGGCTTTTCTAGTTGTAGGAACTCTATTCAATAATCTTACAAACATCTTCTTCCAACCTATGGAATTAGGGCATCTAGATTTCCAAATACTAAGATGCTCGAGATACTTCAGAAACAAAATTGTTCATGGATAAGGGAGAGAGTGTTGCCTCTGTTCTACAGAAGATATGACTCCACTGATAACAGCTGCATTATAAACGTACTGCCTTATCTTACATAAACGAACTTACACACAAGCAACTCTGGTGTGCTTTTTATTTCTTGACTTGCTTCAGTGCCACACACACACCTGGAAAAACGTTTGACCTGATGAGTGATAACAGATTCCAAATGAAACCAATAGATTTTTGCAAGTCCTTAGGCTAGCAAGAAAGGGGAAGGAAAAGAACATGAAATAATTTTACTTTCACAGTACCTGCATGAAGCCATATTTGAGCCAGAGTCATCCAAGGATGCAGGGGACCTTGTTTAGGGGCACTGCTTTGCAGAGACGAAGCAACCTCAGACAGTGCTTGCTCCACTCTGGAAGCTGCTATTGATGTGGCATGGACTGAACCTGTAGAAGTAATAAAAAAAAATTACAATCAGAGAAAGAATGAAGGCCATACATATTGCATAAAACATTTAATTGTAACCCTTTTTGTAAGAGGTTTTACCCCAACCTCCTCTAGATTTAATTTACATGTACTGTTCTGGAGAAGTTTTTTGAAATGTAAGGTTAATTTTCCTTGTTATGAAAGCTTTTACACTGGTCTGAAAGACTATATAAAACCCACACTATTAAACTTGACACCTCTTTTCTGGATCTTTTTACGATCCAAAAAAAGGTTTGTGATGGTATCATACACTGTAATCTTCAGGTTGCTGCATGCGTTTTGATGTTAGTAATTGCTATGTCCTTTCATAGAGTGCGATTAGAGGACTATTTTAAGACTAATAACAGTATAAAAAAGGAGAACTAAAATATACAAGATGATCACAACATACCCCATCACAAATACACAGTTAAATCACACTGAATGTAAACCTTAGCTAATCAAGGCGGCCAAGTTAAAATGCCTTGTGGCAAAAAGGTCCCTTGCATGAAGAACATTCCCAAAGCATAATACGGAAAGGATAATTCTCTTAAAATAAAGCATTTACAAGTGAGATTAGAATCTCATTGGCAAAAATACTACCCTTTTCAAAGTACTGGAAATGAAACAGCTTCTATGACTAGAGAATAGCTAATGGCAACTCTACTTTGGAAAGCCAATTACTGACAGCGTATTTAGGTTTTTTTTTTTTTTTTTTTAAATCAAGACCATGAATATTGTAAACTATGCTCCTTCTTGACATCTAAGCTTCATCGTATCTCTAGTTGTTTTATAATTACAAAGTACAAAATCTGAGACTGCTGAGGCCTGATTAATAAATAATGGAAGTGAAATATTCCATAGAGGATCAGCTGAGAAGTCATCTAAGCCCATCAGCATATCTGTAATGGTCAACATGGCAGGTACCTCAAAAGAAAGTATTGAATCCTGTACAGGTTGAACTGCACCCCACAAGCTCATCCTCATCACTAGCAGTTAAGAAATAAATGAAACCTTCACTCTCAATATCACAGGTTTTCCAAGAATTTTAACAAGAAGGGATTTCCTGCATAAAACATACATTCTTAAGTGTGACAAGATACATCAGATGACCAGAAAAACAGAAGAAATCCCTAGTACACAGATGAGTGGGAAGAGGAAGTTTTTCTGAAAATGTGCGTCGTGTTTCCCTTAACTGAAAGAAACAAGGGAAAAGCAACACAGGACAAAACTGGCATTTCATATGTCGTTATGAACAAGAAATTGCCTTGAAAATCTGAAACAGCGTCTGGCTGTGGAGTTTGCTTTCCTTTACTGGCTGATGAAACAACTCAAACTCTAGCCTGCAAAGCTGAACATTCACTAAGGTTTTTGTGTGTCTTATCTTTAAGGCTTAACTTCTCAAGAAATCTAAAAGGGAGGTCTAAGCAAGAAGCATGTGGAGCGTATTCCAAGAAAAATACCAGCAAAGGTACCATAAATAAGCACTAGTCACCAGGAAACCCTTCCTTGTCTGACATCCATTTCTGTAAATGCACGTCACTGCAGCCTGTCACTTGTTAGCCTTCCAGGGACAAAGAGTGAATGAGTTTCCTCATCTCCCCAGAAAAATTGGTAAAGAAAAGGTGCGATTCACTGACACAAAGGATATCATCTAGTCCCTTACTTCTGAAAAGCAAGTACGCAATTTAGTATTAACAAGGGCCTATATCTTCTACTATTTATAGCAAGGACTCTGGCTGCTAGCCAGGCCACAAGTAATTTCATATAGAAAGTGTACTGTTAGATTTTAAGCCTCTAGTACTTAACCATAAAGCACATATAGTAATACATTATTAAAACCCTTTGTACATCAATTTCTACATAAAAAAGAACTATGCTGGGATAAAATTCTTATGAGTTGCAGTGCCACCTATATTGAAGTTAAAATGGGGTAAATAACGAATGCTTCCTATGGTAATGAAATCCTATCCTAGACTTTATTCTGAGTGGCAGAAAGAAAGAAAAGTTAAAAAATATTTCTAGAAAATTTTTCTCAAAGTGTTGTTATTCAAATTGCTTATATTTTTGGAAAAAGTTGTCCCTTAACATATTGCAGCAATTAGTTCTCTGAAGAAAATACACACATATACTAAGTAATAGTCTTCAAGTGTCCTTATTCCAATCGAACTACTAGAAAACAGTTACCTCCTATCTTTCACTACATTCATACAGCTGATATAAAAGCATATTCTAAATTAATAATGAATATTAACAATCCAAAATTCAATGTGGACCAAGTAATTTAACTGTTTTAGAAACTCAGACTTCAGATTATTCAACATAATCAACTAAATTTAAGCTGCCTCTAAACAACATCCCAAATAAGTGGATTCTTGGAGTTTAAATTTGAAGATCAATGTTAAGCAGCATACAAAGAATCTTGGTGTAATCTTCTGCAGGGCTGTTTGGAAATCCCTGCCTCAGTCTTATTTAAAACGTAGAGAACTTAAGGATGTGGAGAATTTAAGAGCATCCATAATTGAGCTTTTATGTTTGTGTTTGTTTCTTTAAAAACCCTCCTTGCAGTGGCTATTAAGAGAGATATTAAGCACAGGGCTGTACTGCTTCCAAAAGGAGGAGGGTACCTCTAGTACAGCCTTGCATATCTAACGAGCACAGCCACTGTATCTTTTAGCACACTTTTACATCTTTATTATTACCTTTTTTCTTTTTTTCCTTTTTTTTTTTTTTTTTTTTTTTTTTAAATAACAGTAGTCTTTGGCACTGCCCCATCAGGCATTTTCAGGTCCATTGCCATCATGCTGACAGCTCTAACCCATAAACTCCTAAATGCTTCTTTAGTATTGCCACAATTAGCTGCCATCTGACTCATTTCTGGCTCCTTCTGTTCAAACACAATTAGTAAGCTTTCATTTTGCAGACAACTAAAAGTCATTTAAAGATCATTTAAAGATCCTGTGTACTAAAAGGCTTTTTCAGACCTTCCTCCAAATATTATTCAGCTCTTTTCTTATTAGAACTATTTGTTCCTTGTTCTGACCCAGGGGTCCCCAGATTCAGATCTTTATAGTCACATTACAATTGTAAAGTGTATAGTAATTTCATTTACAACTGGTAAAGATACATAGCGGTTTGTGAGAAACTGAAGGCTAACAGTGAGTCAAAGTTTGCTCGAGGCCTCACAGACCCTGTGTAGCCAGTTACTTATTTGGTGGCTCCCTGTTGGTTTTGTCATAAGCTCTGCTCTTTTTTCTTTCTTTGGTCTATGTTCAGTACGCTCACCCAAAAACAACTTTCAGGGTTACAATTCACTCAGTTGTAAGTTCCTTCAGATGCTCAGACAGAGTAGCAGTAATTTCTGGTTTAAAATTTTACTGTATCTTTCACGCACGCAAATATCCTGCCTCTTCCCAGACAACTTGTAGACCTGCTGTCATAGACTGACACTTAAGAATCAAGAATAAATTCCCTCAAAATACTACAAGCAGCAAAGAGTGTTTAGTTTGAAATAAAAAAGCATGAGGTCTGGAAAAGTAATATATCACCAAAATGGATCCTGGCTACTCGCTTTAATTTGTTTAGTTTTGCTGTGAAGCTTGTTTATACTGAAAAGACCAAGTGCGAAGCAGGGACTGTCTTTGCAAGATCTAGAATTCACTACTTAAATTACTTACTGATAACATCTGGAATCACAATCACGTTGCATACTGGAAAGCATGACAGAAGGTCTGAATCATAACAAAATATTTCTAAGTCAAAAAGGTATAAACCCCCACTCAAGTTTCCTATAATGACATTTGTCCAGAATTTACAGAGTTTCTACTCACCATACTAACACAGGATCTGCGACAACCTACGGTTATGTCAATACTTCCAATTCAATCTCAAATAGAAAACCTACCAACAGCCTGGTACAAACACAATTTAAGCAATAACTTATCTCACAGAAACCCTTCTTTTCCAAGTCACACCTACAGTTCAACTTCTGTGAATAACCAAAGTGTCCAATTTATTCTCTTCAGATAAAGATTACAGGACAGTCTGCACGAAACCAATCTTTAAGTGGCAAGTGTAAGTCACCCTATGTAAATAAGTGTGCCATGACTTCTTCAGCTCTTTGGTCATTTCCCAATAAATTCTTAACAATGAAGCCTAATGGACATGAACTATGACGTGGACTCTATCAGCACTTAGTTGGCAGGCAGGCTTGGAGAAAAACAAAATCCCTTTGCTATGTTCATCAAATTTTCCTTCTGAAAAATGGGTAAAAGAATGGACTGTCATTCTTCATAAACCACGTTCATATTTACTAACTGACAAAACCACTATAACAGGATTTCTTTTTACACCATAAAACAGTATATTACTAAACAGTTTCACATTCATCACGTTTTCAATCAATGTTTCAACATTTACGTAAAGAAAGAACTGCTTTAACAGCAATGCTCATGCAGGAGAAAAGAGGAAAAGTCCCATGACTTTCAACTTTACATGCACACAAGGCTGGCAGTAAGAACATTAGTGGTGTGACATGCAGAGAACTCTGTGCTGAACAAAGCAATCACATGATACAAAGAGGCAGTACCTTCTGCAGGACTGATACATCACCATTTGGTAAGACAGATTGGTAGGTTTAGCCAAAATTAATAATTTTCCCTGTAAAATTAATCGTCCAAGACACCTTTCACAATCACGAATTACAAAGCTAGCTTATCTTTTGGTACAAAATTATGCATATTAGTAGTCAGCACCATTTAGAGAGCACCCTCTCAGCTCATCGAAAAAGATTTTCCATGCTTAGTCACTGTCAAACATACTGTTTTATGTATCTTCTTACTTTTCTCTCCTCCACCAAATTGGTCTCCTGTACTATGTCATAAAAAGTAAAGTAATAAATGAAAAACAATCCCATAATTTACTATTCAAGGCTAAACATACAGCTTTATAATGTAACTAGTTCAAGAAAAAGAGCATTATTTCATATCCTGGTCAAAGCAGCAGTTATTTTTTTTGATCTATATTCTTCATTCTCTCTTATTTAGCTTGTTTAGGTCATTTCATTATTTTAAAGTGTACTCTCAAGACATTTATTCTACAAGCAAACTTTGTGCCACAAGAGAAAGCAGTAGTTTATTACGACTCATGACAGCAGTTGTAACATTGCATTCTGGACCAACGTACTCTTTAGGAACAGCAGCATCATAAAATCTTCTCTAATGTTGGCCATTACATTACGCAAGACCTTCTTAATATACCTTTATTTGCAGTCCTCTAGAAATGAATACTGCCTCTTTAATTATTAAATGCAAGTGTTAGTTGAGTGCATTCAGATCTCGTAAGATTACAGCCCTTGGGGTGACTGAATGGGCAAAGAGCGTCAGCCTTGCTGTACACACTGTCTAACTTCCACTACTGATGGACAAAACATGTACGTTTTGTGGTAAAGGAAAAGGTGATTTAAGTCCTTAAGAAATTAATAGAGCTGCACAGTGAATACTACTTACAAACTGAAAAAAGGGAGTAAAAACCATGAAAGTAAGCATCTGATGGATTGCCTTTGAACAGATCAAACCACAAATTAAAATCCAAAGTAAGGAGAAAAAAAATAATTATACCTATATAAAAGCCAAGAACTCCAAGAAAGCCAGAGGATTTCTGATAATCTTCAAACTGTAAATCAGGTTTACAGAGTTTCAAAAGATAAAAAAGTTAAATAAGAAGATTACTGATAAATATTTTCATAGAGCCTTTGTTACAGCTCTAAAATCATGTTCCTGTTCAAAAGAAATTGGAAGCAAAGTCAATAATACAAAGTGCCTTTTGTTTCCTTCACAAGAAGAAAAACCTGAACTGAGTAAGATATGGAACATGAGATTTTCAACCCTGGTAACTATACTAACATGCTATAAGCATCCAGGCAAACTTCTACTTACTCAAAGATAGAGAGCTTTAACTTTCATTAAATTATTTACACTATACAAAGGACTTCAATATCTGAGGTTTTTTCATGGTTCCACTACTTCTCATGTATATGGTGGAAGCTCCTTTCCCTGAGGATACAGTAGCTTGGAAATGGCACATAATGGAATCCGTGCTTGGACTTCTGCATTCTTTCAGTTTGCCTTCATTCTTGAGTGGGTTCTTATTAACTTGTAGCTCTGCAAAGAACAAGTCATTTAATGCTAACTGGGATGTACTCTTCATAGAGTAGGTCTGAGCAAGTTCAACTGAACAACACCCAAACCTGTAACAGCAATGAATCAGCTCTTCAAATGCTTCAAGAAGAAAGTCAAACTTCAACTAGTTAAACTTTGGTAGGGAACAGATTTCCTAGAGTCTAAAGGAAGCGCTTTCCTTAATTTCCAGTTATGGGCTTACATATGAGCTACTGTTTTCAAAACTCTAGTCTTACGTCAGCTATTTTAAGAAGTGAATTTTTGTAATACTTATTTTCTACATTTTGTTAGGAATTAACACTTTTGACATGACATCAGTTGAAGGCTAGGTGTCAAAAATTAATTTCTTAAGATTGGATTATAGTAAATGCAGTGACAAAAACAGCGCTATGCATAAAGCTATGAATGAAGGACATTTTAGGAGAAATGAAAAGGAGTTAAAAAGAAAATGGCTGGAAAATTACGCTGGTGTTACCCTGCCACCTGAGCCACTCTGGCAGCATTACTGTACAGTTT
Organism: Alca torda; assembly: GCA_008658365.1. Lineage (NCBI taxonomy): Eukaryota > Metazoa > Chordata > Aves > Charadriiformes > Alcidae > Alca > Alca torda. The sequence continues at coordinate 49,154,734 of CM018080.1, forward strand.
GTATTCAAACAACATGGGGAATGATCTTACAGTGTGTTTAAATTGGCATCATTTCAATGAACAGAATGGCTCTTGACTGGAAACAGCACAACGCTGATTTTCACTGCTCTAGTGCCTCGGAATCATTCCAAGATGCCCTACCTGCAATATGAAAATATACAGTGATATTTAGGCAATTTCTTCTTTCGTGTGATTTTTCAGGGAAGCTTTTGGATGCAATTAACTAAGGCTTTCTGAAATTACGCCATTAAAAACTGTGCAGATAAGAAGGAAATTCCATGGACAGGAGACTCTTGTTAGGGAACAGATGCCAGCAATGGAAATAATTTACAGCAGTAAATGCTACAAAGCAGTCTTGACCAATAACCTCTTTTACCAAACACCTATCATTTTTCGTAACAGTCATGAGAACAGAGTATTAAATATACCTGTAACGTTACCTTTTTTGGGATCAATAAAAGAGTTTAGTCTGACAAAACTCTTAAAACCCATTCAGTATTTAGTGAAGTGCATCTAAAAGGCCAGATTTTACTGACGCTCTGTTGAAACTTAAAACTGTTTAAACACGGTTTATCAGTTATGAAGATTATCAGAAAAATACAACAAAAACTAACACGCCCATCAGGAATAGAAAACCAATTTACAGCGAGAAGGTGTACAGGGCTCAGGAACTTGGTCACAGTATGGAGAGGCTGCATGGGGCCAGACAAAGGTATCTGGTTTAGGATGAGGATGAGGAAGATGAGAAGATACAAACAGTTGGAGAGGAGATTCTGTTCTTGAGAGAGAAGATGAGGAAGTATCAGAGGCTAAAAAGCGAAACAAAGAGAATGATAAGGGTGTGGGGGGGAGGGAAAGAAAAAAAGATCCAAGAACAGGGTTTAATGGACTTGTGGATGCCAAAAAATGCAAAGCATTTATTTCACCATTCAGTAAGATGGAAATGGCTTCTACATAAAATAAGTATCACTTCTGAAAGCAACATTAAAAAAAAACCCACAAAACCTTGTAATCATATGTACTCTCCTTCCATACTAAACTAGATTAAAAAAGCAAGTAAAAAATTTTTTTCACTATGTTCTAATTCATAAATTTGTAAAATATATTTAAGGGAAAATAAAGACCAGTGTTTAAAACTCAGCTGCTATTGTTTCTTCCTAAGATAAACTCAGTGGACTGCAACCGATATGCAACAAACTGAATAATCTGTTTTTAAAAAAGATTGAATGCAACTTACCTTAACCAAAACAGACAACAACTGAGTCTCAAGTGATTTGCATATGCATATCTATCTTTGGATAGGAAATGTGCCTGCTGTCCTGTGAGATTTTACTTCAGTGATTGATTCATCAAAACTTTTCTTTTTTCCTCCCTATTTATTTCCTTCATCAATATATACAAATATGGGTGCATACGACTCATGGCAAACCAGCTGAAACAGAGGGCAAACTTCAAGTAGATTTACCACAATTATTGATCAGGGCATTAGAATTAACAGTCTATCCTTGTTAGAAATCCACAGTGCACTTTTTTTATACTACAAATGTTACACAAATTTAAACTTGAATCATTTAATCATTTCTCATTATGGGATTGGTGAGAGCGCTGTATAAAACTGGTTTTTAAGACTTTTATTTTCCCCCCAAATTTCAACATCTAATAAAAGGAATCTTTTACACCCATTGCAGCTAGATATATATTTTTTAAAGGATTTTAAAATTCAAATTGCAAGTGCATAAGACTTCAGATTTGAATTTTAGCTCTCATTTCTTGGTACTCAGATTGGCCAAACTCAGACTAGACAGGCAAAGGGGATCATCATCATAGATGGCACGCAAAGTTAGGAAGAGGAAAGTTTCCAAATGTTCATGTGTATACACACACATAAATGCACACACATGGTAGCATTGTACTGTATAAAGAGGAGGGGAGAAAACATTTCTGTCCTAAGAGGATTTTCCGCAATACCTTTCCTGCATGCTTCTATTTTAACATTTGTTTACTTATTTAAATGTCAAATTCCTTCTGCGTTTCTAAACACTGGGGATCCACAGAATTTGCAATTGAGCTCTTTCAGCCTATAAAGGTCTAACATCTCAACTGTCTATTGTTTCTACCAGCTACCTTTTGTGAACAATGTTTTTTTGACGGCCTGCTTAAAGTTTTCTCACTCAAACACTATGAAAAGCTTGACTTCTTTTATTCTTATGGTACCACAACCTTTTAATTTCTGCCAAATTTTTATATAATTTACCGGATGAAGAATTTTGTCCAAAACTTGGATACGGAGATTTTATATGTATGCTACTGTATAGATACAATAGATAACAAAACTCTAGTCTTTATCAGAATTTGAGTACTGGTATTAAAACAAGGTTTCTTCTGCTAAAATTAACAATTAAAAAACTCCAGACAAACAAACAAAAACCAGCCCCAACCCTGCAAAAAAAAAAAAAAAAAAACCAAACCAGAAAAAAAAAAGAGACCACCCCCAACCTGTCCTCCACAATTACCTTTTATAAGAAAAATAATCAAAAAGGGGCCCCATATTTTTAATTTCCCCTCTTGACCTCCTTGACAGTGGAGATTCAGAAAAAAAAACATAAATTGGAACTTCTAGAAAAATCAGAATGTATGCATAGATCCTGTTTTACAACCAAGATATTGGTTGCAGGATTTGAATCTGGGGCAAGCTTCTTGAAAAGCTTGGATTTTGGATGTTTTGGATGAGGGTTCATCTTTACTTAGAAGTGTTGAGGAATATGTCTTTAAGATCACCAATTCTTTATGCTCTCAAGTGTGGCATATATAAAATAGGATACCCCAAAGGTGCAGACCAAGAACTATGTTCTTGAGAAGAAGATAGGAGAAGAAACAAACAAAACTCCAAAACTAACCACGAAAAAAACTTCCCCACCCCGCAACAAGCACTTTTTGAAGGCATAAAATAAATTATCTATGACTATCTATATATGTATATGAAACCTTTAAAATCTAGCTGTGTCATTAAAATGAAACAATGAGCTCGACTAAAATACAGAATGATCACTATAGAATGATATAATGTTATCTTATACATTTTAATTACATGAATACAAGACGACAGAAAATTCCACATTAGGAGCAGCAAGCTAAATTATGCCATACTTCAAACCTTATCATATTGCAATTCTTTGAAATCAGGAGACCTGATCTTTGTAATCAAAACTGTTTGTCACTATAGCAAGCACAGAACACTTTCTATTTACTTACATGATTTCAAAACTGAGTGAACATTCAATCCAAATTCAACTTTCAGAAGTTAAATAACTACATTGGATTTTTCTCTACTGCACAATTCTTATATTAAACAGAGATACATTACACATTTCAATGTATCTGAATTTATGGGTCAGTGTGTTCTAATTCATAGACTGGCAAACTTTCCCATAAGCTGTTTGTGTCAAAGTGTGATTAAGCAGAATTTCACATCTGAAAGGTGCCAGGAAAACCATGCTACAGTTTTGAGATAAAACCCAGGAAACAGAAAACTCTCAATATTTAGAATGCAAGTAACATGCTGTAAAGGTTTTTGGAACTAGCATCATCATGATAATTCCTTCTATAATTTTCACAAAATGCACAGCTCACCTGCTTTTTGGTTATATGACTTTTAAGTCATATCAATTTGCATTGTGATAACTGCATACATTAAAATAGGCAAATTACATATTGTAAATATTTACTGACATGTAACAATCTTAGCTTTTATATAGTGCACCTGTGCATCATAATTTTTAGTATGTATATAAAAATATCACAGTATATATAATTTGTAATAAATAAATTTTGCTTATGTCAAAGCTACGTCTACAGTAAGCCAACCCACCCATGTAATTATATCTTAATATATATTAGAGATTTTAATGAATTTAATTAGCAATGTCCTCTTCAGGGTTTTTCAGGTTAAAAGTTTTCTGAAATTTTTCTGATTTAGCTTTTAAAAAGAAAACATGCAAATACCAAATGGACAGAAAAGCACAGGACTTTGGCAAATAGGCATGTTCAGCATACTAATTTTTAGCCCTTGCATTAGGAAATACCACTAAGCTCAGCAAGATCCATACTACAGATATTTTAATTTACAGAGGACGTGGTCAGCAAGTACTTCATGAGTAAAAAAGAAAAAAGCTTATATTGCACAGTCTATTTCCACTTACATGACAGTAATGAAAATATGATTTCATTTTGCAAAATAAAACAACAAAAAAAAAACCCTAATGCAAAATCTAGCTATTGCCAGACCATTTTACCTATTTTATTATTCAAATGCAGTTCTTACCTGTTTCAGGATCGCTGAAATCTGGTAATGTAATTGTATTAAGCTGTCGTCTATCAGCAATAGCTCTGTCTAACAGGCTGCTCCCACGTCCAGAATCACTGTAATGAAGTACAGAAATTGTAAGCTATTAAAATATAAAATTATATACTGAGATACAAGTTGCGCGCTGCCCTCCTCCCACGAAAGTTCTTACTATAAAAGTTCTTGCTATGAACAGATTTAGTACCAAGCACCACTAACCACTCACAGTGCATTAAGCCAGCTGCATTAAAACAGAATTAAGCTGAGCAAAACTAAATCCATATTTACTTCAGCAATTCTGTTTTCATAATTAATACAACCATGAGGGGAATACAGGCTTTTAATTTGATTCATAGCTAAGAGCTTTACGGAAAGGATTTATTGTACCTTAAACTTTTATATAACACAAGGTACAGCTCTCACAGTAAGCCGAGATGGCAGATGTAAGTTTGAAAATCCACACTTTCCCAGACTGAAGAGAAACACTAAACTCGGGACATCTAATTTTAGGTAAAGATGTTATAAAGATGCCATAACTACATTTCACATTGAAAGGCATCACTTGTCACTTTTACCTCTAGAGGTTTGGGGTTTGGTTTGTTGGTTTTTGGTTTGGGTTTTTTTTTTTTTTTTTTGGAGGGGGTTGTTCGTTTGTTTATTTGGGGGGGTGTTGGGCTTTTTTGCTTTAATACACACACACATACATATTATCTGCCTAATGTTGAATTTGATACTAACAGTGCAGTAGGAACATTTTGAACACTTCCAACACTTCAGGAGCCTAGGCAGTAGCAGTGGTTTTCACTGATTGTTCCTGTGGACAAATGCAGTTAATTTCTACTTCAGCTGTAACTCAGTATCCGTCCCTCAGGCTTCTTGTTGATATCCTTGATGGAAAACCAATTGCTTCTAGAACTACTACTGAAGATTCAGCAGAAGAACAGGCACTGAAGAACTAAGCGCTCTTTCTCCTTAAGATGAGGCGAGTATTGAGACACGTTGACAGAACAGAGTGAAGAAGCACATATGGGCACTCCTTCTTTAACATTCTATGGTAACAGAATGGTAATTCTATGGTAATTCAGTAATTTCATTTTTAGGATTGTAAGTCTGGTACTATTCACTATCAATTAATACTTTTTTAAAAGCTTCATTTAAAAAAAAGCACCCCACAAACTTAAAAATAATTAAACTTTAAAGCAATTGGGCTGTTAGCTCAACTTAGCAGAGTGCACGTGTTTGATTCTCGTCAAAGAGAAAAAAACTCCTCAAAATTCCTATCTTAAAGTAAAGCCTCAGAGACTCTAATCTAAACTCTAAGACTGGAATTCACTAAATCTTTCCATTTGCCTTAATTTTAAAATCCCCACCTTCCAAATTTGAACCAAGAGAAGGGCAAGAAGCCTTTCAGCATCTCTTTATAGTTGCACACTTCAAAAACCAGTGAAACAACTTCCTCTTTGTACAGTTGTTGCTAAAAATGGTATAAATAAAATTTTGCATTACCCTAACATTATTGCATGACTGATTTCCTTACAAAATGATGCCATTATAGAAATCCACAGGAAACAGAAGGGAACTTTCTGGGACACACACTATCAGCTATAGTTGTTACATCAGTTGGTGCATATTTTCTGGTAACCGCTCTATTAATTACTTCCTCAATCCACAAGCAATGACATGCCAAGTGTTGCTGACAAGGAGAGCCAGGCTTAGCATAAGTATCTTCTAAGCACTGGTCTTGTTGTTTGTTCTGTTTTCCTAATGAAAACTAAGAACTGGAAAAGAATTGAGCTGTTTTCTAATGACCTTCAAGCAGCAGGTTGAAGACAAACATTTAAAGCTTCCAAGCCTCGCACCACAAAATAAGTTTTAAATTCATATTAACCTTCTCATGAGGAAGATGTTTGTATGCCGATTAAAGACAAAAGAAAATAGTTTTAAATCACCTGAACAAAGGGAGGGCACAGTGTTGCATTTAGCCCTTACTTTGCGTGGTATATTTAGTTATACATAATTTATTTTCATTATTAAAAGATTATTGAGGCCACTGAACCCAAATTTACTCCACAAAATCTGATCAATTGCAAGAAGAAATATTTAGTATAAAACACAGCTTATAAAAAGTGAGTTCTTATCTCATTGGGAAAATGATACATCAAAATTACCTCTCAGTCTAAATCAGAATAGAAAAAGATGTTTCAAATAAGCAGAAAGGATATTTAAGCCTTTGAAAAACAACATTCTAAAAGAGTTTCAAATGATTAAAAGACCTTTGATTATTGTCTTAAAGAACTATTAAAAGAAAGCTTCGGGTATTTCCAGCAGCACACATACTTTTCAAACTGGCTTTTTAACAAAATTAAGTGTGTTAAAATTACAGAGGTTGCAAAATTTAAGTTTTCACAACAAATCTGCATCATCATTCTTCACTACATCTGGAGTACAACTGGGTGAACAAAACTTCCCGGTCACATTTCGGGCCTGAGTGATAATCGTTATACCAGTGAGGCAGATCTGGATGACCGTGATAAAATATGAAGGTATTCAGCCCGTAAATGTCACACAGGCCACCCAAAGAAAGGTTACAGCTTGGTATCCATATTCACTGTTTGCTATAACTCTGAATATGTGATTCGTGAAACCTGTCCCCTTCCATCATGATACTTATCCATAGCTCCTGTCTATTCCATTCCTAATTTGATTTTAATTTGTTACCAGAACATCAAGAAAAGCTTTAAATGTCAAGATAAAAAGCAGTAAAAGCTATTGGATGCAAAGTAGTCTGTGTTAATTTTTCCACTTAGATGTTCTTGAAGGAGAACAGTGACATGAGAGTCAGCAAACATCGCTGTTTGAAGCTGACACAACCAAGAGTAAGTTTGCACAGTCACTGCTGATGTCTGAAGGAGGCATTACTTAATGCGTATTAATCATGGCACAGTAGCTCTTAGCACAACAACAACAAAGTAAAGACAAGCCACGATTAGAGCCCTGTTCTGTGTAGAGAATGTAACGGCAGAGAGAATGTGAAAAGTTGTGCTGGAGTACACACAAAGCTTGACTGAAATTAATCTTACACAGAAATTGTAACTATTCTGCAGAGCACAGCATCCTGACAATAAACTCCTAACCCCCCTCGCCACACGCGCAGCCAGCCAATTAAAATAAACCATCACCCACTAAATTAGAAGAGAAATTCTCTCACAGGTCCCTGCTGCTAGTTCAATGAGTACAAGTTGAAAATAATTCAGCTCAAACGTTCCTGGTTGCTGATGTACTTGCCTTCTATAACCCCCGAGCCCTGCTCCACAGCACAGTATCGGAGTCTCTCTCCATGTGCTGTGACTGATTCGGGTTCCCTCTCAGACTTTTCTTGCCACGCTTCACCAAACTTTCCTGCTCTGAACTGCTCACTACCTCACTAAGGAGAGAATCAATTTTCCTTCTTTGGGCATTACGCCAACTCTTTCAATCTTCTTAAAGAGATGCGTGTGTTTACGTAACCGAAATCAAACAAAGAGCAAAATCTGACCGATGATGTTCATCACACTGCTATACAGGTATCTGACGCCACCTGGTACAAAGCTCTTCTGCTGCAGTAGCTCTTCTCCAGAAACCATCAACCCGTCAAACAAGCAGATAGCAGGAAATTCTGCTTGTCCTTTTCTCCAGGTACTCGATCAATATGTTGATTAGTACCAGCATGGATTTCTGCAAAGTGGCCTTCCCGTTTAATTTCACAGCTTATCTAAATATATTTGGCAAAAGACCTTCTCAGAAGCATTTTGGAAGCTTATTCAAATACTTGCTAATGCCTTTGAAGAACATAAATAGGTTCATAAGTAAGACCTCCCTTTAAAAAAAAGCCATGCTGACTTTGCAAGCACATCATATTTATCCATGTGACCTCTGATGTTTCTATAGTTTTAATTAACGTCTAGTCCTCCTTCATTTTATTTAGTGAAAGTCCTTGAACTAAATTTTCACTACAGTAATCTCTCCACTAGCCAATATAAAAGGTTCTATAACCCAGAATAGGGAAAAAAGTCAAGACAATACCAGTACATTGAGCTCCATCAAGGAGAATGGCAGCGTTACCCAGTCTCTGTAATCAGTCCTCGTCACTGCAGAGTTCATTAGCTTTGGTGTACTTCACAGAACTGCGAGGAGCTTCTGTGTGTCCCTCAACTGGTATCTTTGCACTTCAGTCTCCAGATTCCCAGAGGATGAGTTCATATGAAATACCAGACCAGGTAAAAGCAGGGCTGCTGACCTAATATTGCTCTAAAAGGCTACTGAGCAAGGTACTGCGCAGCCTAGAATTCTATAGCATCTTACCTTGGGTTAGTGAGATTATAGCAGGATTTCCAAATCTGGAGCATGTGTTTACATGTAAGGAGTGCTTCATCAGGGCCTCTGCACAGGGACTCCAATTTCACTTTTGTAAACAGTAATCTAGTGAAAAGGGAAAGGAAAATAAAAAATAAAAGAGATTCCAATTCAAGCAAAACATTTTTAAAGATAGTCAACATCAACACCAAACTGGAGAAAACAACTTCAAAGACATTGTTAATTTAAATAATTGTTTCATGAAATAATTACAATAAAGTCAAGTATCTAATGTCAAAGTAATGGTGCTTTTACAAGATGACCTTTTCAACTGGACAGAAACAATAGTTGTCAGGATTTTTAAAGGTTTTTTTTTAAAAAAGTTAAGCAAGACAATATAGCTTAGTGAAATTACCATGACGACTAAAAACAGCACTTCATATATCAAAGAGAAGAGACCTCTTCGCTAAAGAAAATCTTTACTACTTTTATGAGAAAGGAAAGTATTTTCCGTTAACTGGCTCAGATGATAGCTGTCTAACATGTAACTCACGGAAGAGAACAATTCAGTACTCGCGCAACTTACTCCCCTATACTATCAACTTCTATTACAGGAAATGGAAGCGGCTACACTGAAAAAGAAGCCACTAGACCAGACGGATTAACGGGAGGTAGTCAGCATTGATAAGGTCAACAAGAAGATGCAGCTCCACTCCATATTATGTTGCCATCAGCAGGTACTAGAAGTGATGTTTAACTTGAATTTTGAACATTTTGAATATTTACAAGTGACAACCCGAAGAAAGCACATCAGTCATCAAATATGCAGCAAACTATTCATAATGGAAGCAAATACGTTTGTCACTAGAAATTAATTCTGATTGCAGAGTTGATATTTCCAATGGCAGCAAGATGAATAAAGCACATAGCCTCATAAGATGATGACTGCATATTGCTTTTACATTCCATGTATCAGTAGAAGGTTCTCCACAGAGATTAACTTTAGACACCTTCCTGGATAATTAAAGAATATAAACGCAATATGACAATAAGGGTGCTAGTCAATTGGTATGCACATTTATAGGAGTCACAGCATCTGGGAGCAGATAATAAACTGGGGAAATTACTAATTTAAAAGCAATTTTAAATAAATTGCAAGATTAAAGAGCACAAAGGAGGAGGAAAGGATGGATATAAAACTGTTAGCCTACTTTCTGTTTTTAAACCCAGGTGTGTTTTGGCATTTTATTCCAGTGCAACCTTAATCATCTTAAGTGAAAAATTTACATGATTGGTCATATGGTTTGCGTGGGAAGGCTGAGAAGGGTGTAGAAAGTGGGCATGTGTGAAAGCTCAGAACTTTCTTATCCCAAATACAAACTTCAAGGCTGCTAATAGTAACTGCAAACTGCCAGAGGGTTTTCTCAAGAATAAGAAATGACATGAAGTGCCTCAGCAAGTTACAGCCGCTAAAGCTTTAGTGTTGCACTGAACGTCCTTTGCAGAAACTACCCAGCATGTCAATCTAAAAATGAATCATGCTACCTTAATTGTACATGTGTGTTTTGGGGTGTTTTGGAGGAAGTAAAATGCAGGTCGCTGAGTTAGTTTAAGAGAATGAGTACCTGTGGATAAGCAAGGTAAATAAGGTCATATGGAGTCTAACCTTATATTTGTAGGAATGGAGAACACAAGTATCAGTTACGCTAGCTTAGCTTTCAGTAAATTATCAGTAAATTGGATTTGAAGATACAGGGAACTATATAGACAATTTAAAGTCATATTTCATTTGGCAGAGCGGTCCTCTCTAGATATTTATTTAACTGTGACTGTATCATTGGAAGAAAAAATGTCCAGGTCTATCATTTTACTCAAGAGAAGGAAAAATGACAAATAACATCCTCCTCCACTCACACTACTACATCTGTTCTACCCTTAACACATGCACACACACCCCCTGCCAAACAACAAGACCTAAAATCACAAGGATCTACCTCATACAATCCTGTTCCTCTTTCTCTGTATGTAAAAAGAAGAGAGTACTTTTTACAGTTTGAAGAGCCTACAGAAGTTCAGCTTTTTAAAATTTGTGATCATAAAGCACTTTACAAAAGTTAGGGAACGTAATAAACTCAGCAGCACTGAATTTGCAAGTCATTCTAGAAAGAAGACAATCGTAATCACAGAATGATATTATAATCATGATATATACCTTATTACGTACAGTTTACAGTGAGACTGAATTGACACTAACAGCCTTCAAGCATTTAAGACTTTCAGGAATTCTGTAGCAGAGAAAAGGCCCAGGGTCAGTAAATCACTAAGATTCAGCGTGCAAGAGCTAAAAGAAAAATTGAGCAGGAGATAGAAAGGGAGGGGATTTGGTTATTAAGAAATTAGTTAAACACATGTACAAAGTAGCAGGAGTCTGTGCAACAAAAATGCAAGAACCTAGAGGATTCAAGGGCAAGATAGCAAAAATATATTTGTAAGAATTAAAGCAACAGATCAGAATTTGATGCTTTTGGATGCACTTGGTATACATACAACATCACCCCTGGTTCTTATGCATTATGGCAATCAAGGGGACTGGATAGTTGCAGGTTTCCCAAAATACAAACAATGTTAAACAAAGTATGATGGAAAAATGTTCATAATTCTACTAAAGAAAGGCTAGGCAATTGTACCTAATGGGGAAAAAAAGGTACACTCGTGTGGGATTATCCACACTAAACCAAAAATAATCTTTTGAATAGAAAAGGTTGCATTTATAAAGTCACACAGAGCAGTTTCCCTGCGTCCAAGAAATATTTTGATGATAAAGCACAAAATAACTAAGACACTTCAGAAAACTGAGATGGGATGTTAAATAACAAAATGAAAACCTGCCAACCAAACCTTTACTTAATAAATGGGGGAAGGAAAGGAAGAAAGAGGAAGGAGGCAAAGGGCAGGAGAAACACCATGTGACAAATGGGTCTTTCAAATTAACTTAATTCTTTCAAGTTCCCCTGAAATATGGCTAGAGGTACGAGTTGATGACAAGTTAAACAAGCAGTTCAGGGACAAGTATTATCAGGAAGGTTTTAGAAGCCATGAAGTAGATCACCTGAAAAAAGATTTTCTGAAAGGTCAGCTTCAAGCATCTGTGGAAACAACTCTTCTGGAATACAGCCTGCATTACTGAGACAGAGAATTTTAAACTTTACAGGGATGTTTTCACACCCATTATGAATACACTATTAAAAATGGTGAAGAATGGATAAAAGCTATCAAGAGACAGGGATGATGAAAATCAAGCTGTACATTTTACGAGTATCACAAATTATCTGGTTGTGTCTGTTCATAAGAGTCAGAGGCTTAAATTACTGGCAAACAGTGCAGTCTGAAACGTGACAGAGTAACCACAGCATGGTGGGACAGCATTCATTACTAAGAATACAATTACTGAGGAATAGACAATATTTAAAATAGAAATGAAGAATAGAACAATGGGTGTCAGCAACATGTCAAACTGCAATAAATATAATAGATAACAAGAACAGAAATCTGTCTGGGTCAAATCCTTTGGGGAAGGCAAATAGGTAAAACAGGTTCTGTTAAAGACATTAGACTAATGGGGCATTTGCTCCAGTATCAGATGCAGAACTTTAATGTTAGATAAAAATAAAGTGAATTGTATCATTTTAGGAGACTGATTACCCAGACACAAAATGGAGAACAAATCAAACTCTTAAGTGGAAGGGCTTAGTTATTCTTGGAGCTAATAGCTGGTAAATTTATGAAATAGTTACTAAAGCAGCAAATGACTCTATTACTTCAAGACTGTTCTCCCTAACTAACGAGGACAGTATAAAACAGCTGCTTGTAACCTAATCCATATATTACTGGATTTTTTTTTAAATAAAGAATGAAAAATACCAAATGGGATTATAACTAGATCTTTGAATTTCAGCAGCATACACCCAAATAATTTGATAGTGAAGGTTAGCAAAGATATCCAAGATACAGCAGAAGCCTGGCATTTAACACAAAGATGCTAAAATGTTTAAGGATACGCATCTCAAGTTGAAGGGGTAAAACTCAATGTTTGACAAGCCAATCATTGATAACATTGTGCAAGGAAGACATCAGAAACACGCAGAGATCCTATCAAGAATAGCGGGGGGCAGAAAGGGGAGACGAGCACAGAAAGCTGCATCTTAGGTATATAGTGAAATGTAAAGCTAAACTAGACCCGACCAGAATATTAAAAAAAAAAAAAGTTACAGTCTTTAAAGACTTTTTTGTATCTAAGTAGGAAAAAACTCATGAAAATGTGTATACTAGACAGGGGCAATGGGACAAAGATTAAGGATATTCAGGAATGAACCGCCAGTGTCCACCGTAATCCTTATCTATGTTGTCTCAGATATGAAAACAATGATAAATAGAGAATGGGAACACTTTAAAAATGATTAGTTAATGCAGTCAAAAATAATCCATTTCTTGGAATTATGGAAACAGTGACACATAAGATTGTCCTTTCTAAAGTAAAAACTTCAAAGAAAATATCGCTTCTGTACTGACTGGAGAACAACTACTATATCACCAATGTTTTTTTCAAGAGGGAAGGCACAGATGAATATATACCATCTTAATAACATGCAAAAATTTATACAAAAATAGCATACAAAAAATGAAAGGAGTATTAGAGTATTATTAACAACTCACATTATTAATGGAAAAATGGGTTATAGTTGAAGTTTAATAAAGAGATTGTACCAAACAACTTGTGTAACAGTTATTCCAAACCAGAGCTCCCGAACAGCCAGGTTCATCAAAAGGAGGCAGCTGTGATTCTGGAACGTACTCATTGGAGCAAAAAGAGAAAGAAACGGTGCCATTGTACAATACCCCAGTGAGATCACATCTGGAATGTTACACTTAATTCTCATTATCATAGTTAAAAAGACACCCACTAGAACTTTCAAATTGGAGCAGCTGCAGAGAAAGGCTGCGAGGGTGATCAGCTGACTGGAGACTGTAGAGTATGAAAAATACTCCATTTAGTCAGCCTAGCAAAAAAAAAAGCCAAGAAGAGGTACAAATTCTATCTATAAATACAGATGAGACAAGCACCATGAAGAGAAAAGAACAATTTATCTAGAGGATGTCGTCTCCAACAAAAAGGAGTATATATAAAGGCCATACAGATTATTAAAACATAAAGGGTGGAAATTAGGTCTCAAGATTATAAATGAAATTGTAGAAATGACTGTTTCCTCACAGTTTTTTTGGATAGACTGCAGAAGAGGTGAAGAAATTAAACTAACTGTTCTTAAAATACAGATGGTAAGTTGATGAAAAGTATTACAGACAGAACAACTGTAATAAACGGAGCCTTGTGACTTCTGAGGTTCTTGCTAGTGCTTTATTTCCTAATCAGTACAAGCTCATCTATGAGATCACGATCTGAAGCTTTCCCCACCAGCCAACCAGTGTAATTTGTAGCATAGGTAAGAACTTGTGAATCTCCAAAATAAAATTGCTGTCTTAATTATGCCTTCTTCTCAGCCAGCCTGTTTCACTTTTTGAAATAAAATACCTAGATGCTACAACCACCAATTCTGTTCTATAGCAACACTCTTATCATGTTAGGAGATAAAGAGGAGTCAATTTGACCAATACGGGCTTAAGTTATTAAGGATATTTCTATTCTGTAGAACGAAGAAAAAATTCAAAGCAGTGAAGACCGAGCTCTGCTATGCGACAAGGAACACAATTAGCACTGAGAACTCTTAGTTCTTTCAGTGAACAAGTATTGCTCACCTTGGGTGTCATTTTAAAACCAGTTGCTTTGCTCTGGGGATCAAGTAAGCAATTTTCGCATCTTACTGTGCGCCTTACGAGCACAGCAGCTTGGATCAGCCATAGCTGGATATCTGTATTCCACATGCTACTGCATGGAAAAGACCTGCCTTTCATTCCCCAATTCTTTTTTCAGATCTGCAGTATGACATGCTACCTATCATTCTTCCACCAGATCTGCCTGTTAGAGCAGTGTCACTCAACACAGTGGTCATCAGGAATCTCCCTAAAGTCCCTCAGACTAAGAAACCTTCTACAGCAAACTTTAAATTCCAACAGACTTTTTCTGAAGGGTCCATATCCCCATATTCTGATCAAAACTGAACAAAATGCTCTATTTTCAGTTAGGATTGGGAGTAAACTTCATTATTATTCTCTTATTATATAAATCTTTACATCGTTTAGGGCTTGACGAACATAAGGAAGAGCTGTGCATAACACTGAAGGTATGTGCTTCGAAAAATTAGTCCTTCAGCGTAACACACCAAAAGCCTTGCTGAGAACCCTTTAGGGACTCTTCTGTATGCAGTGAGGTCAATCTAAGCATACTCTGCACAACACTGAACACATATCCCACCTGAAGAAGCTAAAATTTAAAAGGATGCATCAAATCCTCTTGTTTACAATGCAAGATTAAAAATGCAACTACTTTTTGTTTTATGTTTAACCTACTTTGAGTAAACTTAGTAACTTACTGTTTTAAGAGAACCTTTTAAAGTAATTTAACAGTTTGCATTTCTAACTTCAACTAACAGTATTTTTACATATAATTATTAAAAGATGGTATGAAAGTAATTAATATAGTTGGAGTCCCATAAATATGGCAACAACCAACAAATAAGCCACGCAGAAAAGTGTCAAACAATAGCTTGGTCTCCCTGACAAGCACATGAATTTTTACAATAGCTTAAACCCAAGAATAAACTTCATATATAATCAACTCTGATAGATAGCCTGTTACTTATTAGAGCATAAAAGAAAGATGACAAATACCAGTTCTGTGTAGAGTTATATAATATTTCATTTTGGTTTCACATTTAAGTGCTCATTTGATATATCCCACGACTTCAAATCCTGGAACGCTAGGAAAATTCAAAAGAAGTTGTTCTGGTTTTAAACCTAGGCACTACATTAAAAAAATAATAAGAAAAAAGAACTACCACAAAAAACCTCACCAAGTCTAAACATATGCCTTGTGAAATCTTAGACTAACTAGTCTAAGACAATGATCCTGTATTTAAAAAAAACCAAACGAACAACAAAAAAACACAAAGAGGGTGTCTGAAAATAAACTACTTTTTTTTTAATAGAAAACATAGGCTTCTTTTCATATGATTGAAATTTAAGGGAAAAAATAACCACGCTCCTATAAAACTTACATTTACATGCATATTTCATAGAGTTTCATCTCATTTCTGTTACAAACTGTCAGTGTCAATTGCTTGTGTAAATTAAATCAGTTTTACTACGGACCCCACAGAGTAATCAAAGTGGGAAAGCAGCACGTAGAATGCATAAAATTAAGTTTGAACAAATACTGTTTGGTATTGATGATTTGAAACAATGTAGATGTATTCCTCTTTCCTGAATAAAGTATTAGCAAATCACTTCTTGCACTTTATATATATATATATAGGAAAAACTTCTGATTACTGTTACAGGAAACATAAAAGAAATGAGGAAGTAGGATGAGGCCAAACTTTAGCAAATTCAGTTTCTCTCAGTCAGTACTATCAGAAAGTGCCTTCTGACAGTCTTGTAATTGCTCATAAATAAATGGTTTAGAAGGAAAAGTTAAAATTGAAAGGAAAATCCCAGAGCTCCCTGCATTTACTTCATTTGCTGTCCAGAATTTGACAACAGTTTACTGTCTGCAACCTTGTAGCTTCTTTTAAAAGGAGGCGGTAGGGCTCACTGCTTTAAGATCCTTCTCTTGGGAATTCCACTTGAATCCAACAGAACTCTAATATATGTGTAACGTACTCTCCTAATGAAAAGATCCTTATAACAGCACAGTAGGAAACTTCCCAAACAATTTGTTCAGCTGCACAGCTTAATGGCTCTAAAGCTGTATTTCTTTTTAAAAACCTAGCATATAGCTGTAGGAACAGACACAGCCTTTGCACTCTAATGTGGAAACGCATCATAGAAATAACTGACCAAGAAGCAAATAACAATGCCAGCAAGCAGGTGATTGAATATAAGCCTGCAACGGAGCAATTACACTCAAAAAAAGTAACACAATCCTCTGTAACAGACACGTTGCAGGCGATTCTCCGTACAAACCAGTGATAAATGATACTGAAATATTTTGTGTGGTTCTTGTTTACATGTGATGAAAATTGCTACAGTTCAACAGTGCAACGAGTAACTGAAAGGCTAGAGAACATGCCCTACTGTCGGCAAGTACCGTGATGTTCTTATCAGAAAGGACATTTGGAGGTGACCTGATTACAGAAGGTACCATCAGAGTATGAAGTCACTAGAATTACAGAGTGCTTAGTAAAGAATGATATAAAAACCAATGGCTGGAAACAAATAGGGGATCAATTCAAGTTAAGAACAAAAATACAGTCTTAAGGAAGAGTGCTACCACATGCTGCAATGGTTTCTTCTTCTTATCAAGCTTGGATGTCCTCTGGAAGGTATGCTTTAGCCAAACCTGTATTAATAGAAAAACTAAAGCAAATTTAGCAACTTCTGATAAATAGAAGGTCAGAGGTTAAAAAAATTGGTCCTCCTCGCTTCAAAATCTATTAATTTGAGCATCCTGTTTTGACAGCTGTCCCTTTAACGCTTGCTGTAGAAAGTTTACAGCTTCACGTTAGTCAATTCCAGAACATCTGCATGATCATCAAAACACAGAATGACAAAATTGCAAAAATTTAACCTACAGGGAGAATGACAACATGAAACTAGATAGAATAGGAAATGCATATAGTTTTATAGAGGATTTACTTACACAGTGATTTTAGGTGCATCACTTCTACCACCATGATAATCAAATTACAGAAAGACATTTGTAGAGGTGTCTGCTGCAATTGCAAAGTGAACCCTTGCACAGTCAGTCTACTCCATTTTGAGTATTCAAAGAAAGCTTTATTATCATGAAAGATATAAACATAAATCATTCATTACAAAACATGAAAAATCATCACTTGGTAAGCACCCTGAGATAACTTTTTGCATGACTAAACAGGTTAATGTTATTTCCTGGTGATTTCTTTTGAATTCCCGTGACATTGCTACCTGATCAATTTCTCTCGCCTTATCCTGAGGCCAGTTTCCTCTTTCCCACTTAATCACATCTGCTTCTCATTTTAGTTCGAAGTGTAAACAGTCAGGAATGAGTCTCAATTATCCAAGCTGCATTTGCAAGCTAACAACACAACTATCAGCAATGTCTACTTAGGTATTTTTTTCATCTGCTTTTATCAAGCCAGTTCCTTAAGGAAATCCAGCTGACTGAATCACTGGATGCCCAACACCAGCAACAGGAGGTCAAGCACCCAAATCTAGTTTTTGTAAAAACTCCAGAAAATCATTTATAAAAAAAGTCTCCTAAATGGTTTCTCAAACAATCACCAAGCATACCAAAAAGGTGTGAACCCATGGATTCAGGAAAAGTGACAGATTTCTGTAGTGCCAATATTAGTCATAAGGGTCATCTCCTTCAACTTTGGTTGCACAGATCTGCAGTAGTGGGAAGGCCATATACATACAGAAACACAGACAAAGTAAAAATAGGCAGTTCAGATTGCTATTTGAAGCCTGACTCTCAAACAAGCAAAAGATGCAACAAAATCAGCCCTCAAATCCCCAAATAACACAATTTTGTGGAAACCATGAATAGGTATCCTTGGTGTGCACTGAATGCCCTCTGCTGCTCCCTTTGAAATATTATTCCCCATATATTTGTTCACAAAGCAGTAGCATTGCTTCTTTGCAAGGAAAAACAGCAGTCAGTCCTGTGACTTTTGGTGGAGTTTATGTATACTGCATTCCATCCTATGAATTCAATGTCCTGAAGAAAATGAAAATCTGCAAACTATAATGAAGACAGTTTCTGACTAAAGCCAGAACAAATTAGCTATACTTGAAAACTTTTTGTTTTCCTGCCTTGAACACCCTGCGGCAGCCAGCTCATGACCCAAACTGGGACTCTTTCAATCAAGTTTCAAAGAAGAATCTACAGCCTAGCAAATATAATACAGGGCTAAGACCCTGAGGCCAATGGCCAATTTTTTATATAAAGTTATATCTATCTACCTATCAACAATCTCTTTTTAATGGACCATTCTGTAAAAGCACATAACAATCAAAGGGGCGGGGGGGGGGGGGGGGGGGGGGGGGGGGGGGGGGGGGGGGGGGGGGGGAGAGAGAAAAAAAGAAAAAAGAAAGACAAGCCCAGCATGAAAAGAAAAAACACAAGCAACTGATACTGTCTTCCATGACTTACAGAAAAATCATTCCTGAGACAAAATTCATTTAACTCCTGAGCTACACAGGATCAAAATGGAATGGATTTGAAAAAGCATGTTGTCAAATGTTGACAAGAACATATACACCAACTTGAAAGACATGATTTTGGCAAGCCTAGCAGATCACTACTTCTTGTCCAATCATGTAATTACTGCCCTTTCCCCACATAATTCACAGTGCTCTGTTTATCAAGGAAAAAAAAAAAAAAGTCCAAATTTAACCAGCACCACACTCTGTAGTGCAACTAGAACTGACCTCGGGAAAACAGAATAGCGTAGTCTATTTCCTTTAATTGACAAATACACCCCTGTCCCACAAAACATCATCACACACTGCATGTACCAACCAGCTCTTCTGTTATGCCCACCCAGACAACTCCCAGAAGGAAAGAAGTTTGTTAATCAATGAACTGAAAGGGATGTTAAAAAGCTCTGTGATTCTGGGAAATCTACTGTAGCTCAAAAGAGCCCTTGAGGGTCAGGAAGGAAAAGATTTAATAGTTTTCAGAGGAGTGGCATATTGGCCTGATGCTTCTGTGAAATATTCTTGGAAGAAAAAATTTCCATCACACTTCAACAAATGTAAATGTTTAAACTGCGAACTTGGTCTTCAGTTGTCTTCAAACCTGTTACCATATGTCTTTCCTTTTTAAGTGTGCTTAACATTAAAATAACATACTTGCACTCCTCAAATAACTAATCTGCTGTTCCCTACTTCTGCTACCATAAAAGCTTGTCAGCTGCTATCCAGTGCAGTCCAGTTTTCAGCATAAAATTAGCAATTAATATTTAGAATTTGTTTCACCTAATTACGCTAATTTCAGGCACTATACTCATCTTTAAGTCCCCCAACACGAAATAACGAGGGAACCCCAAACAGCTAAGATTAAGAAAACAATATCACAAGTATTTTGTTACGAAACCTAACTCTGTCTCCCTGACTGAGAATCTACTTTTGACTAACCATGAAGTAGAAACATAAAAAAGTGTTGTTTCAAGATTTCATATCATTCAAAAGACTACGAAGATATACATTCCTCGCAACAAACAGATAAAAAGACAAGGAAAGAGTCATGGAAAGGAGTTTGCAAATAAGGTTTCTGAGGTAATTGCACATGTAACTGTACTATATATATTGCACAAGATGTACAAGCCCAATATGAACCATGTACAAGCCCAATATGAACCAATGCAACACAACCACCATTACTTTACATCAACTTGAATACACACCTCCAGGACTGCTTATATATTCAGAGTAGGCAATCACTGGATCAAATTAAATAGAGTTCAGGGAAAACCCAAGCAGCTGAGACCTCAAGCCTCCCTCACAGTTAAGCACTCCAGTAATTTAGGATATATTGTGGCTCCTTCCTGGCTACTGTCTTGGCATTCAGGGCAGCAAGTCCCTACTTCTGTTTTAAGAGGAGAAATGGATCATCTCACCCAGTCTCCCACATAGTTTGATGGGTTAGGACTCTGAGCTGCATCATGCGCAGGTTCAAATCTTATCAAGCTGGAGAGGAACTGAACTTCACATTTCTGCTACAGGGACAAGTTGTCTAATGAAAGGTGGGGAAAACACAGTGTAACTCTGGATGAATTCAAATGCAGTAGGACCTGACTGAGATTAACTATTCAGATTTTCTGGTGCTGGCACCTTACTCCCACCCATCTCACCAGAGCAGGGTATTCATAATCTCTTCAGTAATCTTAATCTGTTCAGTAATCTTTTGTCTAGAGATCTTTTTGTCCCTGGATCAAAGCACTCTTGGATCTCAGGAGGCTTCAGAGGTCAGCTAACATTTAAAAGTAGATTGATTGTATTGGTCTGAACAACACAGCTAACTGGTTTCTAAGTAGAGTAGTTACAACCTAGCACTTTAAGTTTACAAAAAGTTTGAACTGACAGTGCTACACATATTCAGGAAATATCTTGCATTTTGATTATTTCTGGAAAACGTTACTACATACCTATTTCACTTTTAGAGGTTTCTTAAAATTTTTCACCAATAGTTTTTGCTATACCCCTTAAGGTCTCAGAGCAGGTTGCATATTTGTGCTGCCAATATAACAAGCAAAGCAAGAACAATCAACTCTCTATTCAAAGAAAAAGCTATACATTGCTGCTAACAGCACAATGTAATGTTTGCTCATTCATTCCACCATTCCCATAGATAATGATGGGACAGAATTCTTTGGCTGTGAGGAATTTCCTTCTACTCGCTGACCTAGGGGTGCACGGGGCAAAATTATTTTCTGATTGGCCATGTTTGTTCAGCAACTTTCTAGCTCTATAGTGCAGGAAGATTAACACTTATTTAAGATACAAAGATATACTTGCAGCACACCCCAAATACTGAACATGAATTCCAGGAACGCATCAGATTTTCAAATGTTAAGAACTGACTGACAACATATTTACTCATTAATTACAACAGAAGAGTGCTGGAAAGTGTCCACTTCCCAGCATGACTCACAGTGTGCTCTATGACTTCCTTGTGACCTCTGGCATTTTACGAAGATGTAGTATTATAAACTTCTGAAAATTTGCTTCAGAGAAAAGCAAAAAACCAAGAACATACAGCTGTGAACAGGGCAGGACAGCATTCAGTGCAGCAATGCAATTACAGCGGATAAGAATAAGTGTAAAAGAAATAAGAAATAACATAAATCACAAGCCCTATGTTTTACTTTAATATTTTCCAAGTACAGAAATTCATTATGTTGCAAAGCCACCGAAGTATCCTTTTGCATAAGACTGAGGTCATGGATTCTAAAGAAATACAGAGAATACCAAGAAAACTCTTGTACTGTTTATCTTACTGGGATTGCAGGCATAACTGAAAGATAAAACATAAAACGTGATGATATCTGAAGTGTATACAAAAGCCAATAATAAGCAAATAATCAAATGCTTCAGTATATCTAAAAATTAGCAAGCCTTAGATAAACACAAAAGGATCTCTTCCCAGTCTGCTAGGAAGTACCATGAGATTGTATCGTTTACAGAGATTGCAGAATAAGAAAATGGAATCAAAGATACACTACACGCTTGCGTTTTACATGTTATATATATGCCCATACACATTGTCAACCATTTCAAGTGTACCAGATATAGTGCGCAAGAAGAGATCGTGAACTTGAGGTTTTGCTGATAAATCCTTGAAAAAATAACCCAGTTACTTGAAGGAATCAATCCAAATTTGTATTATTGACCAGATGTGTCTGTCTGGTTGTCAGTATCAATTGCAGAGAGCGCACAAGGAATTTCAATCATATCCTTGACTTCTCCGGGAACCAGAAGTAACTTGACAGCACTAAAAACAAGACTCTAAAAGACTGTCTAGAGACACACATAGCTGTGTTTCACCTTGGACCCTTCAGTAATCATTGCCACATCTGATAGCGTTTCCTACTGCCAAGATATTGCTCTCAAATTCCCTGATCTGTACCAGTAAGCTGTAACATAGTACACTGTATCATCACGGTGTTTGTATTATACAACAGGACTAACAATTTAGAACTATTATGACCCATATAATCAATATACATACATACATTAATAGAAAGATTGGTACTTTTTAAAACAAGTCAAGCAACATGTTTAACCACAGGATGCAATTATAAACAAGTACAGAAAGGCCATGAACCATATTTGAAAAACCCATAAATACCTTTTGAATGCTCCCAAGTGTAATTTTAAACATTTTGGTGAATGATCCTTTGTTCTGTTACTACAATAGAGAGAACTGCAGTTTCACAAGTACTTCTTCTAGACTATTATTATTCTGAGAGATATAGCAGCTGATTCTTTGTCATTTACATTGCCACTAAGTGGCAGAAGATGAAACAAGAACAGACAGAAGATGAAAGATCATGGTGCTTTGAACATATTTGGTTTTAAAAATAATAGAGGATAAAATTAGGTAGCTGATACTTCAATTGCCTCTCAAACCATGACTTACTGACAGGACCCTCAGACCAGAGGAAGGCACAAACAGGTTTGGGAGCAGAACTGCAGGGTAGTTCTGAAATTGTGAAGCATGTGCAGAAGCCCCTAATAGGAACAGAGACAACTTATACGTGTGTGGATAAACGAGGAAGTGAGAAACAGCAAAAGGCCACAAAAGTAGTGGCACAGAACTGGCTACAAGACGCAGGAGTTCTGAGAAGAGGTGATATCAACCTGGTCAGATTTATGAGGAAAAAGGCAACGGTACCTTACATAGGCAGCCAAAAGGAGGCATGAAATGTTAAAGAACAGGAAGTAAAACCACTATAATCTCTATTTTCAAACTAATAATTCTTAAAGAAATCACATTTTTCTAGTATGTTGATATAGCAGCAATTTATGATACAGGCCAGTCATTTAAAAGGAAACATTGAGATACTTCAAAAAATTGTCTAAATAAACATTTAGGATATTTGTAACACTATGAGTTACAACCTTAGTGACTATTCGTACAGCACTGGAACAGAACATTGGAAGCTGTCCCTGAGATATTTTGTTGTAAAGCACTTCATTGGATTTTCATAAGAAAATAAATTAAAAAACCCCACAGCCTTACAAAAGTACAAAATCCAAATGTATTTTAAGATATACTTAAACAAGAAGAATAAACACAAAGAATGATTTCTTTCTTAACAACAGAACATCTACCAAACATGCTTCTTCCCTGTTCACTTGTTTAGTTATCAATCAACCAACTTCAGATGATTGGTTATTATACAGGCAAAAGAGGAGATCCTCTGTTATGATTTATTTTACAGAATAGATTCCATACAATATGCACAGAGTTATCTGTAGGATGAGATAAACCTATCCCAGCTAATAGTAAAGTCCTATTTATCTTTCTTAGAATATTGCATACAAACAGAAAAATATCCTAAAGCATGCAAAAGGGAGAAACTGTCTAAACAAAGAGCCTGTAGAAAAAAAAAAAACACAACAAAAAAAGATCAACTATATGGCTCTAGCTTCCTTTCTAAAACCAAATCCTTAATCACTATTTAACAAGCCTTTAAGAAAAAGTAGACTTGCATTAAATGGGCAGGGGAGAAGACTGTTGGGAAAAAAAACCCAGACCAATCTTCAAGTTCATCTCCTCTTGAAATGAATGAGATGAGAATCTAAGAAAAATAACTGTGAGAGAAAGCGTAGAAAGTAAACATGACATTCACTCACATAAAATTTTCTGGATATTCACTCAAGGCCATATCGATGATATTCAAAGCATCGTGGTAGTGTTTCTGGGCTGATAGCAAGAGTGCAAGGAGATGAAGAGAGTTGGCATCATCTCCTTGTAGTTGCAGAGCCTGACGAACATAACCCAAGGCTTCTGGTATCTGATTTTAAAACAAACAAACAAACAAAAGACAGAAAAAGAAAGCATCACTATTAGAAGTATTGCCTATTACTTGATCGCACATCCATAAAATTTTCAAAATATTCACCCGGATACCATGTAGAATTCTATAGGCCCCTGTAAAACACTACTCAGAAGTTTCAAATGGACCTGATGGTCTACAGTGAACAGTGAAAATTAAGTAATATATTAACCCTGCAAAATAAGATACACGTTTTAATAAAACAGTTCCCTTCAGCCCTTTAAAATACTCACTTACTGTTCTTTTTCAAGTATTGGTTGTATTTCTAGATTATTTTGAAAATATTTTAATTGTAATACATTAATTGAAATGTACAGCTAGACTGCAGCAGTAACTTTCTTTCACATGGAATTTCATCATCTCCTCAGCTGCATGTGCTTTTGCTCAAAATAAGTACACTAAGTGTTAAAAACAGGAAATTTAATTAAGCAACATGAGAACTTTGTAATGCAGCCGTAGAGTCATAGCCTGCTATTGAAAAATATTTTGTGCTATTAAAGTGACAATCCATTCCACTCTAATGTGACATAGTCCAACGTCTCTGCTACTCATTAGCAATGAAAAGTAGTCACCTAGAGTATGTAAACTACTGTGATCAAAACTACTTCCTAAAATTAACATGACACAGGAAAAGGCTTACCGTGACATATACAAAGCAGCTCCACATTATCCAGTTTCACATGATACATGGTATAATCCTAAATCCCTTAAAAATAACAGCTATACAAATTGACTGAGCTCTGATGTCTTTTATAGCTTTAAAATATTTTCCAGTTTTCTTAAACACATTTTTGTAATTTTGTTCACAATAACCAAACCTACTACAAGTATTCAGGCACAGATTTTAGCAGATACTCAAGATTTAAGCACTGTCACGATCATTAAAGACTAGTTTCAAGAGTCCAGAGTCCCACTCTCCAGATAACCCGTCTGAGCAGAGATTACACATAATAGGTAAAAACAGGGTAAAAATTAATTTTTTTTTTCCTCTCCATCCAGCAACATAAATGCTGAAACAAATAAATTGAATGACTTGTGTCTTACTTCTGATCCTAGAGCTGGAAATACTACGGCAGAACTCTGGAGAAGTGTACAAGACTGAAGGTGTTCAGAAAGAATATTTTTTTTTCCCCATATGTATATGCACAAGGAAAACCATGCCTTTATTGAAGAAATCTTAATCCATATCCACCAACAGATACAAATTCTATTCTTCATATGACAGTGTGAGGCTGCATTTTTCAAACACAACTAACCTGTCTGGATATGGCAAGCTGCAGTGCCAAGTAAAATGCTGCCAGATGATCTGTTGGAGATAAACTGTGAGCCCTTAAAAACAAAGAAACAAACAAACAAAAAAACAGTGAATTTTTCCCCTGTTAATACAGGTTAGACGTACGTACAAATGCACATATATTCACATATCCATATTCAATCTCTTCACTACCCGTATGCTCATATTTTGATATAAGTGGTGTTCATTCCAGTGACTTTTCTCATACTTGTCAATCATTCTTGATTTAAAGGAAGCACTTTGGGCCATTAAAGAAGCATTTTAAATAGAAATTAATTACGTAATTTCAGTATAAATCTTAAAATATATTCCTAAACAAGCACTAGATGTAATTATCTAAGAACAGTTATAAGAAAGATTCATTAAGCAGAGTTTTCTTACAGAAAGAGGGGAAAAAAAAAAAATTCCCCAAAGCAACATGCCTTCAATGAGAAGAATTATGTCATCTGCACGAGAAGTACCCATGCAATCGCACTGACCCTGACCAGCATGGTTCTGAGGCACAGAAGACTAGAGGCAAAGCAGATCAGAGTTTTGTTTATTCTTCAGACTCCCAAAGTTTAAGCACATTTTCAGTCCAGCATACTAAGCCTCTTAGGAAGCCAGTTACTTCTTGCTTTGACTTGCTTTGAGGTTAAGTTAGCAGAGCACCTTGCTATGTAGCAATATAAAAGAAATCTAGGACGGACAGCTTCTTTATAACAGCATCATAGTAAAAGGCAGCATAAAATCTGACTCATCACAAACCCACGTTTGAAGTTCAGATGACAAAGTTTATGCTGGTCATCTTGTATTTATAACTTCTGTCCACAAAAATGCTGATCTGCCCAATAGCAGCAGAGTTTTGTGATTATTCACTCTCAAAGTATTTGTAACTACCGCTGTTGCAAGTAACCCCAATTACTAAAACAAAGAAATAACATTTTTCCACCTTTTTTGGAAATTGTGTGTGTTTGTTTGTTTTTAATGTTTTGGTCAAATGCACACACTTTGTCTTATTAATTTTAATGCTTGTCCTACAGAAGATGTTCTTGTAATACACTTTACTATTTTCCCCCGTAATACAATCTTTCTCCTGAAAGATAAGGTTTTTTGGGGGGGGATGCCTGAGCATAAAGACAAAAAAAAAATTATGGCTGTATCTGTTTAGTAAATGCTGGGCAACAAGCCTGGAACTATTATTTATTATTTATATTTGTTGCATTCTTTTAATGGAGGCTCATTTAGAAATAGGATGCGTAATAATCATCTTCAGAATATCTAATGAGTCATCCCCATCAGGAGGGAGGAACAAAATTGACCTTTAAGCCGTTACAACCAAAGAGGGAAACCTCTGCTTCCAATTTTTGCATTTCTGTCTTCCCAAGTCTAAAGAGACAGCTCTATTGGTTTAGCAGCTACACCCAAGATGTATCAAAGCAGTTTAAGTCATTAGGGGACAGTTTCATATTTTAACTTTACTGTTAAATAAAGGTTAATTTACCTAGAGTCAAATATAAAGCCTAACAGGGTCGAGGCCCAGTCCTTTTTTAAATCTTAAGTTCACAAATTAAGCAAAACTAAGGGAGAACAAGAGATCTTAATTTAAAGAGTATTTGTTCAGTCACCCAAGCTTCAGCTAGTGAAAGAATAAAGCTGTTATTATCTATAAACCATTTGGTGAGTTCTGTAAAAAATCCAATTGACACCAACCACAGGAAAAGCACTGAAAGTCTTCCAAAAACAACAACAAAAAAAAAGTCAGTGAAACAAACACCCCCTCAGCACTGTGTTAAGACGGCAACAAGCATCTTCTCAAATGGCCACTATCACAAACTAGTAGCCTTGAAATCTGGCATAGGCAAGGGTCCAAAACATAACTATATTTCTTCAGGACCTGTATTTCTTCAGGAATTGGTCCCCTAGGTAAGTGATTAAAAAAACTGCAAAAAAACCCCAAAACAAAACAAACTTGGCACATCAAAATATTGAGTCCAGTACAGCTGCTTGCTTTATAAACTGTGTAGGAGATGAATGGAGAATTTCAACTTTCACCTCCCAGAAAACATTTATTTTTAAGATGTGGGGAGAGAAAATGGGCATGACTCTGGTATGCTGAGCACAGCATACTCTCTGCCTTAACGAATTTTTGGTAAGATCCTATACCTATGTTATCAACACAAGGAACCAGCAACATTATCAACCATATTGAAGTGTATTTCCAGCACAGCTGATCTAGCAGGTGTGAGTCTCTCTATGAACACAAGTGGGGAAACGTTAATATGCAGAACTGCCACATTTCAAAACACACTTTTTCCCTTCTCTTAGAAGGTAGCTATGGCATTTTTGAGATGCAGAAACTCTGTTCCCTTTGAGGGCCAAACCACTCTACTCAAGATTCTGCGTGGAGCCCAAGCTACTCACATCAGCAATATCACTGACTACTAGAGTTTTCAAAACATATACCCTGCGCATTACTAAAACCTCTGAAACATTCTTTAATTAAAAGCCTATACACAAGTTCAATCTGAGAAAGGCCAGCAGAAAGTATGAATGTATAACTTAACATCAATACCCTGGAACATGCACTTAAAAATACAAAACGTCGTTTCTAGGAGGTTTTCTAGACGAAAAGAACAAAGAAAACCCCAAAGCATCAGAAAGATGCATAGAAAGCAGATAACAATTAATCCTCATGTTCCCAAGACTTTCTGTGTATAAATTTATATTCTGCTAGTTAGCACAAATGTTTCAAAGCTCCGTATCACTACAAAACTGAAGTTCCACTCAACGTATAAAGCTAGAGGACATCTGTAATGGTCCACTGAAGAGATGCTAGATACAGTTTCAGATTTCAGCTGGCACTTATTCGCTGCTAGGAAGTCTTCAAAATGGAACAATTAAGAAGGCATCAAGAGAGCTATTGTTCAGCTGTAGAGAATGAAACAAAAGTTCCTGGGTGAAAGACAACATAACACACAACCAAGCAACAATATTTGAATAGACTGTGAAAGAGTAATTTAGCAGTGATGACAAGCTGAATATAATTTGAAAAATAGTTCTCTTAACCTACTGTGTATTGATTATTCTCTTTTAACTCAAACCACTTATTCTTTTTCTAGAGCAACCTAATAAGATATTACCACAGTAATTATGTTACCTATAAAAGCATCCTCATATTTATGGGTGGTCAAAATGCTGCACAACCTCAACCCTCAGAAAATGGAAATTTTCCAGACAGAACAATAGCAGGGAATGACTCAGAATTTTGGGAATCGCTATACTAAGGGTAAAGTCAACAGGTGCTGAACTAGAATGGATTAGCTTCAGGCTACGGTTCATTTCATCCCTTGCTGTTTCAAAGAATCAGCAGAAGAAAGCAATTCACTATTAGAACCCCCAAAATAGCGAATGGGTAGAAATGGTGAGAAATAGTTAGCACAGTATTTTTGAAACAGTGATGATTAAAGTCAGTGATAAGAGGGATGAGTGAGGAACTGAGGTACAAAGGAGGAGGTAGAAAATTCAGTTTCAACATGGAGAAAGAATGCTGGAGTAATAAAAACTTCAAACCACTAAGGAACAGGAAGAGCAAAGATATGTTGGAACATATTTATGTACAAAGGATTAGTTAAGATAAAACAGAAAAAGGAAGGAACAATACAGAACAGCCTTACTCTAAAGTTACCTGCAAAACACTTTTTCAACCCTATCCCCTCAGATACAAAATCACGAACGAAAATCTGAGACTTCATATTCACAAAAGCACAAATTCATTGACACACAAATCAGTTTCCCTGAAGCATTTGGGCCTATCTCACTGAAGCGGGGTTTTCAAGGGTACGTAAACGTAAAAAGAGATATCTTTAGATGCTGCAGCACTTCTGCTAGCTTTGCCATCAATATTTGTTTCTTCTATAATTAGGGTAGAGATGTTCTCAGTCACTTGTTTATTGTCACTTCATTTGCAAAGTCAAATCCTTGAGAATGAACTACTGCCATCCCCAGCAGTGCTACTTATTTGTAAGGAACTTGGAAGATGGGGCACTTGCATTGTCACTGCCTATGCTGTTAAAACTTCAGATAAGAGTTTTTTCTTTCCCCCTCATCACAGCAGCAAGGACTCAATTATTGCTCTGCCTCTACAAAGATAATTGCAAAAGCCTCCTATACAAACTGATCAGTGACCAACTCTTCTGGAAACACTATCACATTGAACCATAACTTGAAACCTTGCATCATACGATCTTCCCTTCTAGATCAGAACAGAATACTCCTTTGAGCAAATATTTTTATACTGGAAAGCAACACAAATGTCTTTAAAATGAAATAAAAGGAAATTCTTAGAAATCAATTTAGATTTTTCTGACAGAATATGATGAAGTAAATGCTGAAGAAATACATTCCATACTCATAAAGGGAGACTCCCAGAGCTGAAATCCTCATTATACAGTCTTTTACAAGTCCCTCTTTTCAACGCATAATAAAAGCTTTTCACTACATACAGCAGAATGAAATGAAAAGATTAACACCCACTCACCTCTGAAATGCAAGAAGTGCCTTTCTCTGCAAGACCTCTTGCATCCCTCGCAAAGATGCTAAAAAGGATATATTTAATCAGTGATATGCAAGATCAAGAGATTTCATTCCACATGCTCACTGAAGAAGTTTTAATGCATTGACTGAAACAATGATTGCACACAGAAGCTTTAATTTTATGTCTAGCATTCCACTAGGTATCCTTTTTTAGACAACATGGGAATCTGCAAATGTAAATGTGTATTCTTATCTTACCATCAGTAGCCTGCAGACTGTAAGTCAATCCCAGTGCCAAGTAGCCTTTTGCTTTGAACTCTGAAGTTTTGTCCCCAAGATCAACAACTGTTTTGGCAAATCTTTCAGCTTCTTCCAACTGAAAATATTATAAAACATCCATGTAAATCTAAAACTAGCTAAATCTTACATTATAACAAGAAGAATGAACAGCAACTGTATTATGCACACTGAGTCTGGTGAAATCTCAGCCATGATTGCTTTAAAGGACTATTTTGGTTTTCATTAGACTTAAGTTTTCCTGCTAAATGCTAAGTAAAGAACACAGATTTTAAGCTGAAGCACCCATTCCTACAGTTGAGAGAAACTCTGGTACATAATACACAGATCATTTTAAACTTACTGTAGTTCTGGTTCTGCCTTTTTTTTCTTTTTTTTTAAATACAAAAGGCATTTCTGGTCCATATATGCCCCCTGGTAAAGAATGGCTTCACCAAGGGCAAGTCTTGCTTCACCAATCTAGTCACCTTCTATGATGGAGTGACTACATCAGTGGACAAGGAAAGAGCTACGGATGTCATCTATCTGGACTTCTGTAAGGCCTTTGACACAGTCCCCCACAACGTCCTTCACTCCAAATGGCTCAATGTCCAGATGGAGATCGGTGACAAGTGGTGTCCCTTAGGAGTCCAGTACTGTTTAATATCTTCAGTAATGACATAGACAGTGTGACCAAGTGCACCCACAGCAAGTTTGCAGACGACACCAAGCTGTGTGGTGTGGTTGACACATCTGAGGGACAGGATGCCATCCAGAGGGACCTGGACAAGCTCAAGAAGTGGGTCTGCATGAATCTCGTGAGGTTCAACATGGCCAAATGCAGCGTCCTGCACCTGGGTCGGGGCAATCCCTGGTATCAATACAGGCTGGGGGATGAAGGGATTGAGAGCAGCCCTGCCGAGAAGGAGTTGGGGGTACTGATGGATGAAAAGTTGGACATGAGCCAACAACGGGCACTCACAGCCCAGAAAGCCAACTGTATCCTGGGCTGCATCAAAATAAGTGTGGCCAGCAGGTCGAGGGAGGTCATCCTCCCCCTCTACTCTGCTCTGGTGAAACTCCACCTGCATCCAGTACTGCATCCAGCTCTGGAGCTTGAGAGCTCCAGAGGAGTACAGGAAAGCCATGGACCTGTTGGAGCAGGTCCAGAGGAGGGCCACAAAAATGATCAGAGGGATGGAACATCTCTCCTGGGAGGACAGGCTGAGAGAGCTGGGGTTGCTCGGCCTGGAAGAGAGAGGACTCTAAGGAGACCTTATTGCGGCCTTTCATTACTGTAAGGGGGCTAATAAGAAACAAACTTTTTAGCAGGGCCTGTTGCAATAGGACAAGGGGTAATGGCTTTAAGCTAAAAGAGGGTAGATTTAGACTAGATATAAGGAAGAAATTTTTTTCATGATAAGGGTGGTAAAACATTGGAACAGGTTGCCCAGAGAGGTGGCAGATGCCTTGTTCCTGGAAATATTCAAGGTCAGGTTGGATGGGGCTCTGGGCAACCTGATCTAGTTGAAGACGTCCCTGCTTGCTGCAGGGAAGGCTGGACTAGATGACCCTCAAAGGTCCCTTCCAACCAAACTATTCTATGATCTACCATTTTTGCATTTCTTAAATAGAGTTCTTGCCCCATGAACTATTTCTTTAGGAAAATCAATTACAAGAACTGTGTCTCCAACCCTGAAAAAAAAAGGTATAGCCATGCAGAACTCTGCATCACATCCAGTATTGCTGAATGTATGCAAACTCATAAATAAAGAAACGTGTAAAAGATCAAGGTTTAACTGCACATCCATGCTAGCACACTATTTAAAAACCTAGAAAGAAAAAAAAGAAGCAACATTTGAATTGATTGCAGTAAATGTAAATGCGAAGTTCAGTAAGCTACTCCGTATGGAGTTAATCCATAGGGAACAATTTACAGAACCAGTATCTATATTAATTATTAAGGCTGTATTTTTGTCCACCTCAATAGTCATGTTTCTGCTACTGCGCTATTTTCTCAATTTCTGACTGTGACTTTTCCCTCCTCTTTTCATCCTTTCAAAAATATCCTCATTCTCCTCGTTACATTTTATCTTATATTACTCTGTACTCATTACACATATACCTTGAAAACCACATGATGATCTTCGATCACCTTAATGTTTTTTGTACAGATAAAATTTGAAATTGGTGTATCTAAAATACAACTAAAGTAACAGTTTTTAAAAAGACACTCTCCCTACTAGGAATTTATAAACCCCAGCTGCCTGCAAACATGGTGTCACCAGAAAAGTCTCTTATATTTAAGAGATGCGTCTCATTCCAAAGTTATTTTTCTCTTGCACAAAGGAAACAGAAGTCTAAACTGCATTTTTAATCTCTGTACGCCAACAATGTTTCAGTCTCTAATAAATTTTTAGCTATGTCTTAGATCTGCATCAAGGTATGCTACCTTGATAAACATAACCACTGCTGTCAAGCATTTTAAATTAGGCATACAAACAGGGAAGTACATGTGTATAAACGCATCTGTGCTGTATTTTTAGAGATGACCATGTGAATGTAGTCTCTGTGCAAAAGCATATGCTACATCCCTAACCCAAGATTTTGTTGCATTTTAGCACAGCTCTTGCTGAAAAGACAAGGAGTGGTAAAGCTTACCCAGTGGAGAGATCCCATACAGAGCTTTGCAGCAAGGAGTGGAATAGTTGCATCATCTGGTTTCAAACGTATACATTCCTTCAAGACCTTAACAGCTCGAGCAGACTGTTAAAAACATTTTCCATTGAAATTACTAAAAGCATAAATACGTTTAACAAATAGAAGATTCCTATTTCCATCATTTACTTTATTTTTCCCATGCGAAGGAGACATTACTAAACATTTTGTTGACGATTTGCCACAACTCCTCATGCAAGTGAAACACAAGACTGTAGGCACCGCTGTTGTTATTTAACCCCTATGAACTATCATTAAGTGTCCCCCACAAAACATTTGCACAGAATGTAATTCTGACATTACGTGATTCAGAAAACAGCTGTGAGATGCATTTAAAACTTTGCCAGGCCTGTAAGCTCACAACATTTGAGCCAGACAACTGAAAGAGCAGGAAGAGGAGAGTCTTCAGAACAAGCAGTGTTTTAGTGGTCTTTGGGAGTTACAACAGCACTTATGAAAAGCTCTGGTATAAGACTGCGTAACAGACTGGCACTGCTCCTCTTTTTTTATTTCACTTGCCTCCAATCACAGATTAGAAGATAGTAAACAGAGAACGGGAAGAAGAATCAAGCCTCTTCAGAACCAATGTGCTTCTAAAAATATTTTCTAAAGAAAATACAAATCATTCCTTTCCCCTATACTGAAGATAAGCAAATTACCCCCATCAAGAATGATTTTTTAGAAAATGAATGCTATTTACATTACATAACGAATATGATTTATTTTCCGTAACATGACAGGGAAAAGCAAAAAGAACTGAAAATAGAAGATTGCAACTGATAACATAAGTTCCTAGGTTATATAAAATTTAAAAAAAAAAATCCATCTCAATTTAACTGCGGAATACACAGTCTCAAAGACAGTAATATTGAAAAGACAGAGTCAGAAATTCCCAAAGAAAAAAAAAAAGGCAAGAGCATCATGAATCAGCATTAATTTGTACCTAAGTGTAAAATTTATTCATCAAAACAGCACTTAAACAAGTTGTTAATGGATAATATGATCTGGTATAATTCAATAGTTACATTCAATTAGCTTAGCTTAAGCTTGTTGGCAAGATAGTTCTTATCATCACCTTTCAGTCTCCCCGAGTTAGAAACGATCAAAATAACAGCATTCTTCGTACAGCATTAGCCATAAATTCAGGAGTACAGTGTACTTAGCTGATTTAAGGATTAGAATTATTTCCAAAAACACTACAGGTGAAAATTATGGAAGTGCCAAATGTTGTTATCGAAAGCCATCAAGAGAAGAATTACACAGAAAAATTGAGACTTACTTTTCCCGCTGCCATCAAGGACAATGCAAATTGATACCAGAGATGGAACTCTTCAAACGCAAACTTCATGGCTCTTTCTAAACACTAATTTTGGGGGGAAAATTGTTATTTAAGGGCACATTCTTCAATTATTAAGAAAATATACCAGTATAAAAGTTTTCTAATAGACTCATACCTGAAATACACATAATTAAAAATTTAAATCATTAAAATAAGTTATGTGAAAACAGCTGCCAGATTCTATGCGGAAAAAAAGAATTGAACAGAAAACTGATTTCCCATTTATTGTGTTTGTTTAAACAGTACCCTGCTGGTACTGTCCTATTTAGTCTGAAAGAAGGAATGATAAATATCAGCTTACTCAAGGTACCAGCTGCAAAAGGCAGGAGGTAAGTCTTAAGTGAAAGGGGAAATTGTACACACACTCCTCCTAAACTGTGAATACTTAGCAAGCAATGGCACCACTTAAAAGACCGGGTGGGGAAGGTTAACATGTCAGTATTATTTTTATTTTTAAAACTTTAACTTCACACTTGATATTGTGCTGAGATTTTCAACTTAACAACAGAATGCCAAAAGGAAAGTCATTATTACTATACTGAGATTAAACATATTAAATTAGCATTTACCATCATATGCTAATTTTGAACGTTTCATATAATTCATTACTCATACTGTGAATAAGAATTGTTTTGTTTTGTTTTGTTATGCTCATTTTTCCTAATCAGGACAGCTCCAGAGAGTCGAAAGGTGCAACGCTTTTCTGGACTGAACTGACTTAGCAATTAACTTTCTAGTCTGCAGAGTCCAATTACATGAAGCATCTTTTCCGCTCTGATAGCTACAACGTATACGCTAAACTGTAATACCATGAATTATTTTTCACATTCAAGCTCAGCCTTAACATTACAGAAAGCACAGCCAGGTGTGTAGCATGTTCACACACTTTAACAGAATCTAAAGCAAAGAACAGCCCCGAGGATGAAACAAAACAAATACGAGAAGCACATTATTTGCTACATATAAGTAATGTATGCTAGAATTTTTCCTACTACACAATGTCCAGTATCAAGACTATTACTAAATAGTTTTTTTTATTAGATTACTATAAAGGAATTAATTTTCTAAAACCCAATTCTTTCTAATACTGCTTTAAGAGTTCATCATCAGATTGTATGTGTAGTAAGTTAATTAAATGTCTATTAAGAAAACCAACACAGGATTTATTTTCCCATTGGACTTTCTTTCCATCAGTGGAAACAAAAAGATCACAGCAAGAGACAAATAACCAAGTTAATAGTGATGTCTTCTCCTACAGCTTTGGATACCTCGTAGAAGTGCCTGGGCAAAGCACATGCCTCCATCTCCCTCCATGAACTTGGCAGAAAACAAAAGTTGCTAAATCCCTCTTTCCCTCCCCAGCAATTAGTACCGCTGTGGTGCTAACCTGAGTGCCTCGAAATAAAGGAAAATTAATTCAGGCTTATCTTTTCAAATACACTTTCAAATGCATTCACTCTACCTGTTTTGATACCAGTGTATCATATACGATTTAAGTAATTTCAGCACTTCTTCCAGAACACTGAACTACAGCGCTGTATAATCCCAGAGATTCACACAAACAAGTGGTGCATGGAAACTTTAATACGTGAAGTCAAAATATGTTTATAACTTTTTAGGCTGCCTAATCATACTTTCTTCTCCCATTTTTACATATTCATACACATATGCATTAATTATACAGAGGTATGTGTTCACAATTAATAAAATAAAAATCTTATCTTCTAGGCCTTGCTTAATTAAAAATTAATTGCCAATTCTAACTGGCAGAAAATAAAGAAGTTGATAGTTTGGGTTTTTATAATTTTGTAATTATAAGGACACGGGACGCAACTGTAGATTATTCTAAAAGGCCTGAGTTTCAACGTACTAATGATTTATTTACTACCATTTCCTTAACTTCAAGTTCTATTTACTTGGCTTCATTCAGTATGAAATGTGACAAGTTACATGAGTTTTTTTCCTTCATAAGATTACAGAATTGGTGGTTAGCATGTGCAGGCATGAGGGACATACGTGCATATATGTGCCTGTGACCTAGGCAACAACATGAACATCTTACAAACTGGGTTCTCCTGAACCAAGTAACAACAAGTAATTTCGAAGAGCAACAGGCGGCATCAAGAAATCAATGAGAAGCCCATAACAAGCAATAGTACCCTGGAAAACTGCAGGTTAAGACAATGTTCAGGATAATAGCAACTGACGTAACTAATTGAAAACACATTCAGGACAATCCCTCTCCTGAAAGGCAGAAATGCAACTGTTGATACTGCCTTGTAAAAAATCACAAATCATTATATGGACAGGTAATGTCGACTCCATTACTGCATTTTGTTGCTTAGCACTGTGGTCTTCTCCTGAAAAGCATATGCTTGAAGCTAGAGAGTGGAAAGATGAGTATCTAGGAAAGTGTCTCATCTGGAAAACATCTCTCCTAGTAGGACATTGATAAGCTCAGTATGTCATATCCTACAAAGCTTAGAAACCAACTTGATGACAAGCAGAGTACTTTTGTTTAGGAAAGGATTATGACAGTAGAAAGTTCTTTGATCTAGTTGAAGAAGGCGTAAGAAATTGAAAGCCCATTGTATACAAACTACATAAAGAAATGAGACCTTTTCAATTAAGAACATGACTCAGCATGAGAACAGTTTAACAAGGATGAGACAGATTTTTGATCACTTCATGTTCTTATACCACAAATAACTACTTCTGTAAGCAGTAAGTTATAGTAAACCAGAAGATAAGAGCAAGATATTGGAACTGGTGGGCGAATACCATTTCCACAGTTAGAATAATGGTGCTTTCTGACTTGAAGCTACAACAGCTCCACTAGAGCAATCATAATTAGCTCACAGAGAATGAAGCCAGCAAAAAATTATATGCCTATTACATAACTGAACAGAATGTTTTTACATTTCTGAATTTGTGTTTATTGTTGTACTTCAAATTATAAAACTTTCAGACTACGGGTCGCAGGATTTGAGGGCAGATATCCTTTAACCACTTACAAAACTGTAAGAGCTTCCTGAAGTCTGTGTTTTCCGTGGTGCTTTGGATGACAAGAACTGGAACAAGGAAGCTATTCTGACCATTTCCTGACAAGCTCCTGCTGCAGCTGTATATCCAGAGTATCTGTATGCTAAAATAACTATTGTCTATTATACCAGGTCTTCATAAGATGATTTTTTTCATGTTCAGAATAGATCCTTCATGGACATATAATAAATACATTTTAATTAATCTGTACTGAAAATAATTTTTCAGACATATAAGAATTATTTTCTATTTTTCAAAGAGTACATTTCAAAAGAATATACATACAATTTCGATGGAATAGAACGACAAAGATGCTAGACCCAGGTTAAAAAAGAATAAGAAAAGACCTTAAAACAATTCTTAGGTAGACTTCAGGTGACAAAGCCCAAGTCAGTGGCTAAACACCCTCAACTAAGAAGCTGGTCAAACATGGAGGCTCTTCAACTTTCTAGATACATGTGGTTCTGCTTTTGTCTGTAACCAACATCACCACTTGCGCAAGCAACTTGTAAGAGGCACTGAAATCAAAGGTCTAAGTCCAGTTAAAACATCTTCCATTAGTTAGAACACTCTGCTGTGCTCAAAACACAGACGGAAAAGGAACAGGTAGTGGTACTCATCTGTCAGCTACAGGGGCTAAACCAGTCACACAAGCAGTGAGGGAAGTAAGCTCTATGCTCTTCTCCATGTGAAGTGACTACAAGACTTTCCTCCCACCCTTAAGGGTAATGTCCTAGACTTCAAGATACATGGCTAAGAACAAAGACACCTCTAGCTTTCCTGATGAAGTCAAAAAACTTCCGTAGTAAGAAAGGCAAGAAGAACTGCAAACAAGAAGTTGCAAGTATTGTGACAGAAATACTACCCAAAGTGTCCCAAAGGAGACGGTGGAGGAATCCCAGGAACCTGTGATATTCCTGTTAATATAATGGTGGTTTAACATTTAAAAAAAAAAAAAAAAAGACAAAAACCCCACAACAAAAAAAAAAACCCACCACGACACAACAGACAAAAGAATCAGAGTTGGAATCCAGGGCTATACTACTCCTGCCTAGTTGCCAGGCTAGTATATAAAAAGGAAAGGTTGCCAGCTGTTTAAAGAAAGAAAGAAATCAGAGTTACCTTTTCAAGTTTGGTTTGGGTTTTGTTGGGTTTGTGGTTTTTTTTTTTATTTTGGTTTGTTTTTTTTTTTTTACAATACTTATCGTACTTATCGGTCTATCCTTTAAAACGTTTTAGACTAAAATATAAGGAGAGTCATCTCTTGCAGCTTTGGTGCAACTGTCTAAAACTCCATGAAGGTGATAGTGCCTGTAAGTGGCAAGTACAAGGACATATTCCTGATTAGATTATGTTGTAGGGTGACAGTCCTATATGAGCGTTCATACGTCTCAGTTTTGTGAAAGACTTTCTATTGTACTGATTAAAACTGACTTCTATGCACAACTTGCAGCTATGAAGTACTTTCAAGAGGACAACGACACAAATTCAGAGCTTAACATCACAGGAGATGCAGATTAAACAGTGACTGTCAACGTATACCAGAGGAGGACTGGGGCTTCTTTTTTTTTTTTTTTTTTTTTTTTTTTTTTTTCTCATTTTTCTCGTAATAAAAGCCCTCTATTCTGGTAGATAGAAACCATTTCTCAGCAAATCTATGCCTTTCTACCACACACGCTGAAGAATTCCTTTTGGATACCAACAATTAATCGTAGTCAGCAACAGCCTCCTGCTGCTGAGCGAACACTGCTTTGAGCAGCAGAGAGATTTGCTCTGCCCAAAGAGCTGTAGTTATTTCTCAGGTATAAAACTGTTAATGATACTTGAAAAATTCCTGAAGAAGTAAGTTGCCACAATGTAACAAAACACATGCAAGTTGCATAATCAAAGACAAGACATTTAAGATAGAGAATGCACTCTCCTACAGACCTGAAAAAGTAATAAATTTCTGTTTCATTAACTTCAAAGCCACTTTACAAACTCCAGGGACTTTGGAGCACTCCAAATATCATGAGGTGTAAAAGAAAGTTTTCTTTTGAAATACAACAGCAAAAATCCTTTTCCTAGGTATTTATATCTACCATTTATATCCACAATTTTAATCTTTTGCTGTTCCTTCCTGCTGTCTCCATTTAATATGTATCCTTTTAAGCAGATCCATGCCTCCCCACCTAAAAACCACATGATTTTCTGCGCCATTAAACACTTACCACACTTTCACACAATTTCTGTGCTTGACCACCTGAAGTCACTTGTATAAATTTAGACAGTAAACTTTTTGGGGTGGAAGCTACCTGCTGTATTTATACAGTAGTCAGAATGACAGTGTCCTGTATTTGTTTAGCCCTTAAGTACTACCATAATTAATATGATTAACAGAAACATGCAACAAAGACGCAGTTGATAATTCACTATTATTGACAAACCTCTGAGAGCATTTCATATTGGCCTCTTCTTCCCAAGGCTATAGTAAGTAAATCATAGACTACTGATGCACTTTGCAAACTGATGATACGGTCGTTTTTGTGTTCTGGTATTCTGCTCAACACAGCATCACGGTTAGCCTGAAACATACCAGGAAAAAAGAAACAGAATCAGTCATTGTAATCCAAACTATACTTTCGCTTTAGTAACTACTGTTCCATTCAGATTGATAGTCAGCAGTTGATATAGGAGATACAGAGAGATAGTATTCTGCTACTGATTTATAGATAGCAAAAATCAACAATTTTATACATTAGTGGCAAGATTTATGTTTCTACATGGATCTATTTTTAATTACTTGATTCTTATTATGTAAAGTATTTAAAATTACTGAAGAGTTCTCAGAAACCAAATAAGTTTTTTTTTTAAATATAATGTATATTCATCTTTTAAAAATGAATTTTATTTTTTGTATGTTAGTAAAACATACTAGAAGCATCTTCAAATCCTCTATTCCAGCTTTTGTAAAATAAGGTAATCTATTTCTTTTCTCTTCCTAACATTATACCACTATCCTCTCACTTGCGAGTGGTCCCCTGCCCAGGACAGCCACACACTCACTGTCAGGAGCTACCAGTGAGAAGCAAAAACTGTCCCTGGTTCTGAGCACAGGTTTGGAATCAGGCCATCTTTGCAGTAAGGCTTTGTACTTTCAATCCTGTTTTGTGAAAGGCACATTGCAAACCTAATTCCTTAATTAAACTTTTCCTTTCGAGAAGGAAGCAAGCTGAGCTAGACCTGGATTAAATGAATTGACCGTGTTCACAGAGAAATCTTGTTAAAGAGCAAAGGATCAAATTCAGATCTCCCAGTAGCTAAGACCATCTATGCTGAGCTACCCAGTACTTCTCCCACTATACCATCAAGCCTCTGAAAATACCTTAGCTTGATATCTTATCTATTTCTAGATTTCTTGATGTTTAATATTCCCATTGGTACAAGTGCTAGTGTATCTGGTAGTCTGAAGTCAGAAGTTAAAGA
Source organism: Alca torda (assembly GCA_008658365.1). NCBI lineage: Eukaryota > Metazoa > Chordata > Aves > Charadriiformes > Alcidae > Alca > Alca torda. The sequence goes on from CM018080.1 coordinate 49,195,779, forward strand.
TCCTTCTCTTTCCTCGTCCCTCCTTTTCTTTTTTTTAGTTACACAGGGCATGGCGCCCCCTAATAAATTTACTGAAATACATTAAATTTTATTTTATTTTATTTATTTATTTATTATTTATTTTACAGCTTATTTCCCCCTTTTTCGGAGGCAAGGAATGACACACATTAAAGGGTTATAAATTGTTTCTCTGCTTTAACAGGGTAACATTTTAAGCTCTAAACATACTCAATACATTTTTAAAATCAGAATAATTTAATACTGGAAGAAATTTTCAAAGACATACACGTAACATAAAATGCACAGACATTTCAGGAATTATCAACTGAATAATCCACAGCTTGGTTTGAAAACACACACCCCTGCACACGTACCCCAAAACAGACATTTTGCTTTCTTTTGATCAAGAAGTCCTTAGCTTTTCCTTTCTACATTACATAAATATTTAGTCAGCTTCAAGAACTTTTTCCTTTTTAACTCCACATTTAATCACTATTTGACTCAATTCCTTGCACGTACAGAACAAGCTATGAACTACCACTTCTTGTGAAAAAAAAAAAAAAAGTTGACAATGCCAAAGCAGTACTATAGGAGAGGATGCCTTGTAAGTATTAAAGATATCTTATATATTTGAACAATAATCTTCTGAATAATTATAAAACAGAATATATGTACAAACTTAGGTGCTCAGTGTTGCAGAACTGCCACGGTTTCAGACACAAGAAAGTAACAATTAGTTAAACTACCATGTGTCAGCTGGCCACACTTACCCTATACACACTTTAAGCCTAAGGCAAACACGAGCAGTATATAATTTAGTTCACCCACAGTGGAAGAAAGGATATGCCCAGCTATTCTACCATTGGCTAAGAATAGCACATAAGGCTGAGCCCAGGAGGTGGTGATCAGTGAAACAAAGTCTAGTTGGAGGCCAGTAACTAGTGGTGTATCCCAGAGATTGATACTGGGCTTGATCCTGTTCAAAGTCTTTATTAATGATCTGGATGATAGGGCAGAGGGTACCCTCAGCAAGTTTGCTGATGATACAGAACTAGCAGGAGGAACCGATTTTCCAAAGGGCTATGCTGCCATCCAGAGGGACCTCAACAGGCTAGAGGAATGAGCTGATGGGAAGCTCATTCAGAGGCTTAAAGAAAGACTTGGAAGTGCAAAGTCCTGCACCTGGGAAGGAACAACCTCAGGCACCAGTAAATGCTGGGGGCCACCCAGCTGGAAAGCAGTTTGGCAGGAAAGGAACTAGGGGTCTGGTGGACACCAAGTTGAACAGGAGCCAGCAATGTGCCCTTGCTACAAAGAAGGCTAGTGGTATCCCAAGCTGCATGAGCAGCGAAGTTGCCAGCAGCTGGCGGGATGTGATCCTTCCCCTCTATTCAGCATTAGTGAGGCCACATGTGCTGTACTAGGTCCAGTTCTGAGCTCCCCAGTACAAGAGAGATATGGGCCTTCTGGAGACAGTCCATCAGGAAACACTTTTTTTACTGTGAGGGTGACTAAGCACTGCTACAGGTTGCCCAGGGAGGTTGTGGAATTTCCCTCCGCCAAGATATTCAAAAGGCATCTGGACACAGATGCAGCCTGCTCCAGGTGGCCCGGCTTGAGCAGGGACGTTGGACAAAATGACCTCCAGAAGTTCCTTCCAACCTCAATCATTCTGTGATTCTGTTACCAGAGCTCAGCTGACACACAGGAACACGTACACCCACTTTAACGTGAAGATGTCAGTCCTTCAGATGCTGCCTTTCTACTCATTCCTGTCTAGATAAGGAAAGGCTGGTCTATAGTTCGCAAGTGTAGCAGCTAGAATACAAGGACGTCTTCAAGTAAGAGCGATGGCAAAGTTGCAGCTGACTTTCCTCACTAGGCATGACAACACACTGTAGTAGCAGTCACGTGGCTAAAAGAAATATTTTGTACTCTGAAATGTACCTATAAGAGAATTAGAACGCTTGAAAAGCACAGAAGTAGCTTTCCCAGAGCATTTCTTTCATAACTACTACAGTTTAAACCTTACTCAAAGCACCCTTTCTGAATTCGGAAATTAGGGGAACTCAAGGTAACACAAAACTAGCATTTGTAATCCACTAGCAAGATTCAATTTTCTGGATATATATTGCAGTAGATCTAATCCAAAGAAGAAGTTATGATTGTTTGAGTGCACCACTTCCCTGAAACTAGCAGTATGACTTAGGGATGGTATATACAGAGTGACTTGATTACTTTTACTTATATAAAATGCTACTTATGCCAGATCCTCATTCTGTTTTTCAATACTTACTTGATTAAGTTCTTGAAGGACAGAAGTCTTGACACTTTATCTGTGTTTTTACTAATTCACAGACAATGCAAGGAAGGGATCATATTATTTTAATAACACAATACCATCTCAAAACACCAATGATTACCCAATTTTCTGTAACTGTTCTTATTTTTCCCCCAAATACTGGTTTCAAAATCATAAATCACATACTACTTCATAACTATAACAGCTAGAAAGTTAGCATGTACTGAAGCTGAAGTAACAGGTCTCAACTCTCAGAAAGGTAGGTTTGTAGCGATGAATATGTTTATGCTCAATCTTCCCCTTTCCCTCCTCCAAAACTAATTTGAACAAATGACTTAGCCAAAGTCAATTATGTAAAAGATTTTATACACCCCCAAAACAAACTCTTTTGCCTCAGATAATCTGCAACAATTACTTATAAAGAAAAAAATATTGAAAGCTTGCTAAGGGTATATGCTCTACATTGACAAGCATTTGATATAATTAGGCAGATCTAATTCACAAAGGAAAAGCTGTAAGTAACCTGGAACAAGACTTAACAGGGCAGTACTTTTAATTTGTTTTTTGGTTTCTTAATGCTGATATGCAAGGAAGCACACATGCAAATACAGTAATCAGTAGTCAGATCCTGCAGAACTGGGACTCCTTCCACTTCACACCATGACCACAGTTCACATCAGAATTCTGTATATCTCCTCGAGCTGCTCAGGCACCTTACAGAGGCAGAGGCGGCCCCTTTCAGTCTTAAGTATATACTGCAGCAAAACCAACACGTGATAGAGGGAAATGTTTGCTCAGTTGTTTTCTGGTGACAGATTCTGTCATGAACATGGCAGATCACTAGGAACAAGGAAAGTAGTAGGCACTACAATGTAAATGTTTGCCACTTTAAAATAGTTCAAATAGGACATTGTTCACTAATATGTTCAGATCCTACTTAACTATATCATAACAGAAATTATGCTACAGCATGAAAGCATCTGAACCACCTACAGAACTTAAAAGACTAAGTTCTCATTGATGTGCAGTGAGACAGACTATATATGATGCCTCAGATTCTAGAAGTACCACCCCTCCAGTTAGAAAAACATCAAAAATTCCAGCTTCAGCTTTTCATTTCTGCCATTTAAGAACATATAACTGACCTGGTATGAGAATGTCAGTACGTGGCAGTTGATAAATGACTAGTAAAATCATACTAGAGGAAAACATGAAAGGCTGATAAAAGGCACAATCACGTCACTGAAAGCAAACGCCTATTGAGAGAATGAGGACATTAAAAAAAATCCAGTAGCAAAGGCTGAGTGACATCTGAGGTTTAATGCACAATTGAAAATAGTTTTTGTCTACGTTTATTATGCTCATCTAGTAGTCTTGATTTAGTTTGTACAACAAAAATAACTTACATTTTGAGTCTGTCTGAATGGCAACCAGCTGGTGTAACAGTGGTTCATACTGATAAGTGATGCCAAATGAAAGACCTGGCTTTGCGTTCACCTGCCTATGGTTAGGAGGAGGCTGGGCTCAGCCATGCTAAGGGAGAAAACCTCCTATTCATAACACTTGCAGACCTCATCTTGCTGGCTCAGAGGAACAGAAGGTTGAGTTTCAGAAGTAACTGCCTGCTTTCCTAACAGAAAACGAAACACAAGTCAAAGTAAGACATGACAAAAGAAGTTCTGTTTTCATTTAAAAAAAAATCACAAGGAAAACACACACATACAGAACATGCACATTCGCTCTATTTTACCTACCATAGATTCACTAATAAGCAGCAACAGTAAGGCTTCTTCTGTATTTTCTTGAGGACAAAAGATGCTGTTTAAAACGAGAATTTAATTATTTAAGCAGGACACATTACTTTTAGGAGTAGCTTACACAAATATAGTAAGAGTACTGTAAAAAATGGAAAATTTCCAGAAAAGAGAACAGAGAATAACTTGCACAGAAAAAATGATTGGTTAAAATGCCTTTCTTTGTAATGCTCTAAATTTGCATTTCAGAAAAGTTGTCCAAACACGGTAAGAGAACAATACCGCCACGGCTGTCAGAGTTGAATACATTCAAATATCCCAAAACTGCACATAATTTGACACCTGTAAAAACTGTATGCATAGTTCAACTAGCCTCTGACACCTAATCTACCTGAGCTGAATCTACATCACCGATTCAAAGGTCAGCAACAAGAAACTCTCTCAGAAGAACAAGATAACTTTTGTATTTTAGGTAACATGTGGATAAATACTTCCACTCATCTTTCATCAGATGTGCTTGAAAATTGTTTTCCTGATGCATTCAATAGCTGTGAATATTTTTAAATAGAGCCACGGCAATCTCTGCCTGTTTGCCATAACCACTGCTACCTCCAGGCAGTTAAAATACTTGTTTTTCATGAAGTACACTTCCTTATGACTTAATACTGAGGGCTTGCATAGGATTAGTTTGCAAACTTTACTGTTTTCTCTGAACACTGAATGCTTTCTGAATACATTTCCGTGCTGGTGGACAGACAATAGTAGTCTGCACTGGGTACATGATGGTAGGAATTCATTCGTTCTCTCTCTCTCACACACATACGTGAAAACTCAGCCAGTGACTGTTTTAACTGTTCAGATTTCTTTAAACTGCTTCTGAATTAGCACAAGTAATATTTATTTCCTGTTAATTCAGACCAATAGTTCCATAATTAACTGTTTAAATGTAGAAGATAATTTCTTGTTGTTAATAAGCGATTCCTATAGTCCCAAGGGTGCTTAAACTACAATAAATTCCAAACAGGAAACAAAACTTGTCTGAGATTCAAACATCTTTTGTGTATTTTTAAATGCACTAGAAATTTAAGCAGTAATTAAATGCCTGAAAGAAAAAGGAAACTAAACCACATCTGAACTCCAGGTGGTTTGAAACCAACACTGTGTGGCAGAATATTTAGACTTAAATAGTCACCCTGTGAACACTCCAGCGTGATTGGTTGCTGAGTAGGAAGTTAGCAACACAGGGAACAAGTTTTAATTAGCTGTAAGAATAAGAAACACGAATATTTAGCCAATGGGTGTTTGACGAGTGGATGTAGGTAACCAATTATATTATGCCATGTATGATTTGCTTAATGCGAGTAACCAATCAAGAATTTGTCTTCGTAGTACACGGAACTAGAATACCTATAATAACTGAGCTATCTGCGCAATAAAGTGGCATTAACCTGATCACATTGGTCTGCGTGTTATTGTCCGAAGCTCCTGTGTCAACAACACTGCAAACGTTTTACAGTAGCTAAGACCCCAGGGCACTTGTTTTGTGGTTGGATTTTTATTTTTTAATCAATGCAAGTTGCTCAACAGATTTTGAAGAATATTCTAAATCTTAGAAGACGTTTTTGTTTTTACACAACCAAGAAATTTCAAAACACAGAACCACCCAGGACAGAGAAGGACTGAAGAGGAAGCATCAGAGTGTTCCCCATATACCTCTCCAGTCTTCAAGGCAGAATTTAGCAACCTGGACGTAGATTTAACCTGACCAACTGGCAGCGGTTCCCAGAAAGCAGAATAATGATTGGAAATAGTTGCTGGAGAAATTACTTTCTCATAGAAAAAAGGGAAGTTGCCCCAAAGAGAACTACTAAAAAGTCACTTATCAAAACAAAAGCAAATATTATTTTATCCTACAACTTTGAATATACTTTGGTAAATAAGTTGATGTTTGTCTAAAACAGTGAAGACCCTCTTCATGCAGAAACTACTGGGAAATTTTTTTGAGCTGTGTATGCAAAAAGGTCAATTTAGTTGACTGAACTCAGACATTTTCTGTGTCTCCTGAGAGATGCAGGCATAGGAGTAAAGTAATTCCAAGGTAACAGGGCAGAGATCAAAAGAGGCAACTGGAAGCATGAAATGGCTCCCAACTAAAGGCAAACCAAAAAGTTTAACAGATCTTCAGCTGAGGATAAAGAAAACTGACAAGGCAGTAACACAGAGATCTACAAAATCATAAATGGTGTCAGCCAAATCACATTCACCATCCCCAAAAGAACACAATGTGGTTACTTAACATATCAGGCAAAATATTTAGAAAAAAACAGTACAACTCAGAGTTCTTGGTCAGATGAACACCTAGGAAGAAGTTTCCTAAAAGTCTTAGGTACTTACTCTCCATCACTGCTGGAGATGAGATACTTGGCTAGACATGTTTTATCTGATCCGGTATTAATCACTCTGATGTGATGAAAGACACGGACTTTATTATATGCTCTGTTGAAATTGTGGAGCTCCTCGCTTTCATGTCCCAAGAACATGAAAATTACACTGAACAAAGCCCCACTTTTGCCAGGAGGCATGCTTCTACAAAGGATGAATTGAAAATGAAGAACATAAGTCTGAGAGACTGAGCCTGAGGAACCTGCTGTAAGTATTCTGGATCAAGAAAGGAGAATTGCTAGAAATCTTTGAAGATAAAGGCCATTCTACTTGCCAGTAATGATGACACCATAACTATGTGGGCTTGCTACTGTATAAAGTATTCATTAATGGAATTCTGCAATAAATGCAGCTAAACAACTCAAATGCCTGCAGTATGACAGCATTTTATGTCACAGTGTAAAAATACTGTGAAAAGTAAACCAAAGCATCTCTTCAGAATTTAAGGTAGGACCACTTCTATAAGCAATCTACCATAGAAGCAGACTCTTTTCATAGAACAAGGTCACACTATGGAAAAAAGCTTTCATATTAATTTATAAGGCATATATACTAGTAAGAGAGGAACAGCCTGTTCTTTATGATTTGCTGTGTGAAACCAAGTAGTTTGAATGAGAAAATGTGTGACTGCATAAAAGAGATTTCCTCGTGTTTGGGCAGTAAATGCATACTTTGTAAGTCCAGTAATCAAGTGATCCACAAACCAGGTACTTCCATTTCAGCAAAAAGGTTGCCTGCATGTACAGTTTAATTATGTACTTACAGAGAAACACAGTGGTTCTTTTGGCAAATTGAATGTTCAACTCCATGCCTGCAACTTTTCCTAAAGCTCAAAAGACTGCTTTCTACTGACTTCACATCCTAGACATCGTCAGACAAGACTGAAATTAAAAAACTCACAACACCTGGGTTTTAATGCAGCTGGACAATAATATTTAAAAAAATATAAAACAATTCTTTGAAGAAAAAGGGTCAAAAATTTCATATGGAACAGATAACAGTCTCCTCAAAAGAGATTCCCAGATCACACTGATTTCACAGAATCACAGCATAGCTGAAGTTGGAAGGGGTGTCTGGGGATTGTCTAGTACAGCCCCAACACTCAAAGCAGGGTCAACTGGCAGGTTGCTCAGGACCATGTCCAGTTAGATTTTTAATATGTCCAGTAATATTCTCCAGACTCCACAAACTCTTCTGTAAATTTTTTTTCTTAAGTTTAAATGGAATTTCAGTCTTCTCCATCTGCATTACTTCGCACTGTCCTGCTACAGCAAATCATAGTCTTGGCTAGACCATTATCTCCAGTCCTATGATCTGTTTCTCAGTTCTCTGGCTCACAGTGCTTTCCAGCATGTATCAAAACAAGCGAGCAATAGCTGTTGAATATATTATGTGTGTGTATATATATATATATATATATATAAAAACAAGATCCCACAAGGACTTGTGTGTAGAACACAAGTAGAGCAGTGCAAAGGTTGCAGGCTATGTAAAACAAGCATGCAATAATAAAGTTTCATCAGATCAAACTTAGTATCAATGACATAAAAAATTAATTTAAAAAGACAATGCCAAATGGTTAACACTTCACCAGTATGCTTTGACACAAGCACGTTACTTTCAGGCAGTAAGCTACACCCAAAAACTGTAATAAAGTGCAAAATTTTGTCAACAGATATTTTTGGCATTGTCAGAGCATGTCTAAGGAAAACAACTTTACCTTAGAAACCATTTTTCATTTGATCAGATACAAACAAACAACAAGCTATTAACTTCTAAGAAAAAATTCAAATTCAAGGAAATGGCTGTCCACATTAATAGTAATACAAATGGTGAAAGTTTTGAAAAAAACCCCCGCATTTTCAGGAAGGAAGAGATACACACCAAAGATGCTCTAGAATTAACCATGGGATACGCTACACAAAAATGATCCATAGCATACCACTTATCTGAATCAGTGAAAGAATAAAACTCAACAAAACGGTGTGGCATCATAGAGAGAAACTAACATAAGAAGATTAAAAGGTAGCTCCCTTGGGAAATAAACTACCTTTGAAACTGTTAGATGTTTTGGTTTTTTATAGTGTTTCAGGGATGAATTTGAATCTCCATATTGCTAACTCTCTCCTTTCTATGATAAAGCAGAATAGAGGTCTAGAAAAAGCACACAACTTTTAAAATGTGCGGTCTCAGATTTGCCACCCAGTTCATGTTTTCTTTTATATCCCAGATATAATATGAGATATCGACTCTACCATACACCCCAAAAAACAAACAAAAATATTTTGATAATCAAGAACAAAAGATTTCATGCATACCGCGCAAACTTCTGCTTGGAGAAGCGTGTTACTTCCCTAGTTCTCTTCAGGGAATATATATATATACACACACACAGCATGGGAAACATTCACATCACCTGATTCCTTCTACAGTTTCAAAAATATAAACTAAATTACCCAGCGCACTTGGTAACAATTGCAATTATAGAAACAAGAGAGGTATAAACTGAGTCATACTTTTCTCCAGTGTATACCCGCGGTCTTCTACTGAGCGCGTAATTCTTAGTATTTGAACCTTTTCGAAGTGGATCATCTAGGGGTGACTGGTGAGGAGGGTCTTCCAGTGGATTCCAGTAACTCTGTTCACACATGCCTCGTAACAAAATTTCCGCCAGTTGTCTTGCTATCGTCTGTAAAAGTGTAAGATAAATATTTTCCTTAGAAATGCTGAATACAAACTCTTCAAAAGCGCTTAGATTGTTTCTAATGAAGACAGTCACAGAGAATATTTTCTGTTACATCCAAAAAACCAGGCATACTGCTGTTTGAAAGGTACAAGTACCCTGTTTAATTCTCTAAACACAAAGGAAAAAAAATGGCAAGAACAAACAGTTTTTCAATTTTATCAGTGAAACCCAGATACTTCTCAAGTATCAACGACAGCAACCGTTGCTCCTAGGAGTGGAGCACAGCCAGATATATTTTCAAATATTTTTTGCGCTTAATAACCTCTACTGCCTCTCCATGCCTGGAGCGGATGTTTCCATGGGAGAGACCACAGTGGGGCAGATATTTCCCTGTGGTCCATGGAGAGGACCACAGGGGAGCAGACGTCCACACTGCAGCCTGCTGAGAAGACCACAGTGGAGCAGGCTGATATTCCCTGAAGGACATGCAGCACATGGGAGGGACCCCAAACTGGAGCAGGGGGAAAGGGTAAGGAGTAAGGAGCAGCAGAGAGGAACTGTTATGGACTCACCACAACCCTCCACCCCCCATGCACCAGTCAGGGAGGTGGGGGGTAGGGAGAGGAGGTAAAAGACTCAGGAATGAAGAACTGAAGTTGAACCTGGGGAAAGGGGGTGGGGTGTTTCAGTTTCTGTCTTTGTTTATCACCATCCCACTCTCTTTTAATTGACAATAAATTAATTTCCCCCAAGCCAAGTCTGTTTTCCCCATGACAGTAACTTGTAAGCAAACTCCCTGTCTTTACCTTGACCCACAAGCTTTTCTGTCCGATTTTTTACCCGTTGTATTAAGAAAGGGGAGTGAGAGCACAGCTTGGTGGGCAACTGGCAGCCAGTTAAGGCCAATCCACCACAGACACTTATAGTCCAAACCCCAACTAACTGGGGCTTCTGACAACTTGCACACAAAGGTGCTGGTGTTTGCTACTGTTGGTAAGGCTCAGCAAGAGTGAAATGAGGTTGTAGATCAGCATGAAAAGGTTTATTTTCACCAACTATTCTTGGCACTATATATTTAAGTGTAGAAATACTTACATAAATATTATTTAAATAAATAATATTAATTTAAAGCTCTGAAGTTATCCTATAATCCATAGCTGTCAGGTTAATCTCTTCTTTAATGTTTAATATATGTGCATACAAGCTGCACAACTATGTATCACGACAATAAAAACTGAGAAATTAGTACCAGGGCAGTAGAATGAAAGCAAGATCTACATTTGCATCAGAATTGTCAGTATTTCCCAGCAACATATGCATAATGTTTAAGCCACGAACAGCACCGTATGGTCTGTATCTTACACCTTAATTCCTATATCATAAGAGGCACTTAATCTTTTATTTGATTAAAGCTTGCAATATTATCCCTCTCCATTGAAAGTCCATTATTTAATAATTTTAATATCCTTACTAGGAACCAGTTATTAAATGAATTAAGAAACGAATTACCTTCCTTATTACTACTTTGGAAGTTTTAAGGGCCTAGTAATAGGAAACAAATCTAGGAGATTTTAAAAATCATTACGTTAGAGCAAAAGATATAAGCCTTGCCCTTTTATTACATAAAAGATGCAAAAAAGATACATCACTTTTGGTAAAGGTTTTATGACAATATAAATAAGTCTGCATGATTTTGCTTTTATTGTTTTCCTTTATGAGGCTTTATCACAGAAATAAAGAAATGACAACTTGATAACTTCCAACTTAATAGAACACACAGAAAGATACTGCACTCTGTCCTCACTCCCATTACATTACCAAAACATGAAACAACACCCTGGTGAAACTATGCTAAGTCATAAATAGGGCAATAATGATTACAGTTGAAAGTATGGTCAGTCAGAGATCAATTAGGTTTTAACCATAACCACAAAAAGGAAAGAGAAATAGGGGAGAGACTGGGTATCAAACATTCCTTTTTATTTTAACCATTCACTTAAGCCAGGAAGTGTAACCTTATAAAGTGGTGGATAACATCCTGATCAATATTCTGTGTATCCAATTATTTGTCTTTAACCCATCCACTATATTTATGCTTTACCTGCCTACTAAAATTCAGATACTGCAATAGGAATGTGGTTTAATATAACTTACCATTCGCAGATTTTGTGTAGTTCTTGTTTCGACAGCTCTTAGTAACTCTCTAAATCTACCAACTCCTCTCGTCAAGTTCCTGTATATAAACATAGAATTTGACAGTATTCCAACTTGGATGTAGTAACACCTTAATATATTACTCTATGAAGTTGTTAAAATCCATGCTATCATTTTTTCCCCTGCATATCATCATCGCCTTTCTGTGAGATAGAAAGAGAGATATATATTCATCTAGGAACCCCACCACTGACTACTATAACAACATTCCCTGCCAGTTTATTGAAAAAAAGAAAGATTTTCATTATCAGTAGATAGTTCAAGAGAAAGCAAGGAAAAGTGTAAGAAGTGGCCACCCCAAGAAGGGAAAAAAACTAAACTGATGTTGGTCTCACTACTATAATGGTTTTAATTTTCAGTTATATTAGGCTTCAAAGTGTAAACTTTGAAAAAAAAAAAAAAAACCCAAACATCCCACCACCCAAACATTCCATTTTAGCTGCCTCCTGGCACCTTAAAATAGTGAAATAAAAAAAAAGAAAAAAAAAGAGTAAATCTTGTAATCCTCAGTGAAAGTAATGTAAAATTTTAAACTCCTTTTCAGAGAGGAAAGAGCACTAACAGAGCAAAAGGCCCACTGTGTGGCCAGAAGAGGACTCAGGGATCAGCGTTCTGTTCTCGACTCCAGCTGGCTTTTGGTGTGGCTTCTGCAACTCAAGTTTCTTCATCCATGCTTATTCCACTTCTGCTGCTTAAACAGCTTTTGCAGAGATTCAGGACCCTCAGAGAGGGGGCATTGTTCATACTAACAATTTTAGCAGATCTGAACTTTCTTCTCAAACAACAGATTATTTTGAATGGCCTTACAGCTTTATCTTTGTCTCATCACTGTATCAGTTATCTCAGATATCTGTTTTTTTATTGCACTTAAAAGCAGTTGAGGATATTATATTTTATATTAATGCAGTTTGAACTGGTGAAGGACTGGGTTGCCTTTTGTTGAGCTGAACAACTGAATTCTGCAACCTCAACATATTAGTCATTTCACTATTTGAAGTTTAGCTGCAAAACAAAAGGATTTGATCAAAAGCGTGTTTTGTGTTAAAACATTGCTGTTATGTCATGTAGTTGCATTATCTTAAGATGTGATTTTATGTGCAAGGTATATAACATTTACCTAACATGGGCTCAAAAGTGAAAAAAAATATCACATATTGTGTAAGGTTTTCATAAGTAAAGCGCTATTGCACTGCACTATAAAGCTGATGTTGAAATTGCCTTCCTTACCCTGATGTCTCTATTTACATATATATTTAAAATACTGGTCTTCTGAATTGCACCTTTGTAAAAACTCAAAAAATGCCAGCATTTTTTTTTACACACTTTCTTTAAATTTAGTTGCAGAACACCTGAAACCAGAGTGTTTAATGCAAGACATCTTGTTATAGAACTGTAGAACTCTTACCACTTTACCTAGAGACCTACTCGTTTATTTTACTCTTCAGATTACATGACAGAAGTAATCTCTGCTCTGTTTTATATAATAAAGGATTATCAGCATATTTCAGAAACTTTAGTCTGCAGCACAGACAGACATCTTGCGCTGGCACAAGTTCACCTTCTAAAGCATTTTTATATAAAAGCTCATTTAAAAAGAACTAGCATTTCCAAATAACAAAAACTGTACGGACAGGTTGAAAGTTATGGCAAAGTAAGCCACCAGTTTGTTAAAAAGAAATAATCACCAGTCACACAAGAAATAATGACTGTTTATAAAAAGCCCACGTTACAGTAGAGCTTGACCATAGAGTGAGCGGTCAGTACATTTTAAAGAAAATCAATCTTGTGTATACATCTAACATGGAAACAACTGCATGAAAGATTATATTTATTTATACATTTCACGCAGGGAGGCCTCTTCATAGCTAATGAATATTACACCAACTTCATATACTAACGAAGTTAAGTACAGAAAGTCAGTAGGCCAAATTTTAAGAAAACCTCTGAACTCAATGGAAGCTCGATACCTTCAGCGCCTTTGGAAAGCCAAAATACATACCATTCTGTAATATCACATGCCAAATATTTTAGAGAGTCAAAACCAGACCACTGGAATCCCAGCTTTAAGTCCTCTGCTCTAAGTGCATATTTCCCATGAATGGAGCTTTCTCTCAAGGACCGTATTGCAAAGTCACAGATGTGTCCTCATAACAAGATTTAAAAACCCGAACAGACAGACTTGCCAAAAAACTGCAAAATTGTCAAAAAAGAGCAAAAACTTGTCAGCTTGAAACACTGATTTCCCAGTACAAGCAAAACATGTACTATGTAGTAGAACTTCAAATCACAGTAATTTAAATCTTTATGAAATTTTAGGAATTAGCACTTTTTTCCCCATATGAAGTTTATGTCTTTTGATGTGTTACAAGAACAAAAAAAAATACTTTATGAAAAAGTATGCAACTTTTAAAAGTCCTTAAGAACTTCATGGCAGGTTGTTATTGGTTACCTATGACAGTTTTATAAGCATCTGCGAGGTACTGAAACTTGTGACTGAAGTTCTACTGTATCATGGAAAAAGCAGTAAGATTGTACAAGAAAAAAACAACTTAAAAATATAGAATTAGTTTTTGCTTCATAAAGCATTTAACACCGATCCACTGCACAAGTGAACACAAACACAATACAGATTCGTCGAGCATCTTCTACATGAAGTGTACTACTAATAAAATACACTTCAAAACTACAATCTAAATCACCCCAAAATTGAGTTAAATGCTTTGAGAGACAAGTAATGAAGCAAAATATACCATGAAAAATATGGTAGATTGCTGCACTGCTTTTAGCAAAGTACATTTCCTGTATTTGTTAAGAGTTTGTACCATTGGGGAGAAGAGGGTGGCGGCTATTCTGGCACATACTTTTCCTGCCCAGCCTAGGAAGCACATGACTTTTACCTGCTTTTCACTACGATGCGCCTTCGTGTTAGCAGTTCTGCCCATGCTGATCGAATGCCAGAGCAAAAGGGCAGGTTAACTTAGAAAACAACATCCCACAGTGTCTGTAAACGACTTTGAGATGCCTTCCATTCTCAAGACAAGGAATTTTAAGGTACCTTAACATGCACTCAGTGCTGACACGTTTTCAGTAATTTCAGACAAGACAAAGCCCACAGATAGACACTGCTAGTTACGTGTGTGTTTATATGACTACCTTCCATCAGAACATGCTCCAGTCAAACCCTTTGAACTGCACCTTCCTAGTTTTTAAAGGCTAATTAAAATGTTTGCTGCTTTAGATCTTCAAGAAGAACCCCCACTACTTTGACTCTTTAAGTCGCACTATACCAGTTAAAGACTAAGAATCAGGATTTAGAGGTACAATCTACTACTTAAAGTCTATACGAATTGATGCCCTTAGGGCTTATTTGCATCCTTTTGTCTATATGTTTACACCCTAAACCCCAACAATTTATGTTAGAACCTAATTGCTTATTCTGGTGCAAGATCAACTTTTATGCTCCTTTGAAAACTTCAGGCAGCTTTTCTGTTTAAAATAATGAAAATATTTTAACTGCATCTATGCAAAGGTGCTCACTCCTCAGCAGAGAGAGAGAAATCAGTAACTGTACATACAATACAAGGAAAGTGCCAGAAGAAAATTAAGTGGCAGTAAGGACAGACTTCCAATGCAGAATCAGAAGACCTGAATACAAGCATGTAGGCCAGCAGAAGCAAATTTTTGGCACAAGCATATTTGTCACCATCACCACCAAGGAGTCTCTTGGTTTTAAAAAGCACGTTTGGCATCTGACAACACAGTGCTTTGGCATTAGTGGTCCAGATAAATCTCACACCCCAGACAAATACTTCTTATCTTGTTGTTTTTAAACATACACTAGAAAAAAAGTAGAAAAAACAAAATAAACTGCTCAGTGAGAAGTCTATATTTGAAAGATGTTAGGATTAAAAAAAAAAAAACCACCCCACTATTCCACATAACAAAGGGAGTAAGATTTAATCACAATATACTCAAAACAGGCTACAAAAGAAATGTTTTAAATTTAACCTCAGAAAGGTTGATAAGATTGACTTACTTTGTATTTACAGCATATTTTGATAATATCTTCTCCATTAACGTGAGAATGGCTTTGTTCGTCAGGCATTTCCCTTATGCGTACCAATTAAAACCCCCAAATATTTAGTCTATGTCTTTTATAGATGAAAAATGGAATTAGAGTAATTTTTTGCTTAGTGAGCTTAGAACAAACCTCACTTGCTCTGCAATTTCGTCAGTACTACTCCTATTTAAGAGAGAAAAATATATCCAGAGCCATGCCAATGAACACGCTAACTTACTTACACTAGCCTATTACCTCATTACTGAGACTTACTATATCTCACTTAAAAAATATTCATGTTTTAAAAGCAGAAAAACCAAGAACAATGAAATCTAGACTGCTTGATCAAAAGTGATGAAACAGAAATTGCTTTTGAAGAGTCCACTTCCCAAACACACATTCTCTTTCCCTTTCTCTCTGTATTTATATTCAGAAAAAGAAGTGCAATGTTTGTAAACTCAATGGTACACTTGAAGTTTTAAAGTTTGGGGGTTTCTCCCAAGAAGTCAAATAGCAAAGCAAAGAAAGGTGTTAATTTTAAAGGGAAGGAGTAAAGGCAGGCAAAACTCTTGATATGCGTGCCAATTAGAACAGTGACGTTTCAGTAACTTCAGTATGTGTTTGCAAACAAAAAAAATAATGATTTAAAGCCATACACTCTAGCTAATAACTTTCAGACAATTAAGAGTAATTTATTTTTTAATTTAAGAGAAATTATTTTACATTGAATCAAGTTACTATATGAGCCAAAAAAGCAAGAAATTTGACAAATCAAGAGATTAACTCTTTAGCAGTAACAGAACAACACCTTAGTACTATGGCACGCCATTTGTTATACTGGAGCAATTGCTTTATGCAACCCTACAAAGATGACATAAAAAAAAAAAGAGAAAAGGACTGAAATTCTATGGCTTTCTGCAATAAATTTATTAAAGGTCTGACAAAATGGACAATGTTAAGTGTTCTGCACAACTAATGATGCATCAGACGGTTGTGACCAATGTCTGTGTCTGTTTTCCCTCAGGTTTAAGGGGGAGGGGGGGAGCATAATTTTATCCACAATTAGAAAAATGACGGATCTAACGCAATACAAGTCACCTCAAGCAAACATCCTGGTAAAGTTTAGGGATCTATCTCCAAAAGGCAACACAGTTGCAACTTCAGACAGTTCTGGTTTCCCTCTCAGGTTTCCCTCTCTTCCTTTCATATTTATACTTTGAATATTCTCACAATACTGTATAATTTCCACAAAACATTGATTATTACTGGGTATTACTTTCTGAATTATAGGTAGGAAGTCCTTTATTTCCTGTCAGAACCTAAAGTACTCTTTTTTTAAGCACACTTAAGAAAAAAAAAAAAAGCATCACGATGCACTTCTCGTTTCACCAATTGTTAACTCATGCAGAAAGAAAAATCCCAGGTATCTCAAATTCATTACAGAAGATCATGCTTGCTTGATGCCTGGAGGTTCTTGATTGATGTCTGGGCTTATAAATGAAACATCTTCAGTGTGCCATTACAGCTGCACAAGTCCAAGCATTTAAAACAGCCCAATCAAGCAGCAATTCTTGCATTCATGCATTCAAAATGAAAACACTTACTGCCTAGACTGCAGTTCCACTGGTAGCTAAGTCTACCTAATGGTTCACTACCTAAAAAGGAAGGTCTCATTCTCCCCATTCTCTTGGAGTTTGTTCACTTTTTCCACCATTGTTCCTTCTTCACATCTTCCTATTGTTAGTTCCATGGTCCTGCCTCTTTTCTCACAGGCACACCAGCCATTATCACACCTTCCAATAAATCAATTCATCTCACTAAAATGACAGAAAGCTGTAATTTCTTTGCTGTTTGTTTTCTGCTGTTTTGGAGAATGACAAGAGTCCAAGAAGAGCCAAACAAGTATCTGAACCAGCAAAAAGCAAACAAGAAAAATGCATGCCAGGAGTGTAGGTATGGGGAAGATGAGAGCAGGTAACACTACAGTGTCAGGACACTACACATTTTGTTTACTGCTTCTTTTGGCACTACCACCTCAGCTCCTCCTCAGAATGTTCTTTTATGTAAGTGTATACATACAACGCATCTATGTACATGTGTGCGTATACACTAAGTACCAGATTCAACTATTAAGGGACAAAGACTAGGTTCCCAAAAGGACTTCTCCAGTATCTAGAGACAGAGTGCCCTAGAAACCTTGCCCTTTACCTCCTATTATTTTGCAAGTTTCTCCTTTTAAGCAGAGATCTAGTCAGAGGAAGAAATGGGGGTAGATTAAGAAGGTGACAAAGAAATTGATAAACAAAAAAAAGCCCATTCTTGAATTCACAAGAAAAAAGTGCTAAACATGCCAGAAATTTTTACTAGGGAAATAAATTAACAGAGGGAATAAAGTAAATAGAATTTACTCTGGTAAGTATGTAATATTATATTACACATTAGTCAATTTGTATGGTCAAAAATTTAAAGAGTTATTTTATCTATATTAAAAAGAAAATATAAAGCCTCCTACAGAACTAGAAGAAAGAATGTGAAGCACCAACAGTGATTTTGTTTAGAATACCAAACTGAAGACCTAGGAGGCCACTCAGTTTAATAAACATGGAGAACTTCAGCACAGTGACCAACATGGGAATGGTTTTACAACCTGTCTTAAAAATTCAAAGGTCAGAAATCAGCAGCAGAAACCACAAAGGAAGTATACTCCGATAAGATGCAAGATTTTAAGCAGCAACAAAACACCTGGGATGCATCAATGACAGTGTAACATTTGGTAGAACCCAAATCTGAGAGCTAATCTGAAGGGACAGATCAAACATTTAATGAGACAGTGCTGAGCAACAACAGACGAGTCAAACCCTGAGCACTGCGTGTGGTTCAGCCCTCCCACTGGTGACAGCCAAGAAGAGAAAGGGTGTGAGGAGCAAGAGAGCCACCTTGGCAACGAAAGCAAACTAGGGGCAACACCTATAAAGAATTAAGCTGAGTTGGGAAGGGGGGATTCATGGACACCATATGCCTGTCCAACACATAAGCCAAAGTATAATATATTGGACAGTAGAGTGAAAACAGCAATACATTAAGCATGGAAAATGATAGCGAAAATGAACCAGGGGAGGGAGAAGAAAAAGATAAAATAAAAATAAAAAAACCCCAACAAAACAAAATAAGATGTTATCAAACCTCTGTTGATTTTGTAACTCTCTTGGCAACCCCTGGAGATGTTTAATTTTGAGGCCAACACTTCTAGTTAGCTAGAGATTTTAAAATTGGAAAAACACACAGTTTTCCACTACTTTTTTATGTGCCATTTATTCATCAGCATAGTTAATAAGAGTCCTTTTATTGCCAACTCTTGTATTTGCTATCACACTGTTGTACTAAAACAAAGCAGAATGGAGGACAAGATTTCCTTTCATCTTTTGCACACAATGGCAATTCTGAAAATGCTTACTAAGCTGTCTTTTATTTTTATACTCTTTAAATTAATAACGAACCAGTGTTCAATACATTAACTTGGGGAAAGGCAGGGAAAGAGAGCCAAAACTCCCTAAATTCGTAATATATACAACACACAAAATGTGAGTTGCATCTACAAATAGGGACAACGCTTTCTGGAAAGAAAAGCCTGTGGAAATACTTTGAAACATACAAGCATTATATTTATATTTATTTATACAGTTATAGTTTTGTATTTTATATTTATAGAATATTTATTAGTAATCACCTTTCTTAATACTCCTCTGCTGTTCATTCATTGCAGGTAAGAATTTATGCAGCATTCCTAAGCATGAGGCTTACTGCAACACTTCTTTCACAAAGCAGAACATAAGACCACCTCCCTAAAACACCCTGCCAATAGTCTTTTAAAAATATCACAGTGAAATAAATGAGATTACTTCACTGCTAAGTTGCTTACCAGAGATGCATCTGTTTGAATGTAATCTCCAGGGAGCTACTTGTTTCCAAAGAAACTCTGCTTTAAACTACCCACACTGCAGTAACATGGGGGTTTGGTCAACAAAAAGGCACTGAAATTTTGTCAAAATTATTTATACATACACACTATGCCTATGCACTGGAGAGCAATAAAATGCACATGGACACTGTCACACACCCAGAAAAGGAAGTGTTACTTTCACCTTTGTGTGCTTAAAATACAGTGTATCAAAAAAAGGTCATTTGGGACCCTGGGCCAGCATTGGAAAGAGAATTTGGGAGGCAGAAAAGGTCAGATCTAAGAGGTGTACCAAACCCAAAAAAACCCTATTTCAGTACAAACACCAAAACGCCTGCATGTCAACAACAAAAAAATAATTACAAGCACTCCTTGATATAGGATCATAGAATAGTCTGGGTTGGAAGGGACCTTTAAAGGTCATCTAGTCCAACCCCCCCTGCAATGAGCAGGGACATCTTCAACTGGATCAGATTGCTCAGAGCCCTGTCCAGCCTGACCTTGAATCCTTCCAGGGATGAGGCATCTACCACCTCTCTGGGCAACCTGTATATAACGCATTATCGTGGTGGTTACATATTTTAAAAGGAAAGGATGTGGAAATCAGGAAGTGGGAAGGGGAATTTTCCAGTATTCACTTGAATACGTAAAAGTAAAGCTTGACTGCCTTTCAAGATTCAACTGGTGGCTAGCATTTCTGTAACCTGTATTATGTCTCCAAGGTATTCACAGCAGTGAGTACTCACTGTGGTCAGTCTAATGCTGCTATTTATCTTAAAAAATTAAAAACAACTTTGTAAATTGCCTGGCCAGTGACAAGGAAATAATTTGAGTAATGGACACTTTCAAAGAATTGATGAGTTTTCAAATACTTTTAATCTCTATAACAAATGAACACAGACACACACAGCCTCAAACACCTGCACAGTATTCAGCTTTTCTTAGCACTGGACTAGTCTTCACTGGTTTTGGAATATAAACACGCTAGAACAATTTGATTGCTACAACACTGCCTACAGCTTAAGAGGATAGCGTTGAAGAGTCAAACAATGTAATTCAGTAACTCTTTGCAAAAATAGCTTATTAATAGTTATTACTATTTAAAATAAAGATGGATCATCCTTTAGTACTAGTCTTTTTTTTTTTTTCTCTTTTTAAAGCTCTGTAGATAATTAGTCTCCTAGTTCTTCCAAGAGCCAGTTCCTTTTATGACCACTGTGACCAAAATACATGCACTCTTTCCTTGGCAATCTTAACTTAACACTTAGCAAATCACTTTCTACTACTATCATAAGGAAATGTAGCACAAATTAGTCCTCCTACCTGCTAATTTTCCTCCTTTTGAAGTTAACAGGGTCAATGAACATTTTTGCAGTTAAGAACTGGCAGCTTCTATAATTTTTAATCAGTTCAAAACCAGGATTTCAATATGAAAAAAGAACCCATGTAATTAGTAACCAGGAATTCAAAATACTGAAAAACTCCATGTTAAACTATTACTAAAGCTTTTAAAGAAATGCCCAAATGCTACATTCATAGAACAAAAATCTTTCTCTTGGTGAAAATTACTATCATTCAGGTACAGCAACTAACTGTCCTTCAGAGAAAAATCAGTATTAACAGAAAGAAACTCAAAAGACTTAGTTGTAAGTTAGTGCAGCACACATTCAGGTAATATATCTCATCAATATTGTTCACAAAACACCTAGGCCCCAAACTTCACCAGAATCTGAACCTGAATTTGACGTGCAGAACAACTGGCCAAGGCTCTGAGCAAGCTTTTCTAACATGGGCGATGTTTTGAGCAGGGGTTCGACCCAGATGGCCCCTCAGAGTCCCTTTTAACCTGTATGATCCTGAGTGCACTAAATATTCCCTCCCCAATTTAAGGCTCCAATACCATTTTGTTCCCAACCCATCATAACACAAAACCAAAACCTTGAATTTGATGCTTGTAAATGCAAGCAACAGCCATAGTCAGCACGGCTTGTACACAGGCTAAAAAACACTAAGTATCTTCTCTGAAAAAGTGAGCTAGAGTCAGAATTCCAACTCCAAATTATTAAAATTCTCAAAATTCAAGATCAATTCAGATACTAACATTACTCTCTGTATAACGCTTTGCATAACTAATTATTACAAAGGTTATTTGGGATGATTTTGAATAAAAGAGATTCCTTCATGTTTATATCCACCTTAGTCCTCCACCTGTAACTTCACAGAGGAGTCTTATTTGAAACTCTTGATGTTAAGACACAATTCTGACCAATAAACACACAACACATGGACTGAAAGAGAAAGCATTGTTGACGGATGATTTTTTTCTGAATATCTGAGGGAATATGGATTTCCCCTCACATTCAAATAGATTCTGTTTTTTCAATGAAAACTAACAGAGTAAGAACAGTATCTTAAATAAACACGAGGAAAGCATCTGCTATGACAGATATTAAAGTATCCTTTTGAAAATGCATCTTTGTTAGCAATCACAAAACAGTGATTTTTTGTCTCGAATATATTCTGCCTTCGCTTCCTAACCATACAAACATGAAAGCAGTTATCTCCAGGTCAAAGTTGTTTTGAAAAACATATAAACGTATAAGAACGTGATACTTCATAGGATTTCAGTGGTTTTGGATTTCATCTTACTTTCTATTCTTTATTTAATGACCAATTTGTTTTGAGACTGATGCAGGTTATGCAACAAGATGTCAACAGATTAGGAGAGCGATGGATAGCTAATGCTGTATTCTAATACAGTGGACAGCTGGTCATACAGTGTCTTCATTTATGTCAAGCATTTACATAAATCCTTCTCTTATGGATTTCATCACTGTAAAATCTCCAGCTGTGAGCACTGTATATATACAACAGAGGCACTTACGGACTGGCTTCCATCCACGCCTCCTCACTTACTAACATGAAAGCCATATTCCTGTGCTATTCCTATTTATGTTACGGTGGGAAAAAAAAATAGATAGAAGAAACAATTTCCACGTAGACAAGTCCTTTACATGAGTAACTCTAAGGAGGTTTTTCTTTTGTTGTGCTTGTCACATTTCGTAACCCAATAAAAATGAAATTACATGCAGAAAAACTGGTTGGGTTTTTTTTTTTGTTTTGGTTTTTTTTTGGGGGTGTTAATTTTCTACTGAGAAAAAGCCAGCCTCTTGAGAAACAACAGCCAGTTGAGAAACAACTTCATGGAGAAGACTGGGAAGGTTGTGCTTCACTGCAGCTGTGCCAGTACAGGTAATGGCACCATGAGGAGTACAGAACTGGTCCAGGTTCCTCAAGCTTTGATTCAGCATGTGAACCACGATGGAGATTAGACCAAATTGCAGCCTGGATCCTGGACTCTGACAGAGCAATATCCTTGGAGAGGGTGTGAGATATAGGAGAAACCACAAAAAAGGAGCTGTGAAAGCTAGCTAAGTCTAGTTTTCACATGACGGCCACCTGATTTCAGACTCCAACCAGAAAGCTCTTTTGCTTTAAGTATATTTCACTTTCAGTGTATTTCTGAACACAACTACCTCTAAGATAAAAACCATTTGTAATTTGTTTGTCTTGTTTATCTTATAACGTGAATACAAACAAATACTAGGACAGAAGGGATTAGTGGGTACGTAACTGCTGTCTTATCTCTCTCAGGGGCATTTTACTTGAAAATAGCTGCATTAAAGTACTAATGTCAAAGTTCCTGTGCTCATAGCTTTTCTTGGAACAACATCAGGACTTTGAACTCCTTCAATTTGAAATTGCAAAGCAACTACTAGACTAAATGGAAGTTGCGTGATCTGCCTGAAAGACATTTAAAGTTACATATTTCACAATGTTTTTTAAACAGCACGCAAACTCTACTTTAAGTAGTTTTAGAAGAGCTTCTACAACTTCTTTGTCACTCATTTCCATGCTGGAACAGTCTGCTGCTCCCAAGTTAAAAATAGGTATGTAGTTTGATTCTTTACTAAAATTCTGTACACTTTGGAAGAAAACCTTAATTTCAGATTTGTGTCTTAATAGAGCACTAAAATAACATTCTTCGTTCAGACTATTGCCACTTTATTTTATTATTTCTTTTTAGAGAATTGCTTTTCCATGTTATTTTCAAAATGCCAGCACTTAGCAGCTAGGCTAAGTTAGGTTTCAAACACTTCCTAGTTTTTCATACAAGATAATGCATACCTAACAGATAGTCACTTTATCCTCTACAAAACCTTTTTTCTTGGCTTAAAAGAAAACCTCTGTACAGATAGTGAACAAAGAGGAAATTTAAAGTGGATCAAGCAGCTTTTTGGGTAGGCAGCAATACTCCCTACATTACTGCTAAAATTATGCTCTTCCAGCTGGTATAAAAGTTATTTTACTTGCTTTTGTAGTTCATAACTGACACATGCACAAAAATGATGCTTCTACTTCTAGTGGAAGAAGTGTAATTAAAAGCAGTGATTAGCTAACTGACCCCTAGACACACAACAACAAAACCCCACTCCATAGCAAAAGGACTTCAGATAAATTCAAATCTCCAGCAGATTTTGAGAGATGTTTGTTAGTACTTATTGGAGTGGAACTGAAGTCTAAAAAAAAAAAAAAAAAACCCACCAAAAAGTACGTATCGTTTATGCGTAGACACCTACTCAGATCTTTAAGCGTGCTCTAATGCATACATTACTATAGCCACTATGCTTGTAACAGGGTAACATTTAAACTGACTCAAACCAATGCCAGGCTATAGTTTAGTGAAAGGAATTTTATTTCAGATTCAACTCTTCCGAGTGTCAGCCTCACTTCATGAGCATACACAAATAGATTTCACTGCATCGCAATATGAATAGCAGATTTAGTCTGCCTGTGAAAACAGGCTTTTCCTCTTCTTCTCCCCCAGCACTCACAAGCTGTTAAAACTGGTGATTCCCTGCTTCCTCCACAGGATCTTAACATCCACAGTTGCAGTTGCAAAAGGAAGTTCATTTTTAAAAAAAGTTTCAGTTTCTAAACTGCCTATATTAAAGATATCTACCTTTTCCTCTCCTTGAAAATGTTCGTATAATCTTTACAATTTTAGACTGAATTCAAACTTGAAGCATGTTGCAAAGCTTAATGGAAAGATCTTGAATCTAATTTCTATAAACCTAGCATTAGGAGAGATGACAAATTTAAAAACCAAGTAAAGCATCCTTAAAAGAAATGTATTAAAATGCATGCTATAAATTTGTCACTATTAGAAAAGTATATATTTAAAGTTCTACTCAGTTCCGGTAAACCCAAGTTAAAAACAAACAAAAAAACCAAAGACAGGACCCATAAAAGCAACAAGATAACTAGCAGCCTGGAACAACGACCATATTAGGAAATCTTGAAAGAATTGGGTTTGGCTCTAAATTAAGAAAGGAAACTAAAAGATATAATGGCAGGAATATGTAAAATAATGACTGGCACAGAGCTATTTTTCCTAACACCTCGCTTCCTCTCATACCCCCCAAAAAAGTAGCAGTGGCCAACGAAATTGGAAGAAGAAATTTAAAATTAAATACATAATGTGCAACTAGGTTGTAAACTGCAAGTGACCATTATAATAAAGACTGCAAAAAAGATTATATGCTTATGTAGGAGTTAACAGGAACACCAGCACTGTGAAGGATTAAAGTGCGCATGGAATACAATCAACCTTTCAAAGATCACACCAGACCAACTAATATGGTCTAGGAAAAACATTCCTATGGGATGGATGTTCCTTAATAACCTACTACATGACTTTTTTTGTGCAGTTGGTTTTTGTTTTCTTAATTAATCTTAATTTGCTGTGTAAATTGCAGGTTGCTTTTAAGCACAACATGTCAGATTAAATAGAACATTTCCATTCCTGGCCTTCAATCAAAATTCGTCAAAATGTGGAATTTTTAGCTTATTCTTAACCATGATTACCACTGGGATTTTTTCAGTAAGTATATTTTATTTATCTTTTCTGCAGGCATGAAAACAGATATTTTATTTTTAGCTCTGGTAAATGAAAAAAATTAACTTTCAGAACATTCCATTCCTCCTGCAATTAAATGATGAAAACAGAACTAACAAATCATGTGCTACTGCAGCACTACTTCATTACTTTAAGAATGAGATTTCAAAAGCTTAGTGATCATTTCCATGTTGAAGTCCCTGAACAGTTTGAGAACTTGGACAACCTTTTGTCACCCTACCATCAGTACATTAAAATCTCGAACTCTTTACAAACACTGCATGATTTCCCTTCATCTCCTATTTATGTATTTGAAAGAATACGAAACATTTTTGGTACAAAGCAGTAGCCCTATCAAGAGTTTCGATATTTCAATCAAACCACATTTTCCTAGTGAAATAAGAAGCCCTGCTTCTGGAAATGAAAACAAGAGGAGGAAATAAAAGAGCCTATGTACCCCTTTAAACTCAGATTAAGCCTGACGTGTTTAAATCATGAAGTGTTATGCTCTTTACAAATAAAGAGCCTAACTTCCCATAATCCATAAGTTATAAAAAAATTTTTAAACTATGTGATTTCAACAAATGTCAGAAATGTACTTAAAAACCATTTGTGCCAAGTTTTGAAGCTCTTAAAAATGGAGTGTTGTATTCCTTTTTTCATTTTCTGTGGTATCTGAATTTATTTTTAGGCTTTTAAGGGAAGCCTTATTTAAAATAAATTATAAAGGATCTCCCATGCACAATCTAAGAGGATCTACAGAGTATGTACAATGGAGATTGTATACTTGTATACATACTGTTGATCTTCATGCACATTTATCCTGCAGCATAATGTTAAAATAAGTGATAACTGAAGAGATTTGGAAAAAAATTACAAAATCAAATTATAAAAATCAAGAGTTTCAGTATGTTGTCAATTACTTTCTATCAGTGTCTAGTAATAAAGTAAAAGAAATTTCAAATCATTAAAGTTTAAGGTATTTCAAGTTCTCACATTCAGTAAGTAAAAATATAAAATGTGTTCTGTTTAATATATTTTGATTAAATGATTTTACAATATGTAAATAGTTACAATATGGGCAGCTTTACTATTTCAATCAAAATGTTACTACTTTATTAATAAGAGGCTTCATGATTACACAATCCACAATTGCTAAAAATGATGATGCCCAGTTAGATCACAATTATGAAACAAAAAAAAAACCCAAACAAAAAAGGAGAATCAACCCTTACCCATTCTTGAAATATAAAACATGTGCTCTTTGAAGTCCTGTTTCCAGGAAAAAACCAAGTTCTTGTTCATGTGCAGTGGGCCCTGGCTTAGGGCTTCTGTTTTGTATATTGGCATTAATTACCTAAGAGAACAAAAGGGAAAAAAGGGAAAAAAAATAAAAATCAAGTTTTGTGGACTTTTACACAGAATACTTAATGTTGGAAAAATCTTTTTCACTGAAGGCGGTGGCTAGTAGAATATTTCTATCCTTTTCTCCATTCCCACCTAAATATAAATATTTTTGCTCTTGGATATAACCTTAAAGGTAAATTCTTCACCAAACAGAAATGCCACTAAGAAAAATTTTATAACACTTTTTCAGAAAATGTTGTGAAGAATGGTATACAAAAAAGAAATATATGAAAAAGCATATTTGCAACCTTATTCAGTAGCAGGAGGTGACTGTATTCAAAAGTCTAAAACTCTATTAGGTTAGGAAAGACTGCTGTAGAAAGCAGTAAGATTAGAAGTGATCTCCAGAGCGATGGAGCAAAGCACTCACTCAAAGCACTGGAACAGGCTGCCCAGAGAGGTTGTGCAGTCTCCTTCTCTGGAGACATCCAAAACCCTCCTGGATGCGTTCCTGTCCAGCCTGCTCTAGATGAACCTGCTTTGGCAGGGGGGTTGGACTAGATGATCTCCGAAGGTCCCTTCCAACCCTTACCATTCTCTGATTCTATGATTTCCAAAAAACAATTTAGAAATAACTTAATTTGTATTACATTAAAACGGTCTCTCAAAATGGAGAGCTGTCAGCTTTCATTTGCCTTCATATTCACCACACATAGTCTACCAGACACTAAAAAACAATAACAAAACAAAAAAACCCAAGCAAAAAGCCCTCAGAAAATAAAAATGTGTATGTTTTCAAAATCCAGTGTGAATTACTTTTCTTTCTCCCATCACATCAAAGTTTTCTTTCACTTGTGTGACCCTAACTGTATCTAATAACCCTTTCAAAGACAACTGTCAAATGACAAGCCTGAGGCTTGTAAGCAATATGTCTGAAACAGAGGGTCAGACTGATACTGCTAGCTTGCTTCGTATTTTAATAGTATTCACAAGCCAAAGAATAGAGCCCCAGTGTATTGTATTTTGTCCAGACATATCTCCAAGTCTAAATAAAATGCAATAGTGTGCAACTCCTAGAAATAAAGGGTACCGCAAATTTTCTTTTCTTAAAAAGAGTATTTACAACACCAGAAGGGTTTCTGCTAAGTGGTAAAAAACAGAAGACAAGCTTAGCAGTGGAAATGAAAACAAGAGAAGGAAATAAAGGAGCCTGTGTATCCCTTTAAACTCAGATAAAGCCTGAAGCTTATAAATCATGAAGCATTACACTCTTTACAAATGAAGAGCCTAACTTTAACTTTCCATAAATTCACAATCCATAATGTATAAAACGCAGGGTGGGGAAAGAAAACAGTAACTTGGCTAATATTCTGCAGACCTGTTAGTAGGTTATATTTGTCTAACATTAAGAAGCTCAGCTCTATCAGCTTTCATCTGTAGAAAACAGGTCTCCTACTCATTTAGTACCTTGGATTGTAAAGGCAGCTGTAGTTTCATACATACAGCAAGTAATATATTAATGAGACAAAATAACAAATGGGCTATCAAGTCTGAGAACATTGTCCTCACCCAATTTATAGAGCTATTAATATTTATCTGAAGTTAATCTATTTTTTAATAGATAGCCAGTTTATCTGGCTATCATATCTGATGATTTTTTCATTATCCCAGGATTGTGCCTATTAGTTGAAGCAAACACACTTTCAAGTTACTATTCTGGACACCCCACTGATATGTCAAGTGTCTTGCTGACAAGTACAATGTTATTTCAGAATTTTACCTTCAAGTAGCTTTATGAAGAGGATTTAAGAGCAGTTAAGTTATTGGCTCCAAATAAACATCAACAAGATCAATTTTCAATCTTCATAGCTTTGTTTTGAATTATTTTTAAGAATTATCTGAAAAGCTAGTGAATATATACATACAACATACATATTCCAATACATGTGTTTGAAAGACACCATGATGCCATGTTCATAAATTAACTACCATAGCATAACAAGGGGCCACAGATCGGTATCTTGAATATACATAGCAGTTCAGTGGAGCTCTGTCCCTTTTGGACTACTACCACTATTTTCTAAGAGGTCAGAATGAGAGAAGAGTCAGAAGGACAGCCAGCAGACATCCATTAAGGCACACTAATTTATCGTCCAATTGGAAGTGTGCATTGAAGTCCTAAGAAAACAAATGTTAGACATCTTTTAGTGGAGTTACCAAAGTGTTGGTAACACCACATCAATGAAAGATGAGCCACACAAATCTTCAATTAAGCTAATTATCCCAGCTTACCCTTTCTATCTCCTGAAGGTATAGAAGAGCAATATCCCCAGCCTTCTCGTAGCATGTAACAATTTCTTGTTCACGGTCCACATGGAGGTTGCTAGCTGAAGAAGAAATTGGCAACTTCTCAAGACAGAGACCTGGGGGGCAGAATGAGGGGGAGAAGGAGGGGGAGAAGGAGGGAACAATTTCAAATGAAGCATTAAAAACTGATGTCATATAATACTATATCTAAAAAATAGTCCAGGCTAAGTCCCTTTGGTCAGGAGAAGAAACAAAGAAGAAAAAACAACCCAAAAACTTACGCAGGTATGGTCTTCTGATACAGACACAAACAAATATGTAACAGCAACTCCTCCTTAATAATTATAAAACCAGAATCAGTCATTTCTTTAAAAGTCATTTTGATTTAAAAGACATTATGACAGTCTACCACCAAAGTACCTGGAGTTTTTCTATACCAGTTTTAAATTACTGAATACTTCACTTTTCCAGTGATCATAGAAACCAAGGCAGGGTGAAGAATGGCACTCAAGGTAATACTAAATTCAGTTACTGTGCAAGGCAGAAGCACATATAAAAACAAATATATTTTCAAAAAAATAAGGGGTTAAGAAGTGCAATTTTTGTATTTAAATTTAGTAAGAGGTGGCTCACTTTCATCAAGGCACAGAAGTCTTTTTCTCCCAGGACTTATCCAACAAATACACTATCTGGTGCTCTGAAGGAAAAACAAAAACGTCTTTGCTTGTTTAAAATAAAAACCCAACAACTCTTACTAACTGATGCCATCTCCTACCAAGCCACCTCTATTACAGTTATTTTCAAGGTAATTGGAGAAAACAGCTGGAAAGGACCTCAAGAATACTAAGCCATTTATCTGACTGAGGAATCAACCAACCCCAAACACGTGTCTAACCCGTTCTTAAAAAGCCTCTGACGATAGGGATGCCTTGGCCTTCCTATGCAAATCATTATAGAGCTCAACTATTCTCACAATAAGTATTTTTTCATAATGTCTACTAGATCTCCCTCCCTAGATTAATTACTCCTAGTCTTCTTTGCAGAGAGATGATTCCTTTCTTTACAAAAGATTTTTTCAACGTTTAGAGAGAAAGAGAAACACGCTTGTCACAAAGAATGTCAACTCTCACTCATGTCTCTTTTCATGCTTCCTTGGCAGCTAATCATTTTTATCTCCTCTTAAGACTCTGCAACTGGTTACTTCTATTTTGACTCACTCTGCGGAAACTGGATACACGGCTCCACCTGAGCCTCAACAGCACCCAGCAGAGAAGATGAAAGACTTCATGGTTTTGATATAGAATACTTTTTAAAAAAACAAAACAACAACAAAAAACCACCCAAAAAAACAAATCAGCAAAACTTTAGTGCCTTTCCTTACATATTAGTAAGACACTCTCTTCTGTTTATGATCTGCAACAGATCACTAGATCATATTCTGCAAGCCAGTTGGCAAGCCATGCTGCCTCATCAGTTACCCCATCTGATATTTATTTAAATACTGATTTGTATTTGAAGTGTAGCACGTTCTGCATGTTCTTAAGAGATTTATTTCAGGTCATTCTTCAAGCCTGTCAGCAGTATATGCCAATCCTAAAGTGCCTTCAACTCTTCCCAGATGAATATAATTCACAATTTAAATGACCATCTCAGTTCATCATCCAAGGGTTTGAGAATCCATTGCTGGAGAAACGAAAAACAAAACAAAAAAAACCCCAACAAAACACATATCTACATATTGGGCAGATGTCTGTTGAATGCCCGGTAGTTCAAAACCCCAGTTTGGAGAATAATTTATCAAAGGATTTCTGTCCATCAATACTGTAAGGTGGGGACAGTATGTTTCATTGGAATTACAATAGTTGGCTAGTTACTAAAACAATTTAGGAAGACAAAGCCATGGAATCTGGAGTTTATTTACTGATAAACTCAAAACTATGTAATATTTGTGGCCTCCAGATACTTTTAAAACATCTATTAAGTTTCAATATCTCCCTACAGAAGTATAACTCATCTGTATAAAAAACCATCAAGCCATATTTCTGGTTTGAGAGGATGCCTTAACTCTGTATCAGAGTTTGTTGGCCACCTTTACCCTCCAATCCACCCTTTTACCAGTACTAACAACACATCCCTACAGCCCTATTTACTAGCTATATACCCAGTTAAGACAAAATGCTGACTCCAGTACTCAGTGCTCTGCTAAAGACAAAATAAAATGCAATATACTTTTCAAAAACCTACACGCTCTTAAAGTGCAGCAAACACACAAGTGGTCGGTCTCTCAAAAACCTGCCAAACGCCAGTACAAGAGACACTGGATTTTCTGACATGTTACGGTTTTCACCTAACATATCTCGAAAAATTAACTATATTTGAAAATAGTCTACAGTAGCCTATGCTAATCTTTCTTTCAATTTTCAATCAAATAGCAAATATCCAAGAAGTTTTTTTGTTAACTGTAAGTCAAAGACCCAAAAGCACCAACATTAAACTACAGAAAAAGGTCAGTTATCCTGCTACTGCAGTAGGCCTGAATGGATCCTCCTACCAGAGGATCCAAATGTAAGGTTGACGCTGGACAGAAAGTTTGCAATGACCTACACAAACATCTTCAAACTCAGCCTTAGAGGTGACCATAAAATACAACAAATGAGCTGCAATAAAAACGTTGAATGACTGAAAGCACCAGATAGTTGGTAAGCGGATCACTCCTCCCCACCCCTTCTCTCCGATGACAAGGACAGCCAGTGCCCCACAGTAATCCTCCACTACATGAAACATATTACTCAACTGGTTATTTGTAGATTTGACTTGGATTTATTATTTCTATTTTTATACTTTATGGCCACAACTATAATCTTTTTAATCTGAAAAACTCACTATAAGAACATTCTCTCATTTTAGCTGAGAATTTTCTTTATGATATGAAAGTACCTCAATGCTCTGCCAGGAACTTTAAGTAATGCAGAAGGAAGTACAAAATTCTAAGTGTCCTTTGATGAAGTAGGTAATACTATTTCACAGAGTAACTTTACTATACAACTAGTATTCACTGTATTTTTTCCTGGTATGTTTACTACAACCCAGGAAAGTATGTACATTTTAAGCATGCAATGCTTTGAAGCAGGAACTTCATTTGGAGAACTATCCTGAAATGACCACTTAACAGGATGGTTTGGACACTATTTTTTTTGATGACACAAGGAATAATTACAATTCAAACGTATCACCTAGAAGAAAAACCTTGAATAAATTATGTTTTCTTTAACAGGTTAGAGTCACTCCAGACTACTCATTTAATTTTTTTCTTAAGTACAGATGAAGTTTAAGAAATAATGTATTAAAGTACATGAAAGTATTATTCAATTTTAAATAGACATAAATAGCAACACAGCAGTAACAACCACATAGTATACTGCCCACTTCTTCATAAGAGTACTGAGAGATGATAAAAAGGGATTATTACATTAGGCCCTTGAAAAAAGAGCAAGCAAGTGGTAACATACAGAACCGAGAAACATGTGAATTTCCAAGAAATACTAATCGTCCTGAATTATCTGCTGAAGGCTTTTGCATATATTCAAACAAGTCAGTTCTCCCCTCTATGCTTGTTCCCTCACCCGCCAGGCAGGAACCTCTGCTATTCTCCCTCAAAAGGGCAGGAATTTCTTTCAACTGTTTATACACTTCTTTGAGATACTTGGAAAAGAGGTACGTGTTACTGCTATAAAATATTATTGAGTTTGTTGTGAAGGTTATAGCTATTGGTTTATTTAACTTCTATTGGTTATTTTCTGCATTCAAGAATATCACGTCAATTGGTACCATAAGTTGACTTTGATATTCATGGCTTTTAAGCTTAAGCCCTTCCAGTCAAAATCACCTCCAAGTAAAAGCTTCCAACAAACTGGGTCAGTTTTATTTTGGGAAAACACTTATCTCATACATATCTAGTCCTGATATCAAGCAAGATGACTCCTGAGGGAAAAGAAAGTGAGAAGCAGTGAAATGAATACGAGTCTGTACTAGTTAAGCTTACAGGTTTTGCAAAGTAACTAAAATTGCTGTCAAAAGAGCAGAACAGCAAAAAACCAGTATTTGGACAAGAAAAGAGTATGCCTGATATTTAATTTACATGATAACTTGCAAAGTTTTTCTTTAAATCTTCAAAAACTTTACAAATTATCTGCATTTTGTAAAAGATTCAGAAACCAGATAGTAGATAGTTTTGTCACTTATTCCAAGTGGCTTTCTTGTGTCTATGGTCTCAAATCAGTGGCCAAGGTTATGCCAAATAAAGTATTTCATTTTTTACAAATACCAGAGTAGACCAGCCCTACCACCACATACGCACACTGACCACTACCCAAAAAGAGAGGACTCTTCAGTAAGAACAAATAACAAACTAAGAATTTTTCAGAAACCCCCGCGCAATATATTTGCTTATTCTTTGACAACCAACAGTTTTTATGTTAAGGACAATGGCAGTGATTACTTTTCATTTACAAACCACTTAAAAAAAAAAAAGGCAAAAAAAGCAAACTTCTAAGTCCTGTAGGAAAACCAATTAACTAACATTCCCATTTCATCATACAGAGTAAAACAAAAATTACTCTAAGGTCAAAAGGGAATCCACAGCACAGTCCAGATCTTTACCAAGTACTCCTACCACCCAGACCACTACTGCGACCAATAAAAAAAAAAAAAAAAAAACACACCACAAAACAAAACCAAAAACACAAGGCTGAGAAAAGCATATCACGTTTACTGCATTGTATATCTGAGGATTTTCCATGATGCCAGCCAGTACCTTGTCTGTATAAATTTTGGAGACCACAAATAATAATGGACCCCAGAGTTTATCTACTGTTTTCAGTAGGTAAGTCAAAGGACAGAGGAAAAACAGTGAAAGACTATTTTATACTTAAGTAAATAAATATACTTTTGCAAGAGAGAGAGTCACATCACAGATAAAGATTTCTGTGTTTTCTTCCTGTTTTCCTTAAATGGACATATAAATTCCAAGTGTGTTTGAGTATACAGCACTTGCTCTTCCCTATACAATATGCAAAGCAACACTGGCAAGTGTTCTATATGCTGTAAACAGGAAAAAAAAAAACCATCTTTCCTCTCCTTTTAAAGAAACTTCATATCTCGCTTATATATTTAGACCAATTATATAGAGTACAGCAAACGTTTATGAGTAATTTTAAAAGAGGAAATGAAATAATCCGAGTCACTGCTATCAAGGAACTCCCGCAGTTTTTTTCTGAGTTTAGAACAAACACTGCTAATCTCACTGAAGGGATGGATTTATTTCTAGAAGCCCTCAATCAAAGATTGTGACTTGCTTGCACAGAATTATTTTAGAAAGCAAAGCATGAATTTTTTTCCTCTTCAATTCCCTACTGGTATTTTTAACGTAATTATTATAAAGGAACGGAGGAAAAGTAAGAACAGAAAATCGAGAAATATATTTATAACAAACTACCTCTTACTTTCACAGTTAACTGCGGATAGACTGTCTTAGTAGGAATTGCCTACTTTTTTTAGACAATCTAAGGAAACACAATTAATTTTCTCTGATTTTTCAAGTACCTTGTATTGCCCAGCGAAAAAAAGTCTCCAACAACTGTCAGGATGCAGGATCTCCTCTATGGCTAGTTTCATACCCAACTGGCTTTCCAGAAAAGGCATCAGAAAGAAGGTCAATACCCCCTTCTCTCAGCATACTTGAATTTAAGGGAAGCTGCTCTGGGGAGTCACTCTTTTAAAAGTAAACTACTTACAGAGAATTAAATTCCATTCTAAATGACACCCCGGGCAACATAAGCACAACCTTCCAGAGCTGAAGACAACATTTTATCACGTATGCTCATACTGCAATGCCATTTCATTAGTACAGCTTTTCTAATGCCATAGTTATGCCAGTGCTTCTAAGTGTCTTGGCATTTCTCAAAGTTAAACAGAGAAAAGGAAAAAAACCCAGGAACACTCATCTCTCTTCTGAAGTGAACACCTACTTATTAATCCAAGCAGTCAATAAAACTATAATAATATTTTGGGATTTCTTATAATATCATCTGAGATAACTGTTGTGAAATGATTGGCCACACTTTTCCTCTAAACGTAATGACATTCAAGCCTTCGTATTTTCTTCTACAGTAGACTTCTACAGTATTTTTAAACAAGAGAGATCAGTATTTTCACATACGTACTTGTTTCTTAAGAACCGTGTGCCAGCCAACTCTTGCTTTACAGTAGATCCCTTTGACAGACAAGCACCTTCTAGAGGGTCTGAAAAAGCTCGAACTAGAGACAAAAGCTGGGAAAAGGACTGATAATTGTTGCAGATCCTGGAGTGAGTGAATCTCTCTCTGATGAACCCTCCCCAAAGCAGAAGAGCTGCACACCAGTATCTGGAGTGGTCATCAAGGAAGCTGCTCGCTCAGGAGAAAGGATGGTTTAACTATGGAATTTATAGTTTTGCTGTAAATTGACAGGATTGCTCCCACAGGCACCTCTGAGGAAAAAACACCAGGGTCCACTGTGACACCAGTTCTTCCTATGGCATGAGAAAAAAGGCCAGAGTCACTAATTTTTAATTTTGGCCCACCATTTTCTCCCTCTCCTCACTCTGCCAAAGGCAAGATTCTAAAGAAATTCTAATGATTTGGAAGAAATCAAGAACAAGAAAAACACACCACCAAAATGCTCAGGTCCTAAAGAAGTCTATTTTAATAAGAAGTATATTATTTTTATTCAGTGTTTGGATTTCAAATACCGGAGCTAAAAGTAGCACTGAGGAAAGCAGGACAAACTCCTGGGTTCCCGCCCCCCAGGCCCTGCTCCAGCAGGGCAAAAGTCATAAAAATAGAGCGGGGAAAGACATATTTAACAAAGTTTGAAGTACCTATGGCACAAGCTTCCTAGACTTGGTCTGCAAACTGCTTGCTGATGGGCTGCAACGTTTGCACAGCAATATAGGAGGAAGGAACTTAAGGTGAGTTCTTGACCCATTGCCTAATGAGGCTAGAGATCCCCGGCATAATTACTAAACCAGCTTTCATTTAGCATTCTTCCATGAAGAGCTGCTTGGTGTCTGCTGACACAGGCCAGCAGTGCACAAGATCCCATTACAATCGTACATGATTAAAGTTAAATGCAGCATCTTCTGCTAACTGCAAAGCAGCAATTCACATGCACCTGACCCTTTACTGAACCTAATGAGTATTTCCATGTTTCTGTAAATAGAACCAATTAAGAGCCAATCATTTAACTTGGTAAATGCAACATTAAATTTGAATATGGGTCAGCAGCAGTAAAGACAGTCTCACCTTACTCAACATATATCATCTAAATATAAACACAGTTATTTGAACTGGCAATATGAGACGTAAACTGGCCTGCAGTAATAAGGCTACGATCCCGTAATGTCACAGGCTAACTTACAGACGACATCACTCACATACTTAACAAGAATTTGTTACTGTAATACAACACAGCCATCTTGACAGATACCCAGAGTCGTCTATTAATCTATATGCTACAGTAAATACAAACACAATTTACTAAAATCAAGTTTACAAAGTTGCAGACTTTAAGAAATGTCAAGACTTCTAAATTGCTATGTTCATCTATAAGCATTTGTAGAAAGATTCCCTAACTTGTAATGCAAAGTATTGTAAATTATTTTTCAATTATGTCTTTTGACTTATGCAGCAGTATCAGAATCATGTTACCTAAGATTTCAATAAGCTTATTTCCTAGTTAAATATATACTTGTTATTTCAGAACTACTGACAAGTTGCACCTCCCCAAATTAACACCTCGATATCCCACTGTGCATTGCATCTCATCTCTGCTTCCATAAGCAAACAAAAATTGCTTAGAAACATAGGAGATATTGCCATGCACAGTATTTGAATAATGCCTATGTGCGCTTTCCAGAATATTACTTCATTCATATACTGCTGAAAATTTGCAGAAACTTAATTGTCCTGTTCCCAGAGGCCATATCCCTAGGAGAATATTAGCTTCAGCCATTATTAAAATGGATTCTAAATATATGCTTCTGTATGGTAACAGTGTATACAGAATTTTTTCTGGTTGGTCTTGTAAAAGACAGGAGCAGGAAAAGTTGGAGCTAGCTGCACAAGACTAACATGAAAAAGGAAAAAAAAAAGTCAGACATATACAGCCTTTAACTACTTCTTTAGAGATTCATAACTTGTCTTATTTCAATTCTTCATAAGTTAAGATTTTCCTCAGTCTCAGAATTGAGCTTTGCCAATTAAACTGATCTAGTGAAGAAAACTAAACAAACGCAGACAAAATTAACCTCTTGTAACAAGGGAATCTTATCAGAAGGTAGCCATTCCTAAGCAGATACTTAAATATCCAGTATGTAATACAGCTAGAAATGTGCAAAACCCCTCTACAATTTACTCTGAGCCAGGACTTGCCACCACAGTCTCAAGACTGTCCTTCCCTCCTCCTCCCCCTGCCCAGCCTCATTTCTAAGCTTTGCTCTTGCTGCATAAGACAGCTCAAATAATCAGTACCGATGGCCAAGCTACATCTGGGGCAAAAGAAAAAAAAAAACCAAACCACCTGCTTTTTTTCTGTGCTGCTTCTTAAAACTTCATATTAAAGGTAAGATAAGAGGTCACAGGAACGGGTCATAAGTGCTACTACAGAACAAGGAAAGCCAACAGCTTCAGGGAACCAGCTTCAGGAACGCTCATACACCTACTTTCAGGCTGACATTTTGCCAGAAGAGTCATGCAAACCTGCCCGTCTCCTCAACAGTGTCCTTCTTTTATGCCCCTTTTTCTTTCCCTCGTCACACCCTTCTGAAATACGCTGGCACCTCCAAACATAGACATTTCGCTACAGAAAACGGTTTTATTGGATGCTTCTCTGCTTTCATGTCAAATGTAACTACAAGCAGATGGGGGCAAAAATCTAAACCAACAGATCCAAATAAGTATTCTCATGGTTTTGCAAACACTAAGCGGCCCATTGATTTGAAAAGCTCCATCTTTTCATTTCTATGTTTTATACGACATTTAAAAATCGCCCCACTCAATTTCTTCAAGTCTTTGAATCTAAGAAAATTCTGTATTTAATATGAAAACTATGATTTTATTAATACTCTGTCTCACACAACACCTTCTACATACACATACAGAGTCATTACTCAGAAGCACAGCATCAAAATCACCTCTTTTCTTAAAGTAAACACCAGATCTAATCCAGAACTGTATTCTATGGCACACACACAAAAATAAATCAGTGTACGGTCAAAAAAAGTTTGCCTGTCCGCAAAGTTAACTACATAAAAGACGATCGTCTTCCACTACACTTCCATTTTTAGCTTGTGGGTTTGAGGAAATGGTGAAGAAAGGCAGGAAAATATCAGAATTACGCTACAATCAGTGTACTGTGTGGTTGTTACCTCCTCGCAACTTTTGCATGAGGGATCTCTAAACAGTGCTGAGTTCTGACCTACGCTAATCAAGTTTCTGAGGCTTTGCCTCATGCATATTCACATGGCTAGTCTACTCTCTGACATTTTAATGTGCACAGCAACAGATAACTTTTCATCAGACCACTCTTACATCCTCTTCCAGTTAAGATAAGACATCACTACTAGCAAGTGGCTTTTGTTGACAGAAGCCAGAAAAAAAACAAAGCTAAACAACTTTTTTTTTCGCTAACCATTATAAATAACTAACTGCCCATGAGATTTTCAGTCTGATGAAATAAAGCAGTTCCTTTATCGCCAGACTAACAATTTTGAACGTTTTCCCTAGGAGGAGCGACAGTCGGGAACCACTTTCCAGCACTGCTCGGGCACTGAGGCCCTGCGATTCCCCGCACACCACAAACTGGCAAAGAGCCACATGTAAAGGGAACAGAAAAGATTTCAAAGGTAATTTGATAGGATTTTTCTTAGAATTTTGTTGACGTTTTACAATGTTGCATTTTGACAAATCTATTGAGAAGCTTTCTTTGGAAGATTTGAAGCAGCATTTCAATAACCAGACATTTCCAAGAAAAGAATGACAATAATTTAATCTTCCTTGCTGGGTTTGGGAGCCTTTGAATCCTTTGCTTGACTTGCTATCATTCCATATTATGCTTCTCACTTATATTCTTCTAAATATGCTGTCCTCAGCTAAAGCTATAAGCAGCATAGAGACTTAAAAGCATTCTTTGAAAGACGTATATGCATTTTCGTAATAAAAAATTTGAGGACCCCCTTTGCAAGTGCTCTGCAGGGAGTAGATGGCTTTAGTTCTTTGGTTTAATGACAGTTATTCCAAGTTGAAGAATGCAGAAGACACTAAATTTCATGTCCTGGACTACTGTAATGAAGGCTTTTGTAATGAAGACTACTGTAATTTAATGAACATTTTGCAGTGAGGTTTACAAACAACCTCGATGGATTAATACATTCAGACACACTCACTCTAGAGAGTCTGAAGCAGCAGTAAGAACTTTCCTCTTTTGACTTTTGTCACATCTTACTTTCTAACATAAATACATAAAAAATATATTTATATATGTGTATATACACACATAGATACACATATATAAATACGCACACACACCCTCCACAGTTGAGCAAGCATTTAGAGATCTCACTTCCCCTGCGATGGTCCAATTCCATTTTCCCTCCCCACCATTGTCACTACTGCTGTTCTTCTTCCTCGTCTTTCTAGCCATCAGCAGATAAAACTCCAGCAAAATTTAGCTTGAACCTGACCTTTGACCCATTTTTGCACTCTGTTGCATCTGTCACACATGCTGAATCTTCCTTTGCTGTGAAGAACAGAAATACATACTTTATGCTCCACAAGCAAGCGTAGGATGAAACATACGGAAAGCAGCTAATTTCTAAGGCCTTGTTATGAACTATTAAATGTCTAGGGTTACAGCACAACATGCACACTTAAGTACCCTGTAACAACTGTAAAAGAAACATGTCAACTCAATCATCCCACTCAATCTGTCATCTCTGAAGTTACAGAATGAAACCCCAGAGTGAGAAGGTAAGCAGTCAGAGGTGGTCCCACCTTAAATAAGGAAAAGAAAATTTAAGGCAATTAAAAACTACCATTAATTATCTGCCCTATGTCTCTGTCAGAGACAAGTACATCAGTATCAGACCACTACACAATAGCACACGAGACTGCAAATCCACTGGAACCGGTTTTGCCCCAAACTGGATTAAAATGGGGCAACTAAACCAGGAAATCTTTAACTGCCTCTGTGCAGCTTGCCACACTGAACAGCGCAGCTGGGCTGATGCTTCCAAACAGGCAGCACAGACATTCCCTCATTG
The DNA here is from genome assembly GCA_008658365.1 of Alca torda. Classification (NCBI taxonomy): domain Eukaryota; kingdom Metazoa; phylum Chordata; class Aves; order Charadriiformes; family Alcidae; genus Alca; species Alca torda. Next base: position 49,236,164 of record CM018080.1, read on the forward strand.
CTTAGTAACACAGTGCTATGTTCCTGACTGCCAAAGAAATAAAATCTAAATACTCAGAAGTGTTTTATCTTTACATAATCAGGTTATCCTTGAACTTGCAAGCAGAAATACAAATCCCGGTGAAGCACAAAATCCCTGTAAGAATAACTTGTATTCAGTTGGGTAATACCTACAGGCCTCAATAACCTATGAAGAGACTCTGAATTCAGACTGAGAAGTTTTATAGTCCACTCGTACAAGGAGAAAGAAGAATTTCTAGGGTGAAGGGGGAAGACAGTGAGAATTAAATGTACACTACTGGGTAGAAACATATGCTATTTAGCTGTCAATTACTCTGAACTTATCTAGACTTTGCATAGTAAGTTTAAGACTGCTCTGTGACTTCTACCTCATTTTAGACCACGCAGAAAACAATACTCTTGCAACACGCGACCCTGTGAAGAAGGCATATTAACTTTTATTAATATTCCATTCAAACTGGAAACATAACAAAGATGAGTCTGAACATGAACAGAACAACAACAAAGCTGCAATAGTTTGCTCAGGTAAAGTGGTAGCCAGTTACCCAGTAGAAATGACCAAACTAATGATGTCTGATCAAGATTAGATCAGGCTTGATATGACAGATTTCAATGTTTAAGTATAAAACTTGAAATCAGAAGCAAAAAGCCCCCTATCATGCCTAGGCAGAAGACATCTAGGCATTGCTCGCTCTCATTTTTTTTTGTTAAGCTGAGCCTACAAAACATTACAGGGTAGAAAAGACACATATTTTACAATTTTCTAATAAATTATATTTACATTAAGTAAAATTAATAATACTAATGCTTTCTGCAAAATTGATGTCTTTATGTTTCAACTGTTATATATCCTTATGAGGTCAAATAAAACAGACAGAAGAGTTGAGCTCTGGGAAAAGATTCAATTAAATTACTGGGATTCCTTGGAGATATAAGCAAATTTAGTTAAAGTTGATCAAGTCTAACATTGCATTTTCATGGAAAGAACATGACAAATTCAACAGACATCCTCATAGATTTAAAAACCAACACACAACCAAAACACACAACGCTGAGTGGGAGTCCACCAGTACCAGACATTGCCAAAAAGCCCACACAGATGCTGTATGAGAGAAACGGGCAGATTTACGTCATATGTAAGAACTCCCCATGTACTCCCTCCCCACTTTAAGTATCGCCCAGGTTTAGGAAGCATCCTTTTGTCTTGGCTACGAGTTAGTTCTCGTATTTCCTCAACGTCTCTATAGAGATTGATTCACGCTTATTTAACGTTCACTAGAGGACTCTGTTGGTGGAAAACAGTCACTCTCTTCCAAGACTAATGTTAGAAACAATCCTTGACCAGTTGTCAGTGAATGCTATTTAAGTCTCTCCTAAATTGTGTTTGCTGACTTTGACACTCCTCTTACATAACAAAAAGTCCGTATGTACATTAAACCCAAGCTTAAACACAGGAGACCAAAGCAAACATTTAGACACAGTAAATTCTAATAAACCTACAGCATACAAACTGCCACTTTCCTCAACACACTGACAGAGCTTACAATGTTAATGAGTTTTCTAAACTGAAGTGGCACTGCCACCTTAAGACACAAGGCCAGCATTGCAATTTTCACTATAAGACTAGTATTAAAAAAAAAAACCATTTTTCAAAATTTATTTCACTTTCTGAATTCTTTAAAAAAAAGATATTCAGGTAAGAAAAACTCAAAAATAAAACTGTGCAAGAAATGCACTGCTTTAAGTCATTTCATCATGTTTTTACTATTTTTCTCAATTAAGTAGCAATTTAGCTTAGGTTGAACATTTTAACATTCAGTAAAAGGCATCATAGTAAATCAAGGTTCTCCAATTCTGTCCCCAGCAACTGCACTACTTTTGTAACTCTTTAACTTTCAGCAATAGTATCTAGCCACAGTTATTATGACATTTACATATGGAAGGACTTTTAAATACACACATCAAAAAATTCAATTGGGTGACCGTGCAGTTAGAATATTAATTGAGGTAAAAGTCTTGTCACCCTAGCACAAACTCTGAATAAAGGAGCCAAGCCATCCTCTTATCTAAAAATGTGGTACTCCATCACTGCTGATATGCACAGCAAAAAATTCTTTAACTTTGGACAAGTTATGAATTAACTTTTTAGAAACTATTTCCACATTATTATACTGCAAAGAGCAATCTTACCTTTAGTAGAATACGCTTCAGCAATCATCCGTAGCCTATACGGTGGCACTGCAGCTAGCTGCAAGTCATCAACTCCAACTCTGGCATAAGTGTTCAGAGCTTCTTTGTAATCACCTTCCACATAGTTTAATTTGGCCATAATTAGGTTAGCTTCTTGGAGGAATTCTGGCTAGAAGGAAGAGGAATAAGAAAGGGTTTTTTTCCTGAGAAAATACCCCTAATTCTTTCTGATAATTATTTGGTCCGTTTTCTATATATATTCACTGTAGAAACCCTCAGGATATTACTTGTAACAGAGCAATTAAACCAACAAAATTCTGTCTCCATGTAACATGTGGGAAGTTTACAAATTGTGAATCCACAAAGCCTCACTCCACCAAGCTACTGAAAAGCACTACCAGTCATTTCATATATTCACATATTTATTTACACACGCACCAGAAATACCTCTCAGTCAGAACCTAGCTTTGCCAGGTGACAAAACTATTTAAAGGCAGCCTATCATTATAACCCCTACAATGATTTTTTTCTAACACCACAAGCACAGCTGAAAATAACATAGCATCAAAACTTAATGATGTATGTTCCACAGCCTACATATTTAATTCACACAATTTCAAAGTACCAGGGCAGAAGAAATGACTTGAAAAAAGGATTCATGGAAGAATGAATAAGGAAAAGGAAGAGAAATCAATACTCCCACAAATCACAGGAAACAAAACGTTTCAGATGACCGTAAAACAAGGTCCTTTTGATCTTTCAAACGATGGGCACTGAGTACAGAAAAGATATGCTGATGTAGTAGCTACAATAATAGTCAAGTAAAAGAAGGGCTAGACTGGTTAAGAACATCAAAAGGTTATGAGAAAAAATGCTCTCAAGTATTAACCTCACTTTCGACACCCCCAAACAGAACTTAAAGAATCTTTCCTGAATACTTGAGACTTCTACAGAAATTTGTTAAGTATTTTGCATTTTTTAACAATTCTATTTAATGCACTACAGAGAACCATATAGCTATGTACTTCAAGAAAAATTTCCACAAAACAGGTTGCAAGTACTTTATTTAAGCATCCCAGAAGTCAACGACAATTCTTATTCTTTTAATGAAAGAAGATTTGAGAAATTTATTTGAATAAAAATCTACAAAGAAAAAGCCATGAAGTAGCACAGTGCTGATGACGGTCTAGGAATAGCAATGATAATAAAACACCACACAAGCACTTTCCACATTTTTCTCCATGATCAGCAAGGGTACTCCAGTCAATTTCAGCTTTTCTAATTCTTGCTCTGACTGACTGACGTACCTTCAGGTTTCCCCTATCAAGCGCTGCTGTGAGGTGTTTCTTGACCTCAGTCAGCTTTGGCCGGGGGCCCCGTGGACTACTACTCTGTTTAAGAGCATTTTCCTTCAAAAATTGTTCTAGTTTGGACTCCCCAAGAAGAAGTTCTGCCATGTCATCTGTAAAAAAAAGCAAACACATGAAATATTAGAAATCATTTTATTTCACTAACATTTCAGTGGAGGCAGCCATTGCCTGAATTTTAAATAGAAACTAACCAAAACAGTGTCAAGTTTTTTGATTTAATACAAGTCATCTGGTACTTTGTTTTACTTTCTAATTTATCTTTTACCTGCCTGATTCACTGTAGAATCAAGTCTCCTGTGTTCTAAGCTATAACTAATCAGAACATTAACCTGAAGTCAGTATTCTCCCCTTCCTCCTTAAAAAGCAACACTTGATTCAAAAGCCTCATGTAGCTTTCTGAACATGACAAGATACACTTCAGATTTTCACTTTACCAAAAAAAAAAAAAAGTGTGTGTTTCACAAAGTGCCTATTGTAGTTTCAAATATCAATACTGATATTGGACTAATTCATACAACTAGTTTTAAGTTACACGTCCCTCATGATGTCTTTGATCACCGCATGTAGATATCGCTCTAACCTTGTTAAGACTCCAGCCATCCCAGGTCACCAGTGTGAAAGTCCTTTTCTCATCTTTCTCCCCCTGCCTTAGGAGGCTTACTATGACTTCTCACACAGGAAGGTAGAATGTAATACCAGGCTGCCCAGCAAAGCTGCAGCTAGCACATTTGCCAAAATTCAATAAATTAGTCATCCTCTACCTTCCCCTTACCCAGGACCACTAAGCTTATTTTACTGAAATGTGTTGAATAGTTCCTCTAGCGAGAAAAGAGCTGTAAAGTCATCGCCTCACTCTCTGGCCAGGACTTGAAAAGACCAGATCATGTCTTGCAAACAATGTCTGAATTACCCAAATTTGAACTAACAATAAATAAAATAGATTTTAAAAAAGGAGAAAGGGAAAAAGCTAACAATCAGAAAAGTGCTCACTGCCCTATAACCTTTAGCACTGTCCTTAGAAGTTATGGGAAGGGACATAAAGACCAGGACATGCAGAACTCAGTGTTACCGCAGAAGAAAAGCTTTTCCTCAGGAAGTATAAATGCATCAGCATTATCTCACCCTTTAAGTACAGCAAATTTCAGTCTTGTGTCAGTTGGACTAGTATATGACCCATGTACAATGCCATTATACAGTAAGCTATAAGGACAAGTGCTGTCCTGTAATATGTCCTCTCAAGTAGAAAGCCAAAAACCTAGAATTTTTTTTTTCCTTAAAACCTCCACCTAACTGCTGATTCTTAAACCACAAGAGAGAGTTTAAGAGACCAGACAAACAGCAAAAACATCAAGGCAGTGCTTATTTTTCCATTTATGCTTTTTATTTGGTGTTCTGGGAAAGATATCCATGGTAACCTGGACATTTATTTGTTCTCAACTACCATTCACTCACGTATTACTGTTTAAACACTACTGCAGAAGGGAAAGATCTTAGCATCCAGATGAAGAGAAGCCATGCCACAGATACAGCCAGGTTACCAGTCTGCTTAGTTTTCTGCCTTTCAGACCATAGCCGTCAAATTCATCAATCTCAAATTTGCAATAACAGTTCCATTCCTTTGCCCACCAAAGTTTCTCCTGATACTTCAGCTATCCTCATCTCATGTCTAAATCAGACAACACTGAATAATCTGAAGTGTCACTTTCTACACACACTTTCTTAAGAGCACCTTTATGCCTCTTCACGTGTGTTCTGTTGTGCCTTAACTGTGCACCTTCTGCTCAATTTATCCTTGTGAGAACAATGCACTCTGGATACAGTTTTGATACACGCAAGCCAAAAATGTCAGTTCGTTGAAAGATAAGGAAGGGGAAAACAAACTATCTCCCCGCTGCACCATTATTTCAGAGACATCTGAAAAAACAATGACACTCATCATCTTTCAAATATATATTAAAGGCATACAATTCCCAATTAAAAAAAAAAAAGTACTACCACTCAATAACACAGCTACGGTATAACAATGAAATCTTATTACTCACTAATTGCCAACCAAAATCATGTTTTTATTTACCTATCCAATGCTCATTGGATGAAAGGCACTGTTTGACATGCATCAGTAAGTCCATCATAGAATTTGCACACCCCTTAACAAAGAAGTTGGTCAGTTTATAAAACGTGACTGAAATGTTTTCATCTGAAGCACCTTATGTATAGTTTAACAAAACAAATAAGGGAAGTTTTGACAAATATAAAGGCTCAAAGCTTGTACACTATAGTATTTTAGCTACAGCTTAGGGTACACCGCATTGAAGATCAGCTAATCTCCTTGCACACCAGAAATTTAATGTTTCTGAACAGAACTAGAATGAGAAGGTTCTACAGTAAACAAGAATTATTTTGGTAATGCACAAGAAACCCATTGTTAGCTGCAACAGGAAACAAGTGAGTTAAAGAGGACTTTAGCACTTGGTCTATCGGGACCGAGCACATTTAGGACTTAACACAGCTTGCAAAGTCTTTCCTGTGTTTAGAAAACAACGAGAAAAAAAATTTCTTTACCACAGCGTGAGTTTTACCCATACATTATATCAGAGTGGAAAGCAGGGAAAGGGGCAGTAGATGCTCTCAGCATAAGCACCTGGAGGGACCAACACCAGGCTTTGAAATCTCTTGTCCACAGCCTCCATAGCTCCAACACCCCATAGCAGCCGCAGCAGCCACCACCTCTGACAGCCACGGTCAGGTCAACTGGATCTGCTAGGAAATGACCCAAGCCAGAGGTCATAGGCCAGGACTCTGGCAGGCTCGGGGCCTGCCTGAAGACTGGGTTGAGGTTGACCAAAGGCAAACAACTACAGTTTGCCTCCTGGAGAAGAGCAAGACAGCCAGCTAGAAACATGCCCTTTTATTGCACCCAGATCATCATCCTGGACCACACTACTCATCTATAATTTGCACAATTGCCATTTTTAATTTCATAAGCTCTCAAAACTCCTATCATTTGAAGTTTCTTCTAATATATTATACCTGAAATTTTAAATCATCTGACAAAATACAAGTAGAGAAGGACCTAGTTTGTTCTCACACAGTCACAATATTATCAATATAATTCCAGGAATTTTTGAAGCAATTTACACTAATTTTGCTACTTTTTCATTGAAGTCTGTTCAGCAAAAATACAAAATAAAAAGATATTTCAATATACTAAGTGAAGAAAAAGAAATAAGACATATACTTCAACATTAGGGCACGCAACCCAGTTTTGAGCGTTTCCACAGATTACAAAACCCCTCCGGAACTTTTCCAACATTTCACTGCTCTCATTGTGGAAATGTTTTCCTCACAAGCCACTCAACATTTCCCTTGTTGCAATTTTTGTCCATTGCTTATGATACTTTCACTGTGCATTTCTGAGAAGAGGCTACCTCCATACTCGAGGGCTGGAGAGTGGGAGATGGCAGCAGTAGGATGCCCTCTCAGCCTCCCCTATTGAGATTTAACAAACACATCTCTCTCAACTGGTTCTCTTAGGTCACATGCTTTCATCCCCTTACCATCTTGGTGGCCCTCCACAGGGCTGACTCTATTATACCAATGTCTTTCTCATGCTGGGGAGCCCAAACCTAGATACAATATTCCAGATGTGGTCTCACAAGTGATAAACAGTAGGGAATAATAATTTCTCTCAAACTGCTGACTACAGTCTTGCTAATACAGCACAGTGTGCGGTCGGTCCTCATTGCCACAAGGGTTTGCTGCCACCTCACATTCCCTTTGTTGTCCACCAGGACCTTCAGATCCTTTTCTGCAAAGCTGCTTTTTAGCCAGCTGATCGCCAGAGTATACTGTTATAGTTATTCCTTCTCAAATACAGGACCCTGGCATTTGCATTCGCTGAACTTCATGATTTTTGCCTTTAGTCCATTTCTCCAGCCTGTTGAGATCCCTCTACACAACAGTATCAACCCTCAAGAGGCCCCACTTCTAATACACTACAGATTGGATTTTTTTATTTCTTTTTTAAAAACCTGTGATCAAACCTCTGAGCCCAGACAGTTTTCCACCTACCTCCTAAGTCCACCCGTCTTTTCAACTGAACTACAAGGTATGCTATGGGGAACTGTGTCTAAAGACTAGACAAAGTTGAAGCCAACAATATCCACTGTCCCACTTTATCCATACAGTCAGTCACTTCTCAACATCAAAAGCTATCTGGTTGGTTAGTCCTTGATGAACCCATGTCCATTGATCCCAAACACCTCCTTATCCTTCCAACAAGTTTCCAGGCCATGCTTCCTAATCTTCCCAGGGCCTGAAGTCAACCCTGATCAACTTCCAGTCCCTGGATCCTCCTTCTTGACCTTCTTGCAAATGGCCATATTTGCCTTTTTCCCGTTGCCAGGAATCACCCTCGATCACCAAGACCTTGAAAAAAAAAAAAAAAGTGTCCTCACAAGGACACTGACCAGCTCTTTCAGCACTCTGACACAACCCACCTGGGTATCATAGACCTGCATATATCCCCTTTGCCTAACAGTCATCCTCTGTCAGAGCATAATGCTTCACTCTACAAGACTTTTCCATCAAATGAAGTCATTTTCCATCAATATCAACAGATCTTCTGCAAGCGCTGATACAGTATACTAAAAAGCACAAATGGTACAGACAATTGTCACTTGCTTCAATAAACCACATTTTTCAAGAGAAGCAATATGTTAAAATTAGATCTTTTTTTATTGTTAAAGATACTGAGTATCTATTTTGTTAGTTTATTTTCTGCATGTTCTTTCTTTTCCTTCAAACAGAAATCTTAGCATAATTGATAAAGATGAACAGCTTGCAAAGCTTCAGTTTCAAGCTGCAAACTAAGCAAGGTATTACACTGACAAAATCTAAACCTGACATTTTGGACCAAATCCCCTTTGTTACAGCCTTATTCCAAATTCCGCATTTCATTAGCAAAGCCACAATATTATAAACAGAGAAGCCAGATATTAGGACTAACACTACCCTGCTCAAAGACAGCTTTAGCACAGCACTTTGTAGGACTACACTTTCTGCAATTGTTCCATCTCTCCAGAAATCAAAGAGTGTAAACTGCACGCACAGAAAGGACAGCTGGTTTTGTACACCAATGCAAGACGGGTTAGTTTTTGGTGTAAGGAGTTTAACATGCTGTGTGAAAGGGTCTCAGAGATCAGAGGCCCGCTCCAAACTTACAAAGCTGTGCTTCAGAACACATTCACAGGATGCAAACCTTTGCCTTGCAAAGAATAGGTTGCTGAGGGGTTCCTTCAGCACAGGCATTTTTCTAATAGTATTCAGAAGACTCCAGAGAATGTTCAGAGTACACATTTTTTGTTTACAAGCCTCTTTAAAAAGGTGATTAAAAAAAAAAGTGGGCCATGAAAATAAAACATGAGGTAAGCATAGTAATGTCCTACTTGGGAGAACAATGAAGATTCATTTTGCTAATTGTATTTTTAAAGCTAAGTGGGGACTTAAAAACTGGTTAAATGTCAAACTGTTTAAGTCTTAAGAGATGTGCAAGTACATACTTCCTCCCTGATCTGTACTCATCAAAAGCAAAGTATTTCATTTAACAAGCAATATTCCTCTTTTCTTTATTCAGTTTAACGCTTCACTGAGCAAACTTCATTTCCAAAGAATGTTGAGGAAACACGAACGTAAAACACAGAGTGTCGCTTGGATTACTTGCTAAAACCATTGCTTTGGTTCAGAAGCTGAAATATCATCAAGGCTGTTTGCAGTGGAAAGAGTGAGGTCTACCACTGACATTCTTCAACACTTCAAATAGCAAAACTTCAAACGTGCCAAAGAAGAAAGTACCACACACGCCTTCCCTCTCACATGCATTCCTTTAAGCAGTTCTCAAAAATTCTTGTGGCCCACACTCCTGTAACAAGCATTTCTTTAATTAAATACAGAAGATCTACCTTTATGGAGAGACAGTTAAAAACCACAGCTAGACTGTGCACCAGCTGCCAGAGGTGTTTTGTTTATAAAAACTGCAAAATTGTCATGGAAGCATGTGAAACACCTAGTTTGAATGGCTACAACAGATTAGTGGATACCTTGAAGAACAGGTTAAACTAAGGAAAAAGAAAATAAACTTTACACTGTCAGGTGTGAAAATGCTTTGCCTGAGGCATGAGGATTCTTAAAATGAAGTGCTGAAACTATCCCTATTACTATAGGGGGGAAAAAATCATTTTGCCTGTAACTAAAGAACAGTACTGGCACATGCGAGAGCAGAGTGTGGCCATACTCCCCTCCATACTGCAGGTGCTCAACAGCTGCACCACAGAAAGAGGAAGACCAGCTCTAGAAGCTCCAATTCTCACCCGTTTGTGGGGACACAGTAGAACAAGACAGGCACTAGCACTCTGCAGAAAGTCTGTAAGATTATTCCTCTCTTGTACACAGCAGAATTTCTCACAATGGGGAACATAAGAGGAGAGAAACAAGAAGCCGCTTCTGGAAAATTTAATTTAGCCGCCGTCTCTTTCCTCTCTCATCCTCCCCCTACACCCAAAGATAAGTTTCTTCTCTCTGACGATGACTTAAAAACATATGATATTGTCTCTAAAGACAGGACATAAGCAAGAGCAAAGCCTTAAATTCATGCTGGCACATAGTCTGAAACTATCCAGACACCTTAAGATGCAAATCAAAGTAGTCTATAGCATCCAGATATTTTGTTCCCATCACTGATGCAAGTTAGAGGAGCTAATGATGCATCCACTAGCTAGGGACAGTCACAGTGCAGCAACACATACTGCACATGCTTTCCTTCAGAGGAAAGGTGGGAGAAGAGAAAACAATAGCTGCAACTTACACACAGATCAGATTAAGCAGCAAAACAAAAGCTGTTCTTCTAGGTCACTCATACACAGCACAACTCACCCTTTCCCTGTACCATTGCTATATCTCATGAGACACAGCACGGTAAGAGAAGCAGTTACTGTCAGACCGGCTTCCATCACAGAAGAGCTGCACTCCCTCAGCTGCTGGTGACTAACACTAGAAGACAACAGGTCACAGAATGCAAACCATAAAAATTACTGCAAAGCAAGATTTTCTTATTTACCGAGTCACTCATCTGCTAAGTCAGTTGGTCTGGGCCAGACATTGGCAATAAATTTTTAAATCAAATTATGACTGAGAGAGTGCTTTATTAACAAAGCATTGGCTCTAGGCATGTCAACCATTCAGTGCCAGTAAGATTGAGCCTTAATGGTGCTTATAACAAAATTCCAATTATATGGACGTTTCTGCAAGAAACCATTTATGAAACCATAGCTCTAGCAGAGTTTTTAATCAATTTTAGCTATCCCTTAAGACATCCTGAAATAATGTAAGTAATGTTTGAGAAGAAATTGTTTTTCTTTTTCTTCCAGCACAGTATGAGTGATCTAGATTATATTCTTCTATGAGACACTTCATAAAGACAGAGTTAAACTGTGTAGTTTTTAGATACCTTGAAGTCTAGTGTTCTTCCAGTCAGTCTAAATAGACGTTTCAGAAGAAAAAAAAAAAAGAAAACTGTCAGTGAACAGTTTCAATACCATGAAAACCAGATGCCCACTTTCAGAAAATTGAGATAGTTATGGATCAATATAAAATTCTTAATCAAAGGAGTCCCTCTTATTCATCCATTCCTCCACTGAAAGTTCATCAAAAACAATTACTTAGTAGAGTAAGGGGTCATTTGATGACTTATATTACAACTGCAATGCAGAACCATTTCCTAACTGGAGAAGGACAGTCTAGCTTGTGCAACATCACAGTATCACTGAAATAATCCACCTGCCTAATAGGATGTTCTCTGCCATAATCAAAGACAAGACTGAGCACACCCTGGAACTGCAAGAAAAAATGAAGGGCGCTTTAGGTGAAGTAACACGTTCCTGTTAGCACTGGAAGCAAAAAACCCAGACGCTTCTACACAGGCTAGCTGTTTTCTTTCAGCTTAGAGAAAAGCTAAAACACACTCATACAAAATGTCTTGAGAAGAACCTTTTGCAGACACGATTATTCCTCTTTGCAATATGGATCAACCCTAACCATCTTCAAAATGAGAATAAAGGCTGGCATAAATACGGGGTGGGGGAGAAACCACACATGATGACGTGTCTTTGTAAAATAGCATCTAAAAATATCACGACAGCTGCTTTGCTACTTGATTTCTAACATCTCCTTTTTGAAGCAAAATTGTTACCACACTATTGGGATCTGAAGCAGTTATTCACAGAAAAACAGAGAATTAAAACAGATGATTAATCTTCATTTATTATGGGTCAAGAATGATGAAGAATACTTACTACTATTAGCTTTTAGCATTTCATATATATTTAGTATTTAGCTTTTTAGTATTTTGTTTCACTCTCTTTTGAATTACACAGCTGCAAGAAAAATGTGCAGAATTAGGATAAAATCTCCTACCACAAAGATTTAAACAAAGAGGCTCAACCTCAGACTCAAGCCGTGAGGATCTGAATCTGAATGGGAAGTATTTAGGCAGAGGAAATATCAAGCAAACTAGCTACAGAATCTGAGGTGACTGGCCAAACAAACTTTAATCTTTCCTTGTAAGCAAGCAGAAAGAAGCATGTTGTATCACTTTACCCACTCTCCACCAAAATCTTCAGTATTTCAGCTAACATATTTCAGACCCTTAAAAAGCACAATTGTCCAAATGCATTGAAGTTGAAAAATCACGGTTATCATCAGTTCCAAATGAAGATACTGCATGAAGTGAGATCAATTAGATGAAGTATGGAGTTGTGAGAACAGAAGATGCTGCTGCTTCACCTGCCCTGTACTGGATTTCAGAGAGAGAAAGAAATAAAAAATTCAAGTCTTAACTCAGGGCTAAAAATAAAAAAACTAAAACCAAAACAAAACACACACAAAAAAAAAACCAAGAGGGGAGGAAAGAGTCAAGGGCTAAAGAGGACAAGTATGAGATTTCCAGTATCCCAATGGGACCATAAGTTGATGTGCAGGATTCCCCCAAGTCGAGACTTGCCTTGTAATCTCTGCTGTGGTGCTTCACATCTTCTTGGGAGTGAGAAAGGAAACTCCTCCTACTCAATCCCTAAAACTCTTACTCTTTCTAAAGGTAAAACTGAAGGCTCAGAGTACCTGAAGGGCTGCATATTGCGTTAGTTTGAGAGAATTCTTCCTCAGACTTCCTAAAACATGTTGAGTTACTGTTATGCTTAAATCTAAAAAACAAACTGAGGGAATTTTATCCAGGAGTGGGATGCACCAAGAAGGATCCCAAAGGGGTCAACTGCTTCATACAGTACCTGGACAAATATTTCAGACTGAAGTTTCTGTAAAAACAGCTGAAGAGAAGAAAAATCTTACATTATCCCACAGAACATTTATTACGAAGGCCATTTTGAAATGGAGCTTTCTTCCAGAGGAAGATCTGGAAATCCTGGATCCAGAGCTGATTTCATATTCATCTGGCAGAAACAGCATGAAACACGTGTTTTCTAACTGGGAACAAGTTGATCACACACTTAAAACAAAGACATTTGCTTTGTTCGTGATGCACGTTAACAATCATTAAGAGCATTGGCTGTACCTGAAGAGGAACATTAACAGAAGTTTCCAAGTTCTCATTCAAGTAACTCTGACCAGAAGTTACTTAAATTAAAATGAATGCTAAAACTAATCTCAGATTTATAGATGGTTTACATAAAAGAAAAGAAAAACAATATATGGATATACAGGTGTCACTTCTGATTCCATCACTGACTACTAAGCAGCAAGAATTCACAACATCACAGGATGGCTGAGGTTGGAAGGGACCTCTGGAGATCTAGTCCAACACCTCTGCTCCAAGCAAGATCAACTAGAGCAGGTTGCCCAGGATCTTGTCCAGTCAGGTCTCTGGGGACAGTAGAAGAGCAGCTAAAGAACATATGCAGTCCAACAGGCACCATTGGCAGAAAGGCTGTAGACTGATGCAGATGATACACATGTAAAACCAGAAGCAGAAAATACAGAGTCAGCTGCTCAAAGAAACTTAATTCTACTTATTAATGCCTATAATTATACAGTCATTCACTCCTCTGCCTCTTAGGTACACAGAGGGCATGGCACCCTTTTACTGTGCAGCTATGCAATATCTAGGCCACCTTCCTGCTTGACAGCCAAAACTTGCTTTGAACAAAAATATTACAGGTTTACCAGACTACTTATGCATATGCAAATTTACTTCCAAAGTACCACTACTACAGAAATTTATTTTATGAGAGCACATATTAAGAAGAACAGAAAACTGCAGTAACTGTTTCAAATTATATTATTTTTTTATGGCTTTTTTTTTTTTAATATTCAAGCTCCCAAATTTTATGAAATATTAAGACCATCAGAACAGTAAGTAATCAAGCCGGGACTGCCACAATGTATGACCTGGATTATTGATAAGTTTATGTTTGCATTAAACTTGGCCCATTCAATCAAATGCAACATGAAAACAAGAAGTAAGAATGCAGGCCATATCCAAGACTGGGAAACACAGCGTGGGAAACAGGATCACCATCATTTTTGGGTGTTTAACTGGGAACAGCTCTAGTAACCACACTGAGGGAGAATGATCAAAATTTAGCTTCTTTCCATTTATGTTGTGTTTAATTTACAAAGATGATTAAAGAGTGACTTGGAGAACAGGAAAAGCAGATGCTGTGACAGCTAGGAATTCTTTTCAATCTTGCTTCTTGCCATGATTTGTTTTGCAAAGGACAAACCAGTTTTCCTGTCACTACTAACAACAACAACAAAAAGACAAGAAACTACTTAGATGGAAGGCAAAACCAAACCACTTCATGGGGACAGTGGCTCTTGTCCACGCTCTACCAAACAGCTACATTGCAGCACAGTGCAAATTTCACACATGATGACAATGGAATTCAATTTTTGTTCTCCCAAAAAGGTAGAGAAAATGGTTGACAAAAAAGAAGAAATAGGAGGCTGAAGACATCCTGACTCTGCCCAACTTTTTATACATCAGTTACACTTCCTTACTCCTAAACCTCACCATCTAGAGATTTTGGGTTGCACCTTCACTCCCTGGACATCCCTCTGTGTTAATCACTGATTGTCAGGTCAGAAGACGGGACATTTTTCATTTGTTGGATGATCCAAAGTTCAGATGAAAGCACACACAAGCTTCTGTTCCCCAAAAGAAGAGATCTTGCAATTCCCTACCATTTCCAAAAGCCACTCACTCACAAAAACCTGCCTCTTGTCCTCTTCCCTGCTTCCCCCCATGAAACCTCAAGTAAATTCTTGAAAGACAGCAGGCTACACCTGTCACTCTCAGAGATTATTGTCTCAGATACATAACCACCAGTTTTAAGTCAAAAAGCATCTTTCAGCAACTTTGGGTGTTTTTTTTGATTGGTTGGGTTTTTTTGTTTGCTTTTGTTTTTTCAAATTCTATCAGCTGTTCTAAAAGCAGTAGATCCCCTACTTCTGCTTCTCCTTAAACCTCTCTCTAAAGCAATCACATTGGAGCCTTGATTAATGCACAATGTTTTCTCCCCATTAAGGTAAAGAGACTGCAATTAAATGGTAAAAAGGAAAACAGAAGTGTGACTGGAAGCTGAGCCCAGGCAAACCTGAATTTGAAATAAGGCACACTTGAAAGATAAGCAACAACTTGTTCACATAATTAACTGCAGAAAAAATAGGGGAGAGTCTGGAAGCCGTTGGTGTTTTCATATCTTGCTTGCCTTTGCAAAAGGAAGGACAAGTCTTCCATGAAACCTGGCAACACCCTCCACCTCAGAACTCTGCATAAGTACCTAAGAGGTGTCAGCTCCCCAAGGAGCCATCTGCACCAGGGGTCCAGCACCAACTAAACCCAAGGCTGAAAAGACTAATCCTTTATTCTAATAAAGGGTAAGCTCTAATTCATATAGCCAAGGAAGTAACCAAAACTGAACAACATACACAATTTCAGATTAAACGCTTAAACAGGGAACTTGACAGCAGAAGAGCAGCATCTACCAAACACCGTAACACATAAGTCCTCTTGTATTTCCTCCTTTGTTTCAGTGCATCTTAAACATTCAGATATTTTCATTATCAAAGAAACAACTACTAAGTATCTGCTAGAGTAGATCCTGACCCTCTCTTCTTTTCTAGACAATACAAGCACACGTTTCAAAGATCTTGCTTTGTTTTATGGCCCTTTACATGTTACACATCACAAACATTAGCTGCAGAGCAGCTGTATCAAAACTCAAGTTGTTGATTAATCACTGCTAATATGTCATCTCTACAGAATACTATTATGGGTGACAAACTTATTAACAGAGTGCTTAAGGTAAGCAGCCTTCTCCCTACTACAACATTACAGATTTTACAGATTATTTTTTTTTATGTCATAATTCCACAGGCAGTGATCAAAATAATTATAAAGACAGCACAAATGATTTGATGAAATATTTGATTCTGGCCTTAAGATTTATGGTTCTGTCTCCAGAGGCTGGTCCATTCTGTGAGGTGAATAAACCAAGATGTTGGAAAAGAACAGCATACACACTATAAAGCTGTGGCAAAATCTGCAAAATGGAGATTTAAAATTACTTTAAAACTACATTAAAAAACGCATCCCCTTTTATGCATTCACTTCTCTTGAAGATAATATGAGATTATAGTACAGGATTTCTGTTTATGCATACAGATTTTGAGTGGAATCACACCAATCACAAATAGACCACCAGCAGGGTGGGAACTTGCAGAAACTCACCAAACGTCTCCTGAAGCACCAGAGCAACTGGTAACATCTCTGATCAGAGCAGCCTGCTGATAACTGCCACAATCCATTCTGCCACCCATTTGCTGACACCAGAGAAATGCCCAGCTTCAGCACCCTTCCTCCGGAGCCTGCAGCAGAGATCAAATGCTCTCCAATGATTAAAGGTCTTGCTACCAACAAACATAGCATTATTAGCCAGACATTCTCACTCTCCAATTTATCTCAACACCCTGCCACTTTGCTTTTTACAAAGTTATTGTCTCCAGTCGCTCCTTACCAGATCACCAATTAAATGGTGTTCAGCGCAGAGAAAACTGCAGAGAATCTAACCATCAAATTCTAAAATTTGATTATTTACAAGACATATACACAGGGAGGGGGAATGGCCCAGATTTGGCATGGTTAAGGACCTTCTGCACCCTTCTTTACTACCATGCAAATCAGACTCAAACAAAAGTGGCATCAGTGATCCCGAGTTATTCTAGTGAACTTACTTCCCTATAGAAAAGGTAACACTAAGCTTTAACTATTGAAATTAGGTTAAAGGAACTTAAAGCAGCTATAGTACAGACATATACCAGTATATACACTGATAAGTCAGGCTACCATTTCTTCTTAGAACTTCTAAACAAAGCAACAGAGTGCAGCCAACCCAACATTAATATGTGAGATGTCCAATTTCCAAAATAATTACATTCATAATATATGGAAGTGTCCTTATAAACAGAAGCAGCTATAAGCTCCAAATACCCAGAATTACTTAGTTCGTTCCACTCAGACCGATTACATGCTTCCTCAGGGTGGGAGAAGAAAGTTCCTCTCGCCTTTGCCCCTCACTAGCTGCTGCCACTGTTCATGGTCCACCAGCTATTACACTCTTCAGACCCCTGTGGGAGGCAAATCAGCTCAGGAAGCCAGCAGAAACTAACCGCAGAAAGAGGAGCATAGAGCCTTCTGCTGGCTCAGCACAGTAAGTCCCACCTCTGGTGTTCATCAACACAAGGGAGAGGCCAGGAACAGGTAACTGGGAGAAAATGCATAGAGAAGGAGCAGCTTGAGTAAAGGCAGGAAGAAAGAGCTCCTCCACGCAATAGCAGCAAGGTGTTAGACCAGCTTGGTTACTTGTGAAACCACACTGACTACGCTAGCATTTTCTCTCCCAGATGACAAGTCAGTTGGAATACACGCAGCAGACCTACATCATCACTTACACTGTTGTAACACCCCTGGCTACATGAAGAAACAAAGCTGTCAGTCAAAAATAAGACAACACATCTTAGTACTGTCACCACCTTTGGTACTAAGGACACACATTTTTTCTGAATGAGGCCACTTGTCCTGTAAATATAATAGTGAACACAACAGAAGGAAAACAAAAAAGAACAAATGAAGAGTGCGCTTCATTTCCACTTTTGTAGAAATACAAAAAGGCACATCACATCACAGTCTGCAAACTTTTCTGGCAGAGATGTAGATCTCATTGGAAAGCTTTGCATCTATAAATTGCATTACAAGCTGTACGTATAAAAACCAAACAAATTTGATAAACAACTTCTAAGTAGGGCATGAGTCCTAAGAGGTTTATAAATCCCTGGTTTACTCTGAGGATAAGCTTTAACCATACATCTGAGGTCCTGTATTTCACAAGGGAGCGAAACAAATGAAAACTGGTAAGATGTTCCTATTTTTATGTTCTACTTATATCCAGTTAAAGCAGAAGCATAGAAAGAAACAAGCAAAAGACAGACATGTAAAATATTTCCTGATCCTTTGGTTTTGCTACTCTGTTCCTAACTGCTCTCTGCTCCCTTATTCTGCAAGGCTAAATGTGAGGAAAGATAGAATAAGAAACTATAGAAACAAGGTGTTGAGAGGAAAGGCAGTCAGAAAAGACCACACACAAAACAACACAACAACAACCAGAAATGGGATAGTAATGCTAGTAAGAAATTAAATTGGTAAGAAAGCAGTGTGTTAAAAGGCTGGTGTATTTCCATCAGCAAATTTGATACCTGTAGGTAATGTTCTGTTTTCATGGCAATGTCACAATGCTCTTGTTAGCCTGCATTCTCTCCCCACAGTAATGCAATATTTCATACTGGCTAAGGTTTCTACAGAACTACATCATTCTACCTCACTTGAACTATAAAAAAAACTGCCTCCTCAGTGCTTTTCCAGAGCGAGCCATACATCTCACTGAACTTGAGCAAGGTCACGTTCCAATTGCAGCACAATGAATGGCCGGAAATACCCATGGAACTTCATGCATCTTTTATTTTATCCATTCAGCTTGCCACTGAACTGACCTAAGGTTTCCTCACCATGTTTCTAAAGGAAGGAAAGAAAACATTAGAGCACTGATGTCCTGAGAATGCTCTGAGCAGACACAACCTTCATCCTAACATCCATTGTAGCCACTTCCTTTGAGAAGCTACTGTTCAATCAAAAATTCCTGACAGATGTGCAATCAGCTTTTTAATGTGATTGCTGGCTTCCAAAAATTATCATTCAAGCAGAAAAAAAAATCCAGGCACCCTGAAAATACCAATTCCCAAAGCTATGAATGACATGATACTGTCATTAAACCTTGCAGAGAGGTTTCAAAACACAATCCGCATAAACCTGAACACTTCAGTAAAATACATGAGTCACCTGTAAGACCAACATGTTATGATAAACTTACTGAAAAAGAATCATCACTGCTATTTCATAAGTCTTATTTTTCAATATTTGGGAAGAGCAACTTTACAGATCTCTTAAAAAATAAAAGCTTTTCATGAAAAAAATTAATAATGGGGATTTCAAATATATGTGATCATTAACATCAAAGTGTTTAGGTCATCACTAAATATTTTGGGGACTGCTACAGTAAACTGTGATCTTAGAGAAAAATCTCCCTCTTATGGCATGGTGCATTTTGTTCACACAGCTGTGGTTTTGATGCCAAACAAGTTTTCCAAAACAAAGTTACACCCGGTTCTTCTACAGATTAAGGCCTTTATTTAGTAAATAGCCCATTCAGACTGGCTTAAAATAGAAAAGAATCCTATAACCAATCCTTCCAAATTCTGGGCACACTTTAAAATACATTCTCATTAACTTCAGATATTCAACATTTACTTGGAGCTTTTGCTATCTCTCACGACCACGCTTCACCACCACGATGTTCATTTGCAACATTAGACAAAATTCAACAAATGGAATCAAAATTTCTTCAGATCATTTTCTTAGAAGGAACCTTTTCCAGTTAGTTAAACTAGCTGGGAATGCTCATAAAGTTTCATTAGTGCAAACTGCTTTAAGATTTTATTTCTAACAACTTAGGGTTTGTTTCAGTCCCATTTGAGAAGCAATACTCAGGATGTGAGTACTGGAGGTCTCTTGCAACCAAACCACCTACAGACTAGCCAAGGACCACATCTTTGGGAACCTCAGAGTAACACGACGATTTCTATGCCAGCTGTTATGGTTCTTGTAAATCCTGCTGTACTGGGTGTAAAGGGCAAGGTGCTGGCAGCGGTGGGGGGGGGCTTTAGGGGTGGCCCCTGTGGAAGAGGCCACAGGCTGCCCTGTCCCAAGCCCAGTCAGCTCCAACAGACCCCCGGCAAGACACAGCTGAGCCCCTCAGCAATGCTGGCAGCACCTCTGGGAAAGTGTCTTTACGAAAGGGCAGAAAATGCCACAGAGAGGAGGAGGGAACAAAAGGAGTGAGAAACAGCAGAGGGCACACCAAGGTCACAGAAGGAGGGGGAGGAGGTGCTCCAGGTGCTGGAGCAGATATCCACCACCACGGCCTGGGAAGGACCCACACTGGAGCAGGTGGATATGCCCTGAAAGAGCTGCGGCACATGGAGAACCTGTGCCAGAGCAGATTTTTTTTCCTGAAGGACTGCAGCCAGCGGGATCCCACACCAGAGCAGAGGCAAAACATGAGAAGGAAGGAGCTGCAGAAAGAAACCACCTCACACCGACTATCACCCCTTTGCCCCCCGCACCATACGGGGAAGAGGAAGAAGAGTCTGGGCCACAGGAGTGAAGCTGAGCCTGGGAAAGGAAAAGTGTTGCTTCCATGTCTGTTTTTCTGTTTCTTACTATCTGAATCTATTTTAATTGGCAACAAATTAATTTTCCCCAAGTCCAGCCTGTTTTGCCCACAACAGTAATTAGTAAGCGATCTCTCTGTCTTTATCTGAAGCTATGAGTCTTCCCATCCTATTTTCTGCCCCTGCCCCACTAAGGAAGGGGAGAGATCGAGCAGTTGGGTGAGCATTTGGTGTTAGTCAAGGCTAACCCACCACACCTGCACGTCACAGCTCTGGCCCAATCTTCTGTGGGAGTGCTGATGAAGCAAGAGCTCAAACAGAGATTTGTGTTACATGGCACGAATCTTATTACTGCTGCTGAGCCCTGGTTCTGAAGGACAGAAATGTAATACAACTGGACAAGTGCCTAACAATTCTGAGTTAGGTTAAAGACCCTTCTTTCATCTATCTACCCTCTGTGAAAAACAATGCAAGTCACAGGCTTGACACAGAGCACACACTTTCCATGATCCAAATTGTGACTAATACTTATAGAATAGCAAAGGTAGAGACCAATCCATTAACATTTCTCTTCCCACTTTATCTTAAAGCTCAGCAAGCTCACAAAGCCTTTCCAAAAAATCCATCAAATACACAAATTGGTTCTAGTGTAATTTTGTGCATCCAAAATCCTACATAAACTTATATTTGATCCACTGTCAGGTTTTATACAGACTCCTAATTCTGTGAGGGAGTAGATAGGCTCCATCAGCAGAACAAAACAGAATAAACAACATAATAATCAAGTTCAGTCAAAATACTGCATCTCTCAAGTGCTGCACTTCTCCAGAAGTATAAACTATTGCCTTATGCATCTACACAGACCTTTATCCTGGGAGCTGTCATTGCTATTTCTTCATTCATCTAATTTGGGTTGCAAGCTTCAAGGGATGGGAACTTGATAATAGGAAATACCATATCAATGCAAGAAAGTCCAAACAATAATCCAGACTATTAAAATTTCTGTCAAATTCTCTAATCCACACTTCCAAACAGGAGGTGTAATTAAGTCCTGGTAAAGTAACAGTCTATTCTTTTGCAACAGTGCAAGACTGAAGAGATTACAATAGGGCTTCCCCAAAGGATACCTCCCCGTCTGTGTTCAAAGACCAATAAACCCTATTCCTAGCAATGTTAATATCCTCAGTTACAATGTTCCAGTCACAGCCAAGGCAGACAGAATGAAGATCCTCTCCCTCTTTTCCCTCTTCTCATGCTTTTAAATCATTCCTACAACATATTGTTCCACATTCAGCCAAAAACCAGATCTTTTGTTATCCATTCCCTAGCTGATTTGTAAAACTGAACATTACTACAGAAGGAAGCAGTAAAGTTCTGAGTACTTTTTCTTCAAGTAATTGCTTCAGATTAACTAACAACAGGGATGTGCATCGGAGTGCCTTTCAGTTCAGATCTCTCTTCACGGGTGGAACAGAGGCACTGCCTCTTTACAGTCTCACTAGCTGATAACCTTGGCCTGCAACCTGCTAGGTACACCACGGTCTAGAACAGAAACTTACAGGTTTAGACTCTCTCAACAGCAGGGGCATGTATTTCATTAAATAAATAACTCTCTTCCTTTGTTACTCCACCACTAAAAGAAGAGTTCCTTGTGGTCACTTAGCTTACTGATGATGCTCTCAATTAGCTAGAACTTGGAAGCTGTGGACATTTATTTAATCATTCCGGTACTGTCAGAAAGAGATAAAGTCTACATATGATACTTTCCCATGTTTTAAAGATCAGGAAATGCTCCAGTAATTTGTATTTTGGCTGGTACAGAATCTGGAAGATACCATAATAGGAAAATCACTGAAGTGTAAAGTTATGCAGGCTACATAATCTTCTCTGATTCAGTTCGGTTAAAAATACCAAGGTCAAAGAATTTTAAGTCAAACTGTCACTAACATCTTCTGCCTAGCTCTCCCTACCTGTCTGAAACACTTTAGAACATCTTAAAACTATGATGATCATGCTGCTCAACCAGACAGCCAAAAAACATTTGCCTTTGCTTCAATTGATCTCTAACTAGTTCATGGTCTATAACTCAATGAAGCATGTCCTTAAACTAAACATAATACCTTCCATCTTTTCACTTGTGTTTAGTTTTAGTTAGTGTAATACCAGTGTGTTTCAGGATCATCACCCAGTTGCTCTTAAGGCCAATGCATGTAAGGCTATCTAGTACTCATCCATCTGTTCTTAAATTCTCTCTTCTCTTTACTTTGATTCAGACTTTTCCTTTATTTGTATTTCTATAGATCTAAATCAAGCAGTTTTCTTCCCTGCCTAAATGTGCAAAGCTATCACTGACTTCACAATACACTCCCAATGATGCCAATCGGATACCTCATTTTCTCTCTGTTTATCACCTCTGAATTTACTTGATTTCTCTCTAAAAACACCTCCAGCTCCACCTCAAGCAAACGAGTGAGCCCAGAGAGGTAGACACCACCCCCACGCCTTTTCTCACACGCAGAACGAAGGCATCCACGCCAGGGTGAACTTCTCTGCAGCTCCCTTGTTCATTAGGCACTTCCAAACCTCAGAACGAAGCACTGCTTCTCACCTCCTTCAGCTAAACATTTAAAAGTTTGTGATATAAGAAACAAGGGACCAAGAAAACCATTCATAGCTTTTAGAAGAAAATAAATGAAGCTGCACTGTATCACTGAGGCTTGTTTATAAGATGAAGGACAGAAGCCTTCATACAACATGCCGTGTACAGGCACTCCGTCTGCGGGCAGAAGGACACTCAGGACTTTCTGCGCGCTGTCAGCATGCGTGTGCCTGCAAAACTGCAACGCTCACGGTAAACCATGGGACTGCTCAGCAGTTCAGCACGTAAATCCGCAGGGCCCCGCTGCCGGCGAGGCCAAACGCGGCCTCCCTCGGACCTCGGCGCGGTGCTCAAGCCGGGGGGCGAGTGCCCCAGCCCACCGCCCGGGGCCCATTTCCCAGCCGCGGAGGAAATTTCCCAGCCGCGCCGCCCCGACCCGCTCCCCGCCTCTCCAGCGGCCCCCGCCGCCTCCCCGGGCGCCGCGGGGCGGCCCGCAGGCCCCTCACGCCGGCCCGCCCGGCTGCACCTGCCGGCCCGGAGCCCCGCCGGCCGCCCCCAGCGGGCCCTCCGCCGCGGCCTGCCGCCTCCCGCCCCGCGCCGCACCGTTAGCGATGAGCTTGGCCGAGAGCTGCTTGACGAGCTCGGGGATCCGCTCCCACTGGCACTCCGAGCGGCACCGCTCGATCTCCGTCTCCAGCCGCGAGCCTGCCTTCTTTGTGGCCATGGCCGGGCTGGGCCGACGGGCCCCGGCGGGGGAAGGGGCCGGGGCGGCGGGAAGGGGAAGGTGGGGAAAGGACGGCAGCGACTGGATCGGCGGAACTCGAGGGCCGCGGCCCTCGCCGCGCTGGCGGCCGAGCGGCGGGAGCGGCGCCACCTGGCGGGCAGCGGCGGCACAGCGCGGGGCGGGGCCGGGCGAGGGCGGGGCGGGGGCGGCCCGGCGGCGGCAGGGCCCGCCCGCTCCTCGGCAGGGGCTGGGCCCGGATCCTGAGCGGCCTGAGGCACAGAGGGGCAGAAGGGACAGCCGCGCTGCCGGAGGTGCCGCTGGGAGCAGGGCCGGTGCAGCCGAGCCCCTGCGGCCACCGGCAGGAACTGCGCCTTTAAAACGATTTGCCCAATTACACACGGGGCGGGGCGGGGCGGGGGCGGGAAGAAAAAGAGGAAAATTCATCGAATCATAGACTGGTTCGGGTTGGAAGGGACCTTAAAGATCACCTAGTTCCAACCCCCCTGCCATGGGCAGGGAGACCTCCCACCAGACCAGGCTGCTCAAAGCCCCATCCAGCCTGGCCTTGAACACTGCCGGGGATGGGGCATCCACAGCTTCTCTGGGCAGCCTGTTCCAGTGCCACACAACCCAAATACTGTAATCTACCCGTTTAGCAAGTGTCTTGTTACAGCACTTTCAGGTTACAGTACAATTTCAAACAAAGTATACTTCAGATTTTAAAAAGTGAAATAGAAACAGTAGCAGAATATAAGAGTATTTAAGAAATCCATTGGAATACAGTAGGAGCGGAAAGATTTAATACTGTAACAGAAGCAAAAGGAGAAATATGTGATAAAGCATTTTTTGCTTACCCCAGGTTTTAGAAGATCCAGAGAACATGAGACTGATTCTGGCATGGTGTTTTACTGGAGAGAGAAAACGATTAAATTAAAAACGAGGCAGGGAATTCAAAATCCTTGATACCATAACTACTAGTTCTTTTACACATAAGACTATGGAAAACTAAAATTTCAACTTTGGAAAAGAGTTAATTTGCTTATGAAGATTATTCATATTTATTCACAACAATTTTAACACATTGTTAGCACTGATCACATCATTTCAGTAAAAGCTACCAGCGAAAGAGTAGTATTAAAATATTTACATAACAGTTCATCAGGTTTATTATCTTAATAGCTACTATTTATGAAGCGAGACATCTGTGCAAAAGGAATTGGTATATGTTGAAATGCATTGGGACAATTAGGAAATCTGCTTTAACACTGATGAAGCTTCATACACCTAAGACCGCTCTGAGAAGGTTCCATTGTGGATGACCCATAATTTTATACAATAATAGATCTGGAATGAACAGCAGAAGAACGTATAGAAAAGAAGATCCTGCATATTTTGTCAATTGCCACTTACTTTTACAAGCTGAAACAAAGTGTCGGTTTCTGGAAGTGGCCTATTTAGTAAACTGTTGGCACAGACTGAAGCATACCTGCACTTTGCTAAAAATAGGAAGTCTGCTTGCAAGGTGAGGTAGCCGACTAGGCTGGAAGATATGGAGAGATACCAGGTTTCTGAAAACGATGGAAAATTAAAACGCAGGGAAAATAACTAATACGTATTGGTCATCCATATTGCCTTACGGCATCTCTCCCACTCCAATTCCCCCGAACGCAGGGCAACAAGAGAAATAATGGCTTGTCCAGTTGTTCAGTGCAATTTCATGAGGTTGGTATGAAGAAACAGGAACCTTCAGTACACAGGAACACACCAATACAGTAATTCTGATACTTCTGGTAACCTGAAAATAAACCTGATAAAGAAGTTTTCTGCATTAGTACTCTATACAGAACTATGAGAAACAGAAGTGATAGGGGTTTAAGCTGTTAAAAATGTAAACCTTATAGAGAATATAAACTGACTTAAATAAAGTAACGCTTTAATCTGTATGAAGGTATTTAACATTCTATAACAAGGAATCAGAAAAACCAATTTTAAAAGTACTTGTATTTTTAAAGGTAACATATTCAATTCAAATGGCAGGAACTCACATGAACAAAAGAAAACAAAAGCAAACTTAGAATATCACTGGGTTTTACTCTAGACTGAGTTTTTGACTTCTTAGGCAAATAACATTCAATGCTGAAGTGGCAAGGGAGGAACCAAACCTTAACTTTGTTCTAGCTTTCCTTTATTCTAAAAAAAAAAAAAAAAAAAGTTTAAAACTATATTTTCACGACAGCTTTGCTGAAGTCAGCTCACTGGTATGGAGGCCCTTGAAAGAACAAGCTAGTCAAAGTTCATCATTCAATTTGTGTCAAAGGCTATCAATGCTTAATGGCAAGTGTTGTTTCACTATTTACAGAAAAAGTGTTTAATATACAAGTTTACCTACTACTCTGGTTTTAGTCTGGCACACTGGCCAATGATTTGGGGTTTTTTCCAAGTAGAGTTTGTCCGAAGCTGCTAATCACAGTGCTGATTATTAAAACTATTTTCTTCCTCAGAGGTTCTATAGCATACACCACAGAAAGACAATGATTTTGAGGGAAATACAGCGTTACAGAAGACAGCACAAAAGTCCATATTTTATCTCCACAAAGTGCAAAATACAATTAAAAAGTCAAAAAGAAGTCTTCCTCAGAACAAATCCTTATTTTACCAATTTCTTACCTTTCAATTCAAATCAACATATTAATCACACACACAGAATCACACACAGAGTGGTTCGGGTTGGAAGGGACCTTAAAGATCGTCTAGTTCCAACCCCCCTGCCATGGGCAGGGACACCTCCCACTAGACCAGGCTGCTCAAAGCCCCATCCAGCCTGGCCTTGAACACCTCCAGGGATGGGGCATCCACAATCTCCCCAGGCAACCTGTTCCAGTGCCTCACCACCCTCACAGTAAATAATTTCTTCCTGATATCCAATCTAAATCTACCCTCCTTCTGTTTGAGGCCGTTACCCCTTGTCCTATCACTATACTCCCTGATAAAGAGTCCCTCCCCATCCTTCCTTTAGGCCCCATCTTAATGTCTATCAAGATGTTAAACATATTCTAATGCAAGTGATCAGGGATGCAATTCAATTGATATTTGTATTTTAAAGCAATCATGTTCAGCTTCCACTACCGTCTGTCATTTTCTCAAATGGGAAGCGCAAAAATTTTCAGGCCAAAATGCATTAATGTGAGAAGTAATTTCTCTACTGTGAAAAGCACAACTCCTAAGCATTATAGCAGCAATAATTTTACTGGAATCTATGTCTCTTTCTTTCAGTTAGCATTAACACTGTTAGTGAAAGGAGGTAACTGCAGAGTTCTCCATTCTTACTGAAGCCGGTAATCTCTACGGAACTTAGAACAGACCATATGAAAATTGTAAGAGAAAATTATTTCACAGTGACACTTGGTTCCTTCTTGAGAGTCTCAAAATGAAGTTTAAAGGGAAGAAAAGCGAGACTGAACAGCATCCACAAAATCAACAGTTCGACGACATGCACATTATAAAACCTGCCACCCCTGCCTCATAGCAAGGAATACAGTCATATAAGAAGTTAAATATGCTTTATCAAAATATTTCAACATTTCAAGGTTTTGTACTTAGATGAGTTCATTTTCTCAAAGCTAATATATTTACATCTGTGAACGTACATTATTTTGTAAACCACTGAGCCCTTACTGCTGTTTGAAAGTTAAAATCAGACACAAAACAATTCAGGAAAACCTAGGAACCTGCAAAGCATTGTTTTTTCTTCACAATGGACTTTTGATTTTGTAGTTTGTTGCTTTCAAACTGATTCAGTTCATACTGCACTTGCCAAATAATGGGCAGTAGAACTGATACTTCAAGAGGAATGTATGCCGGTACAATCAGACAAATACTTATTTTTCACTACTGTATGAAACCCCTTGATGTTAATTTTTAGTCTTTAATAAATGACAGTGCTTACAGTCATTGCCATTGATAGGCTGAATCTGACATTTAAGGACTAATGGTGCTGCAAAAGAAAGTCAGACTCCAAAAGAGATCCTTTCCAAGCCCATTCATGCTAAACGGAAACCGGCCAATGAAAGGGCAAAAAAGAGTATCACTCAACTGGTAATATATATTAAAATCATATTGTTTTGGCCCAATGTTTCATACTGCATTTTAAACCTGTCATACTGTTTCTGGAAATATCCTCTGTGTGAGAAATGCATGTATTTACACATACCAAAAAAAAAAAAAAAAAAAAAAAAAAGTCACCTCCCAGAATTGAAAAAAGCACCTCACAGGTGTTTATAGGCTGAATAGATGTGAGTACTTACATCTGAATTGCTACTTGTTCCACAACTGTATTTTTACAAAGCTATATCGCCAGTAAAGTGGCTATCTTTTATTAACATGTAGTAACTAACAGGAAGCAAAATGGGAAGAAAAATAACATAGTTTGCTGTTTCTCATGCTTATTGTGCTGGTGTAAAGCTTCTCGGTCTAGTTTCAAGGTCTAAGGATTTCAAATAAATCTGTTAGGTACTTTTAAATTCAGGGAAGAGCCAAGGTAAAGTCTAATTGTGGGTCTTCCGTCATGTTACGCTCTTTCCTGCTGTATTTCAAACTGTTCTCCCACACAGTGATGCTCGTACGGCAGCAGGTAAAGAGGGTCTCCACACTGTCTTTGCACAATAACAAAACTGATAGACGCCATACAGCTAATTTCTATATGTGATCCAGATTGTAGCTTAATCTCTCACTTAAACTAAAAAAAAAATAAAACAATCTTCCTGGACAACTTGAATCTCAATGGCAAACACATTTTCCTATTCTTTTGACTCATTTATGCAAAAAGTGTCTGGGACAGAACTAATCTGGATTTAAAAAAAAAAAAAAAAAATTATGTATGTTTAGAAAGATGCAAGCTTCTTATACTTTAATTATCCCACTGCTTTTCAGTTCCTTGGATAAAAATAAGATACCTATTACATGTTAGGAAATTAGAAAACTAGGGTTTAGTAAATATGAACCTCCTCTCACACGTGAATGAAGTCTCTTTAGCTAGCAAAGCGATAGCGGCAGCTCTTCTCTCTGTAGTGCAATTGTTTGATTTCATTACATTATTGGCTAAAATAATACTTGGGTTTTATTCCCAGATCAGTTTCTGTCTACACAGGAATCACTGGCTTCACATAATTGCTGTTTCAAACTGCACTTCTGTGACCACTTAAGAGAAGATGAAGATCAAGTATTTCTTACATTGAATTTACTGAGCGCAGCAGTTGAGATAAATCTCTTCTTTAGTTCCTCAGTTCAGTCCCTTTAAAAAAAATTAAATTGTTACATAGAAGAAAAGCTTTGCATTTTCTCTTTTTCTTTCTTTTTTTTTTTTTTTTTTGCAGTGTTCCTAGCTACTCATTGGTAATAAAAATTATTTGTATTATTAATAAACATAAATATGTTCCCCATTGCTATTTAAATGCATCTGGGGTAAACAACGATGGTTAGATTTGAAGCACCTACGGTGTTATACCACATTCAAACATTTTCATCATTGCTGTCAGTATTAGCAGTTAAACCACTTGCCAACCACTTTATCAGACCACCAGAGGGAGTCGAAAACTACATATTTCTGAAAGTTTCTAAACCGTTGGGCTACAGTTTAAAACATTAACAGAAATTGCTGTATGTTGAGAGTACAACAACAAACGGGTAACAAAAACGAAATAAATTAGAGGAATCCAGGGAGACTGGGAACTGCTGAGGATAAAGTTAGTGAAAAAATTCTAGCAACCTCATCGGTTCATTACTATCCAGAGGTAAGAAAAATGTTTGTGATACCGACAAAGGAGCGTTCAGCAACTATTATTGTTCTGTGTTTGGAAAGAATGAAAATCATGCATTTATATTAGATTTTTTTTGATGATGTTAATAACTGGAGAGAAGGCTTAAAAATCCGTAGATCCAGAACCAGTACACAAAAGTCCTAAAATAAAGGGTTGCCGCCTTCGGTCTCATCACGTCCCTCTGCATCGTTCGTGAAATGCCAGAGGCACCGTGAGGACGCTGGGCTCATGCCTACGTGCCAAAGGAAAGCAGAAGTAATGGGGTAGTAGCTTTAAACTAAAAGAGGGTAGATTTAGGCTAGATATAAGGAAGAAATTCTTTATGCTGAGGGTGGTGGAACACTGGCAGAGGTTGCTCAGAGAGGTGGTAGATGCCCCATCCCTGGAAATATTCACAGTCAGGTTGGACGGGGCTCTGAGCAACCTGCTCTAGTTGAAGATGTCCCTGCTCATTGCAGGGGGGTTGGACTAGATGACCTTTAAATGTTCCTTCCAACCCAAACTATTCTATCATTCTATGATAAGACAGTGGCAGAGTACAGCCTGCCTAGCCTGATGTGACCCCAAGAGAAAATCCTGGGAATTTGCATACAAGGTTACATTACGATGTTCCAAAAACAAGGTCCTTAGCAGAGAGGGGAGAAGGAGGCTTCCTAGGATCAGCTGGGGCAAATTCCAAGAGATCCGTACTCCAATTGGGCAGAAACACTAAGAACTGGCAAAACGTGGACCAAGTAACAGGAGTGCTCGCTGCTATTCCTGCGCAGCAAATATGAGTTAAGAGACCCAGCCGATCAACAGTCTATTTCTGCCATAATAATTGGCAGAAGCAAAAAAAAAATACTGGCATGATGTTTTGGAAATTAAATTTCATGTAAAGAAAACACCATTTTCAAATAGATTAATAGAGAAAATAAAATAAGAACACAAAGTTGGAGACCTGTGACAAATAAATTTATATAAAAAATTAGATCTTTTTAAAAGCTATGAGGATAATTAACTCTTTGGTCAAATACCAAAGAGGCAGTGGATTCTTCAAGTCTGTAAGTCTCCAAAGCAAGACTGGATGCTTTTCAGTATCACGAATTGGTCAAACCCAAGTTATTTCCTTTAGAGCAGACTAACTGATTTACATGGGATACCCTGTTCTACGCAGGATGTAATTAGGAAACCACTGACAGTTCCTGAAAACCCTTGCTGCATTGTGCAGGGGCAGCCTACAAAACACCGGGCATCCCCAGGAAGGCTACTGAGACCAAAGCAGTGGGCATCATTCTGCCACGCCGTAAACCATGGCACACCTGCATCGTGAATGCTGCATGCCTTTCTGCTCTCATTGGTTTGACTTGGTAGGATATTTCCTATGCTCTTGCAGTATTCAGCCGGCTTTACACACTGCAACTTAATCTGGCCCTTCTCAACCTTTCAGAACTCCACTGTCTAATACTTGCTGCTGTTGGCAGAAAGACAAATTCTGCTTGTGTCCTTTAAGATTCTTCAGAAATCAAAGTTTTTCCTCTTCACATAACTCCGCTATGTCATAGCTCCTTTCTAGGAAAAGTTCAACTAGATGTTTCCAGGGAAGATTAGGACTGAACCACAGTTTATTTAAAATACAGTAAGATGATGAAAGAAGTCTACAAAAGGTCTAGCATTTGCCTGAAACCACAGAACGTATCATTTCCAGTCAGCTTCACTGCCCTGTGTTGATAGGTAGAATGATCTTCAGACCAGGTAACAACAGAACGTATGTGCTTTTTTTAGCTGCTTGATAAAAACTGAAGTAGAAAGCAATAACGTTACTGTGACTACAGTTGGTTTGGGATGGATGTGAACTACCATTCTGTGGACTTTATCCTCAGTTCACGCAAATGATTCATGAGAAAAGTTTCTGGGGAATAACTGCCAGCTTTCAGCCTCTTAGTGCTCCTGCTGGGTCCGAGTACAGGTTCTTAAAAATCTGAAGTTTCACATTTGTAGGACAAAGCAGATCTCTGCTGCACGCTTCTGACTTTACCTTACTTCAAAGTGTGGAAGGCAAATCAGCCAGACAGATCTCACACCTGTTGTTCAGAGTATGTTTAGATCCAAGTTTGAAGGTGCTATTTGAGTTCGTACCTTTTGGTTTGCACTCATATAAAAAAAATAATTTTTAAAAAATATTTTTAAAAGTGTTCTTTTTGTACTTCTAACACTGTTTATCAAATATAACAGTTGTCTGAAGAGTAAGATATCTATTCATTGACCAGTGTATTTTAGGTTAGGTACTTCTACACTTCTGATAAAGGGATGGGTTTGTTGCATAGCCTTCTTCATATTTTTATTCCTTCTATATATTGGACGTTTGAATCTACACTTCTTTTTGGGCAGAAAGATCCATGCATTGCCTTTTGGGACAAGCAGAAAGACTAGAGAAATCAAAGAGTTAAAAGGGTTAACGTAAGTAGAAAGCTCAGGAAAGGTACAGAACCAAGCATACAACATGGGGAGTAAAAATAAATAAAAATAATTCAGAAAAAACACCCCACAAACAAAACCTGTATAACTTACTTAACCTAAATGTATGCTAGAAGAAGGTGGGATTCTTTAGATATACTGATAGCATTACACCACAGGACTTAAACATACAGGCATATTCACACATTTTTCTCCAAAACCAAACTCCTGACAGTGCTGGAGACCAGTAATAGCTCAAAAACTATCAGGCTGCCTTAGAGACTTGTTCAGATACTTCTCCCTACTGCCAGAAAAGTTGTGCATAACATAACAGCCAATAAACATCCTTGGTTATTACTTACAAAACTGCCTTCACCCAAGTTATCATCTGCCTAGCGTTCAGATGTTCAGCTTACTTTTTTTAATTCTTCTGTGAGAAGAGTTCCCGGCACAGTTTCAAAAGTCGGAAGAACAATGGACACGCAGAACACTCGCTATCCGAGGGGAATACCCACGCTGCTGCTCCACGCTGTGCACAGCTCTGGCAAGAATCTCTCCTAAAGGAAACCAAGGTTGACTTGTTAATAATACATGATGTACTTCTCCAGATTGCTTTGCATTAACTTTGAAGCCACCACAGTGGTTAACCACACAATTTAGGGCAACACAAAAAACCTCTTCTTATTGCTGAATGCCATGGCCTGCAGAAGAAAACTGACTGAAGATCAAAACCTTCATTACAGTTATCATTCCAACACAGCTAAAGAACCAGATTTGCCAAACGCTGTTCATTTCCCCGGTGTTTAGCAAGATTTATAAATGAGGGGAAGTACCTCCAAGACAGAAGCCCCAACAACAGATTTTCATAAACCTGTGGCTCTGACAAGACTGGCCAACAACAGGCTGGGCTTACCATTCTCCAGATCAGCACGGTTACGCTCCAACAGCTCTGGAGACAGGAGCATTCAGCTGCCATCTGGTTCTGCAAACCTTTGATGAGTTCTGAGCGGTCTTCCAGAAAACAGCTTTCTTCTGTTTCTCCCACCACTGCATTCACAAAATGATCCTCTCTTCTACTGCTTTTCCACATCCAAAATCAGAATCCTATCCTCACTCATTTTCTGAATATCCTGATCTTGGGTAAAATAAACCATTGCAATTACTTACCTTGCTTTTTGGTAAGCTTCTGCCACAAGGCTTTGCACTTTGTTGATGTGACTAAGAATTTTAGAGAAGTGCGTGCTTGTCAGAAAGAAAACGTCACTGCAATCTGTTGATAACTGGCATATAGTGAGTTAAGGAAATCAGTGTCCATGTTGCCGCCTTTATCATCTCCCTCCAAGAAAAAGAGTTGACAAGTGAATGTTTTTTTTCCGTAAAGATTTTAAGTTAAATGTGGAGACAGTTGCTTCTTCAAAAACAGTGATGTGCAACCAGAATGTCCTGTACGTTACAGAGAGGCAAAGTGCTCAGCATTCCCTTCTTCCCATTTCTTTCCCTCTCCCCCCTCCCTGCCCACACTGACAGAAGAAACAGCACGCCCTGTTCCACTTACTGCAAATTAACACAGCCTGCTCCTTTATCATCAGCTGTCAGAATCCATCACCAGTTCGTTTCTTGCCTTTACAGCTTCAGAGGTGAAGGCAGAAATTGCAGATGATATCTTCTACTGGGACTCTAGCAAAAGACAGTTTTTTTCTGACAGGAAATAATTTTGCAGGGTTCTTTCTCTACAGGTGAAAGAGATCAGTACAGTAAAGATATCTATAAGCATCCAAATTAGCTGCAGTAGCATCTTAAAGATAAGACTGTCAAGGTTGAAAGCCAATGCCAAGCTTTTATTCATTTTTTTTGTAATCCAGATGTAGGTTAAGATTAAAGGCCTCTTCTCACTTTGGTGTTGAAGTAGATCTCGAGCATTCCTTTTAATCTGACAGCTTTAAAATTGAACTAAGTGACCTGCCAGGGCTGCATACGGATGGACTGACATGGTGATACATATTAAGCAGAACAGTATTAACACTTGAACTTAAAAGCAGCAGGGATATAGCACCTTGAGTTCTCATTGGTACTATCACTGTACAAGGAATGCATCATCAGACAGTGGGATCCTGTTCCCTCAAGTAGGCACAGCTTCAGAGTAACATTTTGTACAGCTGAGCTATATATTTAAAGAGTGAGAACTCATTAAGGAGACATCTGAGAAAAGCTTTGAGGTACTTGCTGCTTTTGTGAATTAATTTAGTTTCTCTTCTCCACCATATATTGATTTGAAAGGCAAAAAAAGGATACATACTGCTATTAATGAGTAAGCTTCTACAGCCAATACGATGATGCCATCGCCTAGTCGCCTCTATCTGCACAACTTGGAGACAAAGCTTGAGCATTGTCCCCTTTGCATCATCGTCTTTAAACCCAAGTTGCCCCCTTTCTTCTCACTTTGCTGTAATTCCGAAGACTAATTTACACTGGAAAGCTTTTTTAGCAGAGCTGAATGTGTCACACAAAATCACACCCATAACTGATGCAAAATATACTTGGTTAGATGTTGTTACATCAGCAAGTATCAGTAATATGTATGTATATTTTGAACTAAACTAACTACATATAGTGATTACCTTTCCCAGACTTCTTTTGGTTATTCACAAGGCCTTAGCCTAAATCCTTAGATTTTCTCTGACTTACAAAAATAAACCTTTGGTCACAATTGTACTAACCCAACTATGTATGTCCAAAAAAAACCAACAAACCCATGGAAAATCAGATTAACATAAACGAGATGCCAATTTTAGGATTTGAAGCTTGATTTCTTGACTAAGTAAAATTATCTTTGTATTTAGAAAAATGCAGCAAGTTTGCAATCAGTTTGCAGTTTCATCTGTGACAGGTTTTTGAGCAGTTCCTAAGCAATTACAGAAGAGATGTTTTTCTCCACTTTATTGTTGGCATTTCAAAGGAAGTTAGCAGACTTCTCCGTGAATTTGGTGAATACAGCCAGACTGGCTGCCAATTTTAAAACGTGTTTTTACGCGTGAATAGTATGGATTCCTTTCTAGCATCGAATAAAGTATTAGTTTTCAAAACTCGTAACATTATAGCATATTAGGTTTTGCAATGCATCGTTACTACTTTTACTTTGGATTAACTATGAAATCAGTTAGTCCAGTGTTAACCAAAATGCCTTAACTAAGTTAATAGAACACTTTTAGTTCCCCCTGGCTCTGCTGGCTGAAGAGGCGACACAAGCAGCAGAACCAAGAAAAGGGTGTAGCATGTGGGCAGAAGAAAGGACGAGGAATGGCCCTCTGGGTGACAGTAAGCTGTCAGCCCAGCCCATACCATCTCATCTACCTTAACGCTTGCCACTGATGCGCAGGCAGTTGCAGACTCCCCTTCCCATCGCACGGAACACAAGGGCTGTCAAAATACACGGGTTTTCTTCAAATTTACATTATTGCAGGCATCTTACATTTCTGAAGCAGCTCTTGCTGCTTCCAAGCACAACAAACAAGACTGCTCCAGCTGGTCTATGTAATTGAAAGCATCACTTTATTTACTAGTGCAGACTACAGGAATCAAGGAATCATCCTAAGTTTTCTTTTCTACATAGGTGTTCTGAACATCCAGGATCAACTGAACGAGCAATATATAAAAATGCTGAATGTCAGGCGAGAGCTAGCCAACAGCTCTGCATTTCTTTTTTCATAGAATCCAGTGCCCTGTGGGTCAAAGGAGCAAACTGAGAAGTGTTTCTCACAGGTAGACAAAGATCAAAACGCTTTTATCTCTTTACAGCAGAAACAGCCACATTATTTCCTGTTCTCTCAATCCATAATATTCAGTCAACTATCTCGACTGAAGGAAGGCAATGTCATGTTTCGCAATGTAAAAAACAGTGCTGAGAAAGACGTCAAATATGGGGGGAAAGAATGAAGACCGCCAACTTGGTAAAAATACCTGGAACAATACTTGAGAAATTAACAAAAAATTCCAACTCAAGACCAAAATGTCATATAAAGATACACGTACGTGTAGACACATATACTCACAGACCCAAACAGTTAGGAAATACATTTATGCTGGGTAACTGTCAAGAAAGCTTGCAGTTCAGTGTCAGTGAGTATTGCACGCACATGGAGATGGCGAGGGGAGAAATCTACCCCTGAAAACATCTTCCCAGAAGCCTCTCATCTCTGACTTCCCATAACCTTCTTCCTCTTTTGTGGCAGCCCCCTTGTCGGGTCCTCTGAACAAGTGCAAGTTGAGGACTCACTTTTAAGTACAGGTTCTCTTAAACAAGGCATATTACTTTACATTGAGGCCTAGACGTGCAATACAGCATGTATCTACATACATGCACATAATACATGCACATATTAAAAATGTAAGACACTTGTGCAACACTTCATCACAACCAATAAATATACATCATCATTCTGCAAATATTTTCTGCCAAGAATTATTCTGCTCCTGGATGAGTGGTAGGGTACGTGGCAGTGCAGGTATCGTTATCTTCTTCAGAAAAGTGGAGATGGAAAAGGGCTGAGAAAACACGTACATCAGCAATGCCAACTTGAAGCCTCAATCCATTCTGATGCAATACTAGATTTTTGTGTTAACCGCCCCCCCCCCAAACTGTTTAATAAAGCATTTGATAAAGTTCTTTTCATAGCAGTAAACAATACATATGCCAAATGCACTGACCCTTCTATTAAGAAACAATAAATATTTCAGTTGCTTTTATATAGAAAGTGTAGAAATTTCATTAAGCGAGAGGAACAGTAAGCCATGTTACTTCCTTTGTACTCCTCTAAATCCTTTAGAATTACCTCTTAATTACTAATATTTGTGTTTTAATTTAAAAGTATTATAAAGAAACAGCTTTACAGAATATTGAGTACTTTACAGATTAGATTAATAACTACACTAGTTATTTAAATCTTTACTGATATGAAATTTGACCTTTCAGGCAAATCTGCCCACAATATTGCCGACTGCATTACATTTCTGACAGCGGAGAGATATCTTTTCTAGACATTAAAGCTGCTTGACACATAGCAGCACCGTGAAGGAAACTTAATCTGAGTATAAACATAATTTACAGTCTAACACCTCTTTACCAAGGCAATACAAAGTATTTATAGTACTAATGAAGACTGGCTTGTCCACTTCAGATTTGAAATGGTGGTACGAGTATGATAAATTTGGCCATGGTCTTTATATGACCTAGAGTGCCAGGCTGGGCAACAGATGAAGCTGAGACAACATCGTTCTGCCGAAAGTAACAAGTCTCCGGCAGGGACATCCGAACAAGAAGTGCTCTTGATCTGCCTAGTTTGCAACTCAGTTGTATCAATGTAATTGGAGATCTGCAGTTGTTTTACGGAAATACACTAATCTAAAAATTCAGACAGGTTAGCGTCAAACACACCTCCTCAAGAGCTCTGTTACCTGTAGGCAGCAGAAAGCCAGAGGTGATGAACATTTCAGCTACCCCAGGTAACTGGTTCAAAGCAAATGCAAGGTGACACCTAAATGTACTTAACCCCTGCCAAAAAGAATGACCCCGTTTTAAAATTTTTATTTAATAACTACTGCTAGAGCACAAACAGGACACAGAAATATTCATCTATAAAGGTTGTCTTTGATACAAGTGGTGTATTCTAATAATCCTAGTCTCACAACAGTCTCAAAACCTGTGTGACAAAAACCTCTGACAATACAGCCATTATGTCTAGCATTTAGTATCTTGTGCAAGCACTCTTCTTGTTTCATCGGTTTGTCAAGCAGCAATTTAAATTTCCCAACAGGGAAACAACCGTACTGTATTTCTGACTTCAAGAAGTTAATTCAGCTGGGTCACAATATTCCAAATCCACCTCGCATTCAAAAGTTTCTTACAGTTAAATGAAATCAAACCAAAAATTGCTTTTTGTTGTCCTCCCCCTGAAGACAACAAATTCCAAGAACTCCTCAAAGTGCAAACTTTACAAGCAAGCTGTTCTCCAACCTCCCAATTCACTTGAACTGTCTGCAAAAGAAGTATTAATGGTGAGTTGTTTGTTGTATTTACAGCAAGTTTATTGGGGAGAGGGAAAGTATTCTTTTACAAATGAGCCATGTTCACTATTGAGATTACTTCCAAAGAGAGCATTCAGAAAGCAAACCTGGATATATTACATTGACAATTATTTTTCAATATTTTAACATCGGCCACTTAAAATTGGTTGTGTTATTAGTACATATACGGATCTTTAAATATACTACTTCTACATAAACAGTGCAAATCTCAATATTCACATCAACCTGAAATTAATGCTGCAATTACTGTTGACATTCACATCAAGAAAGTAGTAAACTATTTCACATGAGCAATTCCAAAACCTCAGAATGCCATTATTAATATTAAAGAAACACAGAACAAACATGTTGGGCTTCAAAGCCTTATTTTGATACACACAATCCCTGTAAACATGGATGTATTGTATTTGTCAATACTGATATCTGATATAATTCTATAAATAAAACCACTGATATAAACAATTTGTATAATCTTTCTTGCATAGGGTTTGGATTAAGGTTACTTTAAGATAGAGCAAGCTGTTAACAAAATTCCTAGTCAATTAGTCTTCCATCACACAAATTTAGGCATATGATTAACTTTACACAAGGAGTCTCTCTGACTTCAGTGGAAACTTACACAGGTAAGCATTTGCAAAACTGGAGTCATCTTTAGCACTTAAGTTATCCCTAGTCATTGAGAATATGAGCAATAAAAAAGCTCTCCATAAATTTATAAAATATGCTGATTTAAAAGTTTATGCTGATGTTTCTGTAAGTCACATTTATGATTCCAAACAGTTATATACATACTATACTATCACAGTAGGAAATACTTCACTGTAGAACACCACAGTGAACAAGTTGTGAAGCACAGTGTTCAATATAATTTCCCTTTAGTATTCCCAGTGCATAAGTTGTTAACATGTACACTACACAAGGTGCCCAGGTCTAGTATTTGTTATATACAATGTAAAAGCAAGATAGAAAGAGCTTTGCAGTTTAAAGTAAGGAATGAAAACAGTGGGTAATATACAGGGATTCACTCCCGCAAAGTACAGAATTCTCCTTCACAACGACCACGACCACCAAGTACGGTGGATTTCAGGTCATTCAACCCAGTAAAACAGTGCTCAGCACCTTGTAGGAAGAGAGATCTGAGTGCACTTTATTATAAAACATCTCCGTTTGATGTTATAAAGTGCAAAAAAGAAAACATATATTCTAATATTTTACAGTCACTATTAAACTGCCATATTAGCACAATGCAAAATTCAAAGAACTCGGTATATATTTTGTATGGACCCTATAGTAACAAATGTTGAAACTGGAGGTTTTGCATCTTTAAAAAAATCTTAGTATTTTAAAGTTATTGTGTAAATACAAAAAGAAAATATAAATTATAATTAATTCTTGAAATAGATATTTTAACGTGACAATTTTCCAAAGCATTCAATAGGAAATTTCACTTTCTCTTATAGCATTACATTTTAGAATCTGTAAAATATTTTAAAAGTTAATAGCTTCAAAAAGTAGAAATAAAAATTATTGTATCACAGTACTAGACACCTCACCTTATCAGACATCTTTTACCCTAGATGTTTTTTAAAAAATTAAATAAATAAAAAAAATAATCTAAGACTTACGAGTTGTTTAGAACAAGATATACGGAGTTACTTTTTAAAACAACATAAGAGTTCCATAATGCTTCATTTTGCTCTTAAAATTCAAATAAATGGCATAGAACGTAACCACGAATTTAAAAGGCCTTAAAGTACTACGCTGCTTTGGTGCATTGTACCAATGGTTCTTTACATGCATGAAGAATCAAATTCTATGACATTCTTCACAGAGATGGGTAAAAGCAGAAGATCAAGAATTCTATACACGTTACAGAGCTTTCCTTTCTTTCAACAGTGGGGAAGAAACTGGGAGGAAGACACTGAGAAACAGTCTTCCTCGAAGCTGCACCATGAGCAGCATAGCTCCTTACACTGAGCTTGACTGCACACTAGTAATTTAGCCCTAAGAGAATACAATGTTGGTTGTAGAATAGTATTATACCATATCCAGTGATACCAAACTTAATGCTAAAAAGAAATTTATTGAAATACAAAGCTAAAAAGGTATGACTGAAATACATTTTTAAAGCGACAGACATATTCCTGTAGCCTGTAAGCCACATGGAGGAAGCGTGGGAGAAGACAATATAGGTACGACCAAGTTTATAACCACTTAAATCTTCAAGATGTGATATTCTCTGCTTTTCAGTCAGAGAACTGGAAGATGGTTTCTGGGTTATTGCTGTCTGTAGGGTTTGTTGGCTGCAGTGTCTTTGTAGGTGTAGTTTTACCATGAGAATGAGAGGAAGAAGAATGTGAACTTTCACTGGAGCTGCTACGTGTCTCTGTGCTTGTACTTGTTTTTTTCATTTTCCTTCTCTTTGCAAGAGGCGCCTTGTCAACATTCTGGAGACAAAATCCTTCCCTTTTGTACTTGTTAAAGGCCTGTTTAAAAATAAAAGGTAATTCTAAGCTTTTCAAGAGGTTTAAGACATGTTATGGCTCATAGCTTATTAAGAACGTTCTATGGTAAGTCATAAGATAAACTGTAATCTCTTGACAGATTCCTACTAAATCTATTTTAACTGTAACGATAACTTTACTAGCCTTTACATGTATTTAAGAGCCAACACATAACATTTTTAATTGCCATCTTCCCCTCCTTGTTATTTTTAATTTAGAAGTATATTTTATTAAGCCTTAAGCCTATTTAAGACTACATTTTCAGAAATTACTTAGTTAAATTAGTTTTTCTTTCAGCCCAAATTACGTTGCATTATCAGGACCTCTCCAAGTAACAATTCCTTTCTTTTTCTCTTCTTGGTAATAAGCGTCTAACAAGTATTCCAGCATAAATCTGCTAATTCCAGTTTTTTCTCTGCAGAAGGAATCATGAGAATCAACACTCTATTTGTATAATACAATTGCAGTTCAAACATTGTTAGTAAATATACAGTGGTAGACAAGTCCATTATAAAAAGTATCCATGATATTAAAAACATGAACTGAGTATGTTCCAGAAATTTTATCTCGATTTTGTAACCAAAAGGACAAAAAGTCAAGCAGTTACTTAAGTTAAATAGAAAGTTTATTCTCTTATTTGTAAAAGTTTGAAGGCCTTTTAATAGATTTCTCAAAGAAACAGAATATTTGTAACAGCTATTTCATGAACAGCTGTGTCTCAGTCCCCAGAACCCCACTAGTGTAAATGTCTTCAAGAAATTTATTCTTGCCTCATCATTCATGTTTTCAGCATACTCAATCACAGATGTTATGTGTGGAGGAAAAAATTGCAGCTATACATAATCACTGAATTGTAAGGACAAATACATATTTTTAATTAAGAGAAAACATACATAAATATAGATTAACATATTAAAAAAATTAGGCCATGACATAAGATTTCTTAGAACTTACATGAAAAGTGGCTTTGACATACGTATGCACCGCAGCTCCTGAAGAGCCCAAGTTATCAGGAGTCATCAGAGGGTTGGATGACAACTGGCTGCCATCCTGAAGCCATTCATTGTATCTCAGGCTGGACATTTTAATTCTTTTGTTTGGATCCACTGTCAGAAGTCCTAATAGAAATATATTACATTCTCTTAAATTCTGAGCTATTTATCTTCTTTTAATAGAAAATGCAATTATTTTTTTTAAGAAAAACTCATGGATTGCTTTGATAAGCATGTAATGACAATATTTATCCTAGGTAGGCCAATATTTATCCTAGATAAAGGCTTACACAATGTTATACTATCCTCCTCTCCAGAAGGATTATTAAATGCAAGATAACTCACATCTCTTCTCACACGAACTCAGAACTAACGAATGATTTCTTCACTTAAAACCTGTCTAGGATGAAGTTCAAGAGAGTTAGCCTCAGATTCTCTGCATGATCCACTGAACTCTGAATCTGGAGATGCCTACATTTTGGCAGAAAAATTCCTTACGAGTCTGCTTCTACAGAAATTCAGAGCTCCATCTTAGTAGAACTGGGATTGGTGTCTATCTCATGCTGAAAACATAATTAGATGCTCAAAATCTTAAGAAGAATCAAAGCATAACAGATGTGAATGAAGCAGCTCAGAAATACAGTAGTCTTGGTACACGCATTTAAAAACAGCCCGAGGAGAAAATGACAGTAATATATTCATTTTTTGCAAAAGCTCAGCTTTTAAAACATTTATCTCATAACCCAGTGTTTTTACAAAAGAAAAAATAACCCTGCTTTTAAATACGTTTTATAAGAGTGACTTCACTTTTTCTGAAGCTCTTCAGTTACTTCTAACCCCGCTAACCTTCTATCAGCATCTCACTGCATTAGAAAGCTATCTGCTGGCATATAAGCCATTTCTAATGCCATTCTGATGTGTCCACCTTTACCCATAACTTGTCCTAGGGGTCAGTACGTAGCTCACGCTGTGGATACTATCCTGTCAGGTTAGGCACTCTGATGTTAGGTAAGGCACTCTTGCAGCATCCAGATGTTGTACACTTCTCTAAATTTTATCTTTTAAGATAAAAATATAAGGTACATGAAGTATTTGTGAATACATACCTTGAATTAACTCTTTAGCCTCTTCAGAAACATTTTTCCAAGCTTCTCCTTCAAAGGAAAATTCTCCCTTTTTTATTTTCTTCATAATTTCCAATGCACTGGTACATGTTAAACTTTTGTCTTGAGACTGAAATGGTACCTGTCCTGATAGCATTGTATACTGTCATGAGAACAAAAGAAGTATTAACAAACACAGTATATTTATTGACAACCCTATTACTAAATACGGAGTGCCGCTGTTTGCATCACCAGTGCTACACAATAGAACTTTGCCTAGCATAACTTCGAGGCTATAGAAAATTTAAAATAGGCAAGACTTTCTCTGGAGTCCTTGTTAGAAAAAACATTCGTATGTTTCAGGAAACTACAAACAAAACAACGGTACTTCTACCCAGTTTATATCTACTGAAATTAATTTTCTGTAAATCAGAATGCAGGCTGACCCCTTGCCTGTACTGAAACGGTAGGAAGACTATATGCATGCCTGCAAAATCTCCTAACATCTCTTTTTTAATAACCACACTGTATCAAGTATTTTTTCCATTCCCAGAAACGTTGAATTTAATTTACTGCTTAAGAAAAAAATCTCCACCCTTGGAAAACATCTGCCTTTGGAACCTATTATTTGCGCTGCAGTATTTTCACTTCACTTGAATTCAGCGTCTACCCAATTCAAGTCTGACATTGTGTCAAGTCCTTCGCATTTTAACAAGTAAATACATAAAGTTACAACTAAAAACCTCAATTACTCACCAAAATGACCCCTAAACTCCACAGATCACAAGATTCGTCATAA
Organism: Alca torda; assembly: GCA_008658365.1. Classification (NCBI taxonomy): domain Eukaryota; kingdom Metazoa; phylum Chordata; class Aves; order Charadriiformes; family Alcidae; genus Alca; species Alca torda. The sequence goes on from CM018080.1 coordinate 49,279,649, forward strand.
CCATTGTGATTCAAGAGCTCTGGGGCAGCATAATGAAGAGTAAAGCATGGAGTCTTAAGAGGCTGATTATCAGGTGGTTTTAAACGAGCAAAGCCAAAATCAATTATTTTTATTTCTGAATTATCAGTTTCATCTGTAAACAATAAATTCTGAAAAGCAAAGACAAAAATCAATACCAGCATCGGTTATAAAATTGGTTAGAATATTTAATACTTATTTTTTTCCTACATTTATTACTACAGAAAACTTCCCATTTTCTAGAGAAAAGGGGAACTGGAAGACACTGGGAAAAAATGGAAAAGTAGAAATAACAGTTCTCTGGGATGTAAGAAAATATCACATGTTTATCTGCCTCCTGTGTATCTGCAAGACAGGATAATTCTGTCTGAGATTATTAATGAAAATGGGTATTTAGCAGAGAACAGTGAGGTAAATAATTCAGGAAACACTGACAAGAAAAAACACAAAGACAGCAACATAAATGGAGAACTGCCTTCTTCCTCAAACAAAAGTAAATTTTCTTAAGCTTCCACTTCCTTCTGGCATGTTGCTTTCTTGTGTGTGGAACTTCTGAGAGAAGAGCAAAATTTTGCTGTTGGCTTTGCTGTTTAGTTTATGCAATGCTAGAAAAAGTCTCCCTATTAGAAATCCTATAGCCCTATGTAATTTTGTAATACAAGAGGTGAATGACTTAACACAAAGTAATTAATTTCAAACTCATTAAGAACGGGGAAAAAAATGATTGCTAGACTGCAAGTAGATCAATAAGGAGAACCTGTGAGCATTCATTATGGATAAAAGAGAACAGCTCCTACAAAACAGTATTTTTGCATTCCGTACGGCTGTTATAGCCTAATGCACAGTCAGAAAAGTCAGTTTTCCATATTAAAACTGTGCAAAATGGATCTGAAGAAAGCTTAATTTCAGCAAAAAATATTATTACAATGAGGACAGGTGATTAACACAATCATCTTTTTTCTATGCAGTAGCATTGGTTTAAAAAGACCTCCTTTCTTAAGACAAAAATGAAACTGGTTACATACAGAAAGAAAGGTACAGTCCAAACGTCCCAAGTTGGGTTCACACTACTTTGTCGATTACGTAAATAAAACGTGTTTCACAAAAACACACACTTAAAGCTATATTCCATGTATATTTTAAAGATATATCAACAACGTTATCTCTGCCTTGGTATATTTTTTCTAGTATCTTTAGAACTCGGTTTAAAGATTAATGGCCACTTCACAGAAACAGTCCTCGAATCCCCTACTGCGAGGCTCCAAATGGTCACATATGTTACACAAATTCTTTATTTCTGTGAATTCTCTATTTTCTATCCAGTACTTTTCCTCTATTTTGGACAGCAATATATGTGATCTAATTACTATTGCTGAAATAGAAGACCCTTCCCAGTCCATGCAATTAAAAAAAGCCCCACCCTTAGTGACCAGACATATTTTTTAAAACAGACTTATCAGTATCACATTAGATGTAAAAGTTGAACATCAAATAAATCTGGCTGGAATTGTTAGAAAAGCAACGGAATTTCCTATATATCTTTTTACAGAAAGGTGCACTAACCACATCTATATTGGGAAGCCTGCATATCCCATACTAAGTTCATGTGTGAATCTAAAATAGTAACTTTCAAAACAACAGGCAGGAAGGAGACAGCCTGGTTAAGTCCAACTTTGCAGAGGCAATGCATTCTGCAAGCTTTTTGCTAACCCTTCATTACTTGGACTTCCCAGACTTCTGTTCTTGAACACTATGTAGAACCGAAGACTGCCTAATTTACCGTGCAGCTGAAGCTCTGCTTTACAGAATCTGGCCTTTACATTCAAGATGGTAGTAAGGCTAAAATGCTGAGAATAGGAAGAGAGAGAGGATTTCTGGGTTTTTTCCTTTCAATAATGACTTGTTTCAAAAGCTGTTTTCTTTCCTTGATGATGTCAGCAGAGAAACTCCTTCCAAGAGTCACATTTTCAACTGACACATTAGAATTTCACAATATCTCCTTCTTTATTTAATTGTTTATTTAATACAGAGACTCCAGCACAGAGATGTTTTCAAACTCATTTATTTTGGACTGATTTTCAAAAACAGTTTAATACCAACACCTAGCAGACTTCTTTACCTGTTGAACTGGAATTACTATAAAATAAGTAAGTTTGTAATACACCAGAAAGTATGTTACAAAAGGATGAAACATCGGTAGGAATAGGATCAGTTTAAACTCCAGATACAAAAGGAGTAGCTATTTCCTGAGGTACGACAACTGTAATCACCAATACAATATAACATCCTTACTGGATGAAATAACATCAATTTATGCTATTCTTGGGCTAAAGAAAACTAACATATATCCAAAGCCCATTGTTGGCAAAGAAAAAGGAGCAAATATTGGCTCCAGGAAGCAGAACAAAGCCAGTGGGCAAGATGTTGCTGCACAACAAAAATACCAGAACAAGTAATTATTGAAAAATATATATGAAATAATTGTTTCTCTTAAGACACTACTAACTGAACTCAAATCACACATCTTTATTAGTTGGCCGTGTTGGTTTATGGTTCATTTTGTGTTTAACTGGGACAGAAGACAGTAGAAGGGTGTTGCAGCTACTGAGGGAATCAAAATCAAACAAAGGTGGAAATGTACAGGTACAACCTAGCTCTACTTGTGAATTGTTTCATACAATAAATATGTACTTACCACTAGTAAAAACTGTCCCCAAATAAGCAAAGAATGGTTTTGAACAAGTTGGAGTGTAAGTTGCTTACAAAACTAAAAATGTTTCCTAACAGTTATTTTACCTATGAACAGAAAAATATCTACAGAGATAAGTGGTAACATTTTATTAAAAACATCGAAGTAGAAAAAGCTGGTGCAACAGAAATACATCACATTCTGGATATTTAATGACTGAATGTCTAAACATATATAAGCAAGCCACTATACCTCAGGTTTCAGATCCCTATGGACTACTCCTACATCATGCATATGGCTCACCGCTGAAACAAGTCTGCGCATAATATGACTGGCTTCAGTCTCACTGAAATGTTTCTTTTTTTGAATACGTTCAAGCAATTCTCCTCCCTTCAGCAATTCCATTACTAGAAACGTGTGAAGCTGAAACAATAAAGAAAAATATGGGATGTTAGAAATTTAACATTACAGACCAACATTCATTCAGCAGCTAGGTGCTATTCCGATTCTCAAAGTTTGAAGAAAGAAGACTGCTGCTCATACCAATTTGGAAGGCCAGTAAGAAGCACCAAATTGCATTTCAGATGACTTTTTTCCATTAATCTCACTGACATTGAAGGATGTTGATGTCTTCCCCATGTCCACCCATATTTATTTACAAAAACGCAATGCCACCATGTACATGGATAAATTCGTAGGGAGATGAAATACTTTTTGTTAGGCTAACAAATAAAGCTGGAAAAAGCTAGACTTTTGCTGTTTAAGCCTGTTCTGACATAGGGATACATTTCTACTAATATGCACAAGGAGCTAAATATTTAATGTTACCAAATCCTTTAAAAGCACCCTGAAACTTTACTGTGAAATCAAAAAGTATCTAGAACTTCCTCTGATTTCATCCCCTACAGAGCAGTAGCCAAAGCTACTCTATCATTAGAATCACAATAGACATATTCCCAAACATTAAAGAGTATTTTTTTAATTAAAAACATAATTGTTGTTTAGATGGTTTTTCTTTTCAAGACAATCAATAAGCAGTGACTTCTTTGATTATAAGACAACATTGGCACACAATCAACTGCAATTCAAATGTCTTGCCATTAAACAAACAGGAGACTTCTCAGGACAGGAAAGTGAAGTTAGCACTCTCAAAAGGCAATGGATGTAGGCACATGATGGCTTCTAGCATTCCCTTTCCCTGAATGACAGTAACAAAAGGAGTATTTGCAAGAAAAGAAAAAAGTTCTGGGAATAGGTGAAAAAATGAAATTCAAAGAAACAGTCAGGAACAGAATACACACAGTATTTAGAAACCAAGGAACAGAAGCAGAGCTATGCAGACAGAAAGCGATAACACTTCTTAGAACAAACAAGGTGTCTACCAGTCACACTGCTAGTACTGCTTGCAAATTTTATTTGTGTCTTGGGAATAGCTGATGGGAAAGTTGGAAAGGATAGAGACTCTTCTCTGCTAGAAAACTTCTTGTGGCTCACCAAAAGAGACTGCAACCCAATATTCCATGGTTGGATTACTAATCTAGAATTTGATCAGACTGATATTAGAGCAAGTTAAAAACGGGAAGTCCTTTTTTTTTTTTTTAAGACAAACAGCATAAATGTCAAAACTAGAAAATTTTGATCAGTTCTAGTTTTAAGAATATTGTACATGAGTCATCTGGAAAATAACACCTGGGAGCTACCAGAAGCAACTACAATGGTTCGGCTGGCTGAGAGCAGCCTATTCAGTTGCAGAGCAATCTGAGGAACATATTTTTTAGATATTCCTGAGTATAGTCATTTTACTCTAAGGAAAGTGAAAAACGTGTCCTGTTCTACAGACGTGTACTCATACCGTACATAAATGCAAAAAAAGGCTTCCTTATCATTAAAGATTACAGTACATACTTCTCATCCTCTCAGCTCATTTTAGAAGTGCTCCAAGTGAATGCTTTGCTGCTTCTTGTATAAACAGCAGGATGGGGATAGACTGGGATATGTGGGGAGGCAAGAGAGCCTATGTTCCCTTACAAAACCATAGAGTAGAATCATGGAGTAGTTCAGGTTGGAAGGGACCTCTGCAGGACATCTGGTCCAAGCCCCTAGCTCAAACAAGGGCCAACCTCCAAGTTAGATCAATTTATGACTTATTACATGCTGTGGAGCTTGCATTACGCTAAAGGAAATGATAACTAAGGTCTCTAAATAAACCCTAAACTGATCTCAATACATTTTCAAACAGAGGCTCTACTTTCACATTTGGTAATTTAGCAAGCTACTTTGTTATCTCCATTAAGTTACTAAGATGTAAAAAAAAAAAAAAAAAGCTAGATACGTAATCTTCATACGCAAGATTTCCAAATTATTTCACAAATATTTTAAGATTCACGACAGCCCTGAGGGAAGGTGATTAGATACCTCAGTATCATAGATATGGAAACTGGGCCATGAATATATTGTATGACGATTAACAAAGCAGAACAAGGACAGAACCAGAAACAGAATCCAGGACTCTAATTCCTCCAAATACTTTTTTGATTTGCTACAGTAACTGCAAGTTTCCTTGAATGTAGAACTACTGCTTCATCCTCTATACTGACCAGACAAAAAACCTAGGAAAAAAGTTGCCTCCACAGTAACAGTATGCTTAACTCCTATGAGTTCTTGGGAAAACACATGGCAATGCGTTTGGCAAGTGCTGATTATAGTTTCTTCAAAATACCTGGTCATGATAAACTTCATGTAACTTCACTACATTCGGGTGTCCTTCGCAGAGTTTCAGAGCCGTTATTTCTCTCTGGGTGTTGGCTTCCATTCTGGAAAAATTGAGCAGTCATTTTATACCCACTCTAGTGAGCAAATTGCACATTCAAAGAGTTACACCTATTTTTTAATTGCTTGCAATCCAAATTTTTTAATATTACAACTGCTTGAACACAATTAAAAGCATATTCAAAGTAAGCTGAACAAAACTCTCCACATAACCCTGCAAGCTAGAACATTAAAAAAACCACACCCAAATCAAATGTTTTTGATGCAACTGCAACTTGCTACAGCAAACCTGAAATGGTATTATAGAATACTTTCTATCTAAAACAAACCTCTCCCTTAGTACAGGGCAATTTGACTTCACCTCTGTTCCTACAAATATTTTTTAGCTCAGCTTTATCTTGAACACTCAAATTACTGGCCCAATTCTTTTCCACTCTTACAGGAGGTAAGTACTTCTAAAGCTGTATTGAAACTATGAGCTCCTACTAGAAAAGAGTGACATCACCTACGTATGAACTATGTTATACAAATGAACCTCTAAACAGGCCATTGTAAAAATCTGAAATCGAAGAGATAGGAAGAGACTAGCTCCAGAGCAAAAATCATCACACAGATTCTCTTTCAAGTGAACACGGTGAACATTACAAAAACTATGTGAATGAGGACAGAGCAGAACATTTTGTTTTCCACTAAATACATATGTTGATTTATTTTGGGCAAATAATGCCTGAAAATTTTTGCCAAAACTCTCTCCAAGAAAGGCTAATACTGCACTGACTTAGAGAATGGCTTTATGGATAACACAGACAGAATCTCTCTCACCACACGTGTTCTTAACTTCTGGTTGCATTTTTTTTTTTCCTAATTAGGACCAGAACCGAGATGAGAATTTTGTGCAAGAGAATTCTGTTTTTCTGCAGGCTTCATATAATCAACAACTAAACTAAACTGTTCCACCTGCACCTCTGCTGATGTTGTTGTTTAAACTGAAAGTGATTTCAAGTCCTTAAGAAGTTTTAAAAAATGACTCAGATAGTCTTTCCCTCCTAAGCTACTATCGGGAGAAGGTGGACCTAGGAATCAGATGATAAAGGTTCAGTATCATGAACATAAACCTTTGAAATTTGTGCGTGGACTTTTCTGAGTATTTCCCCTCTATAAATAGTTACCATCTCAGATTTTAAACAGACAATATCATGAAAAACAAATGGAAACGCCTAAAACAGTAACTCAACCAAATTTACAGGACTCCACTGTTTCATTGGCCTTCAGACACACAGATAAACCTCAAATTGTTGGATGGAGGCAGGTCCAGCACTACCAACAAAGCAACACCACACAGGAACTCTTGATCTGAGCTTTCACCTCAAGTATCATGAAAAGGTTTGCCTAGGTGTAGGATTCACTTTTTTGGCACCTTTGATGGGTAGGAGTGAATGACTTTGAGGCAAAGAAGGTACTAGAAATCTATTATAATTTTCTTTCAGCAAGAGTTACTAGTGTGGTCCTCAGAGCAATATTATTTACAGTTTAACAGTTTCTTATTCAAGGCAGGTTTGTGTCCAGCCATTCAGAGTGTGGGTTTACTGCTACCTCTAAATACTACACAGCCATGCTCTGAGTCTGCTCACAGCCTGCAATCCTAAAAAAAGTCTCTGTGTACAGATCACTTCTTACCTTCATTTAGCCTGGTCCACCAAGATGAAGGAGAAACAACCTGTGAGTAATATCATTTAGGGACATAATTCCTAGAAGTTTAGTTCTATGGGAAAATTCAACACTAGTTTGATCACTGTTATCCAGAAACAAAGATCCATTAGCTTAAGATGAGATGGGAGCACTGATCTGCAGCTCTGCATGCATCACAGAAAAAAAAAAATTTGAATGTAGACATAAGGCAGAGATTTCCAGATTAAAATACCCAGTGTAGGTACCTACTGCATACTACTTGTCTATGGTCTCATTATAATGAGTGAAACTGTAGTTAATGAATCTTACAGGGTGAACTAGTTCACTGTAAAATACATACCTAGAGTAGGATTCAGTGGCCTAAGCATAGGAGAGCCTGGAAGACATCAGCCATGAAGACATCTACATAAAGGTAGTAGTCACAAGACTGATGGGAACTGGAGGACAGAGAAGACACCAACAGATGCTAAAATGGCACTACATAGATGCCTATGTTTAAGTTACTGAATCCCACTGCTAGTGCCTGGTCATTCAATCTCTCTGTAGGCTCCACTAATAGTTTTGAGTAGGCCTTGAGCAGACCTTGGAAAACTGAGACATCTATATTTAGGTGTCTTATTTCTTCAACTTATTCTATCCAAAAAGCATGTGATGAAACACTTAAACCTGGTTGACAGTTACTTCTAGAGTCTGGAAAAACAGAGGTACAGCCAAATGTCTTGGAGAAGAGATCACTGTGAACTATCATTCTGATGGCAGAACATTTACACTTTCCTTTCCTGCCAGCATTCTACAACACACTAGGGACATATTTACTAATGAACAAAGCAAAGTGAAGTTACAAACCCATCCACCCCTCAAAGCATCCCTTTATCCTGATTTTTCTCTAGGTAGAAACTGCCAGAGGTATCTATTCTGGAAGAGGACCAGATGGTCCTCAGGTACAAAGCGAGTCAGCTGCCTCCATTGCGGTGTTCTCTTCAGAACATCCAGGAAACGAGATGTAACTTACAACTCCACAGTCTAATTCCATTTTACAAACACACACACTTAATTAGATCTGAGGCAACCCACACACAGATCCTTCTTAAAAGCAACGTCCTAGGCAATCAATGGGGCTGCTTAGGAAAGGGAGCTAGCATAAGCCTACATTCAGTTCACTTAGGTCTAAAGATAGGAGGGCCTTCTACCTTACTCTGATTAGGAGCAAAATTAGGGGCAGTTAGGGTAGAATACAACTAGGAACCAGAAAAGTACTCTTTAGGTTTCTTTTTGTGTCCTCCCCAGCAAGAATAACATTTTGTTTGAAAAGACCCTCAGAATCTTTTAAAGGTTATAAGGTTACTATAAGTTTCTGTAGATTCTTTAAATAGGAAATTATTTTAAAGTTATTTTTCCATTTCTAAAAATGTAGCGAACATTATTCTAATCCATGGGTGACAGTACGCAAAGAAAATATTTTTATTGTCTTATAGAATATTTATACCTTTTGCTAATTATTTTTACTGCATACTCCTGGCTAGTTTTCTTGTGTAAGCACTTTCGACAAATGGAAAAACTTCCTTCTCCCAATGGTTTCTCTTTCAGATCCAGTTCATAATGATGATAAAATGGAGAGTCCTGTTAGGAAACTGTCTGTATTTAGTTCTGCAGAATACTTTTAGTATACACAGTCAAAGACAAAGAGTAAAGTTTGTGAGAATTTTTCATCTACATTTAAAATTATAAAAGAGCTCTCTTTTTGATAAAATACAATCATAACTTCTATTTAATAAAATGCATAAACTTTAACAATTAAACAGTAAATCTTATGTTACATTAAACAAACATAATCACTAAATAAATCATTACTGCTACAATAGCTTAAGATACAAAATATTCAGACAAACAGGATCAAAGATGGCTGTACATACATTTATCCACAGAACTATGTGCTCATTTGAAGACATCACAATAGCATGTGTTCTTATAAGGCTTCACACAACTTTTGGGCAAATACATCATAGAAGGAATTATGATATAATTAAAGTAGCCTCAAAAATATCTACAATGGTTGGCTGAATAAGAACTATCAGGAGTCAAACTACTATTACTACTATACTTCAGTCTTCCGGAAAACTAGACAGTCATCTCATTTTTCAGATTAAACTTCAACCACTTCTTAATAGTATCACATGCAAATTATATGCTTCGATCATCTGAGGAGCCATTTCAGAGAAGAGATAAATGAATAATAACTCTTCTGTAATCTGTAGCCTAGCTTGTGATTGCTGCTTTGAAAGTTATATGCAGTTCCAAGTTAACCAAATTAATTCAGCTCTTGATATTATTATTACCTTCATCATAGCACTTCTGGCAATAGTTGTAGTTCCAGGTCGCTCATCCCCCATATAAAACTGAAGAGGATCTACTGTAGCTGCATTGCGTTTAAACAAAATAGAAGGTGCAACGAAAGAATATCCCTATGAAATTAAGACATCAAGAAAGGGCATGACTTGAAATTGTTGCACACAAACTATCATACTGCACACAAAACATTAGAAGTTTCAGAAGAATTTTTCAAAGAAATCAGAATTTTCGTAACATAATACAGAAATTGTAACTGGCTCATTGATGGGTAGATGTTACTCTGTTCAGTGTGAACAGGCATCTACCTGGAATTAGTTATATGATTCTCCACAGTTATAGATACAACAATAATAATACAAAAATGCTGGTAAATAATGCTAAAAATCTGGCTCAGATTCAATTGTTTTGCTTCAAGCTTCACAGAACACCTTTAAGTTAAGGCATGAAATAGTTTTTATGTTGCGATATAAGCATCAAATCATTTTAAATGGTAAAACAAAATAAGTTTCATATTAATGATGTGCCCAGTGTGGGTACTGTAACAAGAACAGCTGTGACTACCACTGCAGAATGAATCAGATTGTATTACGACATGCATAAATTGCTTGCTACAGTCTTGCTACAAATCTAACAACTTCCAAAATATGATGCTATATTCCTGTACACTTAAGCATTAAGCTGCTCAAAAACAGCCAATAAAAAAAAACCAACAAAGCACAAGGAGGGGGAGGAGAGAAAGCAATTTGAACTGCTGTTCACCTCTGAAGCTTTGGTACCAAGTTCAAGGCTGCACATGAGCTGTTTCTGCCCACTTGACATCCAGACTGTGCAGTCCAAGAAAGGATTATTCTTTAATAGCACGGAGGAGATGGTAAGGAAAGCTTTGTTACTGATCTGTATATAGTCGTCTAGTAATTAGAGCACTCCTACAAGATGTGGAAGACCTACTTTCAGCTCTGCAGTTAGCTTCCCACTTCCTCAACTACAGCATAATGTGGACGTGGGCGAATTACACTGCTGTTGTCGAAGCTGGTAGCCCAGGCTGATGGAGTCAAGATGACAAGACTCACAAGGTATGAAGAATTGACAACAGACAGACTGACTTTAGTCCAGCAGGTAGGACATTCAGCTGGGAATGGAGAGACATGGAATTTTGTGTTTGCAATAGGACTGTGTCCACCTTTCTCCTTTTGCAATTGCTGAACAAACAGCCCTGGGAACTGGGCTTGGAAATTACATAGTTAATTGCCAATAACTTAGAAGGCAGGAAAAAAAAAAAGCTAGCTATACACGTGGAATTGTTCAATAAATGACTTCTTAAAAATGAATCTGAATTCTTAAAATACCTGAAATATTCTTTCTGAAGTCTGAGGGGTTGCTGCAGGAGAATATGTCGGATCCATTTCTGTAAACTCTTCTGCAAAATTACTGACATCCAACTCATCTCTGATAACCGGTTTAAATGGAGCTGGTACTTTTTTGGCAGCTAAATCATCCCAATTCATATTCTAAACCAAAAAAAGGAAAATAAGTTTGGATCAAATGAAAATTTAACAGAAACAGATATTGGGAAGAGAGGTTTGTCCAGAAACAAACAGTCCTAACTCCATTTGCTATTTTCCACAGGTAGGTGAAAGACATACAAACTATGCCCTAGTAATTTGCTCAGGTAAAGGCAATAAGTATCATACTTATTTGTAAGTAGGCAGAAACCAGTTTTTAAATTTAAAAAAAAAAATCAACACAAAGAAATTTAACAGTGGAGATAAACCAAACAATTAGTGTGACAGCCTTTAAGCTTCCTCCTCTATTTCAGAGGAAACAACACTTATATTTTTGCAGTATCTTCAACTCTTCATTGCTGATTTCTGTGCTTAATTACTAATCTCAGTTTCCAGAGTTCTGAGAGCATGACAACTCTGGTTTCTTACTTAAGTGCATGGCTAGAAGTAGGAAGCACAGATATGGTAGTTATGAGAAAATGAACCTATTACTGTAAAGGAGCAGATCTGAAATGAAGTCAGATTAGGAAGTGTTGTATTTAAGAAAAAATTTATCTTCCAAAACAAACAATGAAGAAAGGAAGTTTAAGTCTACTCTGTCAGACTGTCTTATAAGAGGAAAGAAATGCAGAAGGGATGAGAAGAAATTCAGAAGCTAAAAAGTCAAGATATTGCCCACGCTGAACGGCATGATAATTACACTAGAAGTATTTATTTGAAAGGTTTAATTTGTACTACCAACTTTAAATACTCCAGATACTTCAGAAGCAATGGAAATACATACTTAGTTTTTTCAAAGTAAGCACACAAACAATTTTAGCTGCAATGGACGGAAGAGTACAGATGTTGTATGCAATTATGATCTTCGTCATTTTCTGAAACCAAATGTTAATGCACTGAAATCTGAACAGAATTAAAATCTACTAAACAAGACTAAAGATTTAATTAGACAATGGAAAATACAGAAGAGGCACTTATGACTAACAGTAAATTTTATCAACATTCAAATTCTACTAACAATGTTAGTGGCAAACTTTCTTTAAAAAAAAAACAACACAAAACAAATAATTTAAGTGTTTTCCATTAAACCTTCTGTTTTAAGCAGTGTCTCTTTTGGCTGCTTCAAGTAACTGTTAGAAACAGACAAACTCTATTAATTATCTACCATGCCCTTCTTGTAGTATGCACAAAATACATATACATAAGCACATGGATATTCTTACTAACTTCAATGCAATTAGTCATGCAGTTAACATGCCTATAAGCTATTCTGTTAACAAAACAACATAATTTCTTTAGACTTGGATTTCAAAGGCACTAACGTAGAGTAAGTGGTATCTGGGCAGTTTTGTTGATTGTTTTACCTGGAAAAAGGGATGCTGTTTGATTTCATCAGCATCAGTGGGACCACAACCTAACCTCTTCTTGGGATCTTTCATCAAAAGACGTTGAATTATATCCTTAGACAGTGCACTCATTTCTTGTGGATAAGGTGGTTCACTTTTTAATATTCTCCTGTAAAACAGACAAAATAACAGTTATTTGGTAATTACTTAATGTGTTGAATGTTAAATCAAAGAGTTACCATAATAATGGTAGCATTTAACATCTCACTTAAACTTCTATTGTACCCAAAGACAGGAGGATGACAAATGTGAAACCAACTTTTTTTTTTCTTTTAAATAAAGAAAGGTTTGAGGAAATGTGGACATGAAACATGACATCTGAGGAGATAAATTATGTAACTTGATCCACAAAAGAAAAACCATTCTCATTTCATACATACTGAGCTTACTATTAGTACTCAAAGGAAATCTCATAGCTTCAAAAAACATCAACCTGATGCCTAACAGCAGTCAAAAAACCCAAAACAATTCCAATGTTAAAAATTATTAGAAAATAAAAAGAAAAAAAACAGACTTGGGCCATTTGAGATTTGCCTGCATCTTGTATGTTGCGTGCAGTGCTCATGCCCTACTCTCAAAAGGAGGCACTATAACTGGAAAAGTTTTAGAGAAAAGTAACAAGACGAATCATAAATACAGAACGTGTTTCACAGGAAGATCTACAAAAAAGGCTAGGACTATCCAGCTTAGTGAAAAGGGGACTTAACGGGACTGGGCATAGTGTTCCCCTCAGAACGACAAATAGTGAAGAGAGAGTGGTTAGGGACCTCACTGTCTCTTTCAATACAAGAACTAGAAACCATCAAATAAAGATAGTGGAAGTTCAAAATCTTGGAAGCCTAAGTAGAATCACATTTCAATACCTATCTTTTATATGTGTAGCTCCCACAGTTTTATATGAAGAGGAAGGCAAGTTTTCCTTCAGTTACTCCAAATGTAGATATTGAAGCTAAGGAATCTGAAGGAAAATTGAGAATGCCCACACAGACAACACATACCAAAGACATGTCAACAGGTTTAAAGAGATACACACATAAAACTTTCTAGTATACAGAATCACAGAATGTTTGAGGTTGAAAGGGACCTCTGGAAGTCATCTGGTCCAACCACCTTTACTCAAGCATAGTCACCTAGAGCCAATTGCCCACTACCGTGTCCAGAAGCCTTTTGAATATCTCCAAGGAGGGAGACTCCACCACTTCCATGGGCAGCCTGTGCCAGTGCTCAGTCACCTCACAGTAAAAAAAGTGTTTTCTGATGTTCAGAGGCAACCTCCTGTGTTTCAATTTGTGCCGATTGCCTCTGGTCCCATTACTGGGCACTGCTGAAAAGAATGTGGCTCCCTCTTCTTTCAGCCTCCCTTCAGGCATTTATATACATTGATGAGATCCCCCTGAGCCTTCCTTTCTCCAGGTGGAACAGTCCCAGCTCACTCAGCCTTTCCTCATATGCTTCAGTACCTTAATCTTCTCAGTGGCCCACTGCTGGACTATCTCCAGCATGTTCCCGTCTCTCTTGTACTGGGGAGACCAGAACTGGACTCAGTACTCCAGGCATGGCCTCACCACTGCTGAGTAGAGAGGAAGGATCACCCCCCTCAACCTGCTAACACCTTGTCTAATGCAGGCCAGGATACCATTTGCTGCCCTTGACATGAGGGCATATTGCTGGCTTGTGTAGAACTTGGTGTCTATATATCTATATGCACACTCTCACGATACACAGCAGAAGGACTTAAGAGTGCCTCTGCTAAACACAGACTGAAGGATTTTGAACCTATGACAGACTGTGAGGCCGAAATTATATGAGATTGTGGCAGCACTAAAATCTCAATTGTTGTCTGCCTCTGATAGAGCTTAAGTTGATCACTGCAGGACATTTCTAAATCTCGTTTAAGGTTTCTGATGACATATCCTTAGAGCCAGCTATCCCATGGGAAATTTTTTATCTTGAAATACGTAACTTCTTGGATTACTCCAAAAATAGATGCAAACAGTTTCCTAAATAGTCTTGTCCTGCCAGTGTGGAAGGACAAAACCAAGTTCAATATGCACATATCCCAGGGGTTGTTTCTAGTGACGTAGTATTCAATTTCAAGCAAACAAAAAGACAAAGCAAGTTAACCTCTTGGTTTAAGTAACAGTAAAATGAGGTAGGAAAATACAGTCTGAGTTTTAAGATGGATTGTATCTTTAAGTGATGTAAGGATGATCTGCCAGTAAGGGTCTAAATCCCTGCCACTCTGCTAGCAGAAGTAACAGCAACCATAAGCCTTGTCTTCAACTTCACTTTACAGAAAAGGAGAAGAAAGCACAGTATTGCCAAATGACTTCTTAATTAGGGATGTTAATACTAAATTGAACCATCTCTAAACAAGGGTATTCTTACACCGTAGGACTGGTGGAGAAGTAAAGATTCAGCCTCTTCAGATATCATCCAGTTTCAGAAAGGGGAAGTGGGTCAGGAAGTTAGAAAATCTTCCTGTTTAAGACAGAAGACAGGACATCTTGACAGCAAAATTGCTTGATTTACAGGAGGCCAAACAAAATCTACAATGTCTTCTTAGCTTGAAATCACTTCAGTTAAAAGAGTCCAAGGAAATGTATTTATCAACCTTTCTGATGACAGTCAGAAAGGTATATAACAAAGATCCTGGAAAGAGACAAGTTTGCTTTGGGCCCTCAGTAGGGGAAAAAAAACCCCAAGTCAGTATGTTTTTAAACTGATTTCTAAAGCAATGGGATTGAGACTCTGGGATGTCCTTAGAATCCAGAAGAAATTCTAGAGCATTTTCCTGTCTGAAAAGATGGCCAAGTCAGATATAAATTTGAAAATGCTCTCTGAAAACAGATGCTGAATTGGAATGATTGGTAACACGGGTAACAAAGAGTTTCTCCATGCGACCTCAGAAGATCAGTCTCTGTAGTAGTGATGCTACTAGTGAGTGCTAGCAATAAGATTCTTGCCCTTGTCCCAGGCTTCTGATGCAAATACAAACATTCACATAAGAAAAATAGAGTGGAACAAACATAAGCAGTGGAAAGTCTTTTATAGAACCCCGCACTGCAAAGTTACCTGAAAATTCTTAGCCAAAAGAAACACTAGTAACAACACTAGTAAGTCTCATCCTTCTAATTGCAAATTTCCAGTCACATATTGCATATCTTCCTTTAGCATGAGAACTGCAAGCAATTGTACCATTGATATGGTAACTGAGCAGAGTCCCAGCTGAAGCTGAGACAGGTTTATATAGGTTTATAAAACTTTTCGTATTACTTGACATTCTGCTCTTTGGGTAGAAACCACTCCTTAAATTCGTGGGGGAAGGAATCCCCTACGAAGATTATATCTGTCAAAAAAATTAGCATACATATTTTGCCAATAATAGTTCGGTATAACATTGTATTTTACCTAATGGAAAACTTTCATTGCAACAGCATCAGTAATTCCTGCCTTTTCCCAACATTACTGTTTTAAATTATTTCTTTTTATAGGCAGAATTAACAACGAAGTGTTAATTAGCTATGTGAAAAGCAAGCTATAATTATTTGAGGGGTATCTTCCATCTGTTGACCCTCCCAGAGCCCGCTGCGGAGAAGGCAGCATTGTGCTATGCTTTATAAGCAGACACCACGTAAGCTGCATTTATACGTGCCAGTGGCATTTGTTCAGAAATACTTCTGAGGTTGATTGACACTATGAAATATTAATGATGCTCTGGACTGGTTCACAGAACCACACTACAGAAGCAGTGAAGAACAAAGCTTATTTCTTTAGAAGTTCCAGGAACTACTTACAATTATCATGGAACTGAAGTATGTGAAGCCATATACACACTAATTAGGATGGAAAGCAAGCTGGCAGAAAAGACCAGCCATATGGGACGAAAATGTGAGAGAGCAGAAATTGGTGAAGACTAATCAACTAGCTTGATCAAGTAAAGAAAGTCTGGCATCACTATCACAAGACTGGTGAAGTGTTGTACTGAAGGGTAAGTCACTCAAGGCTGTAACAGTAGCCCATAAAGTGTTCAGAGGAAGGGAGCTGCATGGGTCAAAGCCCTTCCCAGGATTTCTGTGCTTCTGAAAGAAGCTATGGCGTTTAGTATCAACCATCCTTTCCTTTTCTGAATCACCTCCATCCTCTTGTACTGGACCACGTGTTTATGCGGTCTAGTAACAGTGACAGAAGTAAACAGGAAGAATTAAGTATCCCAAGTGGCAACTGCAGTCAAAGGTGCTGAAAGGCTACTCTGCTGTATTTTCTGCTTCTCCCAGTCTAGTACAACCCCTCTGAGCTGGGATGACCTGAGATTACCCCTGCTGATGAGAGCACTCTGGCTGTACTGAAAACACTTTGAGAGATACCATCCCTTGCATAGGTCAAGGAGGTCATTACTTTGAAGTCCTGAATCATTTCTATCTTACCCTTCTCTATGGCAGACTATGCAGAGCTAGGAGCTAACCCCGTTGGTGGTGTTTTGCAGGAACTTAAGCTTTGATGAGTTTCTTCCTTAAATACTACATCACCTTGACCTTTAGATGCTCCTCCTCTTTATCAATATCTTCAGAGCCGCTCCTGTGTAACTGCTGAGCCTGACAAATCAGCCAAGGAACTTGCTGATTTTGTCATGAAAAATTCATAAACTTGCCAGCACTGATCTATGCTAGCTTGTAGTTTAAAAATTACAGACTGACCACAGGTTTCTTATCAGTTCTTTACCAAAGTAGCAGAGATGGGATATGTGTTTGCTGGCTGAATAAAACATCCTTCTACAGAAGGCATAGTATTTTAAACCAACCAGAAATACCAAAAGCATGTGCCAAAGCCTTATACTACGATGTCAGTTTAAAGAGAATCCAAAGAGGATTCTGACCTTGTTCACTCCAGGGTGATAGTCTTAAGGACTTAAGCAGGAACGTCCTTGCAATGCTCAACAAAAGCCTTATAAAGGCAAACAGTGTCATTGGGAGTTTTCCAACCGGACTGCAGATTACAGCCAGTGGTTAAGATAAAATGAAAAGGGAAAATATGCTGTTAGTCAGAAGCTGAAAGATACTTTCTTTATTTTTCATTTTAATTAATTCTGTAAACAGATAAACTAGTCAAAATTCTGATGCACTGCACAGCTGAGAAAACCTGATTTATGTCAAAGAATATGAAAACATCTATTGAAACAGGAACAATTTAGCAATTTGACTTATTGACCTATTTGATCAATTTACAACTTAGCATTAGATTGACTAATCTATAAACTATATTGTAAAAATTACTATTAAATATATCCACAGAGTAATCATTTTGAGAAGTAAAGCATAAGCTATGGAAAACTAACTGAAGATGGGGTGTTTGAATAAACTAATGACAATTCATTATTGGAAACCACAACTATGTAACTTGTTTAAAATAGTAGCAGTGAAAAACAAAACTAATTACAAGGAAGGAGGACAGAAAAGTTTAGAAGTGGTAACCTAATGGTGCCAACCAAAGAAAGATTTTATAGACAGAGCAAAAAACAAACACTAATGATTTTGGTCAAGATGCAGACATAAAATAGTGTGATACTGAGATGGAAGCCACCTTTCACCCGCCACTGTGATTAGCCTGAAAGAAAAAGCTTGAACCTGACTGTGGAAGAGGTGATAATAAAACATCAGAAGTGCAGAACCTGAAGCTTTTTTTGCTTTCACCAGGTAAAAGACACAGTCAGATCACAAAAAACTGAAAGGATCACCACAGCTGACCAACAGAAACATTAGGTTAATGCTAGAACTGTTACCATAGTCTATTATCAGCGCCCTCAGAACTGTATTATAAGCATCACCAAAAAGATACATATCCATCCTGGTGTTCAGGGAATAAGAGAAAGCAATCCCAAGCTGTTACCCTGTTAAAGGGCAGAGGGACAAGCTTCCAAAGCAGAGTTTTCACCTTCACATTTGAGAACACATCTACTGAATGCCCTGTCATCTCAGAACTACTAATGCCAGATTCTTTTGCTCCAGC
This sequence comes from Alca torda, assembly GCA_008658365.1. Lineage (NCBI taxonomy): Eukaryota > Metazoa > Chordata > Aves > Charadriiformes > Alcidae > Alca > Alca torda. The sequence goes on from CM018080.1 coordinate 49,298,077, forward strand.
TTTAAGCAGTCAGATCTATGTGTGCATCCCCAGTTCTAGGCAAGTCGGAGACTTATACCTTTCTTAAAACCACCTGCTTTACTGAAAGGTTGAGCTAATCTGTAGGCAGTCACTGGCGTGATTAACACTAAGCCTAGCATCAAATGGTTTCCTTCATGTGGCGGAGATTTCCTAACTCATTGCTATCTGTTAGAAAAGCATCATTACATTACTGCCTATCAGTTCTTGAACTCTGGACTCCTGCCTAAGCATATAACTGCAGTGCATTCCAGGTAGACAGCTGTAAACTCTAGGACAAAATTCCAGAATACATCATGCAAATTACAAGTCCTCTGTCCTTTTAAAGATCTAGAAATTATGGGAGTCTTCACAGGCAGAGAACAAAGAAAGGAATCCCAGTACACACCTGCTATGCATCTTGCCAACACTTTTATCAAGAAAAGGTTTCTTGCAGAATCGTGGACAAAATATCTTAATAGCATCTAATAGATGGTCAAATTTCAGCCATCCTCCATGAAGTTTAAATAAAGTCTAACCAACTATGTCAAATAAAGAGCACAGGTCGCTATTCGCATTAGTATGCAAATATGGCATCATATGCTTCTACAGATTATTTTATAGATGTATGTATGTATAAAATGGGAAAAGATAGATATCTATCTATTCATAACCCCAAAGCTAATAAGTTTTTCTAAGCTGCTGCACAGCAGCAAAATAATACTCACAAAACTTTATGCTCATTTTAAATCCCTGTATGTATGACAAGACCCTCAAAAGTCAACATCCTACAATGGATTTCTCCGTCTTTCAAGTCTGCACTACAAATCACTCACGGTCAAACTGAAAATACTGGGTTTGTCATCAAACCCAGCCCTTGCCTACGCTTTTGCAGGATGGGTCCCATCCACAGCTCTGCAGCAATGGAAATCTAGAATTCTCAAAAATGAAAGGAAGATTTGGGAAGAAGGGAGAAGAAAGGGACTGGGGCGTCGTAGAAAAACAGACATACTTCAATAGTCTGTGTAAATTTTTTTATCAAGTTTAATAACCCACAACACCAAGCATGTGAACAAAAAGAGTATTCGGAGACAGGGAGACAGAGACATACGGGAAATCGAAGTATGAACTTAAGTTGCACTTGCCATGAAAGAGACATCCCCAGTGTTGTCTAAAATGTTATGATAAAAGAACTGAACACAATCTCTCATCAGAAAAAGTCAAGAAGAAACAAACCACACGGTAACTATTTCTGACAGAAGAACTGAACTGTCCATTAGAGAGATATTTCAGAATAAAACTTCGGGCTCAAATTTAACAGCAGATAGGCATTGTGCCACACAAGGGAATAAAATTATCTAAAAATATCTAAGATACTTTCCACCTAGGTAAAGCAAAAGAAGGACCTGGATTCACTTACAAGATGACTTTTTTCCTTAAACTCAGAAAAATCAAAGGCCATGGAAACTATGCTTTCAGGGCTTGTGATTGAGTAAGAGGAAACTGGATTATCTAAGTCTGCTGCAATTGGCAAGTTAAAGCATATTTAGGTTAGGGAATTTAGAATAATTTGCCATCAAGAAAGAAGTTTGTACCAACTCATACCTCTGTGCTAGTGATTTCATTACCACTGGCAACTGTAAATATCTGATGAAGTTATCTGCAATTCAGTTTTTCATCAGTTTAGAGGAAATGAAACTAGAAAGATCAAAGATAGTGACAGAGAGAATTTGGAACCCATTTATTTATAGGTGTAAAATTATCTAGACTCTGCATCCCAATTCAACCAAAAACTTTATAGAAAAGGCTGCAGACATAATCAAAAGAATTAACAATATTTTTTTTAAAGGACGTTAAGTGTAAATTGCAAATTTATCTTCAATGACAAATTTATCAAATAAAAAAGGAAATAAAGATCACAGCTTCTAGCCTGACAGGTTTAGATAAAGATTGGTACTGAAAATTCAGCTTTTATGTCTTGGAAGAGCTCAGTGTACTCACGCTAGAGATAAATACAAGGAGGGTATTTCTGAAAAGCCATGAATATAGTAACAAGAATTTCTAAATTTGGCAAGCAAGCCTTTCGTTTGGACATGCTCTCAAGCAAGTATCTCAACAGATTCCCAAATTGCAGCAAACTCTACACGGTCCCCTTCAATCCTTAGAAAAAGGTTTTCTTTCCATCTTCTCTAGGATGTACTTCTGTTCCCTACTCTTCTCACCCTCTGCCTGGGCCAGAGGAGCACCACAGTCTGCTGATATCTCACATCTATGCCACCTGCTCTACCCTACCCTCAGAGGGCGAAGGCCCATAGCTCCTCAAGGCACATAGGAACCACCATTCTCCAGAAGGTTCCACGTGACCCAGGGCAGCAGCCAGGACAGAGAAAACAGCAATGTTCACATATGCTCAGCCACACTCTTAAAAGGAACATAACATTCACTACATAGTATCAACTGCAAACACACAAAACTCATGTCATCCAGCACAGAAATTACTATCAATAGAAAGGATTCAGAAACCATGGGTCTTATAAGTACTGAAGTAACAGAAGACAGATGAAATGTCACGTCTGAAATGCGGTCATATAGTTGGGACTAATGAGATTTCAGCAATAAACTAGGGGCTTATCAGTTGGAAGTGATGGAAAAGAAGAAGGAGAACTATCAGTCCACCATTGGCATCAACAAGAGGAAGCCAAGAAAAAAGGAAGGAGTATCTTTTTGTTCAGATTTTGAATTATTACTTCCCTTAAACAAGATCCTCTTGAAACATCAACAGGAATAAATTGTCCATATGTAAGAAAGAACAACACAAGCTGAGTTAAGAAAAGGGTTTTTCAGGAAACAGGAAGACTGGGGAACATCTTTAAGTAAAGAAAACTGTAAGAATTTACCTTCTAAATTTATAAAATAAAAGCTGAAAGACAACAGGATTGCTGTCTATAAATGTGTAGAATAAATTCCAACCAGAACAAAAGCATAATGAGCAACACCACACTAAACTTCCCACTACTGTATTTAGATCAGAAATTAGGTTACTAGCCATCAGAGGATGGATGTTAGCAACCTTGCAGTTTCTCAGCTTTGAATTTAATCTTAAATTATCAGAAAGATATTAAAGAGCACACAAGGACCTTCCAAAAGACAATAAAATCCTGTAGAATACATATCTAAGAAGTTTACCAGTTTCTGGGAAAAAAACGTATCTGTAAAATTCAGGTCAAGGCTCTCTCTAAAAAATTTGTAACTCCTTCAGAGTTCCATTTAGTAAATCTTGGAAGTCAAAATTAGCAGTTCAGACATGGCATAAGTAAGCAATCAACAAAATTTCTAACATTAAATATTCTAACATTAAATAGGCAGAAAGAGGTAATTTAAGTTTTAACTCCATCAAAATAACCAAGAAGGTGAAGTGCAGAATTTTGTTTTATTAATGGATTCTCCTCCCCACCGTGTTTTTTCTAGCAGCTGAGTTTCCTGTTCTGGTAGAGACCTAGAAACCAATAAACAGGTCTCAACCTTCCAAGAAGTTGCCTGAATTTATAACACAAGTAAAATAAATTATCTAAATAATTGATGTATGTTCTGTTGCCCATTATAACCTTAAATATCAGGTGATTCAGGTGAGGGTCAGAACCATGGTAATACACTCCAATAGGAGGAGCAAGACTATTCTTGACAGCTGTTATTAATCTGTGCAATTTAAGCCCTCAACTCCCTGCTCCAAGAGCTAACCAGTAACAGGAAACGTTCAATTTGAGGGACGCTTCAGTAATGTGTTTTGAGCAAGCTTATTGCAACGTCTTTTTAAAATGGTCCAACGCTGTTACGTAGGTACTGAAAACAAACCTTCAGAGTCTAGAGATTACTGAAGGTAACAAAGCTCATAATCAGGAAAAGTTTACATGAAAAAATATAAGAATGGTACAGGTTATTTCATTTCCATAAGTATTATATTCATTTCTTCTTAGACATGCAAGTATGGCTAGAAAAGATCACATTCTTTGTTTCATATTATATCCTAATAAAATAAATATTATCTGCGTCAAAATGGTGGGAGTAGGGTATATCTAACTTTAAACCTGTACTCTGATGGACTGATCTAATAAGAGCTGACAAAAATCTCTCTAGCTAAATATATATTTCATTATGTATTAACGTTCTGAATGTGATAATTCTATATACATATTAGTTTCATATTTCATTTGAGTTCCTTTTCAACAGTAAACATGCAACACGGTTCAATATCTACAAAGCTGTGGTTCCACTGTAGTTTAAACAAAATAGGTCTTTTGTAAAGGTCAATTCTATTATTTCAATAACCAGCTGAGGTTATTAAAACCTATCTGCTTCCAGATGTCATTGTGTTAAACAGAACTGGAGCACCTAAAATGTTACCCTGGTAGCACTTTCTTCCTAAATTTTAGATTAAAACTCTCACAAAACATATGTTGTTGCACGAGCATCACTTTGTGAGCAAGCATGTGTACTTCACTGTTTTGAACCTTACCTGGAAATCTCTGCTTGGGAATTCTTCTCTCCATCAACTGTAAATGGTGATGCCCCAGTTAATAATTCATACATAAGAACACCAACACTCCACCAATCAACAGCCTATAGAACAATAATAATTATGTACGTCATGATACCTTGAAGTAAAATTGTTAACAAAAGAAGGAACAAAAGAATGCACCCAGAAAGTAACTAGTAAAGGAAGAGCCCACCTATCAATAAAAAGGCATACATGTACACAATAAAGCATAAACAACTGCAGTACTGATTGGAGGTATTTTCTATGATAAATTCATTTTATTTTGAAATCTCTCTACTTAGCTTCTCCAACTAATTTTTCAAGTTGAACTCTTTCAACTGACTACTGAAGTTCCTTTTTTCTTTTTTTTTTCACCCCCAGAATTCATTTTTATTTTTACCATTGTGAAGTGGTAAGAATTCTAAAATGTACTCGAAATAACAGAGGAACCTAAGCCTTGCTAAGTGGTGGAACCTGAGCTTTTAGGAGGTTGAGAATGAAACTAAGGAACTTTCAAAAAGCATAATTTAAGAGTACTGGTCACAGTTAATCAGGGCACCTGAAAATGCTATGGAATTTTATCTTATATTCCCTGGTAACACACGTGATCTTTGGCTTCCCATGTACTAATCGTATTATTCATATCTCTGATCTCTCATAACTTACAAAATACTTCTCTCTTTCAAAAAAAAAATGCTGGTATGAATAATAAAGGAAGCAGTTTAGTCATTTCAACAAATTTAATTTAACTACAGGTGTTTGAACTTCTCAGTTTTACTCCCATGAAATTTGCAAATCAATGAAACAAGTTCTGCTTTACTTATGCTAACAACGTTAATACAATACAGGAAGAAAACTAGTGAAATGATAACAATTTGGCCCCATATTTCTTTTTTTTGGTTTCAAGATACACAAAATCTAATGTTTCATATATTCAGCCAAGAGTGTCTAGAAGAAGTAGCTGAAGAAGTCTCTGTACTCTTAGTAATTATCTTTGCAAATACACAATGATCAGAGAAAATGCCAAAAGAATTTTTTTTCTTGGCATGTGTTTTTCCAAAAGAAAAGAAGGATCTGCAGAATCAAAAATCAAACTTTAGAAAAATAAATATTGAAATACTAGAGCAAGTCTTTTAGACTAACATTACAGCTACCTAGAAGAGATTACAAATCAAAAACACTGATTAATGAGAGCATAGCATTCTAAAGCAATCACATTTCCTCTTTTTTAAATAAGATCTTTAAGTTGCTAGGTATGTAGTAAATACACTAAAAACCTTCTAACACTGGATCACACAGCATTGCCAGTGGTGAGGCAAAGAGTGTGTGGTGTAAACAATTACCATTATATAGGCAACTGAAAAATCACCCTTATTTATCAGCTAACATTTGGTATCAAACTGTGAAGCTATTTCTTGTAGAATACTGTATGGCTCTGCACTACATCTAATGAAAGTATCAGATAGAACCAATCAAATATAACAGAACAGAGATTCCCCTTTAAATCAGCAACAATACTGAATTTGTAAGTACTTGAGAAGACAGAATCACAACTCAAAGTGACTGACACCTCAGAGACATGCTCTGAAATTGGCAAGACTAAACTAAGAAACAGAGTGCAGGAAAGAGCTTCAATTCATAAGTTTTTAAAATTCCATTTTTAGTAATGACTAGACAAGCACTGTGGTAGAAAAAGATGCAGAGGTTATAGTGGAATACAAAGTAGATGTGAGACAATGACTAAGTGAAAAGACAAAGCACATTCCATTTTGTGTTTAATACAAGAATCAGGGAAGTAATCATTCTGCTGTACTTCAAACTGCCAACTTTTAGCTGAAACACTGTGCCTGCTACAGTGCTCCCTACCTGAAGAAATATACAGGCAAACTCAGACCAAGAGAGAAGCAGAACGCATAGAGAAGGAGAAGAAAGAACATTCTCAGGCAAAGTCAGACAGACTCCAGTTAGTCTGGGAAAAGGAGGTGGAGGGTGACGTAACATTTTCCAGTGCTTAAAAAGGCTGTTATAAGAGGAGCTGTGATTGACTATATTCTATGACCCCCAACAGAAAGACAAGTCAACTCAATCTACAGCAAAAAAACCCAGAGACTAAATATTCACCAAAACTTGTCAGTACATTGAGCAATCAGAATAATTTATCTAGGAATATTGTAGAATTCTTTTGGGGAGTAGGGGTTTTTTGTTTGTTGCAAATATCATATGTGAATTACGTTTGTCTTGATCTTTCCCATCAATTACTGACAATTCAATTTTTAATAAAACTAGAGCGTCAAGCTAAACAGAATTAATTTTTACAATCTGATAACATTTATAATATTAATAGCCAACTGTTAATGTTATTATAACATTAATAACCCACTCCAGATTTCAAGAAAGGCATTAGATTTCCCTGATGTACAATTCAAAAAAATATATCAGAATTAACCACGAAACAGTAATTTTTTCACTTTGAACTAGTTTGTTAATCAAAAGGAAGTGTCAGATAAGTTTTTTTGTCCCACTGCACATTTAGAACAAATTTTGAATACAACACAAATAAGCCTCAATACCTTTATAAGTATGCCTTTTACTTAAGATTGTAAACTGAAAATACATCATATTGATATTTTTAAATATAGGCAATAATCTATTTTAGGATAACCTGAAATAAGGCATGTTTAAATAAGACACTATCATGTTTTACAAAAACCACTAAAGCTGAGGAACAGTGCTGCCTAAAGAATTAATTTCTTTTCAGTGATGAACTTAGATAGAACATACCTTATCATGTCCTGCATCTCCTCCTCTTACAATATCTGGAGCCATGTATTCTATTGTTCCACAGAAGGAATATGCTCTCTCATTCTAGTAAAAAAAAGAAAATAAAATTCATGTCAAACAACTATATTATACAAATCACATGGGACAGATATGGCTAACAGTTCCAAGATGCTGGCAGCATTCTTCTCCAAATAGCTCAGAACTGCTAGCTAAATCATATTCCGTCATACGTAGAGATGTATCACATAATGCTACAGAATATTTACAGTCCTCTACGAAAAAATAAAAAGTCATAGGTTTGTGTGGCAGTCTAAGATAGGCACACAAAGATTAACATATTGATATTTTAAAAACTTTCCCATAACTTTAAAAAATCTATACATTTCAGAACTACCCAAGATTCCCCAAGGTAATATAGACACACATTCTGAAGGCTGCAATATCAATACTCTAGACAACAAATGAAACCTTTCCATTAGAAAGAGCATTTCATTGTCAGATGTACAATTTGACTAAATTGGATACAAGATCCTTCGGGTTCCCCATATTTAGGAATTTACTATGACCTCTAGAAAAGTAATTTTCTTTCGCAACACACACACAGATAAAAAACACAACATTCTCTCAAGAAGAGACTTGGAGAGAGACAAGAGAGAGAAAGAGAAAGGCAGACAGACAGAGTTGTAAATTTAATTTTATTCTACACACTGAAGTTATTGTCTTGATTATGTTCAAAACTAAGCTGCTTTCACAGGCATGTATATTTGTTCCCTGTTAGCGATTTACCTTTGAGGTCAACATGAGGTCATGCTGTACCTTGCTAATGACGAAAGCACATGTGTTTGGGCCATGCAAGATTGTTCCTCCCTTATCCTTCAAGCTTCTAGCATTTTGGGGAGAGATCCTGATAGGTCCTTTAAAGAAGAGTGTTCAAAAAAGCAAATATTTCAAAAGTCAGGTTTTACATTTGAAGATTCAGCTTTGGAATTTAAAACAGGTGCTATATAAGAGAATGTACTACACTAATGAGAGGAAGCTTCTAGAAGTAGAAACAGTGCTCAGTGCTACCCTGAGACATAAAAATTAAACAGTCCAACAGCATATTATTAAACTGTATTTATTTAAATACATATACTGTGACTGGTTTTCTGGGGTAAAATTCTGAGTTCAAAATAGTTATAGGCCTCATTTTGTTCAAATATTAATTTGAAATACTATCTTCTGAGACAAAAACCATAAAATAATAAGCTTTTCATGGTTCCACTTTCTTTTGACACAACTATTGTTCCTCTTTGATTATCTTTTCCAGTATGTGTTATCTAAAAGAAAAATAGTGTGATAAAAAGCAAAAACAAAAAAAATAATCAGAAATTCCTAGCCCTCCATACTGGCATAAGTCAATCTAAAGCTATCCATATATCCCTCTGTTCCTTTTTCCTTCAGCTGAGAGAGAGGGAGGGAGGGGGGAAGAAGGGGAAGAAGGAAAAGGAAGGGGAGTGAAAAATACAAAACGAAACTGTTCTTAATTTGCTACCTCTCCAAAGAATAAAGATAATGCAGCCAAGTTGAGATTTATGAAAGCAATTTATAATGCTAATATATCAAAAGAAATAGGTGAAAACTATTATTGTTTAGTTAGCTGCAAATTCAGCAAATCATCTGCAAAATTATGTCTTTTTTGTCTCCACATTGTGTAATAAAGCTGGGCTAAAAGATATTACAGTGACAAGAAATAGACTGCGGAGTGGTAGAGGAAAATATACAGTGGTACAGCAGAACCCTTATGATCTCAGGTACCTTTTGCTGGTGAGAAGGCCCACAAAAAAAACATTTTAAAACATGCTAGTAGTAGCTTTTTTGAGGAACAATTACAATCCTTAATATACATAATTGGTGGTTCTGATTTTCAATTATCATTTACTTTTTACCTTTCACAATCATTTTAGCTTTTAACATGAAAGATGGACTTTCTGAAACAGTATTTGAAAATTAATTTTATATCTTTCCTAAATTCATGTCTGAGGTATATTTTGTCCCTTAAAAAATTCAGTGTTTAAAACCCCCAAAATAATTTTGAAATTTAAAAAATTGGTATTGTATCATTTAAAATAATGTCTTATAATTAAATTTCAATATGAAAAACTCATATTGTAAGTCACAAACAGGCTTTTATAAACTGAAAACACTCTGGGATATGTTTATAAAAAGGTTTATAGAACCCCTAACTTCTCATCCACATAGGTAAGTACTTGTATCCTTTAGCTCTTGCTTCCTTTTCAGTTTAGAAGTGGTCTACTGCTGAGATTCAACGCTGAACAGAGCCAAGAAGAACAAAGCAGATGTTTATCACAAGCAGAGTTCTCAGCAAGAAATTTAGTAAACTGGAACTCAGCATTAGGTAGGGGGAAAAAATGGACACACTGAGCATTTTCTTCATAATCAATCAACACTGATTTGCCATTGCACATACTAGTGTCATATTCCAGACGCCCTGTTGGAACCAGTTTACAACTGCTACAGGGTGACCATTAAGAGAAAACACTCTGATATCAACTATTTATAGTTTCTTACTTAACAACACATAAAAACTCAGAGGACCACAGCACTCCCCAGAACATTAATAAAACCAACTGTCCGAAAGCAAAGCATTCTGACTCAACTGAAAATTGACACAGATTTGCCTTCATAAGATGTGTGGCAAGACCTGACTTCAGGCAGTTGAACTCACAAAGTCCGGATACTTCTTTGTTAGGCACCTCCATTTATGTTTTGTTTTATTGAAATTACAAGTCCCACCAACTACATCTAGCTGTTACTTACAGAACACAGTTTTTATAGTATTATGTTTTACTAGGAGCACTTACATAAATTTGTCATTATTAAATATGCCTCTTGTAGGGAGCCACTAATAGTCGTTACTATTATGCATTACATGTGGGTTTAAAACCATTTTCAAAGAATGTTACCTCTGATAACAGTTTCCTTTTTTGTCTCGTTCTGGGCTCCCCAGTACAAGAGAGACATGGACATACTGGAGATAGTCCAGCAGTGGGCCACAAAGATGATTAAGGGACTGGAGCAGATGAAGAAAGGCTGAGAGAGCTGGGACTGTTCCACCTGGAGAAGGGAAGGCTCAGAGGGATCTCATCAATGTGTACAAATACCTGAAGGGAGGGTTCAAAGGAGGGGGTGCCAGGCTCTTTTCAGTGGTGTCCAATTAGCCCAGTGATGGGACGAGATGTAATGGGCACAAATTAAAACACAGGAGGTTGCCTCTGAACATCAGAAAACACTTTTTTACTGTGAGGGTGACTGAGCACTGGCACAGGCCGCCCATGGAGGTGGTGGACTCTCCCTCCTTGGAGATATTCAAAAGGCTTCTGGACATGGTAGTGGGCAATTGGCTCTAGGTGATTATGCTTGAGTAAAGGTGGTTGGACCAGATGACCTCCAGAGGTCCCTTTCAACCTCAAACATTCTGTGATTCCATGACAAAAGGTCACTGTAAGTTGTATTCCACCATTCATTTGTGAAATCACGTTTCACTCGCAAATCAAGTATGCAGTCCCCCAAAAAATTTCAAAAAACACAACCAAACCCCGTGTTGTATTTTGCCTCTCCCCCCAAATTTACATTTCAATCAACTTTATAACATGAATGCAAACTCCAGAATCCACATGATTAATAATTCCGTGTTATGAGATGTAAAACAAGAAAGGAAGTTATTACACAAGAACTGAACTTGGATTACCTACAGGTAAATTCTCACTGAACACGCACATCTTGCAAATATTCAAGCTTAAGAATTTTTTGCATAACGCAGAATCTCATTTCGTTCCCTCACTCGGCATGCATGCCTTAAACATTTTGGTTCCTTCTTCTGAGCTGCAGAACAGCAAGCAAACAGACACTAATGGAAAGAAACAGAAGTGTGGCTAACCCGTCTTTAATAACTCAATATCACAATGTTGTCCTTGTCTTCGCAGAGGTGTCATTATGTTTGTTCCCAATCAGCAATGCTTCCATGTTTACAGATAATTTGGAGATAGTCTTCAGTCTTCCAGCACACAACAGCTGGTTTTGATTTCTGTTTTTTTCTTTACCAAGTTCAACATCATTCCTGAATGTTTATGCAATAGCACAGTTTTTAGTTTTAGGCACGCAAAGCGGCTATTTCAAACTGGTTAACTGTTTAACTGTGCTACAACTTTTCTTGAAACTGCTGATACATAGAGAATTTTGTTTGAGTTCTTGATCAGTGAACATGGACAGGTTCACCTGGACAGCGAGGCTGTTCACTTTGTTAAACCATCCCTCTGTTAAATTAGAAAACCAAGTTAGATGCCCTTAACAATCTTCAAGATGAGCTACACACTGACACTGTGAATGTGCCTACATGTATTACCAGACTGCTTCTAATAAATACTTTAGCACTACACATAGGGTAGAACTCTTAACTTGTCCCACTTATGGCAATATAAAAAAAGACAGTGCACTGCCCTCTTTCCGAGTTCCTTGCAATCAGACTGATCCCAGTGAAAGGTAACTGCTTTAACTTGCTAATGCACTTTCAGTACCATATCTATATGATTCCTGCAGCCTTCTCTCCGTATTATCTATTTTAGCATCCCATCTTTGTTCTCCTTCATCAAAAAAGAAAGGGCATAATTTGTCTTCCAATCAGGAAATGCTGACAGCACCTATACACCATGCAGCTTTAGGACAGAGAATTAGAATTCTGTGACCATCCAAGATGGAGAGGTGTAATGTGGATTAGCATTTGTCCTGGAAGACGGTCACTTCACCAAAGAAAAAAACCTCGGAACAGCATTTTCTTTGCTAAGACCATTATGTTCACTGACCCTGGCAGGCTGACCACAATTACATCATTTCCAGAGGTGAAAAAAAACCTAGCTCCAGAATTCAATCCAAACATCATGCACTTTATGATCTTGTGGTGTCACTTGGCCCTGCTTTATAACCAATGCTGGGCAGGCATTTGAAACTACCTGAAGTTGTAGAAAGCATACGTGTAAACTCTTCTCCTCAAAGACAGAGAGGACTTATGCCTTCAGAGCTCTCTAATGAGATCCCTCATCAAGTAAAAAAGTACATTAACAGCATAAAAAAAGCAAGAGGAAAAAACTCCATTTCTCTGCAGAGACTAATCAAATTCACCACATCTACAGGAAAAGCCTGACTGACACAGAAACAGTTGCTACTATAATCCAAGGATATGCCCTCAAGAATACATGTCCTAGCCCACAGCAATACAAGTTTGATTTAGCAACATATGCAGTGGTAGCTCAGTTATTAAGTCTCATAACTGTTCAACGGATCCTAATAGGGCACATGGGACAAGAACCGTAATTTCAGTGTGAACCACAGGAATTAAATGAAACTTCAGGAGAGCCAAGGAATCACACAGGCACAATACGGTCCTGAAAGACGCATCTCTACTGGGCCAAACTGCCTTTTGGCAGCCAACTGTTTGGACAAAGGGCCACTCCATTATGTCTGATTTAAGAACAGAATGTGCTGGAAGAAAGGCGTTAGTTTCCAGGGCCACAAAAAACTCACACATCCCAGATGCACTGAAAACATCTGTTTCAATGTCCTAACACATCCAAAAGGGCATAGGAACTGGGCAAAGAAATAGAAACAACAGATTCAGGACAGGTGTTTCCCAACACCTGAAGGATGAAGGCCTACATTATTTTATCACATGCACCCAAAGTCCACATCCGAGAAACAAACTGTCATTTAATACTTGGCTGAAGACATCTTCAGCTAGGAGGACACATCTAGAGAACTGTCTGAACATAAACTAGTATTCATAAAGAAAAAAAGTATTCTTAGAGCAGAGGACAAGATCCCAGGGGACTATTCCACAGTTTTACAACTCCTTCAAAAAGCAGAGAACATCATTCGTCCAGGGACTCAAAAAAAACATATTAACCATACCCTCTGGAAACCGAGATATGCATAATCGGAAAGTGCATTTTGTGACTGTCATGCTTACTTATAGCATGGCAGACAGGGCATCCAAGTCATCTTCAAGGAAAGTACAGAAAACAGCTTTTGGAGCTCCAAAGCAGCCCCACAGCAAGAGAAGATGACCCACATTGAAAGGTTCAAGACTCAAGCAGGCAAGGGATGATGTGTTGAGTACCTCCTGAGTCAATAGCGTCATCAGTGTTTTGCCGCTGAGTACTGAAGAAAATAAGATTTCTGTTTAGACTTCTGCAGATAACTACATCAAGAGAAACATACAATCTCTACAAACATTAAGCACAAACGCACCCATTTGTTGCCAAATTAGCTGTTTGTACAAAAGACAGACTGAGCAAACTGGAGCACCCATTTGACCATTGGAAAAATGGGAGCAAAAACACAAACAAAGAGAAAGATCAAAGGAAGTCTTCAGAATCCACAAGATTTTGTTTCAGAGGCCTCTGGAACAAAACAAAAGCACATCAAAGCAAAGCACCCAAAAATATGAAAGACGACTACAGAAGTGTGAATGCTGAAAAGGGGGAGTTGAGATAAAGCTAGCTAGCAGAATACCAACATAGGTAAAACAAAACAAACAAAAAACCCCCCCCACACCTGCAAGGTAAAAACAGATACTCTATCTAGAGTATCTGGCTCAGAATAATGAGGCATTGTGCTGGTTTTGTCTGGGATAGCGTTAATTTTCTTCATAGTAGCTATTACGGGGCTGCATTTTGGATTTGTGCTGAAAACAGTGTTGATAATAGAGGGGTGTTTTAGTTAGACTAAGGGAATGATATCCATGTATTATATCAAAGGATGGGAAGAGGGGCAGTGGTTAATGAGGATGTATTGGATGGCGTGAGACCTGAGTATGATGCAAATGTTACTGAATAAGGGGTGGAGAATATCATGGCTTTGGCTGAGTTAATTTTCTTTAAAAGTAGGTACTATGGGGCTGGTTTGGATTGGTGCTGAAAACAGTGTTGACAATACAGGGATGTTTTGATTATTGCTGAGCAGTGCTTATGCAGAGTCAAGGTCTTTTCTGCTTCTCACAACACCCCACCAGCAAGTAGACTGGGGAGTACACAAGAAGCTGGGAGGTGACACAGCTGGGACAGCTGACCCCAACTGACCAAAGGGATATTCCATACCATATGCTCAGCATATAAAGCTGAGGAGGAAAAAAAATGAGGAAGGATGTTCAGAATAATGGTGTTTGTCTTCCCAAGTAACTGTTATGTGTGACAGAGCCCTGCTTTCCTGGAGATGGCTGAACACCTGCCTGCTGATGGGAAGTGGTGCATGAGTTCCTTATTTTGCTTTGTTTGCCTGTGCGGTTTTTGCTTTAGTTATTAAACTGTCTTTATCCGAACCCACAAGTTTTCTCACTCTTCCACTTCTCTTACCCGTCCCGCCGTAGGGGCAGTGATCAAGTGGCTGTGTGGTGTTTAGCTGCCCGCTGGCTTAAACCACAACAGGCATGTTCCAAGTACACTCTTTTATACATGTGCACCAAGCCTAAGGAGACGCCTATTTGCCATACAAATACTGCTTTAGGAAAATGCTTCAGAACTTGAGCATTTGTGATTTTTATCTCCAAAGTATGAATGTAGATATGGAAAGCACTCAAGCGTCTTAAGACAGTCATTCTACCATTTGAAGATGTATTATTTAACGTTTATATGGCCCATATATGGCCTTTAAAGTACTTCTTCAACTTGACGAGCTGTATTCAGACAACATGTGCCACTGCTCAGACACTTGGGTCCTACAATCCTATGGCTTATTTTAGTCACAACAGTCTTTGTGCAAACATATTTTAGCCAGAGAATTAGCCAAGTATTCAGTGAAGCCATTCTTTTCAGTATTCACAATTAGGACCCACTTCTCCAACTAAATGAAAGGTCACCTTTGAAATGGAACAGGCTGCTTCTGTTCTCCAACTACTTAATGCACAAATACTTTGTTCTTAACTGAGCTGGACTACTACCCTGAACATCAGATATGACACATTCTAAATACTCCTTGAAACATAAAATTTGACTTCTTAAATGTATTCTGCAGCTTTAAAAAAATAATAATAAATAAAACCAAAGCTACTCTCCTTCAAATGCTCTTTAATAGTATATGTGCTCTCTAATAGAAATGACAGTAGGATATGGTCAAAAGGCTTGGTTAAACCCTTGAGTACATAATTTCTAGTGTAAGAATTTCAAGAAATGGAAACTACACAGTATTAGGGAAAGGACACTTCTCAGCTATTAAATTGGCTTGGACTTTAATTTCCTTGCATTCTGTATTCATATAAAGTATTCTAGGAACATAATCTAATATCTTAAGAATTACTCCTATAGTGTATTCAATACTAAAAAATGACAGCAAAACCAAAACCTAGAAACACTAAGTGATGTTGGGCCAAAGAAGACAGAGACAGCCTCTAGAGTTGGAGAGTCAACAGCCACAGTCTGTGATAGCGTGTATTTAATCTGTCAGAAACAACTCTGCGACTGAGTAGCATGTAGTGACGCAGAGGGGGAGGGTGCAAAGGAATAGAAAGGAACCAGGTAGCCAGACAGAAGGTCAGTGAAGGCATTCAGGGCTGCTCTCAGGACTGACTCTCCCCAAGTCTGCTGAAAAACTCTCCTGTCCAGACAAGAATTATTTACTGGTTCTTGTCGCATTTTTGTTATGAAGAAATAATAGAATTACCACGCATGTTTTGGCGAGGTTCTTCCACAGATTTCAGCAACAGCCTTAGGAGATTCCTATGCTTGTCCATACTTGTTAGCTAGCAAATTAAACTGCTGTACTCAACTAATTTGACCTCATCATTATGAAGGTTTCAAAATGTTACGGCCTAGCAAGACAAAAGTAATGCTTAACTGTTGTTAGAGGTACTCTGAAATCGCTTAGCAAGTTCAAACAAGGCTTCTAAGCCAATACAGATATGGTCTTTCTACTTAAGGTCAAGGACAATTCCTCCTTATGGCATGGGTAGTAAATTCTCCATATCAACTTTCAGATCAGGTATGCAGATGAAAAATCAAACTCATGAAAAACACAGTTTAGCTAAAACTCTGCATATCTTAGGATTTCTCTTTAAATAATCACTTAACAGGTATACCTCATGTGAATGTGTACACATGTAAATCATGTGAACTACTATTATGTTTCCAACTTCTACAAAATACTCAGGGCTGCAGGGAAAATCCACCGCTCTTCCATGAATGTGCCTCTCACCTACAATAAATTGGAAGCAGTCTGCATGTAATATAGATGACAAAAAGAAAGCCAGTCTCTGAAGGTTTAAATTTTCAAATCAACCTTTTCGAACAGGTAAAATTATGGTCAATATACTTTGCTCTGCATTCTATTTAGCAAATAAACATTCTAGCACACGAAAATCTGTAATCTTGATTGTTATTTGTGAGTATTTACAATTCAAGTTTTGTTCTCTGATGGAGGGTAAGTCCATCAGAGACTTATACTACCATCTTATACTACCAAATGCATGGCATGTGGTAATTTCTTGGGAGATAAATATGCCAAAACAAGATGTTTTTGCACAGGGATAAGGCTCACATTGGGGAACGGATCACATGGAACAGAAACGAATGGCAGATGTTAAAATTTCTTTAACACCACAGTACTGTAATTCTCGCACAAGACAGTACATTTCCAACTTATGTTTTAGAGTAAATATGATCCACAGAGATGCTGTGCTTTTGGCTGTCAAGAAGTTCAGCCAATACTATTGCTTGCTGGATACCACAAACTACAAGGACGAGAAACACAGAGAGAGAACCTTCATCCTTCGAAGTCATTAACGTTTCCTAGGCACATCAACCCATCTCTAATGAAGGAAACCAGAGGCAGTTAACCTCTCCTGCACTGAGAGATCAATGTAGAGACTGGGGGACAAGAACCTGGAGTAGAGCCCTACAAAAAGGGATGTGAAGGTTTCAGTTGATGGTAAGCTCAGTACAAGTTATCAGTGTGCCCAGTTTGAAAAAAGGGACCAACCATATCCTGAGTGTATTAACCACGTTATAGCTTGTCCCACTATACACATCATTGGTGCAGCCTCACCTTGAACACTGTGTGCAGTTTTAGGCTCCACTACATAAGATAGATATAAAAATATCAGAATGCATCCAAAGGAGGGCAACAAAGATGGTGAAAGGACTAGAGGGCATGATTTTTGAAGAGCAGATGAGGAAACTAGGTTTGCTCAGCTAAGAGCAGAGGAGATGGAGGGGTAACCTTATTGCTGTGTACACGTTCTCCTGATGGGGAACAGCAAGGAAGGTGCTGATCTCTTCCCTCTGGTATCAGGAAGCAAGGAAATGGCTTAAAGCTGCATGAGGGGAAGTTCATATTGGATATTAGGAAAAAAAATTCTTCACTGAGAGGGTGGCCAAGCACTAGAACAAGCTCCTCATGGAAGTGGTTGTGGCCCCAAGCCTGTCAGTGTTCAAGAAAGTGTTTGGAAAACGGTCTTAGATATATGGTTTAACTTTTAGGTGGCCTTGTGTGGAGTCAGGAGTTGGACTCCGTGATCCTTGTGGGCCCATTCCAACTCCGGATATGCTACAATTCTATGATTCAATGGGGCGGGAGCATAGCATACTTCAACTGTGCCAAGGAACATTTCCCTTATGTATGAAAACCTTTAGCTACAGAGAATGCTTCACAAGTCTTTACAAAACTAAGAAAGGGGACTTAATACAGCAGATTCTTCAAGAAGATTTGGCCTTGCCACATATTTGTGGTATCTGCAGAAAGATGCCTGTGCATTATGTTGGATACTGTCACAGACTGCAAGGTTATACTGGATAAATCCAGAACCGCTTGTCAAGTTCCTCAAATGACTGTTTCTTTGTGTGGTATGATTATCAATATACTAACTGTACCTAAGAAAAGTTCTGTTTCTTCAGTAGTGCTTAATACAAATTCTAAACAGGAAACACAAAGAAACATTTCTATGACTTTTCATACGCTTCTCACATGGTCTTAACTTTGTGTGGTGAAGTCTGCTCTTTCTTTTGCATCAGCTACAAGTCTAGCAGAAGAAAAGTCAGTTGCATCAAACAAAACACATACAATAGATTGTATTCACTCTGCTTTGAAGGTTCAACGACGGCAACTAATAACCCTAATATGCTCTCATGAAGACTTCATTAAAAAAAAAAAAAAAAAGCTTGAAGAGCAAGGCTGTTCCAAAAGATACCAAGTATCTAACTTTGTATTAGAGTGTTAAAGGGTTCCTGGCACCAGTTTAAATTGAACATGCAGAAGTCCCAACACTCTTTCACTCTGCAGAATTCTTGTAAGTGATACTTGGCTAGGATTGTGACACTTTACCCAGCGATGAACAAGTCATCCCAAATGAAACCTGCATGTTACACTTCCACAGAAGGTCTCACTCAAGAAGGCACGGCAGAAAAGCAGACTCCAATTCAGAAGTAGAAATGGCAGCAAGAGGTAACAGTACTGGAAACACGCTAAATAGCCAGTGAATCCTCTTGAAGAATGATGCTAATGTGTTTTTGTGAGGTTCCTGCAATCTCTTAGTGTGCATATTTATCAGTTTCATTATAATAGGAATAGCTTCGGCCAGAATAGTATGGCAAGTGACCCTTCTATTTTATGGTCTTACCCATTTCCCAGTTAACAATGGAAAACATTTTAAACAATACACACTAAACTGCCCCTTCTAATAATTTTATTCAATACATATTTGGAAATTGACAGAAGCATCATTCTACTATTTTTATGAATTCGTTGAAAAAAGTAATTAGTTGAGAAATAAGTAAGTTCAGACAGTAAAAGCTAGAAAGGATATATTATGCTACTGCATTCAGAAGAAAGACTCGGATTTAAGTAGGGGTATGGGCTCACCTGAAGAGTTTCACAGGTTACCAAATGAAGTAACTGTCTTGTCCTTTCAACAACAACATATAATCTATTTCCTAATCTCCTCAAATACCTGAAGTGGTAGATCATTTCTAGGTATGAACAGATGCCAGTATTTGTACTGTGCTAGAGAAGTCTCGTTGCTTTTCATTTGACTAACCCAGGGAAATATGCTGGAGTAAAGTTACCTTCCTGAACTGCTTATACCTCTAAACAAACGTCTCAAGTCCAAAGTTGTCTTTCTTCCTTTGTTAAAGGAACTTCAAAGTCAAAGTTAACTTGGTCGCATTAATTAGACCCTCTCTGGTCTCTGTCAGTAGCGTAGCAAATAACATCAATAACAAAAAACCCACCATAGCAGAACTTCTAGAATACAAGGGCCAGTATCGTTATTGTTGCTATTTTGTACAACTGTGAGTGGATGTAATTAGAGTTCTGAAAGCCGTAACTTCGGTTTTGGCTGCAAATGTAAACAGTGAAAACTTTCCTAGAATAACCATGTCAGGGCCCTGAGCTTATCAACAGGCTCTGCAACTTCTTCCCGCAGTCCTCATTGTTAAGGCATCTATGCTCAAGACCAACACTGACACAATGCAGCTGAGTAACCTGTATGGAACCTTGTCAGGGGCCGCCTCCACCTTCAGCTGGGAGCTGAAGTTCAGGCTCTCATTCTTGACCCTTGTGTCAGCTACACTATAGGTACGCCTGTACTTGGCTGTGTACCTCACTGATCCTGATCCACCAGCTTCAAATCCTGGCTTGACCTCAAGCCTCCCTCCTCAAACCAGGCTTGTCTAATAACTACTGGACTTTTGTCTGAGCCTGTCTTACTGCCACTAGACTTGCTCTGATCTTGTTTGGCAACTGTGGGATTCCGTCACTGACCAGTGAGCATACTGATCCATACCTGCCTTGCTGTCACCCTTAGCTCCCAGCTCTCACTAATGCTGGGAGCAGCCTCCCCATCCCGCTCTTCCCTAACTAGTCAAGAACCACAGTTCTTCTAGAAACAGATTAGAAGACTGAAGAACTTAAGCAGTTGAAGAGTTTTACACTATCACCCAGAGTATCTCGTACAGCAGCTACCAGCAAACTGTCAGTAAGTTTACGGAAGGAATCCTCCTGGGAGTTATCACAAGTCAAATGAAGCACATGATTGGGAAAAGCCAGCACGGATTCATCAAGGGCAAATCGTGTTTGACAAACCCGATCACCTTCTATGACAAAGCAACCTGCTCAGTTGATGTGGGGCAAGTGGTGGACATCGTCTACCTGGATTTCTCTAAGGCTTTTGATATCGTTTCCCACAGCCTCCTCCTGGAGAAACTGATGCCTTATGGTCTAAACAAGTGGTCTGTGCAGTGGGTGTGGAACTGGCTGACAGGCTGCACCCAGAGGGTGATGGTAAATAGCTCCGTTTCAAACTCATAACCTGTCACAAGTGGGGTCCCCCAGGGATCCATATTGGGCCCAAAGCTTAGTATCTTCATGAGTGATCTGGATGATGGGATCAAGTGTACCCTGAGGACACCAAACTGAGTGGGGAAGTTAACACTTCAGAAGGGAGAGCCACCCTGCAGGAAGACCTGGATAAGCTGGAACAGTGGGCTAACAAGAACATTGTGATGTTCAACAAGTGTAAGGTCTTGCACCTGGGAAACCATAACCCAGGAGTGCAGCACAGGCTGGGATCTACCCAGCTGGGGACCAGCTCTGTGGAAAGGGACCTGGGCATCCTGATAGACAATAAGCTCAAGATGAGTGAACAGCGTGCTGCTACTGCAAAGAAAGTCAACAGGATGCTGGCTTGCATCAACAAGGGCATCACCAGCAGAGATAAAGAAGTCATTATCCCACTCTACTCAGCACTTTTCAGGCCACACCTGGAATACTGTGCTAAGTTTTGGTCCCTGCTATGCAAAAAAGATATGGACAGGCTGGAAAAGGTCCAGAGAAGGGCCATAACGAAGAACAAAGGACTGGGAAGCCTGCCATATGAGGAAAGCCTGAGAGAACTGGGTTTGTTCAGCCTTGAGAAAAGAAGGCTTAGGGGAGACCTTATCACCATGTTCCAGTATTTAAAGGGTGGCCACAAACAAGATGGAGACTCCCTTTTTACAAGGAGTCCCATGGAAAAGACCGGGGTAATGGGTACAAGTTACTCCTGGGGAGATTCTGATTGGACACAAGAGGAAAATTTTTCACAATGGGAACTGTCAGCCATTGGAATGATCTCCCAAGGGAAGTGGTGGATTCCCCATCATTGGACACTTTTAAGATTCAGCTGGACAGGGTGCTGGCCATCTTGTCCAGACCATGCTTTTGCCAAGTAAGGTTGGACCAGATGATCCTTGAGGTCGCTTCCAACCTGATATTCTATGATGCTATGTTATCGACTAAGTAAGCCATTAGAGTTCTTTTGGTAAGTTTAATGAGAAAACCAAGATCACAGGATAAATCAAAAGATTGCTGTCATAAATAGAAATTTACTTGCAATGCTGTAGAGGCCACATAGCAGAGGTGTTACTAACCAGCTGACCTGTTGAAAGGATTTTGCATTTCAGGAAAATCACAAATAAAGAATGAAAAGACTAAATTCCATGCAGAAACAGGCCTTGTACCTTCAGTGAACCTTAGAGGTCATCCTATTCGAAAGTCACTTTACTGATATTTACCTCAAAAATAAAAATGCACTAAGAAAAAAGCTGTTTCCACAGAAATAAGATCTGTCTCAATTTAGGAAGGCATATGAAAATTGACCGAAAAGCCCCTCTCATGATTCAAAGATGTGATGTAGATGTAAAATGAAAAACAAAAAAATCTATTCCAAAAAAAGTGCATGCCAGACTGACTGGTTTCTTTTTTTTTTTTTTTAATATTTTTAATTCTTTTGGGAGCCTTTTTGGTCATAATACCCAGACATAACACTGAGTAAAGCAGCTGCCCATATCAGAAAGATCTCTCTGATGTAGACCCAAAGCTTCACCCAAAGATCTCTCAGCTGTAGACTGCTGCTTCTGTAGCTGTTACTTCTATTCGGGACCAAAACTATGATCTCTGTAGGAGACGTAGGAGGAAGAACAAAGACAGGAAAAATGCTGAGTAGTGCGCTAGTTAGGACTGCTCTGCTGCATTCAAGAAAGTTATAATGAAGACCACAGTTTGAAAGTAAAGGTTTAGACTAGACCAAAAATGGTTGCAATATGGCAGATCAAAGGGTCCACTAGTTTGAAATGTCATCTCAAGAAGAATTAATAAAAAAATAAATTTATAAGGTCATCTGAAATTAATTAAAAATCCTGTCCTGGTGGCTGTCCCTACTTGAAGCAGCTAGTTAAGTCAAAATACCATGTTGGTTGCTATAGCTCATGCCAGAGCCAGACACAGTAACGACTTCTGCTTCCAAAACAGACACGGAATCAGGCTACTGAATTTTTCAAGAAAGAATGAGATTTGCCTGCCAGCAGCTGCTATGAGAACACGCACTTAAAAAGGAGAGCAAGAACAGCTAAACCTGGTACTGCATGCCAGCCAAGAAACTTGCGACCTCTACAGCTGTGGCCCAAAACATAACTCAATGCAAGGCTAAGCCCTCATCTAATGTTGAGTGGAGGTTCAAGAAACCCTTTTCACAATTTTATACAAATGGCTGTTTGGTTTTGCAGCGCAACGCAATTGCAATTCTGCAAGGAATTCTTTAAACCAGTTCCTGATGATGGATTTGTAAAGCAAATAACTAAGAGAAAAGAAAACAAAAGTCTCAGTTCTGCAGGCAAAAAAATTCAGAAACAGCACATTATTGTGTGGGAGGAATGCAAGTATGTACCACTGTCATCCCGGATGAACATTTTGTACTAGGTTCTTCTCAAAATTCTGATTTTTGGAAGACTTGTTTTCTAAAGCATCATCTTTTGATAAAAGAGAGGTAAGAGTACCAAAAGAGAGAAGAATGGTACACAAAGCAAACACTGAAAAAATCCTCTTTCTTCAGAGAGAGGGAAAATTATAAGGTATAAGAGAGTACAGATTCTGGGTAGAATTCTACTAGATGCCACCGCAAGCCTGCAAAAATTTATTTTTAAAAAAGAGAATGTAAATAAAAAAATGCGTAGGAGATGCCAAATAAACATTTATAGTATCAGAGAGCACCAGATGTAAGAGGTAGAGGAGTAGGAGCAGACAGTTTTGCTCAAATGCAATTCATCTGGTTCTAAATTCATTTTCATATGGCCATGACTCTCTGGTCATGTAAGCTTTTCACATGTGGTTGCCCAAGTTTCACCGAAGTTAGGTATCCGCAGTAATCCAAGAGATAAAAAAAAAAAAAAGAAAACACCTATGAGAAAAAAAGATTAATGAGGATGGCAGCATTTGCCCTCAAAAAGTTACTTTCTTCCCCTTGGAAAATAGAAATAGAATTTTCTAGAGTTGACTATCAACATATTACTCTAAGATCCAATAGAAGATACCAGACTATTTAACACACAGATCAGTATTTCTCCCCAAAACGTGATTTATAAGTGGTATATTACAATAAGAAAACAGTATCCTTACAACAGACACTGTAAGAAACCATGATCTGTCTTGCAAAAATTCTTAATGGCATGTTGAGATTTTGGCATCAAAATCTGGACAGAATGTATTTTGTGCTCCATCTTCTGCATTACTGTTCCATGCTGGGAAAGCACAATCATCTTTGTGATAAGCATCGAAAAAGGGATACCTCTTGGGTTAAGGCACAAGCAGTCATCTGATCACCGATGACCTGGTTTTGCAATTAAATGAGTCCAATTCAGTTACGTGCCTTAAGAGTGTTTGGTATGTTCTCAATATTCAATTTCAGGACACTTAAAACACCAATAGAAGTACACGAGTTAAAGCAAAAAGGGTTTACCATTCTTCCATTTCCTTTCCCAAAATAAGGCAAATAACGATTAATTGTCCAGACAGATGTACAACCAATGTTAACTTCTGCGGACTAACCTCACTATTCAGTTTAATCTTTCTTACTTTTCCCTCTTCGCAGAAATGTAAATCTACTCCTTACAAATGTGCGATGTCTACGTTACTGAACAATTGCTAACTAAAACACAAGCAGATATAGTAACAGTCATCCGCAGTACGGACTATTATCAATCATCTTCGCTAGAGAATGCTCAATGTTCACAGGATGCACTATCAAATTTCCACAGTCAGACATTATTACATTAATTGAACAATTATAAAGCGTCTTTCAAAGTTAAGTGCATAGCTAATCTACCAGCTCATTCAAGTGAGATGACAGTCCATGCAGTGTTAAACAAAAGTCAAATTGTAGTCACTTCCCTCTGTTCTGGACTACCTTTAAACTGCTCTAAGAACGTGTACAAACCTCAAAATCTATAGTGGACTAACCACCTTTTAATCATTTTTCCTTTAATGAAGTTTCCTTTAAAATCTTTCAAAATTACATAGTAATTTTCTTTCCAGAACGAAATGTTCACTCAATCAGCTAATAAACAAAAACAAACAACAATTCAACAGTGAAAAGCATCTGAGAGTTATAACTAAATTTGCAACTCTGATCAAGAGATTTTCAGATGGGAAAACAATAATGTATCTGAACTATTCATTCTGCAGACAGAATTACACAGATATCCATCCAGCTGACTCAGATTACAATTCAATCATCCCTCATACAGAATATCTACTCTTATATTATTTATTACTAAGGCATTTGTATGCTCTCAGCTCTCAGATATATTGTTTGAAGACTGACAACCTTCAGTATTCACTACATAATTTTTCTAAGCTTCATTAAGCAAACACAAAAACTCCAAAACAAACAAGTTAATGGACAAGAGGCATACCAATGCAGAAGAATTGAGCATTTCACTATGCTCTGGAAGAAACTGTACTTTATAAGTCTAATTAACAAGAAAAGTGTTAACTGTTATGCATGGTCCAATAGACTAGATTACTACTGCAGTAATTCAATGAATGTGTTCAGATTTTTTTTCCTAAGATGTAAAGATCTCCATATATACTAAAGTATGATTTTTAGTTTAGTTATAGAACTAAAGGAAATGTGAGGGGGCGGGGGGGGGAGATTAAAAAAAATGAAGTAGCATTTTAACAATAAACATTAAAATGAAGACCAGACCCGATGACTAGGTTAAACTGACAATAACCAAATCAGAACAATTCCAACATACAAGTAGAGCTAGTAATCAGATCAAAAGGTGAGAACATGCCTAAACCACAAATTCAGACGACAAAGGTACTACACAAGAAATAAGATGGCAAAAAAAGCCCCATCAACTTAGGTGTTTTGGTTTTTAAAAGGTAAATGAAATGCAAGACTCCACATCAAAGTGATTGCACTTATGAAATGAACAAAACTGTGTTGTAGAAGTTTCAATACAAAGTCTGTCAGTCCTATCAATAATAATTTATATTAATGTCACATGAAAATATATTCTATATCTCAGTTAGGAACTCAACTGAGATGCATGAAAGCATAAGGCTAAAAAGCATCTTTTTTACCCCAATTTCCTTTGCAGTTCAGTTGAGAGTTAAACGTCAGAAAGATTAGCTTTAACTTCATCACAGAGCTAATAATGCAAATGCCATAAAACTTAATACTAAAAAGATACTATTCATTTCAATCTCTATCTCTTACCTAATGACATTCTATGGTTAGGCTAGTCAAACTGTATGTCTTCATGAGATATTAAATAAAATTTGAATATGAGAAGTCATTTCATACCGAAATACCTTGTGATACTGACCCATCCTATGTGAAAATTCATTTTTATTCAACTACTTTATTCCAGTCAAGTTATTTCTTCTTTTTGCATGCAAATACAAGCTTACAGACTTCATTTTAAAGATAAAACAAAGGCAAAACCAGACTGCCATTTCACTTGTACAAGACAAATTTCCATTTTTAACAAAACAGTAGTATAGAAAGCTTTAGAGCTCTTAAAACCGCACTGCTTTCAGCTTGGATTTGTAACTCTTGCATGTTATAAGCACTTTCACATAATAATTGTAAAACAAAGAGGATACTTGACAACGCACTCTTCACACTCATGCTTCAGTAGCTGCATGGCAGAAGTCAATAGGTTTCTGTTTTCCTAGAAGTCACATGCATTTGCTTCCTTTCACTCAAACAGTGTTTAGGAAAAGCAGCTTCCCATCTCTTCATTGTTGAACAGTCAATCTGCAATAGTTCTTATAGCCAAGAAATAGTACATTCTTTTTATTATAAAACAACTTCTGTTGTATTCTATACTTGCTCAGGTACTTGGAAATCTTTAAAAACCATCAGATTAAAGCATGAGTAACGAAAACACTGAACTATGATGTTTCCTAGGATGTATCCCTAACTACAAAACTATCCAAAATTCATAGATACATGGTAAAGGATTCTTTATAAGAACTCTAAACATAGTACATGGTTGTAATTGCTGATAATTTTTATACATTCTTAATAACCTAAATAGAATATCTTGTTTCAGAAAATACAATCCAAATAGGGGGATTACTAGAATAAATTCCACTTGCAAAAGTACACTTTTTTTAATGGCAAAGTTCTTGCAAGATGCAGGGTGGGCCAGGGAAGAAGCCTGAAGAAAGGGGGAGAAAGGAAAGCATACTGCTCTTATTAAATCGCAAATGCTACTTTTATCTGACTTATGCAGTTGTGCGATTTTATTTAAAAGTGCTAGCCAATGAGTATGAAAACAGATATAAAACTATGCAGTTACACAGGCAAATTTTACCTCTTGTAAGTACATTGGTTTGGAAGTGTAAGTTAAGTACCTTTTGTAATGTGAACTGTAAGTGTTCTAGGTAGTAGCTGAATTTTCTACAGAAAATACAATATGAAATGTCAGTTTCTATGTGTAAACGGGTCATTCTAATCATGTTTAAGTTCAGTAGCTAAATTACAATGGCACACATAGAGACTGTAGTCAGGTGCAGACAATTTCTTAAGATTTTGAAAGCAAACAATACAATTGCAATTACTTTTTTCCTTAAAAGAAACACTACAAATGTTGAGCGTTTTTGACAGGGAAGACAAATATAAAATCTGAAGGAGAATATGAGGAAAAAAACATGGATAAATGAAGAGATTTCTGAGGTATGTACTGAAAACAGAATGGATTAGAGTCAGAGGAACGAACAATAGATGACGACCAAGCAACAAAAGCAGCAAGACTGCTTTGTTTAATGACTGGAGACAGAGGAATCCAATTCAGAGGGTGAGAAAAGCAGACAGGCATCTCTAATGCTTATCCAAGTCTTCCCCTTTCCTTGCACTGCTTGTAAATGATGTCCTGAAGGTGAGCACAGATGAGAAATAACTGTATTTCCTAAACCATCTGTTTTGAGACTTAAAGAAGAGCCTGATTCACTACAACATTTGTATCACAGGGAAGATTTTGGCTTCATTCAACTTTGGTCAAAGGCTGGAGGACTGCTCCTTTTCTCTCCCATCGGTACAATACCATTCCATGTACTTTACTTTCTCTCTTGCGCCCAGCACAGCTTCTCTCACAACTCTAACCAGGTTTTACACTCCCTAAGCAACACCTTTTACTATGATTTTTTCCTGCTGAAAAATGCATCTCTGTGTACTTCCTCTCTTGCACTGGTCTGGCAATCTGCTGCTAATCCCTTGTTGTGCCGGTTGAACCTCGTCTTGGTTTCACTCTATAATTCAAGATGAATTTACTGACATTATCTGTACTATTTCCCTGTTTCAGAAACTAGTATTTCATATCTCTTAAAATGGTACCTCCCAGATCCTACCAGACTCCACTTGAAATGCAAATATTGTAGAGGAAACTACCAGTTATCTATTTTTAGAAAACCCCTTTGCTGCTTCTAACAAAGACTTTTAGTTCTGCAGTCCTAGATTTCAGCCTCTGATACCTAAAGCGAAAGCAAAAAAAATAGCCATTTTAAAATTCTCTCCGAAGTAAAGTCCTGCACAATTTTGACTCTCTGAAATCTAAAAAGCATATTTGGAGATACAACTGTATCTTACAAATAATTAACAACTAACATCAACAGTCAGAGATCACTATGTTAGGTACTATGCACATATTTAATAAGAGATAAGCTTTTATCCTAAAAGCTTGCAATTAAGCTTATCAAAAGTGACACAAAGACATGCGAAAGAGACAAGATAATAATACATTAATTACTATTAGCATAGAGAAGAGTCATAGCATACCATTTGCCTAGTCACTGCAAAGTATTAGCACAGTCAAGCATTTTTAAAAAGGCATCTGAAAATGATAATGTAAGTGGCTTTTCAGACTTATATGGATCTCTCCTTTTCCACATACAGGGCAGCTGGAGGGAACACAAAGGCATTTCAGGAAAAACTAGAAGAGACAAAAATATCTGACAACGCTGGCAGGCCAAAGACCAATGAACCAAAAAAATCAAAATCCAGTAAAGCAGACTACTAGATTTTGTTCTGTCAAGAGTCTAGAAGGCAGTTTTTCTCCCCTCTCAAATGGGTTTATGATTTCAGTGAGACAGAATCTGACTTTGTGATCTTGCTGGATTCTGTCCACGCTTACTGGAGATTCAAATACTCACCTCATCAGTAAGAAACTCCTTACTCAGACCAAAGTCTGTCAGCACCACATGGCCATCAGAATCGAGGAGAATATTCTCAAGTTTTATATCCCGATATATAATCCCCAACTGCAAACAGAACGTAAGAAAAAGTATTTCCAAGTCAGTGTAACCACATCAAGGTGACATTATTGAATGCATTTAAATACGAAGCTAGCAAAATTCCCATTATTAAAGTAACCTGACACCTCAAAGTTGCACCTCAAAAAGGACAACTTTAAAATGCCTTTGAAGAAATAACTTTGAGCAACTTAATTCTCAGAAGTTACTGTGCACTAATGTCTTAAAATTTAAAGGACGTACTATATCTTTTGAATCTAAAAGTGCCGAATACTTGCTGTTAGTGCAAAACTCAGTTCAGCTTTCATTAAGAATGAAAATGGATGCTTCTGTAATGTGTTCTAGACCATATAGGCATGCTTTGTAATGATCTACAAAGCTACTTACTACCTCTGAAAACTGTAACAATTTTCATGTCTACAGTTGTGCCAAAATTTCCAAACTCTGCTGTTTAATTGTATCAAAACAAGGACAACTGAAAAACAGTGCAACCCAAACACTGTTTATGTTGACTACAAATTAGTTTTGCTGAAATACACCATTTCATAAAGACCGCTAAAAATTAACAATCATTTGTCAACACTCTCCACACTGCAGACAAAAACTTGTAGCCTTAATCTAGTGCACATGAACAGACACTTCATTGGGAAGTATTTCTAATTATACAACTAATGTCTCATTGCTAGATAAAGTTACTTTGAATTTAAAATAATCTGAAAAAAAAAATAGTTCTCCTTACTGTCTTCATATGATGTGAAAAGAATACAGTTGTAGTTCCACAAAATCAGCGCTAGGATAAAGTTACTTTACCTTGTGGAGATGTTCAAGTGCCAAAACGATTTCCCCAATATAAATTTGCACCTCATTTTCTGAGAATCTCTCTCTGTGTGAAAGGTGAGTAAACAATTCTCCTCCATTTATATAGTCTAAAAAGTAGAAAAAAACCCTTATATTTTCACTTTCTGACAATTTGATTTTTCTCATTAGAATATTAATAGGTACTTTGTAAGTTATTTAATAAGATGTTCTGGGATCAGATGGTCTTACTTCATTTAATTCAGTAATATTTCATCATGTTGTACAATACTCAATTCCCTTCTTAGAGGACTGACAGAATAACACGACCAACTTTTAAATAAGCAGCAAAATCCTAAAATAAGCCTCAAATATCCATAAATTATAAAGATGAATATTTTTTGCAAAGTCAGTCTTTTAGTTATTTAGAAATATGAAAAGAAAGGAGTACAAATGATATCTACAGACAGAATACTTGTACGCTCTTATGAAATACTTAAGAGCAACAAGGCAGACTGACCTAAAGAAAGACATGTCAAAAAACAGGTATTAGGTGAAATAATCAGCTACAAGCAATTGTAAGTTTTACCCTTTGCAAGGGGAACTTTGATGGCAAACCTTATTGGAGGAGATTATTGCCACATACATTCCCTCATGGAAACCACCCTTTCAGTCTTTGCAGGCTATGACACAAGGGTTTTCCCACAGTCAGAGAGGGGGGAAAAAAATGTAATTATTACAACAGAGCTCCACTGCAACACAAACACATTTTAGAGATAGAGCTGTTTATGCTAGCGGTGTACATTAAAGCCATTCATTTGCAAGTTCACAGTCCCCATATTGTATATGAGGTCTACATATACAGGGCAGGGAACATATCCCACATCTTACTCAAGATTTTCTTGAATATGGTTTTTATAGATGCGTTGGTATAGCACATAAATCCATTAAAAAGGTCCAATCCTATTATAAGTTAATACTTTGAAGGAGAAGCATATATTACAAATTATAGACGTTCTGATGTCTCTCCTTTTTTTAGTTCTCCAGTTCTCTGTTTTGGAAGGAATATTAGTGGAATCAAACAGTGCGAGGAAGGCTATTTACCTAGATCAGCAAGTATATGAAAAAAGTTATAATAAAGCATAAATAACCCGTATTTTACAATTGCTTCCTTCTTCCGAAAAAAAACTTCCACATTTTAATCGTGAAGAAAAAGATAACAGAAATTTTTTTTTAAAATATTTCTAATCAGAACTGCTAACTTAGTACAAGATAAAAACTGAATTCCAAGGCACTGTTCTAAGGACTGTGACAGATACAAACCAAAGCTGCCACAGGAGTGGCAGAATAAGCCTAATTTTATTCAGGTTATAACCCTAACCACAGCCCAATGAAAAAAACAGCCTTCAAATTCTTGGTGTTAGATCAACTGCACCACTGACATAATGGGGGGGGGGGGGGAAATTCTCTTACTTCAATATAAACTCCATCTGACAGTTCAGATTTTTTTTTTTTTTTTTTTTTTAAGTATTAGTAGGTTAACCTCATGTGACAAGCTTTGTGTAGAACTGGTACTCACACAGATACAACACTTTGTTCTTTCAATTATAGGTTAAAGTCAACCTAAAAACTGGAATCAACTCCAAACTCTGTATTCTGGAAATCTGGCAGAAATGCTGCTGCATGTCTGCACTTGATCCAGACTAAATTCATATGGCTATGTAAGCCGACGGCACAAAGAATTGTATTAAATAGTTCACTGAGGCTCCAATTCTAAGAACTCTTGAAACTGAAATGACATGTTGCTCATACACTGAGTTCAGCTGGGCAGAAAAACAAAGGCAGAGACTGGTTTCCCCAAGAATTCAGAAGCCTCTGAAACACATAAATTCCAAAACTAAATCAAAGAACTGATTTACAAAGATTTACATAATGAGACATAAAAAACTTGCAACAAACAGTTGTGTTTTTTTTTAATGAGGGAATGTGTGGAGCCCAGGTGAATTATAAAGTAGCTTTAGGCCATGTTAGGTAGAAGAGATTTTCACCGTTACAAAAAATGATTAAAAGAAATTTTTAAACCTCCTCTAATTATTCCCACTTTCCGCTAAAAAGAAGGCAAAAAGGATCTTTCTGGCCCCAACTGATATTCTGGTAATGGATTCATGTAGATTTTGTGGGAAAGCAAACACCAAAACAAAAAGCCCTTATTTATACATCAAAATGAAGTATCACAATGAAAAAAAAACAACCAAAAAAACCCAAGAAACTGATCCACAGTACTAGTATTTTCATGAGCATTTTACAGCTGGAAACCACAGCAACAACTTGTAGATTCCAACGTTGTAAAGGAATTCGACCAGAAATAAATGAAAGCACAATCACCTTTAACACTGGCATCACCCGTGTTCTGAGTACATTTGTT
Organism: Alca torda; assembly: GCA_008658365.1. Lineage (NCBI taxonomy): Eukaryota > Metazoa > Chordata > Aves > Charadriiformes > Alcidae > Alca > Alca torda. The sequence continues at coordinate 49,330,224 of CM018080.1, forward strand.
CTGAAAAAAGACCTGTCTGCTACAATCTTTCAGCTTGCAGCATTTCAGTGCTAAAATGGCACACTGACCAGTCAGCATCGTGACAGGTAGCCCTGTCCTCTCAGACAGATGACAATATTTCAAAAACACTGATCACATGGAGGGCAATATAGAACTTGTTCTTAGAGTGAAATGTGCAGTATGTTTGAACTAGAAGGCTTTCTGCTACTTAAATATTTCCTTACTATTTTCTTCTTTCCTACCAACTAGTGCCAGTAACAAAGTCACGTTTCGTCATCCCACCTTACCAATAACCTCTGCGCCACATGCGCAAAGGCAGTACCCAGAGAAAATACAATGAATCACTTTAATACCCATATTCATACAGATTAAGAACTTTTTCATTCACAGTAGCAGTTTGTCTGAAAATCTGTAAAAAAAACTAATGCAGCATGTAATAACGGTTTAAAAAGTGCAAATCAAAATTTCACCTTCTAGGTAAGTTCAAGAAGATATTTCTCTGGTTTAGGTACTTACGGTCTTATACGTTTTTTGCTGCATAATACTCTCCCCCTGCCCTCCCCCCCCAGTCAGAGTAGCACACTGAAGTTCAAACAGGAAAACCACAAACACAGAGACTGTTGAAGATGAGCAGTATTTTACTTCCTATGGTCTCTCATGCAATCTCCAAACACACAGTACTTAAGACCACATGAAAAAACCACCTACAAAACATGAAGGAGATAAAAGGGCAGATTTTTTTTGCCATTAACATAAAACTTGAATCCTGAAAACTACTCACCTAAAATGAGATGAAGCTTTGTGTCTGTCTGAAAGGCATAATGCAACGTGACCAAAAATGGTGATTGCCTGATGTGCTCCAACACTTGACGTTCTGTCCTGGTGTGCTCAGTTGTTTTGGCTTTTTGAACTATCGTCGCTTTCTTCAGTACTTTCATGGCATACAGTTTTCCAGCATCATGGCCGCTTACTTTCCTTACTAGGAACACTTTTCCATAGGCTTAAAAAAGTGGGGAACAAACACAAAAAAAACAACAGTCACCTACTCATACTACAGGTGTGGCTGATATCATTATTATTTTCCATTACTCATCGTTATGGCAAACAGTAACCATTCAGGCTAAAATCTTCCAGAACCCTTTTTGTTTCACACTGACCTTTTCTGAGCAAAATTTCAACCAAATGAGCTTAGTAATAGCAGGGAAAAACAATCAGAGTTTTTGTATTTAAAAATTTTAAAAGCTGATGATTTCTTCCTTTGTAATAACCTCAAACCCCCATACCTAGAATTCAACAAGAGTTTAGAGGAAGAGAGATGCTATTTTTTTGTCCTCAAAACAGTCTGCCCATACTTGCACAACATATGCTTTCATTGCTGGCTTTATAGTACTGAAGTTCCAAACACCCATAGAAAAGCCAACAAATTTTTCTCATCAGTATTTAGTACATAGCAACTTTCTGAGGCTCCCATACTGGACTTAAATGAGAACAAACTAGAGGAATTACCTCAAAAAGAAAGTTTTCTGAACACAAACAGTAACGAAATAGTCACCAGGACCAAAAGGTAGTCTTTCCAGAGTTTTAAATTATTTATCTACTTGTTTACATATTTGATTAAAAATACACTCCATACTGGAGTAATAAGTGGCAAACATGGACATCCTTTTTTATTTTTTTTTTTTTAAAAAGGGCTCCTGGGAACTGTACACAAATAAATTTGATACCTCTACTAGGCAAACCTGTAGAAACAGTAAAGGTTAGAATTAGTAGATACACAGACAGGATACTATGAAAGAATCAGTGTTACTTTTGTAGATGGTCATAATTACTTCTACTCATAATCACTCAAAGGAATGAGGAGGGAGGAACAATGGTATGATTGACTTATTTAGATTTCCAAGATACTTAAGTTCCCTTACAAAAGGGTCTTAAAAACACTAAACAATCACGGGTGCAAAGAGGGGGGTCCTCTTATGAGTGAAAAATTGTTAGCAGACAAAAAACCCAAAAGGTTAAAAATAAATATTCAGCTTTTTCAGTGAAAGGAGGTCACCACAAGAATTCATCCTGCCTGATTCAGTCACACGTTAACAGTGCAGAAGCTGGGGTTCTTGGTTTAGTAAATTATCCACTGCAACAGAAATCAAACTTGACTGCTGAAAACTCTACCACAGTATCAAAATATTAATTTTAAGTAGCTGAAAAATAAAATGGCAGATAAAATTCCAAATAGGTAAATGAGTAATCCACATGAAGTATGATAATTATTAATTGTGCATAGTGTTATAACGAAGAAAAAAAAACCTGGAGTTACCACAGATAACCTTATGAGAAAAAACAGCGGTAATCCAAAAATCAAATAGAATGTTAGAACTTCAAGGAAAGTACTGAAAAGTGACACAAATGTACTGTACCCCAAACTGTTAATACAAAACCAGAAATGCCTTAAGCTGTGGTATGAAATCTTTGTGTGCTCGTATTTTGAATGAATCGCACTACTTCGGTCTCTCCTCTCTTCTGTCCTCAAATACCACACCCCCCCATCAGAAAAAAAAAAGTATAGAACATTAAAAAAAATACAGAAAAAGATAAAAGATTTCTTCTAATTATGAAGGGAAGTAAACACATTTAGGCTTTTTATTTAGCCTGAAAAAGCAGAGCACTTAAGAAGGTGCGAGAGAGTTAAAAATCAAAAACTGTATGAAGTAAAGAAAGGTTTTTCGTTATTTCTAGGAAAAAACCTCCTAACATACCTAACGATTTCATTTGTTATCAAGATTAAGAACTGCCCAAAACACACAAAGATGCAGTTAAGCTGTGGAACTACTATTACATTATGCTGCAGATGTCAAAAACGTAGATAAGTTCACATAAAGACTATATAAATACTTGAGGGAGAAGAAAATATATCAAGTGTTGCAAAACACAAGAGACAGTCTGGCCCAAACTGCAGGCTGCTGCAAGTTCACTACGGATATCATCCTTGTGTGCCTCCACGTTCTTGCAGGATCTCCTTAAGCCATCATGAGAGACAGAAAACTGAACCAGCTGGGTGTTTTGTCCAACCCCCTATAATTATCTTCACATTACTTTCTCAAAGAGAATGCTTAAGTACCTCAAAACTGTAAATACACTAGACAGAGTACACTGCCCTGATGTGAGACACTCAAACGTAGTTGGTCTTTCAAAATGCTGTAGCGTACATGTAACTCCAGATATTTCATGTTTTTTTTCCAGACAGGTAATAAGAGAGTTTTAAATTATCAAATGGCACGTGGGTTTTTTCCTACAACCAAGTTCTACTTCATTCAGTATACAAAAGTGATACTGCTCGTGTAATGAACAATTCTTTTTAAGTTCTTAAACTCATCAAACCCTAAGGAATCATGTTTGCCTTCTTCACAGAACCCATTATTCCCAATAAGAGCTTTCATAAAATAAGTTTTCACAACATCTGTCAAGAATGGCAAATATGGGCAGAATAGGTTAGTGTAAATATATCTTTCTATTTTGGGAGACAAATGTGAGATACCCAAGACAACCTTTTCCAAGACGTTCAGTATATCGCATTTTCCAGTTTTAATTGTACTTATGAGATCTCAAGTGTATCCAAGTTGGACTCAATAGCCATCAGCTGGTCATCAAGAAACGGATAACCATAGAGGTAAGAAGATTACTTCAGTAAAATAAGCATGGGACATAAAGCCTGTCATTATGTACAAACACAAGTGATCTGAATGAAGGTTGTACAGAGCATAATGTTGTGACCACAGTAACACTGTTATGCATATACACAATTTTAGTGTTATTCACCTATTTTTCCACTATCAGATGTTAAATTATTTTTAGCATCTGAAAAACAGGCCCTTACTACTGAGACCACTGTTTAAAAAAAAAAAACCAACTGCTTCCAAAAGTAGTATTTACATCTTTTTAAGGAGTTACTTCTCAAAAAATGTAAATAACACTTCTGCATTCTACTAACACGCAACAAAAACAGCGTGGAGAATGGCCTTAGCTTGCATTTCTCAACTGCTTACGGGAGCAGACCTAGTTTGCACCAATTTTCAGCTGGAGCTTGACGCTGAACTTCCTTGTGCCCCTCTGAAAAGCCCAGTCTCAAGCATCAACCAGAAGTTTCCTTAGGTTCCTGGGAAACAGTTTTACCAGAAATGTTGGAGAACTTTAAGCAAAGCTAAAATAAAATTTTAAAAAGGCCCTAGATTTTAATGCTTGGCTAGCCATAACTTTGATCACACTTTATAAAAACATACGATAATGCATCTTAAGTGGCAGAATACTAGCAGTACATTACCAGCACCTACTACAGCTTTACATACAGCAAAATTATCTGGGAAGTGTAACAGCTGTAAGGAAATCTCTAGAAACTATACTAGTGTTACCATAAAAGAATTTGCAACATAGAGCTTTACCACGGTACAAATTGTTACTTCAGAAATCTGAAAAGGACTGACAGAATGATAAGGATTCTCAGCAGTTTTGATGAGAGTAAATCTTAAGTAGCACTATTTTAATCAAATGACTCATGATATATTCAACACCAGAACCTCTGATATCACCACAAGAAATCTACTTAAAAGACAACACTGGAAAAGCAATTCATTTGAGTGGCAGCAAGCAGAAGGCACAAAAGCTAATTGTAAGAATACCCTTACCTGATAATTTTATTAACATTTTAAATGATGGAAGAACTAAAAGACTATATAATACATTATATATATACACACACACCCCCCATGTTAGACTGACCTTGCAGTTCATTAAGAGAAATAAAATAAAAGTTTAAAGCAATTATTAGTTGCAGATTGATATGGATATCAGGCCTGTAAGATGAATAAGAGATTTGATACCAGCAATTTATACTGAAATTCCACCTAATTTGCGAGGCAGAAAAATATAATTGGGGTTAAAACTTTCCTTTCATACTGCCTTTTTCATGAATACACATTCATAGTAATACACATCATCGTCAGTAACAATTCAGCAAGTCATTAGAATATTCTAAAGTATACACTTGCTGAAAGACAACAAATTAAAAATACAAAGTATTCTGTGCTGCTTTATTCTTTCTGTATAAATGCAAGCACATTAAGCCACTGCATCATGCCAGCTAATTCTTACAGAGAAAAAGGCAAGCAATTCTTATTGTTTATAGCATACAGGATGGTTTATGTGCACTTTTAAATCTACCCAAACTTGACATTTGTATACAGACAGTTTTAAAGCAATGTTTTCAAGTGCTAACATAAGCTACGCCTCTTTCTTCAATTACTTTCTTTTTTTACTGTCAGTGTAAGAATAATCATGAGACAACAAAAGGAAAAGGCTTAGAGGTACAAAGTACTTAATGATTTGAATAAATTTCACTGTATTCTTGCATGATATATGCCTAATAACCTCTTTCCTCTGCACTTTTTATTGTTAAAAATAGCCTTTAGATTTAATCTTCCTAAAGAATTTGGAGGCAGAACTCTCACTGTGCAGGTTATCTGTCCATATGAATTAAAATATGGGATGTGGCAAAGTCAGAAAGACAAACAGGCAAATAGGTCTAGCAGCTAAAAATAGAAAAAAAAAGAAAAAAGCCAAGCAAAACCCTTAAAATAATAGAATTCTGAACAAGCATTTCCAACTTTTATTGTCCACCACCAAACTGTCAAAGATAAAGCATTCTCTATCATCTCTCCTTAAATATCAGGTAGGAAATAATCTTTAATGGACTTTTTTCAACATTATTATTTCTCTAAGACCAAGTTCCCTGTGCCATTATACAAGCGAGTGAGAGGTAAATAAGAAAGGCAGAAAGTGACAGCAGAGGGTAAGCTGCATCTTAAAAAAGTACTTTCTATCCGCAGTTTGCTTGTGTGCTTTTTTACACTTAGCTTTTTTTAAAAAGTAAATGTTATTTCTTTTTTAAATGTTTTTGGTTTTTTTTTTTTTAAATGTTATTTCTTTTTTAAAGAAAGTAAGTTTTTAGAAGGCAGTTTTCATATGTAAGACAATCTACCACTGGATAAGCATACCATTCATTTTTAATTATTACAAAAATTAAGGTAAATTATTTTCTTCAAAATTGATTTGAAGTCACTGCATACTGCTGAAGTCAGAACAATTAACCATTAAGCTGCCCGGATCGTCGTCTTACTTCTTTCTTTCCTTCTTAAATGTAGGATTGCATTTGCTATTCTCTCCAGTTATACTGAACCACTGCTGACATTAATTCCAGTAAGAAATCTTGGCTACCGATCTCCAATTTAACATCCAGATTCTTGCAGAACTCTCTGCAAGAGATGGATGAATGGGACAAGTTTATCCAGGTTCTACGTTCACAGATTGAACACAGTCCCCCCTTTTTCAGTCTGCTCTTCATACAGAAAAATAATTTCCTATTTCCAAACTCGGTCTCCAATTGGACATCCCACCTGCCATCCAGTATTCATCATAGCTTTCTGCAGCAGAAACTGAAGTAAAATATTATTGGTGTTTGGAATTATTTTTAGACACTCCCTAATTGTGGCTCACTCTCCTAAGCACAGTAACTCCAGTTCGTTCTTTCCTCTCCTTTTATGAGAGAAGAATATTTTCTCTTTTCTTCAATATGCTTTGAAAGACTTAGTTTTACAGTCTTAACTTTATCAGAATACTTTCTGACCTCTTAGATGGAACTTTATTATACCTTCTTGTATAACATAATTTTGAGCTGTTTATTTAAATCTGACATTCATCCTGCCGATTTTCTTCCCTTTATATGAATATATCCTTCTGATTCTAAGTACCTTCCACATAACTTGCAGCCTGTTACTCTGAGATGTGCTGGCTACACTGGAGCACACTTGAAGTCTTAAAGAGATGAGACAGGGGCTCCTGAGGCAATAGGAGCCAAAAGGGGCAACACCAGTGAAATATCTCAAAGGAATTAAGGGATGTTCCTCTAAGAAGGTGACACAGCTGACAGCCCAGCTGAAGTGCTTCTACACCAATGCACACAGCATGGGCAGCAGACAGGAGGAGCTGGAAGCCACCGTACTGACTGAAATCTACAAATGGCAACCTAGGCCATTACTGAAACCTGAAGGGACAAATCCCATGACTGGAGTGCGGCTGTTAATGGCTACAGGCTGTTCAGAAGCGACAGGTGAGAAAGGAGGGGCAGAGGCATTGCCCTCTACATCAAGAAACAGACAGAGTGTGAAGAGCTGTCTTTGAAGAACAGCCATGAGCAGGTTGAAAGCCTATGGGTAAGAACGAGATGAGGCAACAAAGGAAACCTCATGGTTGGCATCTACTACAGGCTGCCAGATCAAGGGGAGCCTGTTGATGAAGCCTTCTTACTCCAGCTACAGGAGGCATCACACTCGCAGGCTCTCGTCCTGCTGGGGGACTTCAGCCACCCTGACATCTGCTGGAAAAGCATCACAGCAAACTGTAGGCAATCCAGGAGACTCCTGTAGCGGACCAAAGATAACTTCTTAAGCCAGGTAACGCAGTCCTGAGGGATATGGGTCAGGGGAAGAGTAGAGTCAGGACCCTGAATTTTAGGAAAGCAAGCTTCTAGCTCTTCAAGGAGTTAGTCAGTAGAACCCCCCATGGAAACTGCCCTCAGGGACAAGGGAGCAGAACAGATCTTTAAGGACACTTTCCATAGAGCACAAGAGCTCTCGATCCCCAGGTGTAAGAAATCAGGAAAGGAGGGCAAGACATGGTCACAGCTGAGTCAAAGCCTGCTGGTCAAACTACAGAGCAAGAAAGAGATGCACAGGCAGTGGAAGCAGGGACAGGTATCCTGGGAAGAGTACAAGGATGCTGTCTGGTTGTGTAGGGATGGGGTCAGGAAGGCCAAGGTGCAGCTGGAGCTGAACTTCACAAGGAATGCAAAGAATAATAAGAAGGGCTTCTATAGGTATGTCAACTAGAAGGTCAAAAGAAGTGTAACCCCCCCTGATGAGCAAGACTGGCAAACTGGTAACAACAGATGAGGAGAAAGCTGAGGTACTCAACAACCTTTTTGCCTCAGTCTTTACTGGCAACCTCTCTCCCCACACCTCTTGAGTGGACAGACTACAAGACAGGAAGTGGAGGAGCAAAGTCTCTCCCACTGCAAGAGATCAGGTTTGTGACCACCTGAGGAACCTGAACATACAGAAGTCTATGAGGCCTGATGAAATGCATCGCAGAGTCCTGAGGGAATTGGCTGATGTAGTTGCCAAGCCACCCTCCGTGATATTTGAAAAGTCATGGCAGTCAGGCGAAGTCTCTGCTGACTGGCAAGAAGGAAACACTGCACCCATTTTTTTTAAAAAGGGTAGAAAGGAAGACCTTAGGAACCTGTCAGACTCACCTCTGTGCCTGGGAAGGTCATGGAACAGATCCTCCCTGAAGCTATGCTAAGGCACATGGAGGACATGGAGATGATTCAAGACAGCCAGCACGGCTTCACCAAGGGCAAGTCCTGCCTGACCAACCTAATGACCTTCTATGATGGAGTTACTACATCAGTGGACAAGGGAAGACCTATAGATGTTGTCTATCTGGACTTCTGTCAGGCCTTCAACACAGTCCCCCACAACACCCTTCTCTCTACATTGTTCTAACTGTTCAAGATCTTCCTCAATGACATGAACAGTGGGATTGAGCACACCCTCAGCAAGTTTGCAGATGACACCAAGCTGAGTGGTGCGGTTGTCACACTTGAGGGATAGGATACTATCCAAAGGGACCTGCACAGGCTCAAGAACTGGGCCCATGTGAACCTCATGAAGTTCAACAGGGCCAAACAGGGTCCTGCACCTGGGCCACGGCAACCCCTGGTATCAATACAGGCTCAGGGACAAAGGGATTCAGAGCAGCCCTGCTGAGAAGGACCTGGGAGTACTGGTGGATGAACAGCTGGACATGAGCCAGCAATGTGTGCTCGCAGCCCAGAAAGCCAACCATATCCTGGGCTGCATCAAAATAAGTGTGGTCAGTGAGTCGAGGGAGGCGATTCTGCCCCTCTACTCTGGTGAGACCATACCTGGAGTACTGCATCCAGCTCCGGAGCTCTCAGCACAGGAAAGATATGGACCTGTTGGAGTGGGTCCAGAAGAGGGCCATAAAAATGATCAAAGGGACAGAACACCCCTGCTATGAGGACAGGTTGAGAGAGTTGGGGTTGTTCAGCCTGGAGAAGGCTCCAGGGGGACCATATTGCAGCCTTTCAGTTCTTAGAAGGGGCCTACAGGAAAGACAGGGACAAACTCTTCAGCAGGGTCTGTTGCAATAGAACAAGGGACAATGGCTTTAAACTAAAAGAGGGTAGATTTAGACTACATATAAGGAAGAAATTTTTTTTACAATGAGGGTGGTGAGACACAACAACAGGTTGCCCAGAGAGGTTTTCAGATGCGCCACACCTGGAAACATTCAAGGTCAGGTTGGACAGGGCTCTGAGCAACCTGATCTAGTTGAAGATGTCCCTGCTTATTGCAAGTAAGGCTAGATTAGATGACCTTAAAGGTCCCTTCCAACCCAAACTATTCTATGACTCTATGAATACAGAAGGCACGCAAGTATCTTCTGAACTTTTTCCCCATTTTTTTGTGAGAGCAAGCCTAAGGACGACAACTGAAATGCAGATGAGTAGGTTTGTACAAGACAGTACAAGTTCTAAATGAAGCCTTACTCTTGTACAGTATCATTTCAGACAAGTCTGCAATAAAAGCCTGCTAATCCAAACATTTCTGACTTACGTTATTGTGCTTATAGACTGTTTTCTTTATGCTTCTTCTTATTCCCCCAAGTAAATGTATATTCTGGTACAAAGAACTGAGAAGTCAGAGTAGTCATACTCACTCCTCCAACCTCAATTCAAGTAAGAGAACAAGAAGTTGCAGGCCTAAACAGGACCCCACAACTCATGACATAACACAGTTAAGATCTTGTAGGAAAATTTGCATGCATACAGGTGGTTAGAGTCTTATGAAGTTTTTGAAAAATTATCTCTTTGCTATGGAAGTTGTGGGGAAAAAAGCAAGGCACATTGCACAAGAAAAACATACAGTCAGTAGGATAGCTAAGTAACTGAATGTATAGATCCAGCCTTTTCACATGCAGCAGATACTGGGAGGTCTATGACATTTAAGTTGGTTTTCCATATTTAAGATCGAGTGCTTACACAATAATTCTTGTTATTGACAAGATAGTTCTAGAACTTCCTGAAAACTAAGTTTTTACAAAGGGGTTTGTATGTTATTCAACTAACAGTACCAGAGGAAATTTGTACAAGTTCTCTGTGGCTCTCTAACAGCAGGCCCAACACTCACAAAAACTTGTTTCATAGAAGAAAATTTCAGGATCATCTTAGACACATGGCCAATACCTTGCTTTAGTTTCTATTCTGCTCTGTCGAGTCAATGAAACTCTTCTGACCATAACAATTAGAAATCCACTGAAAATGAAGATGGTGTTCAAACCTGCATCAAAATTTTGTTGGATGATATTTAGAGAAGAAATGCCTTAACACAAGTATATCCTATTGTGAAATAATGTTCTTTCATAAACCTCTTGCAAGAATGAGGGGGGATTTTTGCTTCTTACAATACCCAGAATGCTTCTCAAGCCACGATATTAAACATCCTCAGCAAGAACATCTGGGAAGGTTGCAGAATCTCTACTACTGGAGGCTTTTATATACAAATTGTTGTCAGGGATGATGCAGGTATAACTGACCATGTCTTGGGCCACGCAATTAGAGGACCTTTTCAGGTCCATTCAAGTCCTGTTTTCAACAATTCCATGTTACTGCAAACACTGACAGGTCACAGATGGTCACTTCCCCAAAAGCAAACAGAACTAGCTCCATTCTGAACAGGTGGTTTGCATTTAATGCTGTCCAGTAATTGGCAAGCAACAACCTCTGATATACCTAATGCACTAGTCTTAGCTGTGATACACTTAAGACTGAACAAAGCATCTAGACTGCCCTGATGGTCTAGATTTCTAAAGCAAGAACCTCAGGCTATGATTGAAATTACGTATTTAAAAAGTGCAACTAGCATATCCTTGACAAAAACCAATACTACTCTTCCGACAAATACCATTCCAGGATACCCAGTGTGTCCTAGGATGCCTAAAGCTTGTAGGAATCTTGTAGTCAGTTCTTGAAATAGTCAGAAGTCTAAGACAGAAAATGTTTCTGGAGCAACGTGACTACTAGAGCAGGATGAAGACAGGCATGCTTCCTCAGCTTTTTTATTTTCTTCACACATACACACACTGTCGATCCCATTGTCAACGCTTTGAAATAGCCTTTTCTGAAAGGGGTCACTCAAAAATTATCCTGTTAACCTGAGTGAATAGGATAGCTTTTGGACTAGGAGACTAAGGACTACCTGCTACGACTAAGAGCATTCCATGTCAAGAGAAATTCAGCTAGTCTGTTCATGAAGAAGAGAGGACATGGAAGGTAGCAATCAATGACAGACAACAGTTTAACAGCGGCAAAGAGGCATTTCAGAGGCACTGCCTGAACGCATTAGGAGGAGGCTGGGCTACCACTAGTCTGAACTTGAAGACTGACACTTATGAAACCACCAAAAGTTACAGCTGTTGCATTTGGAATACAAAGTAATATTAAGGTGATCTCAGACTAAGGCCAGTGGTAAGAAAAAGAAGAAAGAAAATCAGGTATGGGGCTGTTTTTCACACACAGATGTATAATTAAAAGTAAAATCCAGACGATGTTTCCATCAGCAGGAGAGAAAGACATCCTCACATAAATGCATAATTCTAAGTAATTTTGGTTTTGTCAACCCCATTCAGACCAATACTGACCACTTCAGAACTGCATAGCTGCTTCTACCTATGAATATGCAACATATATCTATGAATATTAAAGGTTCCTTGCCTCTGCCACTAACTACTAAAATTTAACAGCAAGGGTTGAATTGTTAAGCCTGTTAAATTTATATTTTAAAAAAATTACTTCAGAAACAGATAAATATACTCTCACGTGATTTAACAGCTTAATGAATTTATGAAAGAATTTGTATGAAACCTAATTGTAAAAAATCAAAAATCTTTGCTCTTTTCAGTGATGTAGCAGCTCATGCAATTACAGCCTCACTGCTAACCATTAATGGCTGATAACACCCAAAATTTAATATCATAATTTATACCTTCTACAGACCTTGACGATAGTCCACCTTCATGATTATCCCAATCTACTCAACACTGCATCTGATGTTAATACTGACAAAAAAATGTGTAAACACATTAGGAAGTATAAAACCCATTACTTTTGGTCTGCGTACAGGCCTGTGTGTGTATTCCTTCAACAAACGGGAAAAGAAAGCTTTTTTTATTGGTTACAGTCAGCAATCCTACAAACTTCCAACATTGTGCTCAAATCCACAATACAAAAGTGAGTATTTTCCATCTTAAAAGTTACCGGTATTTGAATAGGACATAAAAAGACTAGTAGAGCCAATGCCAACTCTAAAACATACAGTTAATGAGTGGAGCATCCTATTCAATAATGAACAAACATTACTGATTTTGTCCAGAAATTCATGAAAAGATAGTCTGAAAATTTAATGAAATTATCAAGATCATGCCTTAATACAGTTTGTGAAAAATAGTTAAGTTGTTACAAAGCAAGCCATTTTCCATTTTTTTTTTTAAAAAGTGCATCTTCAAAAGTGCTGTAAACTAGAACATGTGACCTCTAATTTTGCACAATATTTGTGAGAAAAAAGCGAGCAAAATCATGCTTTGCAATATAAAAGTGATATATCTTCCTAAAGAATGTTCCAATTACCAAAATCTCAGCTAGAAAACAAAACTATACTTAAGAGTAATGCTCCAACATTCAATTTAGAAAAAATATTGCATCTTACCCCCTGTTCCAAGAACTTTCAGGAGTTCAAAGTTTTCAATGCCAACTTTCTCTGCATGGCCGGTCAAATTTGCTGAAGGGAAAAAAAAAAATCACATCAGACGTAGTACACAAACATCATTCTGACATTTTAGTACAGCTTCAGTAAAACAAATTTTTACTTGAAAAAACAAGATGAACCACATAAGCAACACTACAAGGGCATTCCACTCGCATACTGTATTCTTTTAATTGGAAAGGCCAGGGAGATTAATTTTCTTGCTGCCATCGGTGTTCCCAGAAGTATAAAAATCACAGAATAATAACTGATGCCCATCTAGCTTGTATACACCTACTTTCATCCCATCACTGGGCACCTCTGAAAAGAGTCTAGTTTCACCTTGTCTGAAATCTCTAATCGCATAGTTATAGACAGCAATCAAGTAATCCCTTACCCCTAGCAGCCTGAATACTCTCATGTTCTTGGATTATATGGTGCCCGGGATGACATAAGCAGAGCTCCAATAACTATTCACATGCTTTTAACGTGGGATTCCTAAACCTATGAAGACTCTCCACTACTATCAAGTAGGAAAGACCTTGAGTCTATGTAACCAAGTCTGTAAAAATCTGAACTGCTACAAAGTTGTTTCATTTGTTGGTCAGTTTGGGAGGAAGGGGGTCCTACATTTATACTAATCTATACCACTGAGGATTTTTTTTTTTTTGTCTAACGGACATTTTTCTAAGCAGGAAAGTAAAGAGCCCTATTTAAAAAAGGAACTGTGGTAGGTTGGTGTGTTGTTGCTTTGGGGTGGGGTTTTTTCTTTCATAAGCTGCTAAAAGAAAGCCTTAAGCAGTTCCCATTTTTTCCTCTTTTATTCGTGTCCTAATACTATCCATGTATTTGCATCAATATGACTGCAGGCCATTCAGCAAAGTTGCTCATTAAAATGATCCAGGTCAAAAGCAGTAAGGCAAAAAAAGCAACTAAGTTTGATTATTCTTAATCAATTTCAGTTCCCTGATCCACAGCTGCATGAAGAGTTTTACTAGAACAATTAAGGATGCAGCATCAAGCTGCAGAAGCTGGCACGGCTGCTAAAAGAATGCCTCTCAAAGAGCAACTTCAAGCCAAACTGTATGTTTAAAGGCTAGTTTAAAAAAAAAAAAAAGAGCTTAGGAAAGATGTGCAAGAAGCTTTCAGTAATAGAACCACAGATTTCAAGGATAAATCATAGAACGGTTTGGGTTGGAAGGGACCTTAAAGATCACCTAGTTCCAACCCCCCTGCCATGGCCAGGGACGCCTCCCACTAGACCAGGTTGCTCAAAGCCCCATCCAACCTGGCCTTCAACACTTGGAGGGATCTCTTAACCAAAAGAAGAAAACTCTTTGATAGGAGATGCTGAAATTAACTTACTCCATTCAACAGAAATTCTCATTTGGTTTGATATTTCTAAGAAACTTTATGAAGCCAGTGTGCTTCCTGAATTAATTATTGAAATGTATAGTTTATCTCTATTCACTGAACTGCAGCAACTCAACAACTCAAAAACTTAAAGCTTCGCCAAAAAACATCTCTCTGCAAAGGAGGAACAAGTATAAAAAGTCCAAACATTAAATAAATGAAAAAGCAAATTCATGACTTATTCCAACAATCCTAGGAATCTATACACATACACAAAATGCATCTAGTTGGGATAGGGTAACATTAGTGCTCTCATGCAAGTCACTGATGGATGAAATCTCATCTAAGATACTATTTTCAATTCTTATCATTTATCTTTATTAGGGATTAATCGATCTTGGAATAAATGCAGAGAGGCCACTTGGAATTACTGGGAGATTAGAAAGGCTAAAAGAGCTTTCAGGATTTTTTCTTGTACAAACAGAAGTACATGTGACAATAGTTTTTGCAAATCTGAGGGAATCTACAAGCTTTTCTAATACTGATGTAACAGGAAAAAAAAGACAAAAAACCCAACACACAGCACAGTGAAATTATTATTAGAGAAACATTACTTTTGTGATCAGTTCCATTATAATAACGCGTATGAGACAAGAGAGCACCAGAATCATTAACAAATCAATGAGACAACATGCACCACATGAGTTGAAGTGAAGCCTGCTGTACTATTTTCACTGCAAACAGAACAAATACTGTTGCTAGTGCTACGTCACAGGCATTGCTGAAGTCAGCAGTAAGGAAGATGCATTCGTGTGCCAAGAAAGGAGTAATAGCAGGTAAGGCTAGACTGAGTTAGTGTCTATATAATTACTGTAAATTGTGTCACAGTCAGATAGCAGTCTGTCTTGAAGCAACTGAATATTACGTATTACTCTTCTTAACAAGTGCTGAGAATGGTACTCAACATACACAGTTTCAAAACAGTGTCTTTCCTGCCAGGGACAGCAGGAGTCAGGACCATCCTAAAGAGACCAGGGCTACAGTGTCCACAGTTTTAATGAAGCAGCAGATGTCAATGAAGAGATTCAGGACACAAAAATTCTCTGGATACTAGCTAAGTAAGTGGTGAATTCAGAGCGGGAAAAAAATTTTCACCAAGAAATCCACTGATTTGGATCTTCCATTATGGCATACTCCAGAAAGGTTTTACCATCTCACATCCTTTAAGAGCTGTCAGCAGAAAGCTTTTCAATTAAATACCCTTCTAGAAAGCAGAATAGTCATTTAATTCTGCCATACTTTTGGAACTGAATAGGAAGACAGAGAGTGAAACACAGAGAAATACTGCATCTCTGATAACATGCTGAAGATTTGTAGTGCTGGATATAGTCCTAAAAAGAGATCAAGTCCTAAACTCAATCCATTAATCTAAACTGTACCATAAACTAAATTTAACTTGCATTCCATATTCAGTAACATTAGTAAAACCTTTCCAACTTTAATGAGGTTACACAGCAATAAGCTGAGTGATACCTAGTTTGAATTATTATGTACTTGTTTCAATGTGGGCTGTAATTTTGCACTATCCACTTAATCCCATTTTTACTTCCATTTAGGACGTTTAATTGCCTTATCCTAAAAAAAACAAAATTAAATATCTTGAAGGTTACTGTAACATTATTTTCATAGTAAAAGGGGAAAACTACATCAAAAACAAATGTGTGATCACTATAAAATAAATCCCACCTCATTCTTTTTGCACTATACTGAGGAAAAAAGCCATCCCACAAGATCAGATAGCTAAAAGGCGTTGCGTGACATGTAGAGCTATGACAGGACACTTGAGACATTCAAACTCTCTCTCAGAATTACTCCCTATAAAGCAAGAAGTAGAATTATCCTTAATAAAAACAAAAGACCAAACTAGATCTTCAAAGCTACAAGAAAAGATTAACAATACCCAGAAAGTGCTTCTCCCAGTGTTCCCACAGCTGGCAATGGCTTGCTCCAGCAACCTCAGTTGCTGCACTCAGTCCATCTCTGAAGTCATACCCCGAGAAAAGCAAGCTGAATGCGTCTGTGCCACATTCTTTCCAATGACACTGCTAGAGCAGTTCTTTGTCTTCATCTGCTGAAACCAGGCAAAGCACTTTTCAACATTTTAGCCGAGGTACAGTTTCTCCACAACAAAAGTTGTTATACCGATATTTCCTTCAACTTGCTTTCAGGAGCATACATCCCCAAAGATTAGTTATTCTATTCACCAGTGACCCTAGGAACCCAAATGACCACTGCTGGAGGACCTTTCACAAGCAACACTTTCCACAATTACAAGAGAACTATTCCAAGTTTGAGAGGCTTTAAAGGACTGCAACAAGAAGGCCACTACTCCTACCGTCACTGACAGGACAGCGAAAAGCTTCTCCCACCCCACGGACATCACCATGCTGGGATTGGTGTCAGAACCTGACCCAGCAACTGCCTGTGCAACCCGCATGAAGACAAGTATCTGTCAAGAGCTCAACAGGATGAACACTCTAGGATCTAGCTAGCAGTATTTCTGGCAATTAGTGCCATAACACTTCAGTGTATGCAAATATGTCATTTGGAAACAGCGGCTTTGGGAAAGCTCCTCATTTAAGAATTGAGCACAAGAAAAGCCATTTTGGAAACGGAAAGTTTACTTCTCCGTGCCCTTTTTCTTCAAGTCTGTTGATGCATCAGCTGAAGAGGACCAAGGAAGGGAACTAAGCTTAGACAGGAAGAAAGTACTGCCTAAGTCAACAGGATGAGAGTTTCTCCACAAATGATCTGAAGTTACACGTGACATAGCAGTATAAAGGATGGTGGTACATCTTGGAAAAAAAAAAGCAGTAAGCTGACAGCACCTTCTAGGAGACAAGCTAACTGCACAGGTGCACAATTAGAAAAAGCTCCCATTTATAGATTTTGCTACTCTAGTCCACAGTAATCAGCACTGGCCCAACATGATAAGAAAGAGAGTATCTCACTGTTGCCTTCAGCTGCATACAACAGATCAACCCAGAAACAAAGACTACAGGGAAAGGCCAGGACATCATAGCATCCAGTAAAAAACAAAAAGAGGAAATAGTGGTACTGGTTGTAATTATCATCTCTGAAAGCAAAAAGAAAGCAAATATCTAGAAATATTCCCACTGAGAAGGCAAACCTCTGCATGCAAGGACATTAATGCCTGGAGATCAGTACTGTCATTCTCAGCCCCCTGGAAGTAGGATAGTCTGTTTAACTCTGGGAACCAGAACAAAATATTTCTGCCTGATGGAGGATCTCCAGATGACATAATCGACATGACTGTTGCTTGCACTATACCTGAACTTTAAGAAGACCAAGTGTGAACTAAGAGCCATGCAAGCTGGTACTGTGTAATGACTCTATTTGCTTTTAATTGTACTTTTGTGATCTTAAGAAATAACATTTCAACAGTGGTTGTTTTCAGATTAAAATGCGCTGTGCCCTCTGTTTCTGGACTCTGCTGCAGATAGGTTTTGAAGCAGACAGACTAAACTAGAGCTTCCTCTACTGAACTAGATCAAGCAACCTTCAAACACAAGCTCGGCCTGAAAGCTGTGACTTGTCTCTGCTGTTTTCTGCAACATGAGACCAGCTCTGCTGTTTTATCGAACGGAACAATGAACCTCAGCGAATAGAGAAAGCAAGAAGGAAAACAGGAGAGAAGACACTGTGCAGTATTTCAAACTATTACGTCTCCAATGCCCGGTACCAAGATCGACTTGATTCTAACCTGCTACTTCAGAGAACGGCCCATCTCCACTCACATAACAGATGTACTTTTTTAAGTCACAGCAACAAAGAATGATGCTGTTTTCAAAGTTATATGAACACAAACTTGAGATTATCCCTTACGCAGACTGAAGAGTGGGTGTTTTTCCTCGAAATTAAGCAAAACTAGCACATTCCTTTTGGGGAGGGGGAAGGGGGGAAAAACACACAACAAAAAAAAACCCCACAAACCCACCACATAACAGAAACCACACAATTATTGCTTGTTAGACATTGACGAAAATACATCTAGAGAACTATTTGTGAAGGGAAGTGAAAAATATTCCAGAGTCCTTGAAATATGACAGATCACCAACTAGTAATTGTCAGGTCCCTGAACAAGCGTACCATTTAATCAGGAGAGGGAACTATCCTACAAACTTAAAATGGAGTTTAAAAAGCATATCATCTCAAGGACTACCTGCATTTTTCTTACACCAAAAAAGAATTTAGAGCAGAAGTAAAACATGCACACAGTTCTGAACTCACATCAAAGAAGAGAAAACACAATTCATGTTACTCTGAACTCTCAACTAAGGCAGGGTGACAAGTGGTCATTCTCTACAATTTAACATGCTTACGGAGAAAACCCATGTGAACTGTAAAAAACCTGAAGATCTCACAAAGCTGCTGATCCCATTCTAGAAGGCCTGGAAGCCAAAACTTTGCACAGCCAAAGATGACAAAGACCTATGAAGTACTAGCTAAGCAGAATACAGTATGTGGAAATTCAGAAGCATGAAATGCTGTGGGAAACATGACAGGAAACAATCATTACCATTACGAAAACAGACTGAAGCTGCAGAAGACTATCCCACCAAAGTTATCATTTGTACATCAGAAACTCAACTAAAGATAAAAGCACAGACCCCTGAGATTAACGATCCAGACCCACAGCAGTTAGAATTGGAAAATGTTCCATGTTAAGATCCATTTGCATCCATCAGCAGTAGCCCTTTTGCTGTTTCAGAGGCGATTTTGCTATGAGGTTTGTCATTACTGTGAGATGAATCACTGAGGTCACTAAGATTTAACCTAGAAGCACCTCCCTGGTTAGCTAGAAGCTTAATATGCAGTAACACTACAGATCATATAACAGCCAAAAAAAACCCAAATGTAATTAGGCAAGATGCTAATGAATAAAGTTGCTATATATAATCTAATGTTGGACAGAGACAAAAAAGTCAGATCAAAATAACAGATATCTAAAGACCGTGCATACCTTTTCAAGCAAAAAATTACACCTAAGTACAAGCTATGAATCAACTTTGATCTTCTCGACCAACAGAAATCAGTACCACACTTCAAAAAAAAAAATACACTTTATTCAAACACAGGCACTTTGGACACACTGTTGAAAGTAACAGAATGTAGATTAATTTATCAACAAAAGAAGAGCAACTGACAATTTAAATTTGGATGGAGCGTACTTACATATTAGCTTACACAGACACTAACCGGGAAACTTAAGAATTATCTTCAGAATTACACTCTCTCAGATAAAGCTTTTATAACCATCTGTCGAAGCCAGCATAAAATATTTACAGATGTCAACAAAAAATGGAAAGAGGAAACAGTCACAATAGATCTCAAAGCAAAACACAAAAACAAGTAGTGACTGTGTATAAGGCGAGTCCTTCATAAACCAGGCCATCTGCCTATCTACAGAATGAGTCAGAAGCAAAGAAATGTTAGCAGAGCTTGCACCTCATCATTAGGATTGTATAAGGGTTAAAAAAAAAAAAGAGACAGAGGGAGAGAGGGAGAAAGAAAGAATGTTTACCGTAAGATATCAAATGATGCCAAGCAATGGAGGGGATCCAATAGAAATATTTACATGAAGCATATAGCTGCAAATCACACCCTCAGATACCCAGGCTTCCTTGTGAGTTTAAGCAACTTCAGAGAGGTTTTCTGAATTGCCTCCTGAATAAAATCCTGAACTGCATTTAAGTGGCATATAATTCTCTTAACTCTTTTGTGGAATCCAGCATAAGCTTTTAAACCATCATATTTAGAATCACAGGATCACAGAATGGTTCACTGGAACAAAGCTAAACAGGCCGACAAGGAAGACTGCAACTACTAGTCCTCATTTATATTAGACATTTTATAGACTGTCACTGAAGCAACGAGAGCAAAACGAGCAATGGTACCAGACCCTTTTACAAGTAATTTTACCCAGGTTTGTTAGATTCCAAAGCCTGGAAAAAAGCAGACAACAGATCAATAGTCATTCTCCTCCTTCATAATCAGGAGGAGATAATCCTCCTCTCCTCCATAATCAACGCTTCTCATAGTTACCAGAAGATAAATAACAATAAATTCCTAGACTACAAAACATTTTTTAAAAATATTGATTCTGTAAAGAGTAAAATCAAGAGATTTAAGTTGTATTAAGGATGATTCATAAACTTACTCTCTTAAAACACTCTTCATACTTCCCACAGCAATATGAGAATACATATATTTTAGTGCTCAAAGAGAGAAGTAAAAGCAATCCAAGCTTTGAAATACTCAACTATTAATATATCCAGATCTCTAAACAATATACAGAACTAGTACAGAGTCACATAAAAAAAAAAATGTGTCTTACTGAAAATATCATTAAAAAAGTATCTTTAAACTTTCATAAAAAAGTTTCCTTTAAGAAATTAAAAAATAGAACATTGTAGAGGTAACAGGTGTAGCTCCGTAGCAAACATTGAATACCCTATTTAATGCATGATTCATCATGGTTTTTAGCCATAGGAATTTTAACAATTACTTATGATGAAACATGAACCTTACAGTTTACAAATAAATCCATTCTAGGTTAAGTTCTCATTCAAGAAGGGGTAACTAAAAATTTGCAATATTAAATCCTTCAAGTAGTCCGTGCACTTATTGTCCGAAGCCTTTTATAGTTTCATGCTGAATTATAAGTTAGACTGTTTGACCCAAGTGGAAGTTCCAAATTCCTCTGCCTCTGGAGCCCTGCAGACCATTGCTGCATTGACTTCTAGGCTATACATGCCTTTTCGCATGTCATGTGTTACAGTCAAATGGAAAACAAGTTCTTTAAAGTTTACGATAGCATTAAAATGAATCCAGTATCCTCTTCAAAACGGACTTGCCAAAAGGACAAGAACAACATCTTAAAGCAAAGCAAACAACATATATACTGCCTATCGCCCACACATTTATGGAATGTCTCAAAGTTCCCTTCAAGATCCCAGTTTTGCTAATCTCTGCTTCTCACTAGGCAAAGCAGGGAGCGCACACGCATGCTGCGAGATGGGCAATTTGCTGCCTAGTCACATACACTGAAGGCTCAGGATCCTTTGATCACCTCCCCCCACCCCAAAACCAAGAGCTATGACAGAAACCAACAGGAGGTGTGTGTCGGGGAGGAAATCTCACTAGTAACGGTTCTCTTTCCTTCTTACCTTCCTACATCACAAGTCTTTCTCTCTCTGCCCATATCCTTCCCTATCACATAAAAGATTTTTCCTCTAATAGGCTTTACATTTGCTATTGTTCAGTTATATGGCATTACTAGGAAACAAAATGTGAAAAGGCAATGATATTCTTTTTTCACTGTAAATAATAACTTCTTAGGTCTCCAAAAAGATTAGAGGTTGTACTAACTCTGAGTTTAGCCTTCAAAAATAAAACCTTTTCCTTTATAAGATTCCAAGAACAGATGCTGCAGAAAATTTGATTTTCTTATTATTTTCACTGGAGAGCTTCAGTGAGAATCATTTACCACTTCCTACCACTTGATCTTTGGCATATTTTTTCTTCTACTTCCTGAAAAGGTGATTCCACTTTCCCAAAACACTCATTTCCTTCCCAAAGCGAGAAGAGAAAGATGGTGACTATTCTGAAGTGGCTAAATTGTAAGGTTTCTGTCAAGGAAGAAGTGGTTTTTGTGACAGGAAAAGAAAGGAAAAAAAAAAGTTGCTAAATATACTAGGAGAAAATCATTATCAACTGAAATGTGTCCTAAAAGACACTGCTGTATCTAATCTGCAAAATAGCCAACTGAAGGAACAGTCACTGAGGCACATGCATGCTTACAGCTTCCCGACATTCTGTTTCTTTGCATCATTAAAATAAAATAGATATACACAGAGCGGTGCCCAGTATTTGTAACAGAGCAAATCACATGGCATTTCACAGAGGCACTCAAGTGTTATGCACCACAGTTCCTTCCCTATCACGGACCCAATCTACATGCCTATGAAGTGATGTTTTTTCTGCAATTGCTTTTTGGTCACGCAACAGAAGAGTCTCAGGGCCCTAAGAATATGGGATACAGAGCTAAAATTAAGGTTGACCCTACATACCAAAGCCAGCACTGTAATTTCAAAGTCAAAGTTTAAAAGATGTCAAACCACGGTATGACAGGGTTAACAATCAGCTGGGAGAAACAGCACTGCGTATGATCTAACTGTGCATTTTCATATGCTGCAATACTTGCTTGAAGGTAACAACAATCATCTGTTTCATTCTTGAAGACACTCATTTAATCTTAAATTCAAGTTTTATAGTATGTTCACGTACTCAGTTGACCATAATCAATGCCTGTCTCTAACTAGTTTAATATTTTTAGAGCAATTCCAAGAGTCACGTAATTCCAAATGCAAAGTATAACTGTAGGTTCACCCGCATTTAGTTGATCTGAACACCTAATTCTTTGTACTTTGAGTTTGTTATCAAGAGGTTCAAGCAACAACTTCCACAATATGAAAATGAGACACTCCCTTCTCAAAGAAGCCACTATTTCTACCACAATAGTGCACTCTTTCAGAGCACTGTGGAGACTGACCTCTTTTTCATCTGATGACAGCTACTTTCGATATGTAATTCTAAATCATTCAATTAGTCACAGAGCTAGCAACATCAAAGAAACAACACAGAGAGGAGGGGAACACTAGAATCTAAACAAATCGTACATTAAAAGGATATTAATGATATACAACCTCAGTATTTAACAGCGACAAAGATCCTGTGGCTCCGATTCTAGTTCTTGCATGTCCCCTCACCCTCTGTCCCAAAATGAGGCAAAAGTAAATAATCATGCTGCATGCTTTAAAACTGTGGTGGGTTGACCCTAGCCAGCAGCTAGGTACCCACGCAGCCAGACCCAGTGCAAAAAAACCTAAGAAAAATATCCAAAGTATTCTACAGATTATTTATATATTTCTATATCAACAGAGACTGACTGCAGTTTTTCTCCTCAAATTATCATATCTCTGTGCATTGTATAGAGACAAGTTCTGAAACAGTATCTTGATATGTCTTGCATAGCGATGACACTATTGACATCTTCAGGAGTAGGAGTCTCCCAGGAGTACATGACAGAGCAGCACCCTCCTCCACCCTAATGCTCCAGAAATAGACAAGCCATTGCTAGAAAGCATTTTTCAGAAAGCAGAGTTTTCTAAATACTTAATAAGGAGAAGAGAATGAGAACGGGAGAAGCAATTGATTCCTATTAAGCTGAACTTCAGAAGCTTAAAAAGAACACAAACAAGCTTGAGAATTTTTAACTTAAAGGCAAGTAGCGGTACTTCCTGAATCCACAAAGCTTTAAGATCAGGATCAAAATGAAAATTGCGTATTAGGCTATATTAGACAGCTTTGTCTAGTATATGAATGTGTTTATTCTTCAAACTATCTTTAAATAACTATCTCACAGAGGATATGTGATGTCTCACCTTTTATAAAAGAAACCTAGACATAGCTGGGTAAATACACAGAATAAATGTGTTCCACTTCCCTTCCCTCTACCCCTTTTTCTCCTGCACACTGAAATCTAGCAACACCCAACGAGACAAGTATGTTTTCCACCAGCTCTCTTGCTGCTTCTTGAAAGAAGGAAACTACAGTCCCTTTGGTTTCTGCGTAGCTATCAGGAAGAGTGCTTTTTTTTTTTTTTAAGCTGCAGTGATAGCTATGTTCCACTGGGGCACCTCCACTGTGCCCCTAGACCCGAGTGACAGGGGGACAGAGTAAGCTGAGTGCGGCCAAACAGACCCAGCACCACCACCTGCCTTCCCCATCGGCCCATCAGCCAAAGTCGACTACAGTAACCCGAGGGGGGAGGCGTTCCCCCAAACTCCTGAGATGAACAGCATCATATACTTACTTTTACTTCATCATTAAGAAAAAAAGATGATGAAAGAAAAGGAATGAAGGACACAGGTTAATAGCACCTCAATTAGTAATAAACACAGAGAATATAATCTTGATCATGTTTTAAAAGCACTTCTAAATTAACAGTAAAAATCTAGATTTACTGCAGTATTCAAGTTGCCTGGAAACTTCTGAGACACACAGAGTCCCTATTAAAAAAAAATTATATAAAGAGCTTCCCCAACACAACAACCGACGACAGAGCATTTCTGCTGTATCGTGAAAGGTCATATTTATTTCACGTGTTGAACTACTTCTCCAGAGGGTCTCCACGTAACTACTGAGCTACAGGAAGATATAGAGACTGAAAAGCCAGATAACTGCGGTTACATGTTGGCACATTCCCCTCCCTACAATTCCGGCATTTCACCGAGGTCAGAGAAAAGCTGTCACATAAACCGACATCATTTAGGACTGTAGCAAACAGCCCCCCCAGTACTGATATAGCCATTAAAGTCAAACACACAATTAAAAAAAAATAAAAACAAATAAAAGAATTATAATAATAAAAAAGAATGGCTAACCCTTATCTCCTTTTAAAAGCGTCAAACACCCCTGGGGAAGTGGGACAGGGGAGCCAAGTGCGCAGCAGAAGTCCAACCGAAATACTTTTTTCAGAAATAAAAGAAGCGACAACCCCCGCCGCCCCCCTCTGACACGCTCCTGTCCGTGTCTTCCACCTCACCCTCATTTTTCTGCCCCCCCCCCCCCTCCACCCACGGAGATTTCCCCCCCACGGTCCCGATCAACTCCCTTCAACCTCCTTCCTCAGCACTTCTTCCCCACGTCCCGGCAGCCCGGGCCCCCCTCCGCGCTTCCCGCCGCCCTCCCCTCAGGCGGCAGCGCTCTCCTCACCGCCCCCCCACCCCGCCTCGACCCCCCGCCCCGGCCCGCCCCGCTCACCGTTCCTCAGCTCATGCTTGACGGTGAGCAGAGGCAGCTCCCCTTCCTCCGCCGGGCCCGAGGGTCCCTCCATGTTCTGGCAGGCGGGCGCTCCCCCGCCTCTGCCGCTCCCCCGCCTCTGCCGCTCCCCGTGTGTGTGTGTGTGCGCGGAGGCGGGGGCGGGGGGGGACGTCACCTGGCCTGAGGCGGATTTTATTTTCCACGGGCGCCCCGGGGCAGCGGAGCCATGCAGGCGCGCCGGGGGCGGAGGGGGGCGGCTGTTCTCCCCTCCGCCTCGGGGAAAACGGGATTAAAAAAAAAAAAAAAACAAAAACAAAAACCAACCACAAACCCCACACCACCCAACAACAAACAGTTATTAAGATACTGGGAGCCACACGCACGTCGACTTCCCTCCCCCGGCCCTCAGAGCCGGCCCATGTCCTTGCGGCTCCCCTCCCCCTTGCTCCAGCCGCCCTCCCCGCCCAGCGGCAGGGAGCGGAGCGGAGCTGAGCCGAGCCGAGCCGAGCCGAGCCCGGCCCCGCCGGGATAGGCTGAGCGAGCCGGGAGGAGGGGGCGCCCTGAGGAACGGCTCCTGCTCAGGCGCTGGCGCTGGCGCCCCCTCCCTCCCCCCGCCGAACGCCCATTGGGCGCCCGCGCCTGCGAACACCAGCGGCTGTTGGGCAGGGAGCGCCCTAGGTCCCGCCCCCCGCCCTTCCGCCGAGCGGCGCGCTCTCTCATTGGGTTAGCGGCTACGCCAATCGCTGGCCCCGCCCCCCGGCTTCCCCCCAATCCCTCTACTCCCTGATCTTGTTTGTAAACATTCCCGCCCGCCTCTCCCACTCCCTCCCTGGCCCCGCTTGAGGGCGGGCGCTGGGTTGCCTGGAGAAAAGAGAAGGCGCTGATTGACCAACGGGGCTGTCAATCATTCGAGGGAGAGGCGATGGCGCCCCTCCCTGGGGTTAGGGGCCGGTTCCATCTTACTTGGCGGGGGGGGAGCAGCCGTGGGCTTACCCACTCGCAGCGGTAGGAGGGGGAGGCGGCGGGCTGGGGGAGCAGAGCATACCCGGGCCGGGGGACGCCACGGGGCAGGGAGGAGCGAGGGACGGCCGGGGGGTTCCCGCAGGGCCGTCACCGCCCGCTGAACCCCCGCCTCCTCGCCCGGCGCGGGCGGTGTGTGCGGGCCCACAGCGGCGGCCCGTCCGTGCGGCGCGGCGCGGCTCGGCCGCCTCGCTGGGCTGGGGCAGCCGGAGAGCTGCCGTGCGGTGCGGGACGTCGGTATGTCCGCCTTCGGGTCGGCGCTCGGCGCCGGGTGACAGCCCCGTGTCCGTGCGGTAACGCGCTCCGGCCACGCAGGGCCCCGCAAAACAGGGGGCAGCGGGCGGGCGCCGGACTGCGCTGAGGGGGCTGCGCTCAGCGGGCGCGCCTGAGGCGGCATTCGCCCTTCGCGGGGACCGGGGGAGGGCAACGGGCCGGGCTGGGGGAGCGGGAGGCGTCCAGGAGGGCAGCCAGCGGAGCCGTCGCCTCGGGAGGTTGCGGAGGCGGAATTTACGGGAAGATAAAACAACTTTCGTGATGGCTGGAAGGTGACAAAGCAAAGAGGGGCTGTGCTGGTTATGGCGGCTCGGGGCGAGCTCGTCCGGGGGTTGCCTGGCTCGGCGTGAGGTGAGGCGGGAGCGAGAGGAGACGCCGGGCGCAGGTACCCGGCTCACAGGGCACCGCTGGGGACGTTTTTACATGGTCCTGCGAGCTGCCTGGGACACACCGTCCTGACAGCCGGTTTTGATTCCTGTTTTAAGGAAGATGTGTTTTGAATCATATTAGACCTGTTCATCTCATTTAAGCCTCTCAGTCTGTTATGTTTCGGAAGAAATCTGATACATCTAATGTAGTCAACGTTTTCTTGAGACAGGTCACACAAATCACTTTTCTCCCCATTTCTTAGTTACAGTAGTTTCTGAGTTGTTGCTTTTGGATGCGGTTGCTTACTGTCCTTTGACACTATAAAAAGATGCTGGTCCACGATGCCATGTCACATACAACAGCTGTGTTCACTCAGAGTCTGATTCTGGTACATCAGACATCAATGAAATAAAATCATAGAATGGTTAGCATTGGAGGGGACCTTAAATATCATAGAGTGGTTTAGGTTGGAAGGGACCTTAAAGATCATTTAGTTCCAACCCCCTGCCATGGGCAGGGACACCTCCCACTAGACCAGGTTGCTCAAAGGCCCATCCAGCCTGGCCTTGAACACCCCCAGGGGTGAGGCATCCACAGCTTCTCTGGGCAACCTGTTCCAGTATCTCACCACACTCACAGTAAAAAATTTCTTCCTAATATCCAATCTATATCTACCCTTATTCAGTTTAAAACCATTACCCCATGTCCTATCACTATACTCCGCAGTAAAGAGTCCCTCCCCATCTTTCCTGTAGGCCCCCTTTAGATACCAGAAGGCTGCTATAAGGTCTCCCTGGAGCCTTCTCTTCTCCAGGCTGAACCAACCCAGCTCTCTCAGCCCGTCTTCATAGCAGAGGTGCTCCAGACCTCTGATCATCTTTGTGGCCCTCCTCTGGACCTGCTCCAACAGGTCCATGTCCTGCTTATTTTGGGGGCCCCAGAGCTGGACGCAGAACTCCAGGTGGGGGGTCTTCTGTTAACATCTTCTGTTAATCCTGAACTATTTGAAGTTGAAAAGAGCTTCCTACTATAGAATTGTTTAAACACCAAACCTCGGTTTTAGGGTGCTTTGGGGATTGTTTTTCTTCCCAGAAATTAAAAATACTTACTATCCAAGGGTTCCATAGTATTCCTGGTAAGACTTTTGAAGGTGTTTAGCACAAAGCACTGCACGTGTTCTGTTGAGGTATCTTCTTGTAGCATATGATACACACATAACTTCACTGAAATGTCCATCCAGTTACTGCCTTTTCAGAAGTATTGTGTCAAAGCTATAAATATAGAAAGTCTGATCACAAAGATGTTTTAAGACTGAAAAATAATTGATTCAGTTGATTTTAGAAGCTTCTCGATTGCAGAGACAGTAAATGTTACAGCAGCGTAATATTAAATTACAAAAGGGAAAATAATGAAAATACAAAATAAGCTGATAAAGTTAATTGTTCAATTAAATTTTTGCATCTTTGTAACTAATGGCTCCTTTGTACAACTAGTGGGGAGTGTCAGTTTTACTTCTTTACAGAGATTAACAGCCACTTCTGATTATTCTGTCACAGATGTTACATTTTGAAGAGGCTGGTGCTATATTTCATCCAGTGGCTCTCCTAGCCTACACTTTGGACTAACTGTCCGTGGCAGCTGCAGAAGAGACAAACTGAAATCTGACTCCACGCTGTTCCTTACTAGCACTCGGTGTGAGTGAAGCTGGCAATGAATCCTGTGGTTGCTAATAGTCTCGGTTTAAGATGTTCCTAGTTTAACAGACGTTATCTGCTTATTTGCCTCAGCCTGAAACCTTCTCTTTTCTCCTTTTAAATTTCAGCTACAACAGCTATAAAGAGTGAGGCATTAACCCTAAAACATCGAACCAAGGGTAATGATCCTATGTGGTAGCTGCTGACTATGCATATAGCAAGACACAGTGATTACCCTGTATATCGAGGTTGAAGTTGTGACTGGGCTTGGCAAGTGCTATTGCATGAACTGAAAGTTCATTGTTATGACTGAGGGACCCGCTGATTTGCTTGCACCTTGGGAAAAGTAACTGAGCAACATGGTCATTCCTTTAAAAAAATTAATACTTTTCACATAACAATAAAATATTTTTGCAGTGGGATTCTTGTGTCATACCCAGAAACAGCAAAGCAGCCCTACGGAATGCTTGGAAAGAATCCCGCCTTTTGACAGACAAAAGAGCTATACTTATACTGAAATCCTAAACCTCCTGTCAGTAGTCCATGAGTACATGACTAGGCTCAAGTTTTCATTTCAACTGAACTTTTGGGAGCAGTGGAGGATTAAACTTGGTCATGTGCTTGATTTAAGAGTAGACCTACCTTCAGTGGAATGGTCCAGGCATAGTGGGCTGGTTTCCTTACCTCCATCACCTTTGTCTTTGAAACAGCACCACATAGGTTTGTGGTTGTTTGTAAAAGGACGCAGTTTTGTCAGCCTTAAGGGTAGAGAGGATTTACAGGCAGGTGGAAGCATACAGGCTACATCTGTACCAGAAAATAAAGCAGATTGGGCCTTGTTCTTTATGTGTTAGGGCAAGTAGCATGGCATAGCTTGAATGCACACAGCTAAATTCTTTCCCCTTCAAAACAGGGTGGCCTTTTCCATACTGCCTGCTGGATTTATACAGGTGGCAAACTGTTACTGAGCCATGCTAGCCCCCAACTTGTATGAGGACGTTGTCTGGGAGAGCACTAGTCAGGGGCCCAGCCATTCCTGAAAGCATGCCAGGAGTCAGAAGTATGGGTAGTCATGTGCCAGCACTCAGAATCTGCCTTGCTCCCATTTAACTCACCAACGCAGTCATGGAGTCAGATGAGGGAGGAAATTTGGCTTGAGCCTGTAGCCAAAGCAGGCAAGCGGAAGTACAGAAACAATGCTGGGCTAAAGACCCACAGGGAGTAGAGAATGGTCTGCAGGAGATTCCTTTATAGTTTGGAGAAGTAAAACCACCCTTGCTATGTAAACTGCGCTTTTAGAAGTGCAGCTCTGAGTGCAATTTAACTGACTGTTGTTTGCATTTCAAATACTCATTTATGTGTGTGTTATGAGACTGAACAAAAATATTATTTGGCGTAATTGTGCATTCAATAAATTAGCTCTCCAGTGTTAGAAAGGAAAATACTTTGTGTAAAAACAATTAAAAACTATGGGGTAATGCAGAGCCACTCTCCCTCCATAGTGTAAGTGTATTTTTTTTTGAAATAGCATTTTCATATTCATGTGTATGATAAGAGCAACCTGGCAGGTCAATCAACCAACAGTTCAGTGTTTGGGCTGAACGTGTGCTGCAAGTTTGGGAACATGGAGTAACACAGTTCTAAAGATAGATGTCCCTTCTCTACCCCACAACACAACTGTTCAAAAATGTGTATTTACTTGCCATTGCTAATTGTGAAGAGAGGGAGGGAAAAAATCTTGTGGGAAATACCCACATGGAAAGATATTATTGAACTTCATTTAAGAAAAAGTGTCACAACATTTCCTTTTTGGTTCTAAAAGAGGGGATGTGCCAAGCTGGTTTGAGGGCTGAGGTGAAATTGAAATGCTCAGTGTACAGACTTCAGAGAGGAAATGAGAGAGAGAAAAAAAGAAAAAAAATGAGTGCTGTAGCTGCGTACTTCCAGGGTGTTATTGCTTTACAGTTTAGAGGTACTTAAGTTACTTTCTTTCTGAAGGGGGGCTGCATATGAAAAACATAGTTTCTATGGAGCTAAAGTTGGAGGCGTCTGTCGCTTTCTTATGGTCATTGAATTGTTACAGAAATAGGTGTTATTTTCAAAGTACAAATGTTGGAAAGCCAGATGATACAAAATGTTCCCCGTAATCACTCCATGGAGAACACTTGCACAGCAAGGGAAAAAGAAGATCAAATTTTGGAAACCAAGAAATGAATTTAGGGAAGGACTCCCCGTGAAAGACAGTCATGACATGAAACAGCTTTTGTGTGAGATTTTAGTACAGTATTGTTTCTAGTTTCTACTTTACATATAGTGTCTGTGATTTTTTTTTTAAATTTGCAATTTAACATTTTGTGCTTGGTAACTGTCAGAAAAGTAGACTGGGTAGGTAAATTTGCTGTTTAAAGAATTTTTGTATGAAACTGCTCTGGCCAACAGTTTTATCTCTCTAAAACCACTTAATGTCTTACCATGAAAGGAGAAGTTATGCTAAGCATCCAAGCCTAATAATTCTCTTAACGGAAGTGGTACAACTCTGTCAGGAAATGGATCGTTTCTTGAAAGAGTGCAAATAAGTGAAGATGTGTTACTGATTCTAGGGTTACATCTTTGATTAAACTTAAGTCCTGTTTCAGTTAGTATTCATTTCTTCACTGAAAATTCATTTGTTTATTTTTTCTTCAGTTACAGGACAGTTACAACTACTATTCCCAGCAACACTTTCAAAAGTTTAATTGTTAAAAATCTACATGGCTATAAAAAAGAAACTAAAAATATTTGTTGTTATTCGGTTTCTGATGAGGAAAAGGAAAATGAATGAACACTGTCCAGAGGGGAAAGGAAGCAGCACTATGTATTAAAACAGAAATAGGGGTTTATTTCAATTTCTGATCTGCTAAAATGCTTAAGCTAGGCAGAGATGGAATTTCTAGTTAATACAAAGAATTGACTTTTGGATCCTAATCCTCACTCACTCGTAATAATTTGAAATTATTTTCAAATTTGTTGGAAGAAGCACAGAGGGCTGTTCTACATAATGGTATCATTAAACCTCTGAGTAATACCGACTGCAGTGTAATTAAAACACAAAATCCTTTTCAGAAGACTCACATGTGAATTCTCACTATTTTGAAAATTGGCTGTAAACTCTGGAGAAAGGGACTTCAGAAAGGAGAAGCCAATCAAGATGATCTGAAAGCTAGAGATGAAGAAATTAAAACTTGTAACTCAGCATGGAGACCATGATACATCCTGGTAGTTGCAGAAGCCATGCATCTGCTTTCCACCCCCACAGAAGGAAGCAAAAACATGAGAAAAAAAGTTATTAAATGGCAGAGCTTAAAGGTATGCCTTGTAGTTCTTAAAGAGAGCCTACTGAAAAGGAGGTAAGCGAAAAGAAGTGCCACATAAAACGATGGGGGAAAGGGAATTTTTGAAAAGCGTAAATGAAAACTAATAGCTTAATTTCCACAACTTTTTTTCTACTGATGTATTTAAAGGTATTGCATCTGTTAAATTACCATAGAGCAAAAAAGAGATTTAATGAAGTGAACAATGTTGCAGAGATTCCTTTTTTCCTTTTCCCTTTACCTTGACAAAAGTTGCATGGTTATTGATTTTGAACCTACTCTTTTAAATTTAAAAAGATATGATGCTCCCATGAATTGAAATAACAGAAAAGAAAGCCCTGAAACAGGCGGATAAATTAAGAGAAATATATTCCAGACTCAGGTGGTATATCTCCTGGAGTTTAGACAGAACTTGGAGCTCCTCAGAAAAAATACGAAAACTCCCCATTAGTTTCAAGTACTATACCAGGTGATTGGAAGGCACCTCTTAATGCAGTGTAATATAATATTATATAATATAATATAATGCAATATGATTTAATATAAGCAGCATTAGAACCGAAAAAAAAATTTTAAAGGACCAGGAAAATGTTTTGAGGAAAGATTTGAAAGATTGCCCTTAGTTTTAAAGAATAAAAAAAAAATAAAATGGATTATAAAAACAGTAGATAAACATGATTACACAAACACAAAACAGATATAACATACTACTGTGAAAAATTGTGTAGTAAAACCAGTATCTATAATAATAAATTACGAATTTTCAGTATGTCTAAAAAAATGGGGCTTTTTAACTGAAGTTGCATAATTGACATTGGCACTGTAAACTGTATGACTTGGGACTGGAGCTAACTGGTAGCTGGTGGTCAGCAATTCTATAATTTCATTACTGTTTTTCTTAAATTTTTCATCCCATACAGATTTATTGAAAGATAGGATACAACCTAGGGCATGTCTGGCTCAGCATCCGGTCCCCAGCACTGGCTGTTAGCAGCTGCGTAGTGTCACAACAAACTGTGGTAAGAAACTTCTAAGGTTTAACTGTGCAGACTATAACTAAAGACGTCCATTTGTTTGCTTTGACTTTGCTATTTGCTAGTTTCATGTGGTGCCCCATAATGATTTAGTTAAAAAACAGAGCAAATAATTCTTGCCTTTTATGTCCTCCGTGCATTTATTGGATCTGCCCCTATTTCATAGGCAAACGCATAATGTGAAGCAGAAGTCCCCCTGCCTCAAAATGGCCAGTAAAATATTTGCTGTAGGTAGAGGTTACGTACCAGGCACTAGCAGTTCTTTGAGATTTCAATAATCCTTGCACAGCCTCATTTCTTTCATTCTTCTTCGGTAAAGGGCTTACAGGGGGAAACCTAGGTTATTTAGATGTTAGAACCCTCAATTTCAATACACTTCTTTTCTCATTTAAAGTGTTTGCTGTTACAGTCTTTCAAGAGGATATCAAAATCCCAGTTGGTCAAAAGGCATTTTACACTTCTTTTGTAAATTCCTCAGGATTTGCGTTTTCTCTGAAGTGTTAGACTTCTATGCAAAGAGATGTCCCACTAAATAGTTTTCCTTTGTCTGTCATTTATTAAGTCTGGCTAAGAGTGAGGTTTGGCATCCTGCTCCTTACAACATGTCACATTGAAAGTTACTTTTCTGTTGTGACTGCTTGTTAACATATTGATGAGCAACATCACAGCAGTGCAGATTATTGACATTATAAATAACTCCATTAACACTGAGCTACTTCAACCCCCTGCCCCCCCAGCATTTTGTGGGATTTAACGAAGATTTACGCTAATATCACATATCTCTCCAGCTTCAAAAGAACACATTCCTATTCAACCAGATTTTATTACACCAAATCCACCATGTCATTACAGAAACTCTGTAGTGATTTGCTTCCCATTGGACTCAATGTTACCTTCCTACAATGCTAGTGAGAAGCATCTTCAAAGTGGGAAGTCAAATGAGGCAAACCCCGCAGATTCTTAGAATTACTTGTAATATGCAGAGAAGTTAGGATATGACTTCAACTTAGTCACTCGTTTTCTGAGTAACGTATATCTGCAACGTGGCCTTATGATATCTTCCCACCAAAATATTTTGGTTTGAGTGGTAGTGAGTTGCTGTGAGATGTTTTCCATTATTTTCCTAAGTCTTTAGATAATAAATTGGTTAAATTGTTCCACTGTGTGACAGTATTTTTCTTTAGAAAGCTCTGTGATTGAAGACAGTGGACAAGCATGAGGTCCTGGTTTGGTTTATACGTAAGACAAAATAATTGCTTTTGGATAGCAAGTACCAAAGCAACAGAATTATAAATCGTTTGGGATTGGACATGAACCCACTGCAGTCATGGAGCACTATCCTTTGATGGATATATAGGGAGGAGGTGAAGGGGATTTCTGCAAAAATCATGCATCTCTCCCCACTTTTGGCAAACACAGGGCGAGTGTTAATCCTTTATTTAATCTTGTGTTTCAAGCCAGACCAGGACCGTGCTTTCTGTAGCCTTTTATGTACCCTTTCTGACTTCAGATATCCCATGAAAACGTAATCATTCCTCCTGTAAGGCACCGGTTGCCTAATCTTCCCGGTGCCTCTCTTTCTCTGCAGAAGTAACTGCCTTCTCACCCACCCACAGGCCCCAGGAGAGCAGCCTTCCCCCCATTCGTTGCCTCTGCTACAGGAGCAGCAGCGTTCACTTGTCTTCAGTGAGAGAGCCAGGGATGTTACTGTCAGAGTTGCACATCATCACTCGTCTCTTCCTTTTAATGCTTTTACCTCTCTGGGTTGAAGCTTCGCAGGGCATCTTCTTACATAGTTGAAACTTTGGGCTGCACTTCAGTCTATCTGGGCCCTATTGATTCGGTTGTTCTGTTCGGGTTTGGAAACTTTAGTCCTGTTGAGTTTCTTAAAAGTGACAAATACAGAAATCATGTAGTCTTATTAAAACAGAGCCTTGTCTAGAATAACGATAAAACCAAAACATTTAAAGAAAGTCTGCCTACCCATCTGATTAATAATCTTACCATCCCCTGCTCATAAAATGTTCACTGCTAATCTTTAGCTATTTACTTAAGAGAGGCTTATCTCTTGTCTTTCCTGGTTTTTTGATTTTCTTGCATCTACCTATTATATCCACATCTTCATACAGCAAATATCCCAGCAGTCAAGTTACCTACAATATTCATAAGCTGTTTCAAAGAAGCCACAAATGTATTCTGATTTATTACAAAAAAGATCGAATGAATTAATTCTAAGTGATATTTTATAGGTGGTACTGAGGTTGTTTTCAAGCAGAAGTTTAAATTGAGAGACATATGCTTATGGTTTTAGTCATAGGACCTGCACAGTTCAGTGCAGCTAAGAGATGACTTCTCTTCATACATAAGATAAAGTAATTGCTTTTAGATAGGAAGTACCAAAGCAACAGAATTATTTCTTTAATGCTGAAGAGCCCTTGCTGTAGCCTGGAACTCCTTTGTGCTGAGCAATATACAGACGCAGAACAAAAAGGTGTCCCCCCCTTCCGATTTCTCATTAATGCGCTATGATGGAAGCCCTTAGAGCACAACTGAAAACTGGGAAAACTTTGACTTTTTCACTGGAGCTGATAGTTACTCTAAAGGTCAGAAATTGGTGGTCCATCAAAAATACATGTCTATCATCGGGAACAAAATGGGCCATCTATAAGCGTGGTAGCCTCTCTGTTCCTGTTTATTTTTAAGACAGACATTTGAGATGTATGGCTTCGGCAGAGCTCATGAACCCAATGTCTGTTAATATTCTTCACTATTTTTAATATACATAGATTATATCCTAAACAATGCCCACTTAATATACTTTGTTTTGCATATTTTCTTTCGTATACTCTAGTAACCATGGAAAACTCACATACAGATCATTCTATTCTTTAAGATACTCATTTGGGACTGTCTTTTATTCTGTTAAATTTATGCAGTCTTGAAATAACTCTCTGTAATTGAAAACAGTTTGCTTTATGTGATCAGCGATGGAATGAATGCATATATATTAAATATATATATATGCACACTTTTTTTGCCTACAGTTTGAAAGCAAGTACTGATCGCAATACTTTCCTTCTTCAAAAGGAGTGGAAAATGTTGTGTAATATTTTCCAAACGGAAGCTGGATCTACTCAGAATGCTTAGTTTTTAAACTTTGCAGTAAATGGGAAAAAAAAATCATGTTTATTATTTGATCAGGAGGACACAGATTTGCTAACTTTTATATATGGTTTCATATTCTTTTATATGCCTTCTGGTAAACTGTATTTTCAATGTCAAGCAAGAAAGTCTCACTTCTTTCCAGTCTTGTATTTTCATGCTCCAGTGAACTTGCATTATTTGTGACAATTTTCCCATGGACACAATGATTGTATATATCACATATCTGCAGTTTGAAGTGCTTAATAGATTTAAAATTAGCCTTGTATAGCAAACTGCCAATGTCAAAGTCAGTTAATTTACGAAGACAAGTAGTATGAGAATGGAGAAAAGATTTCCATTAGGGAAATCTATCAGTAGAGAACGGAGTTTGAAAGTCATTAGCTACCATGATCTTTTCAAATCTTTTAGTAGTAGTAACTATTTTTTCAATAGCAGTCCTCTACTGTTCCGTCAGCCTGACTGGAAATCGTAGCAGGTTCTAGTAACTGATGCCTGTTCACCTTCCTTTGAGCTGATTAAAATCCCCTCTCTTCTTTCTGTAGTGAGAAACACCTTCAGCCTATATTCAAATGATAAATTTCTTCCATCTTCACCTATTATTAAAAATACTCCCTGATAGGTATGATATAGTGATACATCATGCAATATACCCTGCTGTATATGATTTTTGTTTGGTTGGTTTTATTTCCAAGTAGCCGAGCAATTATCCGTTTCGTAGATTTGTCTTTTTCAGTCCAGAAATGCTGATCCTGGATACTCACTCCATTTTCAAAATTCTAGGTGGTCCCAAAAATGTGTTTGCACAGTAATTATATTAAAAGAGAAGCTAGCTAAATAGGCCTATGTTTCAGCCAAACTCACTACTCCCTTTCCCCCACAATCAAAACCCCACACATTTGACTAATCTTTTGGAGACAAACCCCATAGATTTTCACAGTTTAGTGTTTGCAAATGTGAATGCTCTATTTTAATTGTACATTTAGATTTGGAGCCCATTAATGCAAGCTGCAGAGTGCTTTTAATTTGTCTTGTCTTTTTTCACTGCATATACTGTGTAGTCTGGCCCTTCTTTGGGAGAAGATATTACTGGTAATAGCTAATTAGTTATATTTGGAACGCTCTTCTGAGATGCTTGTCTCAAGAGGATATATATTTATGGAATTAGGATTAAAGGAATGTCTGTGTTTGTAGATTGCATTCTAATATAAAGATAGTTTTGTTACTTTTAAATATGTTAGCTTTGGAACTGGAAGCCTAATAAAACAATCCATGCAAAATTCTTGACTTTTGCATCTAGACAGTTCCCCAAGTAAATTAATTTAGGATGTAGCTACTGGAATCCATATGATGTGCTGCAAACTGCAGTTATTTGGGATAAAGTCCACTTGGCTATCAGTTTTTATGTTAACCTCTGCAAAGAAAGAAATCACCCTTAGCTTCAAAGTTCCTGAACCACAGTGGGTCATGGAGTGCTGGAAGAATCTACCAGCTAAGTTTTGTCAATGTTTGCTCTGATTTTAAACTCTCCCTTGTGTATGCATTATTGGCCACTATCAAAGTCAAGATACTGGGCTTGGTGTAGCTTTAATCCTATCCTCTGGAGAATACTGTTCTAATAATATTTTTAATTATTGGGACTTTATTCGTGCATTAATCCACACCATGAAACTCTTAAAGCACTATGATGTAATGGAAAGTGAAAATCCATTTCAGAGAAGGAGGAAAATTCAGCCAGATCAAAACCTAATGCTCAAAGAAGCCAAGAGTCTTTTCCCATTCGAAAACAAAATAAAACAAAACTCTCCATACTTAGGAAAAATGAAAAAAATCCAAGAAACATGATACAATACATGAAAAAAATCCAAGAACAAAAATGGTTATTCAAAACTTAATATCTTAAAGCACCTCCTAAATAGAAGATATGGAATTTTAAGGTACATTATTGCAATTATCTGGCATGTACACAGAAAATAGGATCAATAGTTCCTAAGCAAAGAGCTAAACCTTGTTTCAGAACTGCATGGTTCATCAAAACTAATTAAATTATACCAGGGGTGTTAGCTTGTTCCATACAGGTGCTTATAAAAAGCACGTGTATTGCTTCTGCGTGTTGCTTATATCTTTTTTACTTTAACTTTTCTGTCACATCTTTCTTTACTTAGGTCTGTGGATAGTATATGGCTTGCATGCAAACACTTATGCAGATGAAGTACAATACAGCAAATGTTTAAGCACTTCATCTGTCCTTGAACTCAATAGGACTACTTATCTACTTATCTCTGTTACTTGCATTCATAGAAGTACTATGGGTTTGAGTCCTTGAACTCTAAGCTCTGAGACAAAGTTTTGTGCCTATTAGCTCAACTGTATCTGGGAACAAAACCCTAAATAAATAAAACAGCTTAAATTTTGCTCTGTGTTGCTTCTATACAAAACGTGGGCTCAAATCTGTATTAAAATGGAATTGTGGAAGTAGAGCACACCAACCTCTGTAGCTTATTTATATTTTAAAAATATAAAATGAGGTGATAGATCTGTAAGACATTTTCAGCCCTTTACCTTCTTATTTTTTGGTAATGAAAATCAAAATTATGACATTAACATCTCTTTCAAGTCAGCTAACTGATGCTGCAGCATTATGAGTCATCTCTTTAACACCAAGCTGCTTTAAAAAAAAGGTATTTTAACGGTGATAAAAGGTATGACAGTGATAGGCCTACAGGTCTTGCTCTATTTACCCATGAAACAGGGAAAAGCAGTAAAAGTTCAGGATGAATTCTATGAGCTAGAGAGGTGAACTCTATTTTTTCAACATCTTGAGTTCTCTGCTGAAACTACAGATGAAGGCAGCGGTTTGAGATATTCACTCCCTCTGCTGTAACTGCATTGAACACAGTAGTGTATTGTATTAGCTGCTGAATAGCTAACAGAGTGACAGCATTTAGTCATCTGATACCTGATCTAGTCTGTAACCAGAAATTATTATTAGAAGTTCTTCACGTGACCTGTGTTAGGACCCAAGCCTAGCAGAACTTCTAAGCTTCTCCCTTGCATTTGCTGCACAGCCATGGTGCTGCTGCCACCAACGGTGACGCTCTGAGGTTACCATGATAGACTGGCTGCATCTGAATCATCTCCATGCTGTGGGGTCAGGCTGTTCGGGACAGTTTGATAAGGGCCTGTATCCTTTCCCTCAATTTAAAAGTGGAAGGTAATAGGGGATTTCCTTTTCAGAACACAATGCTTCAGTTCAAGCCCATCTTTCTTCTGGACAGTAGGCACCATTGCAGCCTATGGCTATAGGGTAGCTCATTCTCTGCTTCGTCAAGGATTATTCTGGTGGATGAGGACAGTTGCCCAGTGGAATTATATCATATGCTGGTCTTGAATGACTGTTACGAGTTCAGGCACTGTTGGTACTCTGCAGCACAAACACACCACTCGCAGAACCTCTCTTCCCATGGTTGGTGTGATTGCCATTTGTTTATAAAACTAGGTCATTCCTGATTCCTACAGATAACTGGACAATCAGTGTAGCAGCACTCTCATTTGCTTGCTTGAACTGCCACATCATCCGAGGTCTTCCATCTTCCGTGTTACTGCCAAGCTGAGGTCCTCAAAGGTTCACGTGGCATGGAGTCTCATATTGTCTCAGTATAGGCAGGGGAAGAAGAGCTATGAATTACATACAGATCTTCATTTGGGTCCCACTACAAGGGGCTTTGACTGTTCAGGTTTATAACTCACTAACTCTGCAAATACTTGTTCACAAGTTGGTGAACATTGTCATTGATGATTTATGGGCTCTGTGATGTAGTCTACCAAATAAGTATGTAACATCTGTGGTTTCTAGAGCTTGGACATCTTCACTAGGGACGAAGCAGCACTCTCTTCTCCATTAGGATTGTGGTCACTGTCAGACGTAGAGCGTATGTCTGATTATTGATATTACTGCCTATCACTATTCCTTTTCATCATGCTGCTTTACTGAGTGTTGGCCAGTGAGGCCCTGAACTCTTGCAGATAGAGTGCAAATGTGTCTGCAGGTACCTGGCTGCACCAAACAGACCATCAAGGGCAGTTTCCAGATCATCATGACAACTATAGTTGCCATGTAATACCATAGTTGTCAGGTATGCAGTAGTGAAAACATAGTAGTGCAGCCATAACTTGTCTGAAACTTCATGGAGCCTTTTCAGTTGGAATGGATGCTGCAGAACAAGGCTGTTCAGGCATCCTTGACACAGATTAACATTTAATATGTGTGCAGCGTGGATACTCCAAGATAAAATAGCAGTCCAAGTGCCATCACATAGCACAGTTGCTAACAGCACTTTGTCTACACTTACTCCTGGCAGTTGCAGTGAGGTATTCTTGCAGAGCCTGCTACCAATTCACCTGGTTATCCAAACAGCACTGCATAAGCCAGGAGTTCCATTAGGGAAATGATGCTTGGTCCTTTTGAGCTCTTCGCAGTGCTTCTTGGTCTAAGAGCTGAAGGAGTCAGTGGAACAACAAAAGTCAGTATGTCTCCATCAGAGGTGCTTGTGGAGGCAAAGGTGTTTGTGCTTGGTAGTGTTTGGAGAGGTAAAATTCACTGGAGGTTCCCCAGGCACGGCCTACTAAGACATCCATATTTCCAGGACACAATCTTTGTGTAAATACGTAGGCTGCAATCATTCCTTCAGTGACCATATCTAAGGAGAATTGCTCAGTGAGGAGCAATGGACGCAGTGACTTAGCACCCACTGGTGCTAAGACACATGAACCCCAAAGAAATGGCGTAATCCTGGGAGTAGCCTGAATGACATGACAGCAGGAGCATGGCACGTTTTTTTGGGGAGCATGGTACTAATCTTATGGTGTGTAGGGAGCAGAACATCACTCACCTGCTTACCTCCAGATGGAATTCCTTGGGAGGAACGGGCACCTTGTCAGCCCTGTGACCGTGCATGACGTGACTGGGTGTAACCTAGGCGGGGACATATTTTCTTATCAAAATAAGCACCCGTGGCTGCTGCCTTGCAAACAAAGCCATGCAAGTCACTGTACTTTGTCCTATGGACTTCCACTTTCATTCTACACAAGTAAGAAGTGGACAGAAAAATTTTCCTCACTTCAGAATTTTTTATCCAGCCAATACTCATCCCCGTGGCTGCAGTGTGCAGTACTCTGCTGGCTGTGCAGCGCTGCTTTGCAGAGCAGGCGAGAGGCTGGCATTGGTAGCCTGCAGGCAAGGTCCTCCTGCATCCTTGGGCTGTCTCAGCATCAGAAGAGGCCAAGACAGAGAACTGGTGGCTGGACCCAGCCCAGAGAATTGTGGAGCAATTCTAAAGATCTTCTGTAGCTCAGTGTAGATTGCGAAACTATATTTAAATACCGCCCTCATGTTTTTTTCAATTTCTTGAAGTTGAATAAGTGCTTCTTGTCATCTTATATGAAAACAACCTCTGGTAGATCATTTGCTGTCTCTTCTTACTGCAGCTGGTGAGTATTCCTCTCAGCAACGTCAAAGGCATGAAAATGGCATTTTTAAATCTCGATAAAGGCCCTTATCTCCTCTTATCTGTGTACAGTATCTTGCCAAAGTTGCGTGTAAATGAGGTGGCTGCTCTAAAGCTTGTTAGTTGTGTGTTTCTGTGAGATGATGGGGCAAGGCGTGCAGGTATTAGGATATGACCCAATGGGTTGGAAGGGTGCATGAAGTCATGAGACCTCATCCTTTGCAGGATAAAAAAGCCTAAACAATCGACATCTTGCACACATTGTGGCCATGCAAGGGCAGGGCCCGGCTGTGAACTATTCTCTAGCCTCTGCCCGTATTACGCCACCTGAGAAACAATTTGTTTTGCCCCAGAGCAGAAGCCAAGTGTAAAATAACACAAATGCGGTGGTGGAAGTTCAGGGAGCCTGTGCAAGACATGTCATGCTAACAGGCAGTGCTGTCTGAAATGGCTGCTGGTAATTGCTTTCTGTTGTTTTTTTCTTAATATACTGGGAGCAAATAAACGTGTGTCTTTTTTGCGAGTAAACAAGATTGCATCAAAGATTCATTGATTCTATCATCAGTTTCTCATCCTGACACAATCTGTACGATCTTGAGTATAGGCTAGCTGCTTTAAGCAGCACAGAGAACACTAATGGAAACTAATTTAAATTTCTAGTTGCAGCCCTCATCTAAAGGTGCATAAACTTCAAAGGCAGATGCCCTGTATTTCAAATGTAAAGTTAAATCTTAATTTGCTGCATGAGCCGCTGTCTGAAAATACACAAAGCATTTCCTCTTTGGAATGATACACAAAGCACTTCTGTGCTTTGAAATGATTCATAGCAGATGGGGAGAAAATGGATCATTAATTGATTCTTCAAATAAAACATCACAAGTATAACTGAGAGACCCGGTTGGAAAAATCAAATGGAGTAAATTTTCACAGAAGTCTCTTGGCAGAATTTCAAATCAGCTTGATGATTAAACAACAGGTCATTTTAAACCATGTTTGCGTTAACAAACCTCTATAACCATACTCATACTAGGCCAAGGCAGCATACACAAAGGGGTTGTTAGATTATAATTAGTTTAGATTACTTTCTATTATGTATCAGTAAAGGCAGCCTGTGGGGCTGGCTCATGTTTCACGTTACCCTGCTGTTCCTGTTGGTGCAGCAGTAGCTTTGGGTGAGCTGTAGCTGTCTGCATGACAGCATCTGAAAAAACCTGCCCAGCAGTGTTAAATGGTGACCCCTGCACTTTTTTGGCCAATGAACTTGTACGTGCCATCACCCATTCTTACTGTCAAACTTTAAACTGAAAATAGGACAAAAGTGATAGAAACAATGCAAGGTTGTATTCCATAAGAGTCTTTGGGCTCCTTGTAAGCAAGTCTCTGCATTACACTTTGAAAAGTCGCTGCATTAAACCGTATTCTTATTAGTGTATCAATACCAACGCAGAAACAAAGCTGTAATCTGTGGCATCAGAAACCGGTGTTAACTACTTTGCAGTCTTCAGACCGACTCTTACCAGCAGTACGTTTTATAGGCTGTTGATTCTCAGGTGGTTCATCTTTAAAACCACAGAAATACTATATGTTTTTGGTTTTATTTCATTAATTTACCTCACACCTGTAAAGGCAAAGCAGTCCCACTGACACTTCTCAAGGGTGTTTTAATCCTTTTGTGTTATTATGTAGTTTTTTGATTCATTTTTATCTGGCGTGGTTTAGCACAGCGGTATGGACACACCCACTGCAACTCAAAGTGTAATCTTTGTGACACTTAAATGACATTTTTCCATTTTCTTGGGAAATGAATAATTCACAGTGTGGGCCTGAAAAGCGTTTATGCTCATATTTAAATACCTGCAAAATTTACAGATTGACTTTTTCATTCTGAAAGCTCTAAGGTAATACAGAATTACTGCACTTCTTTTTCTCTAAAGAGATTATGCTCTGCAGTTTGTAAAAATGCTTTATAAACTATAGCTCAATCAGCAATTTAATGTAAAGGTACATAACTTTGCAAGGCTAGCTGGTGTTTCCACTGTCAAAAATTAAGGAAGAAATAATTAGAAAAATTATGCTTAATCCAAGCCTATCTGTAATATTAAAAAGGTGTGTGTGTATATATCTCTACATGTAGGCGTAGGTATTGAGGTTCAGAGGAGTCTTACAAGTCTAGGAAACCATTTGTGCATTTATTGTGTTTTATGATTTCTGAAGTTAGATTATTTTGTCTCAGACCAAGAACAGGAAAAGCTCCTTTAAAGCTGAAAATTGAGAGAGAGTTTAAGTTACAATTGAGAGATACAGCAAATATATAAATTACAAATAGCTAGTGAGAGGAGAGAAGGCATCTGGATTCCTATATTGCCAAAGGATGCTGCCAGGCAAACCAAGGAAGCAAGCCCTACAAAAGTCAGTCCAGCTTGGAGTTGCAGAGACAGAAGTCTGAACTCGAGGAGGAAAAAGGCAGAGACAGAGGCACACTGTAGACGAAAGAAGGAAG
Organism: Alca torda; assembly: GCA_008658365.1. NCBI lineage: Eukaryota > Metazoa > Chordata > Aves > Charadriiformes > Alcidae > Alca > Alca torda. The sequence goes on from CM018080.1 coordinate 49,374,326, forward strand.
GAAGGAAACAAGAAATAGCCAGAGACATGCAAACAACTACGCTGCCCATCACACAAGTCCTCTGAAAGACAAGGCAACCTCTTTATTACATCCTGCATGGAGCTGCATTTCTCTTGCTTCATGTTGAGTTGCAGATTATTTGGCAAAGGTGGATGGTATTGGTCACTTTTTCCAAGCATTGCTATTGAATATTTAACTGTTACCTTGATACACAGTAACTAACTTTTTTATCAGGCAAGGCTTAAAGATAGAAACTAGTGAATCTCGAAGTGGTACGACAGTCAAGGGTACGCCCCTTGAGAGCAGCAGGGGTTTTCAACAAGATAAAGTAACGTTCCTCACAACATGCATTTTTCCTAGCATGAGCTGTGGGATTCAGGGGAAATAAATAGTGCATATTTTTTACAATCAGTTATAAAGATGAGGCTTAGAACCGGTCCCGTTCCAATCACCTCAGCAAAGGTCAGCACCTCACTGCGCCCACTCAGCCGTACTCAACTAGTGCGCTGAGAACAGCCTCCAGAAACGGTGAATGACTTAGAGCTTCACCTGGCAACAATTGATCACAATTTCTGAATTAAAAAAAAAAAATATTCACCCTCCAAATCTGGCCTTCCTGAAAATATTGTTGTCCAGGTAATGGGATATTTTGCAAATCAGCTGGACCGAATTAATCAGGTGGTGTGTATCTGCTTAAATCTACTGGAATGGTGCTACACAGGTATATACTAAGTGAAGATGTTGCCTAACAATTTTACGTTACTTATTAAAACCAGACTCAAGATCCATTCAGAACTTTTACCAAAGCTGGTACATATCTGCACTTCCTGACTGCCACTTTGAGGCAAAGAAAGGTTTTTTTCCTGAACACGTATATCTTTTTAATATAAAGTAATTTCAATACAATATGGTTTCTGACAAGTTGGTTCATTATTCTGAACTACTGATATGGCATATGCCATACCGCCATCATTGTCTGGTCACACAGCTCCCTGCATCATTCTTATAGGTCATTCTTGAACATTATCATCTCTTTCCAGCTTTGAAGCTCTATCATCCTTGTCAAGATCTGGAAGTGCAGCTCAGGATATGGCAGTGCCCACAAATCAGTAGTGGGTAAGTGTCATTTCAATGTGTTGGACAGCAATATATTTGAATATGTATTCATTTAAGTTCAGTATGTAAAACTCAAAATACACAGCAAATATGTTGAATGTTCATGTAAACCTCTAAAAAGAAAGACAAGTGGGTTTTGTGCTTTTAATGTGGAAGCAAATGTTTAAGAAAAGATTCTTCAAGAGTGATCTTGACACTTCAGTGCTATGAAGCTTTATAATATTGGTTATTGGTATTGAAAGTCAGGAAGTCCGATGTGGGCAACGTGACTTAGAACAAGGGTTTTTTTCAGACCAAGGGCTTTAGATATGAAGTTTGTCATTACACAGCCAGTAAATGAATTGATTTTCAAATGCTAGTTACCCAGGATTGTATCGAGTCCGCTTCATTCCATTAAAGGCAACGCAGACTGGAAAGCCAGATCTTAGAGTCCCTCAGTGAGGGGACATCACATAGGATGCCCTCAGGTACAACAGCCATCTCATAAGCTCTGTCGGCATCTTCTCTTAAGGGCTTTTTAACACTTATCCTGCACCCTGTCTTTATCTGTATCATGATCCAGCATGCCCCCATGAGATAGCTGATGGTTTCAGATAACGGTAGGTATCTCAGAGCAAATCGAAAGGAGTTGAAAAACCTCTGCTAGGTTCACAGACAGGAGCTATAAGCCCAAGTACTCCTGTAAGGTACTTAAAGCCAACATTTCGTCACTACTGATATTCACAGTCCTGTAGCTTGTTAGCCACTTGCTGTCATATGAACCTAAAACTTTTCAGCACCTAAATTGTTGCTGATAAAATCCTATAGGTACTTCCATTTCTGCTACTGGGCACACACTTTATGAGGGGAGAATCAGGCTCGCCCAACATCACACCAGGGCATTTGTGGTAACACACCTAGCTGAAGAGAGCTTTTGTCCCAAACTAGTTTCCTGAACTGCAGTCTGCCTTTCAAATCCAAGTCAGCTAGTAGTTCTTGAGGCCATAAATCTTACAGATGATTGAAATGGTTTTGAAGATGCTCAGAAACCAAGAAAAACAATCTGAAAGAATCTAATGAAGAAATCTGGAATTTTTAATTAGGATCACTGTATTTAATTTGAAACCTCTTGAATGAATAATTCCAGACTGGTGTTAGAAATTCTCTTTGCAGTAAGTATAACGTCTCTTAAATTGACACTTAGAGGCCTGTATTAGAGCTCAGCTATAATTCTAAATCCAATTTCTTGTTATCTTTAAAGCATGTGTTTGGAATTGTTCATGATTTTGTAATTTTTTGTGCAGCATACAGAGTGATAATATAAAAGCAGAAAAGATGAGAAGAGTTAGAAAGTAGTTAGAGTTCAGGAAAAAAAATCCAAATTAATTTTTTTTGGCTGACAATGTTATATAAAATTTCAGAATTAAGAATAGGCAAGAAAATTAAGAATTCTGCAAGCTTTGGGAAACATTTTGGACAGACAACCTATGATGAGAGTATAATTTCAGTCAAAACGTATCACTCTTACTTCAAGTTAATTAAGGAATAAGTTGCTCAGAGGTACAAATTTTCATGATAAAGCGTTTCACTTATATTCCACTCCACTGTGAGAGTGAAACTTTGTACTATCGTAGTGATAGTACAAAAACTGTGGACCTTTAACAGAAAAGTTAACTTTTGCTAGAAGGTTGAAACATCTCATCGTATATTAATTTACCAGCATCTTTTAAAAACAGCAGCACAGCTTCTATCATATTCTTTACTTCTTGTGAATAACATCAAGAATGGCTTCTTCTGAATCAAAGAAAAACGTGGAGGTTGGTAAACTGATTACTTGGAGGATAGTTTAGGTTTTTTTACTTAAAAGTGACCAAGGTTAGAATCATAAGCACCCAGGTTATTATTTTACCCTGAGCTATCTTTTACTTTTTCCTAATAGTAATGTAATAAACCCTTTTTAGTTATTAGGTAGTTTAGGCTCAGGAAAAAACTTTGTGTGAACTTTGACTAGATTGCAGAAAAAAGATATCTTAAATCTCCAAAAGATATAAACCGAGTCAGATTTGCTTGTAATTAGGGTACTTATCTCTGTTCCTACTCCAGATTGTATGACAAGTGACTTAAACATCTGTGTGCCTGCTTTCCCAGTGGAAGAATAGCCACAGGAGTATTCACTTCTACATAATTAATACTTGAAAAGCATAATCCATGTGTAATGTGTTAGAAGGACATTTTCTGAATATATTTCTCTCTTTACTGCAAGATTGCATTGCTGATTGTCTAAAAGCATTTTGAACAAAGAAGTAGTATTACAGATTATAGCTTAGTAGTTTAATTCATTTGTGCTTTTGCAATTTCAAAGTTACAAGGAATTTTGGAAAAGTGAATACTCTAGGAAATTAATATTTATCAGGGAGGAAAGAAATCTGTTTCTTACATTACAGGCCAGCAAAACTTTGCATTTTATCCCGAATGCTAAAGTACATGTCTGGCTAATTTAATGAAAGATTCAGTTTGCATGTAGTCATAAAATGTCAGTGAAATAACCTTTTGACTTTGATCTGCCTTTTGGGTTATGACTTAGAATTTCCCAGTGATAATATCTTTGGTGGAGCACAAGGAAGAAACTTAAGATAAGTTCTCCAGCAAATCAGAATTTAAAATGTCAAAAAGAAAAACCAGACGTGCCTTGTGTTTAAATTTCTAATTATCTTTCTGTTAAGGCTGAAGAGATGTTTGTGACAGGAGGCTTGAAATCTCTCCTTCCCCATGTGCTGAGAAGAATAATTCGATGCAACAGACTCAGTATTAGTAATACTTCTGGAATGGCAGAGGGTAGGTAAACCTAACAGCTCTTAAGTGCAAAAGTGACTCCATTTTAGATTCACAGCTATGTGTTTTCTTCTGTTTGTTTCTTTGTGAAGGAATGTAGGAATATCAAAAGCACTGAAGTAAAACAGAATAAAATGTTGACTAATGTTCCTAAGTCACCTGGGTGTTATTGTAAGCACCTGACACCATGTTGTTAAATCATAAAGCTATGTAAGGCAAATATATCATCCTACTTGTGTAAAGTACACGGACTTTGTTTTCAAAGTTTGCAGGGCATCCCTCAGCTCCCAGTTATGTCATTGAGAAATTATGGTTGCAGAAAATATTTGAAAAATCTTTAACCAAATCTGGCTTTTCTTGCATATATTATTATCACATTTGTAGGATGACATACTGTGTTCTTCACAGAGACCTTGCTTTACTTAGTGCATCGGATACACTTTGGGGACGAATGAGAGATGTATAGTTACAGAAGTGGTTTTCTGCTTCATTTATTGCAGAAGTTGGAAATTACTGACTCAGCAAGAACAAATAGCTTTATACTCGGATAACTGAATGCATTCTGGAAAGTTGATTTCTGTCTTGCCTGTCATAGCTGGACTTTTACAGAAGCAGAGAAGTCTGTGTCATTGTTGTGATCAACTTGAAAATGTAACTTAACTAAAAATACTGTGTCAAGTAGCTGATCAACAAAGCTTCATGTAGTAGCGCTACTATAACATAAGAACATTAAGGGTCATTTTATAGAAGCATAGTGAGTCTTGAAGTTACGGGTTTTTTTCCATCGGTACATAATTTGAAAAATACTAATGGAAAATGTGTTACAATGTTAATACTCTGCAGTTTGCCCCAACTGTCTTTTTAAGTGCATGTATCGCTGCAGTAGTTTTAAATGTGTTAGTTTTAACATTTGAAAAGATGTTGTTTATATACAAAACAAGTTCAGGCTTCTAGCCATGAGTATATAGCTCCATTATGCAAAGACTGAAAAAACTAAGGTAATTGGAATGTCTCAAAATCCTTAAAATTGTCTTACGCTGCTGGGTGATATACTATTTAAATAATTATTTCTTACTGCCCTCATTGTCATTCACCAAAGAAATTAAAACCTCTTGCTCCACTTCTCTGAACTGGAACATGACTGTCTTGGATTAACGCATGGATTGATCAGCATGTCCAGCTTCGTGAATATAGTCATAATGATGGATACATACTGCAAGTATATACGTAAGCTGATATGGAACGGGAAAAATATCTTTTAATCTATAAAGAAAGTAAGGATGGCCATCAGCAGGAGCAATAGAGTTGTCAGAGAGTTATAACAAAGCTTCCTGAGTTTATAGAATACCTGAAAGTTACCTACAGATTCAGTCTGTCAGCTGTGACTAGTATTTTAAATTCAGTGTTGTCTGAGTTGAATGCACTGACTAAAACCATAATTTTAAGAATTTGCTTTAAGCAAAGCAGAAAGTGCCTGTGGATTCCATATGGATAGTAGGGAATGAAATTGAGGTGTAACTGAATGTAGTATTTTATTCAGTGGTAAATTTAGTATGTTTGTATAACAAAAATGTATTTCTGTATTTAGCAAGAAATGGTTTCTGTATTTAGTAACTTTTGCTAGTAATAAAATGGATTTTTGTGCTGAGTACTCCCAAGAGAGCAGTTTGTGGGCACATTCAGTATGCAAATACATGCTTACCTCAGCCTTTGCTTTGCATTTTTCCATCGGGAATAGAATTTTATCTTTTGGTTTCTTTGTTAGCGTTGGTCAAGAGTAAGATTTGGCTGATTTTCTACAGCCTTTTAAGGCAGATCATTGGTTTCAACTAAATAATTGCCTCTTGGATGACAAACTACTGCAGTATTTAAGAAAGAGAGCTTCTATGCAGCCTCTTACCTATCTGATATCAGACATGGTAATAACTTTTCAAGACATTATCAATACAGGGACTGTCAATTGGCAGTTTTATACACCACAGACTAGTTGTACTCCAGATTTCCTCTCTTGAACAGTTGGTATTTACACGCAGGAAAATGAAAACGGCATTGGTATTAACTACTACTGTTTAGAAAATACATTTTTGCTAAATAAATGAATGTGAACTTTCTTCATTGATACTCATTGCAAAAATGTCAATGTCTTCAGAAGCTTTTAACCTTTTAAATCAAAGATTATTCCCAATGAAGAAAGTGTAGCAGTTCTGTTCGTTTTAGTTTTTTAAATTAGAAATAGTAGAAATGACTGAGATTCAGTGTGACAGGCAAGAGTTTATTCCTGGGCTGTAATTATGTCTGTTAAATTGCAGCCCACAGTAAAATTCCCTAGCCAACAAACTCTAAAGAATGGGCTAAATAATGTCAAGATACCAGTTTACTGTTGGACCGGCCATGATTTATAGCTAAGTATTAAATGAAAAAAAAAAATAAAATGGTGGAAGTGTGGTATGCAATAGCCTTTCTTTGGGTCTGTGCTAACATTTGCAAAGTAAAGCATTTTCCTATAGAATACTAATTTTCCAGGTTAGGTAATAGATTATGTTTATATATAAATTCATAGAAGTGTTTATTAAAGTAATTATGCTGTCTTCATATTGTAGTACTACCCTTGACTACCAACTATTTTAGCTGTGAACAAATTCACATACAGAGTACATCTAGCTAGGACTTTTAAAACATTTCAAGAAGTTGTTTAATTTCATTACGGAGTTCAGGACCAAAAATTTCCTTAAGGCAATTTTTTATAGACCATCTAAAGAAATCTGTGCAAGAAAAGTTACTGTTTCACAAACAAAAAGCTGAATTAATAACCGGTCATTCCTACCTTTCACCATTTCAGGCTATAAACAGGCCAACGTCGTGATTTTGCACAAGTCCCTGGCTGATGACTTCGAGAAGTTTTGCCATGCAAATGCTGGACCCCTGCCGCTGCTGTACAGAAGTAAACCAGGTGATTGGAAATGTCCTTCTCTGAGTAGCGATTCTGATATCAGGTAACTACGGACCGACTCTGCTTCTCTTAGTTCTGCAGTGAACGCTGGTGGTGATTAGGAGAGCTTCAGGGAACAGCCTGCTCACACTGTCGTACATTTTGAACAAGTTTCTTTTCTTAGAGTTTCACCTTTGAATGAGAACTATGCATGGGTATAACAGCCTGATGGTCTTGTTCTTGAGAAAACATGTTATGATAATTACAAGTATTACAAGTATTTCTCTAATGCAAAAGTGAAACTGTAATTTCTAATACTTTGCAGTCTGAGCCAGCGGAATGAAATAATAGGGTTTTACCTTTGTTTTATTTAGTAGTAACGCAGGCATGGTGACTGCATGGTATTTGTAGGGTCTCTGAAATTTAAGGGATATACTCCTGAAGTAAACGCTAAAAACGAGACTTAAAACAGCTCCTCAATTTTTGAAGCCCTGAGACAAGATACATAGAAGGGACATTTTCTTATAAAGCCTAACAAATACCAAACTCTAACATGTTCTGTTTACTGGCTTGTTTTTGTGCAGAATAAGGTGTTCTGGGTTTCTTGCATGTGTTTGTTTCATCGTTGCTCAGAAAGAAAAGAAATGGATAACGTAGGCTGTATCTTATGGTTTGATTAATGTCAATTCAAACAAGTCTCCTTGTTTTCAAAAGATGTGATAAAGCTGTGATAAATTCTTATTTCACTAGAACTGACTGCCTACAGTACAGAATATACGAGCACGGAGCTTGCACTGGAACACTGAAAAGCCTGAAGGAGTATTCTGAACAACTTAAGGACATGGTGACTTTTTATTTAGGCTGCAGCTTCTCTTTTGAAAAAGCAGTCCAAAACGCTGGCATTCCTGTAAGAAATGTTGAGCAAAAATGTAACGTAAGCATGTATAAGGTAAGTACACGCACACACACGTAGTCTTTGTCTTAACTTTGAGCATTTGTCCATATTCACATTATGTGTGTTTACCTATTGCTCAAAATCAGAACTTTTTTTTCCTACGTACATAATAACTTCAGGCATGTGCTAGTGCTGAGTGCATAAAAATACAGGGTAAAATGCACTCAGCCTCAGTTCAGTGCTTTTCTCAACTTTCTGAAAGGCCAGTCGGCTTTTTTGTTCATTTATGGTGACAGAGTTTTTCCTTGCTTGCCGTGGCAGCCACGTCATTTGGATTCTGTACTGGTTTGCCTTCTCCATTTCAACCAATGCCCCATACCCTGTTCTGACCGTGCCTTTATACACGTCCTGCTCGCCCTACCAGCTCAGGCTTGCAGCAGGAATATTCCTTTTATGAGCCATGATGGTAGCAGTTTCTTCTGCACGTATGACAGACACATTTTGTTTTCTTCCTGTGACAGTAGAGCCTCTAAACTGCCTATTTGCTATGAACCCAGACCTGTGAGACAGAAGCTGTTCCCAAAAACTTCAGATATCTACCCGTAGCACTGAAAATTAGAACTGCGCTCAGAAAGTTTATAGTTCAGAGTTTGATGTCGGCAGAAGTCCTAGAATAATTCTGGCTCCAGTAGGTAGACCCTTTAGCATTAAGAACACTTAAATACACATCCGCGTGCCTTTTTCATATGCGTGTGTATGCTGTTCTACTCGACAGAGTTTATTGTTGCTTTTAGTGTTATTGTTTCACAATCCCTTTGCTATACTCCTGGTTAAAATGTAGGCACAAATGTATCTCATGGGTGAGTCCTTCTACCAAGCTTAAAGAAAAAAAAATAAAACTATGTGTCTGCTTACAACATTTCAGAATTAGGAAAATTTCGGAAAATTTCATAGTTTATAGAACATCAATACTGTGAAGAACTGTACAGTGTATTTCTTCAGTGACAGATATAATGATTTTTATCATAAAGACTGTTAATGAACATTTTCTATACAGTCCTAGCTGTCTACGTGTCTTGTTTATGTTCAAGTGCAACTTTGATATCAGACATTTTGTTCCAAAAAGCCGAACCGCTTTATTTCTGAAGAGAAAAGGTGCTTCAGCACCCAGTCAGTGAGGGCAACGAATTCCATGGAACCTTTAGAGGGGCACAAAAGATTTTGTAGGTGTGGAACCCGCGTGCTGGTTCTGCAGGTGCGGGTACTGCCGGCAGCAGGAGTGCCTGACCCTTCCGCATTACAGAGCGCTGTAGCTCCCCTGAATTCAAATACGGAGGATCGATTCAGACCAAGTAGATCTGTCGCTGTGTGATACTTTTTATTAGCTCTTTCCCTTTCCGTATAGGGAGCACACCATTGTTGTCTGACAATATTCAGAATATACTGAGCTCACCACACTGTATGCGGCATGTACCGAAGCAAGAAATGCGTAATGTTGAAAATTTTAGTGATCTGTATGAAGAAGCTCAAGGATGGAATGTTTCATTCTTGCACTGCTGAATCTTAAAAAAGAAAAAGAAAAACAACCAACAAACAACTACTATGGGGTATTTTTTTTAAAAGGATTTAAAATGAATGTTAGTACTCAGCCCTTCTAAACTCAAGTACAGCACAAAGTTTTAGACTAATTTCTTCTAATACTTTAGAAGTATTATTCAATATCCCTGCTAACACCTTGGATTCTTTTAAACTACCAGACAGCTGTGCCTTGCTACAGCATTTCTACTTTTTGCTGCAACTTAGTAGTCACAATGAGACCTATTCCTGAAAGCAAGTTGGAAGCAGCTGTGCTAGCAACATCTGAATTAGAAGAAGCCCACGGAGCACCAATTCACGTGGGTGACCCTGGTCAGTGCTTTTCATATTTCGCTCTGCATGCATTTTACTGTGTATAAAAATGAAGGGGGGAGCCATGGGAAGTGATAGGACTGAAATACCTGCACTAGTAAATTTATTATGCTTTATTCCTTTCTAATGGTCACAAACCTGAATTGAAGGAAAAAGAAAAAAGAAAAAGAAAGAAAAAAGTAGGTTTTGAAGATTTCTTGGATAAAAGATAACTGTCTGATGTTGATAAATTAAGTTATATAGCAGGGGTGGTTTTGGTAAAAGAGTGTAATCACATTTTTCTAAAATATATGCAGTTTCATTTATATGTGAATGCTTTCTTGCTGTCAGAGTTTCTAGTGACAGGGTGGCAATGATTGACAGCATGGGGAGAAGTATGTGTGGTTGCATTTTGTGTCTTAGCGGATGACTGTGAAAGTAAATACTGCATAATTTTTAAAAATACTGAAATAGGATACATTGAGCACAACACTGAAGACAGAATAAATAGAAATACGAAAAGAATATATTTTTTTTTAAAAATCCAGCTCAAACAAGTATAGGCCTATTCTTTGCAAGGGAAGTCTGAAAAAAAAAATAGAAAACAGGAGGCTGTTTGGAAAAAAAACAAAACCAAACACCTGTAAGATGAAGATAGATCACAATTAAAAAAAATTCCCCTCTGCTGACAGAAATTTGTCAATCAGTAGACTCATGGGCTGCATACACAGAAGGATCACGTTGCAGAGCATGGAAGGAGACGTCATTGGTAACAGTACACCCCAGTAACATATTTGGTCTGAGTCCTTAAATCTGAGGAACTAGTAATAAGTCATTACTTTGAGTAGAGGAACAAGATGATTGGACAAGTAAGGGACTCCACTATTTATTTATTTTTAACAGAAAAGAGTAAATGATTATATATGCAGATTATATAAATTAATCGTGGGAAAGACTGGTATATTAAAGTGTCTGAAGAATTTAAAACTAAGGGAAGAGACAAAGTGCTTAGAGTGTCCCAGAATATTACAAGTAGTTGGTAGAATAAAGCAAAAGACAAGTTAGTGAAAGCTGGGTAAGAGTGAGATGTAGTTATCTAACCCAGAGAGGCAGAAGAACGGTTGCTTGTTCTAGCTAAGGAACGTAGGAAGCTAAAGCAGTAGAAAAACATGTTCTAGAAAGAACCCATTATGCATTGCAGTAATTTATCCTTGTTTGCCAGTGTTGTGAATATGGTTCTTCTGTTGATAGAGAAGATTTATAATATCTTGGAAGCTCAGCACGCACGTCTAGCTTGTGTTTTGTTGCAGAAATAAAGGGAATACATTTTTACTGATGTCATCAAGTACAAAAAGGGAAGATAAGTTGGCTCAGGTTGTGGGGACGTGCACTCAAAGGCAAACTAAATGTGCCACTGCAGTGTCAGGGGCTTGTCACTGTTGCAAGCTTAGTGTTTTTCTAGCTTAGTGTCACTGAGCGACCTCTGGGGTCCCGTGTCCCTCCCGGCTCCACAGTAGTCCTGCTTAATTGGAATCTCTCATGATTTCATTTTTGATCAATTCCAGGTCTGCTGGGAATACAAGATCTTTCCAAACCAGATTATGGAGATCCAGTTCGCCTTGACCCTGGTGATATTCCAGTGTTTTGGGCCTGTGGAGTAACAGGAGTAGAAGCAGTCATCAACTGCAGTACGTACTATATTTGGAGACTCTTTAAAAATAATCCTTCAATCTCTTTTTCTCCTCCCCCCCCTTTTTTTTAAAAAAAAAACTGTGGACTGAATGACTTGGCTAACTAGCAGGCTTGTTTTTAGGGTGAGTAAAAAAACACCCCAACCAAACAACAAAAAAACCTTTGGCAGGACCATTTTCCATTGTGAAATACAGGTCTACCTTCAAGGAAGTCCTTACTGAAATTCCATCACTTTTGTTTGAGTATTTTAAAGGCAGAAACCTAAAGCTCTGGCAGCATCAAAACATCTTCTTTAAGTATTATTGAAAACTAGAAGTTTAAAGGCATTCTTTTTTAAGCTTCTTCCTTTTGAAATATTATTTGGTATTACACTGCAGTAAAACAATAATAAAGGGAAAAAATTTAAAAAAAAAAAAAAAGGCAGCCAGAAATCTTTCCAAGTTGTAGTTAAGAGCTAGCAAATTGATTAACCTGGAAAAGAATTTTGAGCTTTTAGGTTTTGTTCTAAAATGAAGTAAGTGCGACACACTTTACGTAAGTGAAACTTTGCCCTCCACGCAGAGCTGTCCTGCACTTTACCCGGTCATTTAGAACAGGCATGAGCAAAAAGGGCAAGAAAAAGCAACTAAACCATAGTGACAGCATTATATACTGCTCTAAATCACTAGTGTAGAATGAAATCTCATATTTTAGCTCTTACTGAAAAAGAAGGTAACTGGGAGAGCCTTGGGTGGTCACCTGCTTGTCCTTCTGTCTTTGCAGGATCTGCTGTATCCTTGCGGTTTCTTACAGATGTTTAGCTAAACTGCTCTCAACGCCTGCTGTAAATGTGTTCAGCACTGGGAGCAGAGACTTCTTTTTCCTTTCTTACATACAACCCCTTTTCTCCAGTCTCAAATCCAAACTGAAAATCCCGCTCTTTCCTGTGTTCTCCAGCAGTTTTATTCATCTTCCTCATACATCCTTGTTACAGGGAAAGAAGAGAAAAAAATTGCCAACCTCTCCACAGTCTGTTGCCCAAAGCAGCTGTCTATCCTGCTTTTGCCTGGAACTGGCTTTTACTTTTGTTTATGTCTCCATTTTCTGTATTAAAACCAGTTGTCATTAATGCATTCCAGGAATTTTTGTCAGTTTGTATCTTTCTGTGCTCCTTTCTCATCTAGGTAGTTAAAATTCTGACATGCCACCAGTACCCATATTTTAGATGAATCTGCTAGCTTCTCACAAAAATATTGTCTACTTGCGTGGTTTGGTGAGGTATATTAAACCTCAAAAACCACGTTCCCCAGCTGCTTTTAAACTAACTAGCCATAAACTCCCAACAGATCTAGCACAAACCAAGCACATACATACTTGGTTAAGAAATACCTCCTTCCTTTTCAGCATCCAAACAAAGATTTTGCTTGTACCAGTTGTGATTTATCCAACAGCATACCAATCTTGCCAAATCAATGATAGTTTAGATCAAGATTTCTGGAATTAGTATAAGGACAGCAAATATTTTCAGCTTGGGGAACTACTGTGCTGTCAGGTCTAAATAAGCTTATTGTTCACCAGGGTTTCAGATGCTACTCAGATTCCCTTTACTAAGGCTTACTGGTCACTTTTTGTCATTTTTCCTTGCAAGTTTATAGGTCTCGTAGTTAGGTTAGCAAGACACTGTGCAGAGATGCTATTCCCCATTTTCTTAATCTGGTAAAGGACTACTGCTAACCATCAGGCAGTATTTGGCATAGTTTTGTGATATCACTATGACAAGGATATTCAAAGGTAGAAGAGAGACACTGTAACTTTCAGCAGCACTCTAGAACCTCAAAAATCAGTTTATTCCTATGGAAACGATATCACCAACACACTGTGCAAACTTAAGCATTAAGGTGTTCTTACATCAATGCACTAATTTCTTCATGCATGTCAACCCCAGTTTTCAGACTTGCCAATTCCTGACAGACTTCCTTGGAGGGTACCAGTGTTCAGTTCCTAAGCTGCGTCAAGTTTATACCAAAGGAGATATTGGAGAAAAACCTGATCTCAGCTACTCGTGTGAGCTTTTAAAAGTGAAAACATTCAGATGTATATGCATATGTTTCTTTCTCAAAGTGTCTTAATTGCTGCAGTGTAACTTAAAGCATCACCTGTTGTTATGATATAAGTGCCATCAGGCAGGGACTCTGCGTTGTTAAATTAAATAGCTTTTTGCTATTTTATCAGTCTGATATTTCAATATATTGCAATAACAACATGTTTAATTGAAGTTTTTTCATATATTTTAGGAGCTCCATTAGCTTTTACTCATTCTCCTGGCTGCATGTTCATCACTGACCTAAAGAATGACAACGTCACAGTCAGATCCTCAAGAGAAGTCCCACAAGTCCACTGCATTTCTCAAGATCCTCTGCATTATAGTATTGTCTCAACAGAAGCAGCCCAAAAGATAAAGAATCTAGAGACCCTAATTGGAATAGATCCAGGTAAAAACAAAACCTCTCTTCCTTTAGTGGATTTGTTATGAGGTAATGACCTATCCTGCTTTTTTAGATATTTGTAAAGTTCAAGAACACAGTAAGAATCTAAAGGCGATTTTAAAAAATTCTTTGTGGAATACAGTGAGTTACTATAACTAGGTCTTACATTTTCTGTCACTGTACTTAATGTCAGAGTCTGGCCAAAACCATTCAACCTTATGGGTAACGGAGTATCTGATCTTGATGACTGTATAATATCAAAGGACACAGAAGCATCAATGTTTACAGCAGACTGGAGAGTCCACAGGGAATAAGAACCCTTACTGAATAAAACTGAAATTGGTGTGTAAAGTACAGGTCACCTCGGCGTGCTGGTAGCTGCTACATGGGAATTCACTGTTGAGTGAATAGCACATGCCTTTACACGTATTCATGACTACCAGAAAATTCTAGTAGCTGCCTGTGCTTTTCAAACGTCCCTCTCTGATGGGTGGAATTACATCAAGCTCTGCTGACGTATTCGTCACTGAGGTGTTGCGTGATGGACTGAAGTGACCTGATCACCACAGCAAGTTGACAGGTAGGGCTGCACATGTGCACAAAGACGATGAGAGGGAAATAAAGACAAACTGAATAGCGCAACCATTCCTAAAATACACACTGAATTAGTCCCCTCTGCCTGCTGTAAATTCTGATCTCAGTTTCCCATAAATTTTCTGAGATTCTCTGTAGGCAGTAGTGGAAAACAGCTTACGCCCAGCTCTCCCAAGCTCCTGGTTTGGGCTGTGTGCATATGTTTGGGTCTGTTTATTTTTACTCACACGGCCTCTCCTTTTCCCACTCCCTGGAGTTCGGCTTGGCACAATGCCATGCTCTGCAGAAATACAGGACCTAACTTAAGAGTTAGAGCCTCGTTTCATTGCTAAAGGAGAGTACAGTACTTCATCTCAGACAATATACCCCAGTGTCTCAGAGACTAATATTCCCTGCTTCTATTACTTAAGTTTTGCTCAGAACTTTTTCCCGGTGTTCACTATCTATATATTGCCTCTGTCTTATGTAGGAGGAACAGAGGGAGAAACGGCAAAGGGGAACTTGAGGACAAAAAGAGGAAAGTGCAGGGGTGAGGGGAGGAAGGTGAGAAAGATGAAGATGTGAGGAGGCTAGAAAACAATAGGGAGGACTTAAGCTCTTGCTATCAGCCCATATCATGCTGGAATTTGTGTTTTTCAGGAGCGCTGTCAAATCAAAAGGACTGTGCAGTGAACTTGTGTTTCCGAGTGCCAGGGAAGGGAGGGGGATAGGAAGGGTTTGAACAATGAAAGACATACAGAGATAACACGGTGTTACCTTTTTAGGGACTGACCCACGAGAAGAGACATCTGTTAATATTCACCTGTTTCTCATGGTCAGATAACATGGTTCTCTACTATGTGAAGTGTTACAAGATCTTTTAGCAGTCACATGGATACCACTATATTCATTGAGTTTATAAAGTCCCCTGGTAACTTACAATGTCTCTGAAACCTCACTTCTGTGGTTAATCATTTCATTAAGTGGAATTTATTTGGGAGTTAGCTTTTCCCTAAGGGGATAGAGTTAAATAGAGAAAAAGGACCAGCTTACTCGTCTGAAGTCTGCATCAAAACTTCTGCAAGATCTGGGGTGCCTGAGTTGCAATCTACCTTCAGTAGCCAGACATGGTCTAGCATGACTGTCACCACAAATCAGAGGAAAGCAGAGGGCCAAAGGAAGGGAAACAATATGCAATAAGCTCTCAGAAAAAGAAAAAGCTATTTACACCAATACCTAGAAATGCTAGGTGTAGTAATTTTCAAAATTCCGTTAACTGAAATTCTTAACCTGGAAGCACGGCCCATTATCTCCATTACTCATATCCTACACCTTCCTAGGTTTCCTGAGGAAATTACCCCAATTCCTGCCTTTGACCAGAGGTTTTTCTTTGTCTTTTGTTTTTTTTTTTAACCCATTTTATGTCAATAAAGCGTGCAGGTTCACCCACACAGAAACTTCAAAAGGAGAATGATATATTGAAGTGTACTGCTCTCTTTAAAAACACTTTTATAGGAGATCGGGGTATAATTCATCTACACCGCCAGGACGAGCTGCTGAAGGCTTGCCTGTCCATCTCCCATGCTCGGTCGGTGCTGATAACAACTGGATTTCCTACCCACTTCACTTACGAGCCGCCGGAAGAAAATGACGGGCCCCCAGGAGCCCTGGCTGTTGCAGCTATATTGCAGGCCTTGGAGAAAGAGGTTGCCATAGTAACAGATCAGCGAGCCATGAATCTGAATAAAAAGATTATTGAAGAGGCTGTTCAACTAGGTAAGACACAAGTTTTTTCAGTTTTTATCTTGACAATTTGAGCCGAGGTTTGCTTCTGTTAATCTCACTGTCACTTAGTACAGGATTTTATTTTTTTTTTCCAGGGAATGAACTGGAGTTCATCCTCTAAGCTCTGATCAGCGTTGCTATGATAACGTTCTGTTAAACGTAGCTGTCATCAAGTGAATACTTACGTGTCTGGGTACTGATTCTGGATTAGCTGTTTGTGGTTAATTCTGGATGTCTGTTCGTATTCTTGTAGACCTGTTTTTCATCTCAAGGTCCCGCTTACTAGCGCTAACATCCAAACAAGCTTAATTTAATGTAAGGGTGCAGGGAGCTTATCAGGAACCGTGTAAAGACATTGAGTCCTTACCATCGGAACTGTTCTGCTTTCTTTTTGCTTGCCTTTTTTTTTTTTCCTTTTTAAAGTTACTCAAACATATATCAAAAAAAAGGTACATAGTATCTGAATTGCATTTTGTTTTCCTGTAGGAATCCTAAAGAGGCCTGTCCCTCTATTAAGTTATCAAAGGGAAAGTGCTGATTCAGCTTTAATGTTTTTGTGTGAGAATGGGAATCCTGGAAGACCTAGGTACGTGTATTCAGTTTTTGAGAACGGGTCATGCCTCTACTGTAAAGTTCTAATAAAAATAATGACCGTGATCTAAGAAGGGATAATGGTTACAAGTGAATCGTCAAGACTTGGAATGAACAGAACCAACTCTGAAACCAAACATTGATATTGGAGCACACGGAGAGTACAGAATTCCATGTTATTCTGCAATTATGCATTTCTGGAGTACAAAAAAGAAACGATACTTCATGTATCAATAGCTCTTTTCCTTTGAAAAATTTCTAAAAGCTTTTCATCCGGTATTCCATAGATGTAGATATATATACACATACTCCCAATATATTATTTTGCCAGTTTTTAAATCCGTGAGAAAGTCAGAAAAGGAAAGTATTATGTTGGAGTCAGTAAAAGAGCTCAGAAGAGACTTGTGGAGTGTATTCACTTTTTAGAGCTTTGGCTCAAGTCTGCCAACAGGGGAATCTGATCTGATTTAATTAAATGTCACGTGTTTGTAACAGTGTGAAAGTGATCCTCCTATTGTCTTTAGGCAGCCAAAGCCAAAATTATAGGTGTATGCGTGCACTTCTCAATATCAGTTTGAACTGTGTGCACATGCATTGTTGAGTATGCAGTGTTGGGCAAAAATTCAGATTTTTTACAAAGTGTGTGATTAGGGTTAACGCCCTGGAGAATTTGCTAAGTAGCCGAACACACATTTCATTACTTAGCAGGCAACTTACATTTCTTTTGAGTAGGCATACGTTACTCACTTTTACTGATCTTTCCTTGTAAAGCGTTTTAATGTAGTCGCCTTCAGTTTGTTCTCTTTAATAAAAAGATCTTCCACTCTGATATTTGCTTCATAAACTTACTCAGTTCACGTTTTTTTCCACGGGTTAGTGTATGCTATAATTATATGCTATAACAGTATGCATGATTCTGTCTTAATTTTTTGTTTACTGTTTTAAAAAGGTGGTTTATAGCTATACATAATATAGTTACAACCAGTTTCTATTTCACTTGATTCCACAGCCCCAAAAAGCTAAAGCAAGCATTTCTTTAAAGTAGACAACTAACCTTCTGAAGGTCTCTGGGGTCACTGTAGACCCACCCACAAAAACATGAAGTAATTCAGCAGAATTAGTAATCTCTTGACTGTAAAACTGGAGAAACAGAAGCAAAATAACTTGTAACATACAGTGGCAGAACTGAGTGGTAAAATTCTACTTAAAACGTAGTACATCTGCAGTACACCTGTCTGCTTTCATAACCAGCAAAATAGCCATAGACTTAAAGAAAAATCCCCCAAATCTAAAGATCCAAACCAAAAAACTCCCTAACTAGAAACAAATGAATATTTGCTAAGCAACATACCTTAGGCAGAGACTATATTCACACTAACAAGGATTTAGATGATCGTTAATTTGCCACTTTTTTGTTTTCTTTAAAAATACTTAGAGAAGCTAATGCCTAACAAGTATTTTAACACAAAACAGAGCAAGGCCAGGTGGCTGACTCAAAGGACTGCTGGTTAGAAGGATTTCAGGAACTTCTCCTTTTCTTGGTGGCAAATGTGGTTTGAGTTGCACTAAAGCCATAAGAAACAAGTAACCTTTGAAAATAAACCATAGAGAACTACATTCAGAAGTAACAAAACAGTATCCAAGTTTTACCTTGAATCCCAAACAGTCGAGAAGGGGAACAAAACGCAACAGGAGAAGCAGCCAACAGAAGAGTTTGTTATGTGAGAATCACAGCTTTGATTCCTCTCCTCTCTTTTTTCACTCATCTCTAACCAGATTTGATCACCTGGTAGCAATAGAGCGTGCTGGGATGGCTGCTGATGGCAATTATTACAATGCCAGGAAAGTTAACATTAAACATCTAGTGGATCCCATAGATGAAGTATTTTTAGCTGCACAAACCATTCCAGGAGTCGCGACAACAGGTACGTGTGAGCTCGTGTTATATTCTCGGAAGCAAAAGAAGCAGAGAACAGGAACTCTTACTGGAAGCGAAGGGGAGCAGGAGGCAGGTGCTGAGTAACTGCTTGTGGGCTCCAGCTGTTTGTCGTGGTTGGATTTAGAGACCCTTGCTGGAGAAGAATTAGAGGCTTCTATTGAAGGGTTCTCACAACCGAAAAACATGAAGGAGTTAACTTCAGAGTTATTTAAGGACAAAAAAACAAGCCCAGATGTACGTATTATCTATACATCAGTGTGCATACAGGCGCTTCTCTAAGTGTAGTTTCGACACTGACTTTATTCTGTATTTTGTGTGTGAGAGGCAGCAGAGAAAGCAAATGACTACTGAATGGAAACATTACATATTAAAATACTATAGTTATGATTGTTACACCTGTGTTAAAACAGCAGTCTGGATAGAACCTTAGTTTATATTGCTTTATAGCAGTACATTCTCTTGAGCAGGGATTGTTTATTTGCATCTATTATAATAGTGCCTTCTCTAACAAAACATATGTGTACAATAATAATCTTTAAAGGATTACGTTGTCCTCCCTGCCAAAACTACATTAGCATTGACTAATACATCTAATAAGAGTGCTGTTGTCAACACGGTGCTCCTCTCTTTTCTTGATCATCCTTTTGTCTTGAAAACTGACTTGTGTCTGGTTTTGGAAGAATACAGCACAGGTCAAGGATTCCCAGGTATATATAAAGTGTCGTACAACGTGCTTGCAGAATCAAATGCTTTCTGCTACAGTGTGTAGCCCAAAATGTAGTTAGGAAAAATATATAAATACTAGAAACAAAATTAGAAGCAAGTGTCACAAAAGCAGACATAAGTGTGCATGCCAGGCTGATTTCAGTCACATCAGACCGTGTCGGCTGATCTGGCTTTTTTTTCTTCTTGTAGTGCTGTGGATTCACTCCTAGGTATTACCAAAAGCACTGGAACTTTTGACTTCTCAGCAGTGATGTTTTTCAAATGTTTCCACAGAATTTAGAGAGCTCCTGCAGAGATAATGAGTAGTCTGATTTCACTGTATTGGAATCATTTAAAAGCTGTATAGCAGAAGAGTTCACTGGTATTTTTTGTATTATCTTAAAATTTGTAATATGTTTCACTTAGTTTTAATTCAAATTTTTGTTCTATTCCTAAGGAGTAACTGCCAACATTCAAAAAGAAGCAGTCTAGGTGGCACTCTGTTGGCAATCTCAGCAGAGAAGCCGAAGATTGACTGAATAAGGATAGAAAAAGCTCTCTTTCATAAAGATGTTTACCAAAATGCCTGAGAGCTTTATCTGCTGCAGTTAATTTCAATTATTTTGTCCCTGATTTTAGACTATCAATACAAGGACTTGGTCTCTCCAGCTACTTACGTAACATCACATCCCGATTCTTTTAATAAAAATACCCTAATCTCTTAAAATATCTCCCAGAGCAGCTCAAAGTATATTATTGATTTGGTGGAGTTTGGAGTGTTCTGCCCTGGGAATTTGAATCTGTTCAGAAGAATTTAGTTTGTTTTATACATTCTCTGAATATTCAAATATGCTATGAAATGTCATCAATTAGAAATACCAGGAGCTTCTGAAGAAGAAAAGAAGCGGTTATCCAGATTCACCGTGTCCCATTGCCATGAATTTTCTCTAGAGAGATTTCTGCGTAGAAAATTATTTAACAAACAAGTCATTAGGCTTCAAAAAACAGTGAAGGTATCTATCTGCCCTGATCTCCCATGGAATTTTAGTATGGGGATATTCTATGCTGGAGAGCTAATTGAGTATCTATAGAAAAACAATGTCATTTTTTCTTACATTGTCTGATAGCTAGTTAACATTTCTTATTTTGCCTATCACACTAACTTTTGTTGGTCTGTTTTTTAATCTGATTACAATTTCCTGGGATGGTTGTTGGCTTTTTCAATGCATTTCTGCAAAGACGAGCTTAACAAGGCACGAATCTGAGCTGTGGCCTTTGCCTCTGGTCTCTCATTACTGATGATAATGTATTGCTACTGATTATGATAAATTTTTTAGGTGGGATATGTCTAGTTCCAAAATAAAGTGCAAATACTGTACAGCACCCGTTAGAGCGGAAGACTCGGATAACTTTATAGACTAGAAAAGGCTACTAGGAAGATCAAGTATTCAGCCTCACAGAAGTCTTTAAATAGTGTGCTCAGTGGCAAGAAGTACTGTGTTAGGAGGTGGAGAGGGGAAATATTAGAACATTTGTTAACAGCTGGTTAATTGCTGTCAAGTTTTGCATTTAAAATAAGATCTGTGTTTAAAAAAAAAAAATCCGATCTAGGAGTCCGACCACAGAGAAATCATGAACAATGCCTACAATTGTGTGGGTACTGATGCCATAAAAAGTCACGGAGCAAGCAGCAACCTTCAGGAACATACAAAATAAGAAAAACGTGAAAGACTGAGGTTGGAAGGACTCATTTTCCGCAAGAGTTGGAAATAAAAGATTAAGAGATGTTACTGAAACCACACGCTATTTTTTTCAGCTGTCATGCAATCGACATAGCTATATGCCATTTCTACAGCAGCTAATGAAAAGCTTTCTAAAGTACTGCATGAAAAAATGTGGTCACACTTGTTTCCTTTTCATACAAATGATTTTCAGTACAGAAGACTGACATTTCCTGCATTTTTCATGAATGCAGTTTCAGAAACCAATGTAGTTAGCCAAAACTTGTGTGGAAGATCCGACAGAACTATTCTTCCTCTGCCTGGAAAGCACTCGAGCCTTTAGGAGAAGAGAGTTCGTCTTGTCTTTTTTGAGACATCTATACTTGAGATGTCTGCCTTGGGGTGAGATGAACCGAATGTTTGAAGGGCCTGTTTCTCTCTCCTGGCTTTAAAAGAAGTCTGGCTGGCTGCGTTTTGTCAGGTGAACCTCACTCTACGAATCAAAAATAAAACGCAGTCCTCTGCTGGCGTGTAAAGGGAAGAAGAAAACAGATGGTACAGGAAAATTTTCGGTGTGGTGTTCTTTTTCTCCCAGTGTAATGCTGACAGGATCCATCCACAGCAGTACATCTACGAACTGCACAGCCATCCTGGTGGCAGGACTTCCCCAAAGACAAGAAAAAGCAAAGCAAGGCTGGTACAAAAAAACCCCAAGCAGTGACTAGTATCTTTCACTTAAAGAAACTGTTGATGATCTTCGAAGGACAAGAATTCATTTTAGCCTTTTAAAAGATTATTAAGAGCAAAATTTTGGCTTTTGAATATATTTATATGTGATGGTAGAGGCACCATCATTATGTCATTACCTATTTGAAAAGTACTGCCAACAAACCAAGTACTACCAACAGCTACCAAGGTTTTAGAAAGCACCATTAATTCCCAACACCAGAATAAATTTGAACAGATTGTTAAAGAAGATAAGAAAAAAAATTAGCTTTTTCATGGCAAATCCTTTTATGTAAGTTATGTGTCACTCAGTTACGCTCCCCTTGACTATTTAGACTTAAGGAAATAAAAAATTGCTGCTGAGAAATAACTTTCACTTAAAGAAGAATTTCCTACAGACTTACGTGAGATATTTATGCAGTTACTCGAAGTGTTACATTTATAAATTTTCAGGGTTTGAAGCGTAAATTACAAATACTGTTAATTTCTCTCCTCTAACACATGCTATGCATTAGAGCACAGTCACATTTCAAATTCAAATATGATACATTGCAGTGAGGACTTGGAGCTCTTTATTGTTCTGTTTCACAGGTATTAACTAGGATTTTTCTATGAAATCTTCAAACTTCAGAAGATGCCATTTAGGTGGCAGAGACAGGTGAAAGAGAAATGTAAATTTCCATTTAAATAGATGGATTTTTTGGTTTTTTTTTTTTTTGAATACATTAGTAAGAGACTAGAGGTACTATCCAGCTTTCACGTAAGCTGCTATTTTTTGTTAGCCTCATCTCCACATCTCTGAACGCCATCTTTGGGACATTTTTATGTCCCAAACACAGGGTTGCCCAGAATTTTCTTGAAATGACATAGGTCCCGTTGATTTTCCTGAAATCACTCAGGCAAATACATAGTGTTTCTACTTGACCAACAAAAATCAAGGCCCCACACCCTGAATATAAGAACACTTTAAAAAAAAAACCCGAAAAGAAAAAGATTAGCTATTTTTTTTCAAAAATTAGTAGAAAAAAAAAATGAAAACAGGAATAGTACACAGGATTGAGCTCTTTGTACATTGTAGCACAATGATAGTGGACTGTGTTAAACAGATTGCCAGTGCAGTAAGTCCTACTTTTGCCAAAGTTCTTACGTATATTTTTGCTTATCTTTCTGCAATAACTGCTATATTTAATCTCTTTTATTTCACTTAAAGTTTTCTATGCTTTCTTTACTACAGAATTGTAGGCTCTCAGGTTTATTTGGGATTTGTTTTCTATCTTCTTTCTCTGTTTGTGCTAATGTACTTATGCATTATATAGAACACTCATTTAAGGCCTTCCCTAAGAAAAGTTTACTGTCTTAATTCTGTCTGCAGTTCATGAGCACTTGGTAATTTTGATTTCTTTTGCGTGCACCAGCACAGCATTCATCTCATATATACGCTTACATGTTAGCATGTGGTAGGTGATGCTTTCAGCTATATCATTCACAGTATTCTGTTTTTACACACTTCTGATGAAAAAAGATAAATCCTCTCATATGGAGCTATGAACTGCCGCAGAGGCTCTGGGGAAGACACAGGATACTTTCTAAATGGGTTGTTAGTTACATGCTGGGTCTTTTTCATTTGGTCTTTTTCTCTTTTAATAAAGGTGTTGGAGATGGAGGAAATGAATTAGGAATGGGCAAAGTAAAAGATGCTGTAAAGAAGCACATAAAAAATGGAGATGTTATAGCTTGTGATGTTGAAGCTGATTTTACTATTGTAGCTGGTAAGGATTTTTTTTTGTGGGGGTAAGAATTGTTGATATTTGAGAAGACAACTGACAAGAAGACATCTGTCTTTCCAACTGATCTATATCGGCCCTTTCTTCATATGACCAAGTCATCACTGGCAAACAAATTTATCTCTGTATTATTTCCATTTTCTGAATAGTTAAGCAACTATGGCTCCAGCAGGAATGACTGAAAATTGAGGGTGTTCTGTGAAGAAAGCGCATTTAATTGGAAATAGTTGGGCAATTCCTGAATATTCTTGAAAAATCGCACTTCAAATAAAATAACAAGGAAGACTGCAGAAGTGACCTGTGTAGGAATTAAAATGTCTATGCACATATGAATTTTCAGCAGGTTTTTGGGAGAAGTGAGAGTGTGGTGATAGTTACACCTGCTTCTTATGGCTATGTGTGTATAGTATCTATGGTGGCTGTTTTGGCAGTTCTGGTGATTCTTACTTTGAAAGCGGCTGTCACACCCAGACCCTGTAACGGGAAGCGAGGCAGAGGTTTGGACATGTTTAAGTGTGGAAAACTACATGTACTAAAGCAACTTCCACACTTTTTTGAAAATTTTGTTATTCTGCATCTCTGGAAAAGGTATCAGGCAGCAGAGATAACTTCTCACAGCAAGTTTCAAATCTAGTGATCTCCAACACAGTCTTGACAAAGAAGCTGTCAAGACTGTGTAGACTGATTTGAAAATTTATGGTTATTAACTATGTTAGAATGTCCTTTTGAATGTGTTGCTTACACCAAGGACACGTCATCAAGACACAGACAATTAGTTTCAGCATGGTTTCATATCTTATAAAATAGCTGAACTCTTTAATCAGTCACCGGTTGAACCAAAAAGGGATTCTCTGCAATGGTACAGCATTCTGTTATAAAATCTGACACCAGTGAAAATTTGCCTGATTTAGGATACTTTTCAAAATCTCCCACCTCTCTGTGGTTAAAAGCAAAAGACAGCGGGCTGTAGCACGGCTTCGCACAGTTCATGGACTTTACGTTGAGCCAAGTGGAATTGTGTTACAGACCATGCCCGTTTGAGTTTTTGCTTTGTTGGAAGGAGAAACCACAAACTAAGCTAGATGGAAACTGGCAGAAATTCAATCTGAAATATTACTGAAAACGTTTTAATATGTGAAGCAATTGTCTAGTTCTGAAAGAAACGTTCCAAAGTCATGTCGATATTTAAGTCGTGTCCACGTTCCATTTCGCCATCGCTACATGAGACGCAGTTGTATGTGCCTAATGACTTACACAGGTTGGGTATCTTTGGAATAGCCAATGTTTATTTTTTTACAGTTTGGTTTCACGGTGGCATTCTCTTGCAGGGGTCTCTAACTGGGGAGGCTACGCCATTGCTTGCGCTCTGTATATTCTCAGCACCTGTGAAATACATGACCGCTATCTGAGGAAAGCTGTTGGGTTTCCACAGATATCCAAGAAGACGGGCTGGCTGTCAGCACTTCCATCGGTTACCAAGGTAATTTCCGTAGGACCAGGCAGCTGTGACTTGCTTGTGACATGCAGGTGGAATTGGCTACCAGCCACTAAATGCTGCCCAGTCCAGTTCAATAGCTTACTTTGACATGGTGTTTTGGTGACTTTTTGGGAATCCCTGGTGAATGGGCAGCCACACTGTACTTAGAATATTCTGCAAAGTCTTCAAGACAGATTGAACATAAAAGTCCTCAAAAATGAATGTATTCATGTGCTGCAGCTTCAAGCACAAAACAGTGCTGCAGTTTTATGGACAGTGCAAGAAATCCTCCTATTGCGATACAGTGATTAAAATTCCCTGTTCACTTCCTTAGCATCGTTCATGATTTTATAAATCGCTATTGTATCCTCCTTCAGATGTCTCTCTTCCAAAATCAAGAGTCCCAGTCCAAATACAGAAGCCACTCCGCGCTTCTGACCTTTGCACCTTACTTATGATCTTTCCACCTTTTCTAGTTATGTTAGAACCTTCCTATAGTTAGTTTTGAATGTTTCTAAATTAAAGTTGGAGAAAGACTCGCAGATGCAGATTTTTAAATGTGGTTTGACTAGTGCAGCTCTGATATTCTGGGAATGCAAAGGTTTCAGACTGAGAAAAAGTAAAATAACTGAGAGGAGTGAGAAATGACTGTGATCTGTGCTCATCCTGCTAAGCACGTGGCTCTATTTTTACCTTGGCAGCGTTTAAAAAAAAGCATATATACACTCAACGATCGGGTAATGCTTGCTCCACCATATTTGTAATAACTTAGGAACTTCAAGTCAGTTTTATTGGCAGAGTACCTCTATAGAGACTTGGACAAAACCAGTAAGTTTGTGACCTCCAAGACTGCTAGGCAAAATGTAATCCATCTACTGTAGATATTGCCCGCAGCAGTGGAGTATTTCTCCTGAGATGGCAGTACATTCTGTGTGAAATTCCAACAAAGCACCTCTTAAGTATTTTAGAGTAGGTCTTATGTTTTTTTAATCCTTGCTGTTTTCAGTTTTCATCTAAAGGTCATAAAGCTGAAACTGATCCCAACGTTTAGCATAGCCATATAGCCACATATCCTTTGACTTAACAAAGCATATGGCAACTTTCAGTGCAATCTTTTCCAAAAATAGTTTTGTTACTTTTCACTTTTCAGTGTTTTTTTTTCCGGTTACACCTACTCTTTTTTTGCCCTTTAAACTACCATACCCTAAAAACTACTATGATCAAATTCCTGGTAATGAGATACAGTAATTAAATGTGATATTGTGTACAGGAAATCCTTCTTAGTTTTGTTTTACTAAGCTATACAGCTGGGAATATTGATAATGATCCGTAATGGGCTATTGAAAGTGCAATACTAAAATCTATTGAGATAAAATTAATGGAAACAGTTTTGTGGAGGAGAGAAAATTACAAAGTGTCTGACAAGAGGATGTAATATCTTTAATTATAAATCATGCAACAGTAAACAGTGCAGAAGATTGAACACATTAGTGTTCACGTACTCCATTAGTATAAAAAGTCATTCAGACCGTTTATGTTTATATGGCTACTTTCTGCCCAATCCAGTTTCTTTTAATGCCATAATAATTACCGTAGTAAGATAAAGAGCACCAGCACACACGCGCACCTCGGTGTTTGTATTTGTCTGTAACTGGAAAGACGACATTTGAAGGAGTGCCTAAGCACCACACAGCTTTCTTATAATGTGTCTTGTATTTCTTCCGAAAGTGGCATTCCTTCCGTGAAAACTGTAGATCACACTTACTAAATGAAGACTTCCCCTGAAACAGAAGGGTTATGTCCCTGCAGCCTTGTGTTCCAGCATTGTCAGGATTGCACTGCAACAATCCCCAAGGCCCATGGAGCGCTCCATTCCCAATGAACACAATCCCACTGAGATAGTTCTAAGTGCGTGGATTAGTCTTTACGCATATTTTAATAAGAGAAACTGCAATGCATTTGTTCCTTGTTGAGAAGGTGATGAGCAAGAAACAATTTGATCTAAAGAATCCTTACTTGCCTTTCAGTTGTGGAGTTGAATCATAATTATCTTGGTTAAGACAATATTGGTTTGGCTTTTCAGATGTTTGTGGTACTTGTATACTGAAGTGAGTGCAGAGAAATACATTAATTCATACGTATCCAAACGTAGCTAATGCTGAGCAGCCTGCAGTCAACTCCGCATGTCCTTGCATCTCGCAACCAGGTTAATATGTCAGGCAGTTGTTCTTTTACTGAACTCTTTATTAATGGTAAGAAATGAACTGTTTAGTATTTATTTTGAAATTATGACCTATAAGAATATGAAATACTTTATAAATGAGTAATATGTAAGGATGTGACATTTGTTTTAGTATTCTTTATTAGCTTTGTCATTCATAAGGGAGGGGTTTTTTTCCCTGAATAAAGTGCAAATTACCAAGTTCTTTTTCTATTAATTTGATTATTTTTTTGGTTACCCCACTCCCAACATAATTACTTGCTAAAGAGAGAACTGTGAGTAAATTCCAGCACTTTTCAGGTAAGGAAGCATACTGTACATTGTGTATGTTCCTTACAAATGGAAACAATAGCATTTGATCACAGAATAGGGTTTATCAGGCATAGTTATATACTATTAAGCAAGCAAGCCTTTTTTCCCCGTGTAAGCAGATTACCAAATTACACTAAATTGTCTGCTAATTGAGCACGCAATTAATTCTTTCAGAAATGTTCATATTTTGGCTGTATACTGTATTACGTAAAATACAACCATACTGTGTCTAAATTCAGCTCTAAAGCTATTGTATTCTTTATGGTTTAGCAGTCTTCCTAGAAAAAAACCCTAACATTTAATAAAAGAATATTAGGCATTTTACCTTTATAAATTTTTCATCTTTAATTTGTGTGCAGGAGATAACTGTCTTTGCTGGAGGTTATGCTGTAGGAATATCAAACAAGAAGTGTTTCAACCTACAGAACTGTTTGTGAAGGACACTGGTGGGGCTGTTTCAGTAGCAGTTGCCACCAAAGCAGGGTCTCACACAAGTGGAAACAGAACAGTAGATCAAAGACCAGAAAAGGCATTCCTAGCAAAGAAAGGGGAAAAAAAAAAAGATAGGTGTATGACTATTTCAAAGTCGCAGGTAAATTACTACAGGGTTGGGGCAGGGGGAAGCTAAGACGTGACCAGGCTTTTTATTTTTCTTAGATTTTTTTTATTAGCAGAATTAGAGAAATAAATTCTTCTTATAGTAATACTAAGGCAGTAGAAAGAGTTTTACTGTGTACATTTCACGTGAAATGAAAAGCAAAGCGGTTTATGCTAAACATACATCCATTCGAAACCAGGTCTTCTCATGTCACCATTCATAGAACGAGGGGTTCTTCAGAGTTGATTTTAGCCCATCTTTTCCTCTCACAGTGCTCACTGGCCCGTGACTCACAGCCCAGGATTTTGTTCCCTCTGTGTACTTCAACAGCTCAACTTGGAACGTGCTTTGTTATCTGCTTACATTACTGTTAAGCAAGAAAATAACTGTTGTAAACATGAAATTGAGTTGCAGTTCTAAACAAAGGAAAGTAAATGCTATTTCAGAGAATTCCAGGCAAGCGCAACTTGAGGGTTTTCTTTTTCCCCCATCCCTTTTCTAAGCAACCAAAATTCTCATAAAATCAGTAGGAAAATGATGATAGAAAGCAACAGGCACGCAAAGATCACATTTCCCTTCTGTTCTTTTTTTTTTTTTTTTTAAAGTGCATCTGCAGCCAGCTGCTACGCTGGCGAAACAACAGGTAGTTTTTTGAGACGCTTTGGGTGGAGGGTCCTCTGAGTCCGTTTTGTGCAATATGGGAACTTGAAACCAGACAGAAAGGATTCATTTCTTCTGAATTCTTACCGACGTCTTGTTTGAAGGAGTGTGGGGAACAATAATATCATTCGGTAATTAAATAGTAGTCAAGAATCTAAGCCTTTTGTCAGTCCCTAAGTTCCAGATCCTACATATATTCTTTGGAACTGTTTAAAAATATTGCTAGCAAATTGCTATCCAAAAGTAATATGGAGGATGTGGTCAGAGCCTCCCCTACGTTTAAAATAAAGATCTTGAATGAATGCTCTTATCTAATTCAGGATTTTAATTCCATTCTATTTCTTTGGTTTTTAAGGAAGAAAAGCTTCTGAAAACACTTGTGCGGCACGGGGTCCGCAGTGGAAAAACTGCCAGCCTAGAAATGGAAGTGGATGGGCTGCCCTTCTACAACACCCATTCAGTCATGATTGAAAAGCTGCTGCAAGAAGTGCAGCGGGGACTGTCCTAATGATTTCTATGTCAAGAGTTGCTCCCGTGTCATCTCCTTGTCCCCTAGGCTCCCACAAGGTATAGAAGATCAGAAAAAGATGCCTTTTCATCTCTGGTGTCTTGGCTGCGCACAACCTTTCGTTGTTACCTTTACAACATCTCTCTGAAGCAAGAAGGGGATACCATCATGATGATTTAGTCTACCTTTCTTTTCGGTAATTTTATAATGGGTACTGGATATTAAATGATACTATATATTAGAGGTGATCTGTATTTTACAAAGAAAGCTTGTCATTAAAATTAAATATTATTGCATTGCTGTTCCTGTTTTACTAAGCTCATAAGCGCAAGAGGAAGTAACTCTTGCAGCAGCTTGGATTTAAAAATACTTTGTGGTGGGGAAAACAGCTGCAGTGGAGACGGGAGGTTCAAAACAAAACAAAAAAACCCAGCAAGTGTCACAGTAGTGAAAGTTGATAAATACAGTCCCCCTGCACACCTCCTGTAGGCCCTCTAACACTGTCTTCTTACGGTGGTGGGTAGTTTGTGGAAGCGCGAGGAGATAAGGGGAGAGCTTTAACTGCGCTAATGAAAATAGGGGCAGCTTTTGCAGAGCTTCCGTGTAAAGGGTAGGCTTTACCATTTGCCACCTCCGTAGTAGTAGTTTGCCTTTTATATATTTTGTCCCTTTCTGGGTAACACAGAAAGGCTGTAGACATTTCAGGGTATCCTGTTGTAAAGAATGAATGAATTAAATACATAAATAGGGATTAAAAATCAATGCTTAGAAATTAAAGCATAATTAGAAACTAAAGAACGTTTGCATTCAGTATAAAGTAAAATGATGTAAATGAACATTTAGATGAATTCCAGTTATAGAAATCCTGCTGCTGATGAGACTTAAGTGAAGCAAAATTAAATTATATCTCAAAAGCCTACTGATGCCAAACCAGCGCAAGACAAATATTGTGCCTGTCGTTTGTCATTTAAAGCTACTTTAGCCCCAGATGAGTGTCGGGGATGAAGTTCTGCTAGTTGTCAGCCCTCGCAGCAGAGATGCGAGGGTACATTTGACACTGCACCTCTCAGGTACTGATGCTTTAGCTGTCATTAAATAATTATAACAGTACAAAAGGTGAGCATCAAACCATTGTGCTTCAACAGGATGACAATGGCAGTTGTGTTTAGCCACTGTTTTTTCCAAAGTACAGTGGACTTCCGGCAGCCAGAAACACCTTGTATCTGCTTTTCTCTCTGGCAGGTGAGTTTTATTTTCCTTGTCTTTATGTAAGACAAACACAATACTTTTTGAGAATGAGAAAAATCAGTTTGTACCACAAACACCAGCATACTTTGAACATTAATCTTCTGAAGTCCTTGAGGATACACAGCCTTTAAAAACTTAAAACAGTTGAACACATGTGAGAGAGAGAAATCTTAATGCCATACTTGCTAATAGATATTCAGACTTACTAAAGCTCCCAACAGCTATTTTATGGATCACTCTTTTTTTTTTTTTTAATTCATTTTATTTAAAGCCGCCTTGAAGGATGTTGCAGTGAATTCTATATTTGGAGTTTCACAATTAGAAAGTAGCTCCTTTAGAAGTCTCCAAACTCTCCAAACTATAAATATTAAGTAAAATATTTCATACGAATGCTTGAGTTTTTGCCAAAGCCAGCAGCCCCGCAGGATGGCATGTGTTCACTGCTGCACACAACCCACAAAATGAAATTAGCATAATTTAAAAATTTCTGTTTGGGAAAAGAGGCAGCTGATTTCCTTCTCTGTGTGCTCATGTTCAGTAGCTTACTGACATATTACACTAACAGGTGCAATGTATATTATTCTTCCCAAACACTAAATTTTGTCAAAAAACCTTAATTTTTAAGCTTTTGCTCTTTTTTCCTCCCAAATACAAGTTTTAACAGTCAGAGTTCATTAAGAAATATAAAATGTAATCATTTATTTGTCTTTTTCGCTAATGCGCGTTTTTAAAATCCCTTCACCTGTGCAGTTCCAAAGGCTGGATTTAATCCAATAGCAACGTGTAGCATATCTCTAGCAACCATGGCAGGACCCTTGATTGACTATGTTCTGGCGGAGATGGAAAGAAAAGCTCTGAGTGGGAGTTACCTTCCTCCCATATTGGCTACAGTTCTGCAGTCTAAGCCTAACAGTTACAATATAGAAAGAATTGGTAAAACATTGACTTCAGAAAAAAAAAGAAGAAAAAAAACCTTCCCCTTCTTTTACGGGTTAGCAGGTTAAATGTTGAGAACTGTAACAGAATGCTGGACTCCATTATGCAAGTTTCCATCTGAGTTTCAACTGCAGCAGCTGACCAAAAGCTGACCACATCAAAGTACCAACTCAAGCCTTAATCCCTCGGATGACAATTCAATGTAATATGGCATGCTCTGCGTTCCAGCGATCTAATTTAAACAACGTGGTTTACTGTAAAGAAGCAAAGCACAAACGGGACAAGAAATATTTCATCCTAGAACAAACCACGTGTGTGTCTTACAGCCTGCCAGGTCATGGGAGGCCAAGTAGTCGTCTCAGAGCTTAACAACACAGAAGCACGGCATTATGGCTGGGGCGAGTCCCTGCCTTACGACCCCCCTTGATAGAGACAGAGGAGATCAGAGGAAAGATCAGGAGAAAATAAAGCTAAGTAGCACTAATAGTCAGAAGAAAAAATGCTTGTGTAAAGTAATTAACCCAGTTTGGTGAGTGGTCTAAGTATGAAGAAGTGTAAAATAATTAAACAAACCAAATGTTAACCTAAGCAAACCTAACCCCCTCCTGGGAGTGGGGACGTGAATCCTCTCTGCGAGGGGAGGGAGGAGAGGATCTGTGGTCTCACAAAGAGAAACTGCGGGCCAAAGCTGTAAGAGAGTTACTTCAAACACAGAGTGAACAAATATAGGAAGAAAATAATAAAAACATTCTTTATTAAAGACATCCCTTAATTATTTCTAATATTGCACTCTTAAGGTGGTTTCCAGAAAACTGTTCAAATATATTGCCTTTTAGAAACTGGTGGCAAGCGAGGCTGCGTAGCAATGACATACTTCAGATACCAGGACTAGATCATCTGCCTAGAGGTTCTTTTGACATTTTAAAAAAAAAACAAAACAAAACAAAACTGATTATACTACTGCAAGTTATCAGCTGCAGGTTGCAGAGAGAGGTGTTTCAACAAAAGATTTGAAACCAGAGACGTGAAAGGACAAGGCAATAGTCATAGTGTAACAGTTACAGATACAAGAAGGTATGGCGAGCAGATCACAAAGAAGAATCATACAGGATTAATTAGTATAATAAAGAGAAAAAAACAAAACAAAACAAAACAAACCTAGAGAGGAGATAGTGGTAGAAACAATCGTATAGAGCACATCTTTAACTGCCATTATCTCCACTTATTCCTGTATTTTGTTTCTGTCTAAACCGGGAAACACAGATCATTCATACATCATATTTCTGATCTTGTATTTACTGAACAATGACCAAACCCTAAGCTATAGTATCTGTGGGAGAAACGAGAGTTTAAACAGAATCCATATAACGGTTTCCCTGGCAAATGCATTGGTATTTAAATGCCTGCGTGGTCTGCGCTGCACAAGACACACAAATTTTGTAGGACACAACTCAACCTTAGCAAGGGTTAGTAGAATTCAGCTGTAACTAAATTTGTCTTTGAACACAGTGACTCAGAGAAGCACATGGGTTCAAAGCGCCTCACATACTACCAACCTCCTGTTCTTTTACAAGTCAACAGACCAAATTCTTTATCCCTGCCGGAGCCAAGAGTTCTCATACCTCTGGAAGTCAATAGGAGCCTTGTGATACTGTTCAACAGTCTGAGATTCAACAGTCAATCAACAGACTGAATGTCTCAGCAGATGCTGAGTTCCTTGTGCATGTTCTCCCAGAACATCTCATGTTATTGGATTGTTTGAGGTTTGTTCTGGCACGGTCTCTGCAGGCCTCAAAACTGGCTGAAGGAGAAGTTATGTCAGAGAGTTACAGGGATGTTATAGAAATGCAATTTTTTTTCTTTTTAAAAGTACACGTGGGGACATTAAATTTGTTCTGCCTCCGACCGTTTCAACAGATGATGACAGCTTGTAGAGAATTGTTTTCTCTAGATGGCAAACAGGGAGCAGTTAAAACAAATTCAACAGAACCACACACCATGAGTATTAGCTTATTCCAGTCGATGCGGTCATCAAGACAACAGGTTTTGAGTGGTACCACAATGACAAGAGACACGTGATTGTAACTGAACTGACTTTGCATGTGCTTTCCTCACTATCGTCAAGGTCCAAGCACCTCCAAAAACAGCCTCACTGTGCTGCGTTGCTAATAAGCCTTTGGGAGGTAACACCGTTGTAATACATGGGTAAATCAGATGGATACACAAACATGGCCATAGCTGCAAATTTTAGATTAATGTCCTTTTTTGATGAATGTTATAGGCTGACCGTGGTAGTTGTGGAGTCTTTCATTCCAGTACTATCATGTGATATTTGTAATAACCCTGGTTGTTGCTCGTGCTGTGGCCTGTTGGGAGTTTCTGGAGCATTCAGTGGATAGAATTCCTTCGTCTCAGTCTTCAGACACCCTAAACATGTTAAACAAGAGTCTCGCATCTTGGCAAAGTTCTGGTAAGTGCTTTCACTGGAAAAACAGTACAATACTGGATCAGCAACACAGTTAAAAGTAGTCAACAGGAGAGAAATGTGGTAAATATTAAATATTTTCTCAGCAAATGAGCAGTTGTTCTCCAACAAGCTGCGAACCACAAGTAGAATGTGGTATGGTCCAAAGCAAACTAAAAAAATGAAAACAGTGCTTGAAACCAGTCGTTTAATTTGGATTTTCTTCTTCTTTTGAGTGCCGTGACTCTTGTGGACAACTCGTAAAATCCCACAGTAAGAGAATGCCAGCAGAAAGAAGGGGAACAGG
The DNA here is from genome assembly GCA_008658365.1 of Alca torda. Taxonomy (NCBI): domain Eukaryota; kingdom Metazoa; phylum Chordata; class Aves; order Charadriiformes; family Alcidae; genus Alca; species Alca torda. Next base: position 49,408,676 of record CM018080.1, read on the forward strand.
AAGCCAGTAGAGAAGCGGTAGTAATTGACGTTGTGCTCCCATTCTTTGATGGGGTAATGCTCGAAGCACACCACGTGGCTCTCGGCATCCATACTGATCTCCCCGCGCGTAAAGACAAAGTAGCATGTCATTATTTCTTTGGTCCAGATAACGATGCTCACAATCACAGCAGCCTTCATTGTCCGAAACCATTGAAATCGAAAAGGGTGCAGTACTGCGAGATAGCGGTCGATGGAGATGCAGCAGAGGAAGCCCACGCTGATGTAGATATTCTCGTACAAGAGGATGCCACAAATTTTGCACAGCGTCTCATTGTAGGTCCAATTGTCATGCTGTAAAACATACTGAAGCCAAAAAGGCAAAGAAAATATGTAGAGCAGGTCTGCTACAGTCAAATTGCAAAGGTAGATACCCAATTCATTTTTAGCCTTGATCTGTAAGTACCCATAGTACAGTGACAGGCAGTTAGCTGGCAAGCCTAATATAAATACAAGTATGTATACCACAGGGGATAATGTCTGGTGGATATCATGATTAATAGTGCACTTCTCAGTTGCATTCTCTGTGAAATTCACCATCTTCTACCTCTCCCCGTATATCATTCATCAGGGTCCCGAATGAATAGATGTAAAACTTAATTTCATCCAGTTTCATGTATTGCTTATTTCTTCCACAAACCTTTAGGCTGAAGTGATGACTTGCTGCAGGATGTTAATAACCTGAAAGTAAAACACATGAAAATCTTCAGAAGGGATACAATTGTCAAATATATAGTACGGTTTTGAGTTAGCTGCCTTTCCCTAGCCTTAAATTTTCTTATAGTCTTTGATAGAAGATAAAGCCTGTCTGGGAAATCATGATTCATATGAGTAAGTCCTAGTACTTACCAGAAAAATACCAGAAAATTTTGTGTCCAAGAAGCAAATTACAAATACATGTTGCTTTAACTTTGTAAGTATCTAAAAGATGAAGAAGTATCATCTCTCTTTTGCAGATGAGGCACAAAAACAGTAATCTGATTTGTCCACAATGGAAAAAACATCTCTGGCAAACCAGCAGTCCACTCAGAATTCTTTAGAGGATGCAGGGTGCACAAAACCGTCCATTTTTAATTTCCATTTCTTAAATTGCCCTTTAGATATAAGATAGTATGGAATATGCAGTTCAACCCACCAGGATGAAAAAAAAAAAAAAATGGAATTTTTATCAGTCTTTCTTACAGTTACTTGTAAACACAATCCTGAGAGCAAGCTGTTGGAAGGACACTGTAAAAATCTGATATCGTGTATACCCATGGTCTTGGTCCTACAGGACATGCTATTACAGATTCCTTATTTGCTATCGACTCTAAAAAAAACAATAATTTTACTGTTTCTACCTATACATTTGTATCTTTCCTTTTCATCTTCATTGAATTTGAATGCAACTGTTTTCACCTGAAGAATCTTCTGTAATCCAAGCACGTACCTATACAAACCATTCCTATACTATATTATTACTACATAAGACACTAACTTCTGACAACGGGTCAGCACTCAGTTCAGCTAGGACAAACATTCAGCCTTGAGCCAGCTCCCAGTGATTAAATCCTAGACTAAATGAGGTATTACATTCAGCATTTTATCACCTCACGTGATACATTCACATTGGCACAAATGATCAGGACTGGAAAACAGCAGGGCAAACTGTGCCCAGTCTTAAGGGGGTGTATGTTTTACCTGATGATGCAGAACAGCGAGAATGTATTTCTTTCAATCTCTTCCCAGAAAATGCATGATTGTAGGGTATACTTCGGTGTACTCTTCCTACAGCTCAAAAGGAGACAGCACTATCCAGGGACAAAGATAAGGCCTTGTTGCTTTTTCCTATGTACTATCCTAATTTGTATTTTTGTCATCGTCTTCTGTCCTGTCTAGAAACATACAATTTTTTCCAAGACAACCCTTATGAAAACATGACAGTGCTATAGTGAAATTACTGTCAGCTGCAGCATCTGAGGATGTTACTGTCAATTTTTTTTTTTTTTAATAAATATTTTTTTAAATAATGGTGGACTTTACTCCTGTAGAATCTCTTTGGGCCAGGAAAGAATTGCCTGGCTGAAATAAGCAGCCAAACTGAAAAGATTTTCAGTGTTTAGTTTCAACCAGCGTAGCACAGTCCCACAGAAATCACAGCAAACTTAAGGACACATGTAAATATTTAAGAATTAGAATGTGGTTTTCATTCCTTTGCTTTTCCTCTTTTTCTTAACAACAGACAGAACATCAGCCTTGGTTTTGGTGGAAGTATTCTTGGGGATGTCAGATACCTCCAGTCATGAAACAACAGGCCAACGTAAGCTCATCTCTCTCAAAACTTCTAATGTCATAGTCCAACGCAACTCTTGTGAAGGACTGGTCAAATCTAGCACAGTGCAAGCTCTGCTCTCCTCCTCTCACTCTCACACAGCTCACTTGGGGGTTAAGAGACTCACCTCCTCCACCTTGGGTGGCACAATAGTTATTACACATAAATCAAGCACAGCAGGAGAAATGCTGCTTAAGGGACCCAGGCACAGATGGTTCAGTTTGAAGTTTGCTCCAAGAGACTGCCATAACCTTCCCACAGAAATCGCTAAAGTTATGTACTGATTTCTCAAAGGACTATTACCTGGGCTCCATTAGCTCTCCTGTAACACCATCCAGTGCACGGTGCATTTCTCAATGGCTTCATAACCACCACACAGCTTTTCTGTCTGCAGGAGACCTGGCTCCACACCCGCAAGGACAGCGTGCAGAAAGCTACTAACCCCACCCCACCTTCTCCAGCCCAGAGCTCCAGGGCAAGTACAACTGTATTTGAGTTTGTGTTTGATACCATTTCATTTCTGTATAACAATTTGGTGGCTTTTACATGTAAGAATTTGCCGTCAGAGGATGATTGGCATACCTACTTACATTCTAAAATGCCTAAAAATCTGGGATCTATCATCTACTCTACCAACTAAAAGTGTCCATCAGTGTCCAGCTGCTGTTGATGAGGACAAATAGTAATTCAAAAGCTGCCAACAGTTTTGAAAAGTCAGAACTGTCTTTATATATGTAGCATAGTCCAACAGCGCTGAGTTTCATTTAGCGTTACCCAGTGAGTCAATATGGATCGCAGTATGAGAAAAAGCAGATGTACTCTACAGTTGCACTGTTTTTTGAGAACGTTTCTTTTCCTCTAAGAACTCAAAACGTTATTATTAAATTATGCTTATGTCACGGAGAACATGACTGCAAAAATCATTTCTGTTTAGCTTAAAAGTCTTGCCAGAATGCGAAGGAGACAGCAAAAGTCTTATTGATATGACATTATGCTAATATAATATACGCTTATGATTACAGCAACATTTCCTGCACTCGAAGGAGGTGCTGGAGTGGGCTGTTTCAGGGGGCAGGAAGAGAAGGCTGGCTGTTGTGAATCTCTTTGCCTTGTGCTAACAAACCCTCCCCGATATCAAAGATGGGGATGAGAAACAAAGGTCCAGGTTCCTGCTTGTGCAATATCTGTCTTACACTGCTCCTCTGATCAGCGGCAGCAGTGAGCCAGGAAATCCCTCCCTCATTCCAGCCTCCTCTGTGCATGGGGTCTGGGACACCTTTGTGCCCTCTGGCCCCGCGTGCCTGGCTAGTGACAGGCTCAGTAGCCAAATGGGAAATGTAAAGGTAGTTCAACCTTTCCCCCAGAACCAGGTGTATGAAACACAGCTCTGCATGGGCCAGGAAGAGAAATGATGCTTTTTCAACAAACTTGGTATCAAAGTACTGCAATCGCAGTGTCAAACAAACGGGTGTGGAAGAGCCCACCCTGTTATTAAGCACATAATACGCAATACCTTACAAGCTCTCTGGAAAAGCGGAAAGTGAAGGAAAGGTGACGCAGCGTGTGGGAGGGAAAAGACAATTTGCTCCCCCATTACTTACTGACCTCGACTGGATAGGAGGAGGAGAAAAACGGAAAAAAAGTTGCTGTACGGAAAACATCTGGAGCGCAGATAATCATAAAGCTGAAAGCAGTTACGAACGGGAACACACAGGCATTCCTTTTAGACAGCTTTAGTATGGAAATAGTGCAGCTGGGTGATTATTCAGGGAATAGTTTATGTAACACCTTCAGTATCACGAGTCTGGAGACATTGCCATGCAGTATTTCCCTGTCATATATGCCCACATCTTTTAGATGATGCCCATCTCAGCCCAAGCCTTAGAAAAAATATTAGAAGACTCTCGTCACCTACATCAGCTCTAAGCCATTCTGTTGTTCCTTTATGAAAAAATAAAGCCAAGGATCCCTGGACTTCAGAGAGCTTCACTTTTTCTTGGTTTAAATAAGCCAACTTTCATTACTCACTGGACAGTTCAGCAGCGGGTGCTTTTCTTTCCAAACTCCTTTGTGCCTTAACTGTTGACAAAAACCATGAGTCCTCCCCTGCACCATGAGCCATGGGGCAGTTCACGCGTTAGGCCCTGTCTGCTGGCATCAGCACAGGAAACAGCTCAGAGCCACTTAGAGCAACAGCCTCTTCAGCTCAGAGCAAGTACTAGCATGGAGCCTGGCTGGCTTTTTAGTTTCAGTGAACATGGCTACAATTTTCCTCATAAGAAATCTGTCTGCAATTAGACCCACACATTTTCAGCAGAGACAAATGGGACTACGCCAAAGGACTTCCTTGTAGGCATTTGCAAAAGTTGCGCACACAGCTTGTCTCAACCGCAAAGCACATGTTTCTGTGAACGAGGAGCGTAACGTGGTGGCATGGCTTTATGTGACAGTAGCTTTCGCTGTTCTAATCTGTCCTACACCGCAGGCAGGCCTGAGTCACTGGGCTGTCATAGCAGGACTTGGATGGTGCTGCATAGCTTGGAAACAGAAACCTGAGGTTGTTTCAGTTTAGGATTTGATTCAGATCATTACCTACACAAACACCAGACCTTAAATTCACACACTAAGCTTCCCCCAACACTTGAGGGTGTCTCAGCTTGGTTTGATCCTGGTTCACAAAGCCCAGAAGAGTAAGGCCAGGCAAGGAGGCTGGGAAGTGATGACAAGCAGCGCAGACTAGGCACCGGTCAAGCACTATAAAATGGGCAGAAAATGGCTAGTATCCTTAGAGGAAGTTTAAAAATTAATAAATGCAGAAGAAAGTGGAAATCAGTGTGCCATGACTGATTATGAGGAAATGGCACAGTGACGTTTGGAATCAATCAGAAGAATTATGGTTTAAAAGAAGGACCTTCTCAAGCGGGTCCAGAGGAGGGCAACAAAAGTGATCAGAGGGCTGGAGCACCTCTCCTGTGAGGCTGAGAGAGTTGGGGTTGTTCAGTCTGAAGAAGAGAAAGCTCTGGGGAGACCTTATAGCAGCCTTCCAGTACCCAAAGGGGGCCTACAGGAAGGATGGGGACAGACGTTCAGTAGGTCCTGTTGCGATAGGACAAGGGGTAATGGTTTTAAAATAAAAGAGGTAAGATTTAGTCTAGATAAAAAGAAGAAATTTTTTTTACGATGACGGTGGTAAAACACTGGAAGAGGTTGCCCAGAGAGGTGGTAGATGCCCAGTCCCTGAAAACATTCAAGGTCAGGTTGGATGGGGCTCTGAGCAACCTGATTTAATTGAAGACGTTCCTGCACATTGCAGGGAGGTTGGACTAGATAACCTTTAGATGTCCCTTCCAACCCAACACATTCTATGATTCTATTCTATGATACTAAAAAGGTCACAAGTAGAAAAAGCCATAAAAGGCAACGAAGGGTGATTCTGTTAACTCACAAGAAAAGGAAGGGTAAAGAAAGACAATCACATACGAAGCACAAATTATAGCTCTAAAAATAGCTGAAATATTTGCTCTTATTTTTTATTTCAATCTTTAGAACTAAAATGGTGACCCGGGATCTAACAAAATTGGTTTTAACAGTAGGATGGAGGCATAAAAAAAATAGATAAGCAGAGGCTAACAGATATTTAGAAAGTCTGTGTGCACTCCGAGGGAATTAGCTAAAGCAATTTGTGAACTATTGCTGATGATGTTTCAGAAATTATGGTGAATTGGGGTAAAACAGGCTTAACACCTGTCTTGTGAAAAGAGTCAGCCTAGTTTCAACCAGAACAAGTCATCAGACAATCAATACACCTGTCGGTGCATTTGCAGAAGTGACTCACAGCTGCTGAGACTCACCCCAAGTGAGTCCTGTCATACTTCAGGAGTAGGTGAAGTTGGGCTGGGGTTGGCAGCTGCACTTACTTCACACCCTGTCTCAGAAACAGGGAACCATCTCCGGCCTCAGTCCTACCTGCTTTCTGTAGGAGGACCAGCGCAGGCGTGGATGGGCCCTATTTTCCCTCCACCATGCAGCCTTACCAGGCTGCAGCTGCAGATCCTATTGCTCCTCCAGTGAGCAGGAAGCAGAGCTGGAAGGGATAAAGGACATCAGTGGAAACTTAATCCATGAACCTGTTGCCTCCCCTCCCTGCCAATGGTCAGTCCTGCCCCACACAGCATCACACCCAAATATCATCCCAGATCATCCCAGCCATTTTAGTACCCAACCTTCCAGAAAATACCTGCCACGGCTCAGTGCCACCCCTGCGCTTATAGCCTCTTCAGCCTGATATCAGATATGATAGGCTCCTTCTCAACAGCTTTCAACTCCCGTGATACCCAAACAATTCCTTTTTCACACAGCCCCATGCCAGGGCTATTGATGCACAAGGGGAAGACAGGACTTGAGGGGGATATAGAGTCAGCAGCTGCAATTCAGGGCTTGTGAAAGCCCAGGAAGGAACAGGGGGAGAAGACATAGAGGCAGCAAGGTCAGTAGAGCTGCAGCCAAACAGCTTGAAAGGCTGCTTCAGAGATGCTGCTGCAGTAAGAGACACACGATTAAACAAGAAACAGTAGCGTCAGACCAATCTCATTTCCATCTCTGATGAGGTATGTGGCTGAAGAGCTAGACAGGAAGCAACAAGGGCAATACATCTTGATTTTATGAAGATATGACACATCTCAATGTACATTCTCATTAACACCTCGGAAATTGTAAAGACGCTATGTACTGTCAGATGTGTTAGACAACCACAGCGAAAAAGCAGCCACCTCTAGTTCTCTTGATCTGGAATGATGGACTGAGTTGAGCGTGCAATAATCTGCCCTTTTCAGGATGCTAGTCAGCATTTTCATCTATTCATAATTTCTATCCCGTTCAGAATGGGATAGAAAATGCACTTACTAAATCAGCAAATGATACTGACTTGGGAAGGAGTGTATAACACAAATTGGATTTAAGATAATCTTGGTTTGAAAACAAAACAAAATCCATTGAGGGCAAATGCAAAATTACTGTTCTTGGAAAGAAAAAACATCAGATTGTCAGTATGCAATGGGGAATACCTGGCTATGAAGCAGGATGAATTACAATGTACTTAGGTGCACTCAGTTTCTGCTGAGGAGAAAAGAATTACAGTAGGATGCAGTACTTAAAGGGCACATAGTCAGGTGTCCTCTGTACTCACCATGGATAGAGTCTCTGGAACTTCTTGCACTCTAAGAGATACATGGGCAAATTAGAAAAAGTCCAAGTATTTTTGGCAAACAGACTATATAAGGGTGCAGGAAGAAACTGGAAGTAATTCCAGTCTACTGCATTATGTTTCTACAGGAAAGGTGCTCAGATTTGGCTCAAGCATCTCAGCAGGGCACTGGTTTTGTTGAGCTCAGGCAGAGTTGGCATGGCTCATATTGAGACAAAAGCCCAGTAGAAATAATGATTCTACTCATTAAAGATCATAGCCTGGTTTAAATATACAAGTGGGCTAAAAATTAGGTTGCATTAGAGACCTTAAGATTTCTAATTCCTGACGGCAGTGTACTTGAACTTTATGCTCACCTTCTTTTAGTGCAGCTCATTTGATGTGCACCATCAATGTATCTTTTCAAGGCATCGGGTTAATTTCTCTGCTGACCATACCATGTATTTTTTAATGGGATCAGTTTCTAAACCATTCTCAGTGAATCCAGAAATAAACATATACCACTTTAAAGACAGATACATGGTCTCTAAGAGTACAAATTATAAGTCACTACCAAGAGAAAGTGCACAGAAATACTGTTTTTGTTGAACCGCTGTGTGAAGAGCAATTGTCTGCAAGGAGTTTTGTTTCTGTCTTCTGCTGGTTTTGTTCTTTGTAAAGCAGAAAGGCTACCTCTCGCTATATTGACTTTCCTTTTTTTTTTTTCTGTCTGCTTTTTTTGCATTGGAAGAACAAACTGTACGTCCGCTTTGCAAGAGAATCTTACAGAGTCATACAGTAAAAAAAGGACCGTAATCTTTTTAAACCTCTGAAACCATCTTACGTGAATTGGAAAGAAAAAAGGCAAAACCTCAGTTCCTCCTTCTCCTTAAACTGAATTCCCCTCTAAAATTAATTTAGGTCTATACACAACCCATTCGGTGTTTGTTAACTTGTGAGTGGGCCCTTCTAACATGAACCTCTGTGTACAGTAATTATTATTCTGTGTATCTGTTTCAGTGGGAGGAAACCATAAAAGTACTCTGTAAATTACAAATCACTTTACTTTTGTCATTATTTTATGACTCCATTTATAAACCTATTGTCAAAGAAGGAAGCCAGCAACATTTTTTCAGAACCCACATAAACAAAAGACTGATTAGTCACCGATGTCCAATTTTCCCTAACACAGACATGCAATTATTCACAGCATTGGGTAAATCACTCCACTTGCTCAAACTTTGATATCCTGGGGATTTCTCCCAACTTATTCATTTCTGCTTACCAAATTTCTCCAAAGTCTGAAGTAAGCTAGTTACCTTAAATATTTCATTGCTAAAACTTCAGATGCCGTCTGACCCACAGTGGTGGGGTAGCTGAGGGTTTCATGCCCTCAACTTGTAAATTTGTCATTAGGGATTGATGGAGTGGATTTGAGTAGCAGGTTCATGTTAAAATACTTGAATTATGAATATCTTTTTTTTTTTCCTCATAGCGAATTCAATGCCTGTTGAAAGCAGTAGAGTGGACATCACCATAAGCTGAGAAGTTTGACCTGTGCAGCCTAACATAAGCAGTGTGGGCAGATGAACGCAATGCAGCCAGAAGCCAATGACGATAGCACATGTATGTTAGCCACGTAATTAATTCAAACAGTTTAATGACCTCTAAAACTAGTTCCAATGCTCATTTCCCATCAGTAATGACATGGTAATGTAGTTTAATCATACAAGTGGCCTGGGATGCAGATTGTGAAGCTCTGCAAGGAATAGATGAGTCACTATGGATCACAAACATAAACGTTCTCCATTCAACCCACTTCGTAAGTCAAACGAACTCAGACTCAAATAAGCAGGAAGCCTCCTAGAAAGCAAGCAGCTGAGCACCTCTGAGTGGCCGCAAGTGGCAGTAACTTGCAATAACACAATACCCTGTAGGCTACACTAGGAGAGGTCACAGGGATGACTCATTTGACACAAAATTTACATTCCTGGAAAACGTCAATATTTCAGAAAAAAATGCCTTGAATAGCCCGAGAGATCTTATTTGAATAACAGCACTGAGCATCTAGCTTCTTTCTTACCTGATGTGCAAACTGCTGTGTGTGACATATTATGTATTCCATATGATACGAGAAGTCAGTAATAAAGCATATCCTATTTTACAGTAGAACACTGGGAAGGATGGGGGGGTTCCATGGTCACATACTGGACTGAAATCAACAACACACCTTTAATAGAACACCCACCCCACACACACATATCACATTGGGATGTCTCAGCAGGCTGTAGATACTACCCCTCCATCCTCTGCATCTCTGTAAGGCTCTACAGCAGAGTACGGATCCTCTGGGATCCACTGGCTGTGGTCAGGAGAAGTGCAGGGGAAAGGTCAGAGGTCTAGCAAAGCTGAAGACTGAGGGAGTTGGGCTTGTTTAGTCTAAAGAAGCCCAGATTGAGGGCAAACACAACAACGTTCAAACATGTTAAAGACTGTCACAAAGATGAGAGAGGCTGGGTTAAACACCGTGAAAAACTTTCCACTAACAAAGACAAGTGGAGCACTGGGGTAGATGTTGCGTGGGATGTAGGGCTGTCATCATGGAAGGTCTTAAAGTTTGGCAAATAACTTGAGAATGGTTCAGCTGATTCCTCTTAAAGGCAAGGAAATGTCTGGGGAGCTCTCAGGACCTTTCCGTTTTGTTCTCCACCATCGTTTGCCAGGTGTTGTGACACAAGTCATCCCCCTTAGCGACATGCAATAGCATGGAAACAAATTGTTTAAATCTGACATAAGGTAACATAATTTCCATGAGGGAGTGTTTTTTTTTTTTTTTTTGAAACAAATTGTTTTCCAAAGATTTTTATAAAATGTTTTTCGTTTTGAAAGTTTTTCCTAGAAATTAAAGCTGTATCGAAGTGAAATGTATATGACTTCACAGGCACAAAAACTAATAGAAAAATTCCATGTCCTGCTGCTGTACCGTTTAATTTCAGGTTTTTATGACTTTGGACTTCTTAGATGAGGGCTGCACATATGAAGGACAACTTGACATGAAGGCTAAGGAAGGCAGACAGGATAATAAGGACAGTTAGTTCAATATCTCAGACTACTACTATTATTTATCTAGCATTGGAGCCTTTTTGCCAATGCAAGATCTGAAAAACTTCAGCACAGGGAAGTGCTGAAAAGAAACTACACTTTGGAAAATCCCCATTTATGGTAATAAGAAGCTCATACAATGTCTAATTTCAGGCAAGCAGTTCAAGTGGTGTCAGGGAGGTGAATCACATACCACGAATTAGTCATGCCATAGTTGCCTCAAAGCTTTTAAAAATTATCCTCATATAGAATCACAGAATCATTTAGGTTGGAAAAGACCCTTGGGATCATTGAGTCCAACCATCAACCCCACTGTACAAAGTTCTCCCCTACACCATATCCCCTAACACCACATCTAAATGACTCTTAAACACATTCCGGGATGGTACCCTCCCTGGGCAGCCTATTCCAGTGTCTGACCACTCTTTCTGTGAAGAATTCTTTCCTAATGTCCAGTCTAAACCTACCCTGCTGCGGCTCCTTCCTCCCCCCAGGTATGCCCCCTCCTTCCTGCTGGTCAGCCAGGTGGACGACATAACCCTCCAAGTACTTCACCACTGGGCTATGGTGAGTAGCTCCTACCCACAGGGGACATCTCCCTGAGGCTTTGTGGATGACTTGCTTGAGTACAGGACAGTGGGTGGAGGAAAACACATCACACCACTTTCTGCAGAGATCTTAAATCTCTGTATTCCTCAGAGAACAACTCCAAATCTTCCTTTCCCCTCAACCAACTCAACTCCCCTCTCCCCTACAAGCCTCCTTGACACAGAAGCCAAAGCAGTGTCCTGTCTCTATTGCACAGGCAACAGGCAAGTAAGTAACGATCAATCATAGACAAAAGAACTGTTTATAATCCTGAATCTCTGTGCTGATCCTCCTTTAAAACAACAATGCAAGAAAAGGCAAGATTACGCAGATCTTACTGATGAGAAGTCACATAAGCCATGATCATCATGTAATATCGCCAGTAAAGAGCAAGGACTGAAACAACTGTGTTGTAGCCTGGGATTGAGAAATAGGAACTTTACCCTTCTGAACTAAGTGAGTTCTGATTCACTTTACCATCTACAGCCTTGGGGAAATATCACTCCTCTGATTCATTTTCCCAAACTCTGTATTACTGCCTCTTCTGGTGCTGCAGCCTGCTCTGACACCAGCACTGTGCTCCATCAGGCAACGCCAGATGTCTTGCATAGAAATCAGTGACTTAAGGTTTAGGTCACATCTCTGTTGCATTTCAATGATTTTTGCCTTCCTTGGTTTGCCAGCATGCCCCTCTACCCCCAGCACTGCCATACAGCCCCTCCGTCACAGAGTGACTGCCCAAAGGGAGCTGCGGCCCTGTGGGAATCACCCCACAGATTTCTCAGCAGCTTGAGCGTGGGCCACTCATTTACAGCATGTGGACCATAGCACACCGCGGGCATCCCGTACCGGTCAGCACACGCACCAAGGCAGAGCGAGGCAGATCTTCACCCAGACCTTCTATCTTCGCCCAGAGGCTTGTGGCACTATGCAGACATGGCCGATGCGTATACTGACAGCAACTTGCTCTCTGTACCTGTGTGCTCTCACAGAAAGGGGAAGGGGTGCCAACAACACGCAAGGCAGTCCCTTCTGTGAAGCTCCCCAGCATCACTCACTGGTTACAAGGGAAAACTTTTGTTCGAAAACTAACAAAAAAACTAGCCAAAGCAGGGACCAAATTCTCTTTCTGCTTGCATCTTCTATAATACCACTGCCTCCAGACAGAACAAGGCATAATTAAACCCAAGTATCAGCACACCACGCCCTCCAAACAAAGCTATCTCATTAACTGAAAGTACTTTGAAAAGCAAGCAAACATCCATCCGTACAATTTTTTCTCCTCCTTTACTGATAGTTCAGTAGATAGAAGTGATCTTGCATTGCTGCTGAAAAGCAGTAGCTTGGGACATCAATAATCAATGTTTGACTAATATTATTTGACAAATAGCAAAGACTGTCTGAGAGAAAAATTTTGCCTCCCAGGTCTAACCAAAGTGTGGTTGAAACTCCGCGGTGTTTGAAGAGATTGAGTGCATCTCAAAGAAAACGTTAATATTTTCATTATTCCACACATCAGCAAATAATGATACATTCAATAAAATCACCTCTCTCTTAAATGCTAGTTTCTGCAAATGTGATTCAGTATAAAATTCATTTTGTACAGCAAAAGTTTTAAGACATGCTAATGAAAAAACTGTTTACAATATTTGGATATTTTTCCCTTCCTTCCCTTGTTTTAATTTGACTTCATTCTTTTTCTTCTGTTTGGATTTATTTTCATCAAACGGACAAAATTTGTCATAGGATAGGAGCCTGTTTGACTGAAGCACCTAACATCGCGTGCATTGTCACCATTTAAAACTGAAATAATTCTTTTGTGCCTTTGTACTATGTTTGTGTTTCTGGCTTACACTGATCCCCATTGTGTGTTTCAAACATGTTTCTGTTCTAGATCCAATTCTTTCTAGTCTAGCACACCATCCGCCCTTCCACACACTGCTGTTTAGCTGTACGCGTTTCCTTTCAGACTCAGCTGTGTCTTTTTTGGTCTCTGTTCTGTATTTCTTCCTTGGATCCAGCATTGGAGGGGGTGTGTGTGCACATGCATTTGTGCATGTCTTCAAATAGTCCCCATCCAGCCTGTAGAGATTTAACTCTTCTAAGCTATCCCTTTTTGCTACGTTTAATTAATCTTCCTCCGTTTTTGCAGCTTCCCTTTTGGAGATTAACCAAGTTTCCTGTAGCTCTAAGTCAATATTCGCATGTAAGGCGTGTTCTCCAATGTTATTTCTCAGACTTCTCATGATTGTGTAGAAGCAGCACGCCTTGCAGAAGGTTTTTCCTTCTCGCACTTTCCCTCATTGTTGCTCTCGCTCCCTAGATGACCGCTGAAAACTTTGGTCCTTTCTTTTGTTTTTTAACTTGAGGATACAGGACTCCAACAACCTAGTCCCCAGTGGATAAATCATTCTAAACAAAGTTCTGGCATCTGTATCTGCAGGCTTGCTTACATTTTCATTTCCTGAATTCTCATTTCCTCAATTGCCTTAATTTTAATTTAAAAAAAATTCTTTTAGTACTCACATGATTTTAAGTGCTAGTGTCTTGCTTTCACTAAGATTTAAACAGTCTGGCCTTCTCTTACTCCTGAGTGCCCTCTTTCCCCGCTGTATACGAGGCTGGCTTCATTCCTCCATTTTCTGTGTCATACCTTGAAACTGCCTCTCTCTGTACCTCTGTCTGGCCTTGCATATGCTGGGAGAAGCCTTCCCCAGTGCAGTGCTCCTGAATTCCTGTACTTCAGCATCCTGCCCAAGAGCCTAAATGTTCTTTCCAGCACTTCTCCATCCCACCTTTGAATGACACTGGCATCCGCATGAGCAGTGACTGCTGGCTTCCCCTGCGCCAGCACCCTGTCAGGTTTGCCACCTCTCTCCTGGGAGACAAATCCCAGCATCCTGCCTGGAGGCACAAACTCAGCCATCCATGTGGCTGAAAATGGACTGACCCTTCTCTACTCTTCTTTTAAAGAAAACTGGGAGGAACAACCTGCCCACACTAATGGTATTAAATCTGGATAAAAGAGGTGCAACACAAACATTGAAAAAATGTTTGTGAAGAACCATTACCTTACAGAAATAAAAAAAACCCTTTCTTTTATACTATCAGAAAAGCAACTCACAGCAAAAGCAACAACCTTACTGTAAACCGTTCATGCTTCCCAATACGCATCTGACTAGAGAGAAGGGAGAGAATCAAATACTCGTTACAGGGGAGTGCTGACAAGCTCTGGGGTGAGAGGTGGAAAATCTGGCACGGGATATGTGGGATTCCAAACTTGAGAGCTGTTCAGAAATCCAGGTCCTGCTCTGTGGTGGAGGTGTAAGACCATCTCTGAGATTTGGACACAAGTTCAAATTCCAGATAATAATGTCCTGACATGTTAAGTTAAAGGATCTTAGTTTAAGCCTCTTCCTACTTTAAAAGTCAATACTAATTCTGAAACCTATGTCTGATCACTTCTTAAATGCGGTGCATAAAACAGATACATCCTCTAATTAGGTATGTGCTTAGATACTAAGTCACTATCCGTCACAGAGTAAAAATTCTCCTTATTCCTTTGGCAGATGGAAGACAAAATGTTTGCAGATATAAAATGACCAAATTCTAATTGTTACTAAAATATTGACTTATGAAAAAGCCAAACCAAGAGATCTCTGTAATAATATTTACATTCTTCCCTACTAATGTTACTCAATTTAGCATTTTATTCAGGTGTCATTAAAGTGACTTAAGTTTGATAGTTTGGTTGCATTTGCTTTTGTAATTTAATTTTTTTTTATCTCCACTTCCTCCTTTAGCTATCTTTAGCTATCTTCAAAGCTATATGTCGACCCATAGCAAACACTGTAAGAGAAAGGAAGCCTGAAACTTGTGCAATAAAGCAACGATGTTCAGAAATGAGAGACTAGACTCATCCTAGCAGCAATAGCTGTCCCTAGCAAATTTTGGGTGGAGAATATCAGGTGGACATCTCTCATGGAGCGGCCGTAACAGCAGCGGAGTGCCCTCTCCATTACCTGTAGACCAGATCAATTTTGCATTTCTATCCGCCCCTGGTATGGTGACAGATCTGAGCCTGAACAACCCCAGATCAAACTCCAAGACAACTCAGCTGGAAACAAATTTGTTGCCACAGAAAAAAATCTCTGGTGAGAGGACTCCATGGAGAAGAAGAGAATATATTTTGAGGTGAGCCCATTTCTCAATCTTTCTCTAACTGTGTTTTAAACCTATTATTTAATCTTTTTTTCTTTTTCAGACAGATTAGCTACAGCTTCTGGGTGAAGTGCCTGGAAACTCCTTTTGCTATCTGGTAGATTAACAGAGTTCAGAGCATGGTTTCTAGTGGAGAAAAACAAGTTACAGTGGATGCATCCCTCAGAGAATAAACTTCCATGTTGTTCTTAGCTGCTGCTGATTACTTGAAATTTTTGGCCAGTTTCTTCTAAACATTAAAGCTGTTCTGTGACTTTTCAAAACCACTTGCCACCAGCTGTCAGGGACAGCAGCTCTGCAAATGCTTCAGCTGGCAGAATAATTCATAACAAGCATTAAAAGCCACTCAGAATAAGCTTTATAGGAAAAACAAACCTCTTAGAGGAGACATTTAGCTAATTATAAGGTAATGAGCCTCACAAGGCAGCCATGTCCAGAGTTCTCTTTCCACAGTTCTTCACTTAAAAATAATTAGCAAGTTGTGTAAATGTCCTTGTGAGTCCAAAATAACTTTTTCTTTGGTTATCACCACATTGACACCAGAATAGTCAGCAGCAATGAAGCCCCAGGGCAACATGAATGCACCCTCAGATCAGGTCTAGAAAAATTTGGCAGGGAAAAACAGGCAGGGAAAAAACTGTCTTCTCTGTGCCCTTTTCAATGAGATGTGAAGAAAGTTTGCTGTTACAGCGTCAGCTGGTTAATCTGAGTGCCAGCATCCAAAGGGCTTGTTAGGGGAAGAAAACTTACGTTAATGCTCACACCTTTTGTACACCTGGCCCCATGTAACTGTGCTCAGACACAGGTAAGAAGTTTCCAGTCTGTCCGACCTCAGGAACCACCCGTCCCTCAGGCTCACACTATTCAATGATGTCTGGCATGATGACTCCTACATACACCTAGTTCAGCTGGGACTCATTTTCCTCCCTTCTCTTCCCTTTCTCCACATCTCCCTTCCCTTTTTTCCCCACTATCTATGGTTGCTTACACTCCTTAGGTCCCAGAACAAAGTCAATTTTTGTCCTCCAGCCACAAATTGAGATAAATACATCTCACTGCAGATGTCAAGTGAGATGAGGTTTTTTTAATGAGATACTGGAACCGCCACATTTTTCTTCGTTTAAAACTGCAATATTCAAATCACAACACTGTGATGTGGACATTGTCACCCCTTTGGCTGTATCCCGCTATCCCAGAACAACATACCGGTCTGATCCTATAAGTCCAGCATTTTCTCCTGGTGTACTCCCCAGACCCTGGAAAAACTCCGAAAACTTCGGAGTTGTCATTTTCAGAGAACATTCCTGAGTCCAAGTCCATTTCTCTGCCTCTTGGCTGTCTTTGTAAAGAAACAAGAGAAGTACATCACTGAGCGATGAGCTTCATGTGTGCGTGGGGAGGGGAGCTGAGAAATAGAGGATTTAGAAGAATATAACAGCCTTGTCCTGTCCTTTTCTGTTCAGAACACATGCAGATATTTATTAATAAAAATTTAAGGAAATTAACAGTAAGGCAAGGAAAAATGGCTACACGTAGGCTCATAAGACACGACGCTGTCATTGTGAGCATTATGGGACTTTCTGAGCAATCTGTTAATCAGCTCCCTCCGTGACTTTTTCCACATTAGCACCCTGTGTTGACACTGGCTCCAGAAGAGAACAGTGTCTGACCACTTCTTCTTTCAAGTTTGCTTTAATCAAGAAGCCAGTCAAAGTGAGTCAATCCAATGTATTTAACACCCACCCTTCCATTCCTGTTCTGAGGAAACAAAATATTTTACAGTTCTCGCCCCTATCCTTCCTGCCTCCCCATCTCATTGCTACTATGTCGTTGTTCCCCCGTATCATGCCGCTTCTACACATGCGATTGTAAAGTCTTTCTGTTATATGAGGGAAGAGGTAGAAGGTAGCTGTTTCCAGCTCATTTTACGCTCGGTGCTATACAGCTGTTGTTTAGATGAGAAATGGACTTGTAACACAGGCAACCTACAATATTGAACAAAGGTTTTTAATCCTGTTAAAAAAAAAAAAAAGATTCTTTTCTGACTGAATGGATTTCACTGCAAGAAACCTTCACATTTCAAGTTTCCCCAGTCAGGTTCTGAACAGCAGCAAGAAAAGTCACTTACTGCTTGGAAAATATAGCGATGGCATACTTTTGAGATACGAGGACAAATCTTTATAGGTGTGCACAGAGCACCCACACACCAAGGTATGTGATTTAGCAGTTTCGTGTTAGGTGTAACTTTTGGCTTGTGTTCTCAGGCAAAATGAAATATTTACATCGCTTATTAGTCATTCAAAATAGCTTATATCTAGTCAAGTAATACAGTCCTATTAAGTTCTCTGAAAATGACAACTGGAATTTATTTACTGGCTATTGCTCTGGTTCCTTTCTGCAAACATGAAACAGTTTTCTTCATTTATCTCAACAATTGCCTTTCATCAATATAATTTCAACATTCAGCTCTCCTCATGCCTAAGTGGAACTTTTTTTGGAAGAACTTTTATTCAAAGATCCCACTAATGGGAACTTGCCAAGGAAATTAATTTTGAAGTTGTGAATTTTTTTGGACGTGTTGCTTCGGTTGAGTCCTTGGACCGCCTCGTTGTTTTGCTTTAACAACCTAGCCAAAAAACTGTCCTGCCACCCTTCCCAGGGTCATAACCTTGTATAACCTGGCTCAATGATGGAAAATTAATTTGCTTTTAAGAGGGAATATGTAAAAAAAGAAACTCACCTGTAAGCAGAGTTTATGCAAAGAGGTTTTCCCTGCAGTGGGAAGAGCACAAAACTTCCCTTCTCCCAGCTCCTGCTTGTGCAGCTGTCCTCCTCCCAGCTGTGAGCAAGGCTGACGGTGGAACAGTGCAGGGAAGGAGGAGGAGGAGACTGCGTTTCAGCTCCTGTGCTCTTTACCGTTCAACTACGAAGGAGTCAGCCCAACCCAGCCCTCTCCTCCCTCACCCACTCATTCATAAATGAAAGAGATGAGAGTGCCAAAAACAGACACTAAATACGGAGATGGCAACGCACGCAGAGTGGTGTTCGCACCTGTACCTACCTTCACAGACACAGACCAGCAGATAACCGCACTATCCTCACAGCAGCTGGTGCAAAGACCCAATACTGCTGCTTACAGCTTATCTAAACACATGCAGATGTTGCCTCGTGCAGCTGTATTACACAGTATACAGAGCGTTAGTGTTGTTATTAATATTATTTACAGTAAGTTTTTTCTAGAGCTTGCTGAGATCAAACCTTCATTATGTCCAAACACGGCAGAAGCTGATCTCTGACCAAGGCAGCATCCTCTCTGGGCGCGCAAGAGCAGGGGCTGCCAGGGAGGGGTTCCTTCCTCTCTCATCTACACAGCGAGACAGACTGAGGCACAAACAGACCAAAGGGCTTGTCCAAGGTCATTCAGGAAGACTGTAGCACATGTAAAAGCCGACCTCCTGCTAACTCATGCCACTACTCTTATTCCTGCAGATGTGAAAACTCCACTATGGGATAGGTGTTAAAGTGTGTGTCATTCAAACTGAAATGCACTACTTTTAAAAAACAACAACAACAAAAAAAAACCCCAAACAGATAGACACAAATTGTACCGCTGAAGCTGGGGAAAAAAGAAACAGTTACCAGTTCAGGCTCTGAACTGGTACATGACTCACCCAACGTAGCACTCTGCCGTGCTTCTGTAGAGACACCAGTGACGCTGCGCGCTCAGTACAGCGCCTAACGAGAATTCCCGTCTGCTCACTGCAATGGGGCGACAGTGCTCCAAGGGCGGCCAGAGACGGTAAGTCTGGAAATAGAAGCCTTCTGCGGCATACTCCGAGACACGTTCTCCATTTTCAACCTGGTAGGAAGCAGAGTGACATAAGCAGAGAAACAAAACAAGAAAAAGAAAAAACCCAAACCCAAACCCAAAACCGTGGAGAGGATACAATGACATTTGCAAAACTTGGAAATACTCCAGGATTACCCATGGCTAATGTCAGAGCCGGCATCAAAAATAACTCCTCGTTCCAGACACAGGCAGAGGGCTCTCCAGGTATGACATGTTACCAGATGGCAGAGCCCTTCCTCTGCCAGGTCTTCTGGCAAACCAGAGAGCTAAAATAATCTGCGGGGTTAAGGGACCTCTCTGAGTTTCTGAGGAGGGATGCAGCAGAAAAAACAGGAAATTCTTGAACGTGGGCAGAAAAGGCTGCAAAAAGCACGGAACAGTCCTCTGCAGGCTCACCATGCTGCCCCGAGGATGGCAGACACGCAGACGGCATACCTGGCGGAACAGCCAAGGCACAGGCTCTTGGGAACACAGCCAGAGGCTGAACACCCTGTGCAATATTAAATAATATGAAAGGTTGGTATCAAATTTATCAGGGCTACTTGGAATTCTCCCTCCTCCGTTTCTTTTATTTATTTATTTAGTACACATTTAGTATTTATTTAGTATTTTTATATACACATATAAGAATACATATATCAACAAAAGCACACAGACTGGGATCTTTTAGGAAGCAAAGGGAAGCAAAGTAAAATATTTGTTCCAGTGCTTTTTAATCCATAGTTTTGTACCCTTGGATAGTGCTGCTCTTTTATTAGATCTAAGGAATTCATAAAAGATGATAATAAGAAAATGAAGTGCAGTTAATTCCTTAGTAGTATGTGCACTACTCTTCAATAAGGAGCAACAGGGCATTATATTGGACTGCTTGCCTTCCCTGAGAGCTTGCCAGAGGCAGAGATCACTTTGGTGTCCAGTCTCATTGGTAGCTGCAGGGAAAGCATTTCCACCTCCTGCAGGGTCCAGGCTGCAGATGGAGAACAAGTCCTGAGAAGACCCACAGACAGCGATTACCCCTTTGGGTGCCAAGGAAAGCAGAGACACCAGTGGAAGTAACATCGTGGGCAGTATTTCTTTCCTAGCTCCCACCTCGCCTGCAGTTCTCTGGCATGCTGAACTGCACGCATACTCGGAGATGTGTTAGACATGTATTAGGTAGAGGTGGCCAGAACATTCAGAAAGCAGAGCCTTGGTCATCAGACACAATATGTGTCTATCAGAGCATGCTAAAAAGGCAGCACTTGACCAGCGCAGCTGGTAAATCAGGCCTCGCAGGTGGAGCAGAAACAGTCACTTCCACAAACCTCCTTTTCCCAAAATTACAGAGCAAAAACTCCAGAAAAATCCTGGTTTTCCTTGCTTTTCTTCCATCCCTCCATTATATTTTGCTTGTCTCAGCATGCAGATGCTGTAAAGCAGCTTGCTGAAGTAAAGGGATTTAGTGGCTCAGATCACCCCCCCTTGTCACTTCCAAGGGGGTAGAACAGTGTCTTTTGCAGATCACAGCCTCCATCACACACTCAGCAGCTGCATATTGGGACACATTTAAAACTCTAAAAATGAAAAGAAGTGACAGGTTTTGTAGGCTTTTATCCCCATGAATAATACAGCAGCTATTAAAGCTGACAAATAGCTATTATTCGGTGCAAGTGGCAATTCTTGCTTTTCACTTGCTTTGGTCAAATCGTTTTAACGTGTGTGATGATTAAGTAACTCCACTGAATTGAATAGCTCCTGACTTGCATGTGTCACAATCAGAAGCAGCGAGCTTCAAAAAGAATGAATCTAAACTGGTGCTATAAATGCCACAGGTACCACAGAAATGCAGCAGCAAGGAAGTCATCTAGACCATCTCCTTGCTCTGAGGCCAAATAAGGAAAGCTAGAGTACCTCCTTTAGAGCTTTAGCTTGGTCTCTTAAATTACCGTGTGCAGCAGTGCTCTGCCAGCAGCATGAGAGGGCTTTGACAAAGCCAGCACCAATGAAAAGCAGTGGCCTGGAGAAGTGCTGCTGATATCATGACAATATGCGAGCCCTGTGGCCGGGGTCACCTGCAAGCAGCACCCT
The DNA here is from genome assembly GCA_008658365.1 of Alca torda. Taxonomy (NCBI): domain Eukaryota; kingdom Metazoa; phylum Chordata; class Aves; order Charadriiformes; family Alcidae; genus Alca; species Alca torda. Next base: position 49,430,035 of record CM018080.1, read on the forward strand.
GATTATCCTCTTGAGGTCTCTCATGTGTGACACTGGCTATTTGGGAGCTTCCATCCTTCAAATGATGAATCTCTGAAGATGTTCCCAATCCTTAACTATTTTAAAGACTTTCTTTTCTGCTAGTAGTGTCTGTTGACCAGGCTTTTATCCCATTCACCGTCGTGCCCCACAGAGGAAGAGGTGGAGTCAGGACATGTACAGGACCCCTTTTGCAGCCTCCGCTGCCAGCAAGCAGCGCCTTTTGGCCGACTTGGTGGGCTAGTGCCTCAGCTCTAGCTCACATTGGCTAGCACAACGCTGGCCAGGTATCAGCCAGGCTCTGCAGGGCTAGAAACACAATCTGGGGCTCAGTAATTTAGCTTGGGGTGCTGATGCTTTCATAATTCAACTTACCTTATCCCTTTCCAGGGATCCTCCTTGTGAGAGTGTCCTTCAGCAGGTATAAACTCTGTCCCAGCTCAGAGGTTAGCAAACTGGCCCTCAATCGGCACCTTCAGCTGCTACTTTCTGGAAGGTAGAAAAAAGATTGGCAACACCTTTGGGAACTCAGAAAACCTGAGGCTCTTCTGCCACAAATTAAAGCTTAGCATGGCAGCACAGGTTGAGACCATCTCAGCTCGTCACAGGAACGTGTCCACACCTCGTAACCAGCAGGAAATTCTCTCTCTGTCCTCACCACACTGCTGTTTCCCAAGCTCCTTCAACATGTAAATTCAGAATTGTTCATGATTTCCTATGTCTGCCCACCTCAGCAGAGGTAGGAACGTGGAAGGGCAACAAAGACTCAGTAAACTAGCTGTGGACAGCAAGCCACCCCCACAGTTGGGTTTGGGTTTTTTTGCCAGGTATGGCATACCTCTCTAGTTTCTTCCTGAGGCAGGGAACGCGTTTCATTTGCGCTGACACTGTAATTTTGCACCTAGACTGCAAACATCCAAGGCAGAGAACTTCATTTCACACACTAGAAATGGGCTTCATGTGGCTGAACTAATGCTGTAGGATGTCTACAAGTGGATTAGCAGTCGTGGTCTGCAGAGAATTAAGGACCTGCAGAGGGTGAGTAGGCTTGTCCTAGAGTGAGCCCCTGTGGTACAGCTGCAGGTACCTGGTTCTCCCCTTTGCCCGTAAAGGGAGAAAGGCCTCACTCTTGCAGATATGAGTATTACACAGTCCTCCAGGAGCTCTGCCTGTTTCTCTTCACAGCACTGAACAATGCAAAGACACAGACACAAAGAAAGTTGAGAATGCAGGAATTTCTGTGCGAAGACTATCAGAATGATAGTTCAGAATCAAAATAAAAAGTTCTGTCAAAATCTAGGAGGCAGGGGCAGTGAAATAATTTGTAGTCATCACAGCTACTCCAGAGTCCAGGCTACAATATCTCTGTTCTTGCTGTTCTGCAGACCAACAGACTGAATTCATCCTTCCCCCAGCTATTACTCCACTAAAGAGACACTGGTGCTGCTGTGTGGCCTTGCAGCTACTGGTTGTGTGAAGGTCGCATGGATGACTGTGGATGTGTTGGGAGTAACCAGCAGACCCAATATGACTGCATGCGTGAACTTCCATTCGGATATGGAAAAGAAGGCTGGTCAGAGGTAAGCGGAGTTCTTCAAGGTGGATGGCCATGTGGACTTGAACTCCTGTGCTGCTGCTTTTCCCCCTGTTACTGTGGCTCTGGGAATTTGAGTTTGAGAAGAACTGTGGTCACAAGGTGCCCGGATGCAGTGGGAAAGATGGGGCCTGAATGCCCTTGAACCAATACTTCAAGAGCAAAGAAGTCCCTGGTCTTCAGTAACTGCAGTAGACAATTAGTCGAAGCATGAATGTACATAGTTCTCCAAATACCGGCATTTCCATAAAACATTGCTACAAAGACATTGTGCTAAAAACAATAGACTGGGGTTACCAAGTCAGTTCACTTTTGTTTTTCTTCTCACGTTTGGTTTTAGATGTGCTTGTAAGTATATTCCCCTTTCCCCAGTAAACACTTTCGGTTAAACGGACATAACCTGTTAGAGTTTAACACACGAAGGGATCGTTTCTTTTGATTTTAGTTACAGAACTTCACGTGGGTGAAATTTGGTCGTTAGTATCTGTGTTCTTTAAATTGCCTGATTACATAAGAAGAAAAGAAGCACGTGTTCGTATAGGACAGGGTGGGAGATTGAAGGGAATCAAGGATCTGCCAAGTGTGACTCTGTTACCACTGCTATGGCTGGTTAAATAAACAAGGAAAAGGATCTGTGTTCATGGGAGCTGCATGTGGATAATAGAACTGGGCTTCGAGAATTCAATTTTTTTTCAATTAAATAAGCCAAAATAAATAAGGAAGGAAATTCTAAAACAATGAAAATGATGTGGAAACTCATATGGTTAAAAATACTTAAGACTAAATAGAAACAATATTGCCTCAGTACGTAAAAAGTTATACAGACCTTCTTTAATGTGTCTATCATCCTATTTGTATTTTTAAGGGCTAAGAAATTCTCACAGAACTTTAACCATCAAAGATATCTGCTGGGCCTAAGATGTATAACAAACAAGCTTAGAAATTGTTGTAAGATCTTGCATTAAAACCCTGCTACAGATAGCAGAATTCTGTATTTATTGTGATGAATAAATGTTTGAAAGACACCTTAATAACTAAGTAGATTTTGAAATCTGAAAACAAGACTGGCTCTAGACTTCATGCAAACATGCGCTTTCTGCACCACAAATACCCGCAGTGATTCACAGCACATGGTGTACGTCCTCCTTCAAGGCTTGGCCATCACTTTTCTCAAACACAGAGTGAAATGGAGCAACACAGATGAGCTGAAGGAGAAGGTGGGGAGAGACATGATGAGAAGACAGTGACTGCAGTGTACGCTATGAAGAGATGTGAGGGAGGAAAGCCACCCACCCCCCGTGAACTGATGGCACTGGCGTATTTGGGCAAAATGTTTGAGCAGGATAAGCAAGGATGAGGCAAGAGGGTGTGGGGAATGTTTGAGACAACGGTGGATGAAGAGCTAAGGAAGCATCAGGAAGCACTGAGAACAGATACTGAGAGCAGGACTACAAACTGACCTCAAGACTTGAGAATGCAAATGCATAACAGAGTCTGGCAAGGGCAGAGAGGTACAAAGAGATGACAACAGCAAGAAAAAATGGCAAAAAGGTGAGAGATGGCTGATAGATGACTAAAACCTTCAGCAATAGAAGTGGGCATGGAAAAAATACAGAAAGCTGGAACTAGATCTAGAGGGAAACAGTACAAAAAGTGAACTCAAGGGCAGGAAACAAAGATACAGAAAGAAGAACAGAAAGGTCTCTAGTGCTGGAGGGGAGAAGTATTAAAGGAAGGAGAATTGCTGCAGATAAGATGGGCTTGACCAGACTGTGGTAGCTCGTTGCACTATCTATCTGAGCTGTAGGACAGGATCTAGCAAGAAGGCTCCTTTGCACATTTCATGCAAAGAGTTTTCCGCTAACGCACCATGTGGTTGTTCTTGGAAGAAGCTGTTTTAAGGGCATACCGAAACATTAAAAATACACTGTTCCCCACCTCCCTTAAGCCTCAGCTATCCAGGAGCAAGATACTACTATGTGGAAACATAAGTAAGAGCAAGTAGCAACAGCAGAGGGATCCTTGTGTCAATAAGGGTACCAAAGTTGCATTCTGGAGTGTACATACTGGTGCCCTCATTGGATGCTGATTTAAACTTTTTGTGCCCTAACTGATGTATAACTAGTCTACATGGAGGAGCAGCAACTTTACCAGATAGGTGGGAGGTCTAATGGAAATGGAGGACGTAAGCTGTACAGTCCTTCTGCTTACACAATGCTGTTAATACTGCTCTCTAAAGCGCGTTTGTCTCATTTACTCATGGACCAAAAAAGCTGTGAGCAAGCTCAAGAGACTGAGGAAATTGAAGGTTACCAACCTTATCTCAATTTTAGTTAAATCACAGCTAAATCGACACAATGTCTATCCCACCCATCTCGTGTCTGCCTGTTTTCTTCATTTGCATTTTCATAGAATATCTCAAGTTGGAAGTGACCCATAAGGATCATCGCGTCCAGCTCCCTGTTCCTTGCAGGGCTACCTAATGCGAAACCATATGACTAAGAGCATCATCCAGATGCTCCTTGAACTTTATGAGCATGCAATCTTTATTCAGAGGATTGCAGTTCTAAAAAAAGTTCCCAAGATTTTCACTTCACAGACATTTCCCTGATTCTCAGTATTCTACTTTCACTCAGAAATAGCCAAAGGGTCCTACAGGAGCACTCTTAAATTGATTGGGAGTTTTCTATCTGTGTAGAAGGCTGACATGCTGCAGCTAAACATCCCCAGGTAACCAACAGCTCTGAAACACACACATCTATGGATTAGGTGTTTTATGGGCTCACAGTGCATGCACATACAAGCTTCAACGTTCGAATAACTAGAGAAAAAAATCACCTTGCAAAGGTGCAGGGAAGCATTTTCCATGGGTTTAACAAGAATGGGATAATTTTGGTCAGATATATTTAAAACAGCAAGAGAACGTAGACTTCCACATACCATAACCTTCAAAATACCCTGCCAAATGGTAAAACAATCAGAGTAGAAGCATTACAAAATGCTCTTTTCAGTCCTTCACAGACATACTTTTCTACTTACTTCTTGCAGAAAACTCCCTCTTCCCTCCAGGGCAAGTCTCTAGAGATGCCTCAGCAGTCCACTGGGGAGCTGTGCTTCTCCAGCTGGAATATCCTTCTCAAACTCTCATGTTCTTGCTCAGCAGAAGACAAAGACAAAATATGCTTTACTTGCCATTAATGTGTCTCACACTTTCAGAGCATGACAACTACTGAAAAAGTGAGTGAGGTGATCTTTGACTTGAAAATTTCTGAGATTTTCATATGGAGAAGGTGCCCACTGGTCCTAGTGTGGTAGCCCAGCTCCATCCTGAATCTGAAAGCAGCCAGCACCTGATGTTGGAGAGGAGTGGGAGCCTCTTATATTTTACCTGATGGTGTTTTCTTAAAGCAGGGGCTGTTCACCCCTCCCATAAACTCATATACCATAAATCAAATGCATTAAACCACTATGATATTATATTAATCTATTTGATTCCATAAGCACCTGGTGCAATGAGCATCATCAATAGCTTCATTTTTCCCTTCCTCAGCACTCTCTCCTTTAGCAGGACTTTCAAATCACACCATAGGTTGTCACTTGCTTGATTTCTTACACCTGGGAGCCAGGCTCCTCCTCTTTTCCCTTTATGCAATACATGCTTTTCACAGGGCTAATGCCAATGCTTAAATCTGTTGCTTTTCCTCATTCTGGTGTGCAACACATGCATTACGTACTTTGGCATAGCCTCACAATCAGAGCTACATAATCCTCAATTATGATAACCTTTGGTTAAAAACATGCAAGTATTTTAACTAGAGCTGATCAGAGCAGCATCTGGGAATGACAGAGCTGTCATTAACTTCCATGGCATTCTGTGTTTTGTTTTGGACATGTTTTAGGTTCCTAGTTTCTCTGGAATAATGACATTTTCACCTTCCTATTCTCAGTAAAAACTACTTTCACTCCCTTACCACTATCCCTGGAAAAACGCCGACAGTCAATAAACTGTCACTTCCACGGCTTCAGCAGGGGTAAGCACAGGTAGTCTGCTACTGGGTTGCCCACTCATCCATGTTACTCTTTAATGGGATTCTTCGCAATCCTCCACATCAGGACTAACCTCAACTTTGTGTTACACTTCACCAAGTCACATTTCACTGTTTTTAGGACCCAAGTTAGCCTTTTAAGGACTTTCCCTTTTGAGAAGCTTGTTAACAGCAGCTCTCTTTTGTATACTGTTCTCTTCATGCTTTTGAAGAAATCCTTGTGACTAGATAAACACCATTCAGTTTTGCAAAACTTGCCATAGCTTCTCCCAGTCACCTTAGACTCCTGCCAGTACTATCAAAATCATAATTTTTTCACCACTTTCCAGCTGATGCCATTCTAGTAGTTCTTATGGCAGCCTCTAATACCAGCTTTGAAGATGGACCTTCATGACCCAGCCTATTTCCTCAGTCTAGCATCCCTTCATAACAATAATTTCATTTGTTATTTTTAGTAACTGACCTACTTGACTCTGCAATGTTACATCAGGTTAATTCTGCCTGGTACTGGCAATTTGTAAAAACATTCCGAGTTTTCAATCTCACCTTGAACATATCCAGTGCTGCCAGGGTCTGATATTCCATGACTCTGGTGGGCAGAGAAGCAATGATTAGGATAAAATTTTTTTATGAAGCTTACCACAACTGATTCATCCCCCAGCCCCTGCTTTCATCTAAAAATGCAAAACTACAATTCAAATGCTCTCAGCACAGCTGGGTTCATGTTAGCTAAAAAAAAAAATAAAAAAATAGTGTAATCTTTTTTACATCAATTTAGCTTCCAGGTTATAGTCTTTTCACATGAACTCAACAATTTCTGGAGCATTTCTTCCATGTTCTGTCTTGAAGTCTTTTACTTTTGGCTGAACTTCTAATATGCCCCCAAACATCAGGATGCTCAGAAATAATTTCCAACCACATGGTGTTTCCTGATGTGTCATTTTTCTAAGCTAAGTACTAGCCATTTTTACAATACACTTACACTTGGAACTTCCCTCGTTACAGAAAAAAGTAAATTCTATTTTTCAATTCTTCTGGAGATTTTACATTCTGAACTCAATTAACTGAACTCAGAAAAGGTCTGTTCACTTCACTTTCAGCTTCCAAGTGGGAGGAACAGCTGGAGAATATCTAATAGGAAAAAGGTTTCTGTGACAAGGTGTCTCTGTAAAGGACCTGGGCTTCAGATTTCTCGGTAAGGAGATACGCTGTCACTGCAGAGCATGCCACTCCCTAGAAGCAATTTCCAAAGCAACCATTTCTTTTACTTCAAGCATATACCATCATCATGCAGTGCATGCAACTTTAAGTAAAATTTGTTTCCTCTCGTTAAACACCTTCACTGACTTCAGAGTTTGAGGACGCTGCAGGGAGCGGGTGCTGCCAACAGGACAGCCCTTGGCTTTCCCAGAAACCTGCCGGCTACTTCACTGCCTCTTTGGGATGGGATCCCCTTCAAAAATCTGTCCTTTAATAGAAAACATCATCTAGAGAATTAAAGAGCCACGTATATAAACCGAGGCGCTCCGTTATTGAATGACGTTACTTGAAGCGTTACACCCAGAACTAGTCACAGAATTATTTAGCACACACAATTCACAGTCAGGAAACACCAGCATCCTACAGCCCTTTGCCAGGCAGAGCTGGGAAAAGCCCGTGTGCTGAATCCTAGGGTGCCTTTTCCCTGGTGCTCAACACATCCCGGTGCACGGCTGGAGCTGGCGGCTCGCCAGCTTGCTGTCAGCATTCCCAATGGCCAGGCCCGGCCACCTGCCCCACGTACGGCCGGTCTCTGTAGCCTTCAAAGTTGTGCAAATCGAAACAGCTGCTATTTCATCACGCTTCCTCTTTTCTTCTCGGAAGGAAAGGAGCAGCCAAAAGTGGTCTGGCAGCTCTGCCCCCTCCACTTTTCCCTCACAGAAAAACCTCTCCTGGCAGCTCCCGCTGCCTCACAGCGGCTCTACCTACCCAGCTCCACCAGCCCAAAGGTGGGAGGATTTTCTAATTTCTGTCTCTCTAAACACAATCGACTTCTCTCCCGTGTTAGCTTTGACACACAGAAACATCCATTTACCCTACCAGTGACTGCTCTGGACAGCCCAGAAAGGCAAAGAGCAGCAGCGTCTTAGCTGCAGGCAGGCCTTGTTTTCCCTTCCACCTCATTTCTTACCCCATGGTGGCTCTTGTCTGGAAGACACTGCATCTTTCAAAGAAGGGTTGAGAACAATTAATGAATTGAGCAGACTGCAAAATGACTGCACCTGCCGTGGCAGGACAGGCACCTATACCAAAATTTTGCTTAATATTCTCAGGAAGGCCCAAGCACCACAGCATTGTGTGCTTCAAGAGTTGTTCCATGCTATAATGTCTGTGTTTAAAATTATCCCATACTTGAAAGGCACTATGTAAGTATTAAGTACATTTTTATTCAAACTCGCTAGAACTGAGAAAGTAAATAATTGTAAAAAACACAGAAAATGACAAATAAGATGTGACTGGGCAGGTATTTATAGCAAAAGCAGATGTACAGTAACTGACGACTCACAGGTCAATTCCTCAGCAGGCCAGCCTTGCAGGGCAATCGAGCACACGCCTCCAAAAAGGAGATGAAACAAGGGAGAAACACCAGTCTTCAGTGATCTGGCCAAGAATCCATGTTGAGAGGGAATTTCTGGGAGAATTTCAGTTTAGCAAAACCATTTGGTGTGTTCTAAAATTACTGTATACCACATAATTTTAAAATTGTTACACAACTATGGTTCGCAATTAAAATAGCAGAGAAGGCAGAAAGTTCCTTTTGCCATTCTCCCCATGTTGAAAGATGAATAATTTCTCGCTTTTGTCAGGCATCCTGAGAGTTAAGCACGAAACAGATTGTACAAAATGCAAGCTTGGTCGAAATTGACAGCGTGCTTGGCCCTGTCTGAAGTGGTCAGAAAAGCACAAAAATCTAATGGTCTGATCCTACAGTGACCTCAAAGTTACTTCATTTGCATGATCAATCCTCCTAAAGGAAAGATTTATGATACATCTTTTGTGGCAACATTATAAAAACCAAATGCAACTCTGCCACACAGAAATGCAAATTAATACTGAGGCTTACCCAAAGCTTTTGCAGATGGATCTCCATCCAGCACCATTAATTGTGGTGGAGTTTGTTTTTTTTCCCCAAGGGAAAAAAAAAAAGTACAACATCCATCTATTTTATTTTAGTCTTTTTTTTTATAAGCGATTTTGTAGTTTCCAGAATGGGATTACTACATACTAGACAACAAAAACATCCTCAGTTGAATCGGTTTTAGCTTTTACTAGATTAAATCAGAACCAGCAAAACAAGTACGTTTTTAAGGACTTAGTCTATTGCATGAAAAACAGCTTTACGAACATGTAATAGAATTAAAGATAGGCATTTAGTCATATATACATAAGCAGCCGATGGCACTCTGGACAGAAATATACAAAGAAATTCTTTGCAGATAAACGGATTTTAAAGCGTATATTTCTTTCACATGTATACAAAATTATTTTGCTTTCTATACTAAGCAAAGTTCTTGGAGACATAAACACGGATTTCTAGGAGACAAAACCCCACATATCACTTAGGATGTGGGCTGTCATGCACACAAGGATGTAAAAATACAATTTACACAGCATTCTTATACAGTACTTGAGCTTCTTATACGCATACTTAGAAGACGCTTTTGTACATGAGATGCCACCTTTGCAATTGAAATGGCATCTCCCCTCAAAGGCTGCATTATTTCCAGTGTTCGTATGAAAGATAAAATAAGTTTCAAAAGGCAGCACCACTTGGCTTGTGGAGTCAAGGATCCGCTGAGCTGCAGCTGTAGTGAAGGCAGTGGGTAATTACACTGGCCTCTCTGTGTTTACACAGTCCCAGCAGGGAAGGCTGAGATGTGACCCTTGAAGTCTACATGTTTACCTCTATACAATGTGGCTGTGGCAAGAAGCCACAGCTTCTTGCCAGAAGTTTTTAACAGATCCATGGCTAAAGCCACACACTTTTGCTCTTCAGCTTTATCATTAAGCTACTTAAGCCAAGTATCTGGTTCTGTCTTCGGCGGAGAAGTTTAGCTTTTCATTATGGTTATTTGTCAATGGTGGGTCTGGGTTCAGCACACGCACGTGTGACCTGTGAAACTCTTCTTTAAGGTAGGTAGGAAAGGTGCATAGTGCAGCGATGACAGAGGACCCTGCTAGGCTTCTCCTGGAGTGGGGAATGCTCAGCACCCGTGAGAATCAGGTGCCTGGCCTGCTGTGAGATTAGATCAGGCTTCCACTTTGTTTTAGGGACAACAGTGTCAATAGAAGGACCGGGGTTTTGCTCCTTGTTTCTCTTAATCATACTTTGTCGTACTAGAAAACACTGCCTGGAGAACACTCGGAGCAGCATGCAGGTGGTGCCTTTTAAGACCTGGCACAGCGTTTAGACAAATGCTACCCAGATGTCAGCAACACCAAACACACATACTACTAGCTGCATCCGTGGGTTGCACACACCCATACTCATACCAAACCAGCTGCTGATCCCCCTGGGGGTCCAGAGACCCGGGAGTGCTGTTGGAGCTGCTTCCTCTTGTGGGCCCCTCCACGGTCCTTTTGGCATCAGCAAACATCAGTGATGGGCTGTCATCTTCCAGAATACAGTTCATTTGGGTAACACTCTACTGTAACTTCAGGGATATAACAGGAGAGAATACCTTGGGGAGATGTGATAGCATTACAAGAAAGTTTCTTTGCTTCTCCATTGATTCTCCTCACCTCTCCCAGTCAATATACTATATATGTCTAAAGCTGTGTGTACAATATAATGAAATGTACCAAAAATCATTACAAAAATCAAAATACGATTGCTTGCCCACAACTAACTTGCAAATTTCAAGTCAGACAATTAACCCGTCAGTAAAAGAAAATATACAATGAGTATTTCATGGGGATGGTCCATGCAATCCAAAAATGGTAATGTTTGATCAGCTGCCCTTGGACTATTAGTATGAGGCATGCTCAGAATAGTTAAGGGACATGCTGTCTTCATGAAAAACGTGCTGTAACAAGCTCATGGAATTTATTTCTTTATTTTTCTCTGAGGAGTATGTTAAAGCTTAATATATTCATTTCACTAGCGTTCCAAACCTTTCTTCCAGTCGATTTTCTAGAAGTGAACACCATCAATGGTAACAGTGCAGCGGAAAGATTTCTATGCGCAACTAAATGTTAAAGTGTTAGGGTTATTTTTAACTTCACTTTAAACTGCTGTTACGCACATTAACATTATAGAATGACTAGTCCTCCAAAACCACGCATGCTTATGAGCAAGCACTGGAAATACTTTATGAGCAATTAATGCAAGTGGTCTGGCAGCTTTTAAAACAACAGCTAAGTATTACAGGATACTTTGATAGGTATTAATATACTAGCAAAAGCTGTGGTAAGTTGGGGGCTGTTGCCTTCATAGCAAGAACAACGGATACCCTGGGGATATACAGTGAAGTAGACCTATTTCCCCTGCCTGTTCTGTGCCTCATGCTGTCGGGACATGAATGACTGAGGACTGATTTGAGTGACTGTGGTTCCTGATGGAGAGAATGACATAGGGAGTAGCAAGAGGGATACAGTGCATCAGTTTCTAACAGAAATCAGTGCAATGAAATCATCGCACTCTCATTTAAACTGCTGACACTGAAAAGGAACACGGGTGACAGAAAGAATGAAAATGGAGACATGGTCAGGTAGTTACAGACAGAAAAAAGAAACCATCAAATTTTAAACATCTCTAAAAGCTAAGAATTGTATTTAGGATAATGAGGGAATAGGAAGTATATTTAAATATTGCTCTGAAAATTCAGAATTTACTGATGCCATAAAATGGTACAGGTCTGTTAATTTCAATACTGTTACCAAGGCATTCATGAAACAGAAACATCTGTTCACTTACAATGTCAATGAATTGTTCTTAAGATATTAACATGCTCGATACTGCACCGCCTCACTACTGTACTGTCGGAGCAGTAAAAGACAAATGCCATCTAGAAAACAAACACTTCATTTCTGACAAAGCACTTCAGCGTGCGACGTATTCTATTCTTGCAGTTACTGAACCAACAGCACAGTGCCAGTCAGCACACAAACACGCGGCATGGTGAAAGCACCGAGAACTTCCTTCCGCAAGAAAAATTTTGTCTCTCAAATGCACTGATGGTATTTTCAGATTAGGAGATGGTTTTAACAACTGCATATTTTGCACTTCAGTTGAAGACTACTGTTAGTTTTCATTTCTAATTACAGATTTAGCAGTTGAAAATTGCACAGAGAACTTATCAGTTCATAAATAAAAATACCTGGATCTGAGAACTGATGATACAATCCGAAACCTCGACCACAAGTCTTTGATATTAAAAAGCCCCAGCAGTCCAATACATAGTACTTGCCGTGCAGTATCTGCCTGACTTGCTAATACACCAAAATAAACTAGCAGAGCGCTGTGTGAAACTTAATCTTGCCTGAGTTGTTGGAACTGTTTCATTCATTTTTGCAAGATTCTCTGCAAGTTCCACATGTATGAACGAGGATCTTCTCATCCTTCCTTGTTTCCCTATGCCTCCATCCCCCTGAATCAGCTTTGAACAGCTTTTTGACATCTGAGGTGGGCTATCTGGCTCTATTTACTTACACTTGCTGGAGGTAGCCTGTTGCTCTCTTCCAAAAACCCTTCCAAAGTTACCATCACACTGCCAGGTTAGGCAGACCGTTGCCTGCCTGCGTAAGAGTGGGATGGAGTACTCTTCTGAGGTGTATCATAAGAGATCAAACGATTCCTGTGGGAGGACTCACACCTGCTGCTAGGGCTTCGGATGGCAGAAGCAGAGTGAAAGGGATGGGTGTCTCAGAGCAAGGCTGGTGCCTCTCCGCTTGGCACCGTATCTTCACTGCTGAGGCTCTCAGTTCTACCATGGATATGATCTAAGGAACCTGAGGAGAAGCATAAATACCATTAAAGACACCGTTCTTCCCTCATTTCAGTAGATTTCTCACTGAGGTAGGAACTTCATCATCCAGGGCCGTTTCCACACAGGGTGGCTGGCATTTTTGACCTTACTTTCTTCGCCCACAGAATTCAAGGCAGTCAGAGGTTTGAAAAATCAGGAGTAGGAGATGTCTTACAGCTTTTAATCCCCTGTGTTAAACAAGCACAACTGCTTGTCCAAAGAACTGGAATGACACAGTTAGGAAGGGGGCCTCTCTAGCATCTCTGTGCCACTATAAGATCTCCCCGTCTTGGCTGTGTGTGACCTAAGAGGCAGAACCTGCCAGTGGGAAAGCAGAAAGTGGATTTTTCCACAGTGTCCTGGCATCCTTCAAGGATGCTCACTTTCAGCAAAAGCAAATCTCCAGAGCACACTGGTTCCGTACACAAGCTGCCTACAGAGTTAGAACAGCAGAGACCTGGTGTTGTTAAAGGAGCCTAGGACTGGCGTGATACTTCCCACAATATGATGCCAGCCTGACTGAAGCAAAACTAGGCTGTCTGCCTTAAAAGCCACCCCTCGCCAGAATCAGTCTTAGAAACACACTTCTTGCCAGCAGTTTTGATTCCCAAGAGAGCCTTGTCCAGATTGCATAACACAACAATTTCAAAACAGCAGTCTTCAAATTTAATTGGAAGGAAAGCAGCATTTTGCACACAGTTTAATGGGATTTCAATTCCTGTTTGTCAGAACTCAGCTGTAAAAGCTTTACTTCTCAAACTGAGAGGTGAACTACTACTGGAAGTGTTTCTATTGCTCTCTAAAGTGCTTGGCCTGGACACTGAAAAACAGAAAACAAGCGTTGAACAAACAGATCTTACGTTCCTCTGATTCTCTAAGAGACTTGGCTACAGTCTGCCTTCTGAAAATAGGACCTGTGCAACTAAGTCACTTTGAAAACATTAACAACTTAATATACGCAGGATGCCAAAGGCTGGACAGAGTACAAACCATTTTCTTTTTCCAAGTCAAGTTGTTCAGGATCCACATTGTTTTTCTCACTTACTTTTTGCACAAGGAAATATGTTCTGGGTTTTGCTTTTGCAGCAACTGTAAACAAAGTAATGTGAATACTGAAGAAGTTCAACAAGTTGCTGTCTCTTTCTCAGTTTGTTTCTTTGGAAGGAGCTGGTAACCAGCCTGCAAATTAAGTCTTCCACAAATCTCTAAGCAGGTAGTGCTGCTGCTGCACCAGCGTTCCCACCATGCACCCACTCACTCCCCACACAGTCATCGTCCCCCCCCTCCCATATCCCCCCAAATCTTTTTTTATTGCTGTTTCACTCCCTTAGGGAAGGAATTTAACATTGTCCAGAAAAATCAGCAACAGATCTGTAGGACATGCATTTAGCTGGGGCAAGGCAACTCGTTTCAATGTCAGCATTGTTTTTGATAATTTATTTTGGGAAAAGGTCCATTAAAAGCTTCTCAATAGAAAAATAGAAGTACTTAGACTCACATTCCCAAAATGGTGTTGCGTCACTACATCTCATTATATCATGTTAATTTAACTAAAAGGCTCCAGGACAGTTCCCGTGGATGCAATGAAAAAAGTCTTAACCTAGAGGTTTAGGGCGTTCATATACGCTACAAGATTACTGTGCTGTCTGGTGCTTGCAAACTCCACCGCAAGGCACTGTTCACATAGATTATTTTCTGAGTTATAGCCTGAAAAGAACACAAAACTTAAAAGGCAATATTAAACACAGGAAGGCTAATCCTTCAGGTCAGTCTCCAATGCGTTCTAGCACTATATACAAGACTGAGGTGATCAAGAGGGTTTTATAGAGACACCACTGGAAGAGCAGCCATCTTCTAAGCACTGCTGAGAACCATTGCGCAGGGAACCATAACAGAACTGACATCCAGATGTGGTCTGTCAAGTCGATAACATTACAAGAGTAAGGAAACCCTGTATCTGTTCAATCAGACCAGAAAAAAGTAGGAATGAAAATACTAGTGCTCTGTTTTTGTTCTTGAATGCCACTAGAAGCCATGCTTCACCCGAGCAGGAGCTACGAAGTAGCCTGACTTGTAGTAACAGCTGGCACACCAAATGCACCGCACACCTTTTGGTCTGCTCTGGAGCCTGGAGATGGGGGTGGAAGTGTGCAGATGAACAGCTGAGGTTGAGGAAGCCCTGGGACCCAGCTCCACACAGCAGTGTTTTATCCCGGAGTCTGCTGAGATTTCAACATTATCATTGCTGCCTCCGTGATGGGAATTCCGCTTTTGATTTTGGTCCATTAGCACTGAGGGGGAGAGAGGCAGATAAATGCGAGTCAATGAAAAATAGCGTTGGGAGATTTGTGTTTGCCCATACAAACATGACAAGCAGGCACAAAGAAACTACACATCAGAGGTGCTAGTTTTGCAAGCTTTTCCATAAACAGCTCAGTATTGGATAGGAAGCTTCTGCCACCAGTTTTTCAACCATGTGTGCTCTCTGTAAAGTGTGGGAGTGACAAGGGCTGCTTAGTGCCAGTGGGAGGGCTGATATTATACATGCAACAATTACCGTGAAAGGAGGAAGAATAGGAGCAAAGACGTGAATGCAGAAAAGATAAGCGAGGTGTGAAATTCTCATAACATTATTCCTTGCAGGTACATTTTATCAGCACTTACTTCAGTAATAAAATAGAATAAGGAAAGACTGACAGAAGTCACGCTCTTATTTGAAGAGAAATAAAACTGATTTGGAAATTATCCAGCATCATCTGCACATAAGCTAATTGCTTTCAGTTTTAGATCTTTGCTGTGTTGAGCTCAGTCTCCATGAGGTTAGAAGTCTACTGCTCTTATGATGCTCTGGTGCAATGGTTTTCAAGTGGAATTCCTGGGATATTAGCATGAAAAACTACCTTCTAGAATATTACTTAGATTCAGAAGGCTGAAGACATCTTTCCTAGAGATGAGGTAGGCTAATTCATTTCTTGTAATGTAAATGTAATTCTTTAAAGCACACATAAAATAGAACCAAATTTAAAGAATTTGCTATAGGAAACAACCTCAATGAGATGAAGATTCTCTATATTTCTATGGAGTACTTGCTTAACTAATAATAACTAAATGGTGAAAACACAGCAGAGTGCAGTGGTCAAAATGAACAACTTGCAGAGACAACGCACAGAGAGCTCAAAGCGCGGAGCAGCAGCAAAGCTGTATTAGAGAAATGGACCGAGTTACTGTCATCTTAGATGACTCCTGGAAGCCGACTTCAGCGTTTTGTCCCACAGTCTGTGTAGGCTCAATAGCACATGGTTGGCACTTTCTCTTCAGAATTTAAGTTTATGGCATGCCCATAGGGGCAATTACTGGCTAAAGCCTGCCATGCAAATCTGTGTTTGACTTTGTAGGTGCACTTAACACCCTCCATAGACGCCAGAATTATGAATTGCCCCGGAGACAAACATTCTCTACAAATCCCAAAATGGGCGGTGACAGGCCGCTGTGCCAGTGTCCTTGGCTGTGCTGCAGAAGGACCACTTCTCAGAGTGAGAAGGAAGATGAGATCTTTTGGCCTCTCTGCTGAGCTCCCCATAGCGTATTGCCCGTGCTGCGCACATTTCTCTAACACAGCCTGGGGACTAGACCTGCACATTCATTTCAGAAGCCACCAGGTCGTGACTCGCAGGCAATAAGAATTCTGGGCGATGGATGAAGGTTACTCCTAATCTTAAG
Source organism: Alca torda (assembly GCA_008658365.1). Classification (NCBI taxonomy): domain Eukaryota; kingdom Metazoa; phylum Chordata; class Aves; order Charadriiformes; family Alcidae; genus Alca; species Alca torda. The sequence continues at coordinate 49,446,420 of CM018080.1, forward strand.
AGAAAAAATCTACTTTCTTCTTCCAAAAAAAACTTGTCAAAACCGAAGCAGCAGAAACAGAAACTTCAGCTCAATTCAACATGAATTTTCATAGCTGGAAGTGTGAAACCTTGCTAAACAGCAGGTTTGAATGCAAACGTCAAGACACTTGGCACAGAATAGTTTTCCCAGTAGCTTCCACTCTATATTCAAAGCTAGACTATTTAAAAGCAGACAAAGATGTTAAAAACCCTGCCAGTTTTAGCATTTAGTGGCACAGAATATTGGAAAAATCTCTAGGATTTGAGACTGCTTATGTATTACGTTTTTATTTTAGTAGGACTACAACACTGTAGAAAGCATAGCAACAGCAAATCACTGGACACGATGCAAGCATGCGATTGCAAGAAAATATCGAAGTGCATAGTAACTTCGCTTACTTCTGACATGCACCACAGCCAATATACATACGCAAACTCTGTGCCATGAGGTCCCCTAAAAATGTGTCACATTGAAGAAATAATCCACAGTGTGCAATAGTGATTCCTCTTCTACAGGAAAACTTAAGTCCCTGTTCACTAAACTGTGGTTGCATTGAGGGTATTTTAATGACCTGCTACGTATTGCTATCAAGGTGTGTGTTCTTTTAAGGCGCATGGGCTTTTTGTTTGGGGGGGGGGGTTTAAAATATTTGTCAGAAATAAATGAAGATAAATGCTAAAGAGAAGGTGCTAGAAATCTCCCACTTCCAGGAAAGAAAGTAGCTCATTAGGAGAGGATGGGATGTCGGAACAAGATCAGAATAAAAGCCAATTAGAGAGTGATGATTTGATGGAGACTCTGGAGACCTTCCTTTATCCTTGATTTTGTTTCTCAAAAAAGGCAATCTTTTCGCACTGCGCACCTAAATTGTTATCACCCAGGTATCCCAAAAAGAAGAAAACAAGTAAAAGACCCCTTGTAAATAAAACTTAATGCATCTTAAAACAGATTAAAGACTACATAACCAATAAAACCAAAAAAGGCTAAGCAAAGACTAACGCGTATATTTAGAGGACTGATTAACGCAGTTAATCACTGTTAATCTGACTCAGATTAATGCATAGATTAACACATATACATAAAATACAAGCAAGTCCATTAAGAAATTAGTTAGATCACCTAAAACATTTTTACTTAATAAAGTAAACACAAATAGGTGTACATGTTACTTGGTGATACTATACTCAAATTTCCTACATGTCTTCTAGGCTTTAATAGTGATGCTCATCATCTCAGCATAAGTGTTTCATTCAACACCAAAAAGAATGAAGCCCTAGAGCCTTTCTGTTACCTCTGGCACTCCACTCCACTCCACTTTGTTCTGTAGAAACCCAAGCCCAAATTCCCAAGTTAAACTTTGGATGCATGTTAAACACTTAACATCTCCCGGAATCACATGGATGATCCGAGACTTGCATTTTTATTTTAAGTGAATCACCGACCTCAAAGAATTAGGATGGAGAAAGGGAAATATAAAACCCAATGAAAACAAAAACTTCAGCCCTACAGACACTCGCAGTGGTTTATAACAACAGTTCTACCCTCCTCAGCTGCTCTCCTTCTGTTTCCCACATTCCCTAGTGGGAAGACAGGAGTTATTATTTAAGGATTAATTTCAAAACTGTTTCTTGAAAAGTATTCCTGGAGGAAAACGATCTTTATATAGAAGCTGACAGAAGTGACCTCAATAGAATAAGCAAAGCTTGGGGTACATATTACCTTTAATAAAGATCACAGAGTATTTATTTTGAGGAGCTTGCTTTAAAATTTCCCATCATCAGGAACACCTTATTTACTGGATGAACTAACTAAACAGAAAAAGAAATCATTCCATCTTCCTTATGTTTGCCTTAAAGCATGTGAAGAAAATCATTTAATCAATTTACATTAAGAAATCATTAGTTTCATTCAAAGTCAAGACACTGTATCATCCTCCAAAATAATTAGATTACAATAAATTAGCATTTTCTGCGTTATTTCTTTTGCACGTGCGCCATCTCCTGGCTCTGGCTGTAAGACCAGCTATTACCTGTTTGAAGAATAGTTGCTAATGAACCATAATATTGTTTGGTCCAACTTTAAACTGCTTTTTTGCAAAACCTCAGTAAATGAAGTATTTCCACCAACTTATTCAGGAACATGCAATACACTCAGGCAAACCAAGAAACTATATACAAAAGCTGAAGGGAGAAGAAGTAGATAAAAGGAACAAACCAAACTACAAACAACACACACACCCCCAACCCCCTCACCTTTTAGTTTACTCAACTTTTTAGTTTAGGGGTTTTTTGCTTACTAAAACTATTAGTTTACTAAAGAAAGGGATATAAAACATAATGCACTGGAGTATTAACATGCCTTATGTTTTAAATATTTTAAGAACCTTTTTAAAAATAATTTAAAAAATATTTTTAAAACCTTTTTTAAAAATACCATTCGGCTCATGAATTTAGGCTGGGCGTTCCTTACCTTTGTTTGAAGAACCCCCAGGGTTATCTCACTCTTCCATAGAGTTTGACCCTTGAGAGGTATTATCCTGAGTTTCTCGTTGATGTTTCAGTTTTTGGGAGGCAGTTGGAGAGTTTACTGTCTCCGGGGATTCAGAATGCCATGGATGGCTTGCTGCTGCTGCTTTCAGCCGCTCCCTTGTGGTCTCCTTCTTTGGCTTGATTAGTTTGACTGAGCCTCTGGCTCCAATCCAGTGTTTTTTCCTGATAAAGGAGGTTCTGTGGATGGGATTCATAAAACACTATAAGAAATACTCCCTGAAGAATTTACAGCTGTGCTAAAGCCATCACGCCATCTTACTTTCTTATTTGTTTACTGTCATGAGTTGGTTGGAAAGATGCAGCAAGAATTTCACAGAGCTTGAGATCCATTTCTCTCCCAAAGTCAAAATTATTCTACAGAAATATTTCTTCAGCATGAGAAATGTGAGAAAGACAACTGTTCCCTCTGCTGGAAATGTAAACTACGCATATAGACCCACGTACGACATTTTAATAGTGTTAAAAGCTCTACCACAGGAACAGACTGAGAAGGAAAGATGAGAAAACTGATTTAAGGATGAATCCTTTTCTTTGCTGAACTATGTGTGGTGGAATTAGCTTGGCTAGTTTTTGTTGTTCTTAATATAATTTTTTTAAGTCCTTTCTCTCCGATGGACTGCTTATCCCCTTTGAGAGAGCAGCTCTGGAAGCTCCTACTGCTGCTTAGTCACCATAATGGGAGTCCTTCCCCCCTGCTAGGGACAAGGTGATATTCGTCAGGGCAAAGTGGCTCTTTTCCAATTAATACTGTTTCAGATTCCAGCATTAAAACAGAGGGCCCCACATGAAGTACTGTGCTCTACATTAACACAATCCTCTGCTGTAACACAGCCTGCTGCTTCAGAGAATGGCTTGTGGAGTAAGAGTGGAGAGAGAACTGGAGATGACACGTCTCTTATTTCAGATGAAATTTATGTTATATCCAGTTACACAGAGCCCTTTCTCACCCTCACAAATCTATACGGCAATAGCAGAACTGAACTCATAGAGGGCTTTCGGTTTCAGAGTAGGATCATAAAACTTGTGCTCATCCGTTATCTGCTCTTCAGGTGCTTCCTTGTGTCTCCTTAAGGCATTCAATTTACCACTGTGAGGGGGAAAAGTGCATTCCTGAACCATCTGACCATGCCAAAAGTCACCAGCACATTTTTCTGTGACTGTGATAAAAGGATATTGCCCTGAAATATCCCTGGGCGGATAAGCCTGTGCCAGTCATGGAGAAATATCCTCCTAAGTAATTTTGAAATAAGAACCAGGTGGAAAATGCAGCATTGCTTGAAAAAGCTAGAGAGAACAAGCATCATCTATCTGCGACGCATCCCAGCGGAGATGAATGCAGAGCACAGTTACTCCATGGTCATGAAAACTTCAAAACAAAACCAAAAGCCGCAGCCAGCACCAAATACACTGACTCCTGCCAACTTGTTTTTTCTTTCAGGCTACCAATTGTCTTCATCCCGGGGTCAAATTACAGCCTGTCCCAAATTCCAGGCCATTGAAGTGCCATACAGAAAAGGACCTGTCTCCCAGACAAAAGCTGCTTTCTGCTATTCATTCCCAGTAACAGCAGTGGAGTTTATTAACTTTATTCATTTGTTTTCGTCCTCCATTCAGCTCCAGGGCATTTCAAATTCAATGTCTGTAAAACAAATGGAAGAACTCGAAAGCAGAGGGAGGTTTCACATCCAGCTCCAAGGAGGATTTAAGACGGACTGCGTGCCAATCCAGAGTCTGAGAAGACAAACTCCACAGTCAGTCCCTTGGCAGAGTTACCACGGCTGCCTCTGCAGAAACTGTGTTGTGAATTCTTCTGCCATTTCTGTATGATAGGGCTACTCTGTTCATTTTTATCCAAGCCCTCTATTTTTTAAAAAGGCCTGCTTAGAGGGAAGCAGTATACGGGGCCATTTTTACCAGCTTGGCCCAGCTCCACACGCTGCCTTTGAGCATGAGAACCCCTGAGGCAGACCACAGCTGCTCCCGAAGATATTAGGTGAAAGATAAGAAAGAAGAGGCTGTGTGTAAAAACGCAAGTGATTCTGCATCTCTGGAGCCCTAATGAAATCCCCAGGCAAAATTTTCTTGTAGTCCGGATTGAGCACGGAGTCTACCATTTGAGCAGGATTTGTGCAACCTGACAAGCTCTGCCACCAGGGACAAGGTTACCCATCCTGTAGGCTATTCAACACCCGTGGTCACCCAGCTTCTTTAGGCATCAGGCACCTGGAAAGAGGGGGTTTAAAACAGTTTTCTTATACGTGCAAATAAAATCCATTTTGGCCCTGATGCAATTCATTCCTGGGATTGAACAATCACATTCCTCTTGACTCCTTTTGGCTTTCACTCTTCCTGCTGCTTTGTTAGGAGAAATACTGTGGGTAGATAACTCTGACTGAGAGAATTTTAAAAATGCTCAGCTATGATAAAAACCACGTGGCAAAAGGAATCCAGAAAAATAATTACCAGACAGCCTTGGTAACACAACAGTGTAAGTCCCTGCAGTATGTAACCCTCCACAGCAGGGATCCTGTTTTTCCAGTGAGATGAGCTTTTCCAGCATCTCTGCAGGATTAGACTTCTTCAGTGAACCAGAAAGAAATACTCAAGGATCTGCTAATCAGTTGTAGCTATTAAGTTATTACCTGCCCTTACTGAGACTGGCAGCCAAACACTGCAAAGTAAAAAACTGCTATTAATAGTAAATGGTCCTAATATACTAACGAACTAACTCTCCTTTTCTTGCTCTCTCAAACCCACGTGTCTGTGGTTTGCTGGGCTGTGACAGGCCCTTTCACTGCAGTTTCACACAACCATTATTAAATCCCCACCACAGTGCTAAAACTGTGCAGACAGAGCTGAGAGAGGATTAATGAAGTTTGCTCAGGTGCAGAAAATATTCTGTGGTTAGAATGCATCCGAGTGAACTCCACAGACCTGGGGGACCTTGGCTGTACACGGTGTTAGCAGCCCGCCAGCTAACTAAAGTTGCTGTGGATTTTTCTAGACGAGCTGCAGTCGCAAGATCGTGCAGGAGTGCAATCCTGCTGTAAGCAACAAAACCACGATTACACTGCTGTCAACAACTGAGAAAAGTCAAATCACCTTGCAGCTGGGACAAGAAAAACCCATCTCTTAGATCCTGCACAAGCAAACTTCTCGGCTGCGCTGAGCTGCTCAGGGAAAATTTAGCAGGTGGTACATTCTGGCTGCAATCGAAAGCCAGATATTTCATCTTAGCAGTTAAATGCCTCAGAGTGGCAGAAGAGATCTTTTCTTCCAGCTGTTTTTCTAACTTTCTCCCCTCTGCTCCCTCAGCCAGCTGAACTGCACATAGCACATGATGGAAGGAAAACAAAACACACACACACACGAAGTGACTTGTCTCTTTTTCCTGGCAGCCGAATAGAGACACAGGCAGCCTTTGGACAAATCACCTCGATAAGTATCTTTTGAGACCAACCTACTGCGGAGGACACTGCACTCTTAAAACTGCCAAAATCAACCTGCTTAAGAGTATAGAAAAGGCCACCATCTGCTTCCCTGAAACATCTCTCAGTGACAGTCACATCTCGGTAACAGACAGTCCAAATTGTTATTGTTTTCAATGGTGATCTGAGCACTTACCACTAGAGATAACCTATTTTTAGAAAGCTACTTCTTCCTTAGGCTGGAACTGTTTATTAATTGGTACTCATCAAGGAAAAAAAGAACCCAGGAAACTGCCTCCACACACCAGGATCTCAAGCAAAGCCAGGATCAATGGGAACCATTAATCAGCCTGAGAGAGATTTGGTAAGCAGGAGCTGTGGCTGGGTAATCACTTACAGCTCATTTAGTTGACAGCCAAGCAGCTGTTCTGTCACACAGCCCAGTGTATATTTTAATCAAAATAGGTTTATTTCTGTATTTTATCAAAATCTGCAGCACATTGTATTGCCAGTCTTTGGGAAAGAAAAGTTTAGTGCCAGCTCGTGGTCCACCCTCGAAGATCACTATTGAATTGCTCTAAACACAAGTCATGGTCTTGCCAGAAATTGAACCTAAATACAGGTATTTTGAGGAAAGTCACTGAATTGGATAAGAAAAGTTTTGAGGGGTAGGCAGAGTGGCATTTATGTAGTAGCACACTATATATATATTGTTTGATACATGCACAATTGTCAGAAAATGACAGTGACTAGAGACTAAACAATAAACAGGTAACTCTTATTTCCCAATTCAATTGAAAGGCCTGAAGCAAAAGTCTCAGTCTGTGAGACTTAGAAGAAAATGAATAATACAACACTATCTCATAGGTAGCTCAATACGTCTTCCTTCAGAGAGCCTCCTTTGTCATGAGATTGATGCCACACACAACCTTCAATGATTTATGATGAGGGGCAATGGTTTTAAACTAGAGCAGGGCAGGTTTAGATTAGACATTAGGAATAAGTTCTTCACAATGAGGGTGGGGAGACACTGGCACAGGTTGCCCAGAGAGGTGGTGGAGGCCCCATCCCTGGAGACATTCAAGGCCAGGCTTGATGAGGCTCTGAGCAACCTGATCTAGTTAAAGATGTCCCCGCTTACTGCAGGGGGGTTGGACTAGATGGCCTTTAAAGGTCCCTTCCAAACCAACACATTCTATGATTCTATGATTTACATTTCTCAAGATACATACTACCCACACCTAGGTGATTACCTAGGTGACTTTTAGACCTTACTGCATGACTAGAAAAGACACCCCACACAATAGAACTGGAGAATCTTTTTAAGGCTGCATGTTATTATAGCACAGATTCTTAAATATAAGTAAAGACATTTAAGCTAGTTCTGACAAAGCATCCCCGAGCCCGTGTTTGCTAAATATCATCAGCCATCTCTGGTCTGCCACCTTTAGAGGTCTAAACTCTACAACTTGGCAAATATTTTCATCTAATCTCCTAATGATAGCAAGAATAAGACAACACACTTTCAGCGGAACAACTTACTCAGTAGTTTCTGTTTGTAAGTGGAGACCAACATTTAAGGTTAAGATTGTAACACGGGCACATTTGGGCTACGCTACACCCCTGAGCAGCGAGTGTACCTCTCACCCAAACCTTTGTGCTTCGGATACGGGTTTTTGTGTAATGTTTTCAGGCAGCTGTGCTAGTTTGTTAGCATTTGATATGCTGCGGACTGTGGTTCACGCAGCGAAGCAAGGTGTTCATGGTCCTGAAGCAGTGACTCACACTCAGCTTTCAGCTGCTCCTTCTGTTTCCATAGATTTTTCATTCTCATTCTCCTTGACTGTCTGCTGATTTCGGAGTAAAGCATTCTGGGCCATCAGTGCAGCACTCTGGGAGCTGAGGGTTGAATTTTCTACCTAAAGTTTGTCAAATAAAAAGCAAGCGTTACTTATTTACACCTACTGGTACATCGAACAAGCATGTAGTAGCAGCTTATATCTGCATAGAGTTAATGAAGAATACATCCATTGCTTTGTAGATTTAAGACATTCATGGACAATTTGGCATCATTTTGGTATTGCTGGTAGTATGCACCATATAAAGCCATGCTATCAGCATTCCGAAAAGTATGAGGGTAACCTCCAAACTGAAACGACAGTGTTTTACTAACAGAAGCTCATGAGCCTGAAGACCAAGAGAAGCTGGAATACTCACAACTCAGCTGCGTCTCTGGCAATCATGTACAAAGCCAAAGTTACCCCATGTTTGTGTACAAGTAGTGAGAGCTTAAGTTCACCCAAACTCAACAATATTACCTGCATCTGTGTGTCTGGGGACAGCTCTCCTAACAAGTTTGATTTCAGTAGATGGGTTGTTGATTGTATATGTTGCTTATATACTTCAACTGCAGGTGAGAAATAAGTAAAGAGAACCAAAAAAACTATCTGTGAACATGCGACAGGAAAAGCTTGAAATGGGAAATTTCGTTCCTGCCCTGAGAGTCTGCTATGATAGACAGAATCCAGCAATTATGAACTCAATGAACCTAACAAACTTTTGTGTTTAAAGATAAAAAATAAAAAATATACACAGATACACTGTTTCTGCATATACATATTTGAAGATTAGAAAAAAAAGCAGTAGCGATCTGAGCATGACACAAATTGTAAGTAATATGTGGTGGCATGTCCTGGTTTGAGGAGGAGAGGACAGGACAGGTGACCCAAAACTGACCAATGGGGTATCCCACCCCATCTGCACCATGCTCAGTATAGAAGCTGAGGGGTCGGGCTCTTTCTTCAATGGCTGGCCTCCAAGGAAGACTCTGTCCATATGCCTTTGATTCCGATCCCATCATTCCTGAATCCAGATCTGGAACCCAGTTCCCATCCATTGCTGAGTCCAGTCTGGGATTTTCCCAGTGTATGATCGTCATCCTGGGAGCTCAATACAGTTTTGTATATGTTGTATATAGTTCATTATTTTCTTAGAAATACTATTATCTTTTCTTTTTATTATTTCATTATTAGTATTTCATAAAAGTAGCTTAGTTACTTTTCAACCTGTAAGTCTCTCTCTCTCATTCTCCTCTCTCCTGGGAGAGAAGTTAGAGAGCATCTGTCATTGGTTTTAGTGGCCAGTCCAGCCCAAACCCCGACACCAAACTGAACTTCCCCTGATGCAGCTTTTACACTGAGCACGATGCAGATGGGATGGAACACCCCCTTGGTCGGTTTTGGGTCACCTGTCCTGTCCGCTGCTCCCCACAGGTGCGACCCCTTTACACTCTTCTGCCTCCAACCCTCTAACTTGGTACATAACAAAGTGGGCTGACCTTGGTTGTTGCGGCAATAAATATAAGCAGGAGCCTCTCTGTATACCATTCTTCAGACCGGCTCAAGAGAAACAGAACATGCTACAAGATATCCTGTGGTTTTGCCTCTGCAACTACGGAGAGGACATGAGGAAGTGGGATGGACAACCTACCTGAGCCCTACAGGCACGAGTACATGAGTTGCAAAGTGAAACAGACAGAAGAAAGAATTCTTCCAGAAGGATGGCCGCTCCAGTCTACGGTGAGCGATCCTCTGGTCTGGGTAGGAACTCACCTGCTATTCGTGGGTCCTGTGCTCAATATTGGAGGGGCCCTGCCTCCAGCCAGGAGGAGGAGAGGGACAACCGAGTTTATTGGACTGTGTGGATTCGATGGCCTGACACGTTAGAGCACAAAAGTACAAAGCCCTAGTGGACATTGGTGCACAGTGTACCCTACTGACATCAAATCATGCCCCCAGTACACCTGGAATCCACTGCCCCAGCAGTGGAAACACAGCCCTGCTATTTGCCATGGATTGATCCAGACTGCACTGGAACAGGGTGAAGCTCCAGAACATCTGCAATACATTGATGCCGTCATCGTTTGGGGCAACACAGCAGAAGAAATTTTTGAGACAGGGACTAAATAGTTCAAGTCCTTCTGAAAGCCAGTTTTGCCATAAAGCAAAGTAAGGTCAAGGAACCTGCCCAGGAGATCCAGCTTTTAAGAATAAAAAGGCAAGATGAACGCCATCAGATCCCAATGGATGTGATCAACAAAATAGCACTGTCAGTCCACTGACTGTCAAAAAGGAAACACAAGCTTTCTTTGGCGTGGGTTTTTGGACGATGCATATTCCAAATTACAGTCTGATTGTAAGCTCTCTATATCAAGTGACCCAGAAGAAGAGCTATTTTAAATGGGGTCCTGAGCAATCACAAGCTTCTGAAGAAATTAAACAGGAAATAGTCCATGCGGTAGCCCTGGGGCCATTCCAGGCAATGCAAGATGTTAAAAATGTGCTCTTCACTGCAGCTGGGGAGAATGGCCCTACCTGCAGCCTCTGGCAGAAAGCACCAGGGAAGACTCGAGGTTGACCCCTAGGCTTTTGGAGTCAGGGATATAGAGGATCTGAGGCCCTTTATACTCCAACTGAAAAAGAGATATTGGCAGCACACGAAGAGGTTCAAGCCACTTCGGAAGGGGTTGGTACAGAAGCACAGCTCCTCTTAGCACCTTGACTGCCGGTGCTGGGCTGGATGTTCAAAGAGAGTGTCCCCTCTACTCTACACACCATGCTATTGACAGTACGTGGAGTAAGCACTGATCACACAGCAAACTCAAATGGGAAATCCCAGTTGCCCAGGAATTCTGGAAGTGATCATGGACTGGCCAGAAGGCAAAGATTTCAGAATATCACCAGAGGAGGAGGCAACGTGTGCGGAAGAGGCTCCTCTATATAATAAACTACCAGAAAATGAGAAGAAATATGCCCTGTTCCCTGATGGGTCCTATCGTATTGTAGGAAAGCATCGAAAGTGGAAGGCTGCTGTGTGGAGTCCTACATGACAAGTTACAGAAGCTGCTGAAGGACAAGAAGAATCGAGCCAGTTTGCAGAGGTAAAAGCCATTCAGCTGGCCTTAGACATTGCTGAACAGGAAAAAATGGCCAGTACTTTATCTCTATACTGACTCATGGATGGTGACAAATGCTCTGTGGGGGTGCTTACAGCAACTGAAGCAAAGCAACTGGCAGCGCAGAGGCAAATCCATCTGGGCTGCCCCACTGTGTGAAGATATTGCTGCCTGGCTGGGGAATCTGGTTGTAAAAGTATGTCACGTAGATGACCACATACGCAAGAGTAGGGCCACTGAGGAACATCGAAAAAAACAGCAGGTTGGATCAGGCTGCTAAGACTGAAGTGTCTCAGATGGGTCTGGACTGGCAACATAAGGGTGAATTATTCATAGCTTTATGGGCCCATGACACCTCAGGCCATCAAGGAAGAGATGCGACATATAGACGGGCTCACGACTGAGGGGTCGACTTGACCATGGACACTACTGCACAGGTTATCCATGGATGTGAGACATGTGCAAGCAAGCCAAGCACTTAAAGCTTCTCTGATATGAAGGACTACGGCTGAAATGTAAATATGGGGAGGCCTGGCAGATTGATTGTATCACACTCCCACAAATCCTTCAAGGCAAGCACCATGTGCTTACAATGGTGGAAGCAACCACCAGCTGGCTGGAAACATACCCTGTGCCCCATGCCACTGCCCGGAACACTATCCTGGGCCTTGAAAAGCAAGTCTTATGGCAGCATGGCACCCCAGAGAGAACTGAATCAGACAGTGGGACTCATTTCTGCAGCAACCTTATAGACACATGGGCCAAAGAACATGACATTGAGTGGGTATATCACATCCCCTTCTGTGCATCAGCCTCCGGGAAGATCGAACAATACAGTGGACTGCTAAAAACTACACTGACAGCAATGGGTGGTAGGACCTTCAAACACTGGGATACACATTTAGCAAAAACTATTTGGTTAGTTAACCCCAGGGGAAGTTACCTGCTGCATGCAGGGGATGTTTGAGCTGGCCCGGCCAATCAAAACTTCCATGTACTGCAGAAGGGGATAAAGTCCCTGTAGTGCGTGTGAAGAATATGTTGGGGAAGACAGTCTGGGTTAATCCCGCCTCGGGCAAAGGCAAACGCATCCGCGGGATTGCTTTCGCTCAAGGACGTGGATGCACTTGGTGGGTGATGAGGAAGGATAGGGAGGTCTGATGTGTACCTGATGGGGATTTGATTTTGGGTGTAAACAGACAATAAATCAAATTGTATGATGTTAATTAACCCTGCCATTGTATGTCATCACTAGTACAATTGCTATATGCCACATCAACGGTAGTAAAGTAAGAATCACCCAAACTAATGACAGATGGACGGAAACTGAGCAAAGTGCAGTGGTGATGGGACCAGAACTGGCCCCCAGCAGCTTCCTTGAGATCAACATCTTCAGCCGACAGTCCATGGGCATGGGCCACACTAGATACACCATTTGCAAGCTCCAGATACGGTATGCAACAGTCCAGCGCCACACACCATTTCTCCTGCCCTAAGAGACTGTTCTAACAGATGGAGCCCAAAGTCATGGATTAAATTAACTCAATGGACATTTTGGAGGCATGACCAATAGACTAAGGGAATGATATATATGTGTGTGTGTATATATATATACACACACATATATATTGATATATTTCCGTCTTTGATATATATATATGTATATATCAAAGACAGGGAAAAGTGGTGGTGATTACTTGGAAAGTGTAAGATCTGGGCATGACATAGATGTTATAGAGTAAGGGGTGGATGATGTCCTGGTTCAGGAGAGAATTGGGTTAATTTTCACAAGTAGCTGGGACTGGACACAACCAGATGGCAGATCCAAACTAGCTAAAGGGATATTCAATACCATGTGATGTCATGCTCAGGGAGATGGCCAGGGGGCAGGAATTGCTGCTAGGGAGCTGGGGCTGGGGCTTTTCCAGTGCTGGTAGGTGAGTGGTTGTACATCAATAGTGTTTTGTATATTCCTTTATCAGTATTATTGTTGTTGTTTTCCCCTTTCCTTTGCTGTTCTGTTAAACTGCCTTTATCTCAGCCACGAGTTTTGCCTTTTTCTTCCAATTCTCCCCCCATCCTGCCATGGGTGGGAGGGAGAATGAGCAAACGGCTGCATGGTTCTTTGTTGCCGCCTGGGGCTAAACCACGATGCTCAGAAATCTGAACAGGTATTTAATGGATGTTGTTGCTGCCAATTTCACAAACCTTCCTGAAAAATATGCTCGATTCTTGCAGAAGATCTAGAAAAAATAACAGCATCTCACAAGCAAGCTGCTTCTGATCTTTTCTGTGCAAATGTTAAATTTTGTTAATTACCAGCTGAAAAGCTGCCTCCGCCGCTCACCCACCTTACTGACAGAGGACAGCTGCTACATTCACTTCCATAAAACAGACTAAATTATTTATATTGCTATGAACTGGCAAACAGTTGTAGTCAATGTTTGGGTATGAAGATGATATAAGTCTCTCTCTGTAACATCTTACCATTCCTCTACTGTAGTGCTGACACCAGTTTACAATGTTCTTTAATCATCTCTGTTTGGCTTAGGTTTTAATTTACCATCATGGAATTTTGATGGAATTTCTGCCATTGAAGAGAGTCCTAGTCCTACTCCATTTCGAGGATCCTAGGCACAATGATAGCATACATACATAAAAGTGGAATCCAGGTGCCCTACTCTAAATTTAATGTAATTGTAATGAATTGTGATAATTTTCACCATTTCTGCATAGTTTATATTTGAAAGAATCATCTAGAATCACATAGCCTGCTGTTTCTTCCTGGTAAATACCAAATAGTGCCTTGGCTCTCAGTTCTGTATTCAGCAAAGTTTATCACCACTTTTACCATACCCCTGTTCTATCTTCCATGATCTAGCAAAGCAGGAAAAATTACTTGACTTAATTTTTCGCTATTTCTTTTAGCAGAGCTAAAAGAAACTGTGAATTACACTGCACAAATACAAGATTTTCTCTCCAAAGGAGCCAGAGCTATGTGTGGGTGAGATGTAAAAGCATAAAGCAGGGTATAGGCAAGTCCATGTATAAGACCACAGTCTTTCATAACTGACTGAAGTCAAGGGAAGGACTTCTACTGATTTCACTGACTGGTCAGTCCTGCCCCTGCATCAGAAAGGAAAATCTTTACTTCTTTACCTGTCCCGGTATTATAATGCAGAAAAGAACATATCCAAGACGTCCCATTTGGCTATGAAAATCCCGCTAGCAGCTCCAATTGCAAGGACAGCTCACACAGAAGAAATTTTTTCAATGCTCCGCAACTCTTGGTCCAATAAAAGACACAGCTGTTACATTTGCTCGTATCAACTTGGAGCAAAGAAAAGGGATTTGTATGTATTAAAACCGAAGAAAGTGATTTCACAAGACACATTCTCAGTAAAACAGTGTGAAGGTCCAAAAAATATCCTTTCTTAAATGAAACAAAAATGTCAAAACATAGAAGTGACAAAAAAAAGATGAATGCCTACTCATTTCTACTGAAGCAAAAAAAAAAGTGATGTGTGTATACACAGACCCACTTCAAGTGAAGAAGTCTATTCTGTATTCACCTGCCTGTCCCAAACTTTCTCAGTACTTAGTAAGTGCATAATCAGAAAACTGCAAAACTGGGTTTTTCTTGGGGTCACTCTGTGAAGCAACACAAAGTCAGGTACTTATGGCTCTAAACTGGAAAGTTGCTTGAAACTTCAAAACTTCCCAGTCTGAAAAAATAGGTCTTGTAACATTTGTTTTCACTTACTTCTCATATACTTGCCATTTACAGCAGTGAGCTAGACCGTGCTCTTTACAGGGAGATTTTCTCTTGCTGCATCAGTCCAATGGTCCTGATTTTGATGTGCGCTATTACTTAAGCACTACTGCGGCTGGAGCAAACAATAGAAATGGTCAATAACCCCAACTTACTCCCAGAGACAGAGGAGCAGTACTGCATTCCACTTGATTGAAAACAAACAAACAACAAAACAGATAAATACTAATGTTTTTGTTGCGACTCTTCTAATTTTTCAAGTAGTAGTGCCTAACCAAGCTCTATTAACAATCCAGATACGATTACTAGGCTCTGACAATGTATCACTTATACATTTTCCGTAACTATATCTGCCCTAGCATTGACAGCTTCCAAATCATGGCAGGCTGTAGCAATCTCTGACAATTATTATTATTGTTATACTCTCTGCAATCAGAATCTCTCTTGCGGACTGCCTGCTACTGCTTTTGACGGTATGTACATCTTAATAAGCTTCTTAACAAGACACAAGAGGAAAGATATGCAATGAAATGAGGCAGGATTAATTATATGAAAATGTGAAAAAACTGTAAATTTGGACCGTTTCCTACTGAAGTTGCTTTCCATTGTCCCCGGACCGGTTGGTATGTAACAGAAAAATACAGTGTTTTCTTCCGTAATTTCTCCTCTTGCAAAAAAGTTGGTTTTGAAGTTGTTATTCTGATCCCATAAGATTTCTCATTTCTAGATATTTTAAAGGAGCCACTTCATTCACCATAATTATAAATAAATGGCACATATATACAACATTTGCTAAGATCCTTGTATCAAAGGAATTTAGCTTAACCTGATACTTGACTTTCTCATATTCTGCTACATTAATTGAACAGTCCATACTCAGTTGTTGGGCTTTACCTTTGTAATCAAAGCAACCATGCAGCACCAAGTTATTCTTATCAGTTTTGTTATCATATATTGCAAGAAATATTCCACGAGTGAACATTTCTTTTCTACTCCAGGGCCATTAGTTTCCACTCAGCAATTCAAATACGGCACTTAAATGCAGCGGAAAGTAGAATCTGCAAGGAGTACTTATATCATTCAACACACTTTCATCAGCCCAAACACAAACTACCGCTCTCAGATGACCTAGTGGCACCCTCTGCCCATGAATTTTGACACTGCACACCTGTGAAGAGATTGGCTTTTCAGTATCCCTTCTAGACTGTTCAGGATTGAATTATCAGCTAAGTTTACAGGGAATGGGCTGTCTGTTCTTCCTCAGCTGTTACATCTAATTTGTATTAAAGAAAATGTGAAATGTCAGTTTTCCATCAAAGGCATAAAGAAAGGTGAAAATCAAAACACAAATTAAATGCTATCACATGCAGACTAATTAGAAGCTGACCCGAGTATTCAGGAGGTTTGCCATATGAACAAATTAGTATCTATTTACTTCCATATAAAAAGAAATCAATATCAGCTTCTCTGGACAATCCAGTTCAAAGAAAAATGCATCTTTTGCATAATAAATCTACTTCGAAGACAGACATCTACTACTGTCAAAGTACAGAACACAAACTCATTCATGTATTTCAAGTACATTTCCTCCGTACTTGTTAAGGAACCTAAACACAAAAGATCTTTTTTTCCCCTTTATGGACTAGGAAGTTGTAGCTTCGAACTTTGATTTTGTTTCCATGCACCTTTCAGGTAAGAAAACTTCTATGCTCCATCAATAATATAATTATACCTTAATGTTTCTCTTGTTACAAAGAATTGAAGCATTACATTGCCTTATACCAGCTTCCTCGCTAGGACAGAGCACAGAGGGATGTGTTTCTAGCTACAGCAATTACCTTAATTTCGTAGGAACATACGATTGCTGTGTAATCGGCTATTACTAATGCAATTACTCTGAAGAAATGGCTCACAAAGAGATGTTTCAGGGGCTCTTCTACATCAGCACAGATTGAAGTAATTTAATGAGTCACATTTGGTCCCTGAAGTGGGTAATACTGAATGGCAAATACCGGCACTATAATGAACATTTATGAAAGCATTATTTTGGGGTACGCTTATAAGATAGCTACTGGGTTTTGCAAATTCACTATACACCTCTTCTTTTCCCAAAAATATTAGCAATATTTCTATAATTTATGTTATAGTGGAGGCCCCAGCTGGGATCAGGGCCCTGTTCTGTTAGGTACCTGCCCAGGGTCCGATACTCCTTATTCTTTCTAAAGGCCTGACTCAGAGCTTGCTGAAGTAAATGGAGAGACTTTGGATGGGTTATGGTCTGAGCCCTAAATAACTGCAAGACTACAGGAAAAAAAGAGGGATGGAGGGGCCTGTCATCCCTCTTCCAAGAGCCTGATTCAAGAAGGTCTCTGACAACATGATTGACTTTATTGTTTAGTATTTACTCAAATATTTTCCTGAATCGAGTCCATGGAAGTTCAGTGAATCTCAAGACCAGCCAGGGAGCATGTAGCAGAGCTAAGAAGTGAACTCAGGTCTCCAAAGTCCCTCCTTAGCTCCTTAGCCACAAACCACATCATTTCTGTAAACAGAGCTCTGTGGTGTGCAATTAATTAGTAAATTTGTTAACTATCAGCCTTCTCAAAAGGCCTGTCTGACATAGCTTAATTAGTTATTGACTATGAGTGTAAAAAAGAACTATAATGAATAAGCAACATGAAGTACACCACAGCAGGTTGCCGCACTGCAAAGTTGTAATGAATCACAGAATCACAGAATGGTAGGGGTTGGAAGGGACCTCTGGAGATCATCTAGTCCAGCCCCCCTGCCAGAGCAGGGTCACCTAGAGCAGGCTGGACAGGAACGCACCCAGGCAGGTTTTGAATATCTCCAGAGAAGGAGAGTCCATAACCTCTCTGGGCAGCCTGTTCCAGTGCTCTGCCACCCTCAAAGTAAAGAAGTTTTTACTCATTTTGAGATGGAATGCTATTGTTCCAGCTTGTGCCTATTGCCCCTTGTCCTGTCACCAGGCACCACTGAAAAGAGTCTGGCCTCATCCTCTTGACACATGCCCTTTAGCTATTGATAAGCATTGATGAGATCCCCTCTCAGTCTTCTCTTCTCCGGGATAAACAGACACAGGTCTCTCAGCCTTTCCTTGTAAGAGAGGTGCTCCAGTCCCTTGATCATCTTTGTAGCCCTCTGCTGGACTCTCTCCAGCAGTTCCCTGTCCTTCTTGAATTGGGGAGCTAGAACTGGACAGAATTTGATGACAGCTGCCCTAACCAAACACAGACAAACTCCAAACCTAATAATAGGGAAGGCATCAGGTAGCAACTTTCAATTTTTACGTAAAGATCTCACAGAGTGGATTGTATTGTGTTTCGCTTCTCATCCAATATTTGAGAAATTCAGTTTCCCACATAATTTTTATTCTGTACCAATCCATACCTCTAAATAAGATCTCCCATACCACATTACAATATCCTTCAGCTGAACTGCATGATTATGAGCCAGGAGAGACCTCTTAGAAGTGTCTGAACTTCTGAATTTCAGAGACCTCTCTGAAATAATTTTAATGTGCTGACCCCTGGTCTCTGCACTGAAGATCTTGACAACAGTTTACCAAGCCATTAGAGTACTGTCTGATATACCCATAGGTAAAACATGAAATAGAAAAAAGACATTTGAAGAGAACATTTGCTTTAAGTAACTTTGCGATTGCACCCATAAAAATAATCCCTATCCTTATCTACTTTTAAAAGATTAGTATTTCTTGTTATTTTCAGATGAGACTGACGCATTGCCGGTTTCAAAAAGGTCTTTGTGTTTTATCTGCAAGGTTAAAATGTAATTAGCTCATGGAGTTATGAATCCATGAGCTTGCTTGTTTATTCCTGCTTGTTTCCTCAGAAACATGAATAATGTATATTTCTGATAATCATAATTCCATATTCAGAAATGGAATAAATTATAAAATACTGTAAAAAGAAAAGAAGATCCGTTACCAAGAACAGCACAGTAGCTGCTATAAAAAGAGCTACCCAGTCTTCATCTCATAGCTATCCTTTTTCTTTTTATTTATTTATTTGCTGGGGCCAGGATCTCGTTTTCTAGACAAAGCAGCAGTGCCTGAAGGCAATTCTGCTTAGTTCTTGTTCATGTAAAGCCAAGAAGTTCCATTCATCAGTATCTAATTTCCAAGATCCTTGTATGAAACAGAAAGCCAAATTATCAACTGATTTGAAAAGCTATTTCCCCCATAATAACCCAGATGTTCCAATTCCATTAAGTTAAAATTTTTCTTCTCAATCTTTTCTGTACAGCTGTCAACCTCTTGACCTGCTCAGTTTTCACCTTTGTTATGAAACCAAATCTTTCTTTAGTACAAAAGGACTGCACTTAGTTAAGAAAATGGATACATATTTCCTACCTTACTGTTTCAGGAAGAAATCTGTGGCTGTGTCAATGTTGTTTGCAAATAATTTCACCACTGACTGCAAAAAGCATTACTTGTAAGAGCACAAAGCTAGTTTTAGCTTTCTTTATTGAAGATATAACCCTCTTTGACAGAGTTTTTCAGTTTCTTAACAGTTATAGAAATTGCTTCTGCTAGGCTTGTCTATTGCATTCTATATTACCAACTACTGCTTTGTATTTATTTTTTGTTTTCAGAATATAATTACAATCCTTGTTACCAGGGAGCTGGGAGTGTTTTTACAGAATGAGTTTATACCCTCTGTAATATAAAAAATATTAAGTCAAACAGGTTTTACCTTTCTTCAGCTTTTTACATCTAGTTGTTGGGGTTTTTGTTGCTTCAGTGTAAACTCTTACACATCCTATTGCCTTGTATTTTTTATTATCAAATTGATATTAATTTCATTTATGCCTGTCTCATTTATACAGTGACTTCATTTATACAGTGACTCATTTATATAGTGACTTCAAAATTTATGTAGACAATGCAGAAACCTTCCCTCAACACTTCTTAGCTGGCACCCTGGGTGAAAATCTCAGCATTATATATATCACGTTTATCAGAGACGAGAGTCTAAGGATGTTGCTCAAAGCTGTAGCTCATGTCTTCTTCATTCATTTCCATTATTATGCTATCTGGATCTCTCCCCTGCACTCCTACTTCTTATCTTTCCCACCCTAATTCCATTTCAATTCTCTGTATTATTTCTTTTAAATTTTCCCTGTGATTTTTTTTCCTCTTCCTTTATTATTTTCCAACCTCTTGAATAATCAAAATGTTATGATTTTTCTTCCTTATTTTTTCCTCGCCATTTGAGCTCATTTCTCTTTTGGGGTTAATAACTTGTCATTTTGTATTATGGCATTGTCTCCTATTGAGTGTATTCAAATTAGGATGCATCTGAAGATGAGAGTGTATTACACTAAATTCAGTTTTTCAAGGATTCTAACAGTTCCTCTTACAATGTGTTTATCTTTTTTTTACTCCTCCAAGTAATTTTTATTTTTTTTTTTGCATTTTTATTCCTAATTTCTATTTTTAATCCATACTTACATCACAAGTCCTAACCTTAGTTTCTTGTTTACTAATGTTAATCCTACTGACCCTCACTCACCTCCACTGGGAATTTTATTGAGTTGATTTCTGAGATCCGATTTCAAGGCATGATTTAGCAACACAGGCTGGTTTCTTCTTTTCTTCATGCTTTGCATCCTTATGGAATGTCTATTGACTATACAGCCCTCGTGTGTTCTTCTGATTTATGACCTCACAGTAATTCTATCTGGGGACAAATCATTTTTAAGATGATGCCTTTAGGTACGTACTATTTCCAAACCCAAGAGAAATCGTCTTAAGAACTGGAGGGCCCAGGAAGGGGTGAAGTGTACAGATGGTGTCGTACCACTTTGAGAATACATTTTTTCCTGTAACCATCAGCAACCTCCAGCAACAGTTGTTAAAAAAAAAAGATATAAAATGCAATGCATTCTCATATCAATTACCACTAATAAAAAAAGCCCTCCCTCTTATTAAACAAAATTTTAAAATAGCATGCAGTCTCACCAGCAATTTTTCATGGAGAATATCTTTATTCTGTGAAGCATAAATGCTGAAAATATCTAAGCATGTATTATTAATTTAGCATAAAATGTCTAAAACAAAAGAGCATTAATTTTTATATAATCTATCAATTCATTTAGATGACAATTTTTTTTTCTTTTCCAGGAACATGACATCAAACAGTTTCTTCCTGTTACAGAAAATAAAATCTATTATTATCCCAACAGTGAGAATGAGAAGAGGATAAAATGTCACAGAGAAAATCTCCACATAAGAAAAAAAAAATTAAACAAAAGCTATTCCAAGCTTTAAGAGAAACTGGATTGCAAATGTAGGATTCAGCAAATTTCAATCCTATATGTTATGTATATAAAAGATTTTCCCATCACAAACTCTTGTACTGTACAAAGAGTAAAAATGGGGTCATCATCCTCCTATTCTTTATGAGGTTTATCTGTCTAACAAATCTAATGTTGAACAAAGTCTGGTGTGGGGTTTTTTTCCCAACAGTAAATATTAACCCTTCTGACAACATTGCTCTGTTTTCTAAAAATAGTACATCTGCAGACAGCAGAAATAAGTTGCCAAAACAGAGAAGACCCAAAGCTAAACTTTGCTGAGGTACTACCACTGGAAATTGAATTGTTTCACAATTCATAAAATAACCAAACTAAGATAGGAAATTCTTACTCAGTTTTTACTGCATCTCTACTCACATAAATATCCAATAAAGCCATTTTAATTTAAACTTACTTTTAATAAGAGTGTAGGTAAAGACTGAAGAATCATCTTAGAAAGCCCTAACTACAGAGAAAATCTATTTTAGTGGAAAATATAATTAGCTTTCTATAGTATTAAGTTACTCAGAAAAATGCTGGATATGCTGCTGGTTTCAGTTACACCAGGGTAATTCAGAAATAATTCAGCTGAAGTCAATGAAATTATTCCTATGAAAAATCAAAGTAAGATCATTAAGTAGCAAAGTTGTGGAGACTATAGCAACATATATCAATATTAATACTTAATGGCTTTATAATGCATTGAACATTATTCAACTTTCAGTCCTTTAAATTTTAATTATGCATGTAGGATCTGGGATAAACATCTCCCAAATTCCTCCATGATCATCTGCTCAGCTAGACAGACAGAGTAACCTCTTTTTTCTGCCTCTTCAGCTTGCACCAGGAGACAAGCACATGTGGCTTTCACTTCTTCCAAAGGTATGTATACAGCTGGTTGCCTAACAGGGTAAAAGAAACTAATTTTAAATACACAAAATAATGTAAAAGACAAACTGCAAAACCCAGTTAAGAGCTGGAACGCACAGAGCTGAATCAGAGTACCTGCAATATTACTGTAAAATACATCCTTGTAGGAATTTCACTGATCTACACTACTACTACTACTTCTACTTCTAACAGATTGCTTCCGAGATTTTCTAATTTATCGCATGGAAGACTGTGTTCACACTGCATAATTAATTTATGTAAATGCTGCCCAACAGGTGCAGACAGAGAAAGGTTATACAACAAGCCTCTTCCTCCATCTGCATGCAATAGTCAGATCCTGCTGCATCTACAAGGAAATGTGTTAAAAGGGCATAGTCAGGGTCTGGGAGGTACTAAACGTAAATTCAGTCTACAGCTGCTAAAGAAAACAGCATCAAGCCCCTCAAGGATTAGCTGAACGTCACCTTAACAGCCTTGCTTTGAGTAAACTCTTGAAACTACCAGTCATGAACATCATAACTCATTCTACTACATTAATAATGTAACTCATCCTACTCTGCAATTCAAGCAAAAGCATAACTTGGCACCGTCTACCCTATCAATACACTACCAATGGTAGAAATTATTAAAGCATTTTAAAAGTAGGTCATCAGAAAGTATTTTAAAAATGGAATTAAGGTAAGAATTTCAAAGTAATGGTTGATACGAAGAAGCAAAGAAAATAATGTGTGCAAACCGAAAGTTTTAGAGCCTGGAGTAGAGCTCCCTAAATCAATTACGAGGTAGTTTAATTAATTTTAATTGTTATTAACAGGTGTTTCTATTTATTAAGCAAATTACTATAAACTAATAAAAAATAGAGATTAGACTACAACTATGTTAGAAAGCATAACATCAGGATAGTTTGGCTTTCTTAGAATATTTTACAGTCCAAATTGCCAACTCAAATAAAATTGGCAGGAGGTGGACCAAGGGAAGAAAAGATGAGAAAGAAGCAGTGATATAAACATTAATTGAACATCACAAACATATTGATAACATAATTTTCTTACTACTTCTTTGGTCAAGGTTTTGTTAGAAATGAATGCTTGAATGTCAGGAAAAAAAAATGAACAGAGAAACTGAAGGAAAAACATAAAGGGGGAAAAAGTTGAGAGAATGAAATAAGTGTTTAATTAATAAATAAGTTCTGTTTTGTAAGCAGGACTAATATGCATATCCCTGAACTCTGTAAACTATGTTCTTAAAGAATAGTTATAGCCTCTCCTTCAGATATTTTTTTATTTATAGAAGCAAGATGGCAAATGCTATGTGAAGTGATTCCTTGTATATAAGCCATCTTTCATTTTAGCCACTATTTCTTAGATGATAATGATAATGGTTACATGAATAATTAATCAAGTCAGACCAATGGATTATGCATTGCTATTTCCAATATTCACCTGTCTGTCTTCAATTTTGGTAATGTTTTGAATGTTGATGTTAAAACCAGGCTATTTCCTTCATTATTCCCAGTCTCCATGTAGTTTAGCGCATTCAGCTGGTTTTTTTCATCTGGACTTTCTTCATAATTTTTGCAACCAATGCATTTACAAATAGAGGAACACATAATTTTAGCCTGGCAAATATAGAATACTTAGAATAAAAATTGTATATATCTTACATTAAACATACATTTGAGCAACCACTGGAGCTATTCCACCAGGGAATGTGCTGGTCTTGGATGTTCCCAGAGTGAGACCAGCAGTATCAATACAGTAAGAAAGCAAGACAGGCTTTTTTTTTCCACAGATTCTCTGTGGAGATTTATGTTCTGTACGTAGACAAATCACTCCTCCTCTGAATTTGTGGATAATTTTGCAAGGTAACAAAATATCACAGATGCAAAGAAACTACCCAGATTAGCAGAAGACCATTCCTCATTTCTTTTTGAGCAAGGAATTAGCTGAGAGCTCCCAATACTGAAAATTTTAGCTGATCAACTTCAGCCAGATTCAATTTTTTAAAGACATGACAAGAGAACTGTGCTTCTTATGTTCAAAAAGTTTTATGATTAAAAATTCAAAGAAAGAAGAAAACTGATTATTTTCAGCAAGCGCTAGTTACAGAATATAGTCAATGTTAAGGTAGGAACTGATGAAAGTTCATATGACTCACCTCAAAGCACTCACAATAATTCTTGAGGCATCCTGAGCGCTTGCAATTACATCCTTTATTATGGTGAGGTTTAATTTCTCCTAGATTCCCTTTCCCAATCTTTGGTAAGAAAGCTTCGGGGTTTCTTTCAAGACAGGCCTAAATCAAAAATTGCTAGATTATGAGAAATTCAAAGAAATGTCTTTAAACACCTGAATGACTGTGATCCAATGTTTAACAGAGAAGTTCTTACTTTTCACTATCACTATTGGTGGTATGAAGCCCGTGGATAAAGGAGTCTTCCATGGCATGTGACAGCAGGATTTCAAAGATTCCAGAACAGTAACCTGACTTGGCTGTACCACAGGAAGCAACTTACATTATTTTTATGGAATAACCTAAATGACCAATCTACTACATGGGTCTGGTTTTCTTTCACTGCTAACAGTACTTTCACCAGAAATACAAAGTTGTCAGTGAAGAAAGAACCCTTGCATACTTAGTTACATACATCTCAGAAGTTTTAAACATATCTTGTTTTATTAATGGCCCAAGACAAAGACCATTCACTGAAATCAGCATTGGATTGAAACAGCAGGTTTTAATTAGGCCCCAAGACCTCACAATGCCATAGACTATGAAAAGGCAGGTTAAAGACGTTATATGCTCTTTATGTACAATATTTATGGATGGCGCAGGTATGCTTTCATCAGTGACAAAAAAGATCTATTATGCCCTACAAGATGCCATCTACGGTAGCGAAAGGAGTGCTTAGACACCAATAACCCCATCAGCTGAACTACGGACGAGCATCTGATTTGAAAACTAGTTGTTGCATATCAAGAGCCGAAACTTCTATGGCAGTTGGATGTGGCAAAGCTCTAACTCTAGTTAGATCAACATTTTGTACAATCCCAAAATGATGTGAATGATAGAAAAAGAGTTCTGGAGAGTTGCATACAAGAAGCACAAAGCCATTAATATATCCTTAAAGTATCAGCAGTAGAATAAGACTTTACATTATCACTTTTAAACTTACAAAACATAACATATATATTAGATTAAATTATTGTCCATATTGTTGCAGTTTGATATACACACAAAAATTAGCCCACATATTATTCTTTATTCCACTAATAAAATCATTCTCCAAATATAGAAGCAACCTGCTTCTCACTAGTGCAGGATTCAGTGTCACTGCGAGGAAAGCCAACTTTGCATTGCTGCATGGGTCAACCAGAAAGATTAACACAGACAACTGCAGAAGATCTGTCAATGAGAATAATTATTTGGATAGTAATAATTTGTTTTCCTGTAACTACTGTCTGACTTTGGGAATACAATAAATTTTCCTTCAAGTGAAAAAAAATTCTGAAATTAAATTTGTGTTTGAATACTTCCTTGCAAGAATAAAAATTATCATTCAGTTAATGCATCACTAGTTTTAATCCAAAGTATCAGAAGTACTATAAAAGGAAGGAAAGAAATCCCTAAATTTTCTTATGTAAGAATAATACAGAGGCAACATTTAGCTTTAATTAGGTTAAAAATAACATATTTCAAATACTGTAACTAGTTGAAAAAAAATACTGTTATCTTTTTCATACATTAAGCTCATCCAATGTGTACTGATTTTTTTTTCTTTGTTTTTACCTTAACGGCTTTAAATCGCTCACTTTCATGAAGTTGATTGTTGTAACAGTTATTGCAGTTGCAGTTGTTGCAAAAATCACCATTGGCAAAGCAATCACAGTATCTATGATTAACATGTAAAATTACATAAGAAATGAAAACATTTACTGGTTTAAGTGTAACTTTTTCAATTTAAATTCTATGTTTAGGCAGAATGCTCAGTTTCTACTCATGGAAAGTGTTCCCTTTTTTTGTAATTTAATCACATCCAAACCTAAGCAAAGAGCTTCTCTCTTTTAATTTTACGTTTTGTAAAATACACCCAGTCCATCAATGAATCAAACTTTAATTATCATGTATACATCTCTGTGCATATTATTTATGTATGAGAGCAGCAGCAAGACAGAGAAATTATATTTTAGTATACAGCATTTACATTCTACATAGGATTTTCCAGATATTCTCTGAACAATTCTTCTAGCTTCTCTTTTTATTTTTATACTCAGATTATATCTACACCTGTGCACCAGATTCTGAGCTTGTGTGACACTAGTTTACATCAACTGTGGGTCTTTCTAACTCGGTATCAGATGAGTAATTTTTGACACATAGGTACTGTTCATTTTAAAGCACACATTTTCTGTATGTTTGTCCTTTCATCTGTACACTGTTATTAGGATTTATTGAGTGTTGATAAACTATTACTTACAATTTAAGACACTGAGATTTTGTGCAGCTACATGGTTTCTTAGACTTTGTGACCCCTGAACCAAAAGGTAAGCTACACAGGTTGAAAAGGGAAAAAAATCAGAAAAAATATACAAAATATACAAAATTCTACAATGAAAACGAATTACTTTATAGTTTTGGAAAAAAAAATACTGATTTTATTTTTTTACATCAATATTTGTGCTACTTAATAAGTGTGGCTTCACAGAGTACGTGAGAAAAAGAGAATAAGCATAATCTCCCTCTATCCACCAGATGTCACTACTTGAGACAGGTCTTCCCCTAGTTATACAACCTGGCAATGGTTGTGGAACTGCAAAGCTCTCTCACCTTTCACACTGGTGTTGCATCTGCCTCCTATTTAAAAATGAGCTGCAATTAAATATTATTAAAAGAATTCCATTACTGTTAGAAATACCAACTAAACACATGCTAATTGGATTTGGAAACATATCAATTAACTTAGAAAATTAAATGTTTTTCAGGGAAATGGACAGCAGAATTGCACTGACCTGAGAAAACCTGAAACTATGCCACATAATCTTGACCGCCAGCAACTGGCATCATGACTACCAAGACATATACACAAAGCATTCATACAGAACTGCATTTTTTTACAAGAGAGAAGTAGCTATGCAACATGAAAATGTCTAGGAGTCATTGGAGTTTAAAATTAAAAAGTCATCATGGATGTAAGATGTTTCATGCATCTTACCCCTCTGAGGTCATTGTCACTGGCCCGTGCAGATGTGACTCTATATGGAATGTGGTGGTGCCAGCTACTGGTTGTAAGGGTCCATTTTCAAACTGTTCAAAATAAAATGCTGTTTATGTTAATTTTTAAAAACATACTCTTGCAAGTTAACAAAGAAAACACTTCAGGGATAATTTGATTGCTGAAGTTACTGACAAAAGCTCATGGAAGTAGAGAGTCATGAAAATGGCATGCATCTCCTCTTGGAAACCATTCAGTATGTCAGGAATCCCATTTCTTCTAATGCAAAGAACGAAAACCAGCTTTCTGTGCTGCAGTGTTGGTGCACTGTTTTAAAATGTCTGATAATTCTAGGTTCAGTTGTTTTAATTCCAGTAGTCAATTGAAACTGGGTAGTAACTTGATGATTTACATTATGTTCAGCTGCAATATGACAACTAATTGGTTGATGACTACACAAAATTTAACAAGAGAATCAGCTCACAGGTCAAGAAAACACACTGCAGATCTGTTGTCTCTTCAGACATATGATTAATAAGGGCCTGGTTATGGAGAGAGACAAGGGAAGAACAATTAGTATTATGCTGATATTACTGGTAATGGAGGGACAGTGAATAATTGTAAATAACTTATTTTAATAGGTGATTAATATAGCTGACCATACAGAAGAGGAAAATTAATATATTTAAAGCAAGAGAAGAAATCCAGGAAACAATTAATCTGGAATAAAGTTACAGAAGAATTACAAACCTGTCTACATCACTGCTCCAGAATGTTTAGGCACCAGTAGAGATGAAAGACTCCCTAGGTCATTCTTCGATCTGACCCCTGGGTTTTTTCTTCCCTTTTTTGTGATACTAACTGCTATCCACAAACTATTTGCTGTGTCTGTACCAATATCACATATTCACTTCACACAAATCAAAAGTTAAATATTAAAAATTTGTGTGATTTTTGCTACCAGCTCTGCTGGAAATAACACATGAGAAGCCAAACATCTGCAAAGACTTTTAGTCTTCTGTTCAAGTTTCATTAACAAAAAAAAAAAAATCGAAAAAATTTATAAAGACTTAATTACTGTTAAATCCTAATGAAGAGAAAAGAGTGTAAAAACTCCTACTGGAAGAAAATATTCCCCTTTTGGTAACAGTCAATGTGTTTTCCTTCACCCCAAAAGAGTCTTAAAATGGTTGTCAGAAATAACATAATCTATATAATACCAAATTCAAGGTTTCAAAACTGGAATAATTTTATTTTTCTTATGGAAAACTGTATTTTTAATCCTGGTATTACTTCTAGAAAGTGTTGAAATCATAAACCTTTATATGCAGAAAGTATACTAAGTGCAGAACTAATCTGTCCAAATTAGCTAAACTGTCTTTAGAAAATGCATACGATTGTTACTTCCCAACATAGACTTAACAACTTGCTTTAAGAAAAGGAAAAAGAGTGTATATTGTACTTAACAACTTTAAAGGATAAAGCTTCTTTACCTCTTGTTCATTCAGAACAGGTTCACCTGGAATAGGCAAAAACTGCCCCAGTACAGATGTTACAGGGTTGTCCACATCTGAAAAGACGACATGTACCTGAAAACAGCAGAACTGCACTTTCTCCTACAATTTACTCTACAATAAATAGTGCCAACGAAGGACCTAGAAGTTTTCTCTCCAGAAATGTTTTTCCCATTGCAAAAAAAACAAGAACAAAAACCTGGCCACACAAAAATGCCCCTGACAGAAGAGCTGACCACCAATTTGTCATCTAGGAACTTGAGCATAGGATGTTTTCAATCTATGCATCAAGTACATTTAAATTCAAATGCCATAGACTTAAAGTACTTTGATAAAATAAGTAAAATGTCAGAAACAATTAAATATATTTATCCTGAGTTCTTATTTTACAGATTTCCAGAGTTCTGAGAGAGCATCTGAAACATCTGAGAGAGCATCTGGAACAGAAAAAAAAATTTTTTGATGAAAAAAATTACTAAAAACTCATGGAGAAAACCATAGCTGGTGAAGAACTGCATGTAAGCCTATGCGGAAAAAAGTAAACATCAGTCACAGTAAGATTACAAGATGAATCTTACACCTGTACTTACTTCCTTCCTTCCCATCTAAAGAAGAAAAAGAAAAAAAAAAAAAGGGAAGGCAAAGGGCAACAATTCAGAAGTTGAAGAGATTAGTCCCCAGAAACTTTTAGATGTAATTTCTAGACCTACTTCTTTTAATTGTTTTGAAGATGAGTAAAACAGAAGAAAGGTCAGGCAAATAAAAACTAAAAAACATATGCCAGCACACTCCTCCTCAGCTTTTTCTTCCCTAACATTACAGCGAATGAATGAGAGTTTGAATTTTATAAAGGAACTTGACCTTTAAGTTAAATGTGGCTGGTTTACTCTTCTGGTGTCTTCTGAAAAATAGAAGTAAACAGGCTTCATACCTGGAGCATCTGCTGAGAGATATTCTCACTCAGCACCTATTGATATCTAGAGCAATATCCGTGCTTGTATGGTGCCTAGTATTAAAAGGCTTTGGTTTTGCATGGCCATCAAAATGCACTACTGTAATAAAATTATATTTTATAAATATATTTATAGTTTATAATACTTTATATAATTTATATATTTGAAATATATAATTTATAAATTATATTTTTAATATAATAATAACGAAATAAACCATATTAATGTTTCAGAGGAAGCTATATTTAGGTAAATAAATATTTATTTAAATTAAAACTAAATGACACTCAAATACTTTGTTGTCATGCAGATGAAAATGTGTAACTCCATCTAAATAGCATTAACTTTACGTCCTCAGAAACCACTTTCTTTAAAAACTGATGGCATTTCAAGTTCACATAATTGTGTAAATATTAGTGAGACATTCTGAATCCCAAGGCTAAAGTGCACTCATAGCCCTCAATGCTGCGCTTCATTTCCAGAGAAACAGTGACACTTGGTGGCAAGCTAGGGTAAAGGCAAATGTATGCAGGTGCTCATGCTAACTGTGCTTTATATGGAAATTAATCTGTATATTAAAAACTTTCCATAAATTCAACATATCCATTGCATCATTCTTATTACACCGAAGTGACTAGAAATTTTTTCCGTTATAAAATAAAGTTAAATAATGATTGGTGATAGCTACATTAGCTTTGGCTTATCTCCCACAGCTGCTGCTTAAGAACATAAACACATGCAGTTGCACGTTAAAAATCTACGAAATATTATCTGACAGGCTAGAGATAATTTTCATTTTCATTGTACCTGATTGAAGATAAGTATGTTGGTCATGGTACTCAGGAATTAGATGAACTGGTTTTAGTTCTTGTGTGCCACAACTGTTTATACAGAATATTTGAGTACTTCCTTCCAACTGGCAAATAACCTAGAATGAATAACTAATGATTAGCTTTCATCTAAGAAATTGGAATTCTAAGCATAGAAATATAAAGGTTTTCATAAGAGTAATACCTGTCTTATAAAGCTTCATAATCACAGACTGGAATCGCTCAAACAAATGGATCATTATGCATAAAAATGTTTGCTTTTTGACCCTTAATTTCAATTTATTTTTGGAAGCAGCTATTGAGATCTAACACTGTAGCTGCTCAACCTAGGTGATATGGATTCATGGTTCTCTAAATTGCTCCATGGGGCTTTGCAGAGCATATTCTAGCTATTTAGTAGTGTGCTGGCTTCAGAGCCAGTCCTCTAACCAGAACATGCCACTGTAATTGTTCATGTTTCATTTAATTTATTTAGCTGTGATTTTAAATAAAGACTTTTCCTTCGGATGAAGTAATCTTCACATTGTTTGGGTTTTTTTCCAGCTGTTAAATAGAAAAGAATATGTTTTATACATATATAAAGTAGCACTGTACCTAGATAAAATTTAGACTGTGAGTCCAAGGAAGGGACTGGCTTATTATTCCTGACATGGCACTTACAAATTGGGACTTCTTGATGCTAGTGTGGTACAAATAAGTTAATTTTCTCTAGCATATAATTTTGCTATCAATTACAGGACATTATTACCACAGGTTTGGAATCATTTCTATGTGAACATCTGGATTCCTCCGGTACACTGTGCAATGTTAATAACTTGCAGCCAGACTTGTCAACATTTGAACTTGAAATTGCTCTGTCTTGGTGATTCTCGATAACATTACTAACCACCTCTCTTACCTCAGCCTGAAATATAAAGTTTTAAATCTTAGCAGGCATGCTTTAAAATCTACTTTAAATTCCAAGCAAATATAATAAATTTTAAAATTTATCCCCATAAATCATATATTTTAAAGCAAGGATTGTATCCAGATGTAATACTGAGAACAGTTAATTTACTTGTCAATAGCAGAATGACTTTTGCTTATATTTCAAGTAAAAATATTCCTGAAGAGTAACAATGAACAGTAACATACTTCACAGTAACAATGGTGTTCAGTCTCTCCAACACCATGAAGCATCAACTTATTTCTAAAATGCCTCGGAGAATTTAGGCAATAGTCACAGCAAATTGTGCAAAACAAAAATTAATCTTGAATTATATAACTTGGTTGGGGATCATTAGGATTTAGTCTAAGCAAGGAGGAGTCATCTGAGACCTGACTGCAAATTCAATTATACCTATAAATCAGATGATTGTTCCAAAATGAACTTTTGTTCATTTGTATCACACAGCGATCAACTACTGCGTGTCACGGCATTCCATCATAGATGTGGTGCCACTTGCATTTGTTGAAAACCAATTTATCACCTATCTTGCCAATCCATTAACTTATTACAGTGTCATCTTCACAAAAATCACACTTCAGATGAAGCCTTGCCCCTTTCAATACACATTTTAAAACACCAAATGGAAAACCTTGAAATTCAGAAATCTCCCTTTCATGAAATACCTAAATTTCTACAGTTTGTCTTGCACATATCTAGGAAATTACATTTGAAAAATTCAAACATTTTAAGAGAATAACTAAGTTGCAAAGAACATCTCTCCATAGGCAGGAAATACTAATGTTAAAGCCAGATTTTCATCCTCAGCTCTATGCACATGCGATAAAGGCTCAAACACTAATCAGTTGCCCAAGGGTATTTGGCAGAGTCCCACTAGGAAATTTGTGTTCAGGTGGCCTTAGAAGCCCCCTCCCTAACTGGCCTGAGCTGGAATGAGAACGTGCAAGTGGAAGACAGGAGCCAACTAGACTTGAGCCAAAAGGAACAGAAACAAGCAAAAAATCCAGATGCTATTCTTCCTTCCTCCACAATGTAGCAGTGTAGGAAATCTACAGAGCAACACTTTTCTTGCCCTCTCTTTTGTGAACAGACCAGATAGGACAGTGTTTGAAAGAACCTTTTACCCTCTGGGACTTAGAATAAATCAACATCTTAGACATTCAACATGTGGACAGATTCTTCCAATAATAATAAAATCTTGCATGCATACTTACTATTTCATCACAGACAGAAGCACTAGTCTGAGGTAAGCCACACATATCACTGGAAGATTCTAGTACATAAAATAAAGCATGTTTTGTTTACAAAAGGATCAGTGTTTTATACCAAGAACTCCT
The DNA here is from genome assembly GCA_008658365.1 of Alca torda. Lineage (NCBI taxonomy): Eukaryota > Metazoa > Chordata > Aves > Charadriiformes > Alcidae > Alca > Alca torda. The sequence goes on from CM018080.1 coordinate 49,479,166, forward strand.
TCACAGCATCAATAAAAGAGATTTTGATGTCACTACAGCATTACATTTTTGTGAAAGAAATATTTAATATTCTGTTGTAACAGACTTGCTGGGAAAAAGACTTCAGTCTGGGTCTTTTCAATGTCTTTGAAAGGTTTGTTGTGCCCATTTGGTAAAATTCATTTAGGTTTAGGATAAACTACCTTGTAAGATCAAATCTAGCAATCAGTTTAACCCTGAGTAGGATTGTGAACAAGTTATGGGCAGAACACACCAAACAACTGCTCACAAGCTTACTGTCATCAACAGCTTCAGTGCAAACCACCTAGCTTTCATAACCGGTGGTCAAATTTCAAAAAGTGAAATAAAAAAGTTGTTCAACTCAATAAAAAAAAAAAAAACTGTGCTGCAAGGAATATCTTCTTCACAGTCCCTTCTCCCACATTCCTCAAAGGAATGGGGAGGTGGTATGAGAGGAAGGGAAAATCAAAAGTAAGACACTGACGTATGTGGTTGAAGCAACATGAACTACATGAACAGAGTGGTCCATTCTCCTTTCAAACACTCTTAGTTAAATTAACATTATCAGAAAAGGCTCATACTGCAATTTGCCAAATACATAAATTAATCTATTTAGCTATTTAAATGCCTCCCTAAGCTTGTAAGAGGAGGGGAAAAAAAACCCCACCCTCCTCAATCACTTGGGGCACTTACCATTGAAGCAATTGATCAAGTTTTGTAACTGTATAGTACTCTTTTGGATTCCTTTAAATTGATCACAAAAAATACATTTATTCTCACCTGCAACTGGAGGTATGAATGATCTGAACACCTGAAGGAAACAATGTTTCATTTGTAACTATTTTATGCATTAAATGATTCATTTTTAAAAAGCCAAATGATTAAACAAAAAACTGATTTAAAGTGACCTTGAAATTTGGAAGTTATTTACATTTTCATGACATAATTCATGACATAAATGCTGTGGCCTATTCAGCATTATCAGATACTGTTATATACCTTGAATATTATTTCTGCTTTTTCTGCTCAACATACAGTTATGGTTCAGATCTAATACATTTACAACTATAATAGCATCATACTTACCACCTACATTTGCATTTTCAAATCCAAACCAATGAACAGAAAATGGAACAAAGACAGAAACCAACTATTTTCTAGTTTCAAATTAGAATTGAGATTGTTCGAACTAGACAATTTGCTTTCTATCTGTGTGCTGTGCTTCCTCTTTATATAGACAGAAGTTTAAGAGTAAGCAAGCAGTGTAGAAACAGCTAATCAGCTTTCTTTATTTCAATAAAATTATTTATAACCTGATTAGAATTTTGTTCTAATACCTTCAAGAAACAGGGTACATTAAGGAAACATGCAGATTGAGTGTGATAAACTGTAAGGACAGTAGGAAGAGAGCTAGTCAGAAAGATTTTTTCTAAATCTCTTTTTTACCTCCTGGTACAGAGACTAACAAATTTTCATTATCTTCAACTTGACTTTGAAGACAGCAACTCTTACGTTTTAATCACATCTTTATTTTCTAGAGGCTTCCAGCAGTCTTTTGAATCTTACTGACTGTTCAAAAGATGGAAGGTTTCAATTATAAGAACTACTGATAATATTGAGCATGTGTGTAAACAACCTTCCAAGCCAGAGATACTTTTAAACTATAACTGTAACCTGAAAACCAAAATATGTAAGGTAACTGTCACGGTAAACCTTAAGCATCTCAGGATGAAATGCCACCGGGAGACACACTGGGCTGGGTAGTGTCAGCAAAGATTTCTGTGGTAGGAGGTTTCCTGCACAGACAGCCCCGCAGCTGCCGCCTGGCTTCAGCCTGGAAACTCGGTGGGATACTGCAAGGGAAAATCAGACCTCACTTTCAACCAAGTGATTTTTGTGAGTTTGGGGGGTTTTTGTTTTAATCTGCTTTTTGAATCTGTGAACAGCACTGTTTGTCAAAGTATTTACATGGGAAAAAATATCAGCTGATATGTTTAATTATTTCAAGATAGCTTCTCAGAGGAAACCTCAATGCTCCTCTAGAAGCAGCCACAGTGCAAACTTAAAATTTGGAGATTTTTTCAGATGATATTCTACAGCCATAAAGAAAGATGCAAGAACACATAAGTATTCTACATATGAATAGTCCACATTAAGCAAGTGGATTTGGTCCTGTAAGCATCACAAGAAGTTTTATGCTGCATACCTTTCTAGATAGTAATCGATCCAACATAGAAAATGTAACTTCAGACTATACAGAAAAACTGCCAAAAGTGATAAGCAACAGGAACTGCATCTCTCTTACAAAACTTCTTCACCCATGGAAATTAAACAGTACGGGCCATGGTTTACTGCTGCAAATAAATTACTTTTTCACTCATTCAGACTATAAATTTTAAGAAGACAAGTGTGTCACCTGTGGAACTAAAGAACCAAAGTTAATATCCTATTTGTACTTTTTGCAATTACCAAATAGTTGCTCATAAAGACAGTAATATATAAAACCAAAGTGGGTACATTTCTGACATGGTAAGATTTTTTTAACGAGCAAAATAGCCACGTAGGCATTTAAAAATGTGGCTCATAACGTGGACAAAAAAGAACAGCAGTCAGAACCATATGCTCTGCATGCTACTTCTGGCAATACAAACCAAATTTGTTTCTGTATTTACTACTAAGTTTGTTCTAGTATAAAATTTACGACATAACTTTTACATGGACAAATTTTTACGTGGCAATTCCCCACGTTAAGTCACAAATACGCATGGATATATAAAAATTCCTATTTCACTTTTAATCTTACTGGTAACATTCTGACATTTTGATTGACTGTTCCTTCTGGAGAGAAAATGCTTGAAGTTGGAACACTGCAATTTTTATGCTGCATCGCTACAGAAGAGAGAAAGTGGAGACCATTTGAAGGCAGATAAGGTGAATGCATATGTTCAGCTTCTTCAGGAAGATTTAATTTCTTGTATTTTTCAAGATCTTCATCATCACAGATGTTGTTTCCATGTGGCTGTACTTCAACTTTTACTATTGTATTTTGATTTTCAATGGGAAGTGGATACTTGAAGTGATCTAACAAAGTCTCTCCCACATTTACAGTGCATAAATGATTGTCTTGATTAGATAGCAATCCTTCTTCAATGGGGTTATTAATGACTTCAGTTTCCAGACTAAAGTTTTCAGAACTAACAGGACTATTTTGACTAAATATTTCAGTTACAAGTCCACTGTCTATTACTGATCTTATATCAAGCAATATCTGATTCTCCATAGTCACGGACAGACTGCCAACTGGTTCATATTTATTTTTTTCGTTGAAGGTAATTAAATTTTCTATTTCAGTATTCTTCAGAAGACTTTTTCTATCTGGAAGTGAAGGAAATAGTCATAACCAAAATACCATGTATATATAGCACTGAAGATTAACCCAAATAATATGTAACTGTGAGATTTATAATGCTAGAAGAGGTTGTTGGGCTTCTGAACCTAACTTTCAGAAAATATAGGCCACCATGCCAACACACAAGCTCCTTTTACTATAAGAATACATTCTTTGTGACTTTTAAACACATTAAGGGCATTCAGATGTAAATCCAAATTTTGCTACTTGGCTTTGCTACTAGGCAAAAAAAATAAAAATCAAATTTGACATAGTACACTTAGATAGCTGTAATTACACTGTTTTAAGTTTGTGTCAGTAGCACGTTGAGACCAAACCTTATTTGTACTCTCCATGTCACTATTGCCAGACATAGACAGCGCAAGCCAAAGCACCTCTGCCCAGAGTACCACAAGGCCACCATTAAAAAGGCATAGGCCAAGATACACCTGCGCCGCCATCACTGCCGCTTCTGGATTTACACCAAGGCAACGTGGGGAGGGTCAAGCTACCCACGTCCCCCTGACTTAGACTGAGATATGGCAGCCCTCTGAGAGCTCGAGTTTCTCTGATCCACGCACATCAACCACTGCCAGCTCTGGGACACCCCTGGGGTGGGGCGGGGCTGGGAGACCAGCCCTTCACAGAAGCTCCAGCTGCCCCGCCTCCCCCCCCCCCCCCATCCACACGCTGGTTTCCAGGGCAGAAGGGGGAGGGACAGGCCCCCACCTCCACCCCACGTCCTCAGCGGAGGGACGTGTCTCTGCCTCTTCCCCCCAGCAATTCACCTTCCTCCATGGCCGGCGCCCGCCCTTCAGCCAGAGGCGGGTTAACGGACAGCGCGCGTGCCCTTAACGGCTGGGCACGCGCCAGAGCGCCTTCAAGCCGCCACCCCACCCCCCCCCGTCCCGATGCGGCAGCGAGCCCACACACCATTAGGTTGGGCTTTTGGAGGTGTTGGGTTTTTTTGTTTGTTTGTTCTGTATTTGAAGTATAATTTCCCTTGTAAGTTACCACGCGTTACAAGGAGTCAAAGTACCAGGAGCCTGGTACTAAGATGTTATTTGACATAAGCCAGGTAGAAGGGCGCTGCTCAGCACTGGTGAGGCCGCACACAGAATACTGGGTCCAGTGCTGGGCTCTCCAGGACAAGAGAGACACAAACGTACCGTTGAGAGTCCAACAAAGGGCCATGGAGATGACTAAGGACTGGAGCAGGTCTCTATGGGGAAAGGGTAAGTGAGCTGGGACTGTTCAGCCTGGGTGCAAATAATAGAAGCCCTCAAAACCTAAAGTTGTTTAGAGAGGAGATATTGCTTTATTCGACATCAGGTGCTAGGGGGAAAACCCACACATCTAGCACACCTTACCGGGGATATTCACCCATTATTTATACACAAAATAGTCTCGTAATTGTGCCTACCTAATACATAACTCCACCTAGGCTAACATATTCATTAGGATGACCTAACAGTCTTTCTGCACATGCGTATCAAATTTTGCTGCAACAGCAACACACTTCTGCGCAAGCGTGTCTCAGTGGTCATTTGGGTAAGGAGACCCTTCCTCACATTATCATTTTAAGGTATTGAGTCATGTCCGGACAGGTAAAAGTTTACTGTAGTTGGCCAACTTCTTGAAGATAAAAAGGATGTTCTTTGAAGTAGCCACAACTCTATCCTAACTGGTACAGGAGTACATACTTGACGCATAGAAGAACCTCGATGTGATTAACTACTTCTTGTTATTCCATCCTTGGTGATTAACTACTTCTGGTTGTCTCCTCATTATCACTATCTGTACCATCAGCTCAGTGACTTTTTTTTTTTTTTAAACACAGTAAGAAGGTCAGTAATTAGCTATTTTCTCACACAGTAAGAAGGTTAGTAAGAAACAATCATTTTAGAAACAAAGCAGAGGCCTGTCTTTGGTAACACAGAAACAACAGAGCCGGGATCTTTTCCATGGTGCCCAGTGACAGGACCAGAGTCAACAGGTGGAAGCTGAAACACGGGAGTTTGTCTCTAAATATCAGGAAACACTTTTTCACTGTGTGGGTGAGCAAGCACCAGCAGAGGTTGCCCAAATGACCTCCAGAGGTCCTTTCCAACCTCAACCAATTCTGCTGTTAGAGTCCTTTCTACAACTCACTATGTAAATCTTGGAATTGACACCCTGGTGCCACAAAGATCGCAGAGTTTAGAAAACACTCCGAACTTACCAGGTCACTGCCTGTGGCCATTTAAGATAAAAGATGGTTTCCTTGAAAGCAGAAATTGAGCCTGAACTTTTCGTTTTATGTATTAATGTCTTCATTTTAAGGAAATCTTGTGTGTTAAATAAAACCCACAGCAACTAAAAGCACCCCAAAAATTTTCAAGCTACCTTTCATCCCTAAGGTAGCATACAATTAATCCAAGAAGAAACTGGAATAAATTTTTCCTTACACTTTTGGTTACAAATTTCCACCCTGCTGGCCCCAGGTTTGCAGCCATGGAAGTTAGGGAAAAAACAGGACAAAACAAAGAAACCTCCCACTTTCTCCTCCCTTTTCAAGGTTTCATCTAACAGCTGTTTTTTCCAGTACTTCCCAACAGGAGTTCATTAATCTCAGCCAGAGCCAATTAATCCCATGCATCATGTACAACTACAGCAACATTTTCTAAGTATAAAATGCATCTTATACTTGTCACCCTTAAAAAGAAGCAAAGGAAAGAGGGGAAAAAAACCAAACAAACAAAAAAATCAGTATTTCTGTGCCTAGAAAGTTTCCATACAGCATTTCTGTTCAGATTGAACATACCAGTTTACAACTTCAGTATCCAGCCTCTGTGGGAGATGTTTGAAAAACAACCAGGAGGAAGCGTGAAATTGAAATAACTGTCTTTCATGTACCGAAGGCTGCAACATCCAGAAAAGCAGCAAGCTAAGCGACTGTGAAAATGGTCTATCACATAAATCTATTGGGTGGGTTTTGTATGGGGTTTTTCATTGTTGTTCGGTGTTTGTTTTTTTTTTTTCCTAATTAAACAGCAATTCAAAAAACAGCACATGCACCTTTAAGGAATGGAAAAAAAAAAAACCCATAACAAAAACTTCTTTAACTGTCTGAAAGTAGTCCCCAGTCTTAATGCAATTTCAAAGGTGTTTTCAAGTATTGGGAATCTTCAGATAAAGCAAATAACATTAACAGTGTTCGCTTTCTGTGCCTGAACTATTTCTCCACTGCCTTACCATTCATATTCTATGGATTATTCACCGTAAAGATCAAAGCAGCGCAGACAGACTGTTTCACAGGAACATTTCAGCACTTGGATCTCATGAAAAAACCTAATCTAAAGTAAGACCTATTGTTTCTTCTTTCTACTGAACCTGGAAAATTGTTCATTAACACATTCCCTATTAACTAGCAAGAAATGTATAAGTCACTGCTAAAATAAACTGCTACTACCGTTCCTGACTGGATTTAATAGCAATGATTTCACAAGTCCAAAACAGCAGCAAGCGAGCTGGGAAGAAGATAAAAAAAGATATTAAACATTGTACAAAGTAGTGTTAATTGTGAAATTTTATTTTATTTTTTGAAGTCACAGAAGATGGTAGAAAATAGAGACAGAGTGTTGGATGTAAATAACCAACCATAGATGTAGAGTAATTGAACAAGATAAAAAAAACTAACTTAAATTAATATATTTTATACAAGGAAACAATTGGTACAAAGGCTGAATTAGAACCACAGTTTTCAAGGTCAGGCACACACTTCCTTAGTCCCTCAAAAAAACCCAACCCTAAAAGGAATATTTAGTTTGGAATGGTGTTAATCCTGGACAACGGTAGCGTCTAAATGCACTTAATGCACTCTCAATTTCTGGCGTCAAATAGCCAAAATAAGAAATTTTGAAAACACAGTCAAGGTATTCCACCAATTCCACATTGCTATTTAATAAACAGGTCAATTTGTTATCATCCAACCTGATTTTTACCACCTACTCAACCCTAACTTTGAGCTCTCAAATCACTAATTAAGAATAAGTGATTCAAGGTTTTAGTAGCAAATTGATAGTTTTTCTGGAATATGAACATTTTACTTTATAAGTACACTGTACTAGAAGGTTCATTCAAATCTAGGTAATTTCAGTTACATTCCTATGGCTTCTGAGCAAAAAGCAAGCAGTTTTACTGCATGTACACAATATTAAACACCAAGATTTAAATTAATTATTTATTAAAAGCCTACATTCACTGTGGATTTCAAAGATTTACATCCAAAAAGCGTATTTTATTTACATGCTGTTGACATTTTAAAGAAAATGAAATAAAATCTTATTTGTTTAGGAATTATGATATATCCCAAATTAAAAAAAAAAGAAGAGATACATTTAACACCACAATATGTTTAAAACATTGACAATAAAATAACAGCTTTCTGTGCCAATTATACTTACTCTCTAAGAATGTAAAATTGCATTGATAACTGCACTAACTACAATTAAACTTGAAACATTTAAAACCTGAGTGTCAAATCTAAGCTTTTTTTTTTTTTTTAAGAAAACTCTACAAGCTAATATGCCCTAATGTTAATTTAAGCACAGATTGGTCAGTGGTCAATAAAAAAAAACCCCGCAAAAAACAGTGCATTATTTCTGCAGCTCCAAAAGAACAGATCACTAAAAAATTGTTGCAGTAGTTTGATAAATGCCAGGCCTCCCAGCCGCAATAAGGCTTATTTCCAAGAGTCCTTTCCCACACACTATACCTAATCGAATAATGAGTGTCTTTGGCCAATTCTTCTGATGGTCCCCTACATTTATGTAAGCACACATTTGCTTGAGTATGCATCTGGGATCTTTGAGGTTTCCCACCTCAAACATACATACGCAGGTGTTTTAATATAGCGTGATCAGAGTAGAAAGAAAAAAAAAAACAAAACATGAAGAGGCATAGAAAGTTAGAAATACTGGCCAGAAAACATTCCAAGTCTAATGAGAAGTTTTATATCAGCGCCCAAAGACCTTTTAAAATCAGCATAGCTCTGGAGCAGCATTCACTGTATTACTAAACACCATGCGCCTTATATCTAAAAATAAATAAAAAAAAATTGTTGCGCTGACAGCTACACTTTACTGCACTGCAGGATGTAAAACGTAACCACACCTGTAATGCCTGGGGAAGAGAAGCATCGCACACAAAGTTACTCCATTTTGTAGCAGACATTTTATTTCTGCACTTGGAAACATTATGCTCCATTTCAAGTGCAATAGCTTTCCCCTTCCTCCTTGTATCCTTCAGAAACTGTGCTTGACCAAGAGTGTCTCCCAGGAGGGATTTGAGAAGGCCAGGATTTTCCCATTCTGGAGTTATTTTCCACAGCTTTAACAGTTTGCCCTTCTCATGCAGATGGTTGGCAATGTAGTAGTCGGTCCCTTCAGGCTGAAAGCAGGCAAACTGCAGTTGATCAGCCTTTACAGGCAGCCTTGCTTTGTAGACTATCCAACAGGTTGCATTTAAATAACTTGACATTCCCCGGGACCCAGAAATGCTTATCTCAAATGACCCCCAATAACCATTCACCAAAATAAACACATGAGTATCTGTAGGCCTGAAACAAAGTTACTCCTGCATTTCATGGGGACTGATCTTTGCCATTTAAGATGGGAGCATTTCATTAGAGCTTTAAACCGAACTGCAACACATGGCAACATATTCAAGTCTACTTATGCCACGTCACCCTAACTTACAGTTTGAAAACTAGATCTGCATTACTAATACTTCACCTCCTTCACCACTAAGGCAATGTAAAACCAACTCCCAGCATAAGCTTTTTTCCCTGGGTTTAGGATCTTTTTTTTTTCTAAGGCACTCGCATGAACAAGCACACAGGTCTATTTATTTAGATGGAACTAAAATCAATGATGTGGCAAAAATGCTTGTAAGTAATAAGAAAAATGCGACACATTTTACTACCTAATGTAGCACTACTCAGTGGTTTTTTTTTCCAAAAAACAAAAATTTCTACAACTTGGTATGTTACGGTGGGTTATATCAGGGGTTTTTTTTGGTATGTTTTACAGAAATTACCTTTGAAAAAAAAAACCCAACCCCAAAAACCAATGAAGGTAAACAGCCACAAGTTTTGTCATTCATTGACGTAAAGCAGCAAATACATTGAAGAACATTCTGCTATTAATACATAGCAAATCAAACTTTTTCTAGTATTTAAGATGGTGTGTTTTATCCCTTGGATTCTGGAATACAAGTAGACTAATTTTAAGTAAAAAAAGAGCAAGTGTATACAAATTAAGAGAAAACTGCAGGAGTTAGAATATACATGACTTCATGCATGATACTATACGTCATCCCTAGAAACATGAAAGATTTCAAAAGTTTCCTTTGTGGAAATAAACTCTTCCAAACTACTGAAAAAAACCAATAATGAAACATTCGATACACTGCTAAGGTTTTCATAGGTGATCAAGGTGGTGTTGACTCAGTTTCTTTGCCAGCTACTGTTTGACAAACCTTGCTCACATTCACTGTTCAGAAGAGTTCTCATCCCAACAACAGGAGATTCCTTGGCACCAGTAAGGCAAATCAGTTGGTACAGTTTTTACTAAGGTTAAATAAACCCATGATGTCAAACATTGCTTTTCGGATGTTTTTTCCAAAACGATGAGAATCCTTTAAAAACAAATAAACAAAACACAAAACGAAAGACTTGTACAGTCAATCAACACTTACCTTTTAGGCAAAAGAAGGAACCTTTTAACATTTTGTTATTTTGGAACTTACAGTATTAGGGCATGTGTTTTACCATAAAATGGGGATTTTAAACCACAAAAATTTTAATGCCATACAAATTAATACAGGTTTATGCTATTACTGACTAATGAATTTTTCATTATGCATTTACTTTCCCAGAGACAGAACTGAGATCATCTCCTTTTGAAATCAGATGCTTCTACAGTATTCTGTTACTTAAAATAATGAGCTTTGGTATTGTTCTGTTTATACAAGATCTTGCAAAAGCTAATTTTCAGAAAACAAAAGAGGGTTCAGAAAGTGTATTACTAATGACCTAGAAGTACTCAAAGAGCAAAAAAAATCCCCATTTTGTATTTGAGTTCCTATCAGAATTGTGACTCTTTTGCCATTGAAAAATTACATAAAGTATTGAAAATGAAAGTCACAATTATCTAAGCGTAAACAAACTATGAACTTGTTCTGTTCATTCTAAGCGTCAGATGAGTGGTACAAGGAAGAAAATAAGATTAAAAATATGAATTATTAGCTCCATTACAGGACTTACTACAAAGACCCTACTAATATCAAGGCCATGCACATGAAATCCTGCCTTTTCTGTATGGACATCTGTCTTGACTAATAAGTAGAAAATACCAGGAAATTTAAGGTACAAGCTGACAGACATCTGAAGAACAACTTGAACTATGAGACAATAAAGTTTCATTTCCTAATCTTTAATGATTAACCAAAGGCAGCAAGATCTCTCGGACAAGTTAATGTCAAACAAGGAAAACTAGTTCAGCTATCTAATCCTGAACAAACTCAGCATGTTTATTAAATCATAAAAATCTAAACGGGAAGGATGAATTGAAGCTCTCTCAAAGCAGGCCTCTGCAACAGCAGGACATTGAATAGATGACATCTACTACGTTCTAATAACAGGTGTTACTCTAATAAGTTTTTGATTAATTATGTTTCTCAAGCACAGATAACAACTTATGGGCCAGCTCCTTTCAGTATTACTTAAAGCAAGAAGATTTAAATAATAGGGAGCATCCATTTTACTCTGTCTTCACAACTGCAGCCAGACACAAATCAAAGCAAAACTGCAATAAAAACCAGGAGACACCCATCTTACTGTTTATGGGACAGATATGAGTCATTTTACATGAGTTACAGGAAACTATGCATGTGTAAAGATGACCTTGGGGCTCATGCTTTCTTTATGCTTGAAAGGATAAGTGAAATAGAACATTTCACTTGTTTCCTTGGTTCATAAAGCTATTAAATTTATAGAAGTGGAGACAAAAAACCCACAAAACTGAAAAAGCAGATGTTGAGAAAGAAAAAACACATTATAACTGTATGCTGCAAGTCCTCCTACGCTTTTTAGGTAACGGCTGGATCAGTTTCATAAACTGATATCAAATCAGATTCATTTTAAGCCATAGGAAAGGACTGACTCTTACCGTCTCAGAACAAGATATTTTGCTGGAGACATGGAAATGGATGGCATTTTCACCCATGATAATATAAGAAACACCATAACCATCATCAGCCACCTAGGGGAAGGGAGAAAAAACAAGTTCTAAACTTTTTATTTTTCTTTCCATTCCTAAATTATCTTATATATAATTACACGATTCTTACTATGCAGTTTTTAAAATCAGTTGCAATTTCTCCTCAAGCAAAAATTAAGCTTCCACATTTAATGCATCATTTCTGAAGATTCCACTTCAGGGAACAGTTCTAATCTCATCTGAAGTTCACAGAATTAACATTTTCTGAATATATGTCTGTAATATTTCCCAGCTTTAGTATTTTGAAATAGATACTTGTTCAAAGACCTTCTCCTATCAAGGTCTGGTCCTAAGCAGCTACAGTAGAAAGTGCTTAAGTAGAAAGGAATAAAATAATTCAGTTGTATACCTAAACATCCTATTTCATGGGATCACTGCAGATCTAAACAAACAGAAATAGACTATACAAGACTTGTATTATGAAAACTTGCCCTAAGGCAGTCACCCAACTCTACAGCAAAGATATGATTCTGAACACCTGTGTCATGAGCAGAGCTTTGGTCTGATTTCAACATTAGCAGCACCACCTGTCCCAAGTTTCAGTCTGATGTTATATTTAAAGTATGCCTAGTAAATACAGGCTAACCTGCTGCCACCTTCCTTCCTCTCTTTCCTAACTCAAAGGATTATAACCTCTTTGCGGCCACTGCTGCTAAGCAGCCTGATAGTCTTCTCTCCATTAGTGCTACAGGGCTAAATTCTACAGCATGTTTAAAAAAACCCAAACAAAACCAACAAATAACACATACACATAAAAAGCATGATGTACTGAATCTCTGGGCTACTTCAGCAAACCAAAGCACAGCTTTGGTTTGATACAAGAAATGATAAAGGGAAATGTAAGCAGGGTTATCTGGAAAGGCAGACAACTGAAGGAAGGAAATTAAAGGACTCAAGAAATATTAAGAAGGGAGCAATTAATGTATCATTAGCAAAAACAAAAGGAAAAAAGTGCTAGAAATTTCCGCAGCCAAAAACTATCCTATTACAAAATCACATTCTTTTGGGGGTTCTAAATGCTGATTTTAATCTGCTGGAGCAAGCCAGTTTCTCATGAATGAGCAGTATTGCAATAGCTGGGCTTCCTTGATACTGCAATTAAAGCTCATTCCAACTTCAAGAACTACTGAAAGGTGCATTAGAAACATGAATAAATAAATGAAAAAAAGAAGAAACCACATAAAAAACAACTTGCAGCTTGACAAAGCAGGCAAAATACATTGTACTTGTCATCACAATTTCTGTGTGGCAAAGAGCAGTCCTGTGATCCCTCTCATTGTTCTTTCAATAGAAATGCTTTTTCAAAACAGATTAATCGAGTCGATAGCCCCATAAAGTCTGCTTACCAGATCTTGTTAACAACAATATCATCATCGATGGCCATATTCAAACCCCAGTATAATACTACAGCAAGTCAGAAGCTTGTAAAATCTCTAGCAATACACTAGTCTCTTGAAAGTCTACAGAAGTTGTAGAATGTGGTTTTATTCTTGACTTAGCCACTATTCACGCTTAGGCAGGCAAGCAGAACAATGTGAGTAGCTTAATTTGGAGGAAAGCATGAACACATCTTTTAATTAATCAGGAAATATAAAGAACAAGTCAAGTATAACTACTTTTACAAATCCCAACCTGAAAGTCTACTTTAAGTAATAAGGCATTTGTCACTGTAATAACAGCCTGATGCACAGAAGCTCTGGGCATAACTAATGTGATAAAACCCCCCACTTTATCAGATCTCTCTGCCACAGAACCCCTGTACCACATTTGACAGCTGTGTATTTCCTTAAGAATAATCAATTCTTGTAGTGGGATATGAGAAAGAGGTGATGCAGATTATTCTCAGCACATCCATATCATGGGAAGGCATTAAACACATGCATTTAAAAGCACGTGTTGCACCTTTGATGTGCAATTACAGATGATTTTTTGATTGCATATTACAGATCTGAGAATTTTAGACTGGCATATTCAAAATAAAACCGTTTATAAAGGGGTACTTGTATTTAGCAAACATACTGGTCCAAATCCTCCGCCACAGCATAACATGTCAGGGTTCTTCTTTAGATCAATGTGTTGCTGTGGTGTCTGACTCGTTGACAGCCTCCAAGGCTCTGACAAAACCTTTATTAGATATGAAAGAGATGCAAACAAGTATAATATACTGTTTAAGGACATGCAACTTTCTCAAAAACTAGTCAAGTTAGAAAGCACTGAATAAAGGAATAAGAAGGATAACTCCAGTTCCCATTTCAATGGAATGAACAATTAAGAAGGTTAAAAGAAACAGCTAAACTTGTCCTGATATGCAAAGCATTAACATATGAGGTCACGACATCAATTCCTCAAAGAGAATAAAAGTTCTTTCAATAGAAATGCTATTTCAAAACAAAATTAATCTGGTCTACAGCCTGTAAATTCTGCATGTTAACAGGTGTTAACAACAAGATAATTAATGGCCATATTCAAATCCCAGTAACATACTACATTAAATTAGAAGCTTGTAAAGTGTCTAACAATACACATGGATCTTGAAAGTCTGCAGAAGCTGCAGAAAGTTTTATTCTTAACTTAGCCACTACTTGCATTTAGGAGGGCAAGCAGATAAACGTGAATAGCTTAATTTGGAGGCAAGCTTGAACACATTTCATACTAAATCAGAAAACATGAACAAGTACAATATAATTACTTTTATAAAACCCAACCTTTAAATTTAGTTTAAGCAATAAGGCATTTGTCACAGTAATAAACAGTGACAATAATGTTGTGCATTAAAAAAAATAATAAATCCCAATACACAGCTCCTTTAACTCACAGTAACTTAAAAGAAAGTGATTTTGCCACAGTTCCAAAAGAACATTCTTGAGGGAAAACACACAGCCTCTGTTGTGCTGCCTTGAAAATACATGAAAACCACAAGCAGCCAATACACCTTTTTTGTAATACTGACTATATCTGTCTTGCAATCCTTAATAACATGTAGTATACTACAAAGCTCACAGAAAGCATTACTACAGGACTACTAATAAGTGTATACACAAAGTGAAATGAAACTAACTTGTAATCTACCAGCAGGCATTAAGAAATGCTAGCTAAACTCTTATCTTTTTTTCTTAGGAAAACCAGAGTTCTACAAGCATGTAAGTAGCTACCACAAAACACTAAGTAAACAAAGGATTATTTACTGTAATTAATAGTTATTAATAAGAGTCACTTACTTCCTTAAGGAAAGGAGAATCTACAGCAAGGTACTTGGACACAACATAAAGGCAAAACAGATGGCGGTCAATGCCAGCACCAGTCATGGCGAGACGATATAAGTGCTGATGTTTGGTAGCAGCAAGCCGAAAGAACTTAAGCTTATTTTCATTCTAACAATGAAAAAAGAGTTGAAGAAAAATCAGATAAGTGAACTGGGTAGAGGATGAAGGTGCAGAAACTAAGTTACAACAACTAACACCAAATACCAACATCCTCTGGCTTTTCAACCTCATGTATTCAATTTCAGGTATTACGAAGTATCAACTATTACCTCCTGTAAATGGTGCATAATGTGTGATCTAACCCTAGAATCAAACAGGATTACAATTCAAGTTTACCACATTGTATATTTAGTTTCTAGAGAAACTGGTCTTAAAAAGCTACAGAAGAGCAAATCTCAACATGATTTAAGAAAAGCTGGAACTGCAGCAGCCATTTTAGAAGGCAAACTGACAACGCTGAAGGCATTGGGGTCCATGAATGCTGGTCATTTTTTAAAAGCCTTCTCTTAGGAGCTTGGGAGCAGGCAAATCACAAGTGACAGAAGTCAAGCAAGCAGGGAAGAAGGCCTGCTTGGCTTAGCAGGGATCTCCTAGAACTTAGGAGGAAAAGGAAAGGGTATGGACATTAGAACCAAGGACAGGCAATGCAGGAGGACTACAGAGATGCTCTTTGCCACTGTAGGGGGAAAATTCATGCAGCCAAAGCTTGATTAGGGTTCAACCTGGTAAGTAATGTGAAGGACAACAAAAGGGCTCCTCACAAATAGAGTCGTAGACAAAGCAGAGATATCTTCACCTCTGTCTTTAACACTGATGAATGGCCCTGGGACACCTAGAGCTCTGTGTTGGAAGACTGTGACTGGGGGGGATGATAAACTCCCAGCTGGCTCTGAACTTGTTTGAGACTTGCTGCTCCAGCTGGAGGCGCATAAGCCTATGGGACTCAGCAGGATTCATCCCAGGGTACTAAACCAGCTGACAACGTTATCATGGGACCTCTCCACATATTGTTCAATGATCTTGGGAATCTGGAAAGGTCCCAGTCAAGTGGAAGCTGGCAAATGTCCCAGTTTTCAAGAAGGTTAAGAAAGAAGACCCTGGTAATTACAGCCTATCAGTCTCAATTCAGTGCCTGGCAAAATTACAGAGACAGTCATTCTGGGAGTTACTGAAACACAATTGAGAGATAATGTAGTCATCGGTCATAGCCAACACAGGTTCATGAAGGGAAGGTCTTAACTAACTTAATTTCCTTTTATGACAAGGTCACCCATCTAGTTGGCCAAGGGAAGCCAGTAGATGTGGGGTTTCTTTTTTTCTTTTAGCAAGGCTTTTGATAACTGTCTCTCATAGTACCCTTCTGGACAAAAAACTAGACAAGTCCATAATACATCAGGTGAACAACTGGCTGACAGGTCGGGCTCAGAGAGTTCTAGTAAATGGGGTTACATCAGACTGGCAGCCAGTCACCAGTGAGGCTCCCCAGGGCTTAATTTTAGGGCCAGTGCTCTGTACTGTTTTTATAAAGGATCTGAATGCAGGAGTCGAAGCTACATTAAGTAAGTTTCCCAATGATATTAAATGAGGAGGAGCTGCGGACTCCCTCAAGGGTAGAGAAGCCTTACAGAGAGATCTGGATAGACTAGAGAGCTGGGCAGTCACCAACCGTATGAAATTTAACAAGAGCAAGTGCCAGCCTCTGCACCTGGGGTGGGGTAATCCTGCTTATACCTACAAACTGGGGGACTATAGGCTGGAGAGCAGCCCTACAGAAAGAGATCTGGGGATTTGGGTTGATGGCAAGTTGAATATGAGTCAAGAGTATGCCCTGGCAGCCCAAAGGGCCAACCATGTCCTGGAGCGCATCCAGCACAGCATAGCCAGCCGGTTGAGGGACGTGATTGTCCCACTCTACACTGCTCTGTTGCGGCCCTACTTTGAATACTGTGTGCAGTTTTGGGTGCCATAATATAAGAAGGACATTGAACTATTGGAGTGTGTCCAGAGGAAGGCAACCAAGATGGTGATAGGTCTTGAGGGCAAGACTTATGAGGAGCAGCTGAGGTCACTTGGCTTGTTCAGCTTAAAGAAGGGAAGAGAAGACTGAGTGGTGACCTCATCACAGTCTGCAACTTTCTCAAGAGGAGCAGTGGAGGTGCTGATCTCCTGCCTCTAGTGACCAGTGATAGGACACCAGGCAATGGAATGAAGTTGCGTCAGGGGATATTCAGATTGGACATTAGGAAACAGTTCTTCACTGAAAGGGTGGTCGGAACAGGCACCCCAGGGAAGTGGTCAGGGCAGCAAGCCTGTCACAGTTCAAGGACCGTCTGGACAATGCTCTTAGTCATATGGTTTAGGTAGTCCTGCAGGGAGTTGGACTTGGTGATCCTTATGGATCCCTTCCAACTTGAGAGATTCTGAGATTCTGTGAACACTGTATGAATGTTGCAAGGGCTGAAAGAAAGTGAGAAATTTTATAGTGTGGAATGCAAAGAAACTGGGTGTTCAAAACACTTAAATAGCTATTCTGTTAAAATTTTATACTGTGGAATGCAACACACTGAGTATATGTCAACCTGTCACTTCTTGTGTCCTCAAACCAGGATACTTCTTATCTCCAGCATCACTGTATTTTACACCACTTATTTGGGACACAGTGAGCAGACCTATTTGCCTCCAGCATGAGAAACTAATAAATCACTTACTAATAAATCACTTGTAGTCATGCTAAGCGTGCCTACCAGTGGCATTCAGGAGTAAAGATTTGTGGATAGTCCACAGAGGATACAAACGCTCAGGAAAAATTCTAAGGAAAAACCCATAAAAAAGTAGAAGCAAGCAGTAAAGGCAGACAATTCTTTTTAAAATAATATATAAATGCATATAATATAATCTTCATAACACATAAAAACTGCATTATGAAGGCAGGGTTCCTCTGCTCTGCAGCTGATCATTCCTGATGAAGGTGAACCTGCTCTGGCAGGGGGGTGGACTAGATCTCCAGAGGTCCCTTCCAACCCCTGTGATTCTGTGAATCAACAAGTTTGAAAAAGCATCATGTTTGTAGTAACCATATTAAAAAAAGACAACACACCAACACCCACAAGAAGTGAGCAGAATGAAGTCTGCTATATATGTGATCTTGCCATGTATGGGGCAGTCTTATTCCTTTAACAAAAATGCAGAGATGTAATAGCAGTTAATTCTGCCATTAGGACTATGTCAAAATTACTCTCTATACACAGGGTAGTCATACAGTAGCTGTGCCACACAGTTATGTATGACGTGCTGACATGGCTGGATTTCCAGACTTGGGCTGGGTCTGATCACAGCTCCCAGCACAGCATATTGAGAAACCCAGGGGGATTTTATCTAAATAGAACTTCCAGAAAGAGGAGGGAGAAAAAGCCTTCTCTCTTTCTCTGTGCATTTATTTTCTTGCAGATTCATAGAATCATGGATTGTATAAGGCAATACCACTGTGAACTTACACTTTCAGTTGGGTCTTCCATGCTTCGAACAAAATTACATGATTCAACAGTACATGAACGAACAGTTTCAGTCCTGCCTTCTCTGAACAGGCGTGTCATAGAGGCTTCATACGTTAAACAGAATTTTCCCATGTCCTTGAAAAGGGAAAAATAAGAACTAAAAAGTTTAGCCAGACTTAGCCTCTCTTAATCAACAGTTTAACGTAAGCACAAGTAATCACTCCACAAATTAAACTCAACATTAAGTTTTTAGTGGCCCACCATTAGCAGTCTTACCTAAAGATAATAAAGGCAAAAATTAAATTAGTAGCAGGATTTGATAAATGCTAATAGGACAACTAAACTAGCAAGGACTACCCTCTGCGTTTTATACAGTCTTTTTCAGTTTACAACAGAAGCTGAGAGGCTATCAAAAACCTATGTGAAAGTTCACTGGCTTCCTAATTAACACAGCTGTGGTAAGTAATCAAGAAAACTGTAACATCCTTAAAAATATTTTCAGCTGGAAGTTCAATAGCATGGAGACGCATACCAGTGTGGATATTTTCAAGAATGTGAGAACTGAACACAGTCTGCAAAATCCAGGAAGTGTGGCTTCCATATTTCCTACAGATGTGCACAATCTACAGATTAAAAATTGCCAAACAATAGAATTTTATCTAATACATGTTAGCAACTCTACCTGTCTAAAATATACATCAGAACAGATTGTGAAAGTCTGTTCAGTTTTAGATTAAGAGGATGAGTGTTCAAAATAGAAGAGGTGGGTTGGTAATCAAACTATTTGCAATGTAGCTACCCTAACCAATGGTAAGAAAGACTGTAAGTGGTGATTGCAGCCAGGAAATCTGGATGCTTGTAAAAAGAAAACCAAAAAAAAAAATAGAACAGCATCTCAACAGTGACAACTAGAAAGCAAAATGAAAAACACGCATGTTGCTACACTGGTGTTTTCTGAAAGCACGTTATAGAAAAGCTGAACAAACAAGAAAACACAGGCAGGCATTTCTGTTAATACAACTGTTATGGGTTTAATATCGATCCCATTATAAACAGAGCTATTAGAAGTTTCATACCTACTTCTTTCAAGTTCAAAAATGCCTAGGGATAGACCAACTAAGCAGAAGAGAAAAATCTGCACAAGTGTCAATATGCCAACCTTGGAACAATTAATTTCCAGGTAGTAAACTGTTTAGAGTTTCTACCAATTTCCACTCAATGTCTTCAATAACCTTGCACAGCAGAGCAAGATTACTCTGAAGTACTTTACACAGTCACATGTTTTAAGCACAAACATGCTATACTCAATTTAATGAGATTCTATAAGCCAGAAACAGTATGTTCTTACCTTATAGTGAGCAAGCTGCAGGGCAAGTTGCACAAAGGCATCAGGGCTCGTTTTTGTGTTCTTTATTAGTCCCTTCCCAAAAGCATCAAAGTAAAATGAGCAGAAGTCCACATCATCTGCCAGAGCTACGGCAGTGCTCAGAGACCTCTCAATCACCTCCTGACACTAAAATAAACAAACAAATAAATATCTATATGCACATATATGCACATGCATGCAGTTGATGGCATTTGAGAGAATTATTGAAAAAAAACAAGTATTTTTAATTGATAAATAAGAAATGATGCCTTTATGCATGCCAGGAACATCACTATCTAAATCTCCCTTTGGAGAAAGGGGAGAAGCTATCTTTGCCGGAAAGTTAAAATCAAAAAGCTAATACAAAATGAGTTTTACGCCAATACACATTTGGAGTCCAAAAGTTACACTTTAAAAAGACACCAGCATTAAGACTGTTCAGATCACTAGAACATAAAATAATGACCCACAGAGATAAAATGGCAAGAGTTTTGTGGCTTCCAATCTGCCATACATGCTTAATTAAACATATCACCAACCACTACCTTTTTATTCAAAATGAAAATCCAAATAGGTAATGGAAGTTTGTCTTGAACTCAGGAAAAAAAATTTAAAAAAATCAAACCATATTAGACAAGTACACAGAATTTTGAACACAAAAAAGACAGCTATTCTCAAGGAACTATTACACAATAGCGTTTGTTTTGACACTAGTAATGAAACCTCAGCAACTTAGTCTTCATTTTAATTACTATTTAAAATAGGTGGCCACTTATTTTTGACACGTTGCCAACCAAGAAAATTTCTAGTAAAAAGATGGCATTTCCCAGCCAGAATTTTTGAAGAGTGATGTTAAAAAACTTCTGTTATCTTTGTAATAAACTGAGTAATATCCACACATGAAATACACATCCTACAGGACTCAAATGGATTTAAAGCTGATTTATAAGGTTACCAGTAATTACTTAAAAGATTTGACTGCTCAGAAAAAGAGGAGCTTCTTCCTCAAACCACTAGCTGTTCCATACTTACTTCTTCTGGAATTTCCCACTGTAGTTTGGTAGGAATAGGAATATTTTGATTGGTATCTCCTTTGCAATGCCCATCTTCTGAATAGCCCAGTTCAATACATTCAGTTGTCATCACATTCTGCAAAGAATGACACTTCAGAATTGCAACACATTCATTGTGGAATTAGGATTTCATTGTGAAATCAATATAATCCATTTTCAGTACATAGTGAAATACAATATACAATCCATTTCCAAATACTGAAAAAGGATGCAAGTGAAGCCCTTTGTTTTACCTCTTATTTTAAGGCATTTTTACTTGTGTTCTGAGTGGGAAGAATACCAGATATGCACAAAGACCTATTCAATCACACTGGTGCATTTTGTTAGATGCTACTGAATTAATCAAAATGTTCCAATTAAAAACCCACCTCAAACTTCACTAGTAGTAAAAAAAGAAGTCAGTCTTAGAGTCTTAGATTTCACAACCTTTGTTCAATTTAGATTCTAGTCAATTTCTGTCAAAACTTGTTCATTGAGAAATAGTTTATTTCAGAGTGAGTGTATATCCCTGCAAGAATTTAATAATTTTAAGATTTGTATCCCACTCAAAATTGCTGTTTATATGTGCACAAGAGCTCTTGGTTGGGGAAGCAGAATGTTTCCAAGATGAACAATACAACTTTAACAACAGAAAGAAAAGGCTCTGTCTTACAAGATTTCAAACAATATCCTCAATAAAAAAAAAATTAGAAAAGAAAAAGCTTGACAAAAAAAACCCCCGCATTTTCTACATATATATTTCTAATCTCTTATTTTAATTTAATTTTCTCACTAGTGGTCAGAACATGCCAACTATGAAAGAAACTTTAATCTATTCTATTCTAAAAATAGACAATGTACAAAGAAATAGCAATAACATTTTAGGAAACAAAACTTCTAGCTACTTAGTTTATTTTAGCCATCTTAATTCTAACCAGAAAGTGAACCAACTAATATTAAGTACAGAGATATGAACTAAAGCATATAACATTATTCATTACAAGAAAAAAAAACTAACTCTTCTCCATTGAGCTAGTC